>JAPDVU010000009.1:62099293-63311293 GCA_026230045.1 Corynorhinus townsendii
CTGGGGGTGCCTGCTCCTGACCCCATGTCTCCCCACTAGGGAGAGAAGTCTTTTTTCCTCCATCCGGGAGAGAGGCTGGAGCGAGGCATCCAGGACGTGTACGTGCTGTCGGAGCAGCAGGGGCTGCTGCTGAGGGCCCTGCAGCCCCTGGAGGAGGGGGAAGGTGAGGAGAAGGTCTCACACAAGGCTGGCGACCACTGGCTCATCCGTGGGCCCCTGGAGTACGTGCCATCTGCCAAGGTGGAGGTAGTGGAAGAGCGTCAGGCCATCCCCCTGGACGAGAATGAGGGCATCTACGTGCAGGACGTCAAGACGGGAAAGGTAACAGCCGAGGGTTGGATACTGTCACTGCTCTGGGCCGGTGGGAAGAGGTGCCTGGTGGAGGTCAGAGGGGACGTCGGTAGCATTGGCAGCAGCTGAGCCCCTGGCTGGCAGGTATGAGGCGTTCTGTGGAGTAGGTGCCTTTGCCTTCCCTTTGTCTTAAAACATCTCACTTCACATTTTAGACACCCTCCAGGGAGATGGTGAGTCAGGCTTGGGGACGGGGACTCTGTTCCCACTGCAGATCTGGCCCTGGCGTCAAGGTCTGACTGGGGTGGGCAGAGGAACAGGAAGAACCGACCTCCTCCCCCAGGCCCGTATCCTGATAGAGTCCTTCCTCTTTGACCCTCAGCTGAAACCTTGACCTTGGTTTGACCTAGGACCACATTTCTGACCTCTAAGAGTCCAACCTACAAGTAGACCTCAGAATCCAGGTAGTGTTAGTGTATGCCACCTGGTTCCTAGGATTGCATCAGGCCTTAGGACACGGTCAAGCTGCCCATGAAGGAAAATTCCAGAAGAAATAATATCAAGCACTTCCTATGTGCCAAGTCCTCAGCACTAGACATGTGAGATGTCATTCATTCCCAACCCTGTGAAGCACCCACGGTGGGGTCCATTTAGCGATGAGGAACTGAGGCTGGGAGTGATGGGCGTCCCCAGAGACAGTGACAGAGCCCGCAGATGGCGGATGTGAGCACAGCCTCATCCCAGAGACTGTGTAACCGGACGGGCCACTGCCCAGGCCAGCTCTGCTCCAGGCTGCAGGCGGGTCTCTCCCCTGCACCTTCCTGGCAAACGCTCCTCCGTATTCTCTGAGGTGCGCGCGGTGATCGGAAGCACCTACATGCTGACGGAGGACGAGGTCCTGTGGGAGAAAGACCTGCCTCCGGGAGTGGAGGAGCTGCTGAACAAGGGGCAGGACCCTCTGGCCGACAGAGGTAAGGAGGTGACCAAGACGCTGCCGCCCTCTGCTCCCCGGAACAAGACCCGCGTGGTCAGCTACCGCGTCCCGCACAACGCGGCGGTGCAGGTGTACGACTACAGAGAGAAGAGAGCTCGGTGAGGGCTGTTGGGGGGGGGGGGGAGGGGGGCGCTGCGGGGGCACAGGGAGGCTCTGCGTGGGTCTGACTCCCGCTCCCTCGGCAGCGTGGTATTTGGGCCGGAGCTGGTGTCGCTGGGTCCTGAGGAGCAGTTCACAGTGTTGTCCCTGTCGGCCGGGCGGCCCAAGCGTCCCCATGCCCACCGTGCACTCTGCCTGCTGCTGGGGCCTGACTTCTTCACGGATGTCATCACCATCGAGACCGCAGACCATGCCCGGCTGCAGCTGCAGCTGGCGTACAACTGGTAAGGGGCGAGGGGGGGGGGATGCGGTGGGGGCGACGGGGTAGCCCCAGCAGAACCCCTGAGAACGAGAGATGCCTCCTCCCAGTGCTGGGCTGAGAATGAGGGCGGAGTGCCTGACCCTATGTGGTGGTCAAGAGGGACACCCAGGGGTTCCCGCAAACCCAGTCTGATGCCCCTGTGGAATGACAGGGAAGGTGTGGGCCCCCTCCTGGCGCAGGAGTTTGGGCACCTGACTGGAGGACGCTCCCAGCATGGATGGAGCCACACAACTGCAAGGCTTCAGAAGGTCTGTCAGACACAACCGGCAGGAGCAGGCGGTGTGGGCAGAAGGTCAAGAGTACAGGCTCACGGGCCACTGCCTGGGTCTGCCTCCCAGGCCTGCCATCTGCTAGCTGTGGATCTGAGCCAGTGACTTGACACTTTCCTCAGTTTCCCCATCTGTCAAATGAGGATGACACATGACCATCAATTTTACAGGCCATCAGTCCTCAGCGGTTAGAGCATCGGTCCACATGCCGAAGGGTCACTCCAAAGGGTCACGGGTTAGATTCCCTGGATGCAGGTTTGATCCCCAGCCCCCGTTGGGGTGCATAGGAAAGGCAACCGATCATATTGATGCTTCTCTCTCCCCCTCCCTCCTTCCCTTCTACTGTCTCTACAATCAATGGAAAAAATATCCTCAGATGAGGATTAACAAAAATAAACAAATAAAATTTCAGGCTGACGAAAGGATGCAATAAGTATCAGAACAATGCCCTGTACATCAATCATGTCAAACTCACGGGCCACATGCCTCATTTATTTGGTGTTAGCCTTTGAGTTTGACATGCTTGCTGTACATAGTTAGGGATCAAATGGCAGCTGCTAGAGATAGAGAAGATAATCCACACCTAGAAGTGATGCTCAACTACTCCCAAGGAGGTGCTCTTTTTTTTAAAAAAATACATATTTTTTATTGATTTCAGAGAGGAAGGGAAAGGGAGAGAGAGAGAAACATCAATGATGAGAGAGAATCATCGAGCAGCTGCCTCCTGCATGCCCCTCACTGGGGATTGAGCCTGCAACCCAGGCATGTGCCCTTGACCGGAATTGAACCCGGGACCCTTCAGTCTGCAAGCCCAGACACTATCCATTGAGCCAAACCAGCCAGGGCTAAGGAGGTGTTCTTTACCTCTCAGCTGAGTGGCCGGGACCCTGACAGAGGCAGATGAGGCACTGATATCTTAGGGTGCTAGAACATGACAGCTAAGAGCATAGACCCTGGGAGCCATACTAACTGGGTTCGACTTTCTGGCTTGCCATATATTGTATAACTCGGCCTGTCACTTAACCTCTGTGGCCTTCTATCTCCTCATCTGTAAATGAGGATAATGCTCCTTCCCACCTCATAGAGTGACTGAGAGAATGAGAGGGAAACACGCGCAAGGTTCTCAGGACTTCCCCTGGCACATGGTGGACACGGACCAGCATTCTCTATCCTGAATGACCCTGCCCAGCCGTGGAGGGTGGTGTCAGTCGCATTTGAAGGTGAGAGAGTTGTTTCCTGGAGGAAAATGCTTCCCTGTTCTGGGCCCCTTTGCTCACAGGCACTTTGAGCTGAGTGACTGGAAGGACCCCCAGGAGGCAGCTAAGCTCTTCTCTGTGCCTGACTTCGTGGGTGACGCCTGCAAGGCCATAGCATCCCGGGTGCGGGGGGCCGTGGCCTCTGTCACCTTTGATGACTTCCATAAGAATTCAGCCCGCATCATCCGCACCGCTGTCTTTGGCTTTGAGACTCTGGAAGCCAAGGGGACCAATGCTGAGGCTCTGCTCCAACCCCGGGACCGGGCCATCTTCCCCCAAAATGGACTGGTGGTCAGCAGCGTGGATGTGCAGTCAGTGGAGCCTGTGGACCAGAGGACCCGGGACGCCCTGCAGCGCAGCGTCCAGCTGGCCATCGAGATTACCACCAACTCCCAGGAGGCAGCTGCCAAGTGAGTGAGGGCAGCCGCCCACAGTGCCTCCCATGGCCAGACCTCTTCAGGGTCTCCATCTCCAGCCCCCTGCTGGGCCCTGCATAACGTGGCATCCCCTGATGGTTAGTCTGCTGCTGTCCTATGGGTAAGACAGTATGGTCCACTTAAAGTGTGACTAGATGCCACCCTGCTCCCGTGGCTTCTCACCTTGCTTGTGCTAGAACCAAACTCATTTCTGAGCTCTTGAAGGCACTCTGGAGTGCAGCCCTGCCTCCCCACCTCGCCTTCCAGCCTGCTCCCCAGGCTCCAGGCCCACCAGCTCCTTTCTTTGTTTTGTTTTTGTTAGTTTTAGTTTTTTTAAAAAATTTTTATTGTTGAGAGTATTACAGATATCTCCCCCTGACCCCCAATGCCAGTTCCCGCCCCACCCCAGGCCTTCACCACCCTATAGTCTGTGTCCATAGGTAATGCATATATGCCTATAAGATCTTTGGTTAATCTCTCCCCACCCCCTACCCCCTTCCCTCTGAGATTCATCAGTCTGTTCCATGTTTCCATGCCTCTGGTTCTATTTTATTCATTAGTTTATTTTGTTCACTAGGTTCCTTGTTCATTTATTTTGATTTTTAGATTTGATTGTTGATATGTATTTATTGTCATTTTATTGTTCATATTTTCTATCTCTTCTTCCTCTTCTTAAAGAATACCCTTCAACATTTCACGTAATACTGGTTTGGTGGTAATGAACTCCTTTAGCTTTTTCTTATCTGTGAAGCTCTTTATCTGACCTTCAATTCTGAATGATAGCTTTGCTGGGTAGAGTAATTTTGGTTGTAGGTTCTTGCTATTCATCACTTTGAATATTCCTTGCCACTTCCTTCTGGCCTGCATAGTTTCTGTTGAGAAATCAGCTGATAGTCATATGGGCACTTGCTCCCTTGTAGGTAGGTAACTGTTTTTCTCTTGCTACCTTCAAGACTCTGTCTTTTGCCCTTGGCATTTTAATTACGATGTGTCTTGGTGTGGTCCTCTTTGGGTTCCTCTTGTTTGGAGCACTCTGCACTTCCTGAACTTGTAGGTCTATTTCTTTCACCAGGTAGGGAAAGTTTTCTGTCATTATTTCTTCAAATAGGTTTTCAATATCTTGCTCGCCCCCCCCCCCCCACTTTCTGACACCCACATAATGCAAATATTGGTTCACATGAAGTTGACCCAGAGGATCCTTACACTTTCTTCATATTTTTGGATTCTTTTTTCTTTTTTGCTCTTCTGATGGGGTGTTTTTTGTTCCCTTGAATTCCAAATCATTGATTTGATTCTCAGAATCCTCTACTGTTGAATCCCTGTAAATCATTTAATTAGTGTATGCTTAATTTCTTGACTGGTCCTTTTTCATGTCTTTGAAATTCTCAATAAGTCCCTTGAAGCTCTCATTAAGATCCTTGAGCATCCTTATAACCATTGTTTTGAACTCTGTGTCTAGTACTTCGCTTGCTTTCATTTCATTTAGTTCTTTTTCTGGAAATTTCTTCTGTTCTTTCATTTGTGACATGTTTCTTTGTCTCCACATTTTGGCTGCTTCCCTGTGTTTGTTTCTATGTATTGGGTAGAGCTGCTATATCTCCTGGAATTGATAGAGTGCCTTGTGTAGTAGGTGTCCTGTAGGGCCCAGTGGCTCCACCTCCCCAGTCAC
Source organism: Corynorhinus townsendii (assembly GCA_026230045.1). NCBI lineage: Eukaryota > Metazoa > Chordata > Mammalia > Chiroptera > Vespertilionidae > Corynorhinus > Corynorhinus townsendii. Next base: position 62,104,610 of record JAPDVU010000009.1, read on the forward strand.
CTGAGCCGAGCACTCTAGGTGCACTCCTGTGTGGGCTGTGTACACAGCCTTGTTGTAGTTGAGCCTTGATTGCTGTTGGCATCACACCACCAGCTCCTTTCTGCTCTTCAAATGCACAGTTGGGCTGAAGGCCTTCTGCACTGGCTGCTCCCTGTGCCCAGTGTTTGCCCCTTGGGAGTTGCAGGACAGGCTCCTCCTCGGGCCTCAGCCCAAAGGTCACCTCCTTGGAGAGCCCACTGCTCTCTACCCTAACTAAGCAGCATCCTTTTTGCCAAGTCGTTATTGTGTCCTCACTTTCAGGGAACTAGTCATTGTCTGAAATCATCCTCCTTCACTTGTTTCTTTCCCCACTGGAAGGCAAGTTGTATGCAAGCAGGGGCCTTGGTCATGACCGCATTCCCTTGAGCCCAGAATCATGCCAGGCGTGCAGTGCGCGCACCGTTCTTTGTTTCATGTTGGGTGCCTCCCATGGGCCAGGTTCTGTCCCATGTAGATCAGTGGTCCCTGCCCTTGGAGCTCCTGTTCCAGCTCTGCCCCACACCAGCATCTTCTCTGTTCTCTCTCCCATCCAGGCATGAGGCTCAGAGACTAGAACAGGAAGCTCGTGGCCGGCTTGAGCGCCAGAAGATCTTGGACCAATCAGAAGCTGAGAAAGCTCGCAGGGAACTCTTGGAGTTGGAGGCTCTGAGGTGGGTCAATAACTAAAGGAAGTCCTGGCTGGGTAGCTCAGTTAGTTAGAGCATCGTCCCTATACGCCAAGATTGCAGGTTCGAGCTCCAGTCATGGCACATACAAGAATCAACCAATGGGTGCATAAACAAGTGGTACAATGCATTGATGTTTCCCTCTCCCTAAAAAAAATTTTTTAAAAATCAATAATTAAAGGGAAAAAAGCACTAAGAGAAAAGATGGCCTGCTGAGGGTTCTGACAAAGCAGCTGGTGGGGGGAACCAGGGGTGTGTTTGTGAAAGTGGCTGCAGCACAAGTCAAAGCTGGAGGAGGGCAGGGCAGGGCTGGGCTGGGCTGGGCTTTCTCCTGGGTCTCGCTAACTGTGGGGACGTCTCCAGCACTGCCGTGGAGAGCACTGGCACTGCCAAGGCGGAAGCTGAGTCCCGTGCAGAGGCGGCACGCATCGAGGGACAGGGGTCTGTGCTGCAGGCCAAGCTGAAAGCGGAGGCCTTGGCCATTGAGACGGTGAGTGGGGCCCCTGGAAGGGTGTGGCCTTGGGGTCTGGAAGACACCCAATCCCTGCTGTCCCTGAAGTCGAGTGGGATACCAAGTGCCCTAATATGCAGCTCTATTCACATATCTGTGGTTTATAAAGTCCTTTGTCCTCTATCAATTCACTTCCTACCTGCCTGGAAGACAGATGATTATTATCTGATGTATAATATGTGCTCAAACTCTTTGAGAGCATTGGACAGGTTTGTTCCAGGTATTGCATATGTTTTACATTCATGGTCTTATTTAATGTTCGAAAGCCCATGAAGGTAGGTATTATAGCATTTACAGATGAGGGGACTGAGGCTTGGATTAAGGGCCTCCCATGGGTCACTATCTAAAAGGTGGCATTGTCAGGATTCACACTTAATTGACTATAAGTTTACAATCCCATCGCTTCCACCTCAGTTCCCTCAGGCTTGCTGGACTGTTCCTGGGGGCCCACATGATTGAAAGAATGCTGGGTTTTCCCCTTTCAGGAGGCTGAGCTCCAGCGGGTAAAGAAAGTACGAGAGCTAGAACTGGCCTATGCCCGGTCCCAGCTGGAGCTGGAGGTGAGCAAGGCCCAGCAGCTGGCTGAGGTGGAGGTGAAGAAGTTCAAGCAGATGACGGAGGCCCTGGGCCCCAGCACCATCAGGGACCTTGCCATTGCAGGGCCAGAGATGCAGGTGAGAGTGGGGGGAGGGGCGTGTGCGTGTGTGTCTTGGGCCATACTGGGAACCAAGAAGGCAGAGCCGGGGAGGCCAATACAACATCTAGAGAGATGTTGAGGGTAGAGAGGTGAGGTGAGGGAGTGGTGCAGCTGTCCCTGTATCCCAGGTCCTGACCTGTGTCATTGGAGCATGGTGTCATATTGGGCACTGCACTAGACTCAGCAGTGGACTGGAGCTTCTGGGGGCACAATAAACAGCTGGGGCATCCGTGTGACAAGTGCTTCAAAGAAAGTCAAGTGGGGTGATACAGTGAAAGGGGAGGTGACATTTCAAGTTAGTTGGTCTAAGGAAGGTCGCTTGAAGAGGGGATCCTTGAGCACTATGCAGAGTTGACAAGAGCTTCCCAGGAGAGGGTCCAAGTGCAAAGACACAAAGAGAATGAAACTTGCTGCATTTAAGGACCAGAAGGGTCTGGCAAGCGAAGGGTCGAATGGTGAGCTCCTGGGGGCAGCTGCAGGGAGGGACCGAGCTTTTAGGCCTTCTGTGACCCGAGGATGAGGGCGAGGAGCCCCCAGGCCCCACTGATGCCCCTCACCGATCACTGACTGAGCCCATGAGGACAGCTTGGGTGGCAGTTGCAGTGTCAGATGAGTGGGTGGAAGGCTGCCCTAGAGAAGTGGCCAAGGGGACGAAAGAAGAGGCCGGGGTCTGACTCTGTCTCTCACCCTCGTGCTCCCTCCAGGTAAAACTGCTTCAGAGCCTGGGCCTGAAATCAACCCTCATCACTGACGGCTCCACTCCTATCAACCTCTTCAGCACAGCCTTGGGTCTACTGGGGCTAGGGTCCGAGGCCCAGCCGTCAGCCAAAAAGGCGGCCGGGGGTCCTGGCCCCGAAGAACACTTGCTTCTCCATTCCTCTCAAATTCTTGGGAGTAAACACACTGTGCCTTAGCGCCATACAGTGTCGACAAATAAAACGTACACTTCTGGGCATTTAAACCCTTGTCTCAAGTCTGTGTCACGGGGGAGCTTAATGCGAAGGTGGGGGCAGGGGAGGAGGGGTAGAGAATACCTGACATCTGGAGATACCCCCACGTGTAATGTGGAGAGGAAACGGGGGCCAGAGAACCCTAACCCAAAGTCACACTGACAGACATGGCCCCAAAGTCCTACTCTTTTTGTTTTTTTAATATATTTTATTGATTTTTTACAGAGAGGAAGGGAGAAGGAGAGAGAGTCAGAAATATCGATGGAAAGAGAAACATCAATCAGCTGCCTCCTGCACACCCCCTACTGGGGATGTGCCCGCAACCAAGGCACATGCCCTTGACCGGAATCGAACCTGGGATCCCTGAGTCCGCAGGCCGACGTTCTATCCACTGAGCCAAACTGGCTAGGGCCAAAGTCATACTCTTGAGCCAGACTGTCCTCCTGGTAGCAGCTTGGCCTTGGGCTCCAGGTGGGAGAGATGCCCTGGTGAGAGGATGGGGCCTGCACTAGCAGCATCTCTGCGATTCCTCCAGGACCCCAGCTGCAGGTGCATGCACCTGGCCCTCAGCACGTGGGAGGCTCCTTTGGCGCCACCTGCTGGTCACACCTGGCAGGCCTGTGAAGTTGTCCCTCTCAAAAGGCGATGTCAGGCCGGAAGAGAATCCTGCCCAGGGAAGGTGGGAGCTGGAGCCCCTCCCTGGGTTTCTAGTGTGGGCTCTTCGAGAGCATTGCAGGAGGGGTGTCTCCTCCCCACCCTCCCCCATGACTATTTGAGGGAAGAGCCCAGGTGCCATCAGTGTGGGCACCTGTGGAGGCTGAACTGTCCCTTCAGCCTAGGTGGAGCTGTCAGGCTTGCCTGGTCTCTGCTGGGGAAGCAAAAGATCCCAGGTGGAGAGAAGCTCGGGTTCACTGGCTGTGTGGCTAGAGGGACAAACCAGCCTCTCTGATCTCTTCCTGTCTGTGATGGGCCAGCAAGTCCCCTGTTGAGCAGGGCTGCAGTTGTTTTGTTTTTAGGGTCTTTATTCCTACCCCCCACCCCAGTGGCGCCTGACCCCATGAGCCTTGCCCCTTCCCAAGATGAGTTGCATTTGTGTGGCCAGTGGCTCCACTCACGTTCAGACGTGAGGCCAGGGGCTCTGTGTAGCCCACAGCACTTAGTGGTGCTGGCTCAGCCCCTTCACCTCTGCTTCCACCTTCCCTTGAGAGAGGTAATGAATTTAAAGCTCCTCATCTGGTACCTGGCACATGGTAAGTGATGTTAGCACTGTTCCTTGCTAAGGGCCTCTGGGGTGAGTGACAGCAGGCAAAGTCATTGTGGGGGCATTCTTCCCATCTCAGCCACCAGCTCCCATGGCCATCTCTACCTCTGAACCCTCAACTCCTGCTGCTTCACCCTCACCTTCCAATTCAAGGCTTTGGTGACCTTGACCCTGTCCATGTAATTCACTCACTCAAAACCTCCCTGAACTCCCTCACCTCTCCTCTCCCACGTGGTACTTAGTGGGAAAGCCCCACCCCACGTTGACCAGCTGCTAGAAGCGGAACACCCACATACTGACTGACCTCATGTTAAATTCATGGCAACAAATCTCAAGGAGACCTAATGCCCTCTGAGTAAGCGTCTTGAGCTTGTGCTAGATCCCCTTCAGGACAACTCTTCACACCCCCTCTCCTCTCAACCTCCCCCACACCCCTGCCCACTTTCTCTCACCTCTTTGGGAAAATACAAGTAAATTGGGCAGGAATGCTGGCCCCTCCCCAGCAAATCTCCCTTCTCCCTCCTATTCCCAAGGCACGCAGCTCCTCCCCTGGGCTCTAGGTCTGGAGGGCACTCCTGCATCCATCACCTTTCTCTGCCGCCAATTCCTCCTCCCCTGGATCCTTGTCACCAGCACAAACATGCTCCACTCTCTTCCTTGTAGAACCAAAGTGAACTCTCCCTTCACCCCACATTTCTTCCAGCTGCCACCCACCTTTATTTTCCCTTCACAGCCAAATTTCTGTTTCCATTCCTCACCTCTCATTATCCCCTCAAGCCACTCCAATTAGCTCTTGTCTCCTCCCCATGCTTCATGGAAACAGCTCGAATCAGTATGATGTCCCTGTCCCTAGACCCAGTGTTAGGTTTTCCTCGTCCACCCTCTCCCACACGGTTCCCGTGATGCCACCTACTCCACTTTTCTTTCCACCTCACTGGCCGCTCCCCAATTGCCTTGGGCAGCTCCACTTCCTCTGCTCAGTCCAAATCATGAGTCACCCTGGACCCTGCTCCCTGACTCAGCCCCTTTCTCAGACAGTCTCACAGCCTTAGATCCTCTCTGTGCCACTGACTTCAAAACCATCTCGCCATCTCAGGTCTCCCCCCTGAGGTCTGGGCTGATTTCCATTGATGACTTACTTGACGTCTCCATGTGAATCTCTAATGGCTATCAGGCTTGGCCACATGACTTGCTCTGGCCAATGAAATTCAAGGGGTAGTGACATCATCCTCTTTTCCCTTTTCTGTGGTGACCAGCAATATCCCATGTAGAGGCTGCTCCATCAGCCTGGCACCCAGAGAGAAAAGTGGCAAGAAGGAGGGGCACAGCTCACCCACACTAAACATGCAGCAGGAGCAAGAAGTGATATTTGCTGTGTCACATCACTGAGATTTGGGGCGTGGGGTTATTATCACGGTACAATCCAGCTTATCCTGATGACTACATGCCACTCACAAAGCTGTGAGATACCAGCAGGCAGGAGAGGAAGCTGCACTTTAAACTGTGCGCGCGAAGATGGGCTCCACGTGGACTGTATGGTGAGGGAGACAAGCTCTACCTCAGTGACAGGAAAACGGGCCTTGATGGAAATGCAGTGCAGTTACGGCTCGCACTGGAGCCAGATTCTAAGTCAGTCCCTGGTACCAAATTTATCCTTGAAGGTCCCTTAAACAGCGCATAAAACGCAGAACAGCACAGCCTGTTTTCCTCCAGCAGTGGAGCAAATGGCTTTTCTTGGTTGAATACCAGATGGAGTATGGAATTGTTTGAGGGCCCCTTGAAAAAGAAAAACCTGTCTTTAAAGAGCAAGATCACATTCAGCGTGGTAAGATGTTTGCCAAGCCCACTTTCTCTTCTTTCTAAGCGCACAACTCCTCTATCTCCCAGCGTCCCTTGCACGCAGCCGTGGCCTATGGCTGAGTTTGTAGCTCATGGAACTCGAGTGGAAGTGGTATGTGCCCATTCCCTGCCTCCCCAACAAGCAGCCTGTATGTCCTCCAGCACCCCCCCTCCCCCTGCAGCCCCCCCTCTCCCAGCTGCCTGTGAGAGCAAGCTGAATGGAACCACAGGTGGCGAGCAGAGTCCCACATCTCTGTTTTCTGGAGAGCTTCTTCACAATTAGGAGCACCTGATTGGGGCTCAACCGAAGTTAAAAATAAACTGTCGTGTCTGAGCCACTGTACATCTTGAGGTCAGATACAGCAGTTAGGGCACCTTTAACCATCACAGTATGAGAGGCAGGAGGAGACACAAGACCACCTGAGGGAGCCGCTCAGAGGCAGAGCCCAGTGAGTGGGTGAGGCAATGGGAAGCCCTGCACGGTGGTTCTTCACTCAGGCTAAAAGCATGTGGTGGAATTCCAGGAAGTTATCGCTGCACATATCTTACTCCATCCGGGCTGCTATCACAAAATACCACAGACTGGGTGGCTCATAAACAACAGACATGTCTTTCTCCCAGTTATGAAGGCTGCAAGTCCAAGATTAAGGCACCAGCATGGTCAAGTTCTGGTGAGGTCCCTCTTCCTTTTCACAGCCAGCACCTTCTAGCTGTGTCCTCAGGTCTCTTTTGTCAGGGCGCTAACCCCATTTGTGAGGGCTTATGACCTAATCACCTCCAAATACCATCACAGAGGGCACTAGGTTTCAACGCATGAATGTTGCAAGCACACATTCAGACCACAGCAATATATAATGTGACTCCACCACATTCCCCAGGTCAAATACAGTGACTCCAATTCAGCCTAGACTTTCCCCTCCTCCAGAAGGTCCCAGGGCCACCTGACCCTGGGCTGCACACACAGGCTCATCCTCTGCAGGTTCCTCCTGAGCTTAGTCCGGTCCCTGGATATGCGACCGAAGGCACCACGCTGTCTTCAGGCCTTGGCCCATACTCTATTTGAGTGGAAGATGCTCACGCTCTTGCCCAACTCTCCCTCGCCTTTTTCAGGTCAGGTAGCTGGGTTTACATAGTTAGATTCCTGATGTTACTATAAAAGGTGAGGGCCCAAGAGCCAGGAGGCACTCAGGGACAGAGTGCTCGAGTGCTCGTTGGCTAGAGAAGTTGACACAGGATGAAGGTCTTCTCACACCTTGACTGACTGGGCCAGGCCAGGTAGGAGGACACCTGTGGAGCTGAAGGGGCAGCTCAGCTTGTGACTATCTTCCTCGAGTACAAATGTGTCCCTGTCCCCGTCCTAACACTCCAAGTGCCCCCCGGGAGAGTCCAGGTGATTTACTGCAGCACTGTTCATGCTGGCAGAAGCTGGTTAAACAAGTGATGGAATTCTATGCCACTGTTAAGAAGACCACTTATGTGGGTTGCTGTGTGGTGGATGTTAAGGCTCTGGAGCTGAGCCAGCCAGGTTGGCCTCCTGCTTTCCTTTTTGGAAAAGGCTTGTATAGTTTAGTACACAGTACAGTGTAGGCATCAGTTCAAATAGAATAATACAAGTCAAAAGCACTTGGGGCAGGGTAGCTTGTTAGCAGAACAGCATATATAAATTTTAAAATATATGTGTAAGAGTGAATTTAGACAGATATATAAGCAATGAGCAGCAGGGGTCGCCTCTGGGAGAAGTGAGTGTTTAAGGTGCCAGTTGATTTCATCACCCTTTTAAAAATTGATTTTGAGAGAGACCTGGAGAGGGAGAAATAGAAACATCCATGTGAGAGCATGCCCCCTACCAGGGGATCGAGCCCATGACCCAGGCATGTGTCCTGATCAGGAATCAAACCAGCAACCTTTTTTATTTTAATTTTTATTGATTTCAGAAAGGGAGAGGGAGAGATAGAAACATCAATGATGAGAGAGAATCATTGATCAGCTGCCTCCTGCACACCCCCTACTGGGGATTGAGCCCGAAACCCTGGCATGTGCCCTTGACCGGAGGAATAGAACCCAGGACCCTTCAGTATGCAGGCCCATGCTCTATCCACTGAGCCAAACTGGCTAGGGCAAACCAGCAACCTTTAGATGGTGCACAGGGAGATGCCCAATCAGCTGAGACACACCAGCCAGGGCTCATCATCCCTTTTCTTTTTGGTCTGCAACTTAATTTTTTTACCCTGTGAATATTTTGCCCATTATTTTGCAAGATTCCTTCAATGGCTCCATGTGGCCCTAGGATAGTCCAAATGCCCTACTGAGCTCCTCAGGCTGCCTGAAGCACGTTTCAGCAACGTGATCTCATCAGGTTCCATTTCCAAAACTAGCTCTCTGGTCTGTCCTCAGCTAAAAACCAGCCCCCTCCTCTGCGCTCTCTTCCGGCTCCAAACCCTACCAGCTTCCTAAATTGCCCACACCCTTCACCAGCACCTACTTTGCAGCACTTCCTACTCCTGTCCGCCAACAAACACCTCCCTAACCGTGTTACCAGTCCCCTGCTGGCCTGTGACCTCCGCCAGGGCTCAGCACAGGAGCCGAGGCTTGGCACACACCTGCTGAATTTCAGCTCTCCTGGACATGTGGGCCCCCTGGCTACGCTAGTATAAGAATAAAATGAGTAACAGCTGCAAACAACCCCAGCGCAGGATCTGGCATATGGTAAGCTCAATATAGTTTAAAAAAAAAAAAAAATAGTCAGTGCCAGACAACAGAGAAAGCTCAGAGGGTAGAGATGGCTGTTTAGAATAGATGCCCAGAACAATGTCTACCATTCAATAGATGCTCAAAAAATGTTGAATAAGGAACAGTGATTCTTGACCTGCTCAGGAAGAATTGATCACCTGGAGTTTATTAAAATTGCAGACTTCTGGGCCCATCCCTAGAGACTCCAACTCTGGTTCAATGTTCTAGAAGCTGAATTAAAAACAAAACAAAAAAACCCACAGTGGTCTAAAGACTTCACTGAGAAACCAACTGGTCTACTTGTGAATATTTATTAAGCAGCTACAATAGGCCAGGTTAAAGTTAATCTTCACTGGAGGGATAGAGAAAGAACCAGAAAAGTCCATGCCCTTGTGGAGTTTACATTCTAGAGGATAGAAAATACCAGGTATACTAATAAATGCAGACAGCTCATGACAGTGTCGTAGAGGAAATGAAGCAGGTGGGCAAGAGGACATGGCATGACCTTGGGTGGCAGGGAGGGTCTCTGTGGAATGAGAGGAAGGAGCTAGCTAGTCAACACAGAGGGAAAAGCAGCCTGAGGGACCTTCCTTCTTCCCCAAGCTCCCCTCAACCCAGGCCCCAGTCCAAGAGTATTTCATAGGGAAGCAAGTCCAGGATAGTGAAACCTGCCCTTTATTATCCAAGTTCTCAGAGCTGGGACCGACGGAATAGAGGACGCTGCAATGGGGAAGGATCCAGGCGGCTCCTTTGTGCCCAGCCACAGTATCTGCAGGCTTCCTCTGGCCAGGGGCAGAGTTAGCTATCCCGCCTTCTGGGACACTGGCCCTTACTCCATCTCCCTCACACAAGTGTCCCTACAGTCTCAGGCCAAGCCTGACCCCAGAGCAAAGCCAGCAGGGGTGACAATGCCCAGCCCTCAGACCAGCCCCTTGGTGCCCGGGAAGCACTGCCTGTGTGGGCGGAGTCTCCAGAGTATCCTTCCTGATTTGGAGCCCGAGGGTGGGATTGGCCTTCTGGAGTTTGGAGAACATGACATCACTGAAGAGGTTGACCCACTTCCAGCGGGTTGAACAACACATTAGGAAGACAGGAGCCTGGACCTCCTAGGAGGAAGAGGGGAGCCGTGTGGGACACAGGAGACTCCCAGGGCAGGTGGGCCGCTAGAGGCTGGAATTCCAAGGTCACTTCTTCTTGGCACGGTCTGCCGCATCCAGGGCAGCCATGTTGCGGGCGGCTGTGATCAGGTGGATGACACTGATGAGGGACTTCAGCAAGGCGATAGGGGCGGTGATCCACAGTCCCATTCGGAAAAGACCCACAGAGCCAACTGTGGGAAGGGAGCAAGGGCAATGCTGAGAAAATGGGATGCAGGTGAGGGAGAGGACCCACGAGTCTTTGGCCTTCATCTCCTTGGGCAGGCCAGAACCGCCCCATCCTCCAGCCCTGCCCCTCATCTCCTACCTAAAGGTCCCTCGGAGAAACTGAACAGGTAGAGGAGGCAGTAGAAGAGTTCATTTCCAGCACACAGGGTAAACAGAGCAGGCTGCACAAATAGCAAAAGGGCTGCTTAAACAAGAGGCTGGGGCAGTGTGCAAACCACCACCCCCCAATACACACATAGGAGCGGGGGTGGGGAGCAATCTCTCTGAGGATGGGGAGCTGGAACTGTACTGGGGAATAAGGGTGTGGCTGGCAGGGAGGAATAAAGAGTAACCTCAGGATATTACTTCTTTCTTCAAAAACCACCTACTGCCTGAAACAATTCCCAGGCCCTCTCCACCCCCATACCTCAGCTTATAGGGCTCTCCTCCCCTGGGACCAGGGCACAGCCCAGGGTTTGGAACAAACTGAATAAGCAAGCGGGGAGGAAATGCTCACTCTGGAGGTATAGTAGATACGAAGCACTCGGTTTCCCGACAGGTCGATCATCTTGTGACTTTCGCTGCCTCGGACCACAGAACTTGGGGAGAAAGCAGAGGAATTCATGAGCGTTCATTACCACTGACACCCACCTAATCCTCATAACAGCCTCCACGAGGAAGGTACTAGGATTGCCTCTGCTGTACAGAGGAGCACCACTGTTTGGCCCAAAGCCACACAATTACCTAGCCGGGGACAGAGCCAGCATTCAAATGCCCCCTTCCTGCTCCCAAGAGCTGTTAGCTATTTGGAAGCCTTGACTATCCAGTCAGAAGAGTTTTAGGGATTGCTTAATCCAACTGTAAACAAAACTGAAGTTCACCCAGAGAGGACCTGCCCATGGTTGTTCAAAGCAAGCGTTAAAGGAGACCTCTCAGAAGCCTGCAGCCATCCCAGACACCCTCCCAGACAGTCTCACCCCTTCCCTTCAGAAGGCCAACACCCCCAGAGCTGCAGACCTGTGGAGGTGCAGCCAGTGGCTGGCCACATCCAGGCTCATGCTGAGCTGGAAGAGAAGGGTGGCACGAGGGTACAGCAGGGCCAGGTTGACCAGCAGGCACATGGTGGCACAGCGGTCCGTCAGCATGTCCAGCATGGCCCCAAACCGGGTCCCTGAAAAACGGGGGCTCTTAGTTGGGAAGAAACTGTTAGGGAGCAGTGGATCTACAACAGGGGCCATATGTGTGTATCACTCTGATGCAAAGTCTCAAAAAAGATGAAAAATGTCCATCATCCACTGCCTGGGGAGGAAAGCAGGCTGGGCCCCACGGGGTGCGAGGTCAATGGACAAGGGCCACCATGACATGAAATGAAGAGGCATGGGAGTGTGGAGAGAGAGTGGAGGTGGGGGGCGGGGCGGGAGGCTGTGAAAAAGCAAATTTACAACTCACCAATCCCAGAACCAAGGGCCCAGGTCTCAAGACGAGGAGCCTCGAAGTTGAAGGGGAAGTCTTGGAGGTGGGCCTGGAGCACAGACTCAACCCTCCAGAAGCCACCCCCCTTGCCTCTCCACCTTCCCTCTAACAGGCCTGCTGGAATCAGGATCGCTGTGCCTGGCACACAGCAGACATCCAGTACACACCTGTTGAATGATATTAACTCAAATACCTCCAGCACTGTCACTGCCAATCCAGTCTTGCTATTACATGCCCCTCACTATCAGTGGGTTCTCCTCAACAGCTAGCTTAAATCCCTTCTACAAAACCAGGCCATTCAGTTCTGCTTTAGAGAGATGAGAATGACAGCGTCCTTTGATTCCAGAGTACCTGCCCACCCTTAGGTCCCGAGGAGGCAGGAAAAGGGAGCAGTGGGTGGTTGTGCCTCAAGGTTGGCTGGGAGGAGTTGTCTGTCACCTTGATTAAGGATTCGAGCAGCATATCCATCGAAAGCGTCCAGAAGTCCGCTAAGCAGGTAGAAGGAGGAGGCCGTGAGGGGGCAGCAGGGCATGAAGTAGAAAGAAATGATGGCGAAGACAATCCGGGCATAACCTTGGGATGGGACGGGGGAGACAGATGGGGCGGGATCAGGAAGGCTGCCCAAGGCCCCTCTCCCTGCCGTTCGGCCCGGAGCCGTGGGCAGCACTCACCAATTAGGTTAGGCACAAACAGGAAGATATTTTCGCTTGGCATCGCGGCGGCCCCCTTGCCGCCCCGGGCCGATCCGGAGGTGCCAGCTGTCTCAGCCCCGCCGCGCGGCCTCACCCTCCTGCCCGGCGCACCGGCGGCGCCAACTGCGCGCAACACCCCGCTGCCCGCGCCTGGCCCCAGATGTTAAAGCTCGCAGCCCGCCGGAGCCCGGGCCGCCCCAGATGTGAGCGGGGCGCAGGGGGCGCGCACACCCCGCCCTTCCTATGGGCAGACCCTCGCCTCCGCCCGCCCCGCAGTCTCCAGCTGCGGTCCCCCCTGCTCCAGTTGTGCTCAGCTTCCGAGAATCTACTCTTCTGAGCTCGTACTTCCAAAATTGGAGAAAGGAAAAGAGGCCTTAAAAAATGGCTGCGGCCCCTTTAAGACCTGCCCGCTTCCTTTTCCTTTTCCTCCCTCCGCCCCTTTCCATCGGCTCGTACCAAGATACAGAGGGAGGAGAAGGGGCAAAGGAAGGAACGGAGAAGGGGAGGTCCAAAGAGTAGAGGCCTAGATAAATATCCATACTTTGCTTTCTGAGGCGGGTGTGACTTCTTGGAGACAAAGATAAGGAGAAAAATTAACTCCGTCCTCCTGAGTCTGCGGGTCCCCAGAGGCGAGGTTATGTAGTACAGTCCGCGCCGTCTTCTTCCCCGCCCCTCTCTCCTCGCCTCATTGGCGCTCGCGGGCTCGGGCTGCGAGGTGGCGGCTAGAGCGGCTGGAGGGCGGCCTGGGGCGAGGCTGCTCCTCGCGTGCCCCTAGTGGTGGGAGAATTAGGTCCAGGCTCCACCCTAGGTGCTGCGCCCGTTTCTCCAGCCTCCGTAGCTGGGGTCACCGCCCCCTACCAGGGACCTGAGGTGGGTGGAGAAGCCGGAGGAGCGCTCGCGACTCGCCGGGAAAATGCTCCCCCGCCCCCTCCCGGCCTTTGGTTCTGGAATCCCTGATCTCCTGGCAACGGGACCGCGGAACCCCGCAAACACCAAGGGTTTTATAGGAACGGGCAGCGGCGCCGCCGCTGGGTCCCCCTCTTTCCTACCTCTACTTCCTTCCCCACTCCAACTCTCCGAACCCAGCGACCTGTAATAGAGCCCCTAAATCTCCCCCTCTTCCCTCCTGCCCAGTAGCCCAAGATTTCAACCCGTTTGCCAGGTCGGGGGCGGCCAGTCGGCTGCCTTGTTTTGGGAAGGGCTGTGGGTGGGAAGGAAAGAGAGGCTCCCCGGCGATAGGGGGGAGGGTATTATTGTGGAACTTCACCCCAGGAAGATTTAAGGCAACGGTTTTTATTTTATTTTCTACCTCCCCTTTCTTCCCCAGAGAACTACGGAGACAGGATGGTTTTTTACCTAAAGGCCTGGTTTAAATCTGGGCCTGGGGAATGGTATTGGAAGGGTTTGGAGGAAGTGGGCAGGTTTCTCAACCTAACACAGATTCCAACTGTCCCCAGGGGGATGGAAGCCTCTCCTGCCAGGAATAAGGAGAGAAAGGGGAGCGGGCTGTCTCAAGCTGCAACGTCCTTGGGTGGATGTTCGGTGAGCATTGGAGGGGAGTTCTAGAGATGGGGGTGAGCTGAAGTTAAGAGGCCTAGCCTGAGGGCACGAGACTCCCCCTAAGAGACTCTACCCCCAGCACTAGGCCCTGAGGCCGCAGAGACTGCCCCCCACTTACCCGGCCTTTTAGGCCAAATCTCAGAGCCCAGCGCTTCAACTCCTTAGATGCAGGCCCCCAGTCTGGGAGCCCCGACCCAGTGCTCCCCTGTAGAAACTCCCAGGCTGAGCCCTTCTGACTTTCCCTTTAGCAGAAGCCTTCATTATCCCGTTCTGAGGAGTTCCTGACCCAGATCAGCACAGAACTCACGGATGAGGCCTTGTTTGTTGCTGGCTACCACGTGAACCCTGTGCCCACCAAGAAAAAACAGACACAAGACCAAGAGACTCAGATATACAAACATGGTGATTCCCCCCATGTCAGGACCACTGTGTCCCGAGACTCTCCCATAACTCTAGTTCCAGTTCCTGACTCCCTCCCAACCATAGCTGACTTCTCCAGGAATCTGCTCATCTCCCCTATCTCCCCCAGACTCACAGCCAGACTGCCCCCACTAACCAGTGCCCACTCCTCACTGCTAGCTGGGAATCACCTCAGCCCCTCCTCCCTAGCCGCATCTGTTTGTGGCTATGTATTTAGGGATAGTCATTTCTCTGACTGGGGCCTCTACTTCCAGAGTTCTTCACCAAGACCCAAGGCACTGACACTTGGTGAGTGAGGCTTCAAGGGAGATGCTCATTGTTCTGGGAGAAAGAAGAGCCTATGAGGGGAGAGAGCGAGAGTTTGACAACATCCCGTCAGGGCAGGGGGATTTTTAAACCCTGCAGTCCTATTCTGCGCTGACCCTCGAATTCAGAGTTCTCATCCCTCTCCTTTCCCTTCCACCATCTCTAGCTCTGACAGGAACCATACCTGCACCAAGGCACACCTTCTGCCATCCCATCATGACCAGGTATGTACAGGGTCCCCAGATGATGAGGTCATTCGGTAGTAACCAAATATTTAGGAACTTGGGACACAGAAAAGAATGATACACTCCTTGCTCTTGTAGAGTTCACTGTTTAGTGCCAGTTAAGTGTATGACAAATTACAATGTAATATGGGTTAGTGAGTTCCCGTAACAGAGATGGAAACAGCAAGAGGAACACTTATCCCAGCTCAGTTGGGACAGAAACAAAAGGAATCATGGAGCTTCCTGGAAGAGGTGACACTACAGAAAGAATTTTCCAGGGGAAAAATTTCCAGGAAAATTTTCCAGGGGAAAATGTACCTACTAAGCATCCTACAAAATATTGTAGGATGCTTAGTAGGTAGGGGTTATACCAAGTGTCAGGCTTGCGTAAGCAAAGGGGAGTTTCAGTAGATTGAATCTGAGTATATGTGTGTGGGTCTTCCTAGGGCAGGGGAGAGGTGAGACTAGAGTAGTTAAACTGTTGGAGTATCCAGGCAAGGTAGCCAGGGACTATATTAAGAGACCTTTATAGCCAGGGACTACTCAAGAGAACTTACTAAGATCCTCATGTGTGCCTTATTAAGATTCATATTTATTTATTTATTGTTAATCCTCACCCAAGGTTATTTTTTCCATTGATTTTTAGAGCGAATGGAAGTGTGTGTGTGTGGCTGGGGGGTGGGGGTGGGGAGAAACGTCTAAATGAGAGAAACACATCAATTGATTGCCTCCCAAATGCACCACAACCAGGGACCGGGGATTGAACCTGCCACCCTGGTACCTGCCCTTGATGTCACAGTGATAGTAGAGATGAAAGCAAGGGCAGATATAAGAAATAAAGACCAACCCAAAGCAATCTGTTTTTAATATAATCCCTATCAAAATACCAATGGCATTTTTCACAGAACTAGAAGAAACAATCCTAAAATTTATATGGAACCAAAAAGGACCCTGAATTGCCACAGCAGTCTTGAGAAAGAACAAAATTGGAGGTATCATGCTACCTGATATCAGACTATACTACAAGGCTATAGTAATCAAAACAGCATGGTACTGGCATAAAAACAGACATCTAGATCACTGAAACAGAGAGCCCAGAGATAAACCCATGCCTATATGGTACAATGGAGTAATGACAAGCTATTCAGTAAATGGTGTTGGGAAAACTGGATCGATTCATGCAAAAAAAATGAACCAGACTACTCTCTTACATCAAATACAAGAAAAAACTCAAAATGGAATAAAGACTTAAATATTAAGATCTGAAATCATAAACCTAGAAGAAAACAGGCAGCAAACTCTTCACATTGCACTTAGTAATATATATATATATACACATATATATATGTATATATATATATATTTATATATCTCTCAGGCAAGGGAAACAAATAAACAAATGGGGTTGCATCAAACTAAAAGTTTTTACACAGCAAAGGAAACTATGAACAAAACAAAAAGACAGACCTATCTTTTGGGAGAAGATACTCACCAAGGATATATTCAATTAAGAGGTTAATTTAGGGGCTAATATCCCAAATGTATAAAGAATTCATACAACTTAACACCAAAAACCCAAACGGTCCAATTGAAAAATGAGCAGAAGACCTGAATGTGACATACATATGAAGTCACACTAATCATCAGAGAAATGCAAATTAAAACCATAATGAGATATCACCTCACACCTGTCAAAATGGCTGCCATCAGTAAATCAACGAAGTGTTGGCCAGGATGTGGAGAAAAGGGAACCCTTGTGCACTGATGGTGGGAATACAGATTGGTGTAGTCACTATGGAAAGCAGTATGGAGGTTCCTCAAAAAATTAAAAATAGAACTACCTTATGACCCAGCAATTGCACTTCTGGGTATTTATACAAAGAAATCAAAAAACACTAATTTGAAAAGATATATGCATCCTTGTGTTCACTGCAGCATTATATGGAAGCAACCTAAATGTCTATCAATAGATGATTAATACATATATACAACAAAATATTACTTGGCCATAAAAAAAGAATGAAATCTTACCATTTGCAACGTGGATGGAACTAGAGGGTATTATGCTAAGCGAAATAAGTCAGTCAGAGAAAGACAAATACCATATGACTTCACTTATTTGTGGAACCTAAAGAACAAACTAAATGAACAAACAAAACAGAAACAGACTCACAGTTACAGAGAACAAACAGGGTTGCCAGATGGGAGAGGGTTTGGGGAATTGGTTGAAAAAGGTGAAGGATTAAGAAGTACATATTGGTAGTTACAAAATAGTCACAAGGATGTAAATAAAGCACAGCATAGGGAATATAGTCAATAATATTGTAATAAGTATATATGATGCCAGGTGGGTACTTACCAGGGGGAATCACTTTGTAACTTACATAACTGTCTATATAACTGTCACTATGCTGTACACCTGAAACTAATATAATATTGAATGTCAACTGTAATTGAAAAAAGAAGAAAAATAAAGACCAGGAAGATTGAGTTTGGTAATTGATTAGGAATATTGGGGGTGGGGAGAATGCAGAAATCAGATGACTGGGTTTCTGGTTTGTAATCTAAGTCTGATATCAGAACTCTATAGTAGTTTCCATTTCGAAGTAAAAGCCGAAGTCCTTTAATGGCTTACAAGGCACTACATGATCTCCTCCCCACCCATTGTCCCTCCAACCTCATTGCCTAGAACTGCACCCGTTTTACTCTCAGTCATGCCAGCCTTCTCAGTCCTCTTGAAGCATGGAAGTCATCCTCCCGCCTTTGAACAGATTGGGTTTGAGGTGCCCATAGGAACTCCAGGTGGAAATACCCTGTGGACAGTTGGAAATAAGGCGTTAAACTCACTGAAGCAGTCTGATCTAGGAGGGAGGTGGCATTTGAAGGGTGTGCAGTTGCCCTGGGCAGGGTTCAGAAGTGGTGTACAGAATAAGAAAGAAGAGGGTGCTGAGGATGGAAGCTTGGGGAACCTCTCCTTTTAAGAGATTGGCAGAGTGAATGTCAACCTATGAACCAGGAGGTCACAGTTCGATTCCTGGTCAGGACGCATGCCAGGGTTGTGAGCTCGGTCCCCAGTGGTGGGTGTGCAGGAGGCATATGATCAATGATTCTCTCATTATTGATGTTTCTCTCTCTGAAATCAATACTTTTTTTTTTTAAGAGACTGGCAGAGGGGGAGAGGGGGATTCATGAAGAAGGCAGGAAAGGAACTGATAGTCACCAAATGTTTATTGAGTGTCAGTATGTGTCAGGTCCAGCAGGCCATGGGAATAGTCATGTCTTTGACAGAGGCTGCTGCTTCAAATGTTCATGACCAAGAGCAGAGGCAAATACAGCTCACAACCAGCCACTGTTCTTGTCCTCCAGGATCTGACTCCAGTGCCTTTGGGACATTTGCTCTCTCCCAGTTGGTGTTGGAAGCAGCTTCAAGTAGCATGAAAGCCTGGGCCTGACTAGCTAATTTGCTGTTTAGTTGATAGCCTTGTACAAGTTGCTGCCCCTTGCCTCATGTGTCAGATGGGAACCTTGGACACAATGCCCTGTGAGGGCCCTGCCTGCCCACATAGTAGTTTATCTTCCTTCCCAAATGATACTTCATTGGGAATTTCTCCTGAGCTAAATAACAGCCCTTCATCCACCTGCTGGCCCCTAGTGGTTCCAAGAGACTTTTTCCTTATGCTCAAGAAAGAACATGGAAGCTTACAGATCTTTGAATTGTAGGGCATTGTAGGTGGTGAAAATGTTGGGTGGGGGAATGGATGAATAGATTGGGGTGGGTAAGTAAATATGTGAATAAATACATGGTAGATAAATTCATCAGTTTAATAAGCACTCACTATGTGCCAGCACTACTCTAGGAGCTGGAGTATAGGTGTGAGCCAAATAGAGTGCCTGCTTTCAAGTTTAAATGGGGGTGGGAGTGG
Source organism: Corynorhinus townsendii (assembly GCA_026230045.1). Taxonomy (NCBI): domain Eukaryota; kingdom Metazoa; phylum Chordata; class Mammalia; order Chiroptera; family Vespertilionidae; genus Corynorhinus; species Corynorhinus townsendii. Next base: position 62,123,264 of record JAPDVU010000009.1, read on the forward strand.
GTGATTAGATGGTAGAAACATGGGTGGGGGGGTGAATGAGGGATAGATGGATGGACAGACAGATGATGAGTGGAAAGATGGATGGGGAATGTTGGGTAGATGTGTGAATGAATTGATGGATGGAAGCAGAATGGTGGGTGTGTAGATAGGTGATAGATGGGGAATGGTGGATGGATGGATGGATAGGTGGGGGTAGGGGTTGGATGGATGGGGGAAGGATGGAATGATAAAAAACCATGCACCTTGGATCTAAAGAGTCACCGCCTCTTTTTCTTTTCTAGGGAGCTCTGCCTAGCAGCTTGACCTCTGGAGGATGATCCCAACCCCTTTTGGTGCTGCTCTCGGCCCCTCATGCCCTCCCCCATTCGGTCCCTCTACAACATGCCTCAGAGCTCCTCTTTCACAACTGTTTGTGGGGGACTGCCAGTCATGAGCAGCATCACCCCTGAAGCCTCCAAATGTCTGGAACCATCACATATCTCTCCACTCTCAGCTGGCAAGGATACCGCCCAAAAAACAAGGCTTTAATAAAGAGACAGAGATCCTTCCCTCCTCCCAACCCAGGCAGTGCTCAGTGTGACTTCTCTGGCATGGAGATGCAGGAGGAGTGGCCTTTCTTTCTTCTTTCTTTTTTGCCAGATGTGTGGACATATTATGGAGTGGTTTTAATTCAGGGCATTATCTATCAACCTGCTGGCAGAGGTGAGCTCAGGGATCCCAACCCAGCCTCAAAGTCAAACAAGCACCATAAGGTCCAGGCCTGTGGCATCTGAGCAGGTCTACTCTTGCCACCTCTGCCACCAAAATCAGGCTGTGGTCTCCCTGCTGAGCTCTAGGGTCTCATGCCTATGGGAACATGTCGCATCCATTACTAGCCAGAAGGCAGTTCAGTAGGCTTCGTGGAGTTTTCATTTACATTCCAGTCTGGTCAATAGTGTAGCTTCCTGAGGAAGTCAGTTCATACCTCTGAGCCAGTTTCCTAATCTGAAAATGGGAATAATTGTCCTTGACTCACAGGGTTAAAAACATGCATACAACGTGCTTAGCACAATGCCTGGCACAGAATAAATGCCACAAACTCAGACTATTATCAAGATCAATTTGCCTCATGTTCTAAAATTCAACTCCCTTTGAGTATTTCAGTATCCTTTTGAAGGTCCTAAATATTTAATTGTATTTAAATATACATTTTCAACTAAGTAAAAGTCAATTAATTGAGAAACTCTTTAGACAAACAGGCCATAGATTCCTTATAATGTTAAAAGTTAAAGTAGAAATGGACACAGGATACAAAACAAGCTCACTGGTTATGACATGCTGCAAAAATATGACCAATACTTGGTAGACCTGTAACAGCAGATATGTTTAAGTCCCAAAATGGTGAGTGGGTGGAGACAGTACATTTGGATACAAAAATTCTCAGGAGGGGGGTAAACATGAGACAAATTGACACCTGTTTGTCTCCTGCCAAACAGTGAGGGAGGAGATGGGACTACTGTCAGCTACCTCCTGGCGAGAAGAGCCTAGAAACATCAAGCCTTGGGTGGAGAGAAAGCTGAGGCCCAGAAGGGACTTGTCCCAGTTGGTCCTCCACAAAGGCTGACACTACAGCCAGGGTTTTTGACCCCTTGACATTGTCCTGAGCCTAATCTTAAATCCCCCCTCCACCCCCAATTGTTCCCCTTTCCCCAGCTCTCTCTCCAGAGAGGGCCCCATCACCATTTCCAATGCTCAGTGACCCACCTTCCCACACCCTACCAGCCCAGTTACAAATGGTGATTTTCTGTTTATTGCTCAAAAACAAAAATCCAGAAGCAAGGGTGGAGAGAGACTGTGGGTTGAGTAGATGGCAGGAAGGGCATAGAGGCCTTGTCCCAGCTCTCCCTTCATCCTTCTTCTGACCCTCCAAGCCCAGGGGTTAGGCTGGGGCCAGAGCATCTGGGAAGGGCAGAGCCTTCATGGCCAAGGGAACAGCAGTGCTCTCAGGGGCAGTCCTTATGAGGTACCCTGGGCTGGAGGGGCCCCAGGAGTTGTAGTGGAACTGGGTTCCCATGCCAGGATCCAAAAGCCAGTAGGGTGGGGTAGGCCCTTTGTTTGGCAACTGAGAAGAGGAGGTTTTGGGTGACAGGATGCTGGTTTATTTACTGTAGGGTCCCCAGGGCCAACAAAGCCCCCTTCTGGGACCAGGAGGCTATGTACACAACAGGAAGGAAAGGAGCCAGAGACCAAGTCCTGCATCCTCCCTGCCAAGAATGAGGAGGGGAGGGACGTCTTGGGTCCTGCAGCCTTAGTCTTGGGGTTCAGATGGAAACTTCATACTCCCGTGTATCCTGGAGACAAGAGAGATGGGATCAGTTGCTAGAGTGGGATGGTGGTGGAGGAGGCAGCAACATGGAAGTATGAACACAGGGAAGGGGAAAGAACCTGGACTTGTAATATCATTGGTGGTTTGGGGGCCATAGGATGGAAATGGATGTGTTTGGTTCATCCTATAGCATATTAAAAGCACATAAAAATCTGAATTTCTGGATTGTCTTGAACAATCTGGCAAATGGGTCTGTTTCCACTATGGACTAGATAGGGCACAAATTCTCCAATTAGCCAAAGTCCTCACCACTTCCTATTGTTCACACCTGACTTGCTTTGTTCATTGACATGGCCTTTGTAGGCAACTGAGTTTGAAATTCCCAAGACAGATATTACAGAGGTCGTGAGAGAAGGTTATGGAGTCCTGGAGGAGCTGGGAGATGTGGCACTCCAGGGGCAGGGAAAGGGCTCACCCCAGCTTCATACAGTGGATTGCTGAAATCCGACTCCACAGTGATGGGGCTGTAGGAATGGGAGCCCGAGAAGCCGAAGAGGGATTTTCCCTGCAGCCTGGGAAGGGAGGAGATGGAGAGGCTTATAGAGAGGTGAGCCCCCAAACCCCACCTCACCCACCAGGCAGGCAGGATGTCTGCCCCAGCCACAGCTCCCTCAATGGTACTTACTTGGTGTAGTATATGTAAACCCCACAGCCGAGGACAATGACCAAGCCTAGGGGCAGCAGGATAGCCAAGGCGAGGTTCCCGCCCTCCAGCTGTCTTGATGGGTCTGTGGTCTGGGTCACTGGTGGGAGGAGGAGAGGTCATTGAGCTGATGCTGGGCTGAGCTCTGGGCTCTCCCAGCCTCCTACCCTGGACCCTGAACCCTGGGCCTCACCCCTCCGGGGACTGGCCTCTTGCCCCCAGCCTCTGCCTTGCCCTCCCGACTCAGCCAGGCCTGGGTCTCCACCTGTGCCCTCACTGACCTTCCAGTTTTCGGTTGTCCTGGAGCTCCTCATAGGCCACTGCAGGGAGAGGAGGGGGAGGGGACGGGGTCTGAGCCAGGGAGGGAAGGAGACTGGGTAGAGGGCGGAGCCCAGTGGGGCTGGGCTGGACAGCTTGGTTCTCTCTGCCTGATGCTTAACCTAAGCTTTGTCTTTCTCTAGGTGGGGGAGGGGGAGGAGGAGTCAGGGCAGGGCCTTCTTCCTCCCCCTGCAGACCCCTTAAAGTTCCGGGTTCCTAACCCTGGGCAGTCTAAACCATCCAGGTCTGTAGAATTTTCAAAAATAGGGAAACTGAGACCTTTCTAGAGGACAAGAGACTTCCAAACCAAAGCCCCTTCTACTACATCCCATAGGATAATTTCATGACTGTGACTTCTCCAGGACTCCTGGATGAGAGCCCACAGGAGGTGAATAGGGAGCTCGGCTGGGTTACCATTGGTCTCAAATTTGCTACCTGACTTTCTCAGCCCTGTCACTCCCCAAACACTACTATGTCCCCTCCTGCCCGGCCTGCCCAGGCACCTTTGCAGAGTGGGGGTTGGCTGGTCCACTGTGAGGGGTGGCCGGGCACACAGGTGATGGTGACCTCGCCGATGAGCTCGAAGCCCTCATAGCAGAAAAAGCGCAGAGACTCGCCCGCCTGGTAGTGATGCTTGTACAGTGTCTGATAGCCATTCTCTGGCACCCCTGGGTTCAGGCATGGCTCGTACTTCACTGCAGGGAACATGTCAGTCACATGCCAGTTGCACTGCTGAGCAAGCCACCCAGCCATCCTTCCCAAGTGTCCCCAGACTCACAGGCGCACTTGGGGACCCGGTCACTCCATTTGGGTGTGCCTGTGTCCCGGCTGTAGCAGGTGAGTACGGCTGCTCCCTCTAGGCTGTACCCTGGCAGACAGCGGTACTGGACATGGGAGCCAACAGGGAAGCCAGCATCCGAGGTGGTACGGTGCCCGTTGGTGATCTCACCAGGGTCAGCACAAGTCATGACTGTTGGCAAGAGGACAAAGTCAAGGGGAGCTAGTGCCTTAAAAGACCTCCCAGAAGCTTAGGGCTAGGAGATGCCTGAACCCCCTACTTCCCACTATTTCCTCAGAATGAAGGGAGCAGTAGTTGGAAAAACTTATAATTCAATGCATTTTATATTTCTAGTTTCTTCGGGAACACAGTGATTGGGCAACCTAGGCCCCCATCCTAGGGTAAAATTTTAAATATTTAACTACTGAGCATACCAGCTAAATCCCCGCAGTGTCAGCCCTGCATGGTAGCCCATCGGCAGAACAGCAGCTGCCCTCCTGCTCCTCCTCCTCAGCATTCCCAGCCCACTCACTGCTCACTAACAGTGCCTGCCTGGCCCCTGCAGGTGTTGAGTTTACAACCTTGTGGAAGAGTCATAATCACAGCCATTTCTTACATACAGACTTGTGCTAAATGTTTACAAACATGATATAGACTCTGATTAATTAAAAAAACAAAACCAGGAAAAAAACCTCACCCTGGCCTGTGTTTCTCAGAGGTTAGAGAGTTGGCCCCAGGACCAGAGGTTCTCAGGTTCGATTCACTTCCCAGCTGGGGCAAGTGTGGGAGGCAACTGGTCAATATGTCTCTTACATCAATATTTCTCTCCCCCACCCCCCTTCCACTCTCTCTGAAAAATCAATGGAAAAATATCCTCCAGTCAGGATTCAACAACAACCACCAAAACTTGATATATACTCTGATGATCCTGAGAGGTCAATATCACTGTCATTTGCCTTGGGGCCCAGGGCTCAGGGCAGTCAAATGATTAGCCCACAGTCACTCAGGGAATGGCAGAGCTGGAACCACTCAGGGGCACAGCTGTGGAGCACTGGGCTGAAATTCAGAGATTTGGGTCTCAGCTCAGCTTTGGGCTCAATGTGCCTCTTTGGGCAGATTCCCTCTTGAGCCTGGAGCAGCTGGGCTAGGCCTACCCACTCTGGACCCTGCCTTCATCCTTTTCTGTCCCTGTCCCTGTCCTGTCTGGGTTCTAGACTGGACATCCTATGAATCCTCCCAGATATGGGAAGCTGTGGCAACTAGACTTGTGTCCAATCCAAATCTGGCCTCCTGAAACTTAGGCTCATTGGTCCCACCAGTGCCCCCAAGGGCCAGGTAGAAGACCTACAATGCTTTATCCTCGTAACAGGCTGCCCCAACTGGGAGAAAGTGACACGATGCCACCCCTTTTTGCTCTTAAACTCCCAGCTCCTTTATTTATTTATTTTTAAAGTGTGTTTTTTAAAATATATGTTTTTATTGATTTTTTTAAAGAGAGAAGAAGGGAGAGGGTGAGAGATGGAAACATCGATCAGGTGCCCCTTGTATGCCCCGTACTGGGAATCAAATCCACAACCCAGGCATGTGCCCTGACCAGGAATCAAACAGGTGACCTCTCGGTTCATGGGACAATGCTCAACCAGCTGAGCCACACCAGCCTGGCTCCCAGCTCCTTTAAATATCACTTCTTCTATGAAATGTCCTGCCTCTTCCCTGGGACAAATAACCCACCCCTTTTCCCACAGCCCTCTTCATACTTACAGCAGCTATTACTTACTGTTACATGCACCAGGCACTGTGTGAAAAACTTCATTTGCTCTTCACAAACCCTATTCCTACTTCACCAGTGAGAAGCTGAGGCTCAGAGATGTTAGGTACTTGTGGTTACCACTCTGTAATCTCCTGAGTTGTTTAACTAGCTGTCCCTCTCTCAGACTGTGAACTCCATCAGGGTAGGGAGAGACTCCAACCTCGCTGTGTAACCCTAACCCAAATCCAGCGTGTGGCTTCAATGACTGCCTAGGTCCTACAAAGTGACTCCCTGTAATGTCAAAGGTTGGGGACTAAGACACTGGCGCAGGACCTAGAGCAGGAAGAGTGCAACCAAGCCCTGATGGGGCGAGTCCAGGGCGGGTAGAAAGATGAGGCAGGACCCAGAGGAAACGGGGTCAGAGAGCAGAGCAGTGCCAGAAAGCGGGATGCAGCTCTGAGAGGATGAGATTGAGGTCCAGAGGGCACAGTTTCGGGCACCGAGAAGCAAATGAGTGGAACCCAAAGGGCATAGGACGAAGCCTGAGAAAGATCCCGGCAGGAGCCAGAGAGAAGGGACGGAACCTGGACAGGATAGGGATGGAGACAAAGGACGGAGGCTGGGCGCAGAGGGAAGTGGGCGGGGCCCAAGCGGAGCAGTGAAACCCAGAAGGGCAGGGGCGGAGCCAGGAGAGGACTGGGGCGGTCCCGGGCTCACTCTTTTGGCAGGCGGGCGGGGCTGCGCTCCAGGACAGGTCCCACTGGCAGGTGAGAATGTCGGAGCCCAGCAGCTCATAGCCAGGTTCGCACTGATAAGTAAGCACTGTGCCCCGGATCAGGTCCCCGTGGGAAGCCGTCCTCCAGCCCCACTCAGGAGGTGGCAGCTCAGGGCACGTGTCGTTCCTGGGGACCTCTGCAGTGTAGAGACAGCGAGTTTAGAGGCTGCCCTGCGACTCAGGGCACCCGTCCAGACTCGTGGGGCCTCGCTCCTGCTGGATCCCTGCCCATCTTGGGACCGTAGACCTCGGTACCTTTGAAGTGCAACACGAAACCCTGGCCCAGGCCCGGGTTTGGGGGCCCGGGCGGTGCCTGGAACTGCAGCGTGAGATCGGGCCCAGAGGAGAGGAGGCGGCGGCGCGGTTGAGGTCCCCGCAGCTGGGCCAGGACTCGGGCGCTGGGACCGTCCCCATCGAACAGTGTCAGCATGTCTCCTTCACGCACATTCAAGCTGCAGGGAGTAGGACCAGATATGGAGGCTGGACTTCCAACGGATCCATCTGGCCCCTCCTCAGTTTTGGCCAATTATGGGCTTCTCTACGCTAGTCTCTCCAGGTTCCACTAGTGCTGTGGCTCCTCGTGCTCTTGATCATCCCACCCAACTCTAGGCCCCGCCTGAGGGGCAGCTTTTGGCCACGGGCACTTCTGGTTCTGTCCAGTCCCCTTAACTACCTCATATCAAGTCAGCTCACTGCATTCTCCCCACACCCACTTTAGTTCTGTTGGTGCTGCAAACTTGGGCCTAGGTCCCTGGAGATCTGCTCTGGGGTGGCCTTAGAAACAGCCCCAGTGAGAGATACCAGACCAGATGCCCTTTTTCACAATAGCCCCAGAGGAAGGCCCATTTACCCTATTTACCTGTCCAAGACTGGCTAACTAGTGATTTGTACCCAGGTCTACTGTCAACCCACACCCCCATCAGGAACCGTTAGTCTTCTCATTCATCAGACCATACATTCACTTAATCCTGTGTAGACACAGAGCTAGCCAGGCTGGGAATGCAGACTAGTGTGTTGTTATACCACAGTTTGCTGAGCCCACACCCATCGCATCCTCTCCAGCACCCAAACATACATCTCAACTTGGAGCAAGATGCGCTTCTCTTCCTGGACATGTAGGCCCCACACGCAGTCCTGGCCAGGGCCATAGCTCTGGGGCCAGTCTGGAGAGAGGACCACACCAGCTGGTTCTGACAGCTCCCCTCCGCACATGGCTAGGGTAGAAAGGGTGTCAAATTCAGGACCCAGGTGGGCATGTAGTCTCCATTTCACCACAATCTTCAACACTCCCAAATGTATGCACCAGACCGCCTCACAGGTTCCCTGCTACCTGTTTTCTCTTGCCACCCCTAGTCCTGCTGTATCCAATCCCCAGCCCTGCTCTTAATTAACCCTGCCCACTCTCCACCCAGTCCACCACTTAGCCCAACTCCACTTCTAGCTGTTGGGAGACATTTGGGATGTGACCCCTGAATTATGTAACAAGCCTAAGTCGCTGAAAGGGACAGAGATTACCCAAGGCCTGCGTTTATTAGGTTTAGATATGCAGGTCTCCGTGAATGGCCTTCCTAGGATTCCCAGCTCAGGGAGTAGTAGTCTGTAGACTAAAGGTCTTACTGGGGATATGGAAGGCTCACCCTTACAGGCTGGCTCGGAGTCATTCCAGTGGGGTTCTGTGGGATCCACACATTCGATGGCATTGGGGGGACCAGGGGGCTCCAAGGCATATCCTGGGAGGCATGAGAAGGTAGCCAGCGCCCCTGGGCGGTACTCAGGGTCTGTGGTGGTGACATTGCCATGTGCCAGGAAGGGGGCGAAGCAGCGATCTTCCTCAAAGGCTAAGGAAGAGTCAATCACACAAATTAAGCATTAGGACAGGCCTAAAGGGGTCTCAAACGGGGACTTGGGCTGAATTCAAGTGTTGTTTGGCCACTCAGTGGGCTGCTTAAAATTGAATGCCTCTGGATTTAGCTTTCACTCTCCAGTTTCCCTAAAACCCCAACCCTCCTCTTATGTCACCTCCCTGGCCTCTGGAGGGAAGCCCCTGGGCTAGTCAAATCCTAGCCACCATTCTACAGATGAGGAAACTAAGGTCCACAGACAAAACACCACTTGCCCAAGGTCACACAGTAGGGCAGTGGCAGAACCAAGTCTGAAACCCAGGTTGCTTGATTACTAGCCAGAAACACTTGCCTCTGGAAATTGCAAAGGAGGGGGGTGAGGAGCAGGCCTTAGGAACACTGGCTCATGCAGGTGTGTTCTCTTCTCAAAAATAACTGTTGGATTCTGATAATCCCTGATTATCCATGCTGGGGCTGGAACCCAAAAGTGCAGCTAACACAAAAGCTATGCTTTGACTTTGGACTAAGTCAGCAAAGATGAACACTTGTAGAGCATTGTTGTTTTTCCCCACCTGATCATACCTTGGCTGCAAAACTCTGTGAGCTCAGATTTAGATGCCTATGATACAGAACAGGAATCTGAGCTCATGAATCAGCAGTGGCCCACAACTGTGAAGGCTGGCCTCTCACCTAGGCATTCTCTTTGCACTCTCAGAATATAACATGCAATTTATTTTGTAGATTCACTGTTTATTGCACTGTTACTTACCCTTATAAGGTATCATGGCCAAATCCTATACATCCATTAGGGCCAGAGCCAATTCCATTTCTCTTTTGATTCATTTCATTTCTGAGCATTTCACTTTCATTGTCTCTCTCCTGCTACTATTTGCACAAATCCTCTTCTACAGCCACACTGAAATTCTGTTTCCCAAACATGCCTTTCTCTACCTCTTTACCATTGCTCACACTGTTCCTTCCACCCGAAACATTAATTCCCAATTTCTCTCTTTTAAAATTATCTCTATCTGTAAGGCCCAGCTCAAATGCCCCTTCTCCCATGATAACTGACCTCCTTATTTCTACCTGTCCAGCATCCAATGCCCCTTCATTTTGGCACACATGCCTCCCCCACTTCCAGTCCATGAGGTTCAGCTGGGGCCAAGGAGGGATGGCCTCGTGATGTGGATCTGCCAATCATAATCTGCCCCTAGCTACAGTGATTGGCTCAGGCATAGGCATATGACCTAAGCCAGGCCATCAGAACATTTCCTGGCATTTTTTTGGGAAAGTGGTATGCTTTCTCTCTTTTTGATAGAGTTACTAAGTTGGTAGTATGCTAATTTGGCACTGCTGGGTTCACCACAAACTGAGTGCTGGAGAATGAAGCCAACACAGAGGAAAGAACTGAGAGGTTAAGATAACTGGTCTCTTAGCTGTGTACCTGGATCCAGAAATATATGAAGCTTAAATAGAAAAGACCACCTCATGAAATTCGAAGGGGTCCATATGAAGGAATCCTTGTAGTTTTGGGGTGGGAAGGCAAGTCAGGTTTCAAGAATCCAAACACGGAGATGAGCAGGGATAGAGTATGCATTTGTGACTGTGTGTGGGCATTGGGAAGAGGGGAAGGTACAGGGATTGGAGCCCCGGGGATGGGGGTAGTTACCTTCAAACCGGAGGCTTAGCAGCAGGGGATTGGCAGGTGTCTCTGAAAGCAGCTCCACATAGAGGGACTGGGCGTCACTGATGAGGCCCCGCTCAGGGACATCATCCATGTCAGAGTCATAGATCACCGGGGACAGGGGACTGCCCCCTGAGCGCACCATCAACCTGGAGTGGACAGAGGGTGGCCAGGAGCTCAGTTTCCCCTTAGAAGCTGCTTCATCTCTTACCTGCTCTTCTATTTTCTTATAAGTACCGTGCGCTGACTGCGCCACTGGAGCGCCTTACTTATTTTCATAGCTATTGTTTTCAAACATTAATTATATGCCATGTACTTAGCTAAGCCTTTACATATTTTATCATGTTTAATGCTCACAGGAAACCTTGAGTCGGATACTATTATTATTATCTCTCATTTTATAGATGAGGAAATTGAGACCCGGAAAGATTAAGTAGCCTGCCTAACGTCACATAGTAATTACTGGAAAGAGCTGGGATACCAGTTTGTTAGATAAATAATATGATGCTGATGACCATGGCAAACACATATCTAGTGCTTACTGTGTGCTGGGCACCATTCTAAGCACAATACATATCTTAATGCATTTATCCTCACAGAAAACTTGAGAGGTTCTATTATCTCCGTTCTGCCAATGAGGAAACTGTGGCACAGAGAGGTGAAGAGATTCATCTAAGTTTCCACAGCTATACTGTCTAAGAAAAATGACTAACCTGTGTTTGACACAGATCCCAACTAGGATCCACCCAAGGTCTGTCTGTCACCCACTGCACCCTCCCTATTTCCCTGAGGTGGGGACTCTGACCCAAGGCCCAGACCCTCACCGGTCATTGTCTTCATCTAGCGAGACCCTCTCGAAATGCAGGTGCAGCCGGCGTCCCTCAGCTGCTTCAATGACCCAACGGCAGGTGAGGTTGGGCCCTGCAGCTCCCCCGGGCTCAGGTGACACAATACGGCCCAGTGTAGCATTGTGGATGGTGCCACCACAGGATGCTGTGGACAGAGGAGGGGAAGGTTAAGGTGATTTGTCCTCCCAGATTCAGAACTGTTGCATCCACACCTTTGCCTGGGACATGGCCTCTGCCCTAAACGCCCACCCCAGAGAACAGGACCTTTTCCAGGGTACTGCCCAGGTAGGCACCCAGACCTGGAATAAGAAAACCCAGAGTGGACACCCCCAGGATAGTGATTCCACCAAAATGAAGACTCCGCAGATGTGGACATGCTGGGATGGGTAACCATGGGGGATCCCCCTAATTTAAGCCTTCAGATGGAAAATCTTCAAGTTGGGATCCCCAGGATGAAGACTCTTCAGGATAGAGACCCTCCCACAGTTTGAGACTCCACCCTCCCACCCCAAGAATGGTTTCTTCTAGAATGGTAACTCCCAATATGGAAACCTTCCAGGTGGGACATTCCAAGATGGAGATCCCCCAATCAACGATGGAGACTCCAAGGATAGAGACCTCAGTGTAAAGGGCTCCAGATGGAGATCCCCCAACGATGGAGACTCCAAGGATAGAGACCTCAGTGTAAAGGGCTCCAGAGGGAGGCCCCAGGATAACAACTCTTCAGGATCCAAACCCCTTCAAGATGGATATTCCCCAAAGATGGAGACCCCCAAGATAGAGCCCTTCCAGTGGGGTTACTAGGATACAAGCCCACACCTATTGTGGCAGGAGACTCACCCATGCAACTGGGGGGTTCACTGCTCCAGGCTGGCCGGGTGCTATTGAGGCAGATGAGGGTCTCTTCACCATGCAGCTGGTAGCCTGAATCACAGTGGAAGGTGGCCGTGCCCCCAGCATGCAGGTCTGTCACACTCACATCCCCATGGGCAGGCCGGGAAGGGAAGCCGCAGCTCAGAAGGTAGGCTGGAGCAGGAGAGCAGGGAGAAGCAGGGTTCATTTTCCCATGTCACCCTCCCAGTGCCCCAGCATTTCCTCCCCTCTTTCCAAGACCCCCTGGGGACACAAAATGGCTTCTACTGGAGTCCTCACATGGGCACACTGTCTCATGAAGAGCTCATTTCAACATCTCTTATCTCCTCTAATCTTTGTAATTTACTCATTTTGGCCTTCACTTTATAAATAAGGTACCTGAGACTCAAAGACTGGATCCCAGAATTCTTTTGCTATGTGACCCCAGGCAAATTGATTGACCACTCTGAACCCCATCCAGCTCTAATAATAACAAATAATATATTTGCAGAGCTTGTTCACCTTCCAAAGTGAGTTCACACAGTGCTTTTGAGGTAGTCAGAGAAACACTGTGACCTATTTTCCAGATGCAGCCAATAAGGATTCAAGTTATTAAGTGCGATGGAGCATTTTCTCCCCTCTACACACACAGTGGATTTTCACTGAGGTACGCTATGGTATTATGCCCTCAGCTTTCACCCGGAGGAACCAAATGAAACTCCTCTAGAAGCTTTGACTATTTTGCCATTAAAGGCTTTGATACTCACTGCTCCCTAAATGAATCTCACAGTGTAAGTGAAGTGTTAGGGAAAGCTTTGCTTTCATTAAAAACTGTTTGTCTTTTCCTTTCTTGTTGGGGAACTGTGTAATCTCTTTCTCTCTCTCTCTCTTTTTTTTTTTATACTGGCTGCTAGGAAGCTCAGAACCAGATTATGGCTTATCCCTGGCAACAAAGGCTTGTCCACATTCTATTTTCTCAACTTTAATAAACATTACCTGGTACCAATTTTTTCTTACTTATTCTATTTAATTTTATTGCTTGAATTCTTTTTTTGAAAGCCTCCTGAAATACTTATAGAATCATATGAGATAAAACAAAGAAATAGAAAGTGACTTGGGGGCAATGGAAGCTAAAGAGAAAATAAACAAATGGGACTACATCAAAATAAAAAGCTTTTGCACAGCAAAAGAAACCATCAACAAAACAAGAAAGCCCACTATTTGGGAGAACATATTTGCAAATGTTATCACTGATAAAGGTTTAATCTCCAACATCTACAGGGAACTTATACAACTTAATAAAAGGAAGATAAATAATCCAATAAAAAAAATGGGCAACAGACCTAAATAGAATCTTTTCAAAAAAAGACAGAAGGAAGGCCAAGAGACATATGAAAACATGCTCAAAGTCACTAATTATCTGAGAGATGCAAGTCAAAACAACAATGCGGTACCATCTCACACCTGTCAGAATGGCAATCATCAATAAATCAACAAATGACAAGTGCTGGCGAGGATGCGGAGAAAAAGGAACCTTTGTGCACTGCTGGTGGGAATGCAGACTGGTGCAGCCACTGTGGAGAACAGTATGGAGTTTCCTCAAAAAACTAAAACTGGAGCTCCCATTTGACCCAGTAATCCCACTTCTAGGATTATATACCAAGAAACTAGAAACACCAATCAGAAAGGATATATGCACCCCTATGTTCATAGCAGCACAATTCACCATAGCTAAGATTTGGAAACAGCCTAAATGCCCATCAGCAGATGAGTGGATTAGAAAACTATGGTACATCTACACAGTGGAATACTATGCTGCTATAAAAAAGAAGGAATTCTTACCATTTGCAGCAGCATGGATGGACCTGGAGAGCATTATGTTAAGTGAAATAAGCCAGGCAATGAAGAAAAATACCACATGATCTCACTCATTTATGGAAAATAAAGAACATTATAACCTGATGAATAAAAAGATAGATACAGAGGCAGTAAAGCACCGAACAGACTGTCAAATTACATCGGGAAGGCTGGGGAGTGTTGGGGAGGGAGGGAAATAGATCAACCAAAGGACTTGTATGCATGCATATAAGCACACCAATGGACACAAGACACTGGCAGGGGGGGAATGAGGGCATGGGACAGGGGGTAGAGAAGGCTGGGGGAAAGTCAATGGGGGGAAAAAAGGAGATATATGTACTAATATATGTAATATTTTAAACAATTAAAAAATATAAAAATAAAAAATTTTTAAAAAGTGACTTGGTAGCAAATTATGGACTCTGAACTTGATCTTGACAGAGCTCTGTGTGTCTGTCTCAGACCAGGCAGAGCTCATTGAGAAGGGCTTCTTGGAAGAAATACATCAAAGCAGGGTATTGTAGGAGGGGAAGACTACAATTAGCAGAGGGTTTGGGTGATACCAGCTTGCCTAGGCCTTTGCTTTTTCCGACTCTCTAGCCCTCAGTGATTCTGTAAGAGACCTGGTCTCCCCCTATATTAAAAATTCAACAAGTAGTTCCTTGGCGGGGTCCTGGGGAGAAAGAGATGAAAAGACTCAGGCCTTACTCTTTGGAAATCTACAGACTACAGAGATAGACAGACATAAAAACAACTTTCTAGGAAACATTGATTTGAATAAATGTTAGCCTCTGTGATGGCTCTCTAGGACCAACAGAATCGAGTCTTGGTACTTTATTTATTTATTTATTTATTATTTTTTAGGTCTCAGTACTTTAGATTGACATTCAAGCCCCACAGCAGGGTTCTGCCCAGCACCTCCACCTCCAATTCTCATCACCTACGGCCCATGTATCCTACATAGTATAGGTTGTGACACCTTATGATCTCACCTCCATGTTTTTTTATACCATTTCCCCTACCTGCAAGGCCCTCTCTGGCTTTCTCTAATCTTTCAAGGAATAACTGATGTGCCATCTCTTTCAGGGAGGCTTCCTGACCCTTTCTCTCCCCAGTAGAGTTGGTTGCTCTCTTGCCTATACACAGTCCCACACATATCTTACCTAATAATAGACAAACATGTAAATTAACCATACCTCCACTATGCCCACAGCCAATCAGGAGTGGGTATGCAAATTACATATTTTGCATATGCCAGGCGCGGAGCAGCTGGGAGGGGCAGCAGAGGGAGCTACAGGAGTGGTGCTCTGGCTGGGAGCAAGGACTTGCCAGCTCCCGGGGTGGGCCAGGAGCGAGGACTTGCCAGCTCCTGGGGGCTGGGAGTGAAGCCAGGGGAAGTAAGGCCTATTCTTGCATGAATATCGTGCAACGGGCCTCTAGTCTATATATATAAAAGCCTAATATGCAAAGTGAACCCTCAGGAGTTTGATCGCTTGCTATGACCACCAGGGGGTGGCATGGAATGAAGGAAGGCCCTGGCCAGCAGTCAGCAGCCAGCAGCCTCTAGGGACCCTACCCATGCACAAATTTCATGCACTGGGCCTCTAGTAAGTGTATAATCACATTAACCACTGTCTATTGCCATTAAGAGACTGAACCAAGCCTTATTTATTTTGTGTTCTAAAAGCCTGGCCTAGCTGGTCAATTGGTGCAGCCAAACATTAATGTGACAGTCCAAACAGCACTGGTTTTGGAGACAGGCAGATCTGAGTTCCAGGTCTAGCTCCATAACTTATTAGCTGTATGACCTTCAGCAGGCGACTTTGCCTCGAGGGCCTCTAACCTATAAATGGCAATAATAATCCCTATCAATAAGGATTGGCCTTTAAGTGAAACAAACAAACATGCAAAGCAGCCAGCATATAAAAAGTGCTCAGAAAATGTTAATCACCTGCTTCTCACTAGCTATAATTAATGAATGACTGGGAGTCAGGGACTTGGAATTCTGACTCTGCAATGAATTTGCAGGTGACTGAGCAAACCACATAACCTGAGTTGACAATGGCCACCCCCAGGGTTGCTGTGGGAAGCAAATGAAACAATAGTTGTTGGGCTTGGGGTGAGGGGTGATGGAGACTTTGGCCTGTCAGAGAAGCTAATGAGGCCACGCTGGACCAGAGGCCCCAGCTAGAGCACATTTGGAAGGGCTTAAACAGGGTTTTGGTCCCAACAGTGCCTGGAGAAGCTGTAAAGCAGGGAAGACAGAGATAGGTAAAGAAGGCCAATTTATGAAATAACCCTGCTTCCCCAAATGTTCTACTTAGCCTAGAGTCCTATTTTCAATGCCCCAGAGAAGTGGCTGCTTAAAGGAGGCAGAAAGGGGACATTCTGTAATATCTGAAGTTCAACCCGCTGCCCTAGGCCCACAAGGCATGCTCTTGCTCCTCAAAAACTATATATGGCCCTGACTACCAATTATATGTCCCTCAGTTCACTGATCTCTCCACGAATAGGTCTGGTGCTGGGTGCCTCTACCTTGCACATATGAGTCCCTGGAGCATGTCCCCAGTGGAAGCCTCAGGAAAGGCTGGAGAGGGTATGAAGTGGGGATATAAGTTGTGTGTGCCCTGGGAAAGGGATATGGGGTCAGCAAAGCTAACAAAGGGGCAGGCAAGGCCATGAGGTGATGTGAGAGGGACATTGATTCAACCCAGTTTCCTTGTCTCTGAGGAGCACAGGAAGGCTTTTTTGAGAGGCAGCAGTGTGTGGAATGGGACAGTGGCTGGGTTCTTTGCACACATGTACACACGTATGCTAGTACATATACTTGCATTGTGGGAAAGTTCCCCATACACACAGGAGAGTGTGGATATACACGTGTGTAGGTTGTCTGTGGGTAGATGCTCATGAATGCAGTCATGCACAAATATAGTCCCCTTCCCTGCCCCAGAAGCAAGCAGGATCTTTCTAGGTCTCAAATCTGAAGCTGTCACTATCCTGCTTTAAATACTTCAAAATATCCCCCCCCTTCCTTGCGGGAAGAGTCTGAACTCCTCACTGATGCTGAAAAGAGCATGATCCCAATCCAACCTACCTCCTGGTCTGGTCTCTTAGCTTATTTCTCCCCCCTCCCCTCTCTGTGCTTATACTGTAATAGCAATGACTGGCATTTTTAGCTCTCACTGTGTACCAGCTGCTATTTTAAGCACTTGACATGTATTAACTCATTTGATCATCTTAGCAATACCACAAGGTAAGTATTATAATTCCCATTTTTCAGATGAGGCAATGAAAAGTTAAGTAACTTGTCCTAGATCACAAAGCTATGACAATTCTATCTTCCATGATGAATTACTTCAACTCTTCAAGGGGCTCACATTTTTTCTCCTCTCTGGGTCTTGGAGTGTGCTTTTCCATCCATCTGGACATCTGCCTTCCTTCCTTTTTTGCTCCCTCCTACCCTTTCCCTAGCTAACTAACTTTTAGGTCTCAGCTTAATCAGCATCTCCTCCAAGAAGGTGTCTCTATATTCCACAGGAGAAATTTAGGTCCCTTTGATATTTGCTCCTTCTGCCTATATTCCTCCACCATAGGGATAAGGATCTTTAGCTCACTGAATTATAATCATCCTGATTACTTGTCTATCTTCCTACTTAGATTCTGAGTTCCTTGAAGTCAGATTTACACGTGGCTTGTTCATTCCTCTCCCCAAGGCTAACACAGGGCCAGTATGAAGTGGGAACCAGCTAAGCATTTGCTGAGTGAATGGATGAGCTGTCACTGGGATGCATGCACACTCAGACATAGGTCTGTAAGTGTGTGAAATAACTGTGCACAGGTCTTCTCTGAGAGTTCTGCCCCCAGGGTGCTAGTCAGGAGGAAAGGTCCCCAACATTGCCATGTGTGTGCAAGTCTCCTAGGGATGTCCTTGTGCTAGTGTGGCCCCAGCCCTTCCACCAGCACCCTGGACTCTTACCCTGATAATGGATCCTGAAGCCACCGCCCCTTGGGACTCGAGGACTCTGGAAGTGCAGGAGCAGCCGATTGGTTGGGCTCCGAAGGACCTGTCCTTCTCCCAGCATTGAGGAGTTGGCCAGGAGTCGGGGGGCCAGGCCTGGGGCTCCCCCACCAGCCAACACCAAGAGTTCCTCCTCCCGAGACAGGTTCAGCGTCTGCACCTACAGAAGCCAGACCCAGACTCACCAGGGTAAGTCAACCCGAGTGGAAAACCCCAGAAATACTCCCCGCCACCCCCCCCCCCACACACACACACACTTTTCCCTGTATGTTGCAGCCCAAACACCACAGTGACATTGGCCAAGTTGTAGAACTCCAGGTGTCTTCCTGGCCATCAGAAAGCAGGCCCATTTGTGTTAGGAAACAGGTTCTCTGGCTTTTAGGTCAAATCTGTGCACACCCTAGGACCCAGAGGAAAGGGCTCGGAGGTTTCACAATTATATGCTTGCATCCACTTACCTGGATCTCAATGCCATAGCCAGGGTAGACATGGATGCTGTATGTACAGTCCAGGAGTCCCAAGGTGCGGCTGGTGCTGCTCCCTAAATCTGGAGACTCAATATGCCCTTCACCTTCGGAGATGTTGTTATTACATAAAACTAGAAAGATATAAGTGGCTGGAGTCGAACAAATCCCTGTGTTTTTGTCCTCCCAGTCATGCAACTCTGGGGGCCCCCATCTCTCTTCTCCCTCGCACCCCTCGTCATCTTTATTCAAAGTTCCTCTCTTCCTGTGCCCAGAATTCCCTTCCCCCAAACGTAACATGGATAAAACATAGAAAGGTACATGGAATGTATATATATTATTAAGCAGAAACTCTTCTTCTGTCTGTACCCAGATCCCTTCTTGTACACCTTCCCTGCAGTCTCTCTCCTATTCATATCCTACTCCTCTTGAACACTATTCCATTCCCTTTCAGTTGCCTCACCTGGGCTGGTCACCGTGGTGGTGACAGTTGTTGTGGTGATGATGGTGGTCGTGGTCTCCTCCTCTCCTCCCTCAGGCCCAAGGGGCGGGCCTGGGGAGGCGGGGCCAGAAAGGGGTGGGGCTGTAGTTCCTGGGGGCGGGGTCAGCAGCTCTGGCGCGGTGGGGCCTGTCCCCCTACCCTCCTTAGGGGTTACGGCTGTTGTCAGAGGCCCTGTCCCTGGCTCAGTGGCCCGTTGCAGGGAGGGTGCTGCAAGAGTCTGGCCGGCTGGAGTGGTGGCTAGCGTGGGGTCTGGTTCAGATCCTGGGACAGTGCAAGGGAAGTCAGGGCACAGGAAGAACAAATTGGTGGGTCTTGAGGGGGGAGAGCACAGGGCTGAGGGAAACTGGGGGTTCCCCACTGAACCCAAAAGACCTTCCCCACAAGGTACAGACCCCTCCACTTCTATTTTCTTCACCCCAATTCCCCACCTCCTCCCAAGGCTTCTACAGCCTGACACCCTCTCCCCTTTCTCTTCCACTGTTCACATCTGGACCAGGTCCTTCCACTCTGATGGTCTCCTTGAGCCTCTTTCTCTGCCTCCCCATTCAGATGTGGTTCTTCTCCTAGCTACAGCTTTCTCTTTCCTCTGTCTCGCTCTCTCTGGAACTCTTGTTATTTCTCTGATTAGTATTCTTATCAGTCTCTGATTTTATGATTCTAGGTTTACTTATCTCTATTTCTTTCTCTTTTTGTGTCTTTCTCCCACCATTTTTCTGATTCTGGTTCTCTGATTTTCCATCTGTCTTTTTCTGATTATCTGTTTTTCTATCTCTTGACCATTCTATTTCTCTGTCTTTACTCAGTTTTGACTCTCTCTAACCATCACCCTCTATCTCCCTCTGAATTTTAATGGTTTGGTTCCCCAATTACTTGAGTGAATGTCTCTCCCTCTGCCTCTGTGCTACTCTTGCCACTCTGGGAGCCTCACCTGGCAGGTAGCCCATCTCTGGGCCCCTCCTCAGCAGGGCCCCATGGAGCAGCTCAGCCAAGGCCTCCGAGGCTACCGTGGGGGTCTCGCTTCCAGGCTCTAGCAGTGCCTCCTCCTCTTTCATGGGCAGACCTGAGAGATGAATCTGTATGAGCCTTTCCACTGCCCACACGCCTCGATTCACCAGAAAGATCTTTTCTGGAGTTACTCCTCCCTCCTCAGCTGGGCCTGCAGGAGCTCACAGGGTCCCAGGCTGAGCTGAGAGCTAAGATGGAAGGAGAGGCTCCCAGGTGCCCCTAACAACCTTCCACCTTCTTCTCCATATTTCCCCCCAGGCTGTGTGGGCTGTCAGTGAGCACCTTGGCTCCAATGAACCCTGGACATGCCAGCAGGGTGGAGAAAGGGGGAAGGTGCTGCCTTCATTTTCACCTCAGTGGTCTCCTGGTCTGACAGCACCTCCCAGCCCTTGCTTCCGCAGTACCCAGCTTTCTCTCTGGATTTCTATCTCTGCAGTGTGGTGTACGTGTTCTCTCTCTCTCTCTCTCTCTCTCTCTCTCTCTCTCTCTCTCTCTCTCCTTTCTCTGTGGTCTCTCCCTGGTCTCGCTGAGGGACAGAGTGGGGGACTGAAAATCTAGTCCCTGAGCAGTGCCTCTGCTCATCTGTCTTTGTCCATACATCCAAGAACAGTTGTGTGTGCAGTGCCTGGCATCCCTCCCAGCATCTCCATCTCCTACTCAGGTACTCTGCGTGTTCTGCCGCCTCCACAGACATCCCCCCAACTTTCCCAGCCCTCCTTCCTGTATGTAACCCTTGAGATGCTGTTAAAAGCTACCCTCACTCATTTCCCCACCTCTTCTATAGTGGGGTTAGGGGCTCAGGTACAAACTAGAAAGCCCTGGTTAGTCCCTTTCCATCAGCTGTGTCCCTCCCCTGCCTCAGGAGCTTTGGAAGACCAGGGTGTTCTGAGAAAGGAGGGTAAAGGGCCCCCCTGGGGGCTTTCATGGGCCCACCCCCACGATCCCATGTCCTTACCCTGAATCCAGGGGCAGCTCAGCAGAATTAGGAACAGCAGCTGGGGAGGCGGTTGATGCTGGGCCTTGGGAGTCCCCATGGCGACTCACACTGATTTCTCTTCTCTGCGCCTCTCTTAAATAATCTAGCTGTCACCTTTCTTCTGTCTCTATCTTTCCTTTTATCTTTTTTCTTCCTGGCAGTTAACAAGGAAGACAATTTCTCTACCCCTTGGGATGGAGGGGCAGAATTGGGCTGGGGGGTCGCCTGGAGCCCAAGCCTCTTTGCCCAATCTCCTCTGTTCTCTGCTCCGGGATCTGAGGGAGAGGGGGCGCGGCTCCGTCTGCAGGGGGTGGAGCCGTGAGGGCCTCCTGGGTTACCCTCCTGCTCTGGCGCCTGGGTCCATCGGGCTGGCTGGATCCCAAGGTGTGATCCAGCTGGGGAAAGGCAAGACAGCGTGTGAGGGGTCTGGGGTGGGGTCGAGGATCTACTGGAAGCTCTAGAGGGGCTTGGCGGGGAGGAGAGGGGGTTGCGGAATCTAGAGAGCCAAAAGCTGGGGCACTAGAGCTGCGGGAGGGAGAGGCTGAGAAAGGTGTCGAGTCCACGTCAGATCCTGGGGACGGGCGAAGGGAGGGGCCTGGGATTTATTGGGGGGCGGGAGGGAGGAGGAAGTGCAGATGGAGGAAGGAGGGACCATATGAGCCAGGACCGTAATCCTCACTCCCGCGGCCCGTAGGGGAGGCAAGGGAAACTGTGGTTCCAGCAATAACTATGGACTTCTCTCCCTGTTACAGCAACATCAGGAATCTGAATCTCCTCTTCCCAGGGTGCCGAGGGGCGGCAAAGCTGCTCAGTTCCCAATATGCCCCCAACCCTTATCCAGACCCCTCACCCCATGGACTTCCCCTTCCTTTTTACAGAAGCTCATGTGCAATGGGCTTTCCCCTCCCTCCTTTAGGAGAATGGCAAGTTTCCACACTTGTGAGAAGCCTAAGGGGTAACAACGATGTTTTTTTGGAGGAGAGACCCTTCATCTTACCATACAACATGCAACATGAGCCCGGCCAGCTGGCAGGGGCTTCAACTTTGATTTATTTCTGGCCTCTCACACAACGCCTCCGAAGCATTTTTTCAGAACCACCAGAGTGCGGACAGCTCTCCCGGCCGCGCCTGACTGGGCCCCGCCCCCAGCGCTGTGGGCGATTGGCTGAAGCCGCCTTCACTATCAATCAGGCTGCCCCCTGGGGCTGGCTCCAGTGAAGGCGAAAGGGGAGGCGGAGTCACAGGCAGATGAGTCCAGGGTTCTGCAGACCCAAGGACAGGCCACAGTGTCCTGTCCTGTCCGCAGTCCTCGTGCTCGCCCCACCCCTTGGTTTGCCCCGCCCCTGGTCCCGCCCCTTCTTTACGCATTGCGGGGTGGCTGGAGGTTGGCAACTTGCCCTCGGCGCCGCACGTGGCGCCCCTTCGGGGGGTCCGGGGAGAGGGAAATCAGGCGACAACCCCCTTCCCTGTCCCCCCTGGCTGAGTTGCTGCTGCCACTGGGCAGGGGCTGGGGTAACTAAGCTGAGCAGACTGCTGTAGGGAGGAATGACGTCAGGATGTGTGAGAGCCAAGGAAGGAGCGAGTAGGGGAGAGAGAGCGGGAGAGAGCGGGAGAGAGCAGGAGAGAGCGGGAGCGAGAGGGAGAGAACCCGCCGGCCGGGTGGAATGAGATTAGAGGGCTGTAGGAGAGAGAGGGGGGAGAGAGGAGAGAAACCACTGCGGAGGACGACTGGTTGCAGGTTCCGGTCCCCAGGGCTGCGGGTCCAGCTGGGGTAGGAACTGCTGCCCAGGGAAGCTAGAAGGAAAGGGGCGGAGGGTGGGGGTGGAGGGAGGAGAGAAGAAAGGAGAGGGGGAGACGGAAGGTGGGGAAAGGAGAGGTGGAGGGTGAGAGAGGAAAGTGCCATAAGGAGAAAGGAGAGGTAAGAGAGTGGGGAGAGAGGCAGAAGAAAGAAAGGGAAAAGGGTTGAAGGTACATAAGGGAGGAGAGAAAGAGGGAGATACAAGGTGGAGAAAAGACTTCAGAAGGAGGGAGAACAGAGTGGAAATGTGGAAGGGAAACAGCCCCGGGGGGAACCAGGGAGTAGCCATGGAGGAAGAACTGGGGGGACAGGGGAACTGGGGTCTGGAAGATGCCCCAGGTCTCTTGGCCATGGCCTCCCTGCCCATCATGTCCACGTGGCCTTTGCCCCTGGTCTCCTCAGCCTTCACCCTGCTGCTCGGAGCCCTCACTTCCCTTTTCCTCTGGTACTGCTACTACTTAGGCTCCCAGGACCTTCAGGCCCTGGCAGCTGGGAGTCAGGCTGGGGGTGTCAGTGGTGGGCCTGGGGGATGCTCTGAGGTTGGCAGGCCAAGCCCAGGGAGCTCTGGGGACCCTGGGGAAGGACCTAGGACAGAAGGTCTAATGAGCCGCCGCCTTAGGGTCTATGCCAGGCGCTACTCCTGGGCAGGGATGGGTAGGGTGAGGCGGGCAGCTCAGGGTGGCCCAGGCCCTGGGGAAGGGCCAGGGGTCCTGGGCATTCAGCGCCCAGGCCTGCTTTTCCTGCCAAACTTGCCCTCTGTGCCCTTTGTGCCCCGGGATGCCCAGCGACATGATGTGGAGCTCTTGGAAAGCAGCTTCCCTGCTATTTTGCGGGACTTTGGGACTGTGAGCTGGGATTTCTCAGGAACTACCCCTCTGCCTCGGGGCTGGTCCCCACCACTGGCTCCTGGGTGCTACCAGCTCCTGCTGTACCAAGCAGGCCGGTGCCAGCCCAACAACTGCCGCCGGTGCCCTGGGGCCTATCGGGCACTGAGGGGGCTGCGGAGCTTCATGAGTGCCAACTCCTTCGGCAATGCTGGCTTTTCTGTCCTTCTTCCGGGGGCCCGGCTTGAAGGCCGCTGTGGGCCCACCAATGCCAGGGTCAGATGCCATCTGGGTAAGTAAATGATCCTTGCAGACAACCTCCTTGCTTATCCTCTGCCACTAGAGCTTTCTACACTGTGGTTCTGATCATACCTCTTCGCAGAAATCTTCCACTACAACTGTTGCCCATAGCAGTGGCATTTCCTGAGCTTCACTTACCTGCAAACTATCTTCATAAGCTTTGCCATAGTCATTTACCACCTGAACTATGTTTCTTCATATGGACTCCCCCCACATTTTGTTTTACTTAAAAGGAATTTTTATAGAACAATGATAATCACTACTTGTCCTAAATAGAAAGTAATCATAAAAACAAATTTAATCTTAAAAAAAAGGCTTTACAAATTTTGGCTAAATACTCTAGTCTGAGACGCAAGCCTACACTCTCTTCACTTAGAAGGGAGCAATGTTGGTAGGGTGTTAATGTCATGGTAGCACCAAACTTGAGATGCTCTTTTTGATGTTTTAAAGATTGAGAAAATGGAAAGGAAAACAAGTTTCTAGTTATTTAATCCCATGATCTTAGTGTGCTACCAGATGGATGTATCCTCCACTTTGAAGCACATTCGCCTCAGGATCAAGTCTAGATCCTTTCTCTCGTCACCTCCCATCTGTTCCCTTCCTTGCCTTTTCTCCCACCATGCTTTCAAAAATAAAGGCCTTCTGGCTAATCCTGGCAGACACCACATTCATGCTGTACCCTTAACTTAAAATGTCTTTACCTTTATCATCTTATCACCTCCTGGAAAACTCGTACTTAAGTCTTTAGGACTCATATTTCCAAGTGTCACACCTCCTCTGGGATGTCTTCTTATTCCTCATCATTTGAAGTGGCTGCTCAGTTTTCTCACAGTACTCTACTGTGTGGTCCCTGGGCAAGGATGAAGTCATTAGTTTTATATCTCGTAGGAAGGGAAGGCCTAGCACATAATAGGTTCTTGAGTTAAATTGTCAGAAGCCCGGAAGGAGATGCCACTTTCTCCAGGAAGCCTTCCGTTTTCTCTAACAGAATAGATTGTGCTTTGCACTGCATTTCCCTTATCTCTCAGAACTTCTTTCAGCCAGTATGTATAATAATAAAAGGGTAATATGCTAATTATACCAGATATCTTCCAGATGTCCTTCCTGACAAAGCCGGGGCCTAAGGGAAGCCGGCCCGGTTCCTGGGTGCTGGAGGGAAGCTGTTGCCAGCAGACGGGGGAAGGAAGGCCTACTCTTGCATGAATTTTCATGCATCGGGTCTCTAGTTGTTTTATAATTATATTCCAGTCACCTTCCATAGAGCAAGAGGAACCACCATAGAATCTGGTGTTTAGGACCCTCAGTCTGAATGGGATGGGCTCCTTCCATAGAGGCTGGAATGTCGGATGCCTGGGTCTTTTCCCACAGGTCTGAAGATCCCCCTTGGCTGTGAGCTGGTGGTTGGAGGTGAGCCCCAGTGCTGGGCTGAGGGACACTGTCTACTGGTGGATGACTCCTTCCTGCACACAGTGGCTCACAATGGTAATGGGGTCCCATTCTGCTAGAAGGAATGAGGGACTAAGAGTGAAGGGGAATAGATGGGAGGCTGTAGACTCGGGCCTACTGGCTTGCTGTTCCAGTACTACCATTTTCTAGCTG
The DNA here is from genome assembly GCA_026230045.1 of Corynorhinus townsendii. Classification (NCBI taxonomy): domain Eukaryota; kingdom Metazoa; phylum Chordata; class Mammalia; order Chiroptera; family Vespertilionidae; genus Corynorhinus; species Corynorhinus townsendii. Next base: position 62,148,461 of record JAPDVU010000009.1, read on the forward strand.
CATAACCTTGAACAAATCATAATTTCCAGTCACCTGTGAAATGGGGAAACTGCTTTGTTGATCAGGTGGCTGAAGGATTAAATAAATTAATGTAGGTGCAAAGTGGTTAACAGCACAAGACCCTGGGCCTGGATCTGGGTTCCTGTGCTCCTCTGGCACTTACATGGTTAGATGCCACCAAGTAGGTGGTGACATCTTAACTACAGGTATGTTGTCAGGCCTGAGGGCCTCCTCCACCCTTGTCAAGGGGAATGCTAACCTTCTCTCCTTTCATACAACACATACCTCTGGCACTTACTAGCTGCATGAACTTGGGCAGGTTATTTAACCTCCTTGTGCCTGTTACTTTGTATAAAATAGGAATAATTATGGAACTATCTCAGAGTCTGTTTTGATGATTAAGAGTAATACACATAATGAACAGTGCCCGGCATTTACTTACCAAGTGTTTGCTTTTTTGATTACTTGGTGAATGCTCTGGCATACAAGTACTTAATGTCAGCTACTCTCCTGCCTCCATTCCCATGTACCCTAGGCTCCCCTGAAGATGGACCTCGAGTGGTCTTCATCGTGGACCTTTGGCATCCCAACGTGGCTGGAGCTGAGCGCCAGGCCCTTGACTTTGTCTTTGCACCGGACCCTTGAAATAAGGTGTTGCCTTTAGACATCTGGGCTGGAGATATGCTGCACTCAGGAGTGGTTGCATGGTAGCCAGGACCTCCTCTCCAATGCAGGAGGTGGGGTGGGGCTGAGGGTGGGAACTTGCTAGTGAAACATCGAAATACAGATCTTAAATTCTCTTTTAACTCCTGACTACTTTCTTCCCAGCTACCATCCCCACAGCAGGGGTGCATGTATTCCCATCCAGCTAGCTAGGTACCCCCTTAACATAAGCCATTTCCCTGGTCATCACCCTGGGAGTTAGCACCAGATCCTCAATTCAACTTTATTTCAATAATTTAATAGAAAATTAAAATAATAAATAATATGAAACAGATTGAGAAGACAGCTGAGCTGGTGCGGCCCAGGCTAATACAAAGTTAAAGAGGTAGGGAGAATAGAAAGGGAAAGAGGGAGCAAACTACCCTGCACAATGGCTGGGAGGCAGCTCAGAATGTGGAGGGTGTTATTAAGGGCTGGCTTGACACTTTGGCATGTACAATGTACTAAAAAGAGAAAGATAACTCTAAATCACTTTAAACCAGCTGGTAAGGGAAAATAGCAGGGCAAGAGTGGTGATAAGGGAATGAATGTTGTAGGCCTTCTGAAGGGCTCTGAGGGAAGGGGCTGGAATGTACCATGTTATTAGCAATGAAGTGAGAATGAATGGTAAAGGGCCAAAATGAAAGTACCATGCAATAAAAGGACAGAAGGAAGACCCACGACTTGGCCAGCAAAGTCAGGGCAAAGGTATGGGGAGGGGAGGAAAAGAAAGGGACTGGGTCCCAGTGGCATAAGAAAAACAAGGAGAAAGGTCAAGATCAGTCCTTGAAAACAATCTGTTGGCCATGAGGACGCTCGTCATGGGTGATGTGGCGCCGGACATGGATCCTGCGGACACGATGCTCTCGGTTCTCCTCATCCTCCCCTCGGGCCACCCCACCACCTCCAGCTACACCCCCTGTGGCCTCCAGGAGGGCTGGGTCTGGGCCCCGGGGAGTCTCGTAGATCAGGATGTTCAGGGTCTCCTCAAAGATCCGGGCCTCTGGGAATTCCACCTGTAAAAGGCCAGCAACCCCCAGTTCCCATCCTCTGGTCCAGCCACACAGCGACCCCTTTCCCCCAGCTGCTCCTGCACTGGCACACCTCCTAGTCTTTGCAATCACAGGTTCTTTGGCTGGACTGTCCTCTTTGCAACTTCTTAACCCAGCAAAGTCACACTTATACTTCAAGGTCCAGCTCTGAAGTCGGGCAGTTATTTTCTCTCCTTTGCTACTAAGTCTCTTGGTATATTCTTTCATTAGACAAACCTTATTGAATAAGTGCACTGTACCAGGTGTTCTAGACATTGGGAACATAGCAACAAACAAAACAAAGTTCCTATCCACAGGAAGTTTACATTCCAGGGGGAGGGCACTGACATACATTTAACAAAATACAAACTGTCAGATGATCACAAATGTTATGGGAGGGAAAAAACCTATAGCAGGAAAGGGGGTGGGGATAGTCACGGCCAGGAATGTTCTCAGAGGGTATTCAGAGAAGGCCTCACTGAGAAGATGATGCTTGACCAATGGCCAAAGGAGAAGAGGGAGGGAGCCAGGGGGTAACTAGAGGAAGAGCAGTCTGGGAAGAGGCAACAGCAAGTATAAAAGCTCTGGCACAAGAGTGGGTTTAGTGTATGATTTGAACATCAGCAGCAAGGCCAATGCACCGCCACAGAGTGATGAAGTAGAAAGGGATGGAACAAAGAGGTGACTGGGGGTTCCCCTTGTGTGCTTGGGGGAATATAACTAACATAACTCTTAACGAGCGACCTTCCAATTATTGGTTTATCTTCTTATCTTCCCAATAACAGAGAAAGCTTCTTAGAGCTGGGTCATTCATTCACACACTCAATAAATGTTTCCTAGCTTCCACTGTGAGAGAAACTCTTCTATGAGCCTCCACTAGTGCTAGAGAAATAGGAAGAAAAAAAAAAAAAAGACACAGCCCTACTCTCAAGGAGCTAACACCTTACTACTGAAGTAACTCCCCCTCACCACCCTCAGCATCTCCAGCTTTATTTAGCTAAGGAAGAAGAATGACCAACTTTGTCTGGGATTGTTAGGGTGAACGTTCATGACTGAAGGTGTCTCAAAGTGATGCTTGACTTGGGTCTTAAAGATTAAGTACAAATTCATCATGCAGACAGGGATGAGGAAAAATAATCCCAAGAAAAAGGAATAATGTAACCTTGGCTGGTGTTTCTAAGTGGTTAGAGCATCAGCCAAGCACTGAAAGGGTAGTGGGTTCAATTCCTGATCAAGGGCATGTACCCGGGTTGCAGGTTTGATCCCCAGCCCCAGTTGGGGCACGTGCAGGAGGAAACCAATCAATGTCTCTCTCACATTGATATTTCTCCTGCCCACCCGCCCCCCCCCCCCCACACACACCTTCCACTCTGTCTAAAAGTCAATGGAAAAAAATATCCTAGGGTGAGGATTAACAACAACAAAAAGGAATAATGTGTGCAAAGTTGGGGAGGTGTGAAATAGTATTTGGTACGTAGAGACTTTCAAGATTCTGGTGTATCTGAGGCACATCCCTCATGAAGGTCAGAAGAGACCAGGCTGATAAGACTGTTAGAGGCTAGATGGTATGACATCATGATTTACACAGTAAAGACCCCAGAACTTGGATCCTGACTCTCAGTGATAGATTCCCCCCTGCTTGATCTGCTCGGCTGCCTTTGTCCAGGGTCCTGGTCCTGCCAACCACCATAGCCCTCCCTGACCAGGCCCTGAACCCCTTCTGACCTTGGTCTGCTTCTTCTCCGTGGCATAGACAATGGAGGTGCAGCACACCTCGGCGATTTTGCGGCCCTGCCCGTAGAAAGACCAGCAGCAGATCTCGTCCCCCAGTACATCCTTGAGGAAGAGCAGCCGCCCATGGAAGCGCAGGGCCAGTTTGTCAAACAGCTCGATGTTCTTAAGTAGGTTGTCATCTGAAGTGCTGAAGACCAGGGGCCAGGAGGCCTCAGCACAAGCGGCTTCCCACCCTCTGTTCCCCCCAGTATAGGGTCCTGCCCAGGGGTTTGGTGCCCAGCAGGGACCTTCCTCCACCCCTGGGGCCAGGCCAAGCAGGCCTCTGCAAGGAAGCAGCATTTGCTGAGCAAATCCCAGCACAGCAGAGTGGCTACCTGTGCAGTCTCTGGAGTCAGGCTCCGTCACCTGGCATCCTAGCTCCACCACTTTTTAACTGGGTGAAACTAGGCAAATTACTTCACCTCTCAGTGCCTCAATTTCCTTAGCTGCAAAATGGAGATCACAATACCTCCTTCAAACAATTGTGAGGATTATATATTAATATATGTAAAGAACTTAGAATAATGCCTGTTATAACATAAGCACTTAGTAAATGCTAGTCATTATCATCAAATCCTCACCAAAACTCATTTACTGATAAAACTAAAGCTCAGAAGTGAAAATGACCTGTCCGAGGTCCCCAGTGGGTAAGTGGCAGAGCTGGAATTCCCATTCAGGCAGGCACTCCTTTCGTCCTTCTGTGTGGCCATAGCCCTCCCCTTGGGCCAGGAGCAGAGCTGTCTTGAGCCCAGGGTTCCACCCAGTGCACCTCCCTAGCCCCATGGCAGTCACCTGGTGTAGGAGTACTTGTTGTTACTGCGGTTGTGCAGGAGCTTCACCACCGGCTGTTGGGGGAGAGAGGATGGAGAAGGGTGGGGCTCAGGCTGCAGGGAGAGGCCCCAACCTCCACCCTAAGGACTCAGGGCCTCACCTTGGAGGTGCTGGCCAGGAGCTGCTGCTCCTCCTGGGGAGATGTCACCATGGGGACGAGGCACAGCTGGGACAGGGTCTCCCTTTTTTGCTGGAGAAGAAGCGGAAGGTGGTTAACAGCACAACCAAAGGTCACTCACTTACCCACTTAAAAGTCATCAAAAGCTACTTGCCACCTTTTGGGGGAAAATCCAGACTCCTTAGTTGTCCACAAGACTCTGTAGCATCTGGCATCTCTGATCTTGTCCCTACCTCTCTCCCCTGCTTGCTGGGTTTCAATCCCACCAATGGCTTGCTGTGTGACACATCCGGTTTGTGCCCACCTAACCCTTTGTTGTTCCCACTACCTGAGACACTTTGTACTAAGTTTCCGTGGCTGGCTCCTCCACATCATTCAGATCTCAACTCAAATAGTGCCCCTCAGGGTGCTGGTCCTCCTCCCTAAGCTCCCTGGCTACAGCAGCCTCCTCTACTTCCCCTTCACAGTGTCAGTTCACTTTCTTCACAGTACTCAGTTCCTCACACTTTCTCAGTTTTCAGTCTATTTGCTAATGTTCTGTTCTCTTCCCATGTAGGTGGTAAGCGCACAGTGTGCAATAGACGCTCAGTAAGTATCCATTAAATTAATGAATCTGGCTGGGTGAGAGGCTGGCGGCAGAATCAGAACCAGACACACAGGCTTCTTTCCTTTTTCTGTCTTCTAGAATCGTCATGCCAAAGCTCCTCTCACCTCTCCTGACTTATAAACTAGATGTGCAATTCTAACACAAATTTTTAAAAAAATTTTGAGACACTCATAAAACTTTTTCTAAAATTAATATGGAATAAAAGTCTACTATTATTTAAGTCAATTTAAAAAAATAGCCAGATATTAAAATATCCTACAAACCCATAATGAAAACAGTGTTGTTTTTGGTGCAGAAACAACCAAAAATAATGGAACACAACAGAGAGATTGGAAACAGACTAATGTATATATGAGAACTGATATTTACAAAGATGACACCACAAATCAATGGGGAAAGTATAAAGTGTGAATTGATTATTGCTATGTAGCAAACTGTTCCAAAATTTAACAGTTTAAATCAACAATCAACATTCCTCTGTTTCTGTGGTTCAGGAATTCAGGAATTTAGCTGGGTGGTCCTGGCATGGGGTCTCTCATGGGTTTGTAGTCAGGTCAGCTGGGGCTGCAGTAATCTGAAGGCATGACTGAATCTGGAGGATTTGTTTCTGAGAAAGCTTGTTCATATGGCTGTCAAGTTCATGCTGGTTATTGGCGGGAAATATCTGATCCCTATCCCTTGGACTTCTCCACAGAGTTGCTTGAGTGCCCTTATAACATGGCAGCTGGCTTCTCCAAAGCAAGTAATTCCAGGGGGAGCAAGGTGGAGACCTGAATGTCTTTTATGACCTAGTTTTGTCAGACCTATTCAGTGTGGGAGGAAATTATACAAGAGAATGAATTCTGAAAATAAGATAATTGGGGACTGCCTTAGAGGCCGGCTCCCATTGATTCAAATCCCTCCCTTTTGCAAAACACATTTATGGCTTCCAATGATCCCCCAACATCTCATCTTATTACAGCATCAGCTTGAAGTACAGAATCTTGCCATCTAAATCAGGTCCAGGTGGGGATGAGGCGCCTTGGATATAGTTCCTTAACTATAGCTCCTTAAGTACATTTGCTCTTGATCTGAAGACCTGTGAACTCGAGACAAATTGTCTCTTTTCCAAATACCCAATACACAATGGTGGGACAAACATAAGGATACAAACTAGGGCACTCTTGTTCAAAAGGACGGGGCAGGGGACAGGAGGCACCTAGAAGTCACTGCTTCACGAAAATTCTTAATCTAGCTGGACAAATGTTGGGAGTTCTCTGATGCCTACTCTTACCCCAAAATGATTCTCTATGGGTCTGGTTCTGCCCTGAGTTATCCTTCCTTTTCCATGAAAGACAGTCCATGCTTGCAGCTCCAGTTTCCTGCCTGCAGAATTTTGGGGTTCTAAAGGCCTCTTCTCCTCTTGCACTATCTCTATGCCTTTCAGTGCTTTTGCCAAAAGAATTCTCTTAAAATTTATTGGGTATCTTGTGTCTTGGGGTTCACTTCACTAGGCAAAAGCCACGTATACAAATTTCTGTGAAATAAGCTCTTTCCTACTTTGGGCTTGTGCAAGACTGCTGAGGGGCATCTTTAAGCTTCTTAGATGCACTATTATTTGATTGAATGATTCTCTGAGATAACTTCTTGGATATTTTTGAGATTTTAAGATTTTACAATTGCATCCACAGCTTCCTCTTTAGACCAAGTTTTACTGAAAATACCCTGTATTTGCTCTTGGCCTACAAGCTATGTTTTGTGTGTGTGTGTGTGTGTGCGTGTGTGTGTGTGTGTGTATTTCTTGATTTCAGAGAGGAAGGGAGGAGAGATAGAAACATCAATGATGAGAATTATTGATCAGCTGCCTTCTGCCCGCCCCCTCCCAGGGATTAAGCCCGCAACCCAGGCATGTGCCATTGACTGGAATTGAACCTGGGACCCTTCAGTCCACAGGCTGACACTTTCCACTGAGCCAAACTCAGTAATTCCTGGCTCCTTTTTGTTCAACTGTTTTACTTTTAGCTTACCCTCTCCTCTTTTATTTTACTGTAAGCAACCAGAAATATTGTGGCAACTTTAACAGTCTGGAAATCTCTTTAGCTAGGTCACCCAGTTCATCAGGTATGTTTCTACCTTCCACATTACTGTGGGAGACAGTGTTGCTAAACTTCTGCCACTACAGAACAAGGATCGCCTTTGCAACAGTTTCCAATACCATTTTCCTCACTGCAGCCTCCTTAAAGGTCATTAAACTATTTAGGCTTTTATTAACACTCTTCGAACTATTTAAACTATTTAGGCTTTTATTAACACTCTTCAAAGTCCTTCCAGCTTCTGCCCACTTCCCAGGTCTTAAAACCATGCCCACATTTAAAGTTTTTGTTATGGCAGAAACCCACTCCAGATATCAAAATCTGTTATCTATTGCTGGGCAACAAATTACTACAAACTTATTGGCTTAAAACAAACATTTATTATCTCACAGTTTCTGGAGGTTGGGAACTGAGATTGGCTTAGCTAGGTGGTCCTGGACCACGGTCTTTTATGAAGTTGGAGTCCAGGTGTTGGCCAGGGCTGTAGTTATCTGAAGACCTGAATAGGCCTCAAGGATCCGCTTCTGAGATAGTTCACCCATATGAGTGGGAGTTTGTGCTGGCTGTTGGCAGGAGGCTTCAGTTCCTCACCAAGCTAGGGCTGCTTGAGTATCCTCACATGGCAGCTGGCTTCCCTCAGAATGAGTGATCCCAGAGAAGGGCAGAAACAGCAATATCTTTTATGACCTAGCTTTAAAAGTCACACACTATCATTTCTGCAATATCCTATTGATTACATAGGTTAGCCCTATTCAGTGTGGGAGAGGATTAAACATGAGCCAGAATAAGCAGGAAGCAAGAATTTTGGACAATTTTGGTGGCCATTTTTTGTTTTAATTTTTTTTTATTGATTTCAGAAAGGAAGGGAGAGGGAGAGAGAGATAGAAACACCAATGATGAGAGAGCATCATAGGTCAGCTGCCTCCTGCCTGCCCCTTACTGGGGATCGAGCCCACAATCCAGTCATGTGCCCTGACAGAGAACTGAACCGTTACCTCCTGGTTCTTAAGTCCACGCTTAACCACTGAGCCATGCCAGCTGAGCTTGGTGGCCATTTTGGACACTGGCTAGCACAGACTGTTTAATAAATGGCATTGGGAAAACTAGTTCACTATAAGGAGGACAAAAAAAGAGTTAAATCCCTTCCTAATTCATATTTACAACAGTGAATTCCATTTAGATTAAAAGATCCACATATAAAAGATAAAAATATAAAGCTGTTTTAAAAATGCAGAATGGAAAAAAACTTCTTAAACAAGATCATAAAGGATACAACTTTAGGCAAAAAAAAAAAAAAAGGAATTTGACTACATTAAATTCAGAATTTCTCTGGTTGACAATGGAAACCTTACAAATAACCACACTTAATAATGTTGACGGTATGATAGAATTATAATTGTTCTACAACCCCAATGAAATTACTGACTCAGGTAAGGGTTACCAATTGGTGTGTGGTTGATAGGTAATTGCCACTCATATACTGCCAAAATAACATCATACAGACTACTTTATAGTTGGCAACAAGGGAATGTAACTACAATGGAAGGATCACACCAACATCATCTGAATCAAGGGACTAATTCTGAGCATCACTAATGACGAGCCACATTAGCAATATTATGGATCTCTTAAATACAAACAATATGAAAAATATAAAATTACCTAAGATGTATTCTAACCAAAATGTTTAATATCAAGCCTTTATATCCATCATGTAGTTTATAAAAAACTCAGAATGGGGTGGGTTACAAACCAAAGGATATCACAAGTAAACCAGGCAAATTTGGAAATTAGGTCATTGTGCAGGACAACTGGTGGTCTCTTTAACAAGTCAGCATCGTGAGAAAAAAGGGACTGGGTTGGAAGAACCTTGAACACAATAACCAGAGATAGTGCAAGGATCTAGACAGGGTCCTTGTTTAGATGAACCAGCTATAAAAGACGTTTCTAGAATGTGTGTATGCCATGGATATTAGATAAAATTTTATTGACATGGAAAGATGGCAATTATTAACAAACAAAGCAGATTACAAACAGCACATACAGTGTGACTGTATTTTGGCAAACACACACACACACCCCTGGAAGGACATTTGATACTTTGTATTTTTAATTATCTGTGTTTTCTAAATTTCTATAACATATACATACTGCTTTAAAAATAATAAATGGTTATTTACAATTTTAAAAAAGTCCAAGTATTTCCATTCAACAATAGCTGCTATAGGCAAGTGATATTCTAGGAGAAAATGCTGGCAACATCTGAAACTGACTAGAAATTATTATCAGAACCAAACTTCTTCAGCTGGGGTTCCTTTCCTGAATCTGAAAACCTAGCAAATAATCTGAGAAACTTTTCTGAACTTTCCCAAGGAGGGTAGGTAAGTAGTACCATTCTAGATACACAGGAGAACAGTAAATTTATTATGCATAATACATGCCTTAGGGAAATAGGCCTTAATTCTCCATAGGAACTAAGCTAAATTATGCAAGGATTCCTGTAAAGCAACAAGAAAAATAAATTTTTTAAATGTTTTAAAAATATTTTTATTGGTTTTTAGAGAGAGGGGGAGTGGAGAAAAACATCCTCAATTAGCTGCCTCCTGCATGCCCCCTACTGGGGATTGAACCACAATGGGGGCATGTGCCCTGACCAGGAATCAAACTGTGACCTCTTGGTTCATGTGTCGATGCTCAACCACTAAGCCACATGGCCGGCCAAGAAAAAGATTTTTAAAAAAATTCAGTAGAAACTTTGATAAAGAATATGAATAGGCAGCTCAGTTGGTTGAGCATCATCCCATACACCAAAAGGTTGAGGGTTTGATTCCCAGTCAGGTACATACTTAGGTTGCAGGTTCCATCCCACTTGGGGCAGGCTGGGGCTCGTATGGGAGGCAACTGATTGATGTTTCTTTCTCTCTCCCTTCTTCTCTCTAAAAATCAATAAACACATGGAAAAATAACAAGGGTATGAACATAAAGGGAAACCAAAAAAGCTAGTATATAAAAAGATCTCATTAGTAATGAGAGTAATGCAAATTAAAATAAGATCACTCTATTTGAATCAGATTGGCAAAATCAGAACACTGGATCATGCTATGTGCTGTCAAGGATATGCAGAAACTAGATCCCTTATGCACTGCTGAACAAAAAGTGTAAAGTGTTACAGCCATTCGGGAGAGTAATCTGATGATAACTGATGAATTTTTTTGGTTTGTGTCCTGTGACCCAGCAATTCCACTCCCAGCGACAATAATGAGAAACCCTGGCCCAGGACCCACAAGGGCACATGTATGAAGATGTTCACGGTGGCACCATTTGTGGGGGCAGAAAGTGGAAAGTCCCTCTAGGTCTCTAACCTCAGGGGAATGCATACATAAAATATGGTGCATGCATACTGTAGATTCCTGTGCAATAGTTAGAAGCAAAGAACTAAATGTCCATGGAGCAGCATGAATAAATCTTGAAAAAAAAGTACTGAATTATGAAACAAAACACACGATTCAAACACACAAATGCCATTTATAGAAACTTAAATGCATACAAAATAATGCTTTAGCTTTTCAAGGGAACAAACATAATCCAAGCATATGGAGGAGTACCTATGGGGGAAAGGGAAGTGGGCAGGGGTTTGAAAATAAAGGAAAAAAAATAAAAAGAGAAAAGATTTGCATAGACCAATGATGATTAAGTGCCACACACTGAGGAGTATGATGGACTCAACATTGTGTCCCCAAGTCTTCAAAACAAAAACAAAAATCTCCAAACAAGCAAACACTAGACAAGTGGGGTGGGATGGGAATGGTCTCAGGGAAACCTGGAAGGGAGGTAGTTGGAGCATAGAAGAAAAACACTGTACTTGGAAGTCAGATAACCTGGGGTTGAATGTGAGCTTAGCTGCTTATTGGCTCTTTGACCTTGGATGCATCCCTAACTTCCTCTTTAAAAAAAAAAAAAAAGTCAAACAGGGGTATAAGATGAACATACAAGCAGATAGCAGAATCACTCCTGACACACAGGAGTGATCATGTGGGTGTGGATAACATTAGATAAACATTAGCTTCAGGAGGGTGTGAGATAATATTAGACAAATGTAAAACTATAGCTCAGGAATGCACTTCCATGATCATCCTAATCAAACTGCAAGTGGTTACCCATTAATGGGTTATGAAATAAGCTTAATGGGTCTCAAAGAGCATTAAAAGAAAGGAAGAAAATATTTCAGAATGTATTTCACTGAAAGTATCATTTTATAAAACTCTTATTTCAGTTATGAATATGAAATGCATTTTTTTCTATGGGATGCAGTCACAAAGCTTGAAAAATATGGATACATCCCTAAGAAATTCTATACTTTTGGATTCCAAGAATAAGTATTCCCCAAGGTAACAGACACTTGTTCATAACTGCCACTTTTTAATATACAAAGAACATCAAAAAAGAAACCCTTATAGTCTCCATTAATATTGTATCATAAAAGAAAGGATGTTTTAACATTGTAAAAACAGGACAGAATAAAGGGCTTTATGTAAAATTCACTACATTGTACATATTTTTCTCACTTCTCTATCTTTTGGAACATGAGGACAGAATGCCAAGGTAGAAATGGACTCATTCAAGGCCAGCCAATCAGCTATAGTAGAGGTGACACTTAACACGTATGTCCTGGCTGTGCTTCCCAATATCTTCTCCTCAGAACCCTGAGATCCACAGAAATAAAGCACAGCAGGTAGGGCTCTGGAACCCCCAAACCTTCTGTCAAAAATAAATTTTTTAAAGCACCTGGGGGTGGGTGGGGTGTTGCCTGCCAGGATAGAATCAGATTATGGAAGTCACTACATTCCAGTTTAAATTTAGATTTTTTCCCTAGTGGCACAAGAGAGTTATTTATGACTTGATTTCTGGGCAAAGGGGAGACTAGATTGAGATTATTTTTGAGGATAATTAATCAGGTGGTAACGTAACAGCTGATTTGGCTGGGTAGAAACAGCAAGAAGCAGAGAGAGTAATCATTTAACCATTGCAATAGCCTTGGCATGAGATGTTGAGAGGGGACCTGCCTAAAACAGCAGGGATGCAGAAGACAGCACCCCAAAATTTTCTGGGGTCATGACTACTCAATGCCAGGCCAGAGGCAGCCTCTCATAGTAGTAGCCCATATTTCCTTTCATTGTTTCTAATGCCCTTATATCTAACTACTTGAGCAGCTATCCCAGGGTCATGGGCATAGGAGTGGAACTCAGGAGGTGGGGGGGAAGGACCCTCACCTGTAGTGCCAGCTGGCAGTCCTCAATCAGGCCCTGTACCAGGTAGTAGCGTGCTTCACCTAGCAGCTCCCCCAGTTCTCTGGTACTTTCAGGCAGTGGCACAGACCCATCCCGAAGGTAGTTGAGGATTGTACCAAAGTGGCGACCGCTCCGGTCAATCAGCACCCAGCCTGGTGGGATAGGGAGAAGAAAGAGAAGGGATGGCTTTTCTGGGGGCCCTGGAGCTACTAAACTTTTATGAAAAAAGGATTCCATAGCTACAAGTCTGAATTTTTCTCAAACCTCTGTGTTATCCAAGGAAATACCATTAAAACATGTCCAGTGAGTGTTTCCATGGCGCCCCCTTTTATATATACACTAGAGGCCCAATGCACAAATTCGTGCACCAGTGGGGTCCCTTGGCCTGGCCTGTGGGACCGGGCCGAAACCAGCTCTCCAACATCCCCTGAGGGGTCCCGGATTGTGAGAGGGCGCAGGCCAGGCTGAGAGACCCCACCGGTGCACAGAGCCAGGGTGAGACTCGGGAAGTTGGCCAGCCGGGGAGGGACTGCAGCAGGGCTCCAGGGCATGTCTGGCCCATCTCCCTCAGTCCCCATCTACCAGACCCCAGCAGCAAGCTAACCTGCCAGTCTGAGCGTCTGCCCCCTGGTGGTCAGTGCATGTCGTAGCGAGCAGTTGAGCGACCTTAGCATATCATTAGCATATTATGCTTTGATTGGTTGAACAGCTGACTGGTTGACTGGATACTTAGCATATTAGGCTTTTATTCTGTAGGATATATATATACACACACACACACACACACTGAGTGGTCAGATTATTATGATCTCTGAACGTATAATAATCTGGCCACTCAGTGTATATACTATACAATAAAAGGCTAACATGCAAATTGTCCCCTTGACCAGGAGTTTGACCAGCAGGCAGGCTGGCCACCCGCCCATTTCCCCTCTCCCTGGCCAGGCTGGCCGGACCTCACCCATGCACGAACATCAAAGATGAGAATCATTGATCGGCTGCCTCTTGCACGCCGAGGACTGGGGATCAAACCTGCAATCCAGGTATGGGCCCTGACCAGGAATGGAACCCACAATCTTTTGTGGCACAGGACGACACTCCAACCAATGGAGCCACCCGGCCAGGGCACATGCCTCCTTTTATTGGTATGTTTGTTTATTGTTCTCCCCTGTCCCCATTAAAAAGGTAAACTCAATAAGGCTAATCTCCTGAGATTCATTTACCCAAATGAAGTATCTCCAGTATGAACTGGCACTTTACAAATACTTACTGAATAAGTAACTTCTTCACCTTTAGACAGTTGAAGACTGAGCTCCACCTCCCAAATGTTTATTTTCCTGCTCTCAAAATCTTTGTTAACATCCCCTGGGTACCCCCTCCAACACTGTAAGATTCCACTTGGGCCTGTGAGGCCCAAACATGAATGCAACACTCCAAGAAGGTAAACTTCACCTGCCAGAGAGAACCCTCCACCCTCCACCCTCCACCCTCCACCCTGGTGTCCCTGGAAAACCAAATGCAGCCTCTCCTTCTACAATCTGCATTTGCAGATGGTGTCTTAGAGTGCATTAGGGGAAACACAGACACAGACAAGATCTTCCAACTCTGCAGGCTGGTTGTTAGCAGCGCTAAAATAAAGGGGAACAAAAGGCTGGGCAGCTAGGAAAAAAATGACCAAAGGTTGCCTGGACGGATGTTGCTGGTTCCCAAGGTTTTTGAGCTGGGGAGTTAAAGGTGGGAGAATTGGGTGGGAGTGGGAATGAAAATTCTGAAGTGACATGTTAAATCACTTACCACAGGGCCTGGCAGCGTTGCAGAGGGGGTTGTTTCTAAGTGTAGGTTGTTGCTGGGGGGTCAAGACTGGGGGAGGAGGAAGATTATGAACGAAAAAGGGAAGACGAGATGGGATGTGGGGATGGAAGGATGTGAGGGTGAGCTGACTGGAGAGCAGTGAGAAGAGGGAAGGGACATGAAGACCCTGGGCGATGAAAGACTGTGAGTGAGGGAGGCGGCGACCCGGAGGGTGGAGGGCAGCACAAGTAAGGGCGTGCGGTACCTCCGGCGTCGGTGAGTACCTCGGCGCGGCCGCTGAACATGGCCTTGAGCAGGGTGTCCTGTCCCGTGAGGGTGCGCAGCGTAGTGTAGTGCAGCGAGCCCCCCACGTTTAGCTTCACGTACTTGCTGTTCGGGGTCTGCGGCTGGAGCCCGGCGGCGGCGGCGGCGGCGGCGGAGCCAGGCTCGAGTCCCCAGGGTTTAGGGACTTCCAGGGATAGGGCCCCGGCCGCCGCCGGGCCCGAAGCCTCCGCCGACATGCCAGGTGGTGGCGGTGGCGGCGGCGGCGGCCTTAGGCTCTCTCCGCGCCCTCCGGCCGCTCCCCAGGACACGGGTCCGACCCCTCCTGCCGGACAGCCCGGCCAACAGTCCCACACGTCGCCGCTACTCGGAAACACTGGCCAACAGCTCCAGCGCGCCAGCACCTCCCAGCAGCGCAGCCCAACAGCTGCGCAGGCGCGTCAACGTCCCGACCTCGCGCGGCGGGGAGTGCGGAGCATGCGCAGTGGCCTTTGACTGGTACAGGGCCTGGTGCGGACTGCGGAGGCGTGCGACTGCGTGAGATGCGTGCCCTTCGTTAATACCGGAGACCAGATCCCAGCGGCGCCTGGCCACCTGCCTGATGTGGAAAGCGACGTCCCGGTGCCTTGGTTGGGCTTGCGCTCTCAGAGCGATTCCCAAGCATGACGGGGAAACTGAGGCCCCGAGGGGCAGGGTATTGGGCAGGTATCCCGCCTGCCAGCCCCTCGCACTGGACAGAGAAGAGCTGCAAACAGACACCAAGGGAAGCTCTTAAAGAATGCTGCTAAAAGACGAAAATCCAGCTGAGTAAATGTAAAGATCAAACTGGCTTTATTCAACCATTCATGAATCAGATGGCATCGCATCTAGCAAATAGAAAAGAGCTCCCTAAGCTACAGGAAAGAAAAGGTTTTTAAAGGCAGAAAGGGGGCAAGAAAAGGACATTATTAGCAACGAATATATTGTTTCAGGAAAGGTGGGCCTCCTAAGAGGTCTGGAAGGGTCTGGGGGGGGGGGGGTCGCGGGGGGAGGGGAGGTATTGTCTCGCTAGTGCTGACCAGCTCATCCCATGTTTCCTGGTTAAAGATTACATTCCCGGGAGATCTTGATGTTGCAATTAGGTTAGATGTTAAGTCTTGGTTTGCTGATGTGGGGCTCAACACAAGTGACTCCCATTTTAGGCCTGTTAATTGTTTTAAACAAGGCTAAGGGGGATGGCCTCCCAGGGGAGGTGGCAGTAGTGCTAGGACATGCAGGGTGTGAGTAGGTAAGGTCATCATGGAGGGCCTCTCTGAGAAGGTGATACAGAGCTAAAGCTGAGAATGGCCAGGTAGAGGTGTGAGGGCAGAGAGTTCCAGGCAGAGGAAAGGGCAATACGAAGACCCTAAGGCAGGAACAGGCTTAGTGTATTTAAGGGGCTGAAAGGATGTCAGGGGTGGCTGGCACAGCTGAGCAAAGGTCTTAGAATCCCAGCTAATGTGAGATACCCGACCCTGAAAAAAGAAATAAGATAGAAACACATGGTTGACAAGAAAGTGTGGTGAGAAGTGTGATGTAACCATCCAGCTTAATGTCTGGCAGGGGATTTGCTGGAGGGAAAAGAAACAGAATTGTAGAACTGGAAGGGCGGGGGGTGGGGGTGGGGTGTCCCTGAGAACTGCTTTGTTTCATTCCTTCGGTGCAGAATTAGGACATTTTCTCTGGTTCCTGATCAATGACAATTGGTCTTTGGCCAAGTTCTGCAGGTACAAGGTTGCACAGCACCATCGTTATGGATCCTTGTTCCAACTAAAACTGGGCGAAATACCTGCTTCCTTCATGTTTTCGCACAATTCCTCTAATTTATACCCATATCTTCCTGACACAATTTCACTTGAGACAATTTAGAACTGCAGTGACCATTTTGGGGAACTTTTGACAAGAATAAGATTGTTTATTTGAAAGGTACCTCAGAACAAAAGAGAAAGAAACCCTCATGAGGAAACCATCTTGTTTGTCAAAAAGAGAGGTTACTTTGTTTAGCGTAGGCAATGTTTCACTTCAGTACTTTGTATATTAATAAATGCTAACTTTTTAATTGTGTGACTTTATTAAATTGCCAGATGCCTGAGTTGTTTTTAAAAGGAATGTCACTCTTTGGGTGTGCATGTATGTGTCAAAATCTGTTTTTCTACATTAAAACTTTCTTTCCTTGCAGAGGGATCATTGATTAGATTTTTAGAGTGGTAATTTCATATTTATCTGAAGTAGCTCTCTCTCAACTTTTTTTGCTGTCTATTTCTCTCTTTTGGAAAACTTTAAAGATTAACTATTAAAAATTATTCCATTGTATGTGTGTGCTCTAGGAATAACCAGTTCACTTAAACAGTGTAAAATATCTTAAAGAGCCCTAGCTGATTTGGCTCAGTGGATAGAGTGTCAGCCTGCGGACTGAAGGGTCCCAGGTTCAGTTCCAGTCAAGGGCACATGCCGGGTTGCGGGCTTGATCCCCAGTGGGGGATGTGCAGGAAGCAGCCGATCAATGATTCTCATCATTGATGTTTCTATATCTCTCTCCCTCTCCATTCCTCCCTGAAATAAAAAAAAAAATTTTTAAGTTTATTTTTTAAAAATGTCTTAAAGAATTGTTAAACTATACACTGAGTGGCCAGATTATTATGATCTCTGAACACATAATAATCTGTCCACACACATACACACACACACACACACACACACACACACACACACACACACTGGGCCTCAGTGTGTGTGTGTACGTGTGTGTATATATAATATATATATATATATATATATATATATATATATACTGAGGCCCAGTGCATGAATTCATGCATGGGTGGGGTCCACCCAGCCTGGCCAGGGGGAGGGGACATGGGCGGTTGGCCGGCCTGCCTGCTGGTCAAATTCCTGGTCGAGGGGACAATTTGCATATTAGCCTTTTATTATATAGGATATACACTGAGTGGCCAGATGGTTATGCGTTCAGAGATCATAATAATCTGGCCACTCAGTGTATATGTTTTCTTTGTGGGCACTGAAAAGTGTGTTTATGTAATGGGCTTCATTACTATAGTTATAAGATAACAAAAAAGCCTTAGTTCTAAGATAAAAGAAGAGTGTTTAGCATGATCCATGTCTTTAAATTTGCCATGGAAAATAATGACAGCACTATATTTTGGTTTGTTCAAGACCAGGGTTAGTTTTCAAATGATTTATGTCTTTTTAATTTTTATATTGATTTTATATATCAAGTTATCATAGATTTCATTTTTTAAATAAATTTTTATTTTCTTTTTTCCTGCAGTACATTACATCCCCAGGGTAGGCCAACATTCCCAGAACTTATTTATAATTGGAAGTTTACATATAACTGGAAGTTTGTACCTTTTGATCACCTTGACCCATTTCCCCCACAATTCATCCCTGCCTCTGGCAGTCACCAATCTATTCTGTTTCTGAGTTCACTTTTTTTAGATTCTATATATAAGTGATATCATAGAGTATTTTTCTTTGTTTGACTTATTTCACTTAGCATAATGCCTCAAGGTCCACCTATGTTATCTCAAATGGCTGGATTTCATATATGTATATATCGCATTTTCTTTATTCATCTATTGATGGACATTGAGTTTATTTCCATTTCTTGGCTATTGTAAGTAATTCTGCAATGAACATGGGGTGTGGATATCTCTTTGAGATAGTGATTTTGTTTCCCTCAAATATGGAATTTTGAAGAATGGAATTGCTAGATTATATGGTAATTCTATTTTTACTTTTTAAAGGAACCTCCATACTATTTTGTAAGGTAGCTTCACCAATTTACATTCCCACAGACAGTGCACAAGGTTCCCTTTCTCTCCATCCTTGCCAACACTTTTCTCTTGTCTTTTTTATAACAGCCATTCTAATAGGTGTGAGGTGATATCTCATTGTGGAATGGTTTATTTTCCTGCTGATTAGTTATGTTGAGCATCTTTTAATGTACCAGTTGGCCATTTATCTCCTTGGAAAAATGTCTAGTCAATTCCTCTGCCCACTTTTTAATTGGATCTTTTTTCCTGCTCTTGAATTGTATGAGCTCTTTATATATTTTGGATATTAACCCCTTATCAGATACATGATTTGCAAATATTTTCTCCTATTCTGCAAGTTGCCTTTTCATTTTGTTGATGGTTTCCTTTGTTGTATAGAAGCTTTTTAGTTTGATGTATTCCTGTTTGTTTATTTTTGTGTTTGTTGTTTTTGATATCAAATCCAAAAATCATTGCCAAGAATGATGTCAAGGAGCTTACCCCCTGTGTTTTCTTCTAAGAATTTTATGGTTTGAGGAGAGGAACCAAGATGGCGGCATAGGTAAACACCTGAACTTGCTGTCTCACACAACCACATCAAAACTACAACTAAAAGAAAAAAATGGACATCATCCAGAACCATGGGAAGGCTGGCTGAGTGGAAGTTCTGCAATAAGAAGGAAAGAGAAAAGTGCATCTAGACTGGTAGGAGGTGCAGAGGTGCGGAAGAGCGAAGGTATGGAGTCGCGCTCAGAAACGGCTGGCAACTGGGTACTCTGTGGTCTTTTTCAATCGGGAGGGGGATACAAACTCCTGACTGCTCTGAATTTCAGTACCGGGTGAGACTCTGGGGACCCAGACTCATATGGGGGAGAAACTGGAATGTCTGGCATCAGGCCGGAACACGAGGGCGGCTTTCTCTCAGAGGTAGTTACAGTGTTAATTGTTCCTGCACAGGGGACACAGAGACCCAGGGACCTATCGGAGCAGGGCCATCAGGCAACCATTGCTGTTTGCACTGCTCAGTAATTCCCTGATTCCCTGAGACCACGCCTCACCTAGTTTACAACCCCATCCAAGTTGTGCGCAGAGGCAGTGCAACCTAACCTAACAAACTGCAGCTGGGTCAAAGAACCCCACAGCTTCCAAAAGAAGGCCTAAGGCGCGTCAGCAGCCTGCATTGCTTCACAGCTGTGCCTCATCTGGGCACCTCCAAACCCCAAACTAAGAGGAAGAATCTGCAGATCTCTCTGTAGCTCCGGCTGGGTGGCCTCAGGCAGTGGTTGACTTTGCACCTCCTTGGTGATCCAAGAGCCAGTGTACCCAGTGGTCAAAGTGAGACCACACCAGATTACAACTCTTCAGATCCATAAGAGACACACTCAGGGGGCAGACTCAGTGAACACGAAAGCCCCACTGAAGCAAGTCCTGCCCCATAAGGGTGTTTCCAGCACAGCAGTTCTCCCATTGTAGACACAACTGGTCCTCACAGCCAATTGGCCTGGAGGTCAATTCCGCCCAGTGTTACCAACAACAATAAAGGCTTAACTAAAACAAAACTGTGCACACAGCCTACAAAGGGGTGCACCAAGAGTGTCCACCTCAGGTAACTGGGGAGGCTGAGCCACTGGGCCCTATAGGACACCTAGCACACAAAGCCACTCTATCAACACAGGGAAGCAGCCAAAATGTGAAGACAAAGAAACAGGTCACAAATGAAAGAAATGGAGGAAAGCAAACTACTGGATATAGAGTTCAAAACCACGGTTATAAGGTTTTTCAAGGATCTTCTAGAAACCTCTGATAAGTTTAGTGAGACCCTCAAGGATATGAAAAAGGACCAATTAGAAATTAAGGATACACTGTCTGAAAAAAGTAATATACAGAGATTCAACAGCAGACTAGAGGATCCCAAGAATCAAGTCAAAGATTCGAAATACAAAGAAGCAAAAAACACCCAACCGGAAAAGCAAAAAGAAGAAAGAATCCAAAAATATGATGATAGTGTAAGGAGCCTCTGGGACAACTTCAAGCATACCAGTATCCAAATTATGGGGGTGCCAGAAGAAGAGAGAGAGCAAGATATTGAAAACCTATTTGAAGAAATAATGACAGAAAACTTCCCCTACCTGGTGAAAGAAATAGACTTACAAGTCCAGGAAGCACACAGAACCCCAAACAAAAGGAATCGAAAGAGGACCACACCAAGACACATCATAATTAAAATTCCAAGGACAAGAGAGAATATTAAAAGCAGCAAGAGAAAAACAGTTAGTTACATACAAGGGAGTACCCATACGACTGTCAGCTGATTTCTCAACAGAAACTATGCAGGCCAGAAGGGAGTGGCAAGAAGTATTCAAAGGGATGAATAGCAAGAACCTACAACCAAGATTTCTCTACCCAGCAAAGCTATCATTTAGAATTGAAGGTCAGATAAAGAGCTTCACAGACAAGAAAAAGCTAAAGGAGTTCATCACCCCAAAACCAGTATTATATGAAATGCTGAAGGGTATTCTTTAAGAAGAGGAAGAAGAAGAAAAAGGTAAAGATAAAAATTATGAACGACAGCCCTGACTGGTTTGGCTCAGTGGGTAGAGCATCGGCCTGCGGACTTAGAGGCCCCAGGTTCAATTCCGGTCAAGGGCATGTACCTTGGTTGCAGGCATATCCCCAGTAGGAAGTGTGCAGGAGGCAGCTGGTCGATGTTTCTCTCTCATCAATGTTTCTAACTCTATCCCTCTCCCTTCCTCTCTGTAAAAAAATCAATAAAATATATTTAAAAAAATTATGAACAACAAATACATATCTATCAACAAGTGAATCTAAAAATCGAGTGAATAAAAAATCTGATGCACAGAATAAACTGCTGAATATAATAGAATCAGGGGCATAGAAAGGGAGTGGACCGACAATTCTCAGGGGTAAGGGAGTGTGCGGGGTATAGGAAGAGACTGGACAAAAATTGAACACATATGGAGGACAATAGGGGCGGTAAGGGCATGAGGTAGGGTGGGAACCGGGTGGAGGGGAGCTATGGGGAGAGAAAAGAGGAACAATTGTAATAATCTGAACAATAAAGACTTATTTTTTTAAAAAAGAATTTTATGGTTTGGGGGCTTACATTCAACATACTAATCCATTTTTATTTGATGTTTGTGTATGGTGTAAGATAGGGGCCTCTATTTTTATTCTTTTGAAAGTGGCTGTCCAGTTTCCCAGCACCATTTATTGAAGAGACTATCTGTTTGTCATTGTATATACTTGGCTCCTCTATTATAAATTAATTGACCATATATGCATGGATTTATTTCTGGGCTCTCTGTTCTGTTCCATTGATTTATGTGCCTGTTTTTAGGCCAATATCATACTGTTTTGATTACTGTAGCTTTACTTATTATTATTACTAGAGGCCCAGTGCACAATATTCGTGCACTGTGGGAGGGGGGGTGTCTCTCAGCCCGGCCTGCACTCTCTTGCAGCCCGGGACGACACCTCAAGGGATGTCCCCCATGGGGAGTGGGCCTAAGCCAGCAGGCAGACATCCCCCAAAGGGTCCTTAGTGCTGCTGTGGAGGTGGAAGAGGCTCCCACCATCACCACTGCGCTCACCAGCTATGATCCTGGTTTCTGGCTGAGCAGCGCTCCCCCTGTGGGAGTGCACTGACCAGCAGGGGGCAGCTCCTGTGTTGAGCTTCTTCCCCCTGGTGGTCAGTGCACATCATAATGACCGGTTGTTCCACCATTTGGTTGATTTGCATATTAGCCTTTTATTATATAGGATTACTAGAAGCCAGGTGCACGAATTTATGCATGGGTGGGGTCCCTCAGCCTGGCCAGTGATTGGGGCCAATAAGGGCCCTCTCACCCAGTCCCAATCAGGGCCAATTAGGGCTGGGGTCTGGGGGTAGGGACAGTGGGAGGTTACCTGGGTGAGGTGTGGGTGGGGAGGGACTGTGGGAGATTGGCCTGCTGTGGGAGGTTGGCTGTGGGAGCACACTGACCACCAGGGGGCAGCTTCTGCGTTTAGCATCTACTCCTTGGTGGTCAGTGTGCGTCATAGCTGCCGGCCGGTCATTCGGTCGTAATGGTCACGTAGGCTTTTATATATATAGAATATTATTATTGTTGTTGTTGTTATTGTTAATCCTCACCTGAGCATATTTTTTTCCATTGATTTTTAGAGAGAGTAGAAAGAAGGGAATAAGGGAGGGAGGGAGGGGAAGGAGAGAAAGAGAGAGAGAGAAACATCGATGTGAGAGAGACATATTAATTGTTTGCCTCCCTCACACACCCTGACTAGGGCCAGGGATCAAGCCTGCAACCAAGACACATGTCCTTGAATGAAATCGAACCCATGACTCTTCAGTCCTTGGGCCGACACTCTAACCACAGAGATAGACCAGCTAGGGCTGATTACTATAGCTTTATAATATAGTTTGAAATCAGGAAATGTGATGCTTCCAGTTTTGTTGTTTTTTCTCAAGATTGCTTTGGCTATTCAGTATTTTTCTGTTTCTATACACGTTTTAGGATTTTTTTTCCTATTTCTGTGAAAAATGCATTTGGAATTTTGATAGAATGTCATTGAATCTGTAGATTGCTTTGGGTAGTATAGACATTTTAGCAATATTCTTCCAATCTGAGCACAGACTATCTTTCCATTTATTTGTGTCTTCTTCCATTACTTTTATCTATGTCTTATATTTTTCTTTAAAAAAATATGTTTTTATTGATTTTTATTTTTTAGAGAGAGAAAGGTAGAAACATCAACCAGCTGCCCCTACTGGGGACTGAGACTGCAACACTGGCATGTGCCCTGACCTCTTGGTGCATGGGACAACACTCAATCCACTGAGCCACACCTGCTGGGCAATCTCATAGTTTTCAATGTACAGTTCTTTTCACCTCCTTGGTTAAATTTATTTCTAGGTGTTTTATTCTTTGGGATGCAATTGTAAATAATTGTTTTCATAATTTATCTTTCAGAAACTTATTATTAGTTTGTAGAAATGCAACTGATTTTTATATATTGAGTTTGTATGCTGTAACTTGACTGAATTCACTTATTAGTTCTAAATGGAAACAATTTTATTTATTTCTTTCTGACTTGGGTGCCTTTTATTTCTTTGTGTTGCCCAATAACTCGGGCTAGGCTTTCTAGTACTACGTTGAATAAAAGTGGCAAGAGTGAACCTCCTTGTCTTGTTCCTGATCTTAGAGGAAAAGCTTTCAGCTTTTCACCACTGAGTATGATGTTAGCTGTGGGCTTGTCCTATAAGGCTTTTATTATGTTGAGGTATATTTCCTCTGTACCAAATTTGTTGCGACTTTTTATTATGAATGAATGTTGAATTCTGTCAAATGACCATATGATTTTTATCCTTCATTTTGTTAATGTGGCATGGCATATTGATTGATTTGCAAATGTTGAACTGTTCTCACATCTTTGGAATAAATCTCACTTGATCATAATCTCTGATGCTTTCAAAATGTTATTGAACTCAGTTTCCTGATATCTTTTTGGGGATTTTTACATTTATGTTTACTGGTTCTTAGCCTGTAATTTTCTTTTCTTGCAGTGTGCTTGTCTGATTTTGGTATCAGGGTAATACTAGCCTTGTAAAATGAGTCTGGAAGTGTTCCCTCCTTTTCTATTTCTTAGAAGAGCTGATATTAAATTAATTAATACATAATTAAATAATTAATTTATTAATAATCTTTAAATGCCTATATAGTTTCTACATAAGAAACAAATACAAAACATTGGTCACTAACACATAACTTTTACCCTTATTTCTTAAAATGGCAATAGGTTAATAAAAGATACAAATGCCTTTGCGTTATATTATAAATATATTTACTTTGCCACCATAAATTTGTTAAAGTGATATTAAATGAATGCTCATAGAACAAAGTTAGCTAAACAATTCTTGATTTTCTGTCCTCTAGTTTTCCCTTGATTCTGGGGAAAAAGTTAGTTTGGTTAAATATGATAATAAATATAAATGTTTGACTACACTAGGTATAATAATTTACAGAGGTACAGTACAAAATAAGAATAGGTATACAAAATCATGGTTATAATTTCTATTTACTTATTAAGAGAGTTATTTATTTTGGGGGTGGGGTTATTCCTCACTGGAGGATATTTTTCCCATTGGTTTTGGAGAGTGAAAGAGAGCGAGAGGGGGACAGAGGAGGGACAGAAACACGGATGTGAGAGAGAAACGTCAATTGGTTGACTCCCACATGTGCCCCGACTGGGGATCGAACCCACAATCTGGGTATGTGCCCTGACTGGGAATCAAACCTGCAACCTTTTGGTGTATGGGATAATGCTCCAACCATTTGAGCCACACTGGCCAGGGGTTATATTTTAAAGCATTCAATTTATTACCTATTTGTTTATTTATGTATCTATGTATGCCTAAACATACCAGTATGTATATGTGTACATAATAATAATTCATTGAAAAATGTTACATGAATAATATATAAAAGGAGGAAACTTAGAATTTGGGCCTTTTTTTTCCCTGTACAATGATTACTTTATGTCTAGATAAATATATTTTTTAAATAGTTTATTAATTTTTTTATTTTTTATTTATTTTAAATATATTTTTATTCATTTCAGAGAGGAAGGGAGAGAGAGAGAAACATTCATGATGAGAGAGACTCATTGATTAGCTGCCTCCTGCACACCCTCCACTGGGGATCAAGCCCACAACCCGGGCATGTGCCTTTGACCAGAATCGAACCTGGGACCCTTCAGTACACAGGTCGACACTCTATCCACTGACCCAAACCAGCCACGGTTTTTTGATTTTGAGAGAGAGAGGAAGGGAGAGAAACATCTATTGACTGCCTCTTGCAGGTCCCCCACTGGGGATCGAGCCCACAATGTGGGCATGTGTTCTGACTGGGAATCGAACTAGCAACCCATTAGTGTATAGGACAACCCCAACCAACTGAGCCATACTGGCCAGGGCAACTCTTAGTGTGCAGGGGCTGACCGGCAGACCCTGAATGACGGATGAATGATTACTCGGACACACATTTCTGTGAAAAAGAGGGCTAAGGGGCTGCTTGCTTTAGGAGCAAATGGCCCTGTTCACCTGCCTCCTGAGGCTTTTATTGTCACAGCAGCTTGAACTAAAATTAACCTCTAGATACAATCAGCAGGGTAAATATCCTTGAGAAAGCACCTGCATCTGCAGTGTCTTCCAAACAAGGACATTTTGAAGTCTAAAATAAAGATTCTAGTAAAACACCCAGGGGCTCAGACTTGCTTGGAAAAGTCAAGGCAGGGGCTGCCTCCTTTGGCAAGGTCCCCCAGAGGCCTCCAATCTTTCAGAGATTCCTCCTTACATACCTTGCAACCAAGTCCCATGCTCCCCCACATTAGTGTTTTTTGACATACTCTTAAATCATTTTTGGAAAAAGTTAAGTACCTAATGAACATTGTTCATTGCTATGTGTTATTACAACATTGCCTATAAATATATACTTTAATTTTATTGAATTTATTAGGGTGACATTGGTTAATAAAATTATATCAGTTTCAGTTGTACAATTCTATAATGCCTCATCTGTATATTGTATGTTCACCATCCCAAGTCACCTCTCTTTCTGTCACCAATTATCTCCTCTTTACCCTCTCCTATCTCCCCATCCCCTTTCCTCTTGTGTCTATGAGATTTTCTTGCTTAATACCTTCACTTTTTCTACCCAGCCCTCCAAACCCCCTCCCCTCTAACACCTGTCATTCTGTTTTCGTATCTCTGAATCTATTTCTATTTTGTTTGTTTATTTTATTCATTAGGTTCTACATATGAGTGAGATCAAATGGTATTTGTCTTTCTGTGATTGGCTTTATTTCACTTACTAGTAGCATAATACTCTCCAGGTCCATCCATGCTGTTGCAAAAGTTAAGCCTTCCTTTTTTATGGCTGAGTAGTAGTCCACTGTGTAAATGTACCACAGCTTTTTTATTCACTCATCTACTGATGGGCACTTGGGTTGTTTCCAGATCATGGCGATTGTAAATATTGCTGCAATGAACATAGGGATGCATATATTCTTTTGAATCAGGATTCCTTTAGATGCATCATATTTTTTTTCTTAGATATTTATATATTTTCTCTACAACTATTCTGGATTTTGCTTTTACTAAATTCAGCCCCCAAATCTAGACAACACCAATGAGCCCTAGCTGGTTTAGCTCAGTGGATAGAGCATCGGCCTGCAGACCGAAGGGTCCAGGGTTCAATTCCAGTCAAGGGCATGTGCCTCTGTTATAGGCTTCTCCCCCGCCCATGCAGGAGGCAACCAATTAATCTGTTTCTCTCACATCGATATTTGTCTTTCTCTCTTCCACTCTCTCTCAATCAATGGGAAAATATCCTCAGGTGAAGATTTAAAAGTAAATAAAAATAAAACCAATAGGACTTTTATTTTTCTGTTAATCCTCACCTGAGGATATTTTTCCATTGATTTTTTTTTTTTTGAGAGAGAGTAGAAGGGAGAGGGAGAGACAGAAAGAGAGAGAAACACCTATGTGAGAAAGACACATCGACTGGCCACCTCCTGCAAGAGCCGGGACCTGGCTGGGGATTGAGCTGGAAACTGAGGTATGCACCCTTGACCGGAATGGAACTCGTGACCCTTCCATCTAAGGGCTGACGCTCTAACCACTGAGAAAAACTGGCCAGGGCAGGTCATTTTTTGGTTCCTAAACTATCTTTGGGTTTCTTAAAATGGCCATTAGGTAACACAGAGTTCTGCCCCTATATTCTATAAAACAAAAAGCAATAGGAATAATTAGATTGATTTGCAATTCTCCAAACATTAATTAATTCAAAATCATTATGAGATCTCTTTTGTTGCTAAACTCATATATTAAGAAAAAACTAATAAAAGGAGAGTTTCTCTTCCTACATTATTTACACATGAGTAAAGTATGTTAATATAAATACCTGTCAGTTATCATATACTTTTCAAGTTAAAAAAATTATATTTAAGCCAAAGACTGACATGATAATTATCTACAAAAATATTTGTTTCCAGGATTTTCTAGTCACAAGCCCCTTTCCCTTTTTGTTCATGAAAAATCTGAACAAGCACTAGGGGTCCTGGTTAATTACAGGGCATCACCAGAGGCTACTCCTTATTCCAGTCTTTCATTAGGTCCCATAGCCAAGGCATATCTACCTCAACTAAGAGCTGCAGCAATAGCAGAATGTGTGAAACTTTCCCTTGATTTATTTTTAGGGTCTCTACTAACTGTAATGTCCAGCTCTCACATGGGTCCCCATTCTATCCCCCATTCTAAAGGCTCTTCTATTCTTCTATTCTAAAATACTCAATACTTCTTGATTGGTGGCATATCTGCCTATAGAATATTGTTTTCCTTTTATACAACACTGTTCATCAAGCAACCCCATAAATCTGGCCACCCTTCTTTTCTTACACAAAGGGGAAGCCTCTGTCAGGGAGCTATCAAATTCTGCATGGATCCTCTATATACCCTAGGTACTACAATGGTCGGCAAACTGCAGTTCGCAAGCCACATGCGGCTCGCGAGCCGTGGTTTGCCACTCTGTTGACTAATGAGTTTGCTGACCACTGCCCTAGTAGATCCCTGATTTAATCATGTGTATTGCTAACTAAGAGCTTTAACTTCCTCATATCTCTTTAACGAGCATCACCGGTTCTTTTTTAAAATATATTTTTATTGATTTCAGAGAAGAAGGGAGAGGGAGAAAGAGAGAGAAACATCAATGATGAGAAAGAATCATTGATTGCTGCCTCCTGCACACACCCTCACCAGGAATCAAGACTACAACCCGGCATGTGTCCTGACCGGGAATGTAACTGTGACCTCCTGGTTCATAGGTCAGCACTCAACTGCTGAGCCAAACTGGCTGGGCCCAAGCAGACTATTTTATCACAATCTTGGACTTATCCTTGTAAGTTGTCCTAGAAATTAAATCAGCTCAGATGGTAAATAATTACCTTCACCTGGACCTGCCAGCTGACAAAAGATATAAAACAAATGTTTATGCTGATAGTAGGTTTATGCTTTTAGGTTAGTCCATGACTTTGAAATGCATTGGAAAGTTTTCCACTTAGAAAAACAGTTGGCAACTTCTTATAAAATTGAACACTCACATATGCTACTGTGTAGGTCCTGAGCCTGTTTGCCCTCAGACCCACTCCTCATTGTCCCCTCATGTGTTCGGTTTTGGTTCAGCTGTAGACTACCCATCTCAGAGAGCTGTATCAGCTGGCTTCCAGTTGGATTCAGCCAGTGGAAGACAGTGGAGGAAGAATGGAAAGAGGGAGGAGGGGAGAAGCCAGGATATTTCTCAACATCACTCTCCTCCGCTCCCACTCCCATTCCCAGCTTAGTTTAGGTAGCATCCCCCATGGCTGTAGCTCTCACATGGGTCCAGCTTACACCGGAGAGGCCAGCCATGATTCCAGCTTCTACAGGTGATCTTTGCCCCAGGAACTGATAACACTAACCCTTTGTTCCTCTGGTTTGAGAACAGGTAACAGCTTTCTGCTGTTGTTCATTTGCGGGTTGTTTCAGCATCTCCTGTTAGGCTTCTGAGCTATTGGTTACCATACTACTTGGCAATAATTATTATAACAATAATTAGAACCCCTGTCTTCAGGGCCTATTATAAGGGTTAATAGCTATTTTGTTTCTGGTAATTTCCTGTGATACAATTGGCTGATGTACTTTGTTCAGAGTCTTAAATGCTACTGTGCAACCATTATCCTATTGGATGAGGATTTGATAACTCATCCTGATATAATAGGCAGTTAGACATGAGCAGAGTAGAAACCATAGGCCAGGTACAGAAGGCCACCCAGGGTGGAAAGCCCCGATGCCTAACAATTGTAAGGTGGGACTTCAACAGAGGGTGACCTTTCTTCCCCTAGCATATCCCTGGTCATAGGGTTTAGACCCCCTGACCTTTCATATCACTAGTTATGCAGTTCAGACCTCCTTCTGACCTTTCCACCACTGGCATGTAATAGGCCCTCTCAGAGGAGGAATAAGAGAGTCAGAGAAAAGCCTCATATGACTCCTATACAAGCTCTTACACGACCACTCCCTTAAGCATTAAGCCCTCAGGACAATGAGGTTCTGACCTGCATCAAATTATCTTAGGAACAAAGCCTTGGGTCTATTGGCTACAGAGACAGACTTTTGGTCAAACTAGAGATGACATCCAGGCCTCAGTTGTGTTTCAATTCCAGACCCAGAAAAGCAGCAAGGCCCTGGCTGACATGAGGACCAGCTGCAATGATTAATGTCCTCTGAAAGGACACACCTGGAAAGCTGATGAATATTCTATTGAGATCCTCCCTGAGACCTCCAGATCAAGACCAAGGACTCAGCTCGAGTTCTCGCCATCCTCTCTCTCTTTCTCTCTCTCCTCTCTCTCATGCCTTTCCTCCTCCTCTCATCCCTTTCTTTTGCCTCTGTAACTGGTTTCTAAATAAACTTTTGCTTACATTTGAGTCTTGGCTTTGAATTCTTTCTTAGCCAAACTTAAGGACAGGGGTCTAACATCTGGTGCCAGTTCACCTTTAACAATCCTGCAACAAAAGAAGGAGAGACTAACTTTAGTCTCACTATAGACATTCTCTTGACAATCTCCTGATGAGCAAAATCTTGGCAATGGTGAAGAGCTTCACTAAAGTCCTGAGGTCTGACTTCATCTGCCCTTAGCCAAGAGGAGAGACTGAGAAAGAGAAAGCAGCCCCTGACAGCCAGAAGCTGGCCTGCTGCTGTCATCGAGGCCTTGGTGTTGATAGGAACTGGTATGACATTTGCAGCTGGACTATTTTTTCTTTTGATGAACACATTTTTGCAGAACACCAACATCCCAGGGACAAGGCTACTCTATGACTGTGAGGGATCAAGATAAAAATAAGACCACTCTGTCATCATGTCTGAACACAGACAAAAGAACATTATACAAGCAGCAGAAATGACCAACTACCCCCATCCTGGTAACTTAAATCACTTACGCTTCTTTATCAATTGTAGCTTTAGTCTTGCTCCTTCCTTCCCACTTTTAGATAAATATTTCTAAGATATTAAGTCAGAGAACTATCCTGACTTCCTCACAACATCAAAACCAGAGCAAAGCCGCTTTTCTTGAATTTTCCCCAGAAACCTAACACAAGCTCAAGTCCTATAAGAAGTCATTTCTTTATTTAAAACATATTTTTATTGATTTCAGAGAGGAAGGGAGAGAGAGAAACATCAATGATGAGAGGGGAATCATTGATCGGCTGCCTTCTGCACACACACACACACACACACACACCCCTCACTGGGGATTGAGCCCGCTATCTGGGCATGTGCTCTGACTGGGAATCAAAACAGGACGTCCTGGTTCATAGGTGGACACTCAAACACTGAGCCATGCCGGCTGGACAAGAAGTCATTTATAACATTCTCTTACTGAGATGCCCCCCAGTTTCCCATAATGTGTGGTCACCTTTATTGCAATAAGCCCAACTTTGTTCAATTATTGCTGTGTTCTTGGTAGCCTTTTATGGGAGGGCATTGACACTGGAAATTGGATTTTTTTTTTTCACTGAAAGATACTGATTTTTTTAAAGTTGACTCCAAACAAGTTTTAAACACTCTGAAATGATATAAAACAGGTCCACAGGTTTGATTTGGCCTGAGAGCTGCCAGTTTGCAACCTTTTGGTTGGATGATTCCCCTATTAGATGAAAAGGTTACTTCTGTTATGAATGGTTAACTGTTAAGTATCTAAACTGAACCAAGGATTAGAACACATTTTCACATGTATTGTTTTATTTAATGTCCTTTGCTACTTAAATCATTCGGAACCCTAAACGCTATTCATGCTGTGCCATTTGCCAGGTTGCCTGCTGCATGTTTGTCTATAAGGTCAAAGTCCTATTGCAGGATGCTGCTGATGTATACCCATATCCTTCTCACTGTGAGCCTGTAGCCATGGGAACTGTGATAAGTACACAGTAACACCTTCAGAAACAAATCCTCAGGGGTCAAGGTTTATTTTAATGAAGCTGGCCTGATCACAGAGGAATCTGGGGGACTCTGGCTTCTCAGCACTGTGCTGCCTCTGACTTGAAGCTGGCGCTGGCTGGGCAGTAAGTGGATCTGTCTCAGGTATGGGCTTCTTACTGGGAGCTGGGGCTTGGGCCACGCAGAGAAAGGCATGGGGAAAATTCTTCTAGGTCTGCTTCTCCTGAGTAGAAAATAGAAGGGTTTTGTATCCCAGGTCCCGTGGTCTCTGAGAGCTTTGTGAGTTCTGCGAGTGTGTGGATTGAGCCTAGAGTAGTAAGGATTCTAGCATTACCCAGGATGTTGGCTAGAATATCTTTCAGGACCCTCTGGCTCTGGAATCATAGGAGCTAAGGCCCCAATTCTCTGACAGCTGCTTTGTCCTGTGAAGATGAGAGAGAAGAGGAAAAGCTTTAGGTTAAGTGATGGCACTTATACCTCACCAATTCACTTCCCTTCCTGCATCCCTGCCATTTCCCACACGACGGCCTTCGCTCAAAAAGTCCAGACATATTTGCCTCTGATGGCCTGAGATGATCCCTGGGAACCCTTATGCCCACCAAACCCCTTTCCTCTATTCTGCAGGCCAAGGTTTCCTTTCTTCCTTCCTTCCTTTCTTCCTCCCTCCCTCCCTCCCTCCCTCTCTCCCTTCCTTCCTTCCCCCTCACCTGAGAATATTTTTCCCATTGCTTTTCAGAGAGAGTGGAAGGAAGGGTGGAGGAGGGGACAGGAGAGAGAGAGAGAGAGAGAGAGAGAGAGAGAGAGAGAGAGAGAGAGAGAGAGAGAGAGAGAGCTGTGAGAGAGAAATATCATCTGGTTGCCTCTCACTCGCACCCCAAACAGGGGTGAGGAGCAAACTGAAACCCAGGTACATGCCCTTGACCAGGAACCAAACCTGGGACCCTTTGGTGCTCGGACCGACATTCTCACCATTTGAGTCGCACCGGCCAGGGCAGGCCAAGGTTTCTTCCTCAGTTTCCCTGCATGATGAAACAGTTTCCCTAGGACTGGGGCTATCCCTGACCCTTTGGCATCCCAGACTCTCCTGGCCAATGTGGCCCTTGGAATCTAAACAGTCTTCCTAAGCTCATGTCAGGCTGGGCCTTGCTATAGAAGAAACTGATTCCTCAGAAACCCCATTCTGAATATAGCCACTATAGGAAGTCTTTGACTGCTTCTCATGTACTCTATGGATCTTATGTAACAGCCTGAATCAAGACGCTTTGGACACAGTCTAGTGGGCCACAGCCACATTGGTCAAGGAATTGCTCTATGGCAAGATCAGGTTCCCATTCCAGGTTTCTAGTCCCAGTCTTGTCCCCTTTGTCACCAGACCATACTCCTGGGTTCCCAGGATGCCTCTCTGACCAAGCCACTCATTTTGAAAGAGGTGGTCAAAAAAGATAGATGAGAGAGAAAGAAACAGAGACAGAGAAAGACAGACAGAGACAGAGAGAAACTGAGGACAGAGGTCCTAAAAAAGATCTGACATTACCCTGGCCTATGTTGCTCAGTGGTTAGAGTATTGGCCCACAGACCAAAGAGTCCAGGGTTCGATTCCTGGTCAAGGGCAACTACCTAGGTTGCAGGTTCCATCCCCTGCTCCATCGAGATGTATGTGGAAGACAACCAGTCGATGTTTCTCTCTCTCCCTCCTTCTCTCTCTCTCTTTCTCTTTTCCCTCCCTCCATTCCTCTCTTTCTAAAAAAAAAAAAAAAAAAAATCAACAAACATATCCTCAGGTGAGGAATAAAAAAATAAAGTGACCTGTCTCTTATTCCCTACATCTTCATATTCATTTCCTCCATATCCATTGCAAAATTATTTGTCTACATTTCTCATTACAATGGAAGCTCTATGGGGTATGGAACATTAACTAAGGCATTCTCCATTATAATTCCAGCATCCAAGCTCACAGAGTTGTTCTGTGAATATTTGTTGAATGAATACAGGTAGAAAAGGAGAGAAGGATGATTGAGGAAGCACTGAGGATATAAGAGAGGATCTGAATCACAGTGAAAGAATTGGCCGTGAGCTGGAGGAGGGACATGTCTTCCTCTATAAACAAGGCAAGGAGGAAATTTTGGATATGTATGTATGAAATGTGTCCATGAGGTTCAGCGGTGTGTGGCAAGGGCAGAAAGTTAAAGGATTTCATGGGTGATGGACTCTTTCTGGTGAGGTCATCTGCTGACAGTTCAGATGGAAGTGTCAGGTTGGTTAAAGGATTTGAGGAGAATGGCAGAGATTTAGAACAGTTGCTGAGAAGAAACTCACCGACATTTTGAGACTACCACGTGCCAGGTACCTTGTTGAGTGTTGAGGTTATAGAGACGAGGAGGATGTGACACAGTCTTTGCCTTTCAGGAATTCACAACCCAAAGAAGAGAGACTTTCTACAAGAAAGTTAAAATGCAGGGTGCTCTGTACTGAAATGGATGGAATGTTGCAAAGACATGATGGAGGAGGAGGTTCAATTCTGAGAGTGGGGGGAAACATACAGAGGCTGTGACCTTTGAGGTTGGTCTTAAAGAAAGACAAAGTGTGTACAGGTAGAAGTCAGTAAGTGTCTCACAAAGAGAGGAGAGTACTACCTAAAAATATGGTGGTGTTGCCCAACTGGTAGGCTTCAGTGGTCAACCTATGAACCTCTCCCTCTTCCTCTTCCTCTCCCTCTCTCTCTCCCCTCCCTTCTTCTCTGAAATCAATAAAAAATATATTAAAAAATAAAATATGGTAGTGTGGAATAGCTAGAATTGAAAGATATTTATGTGGCTGGAGTGAAAAATGATGCTGGAAAGGAGGAATGAGGCTAGGTTGTAAGGATCTAATATGTACCAGAAATTAGAACTTTCTTCCAAAGTTAACAGAAGTCTTTAGTAGAGCAGCAGAATCTTGAGATCACTCTTTTAGGAGGCTACCTCAGGAGACAATGTGGATGATGAGTTGAAGGGAAGAGAAACTGGAGTCAGTGAGAAGGGTTAGGAGACAGCTGCAATAGTCCTGATGAGAGATGAGAGCCTGAGGTAATCAAAAGCGGTAGGCATGGAGAGGAGAGAAAGGATTCCAAAGACAGTTTTGATGTTGGATGGGATGTGGCAGGGAAAGGGAGAGGGTGGAGTCAAGGCTGACTAAGGATTCTTGCTTGGGAGACTGGTTGGATGGTGATACTGTTACCTGAGGTGAAGATACTTTAACAGGAGTATATATTAAGGAAAAGTAATAAACTCATTTTTTTAAATTGTGGTAAAAAAAATAAAATAAAAATTGTGGTAAATTACACATAACATACAATTTACCATTTGAAATAGTATAATTTAATGGCATTAGGTACATTTAGAATGTTGTGCAATCATTACCTCTATCTAGTTCCATTACATACAAATCCTCACCTGAGGATATGCTTATTGATTTTAGAGAGGGGGGAGGGGGAGAGAGAGAGAGAAAGAGGGAGAGAAAAATTAGTCGTCTTCCACATGTGCCCCAACCAGGAATTAAACCCACAACCTAGGTTTGTGCCCTGACCAGGATTGGAATCTATGGGGCACATGCAGGAGACAACCAATCGATGTGTCTCTCTCACATGGATGCTTCTCTCTCTTTCTCTCTCTCCTTACTTCTGTCCCTTCCACTCTCTAAAAAATTCAATGGAAACAATATCCTTGGGTGAGAATTAACACCAAAAAATCTATTTTTCAATTATAGTTGGCATACAATATTATTAGTTGCAGGCCTATAACGTAGTGATTAAACATTTAGATACCTAATATCTAACTATTATTAAAGAACTCTTTTTTCCTCTCTTCAACTTTTTTTTCCTATTTTTGCTTCATATATTTTGGGGTTCTATCATTAGGTATGTATAATGCTTATAATTTTAATATTTTCATGATGAATTGACCCTTTCATCAATATATAATTCCTTCTTTGTCTCTTGAAACAATTTTTGACTCAAAGTTTATTTTGTCTGATATTAGCATAACCACCCCTCTTCTCTTTTGGTTACTATTTGCATAGAATATCTTTTTTCTGTCCTTTTACTTTCAACCTCTCTGTGCCTTTGGATCTAAAATGAATCTCTTGTGAACAGCATATAGATGTTTTCTTTTTAAAATCCATTCACCACACTCTGCCTTTTAATTGGACAGTTTACATTTGAAGTAATAAGTGATAAGGAAGGACTTCTGCTATTTTGTTTTTGTCCATCTGTCATATCCTCATTCCTCCATTATTATGTTTTTTTTGGTTTGTTTTTAAATATATTTTATTGATTTTTCACACAGAGGAAGGGAGAGGGATAGAGAGTTAGAAACATCGATGAAAGAGAAACATCAATCAGCTGCCTCCTTCACACCCCTTACTGGGGATGTGCCCACAACGAAGGTACGTGCCCTTGACCAGAATTGAACCTGGCACCCTTGAGTCCACAGGCCCACGCTCTATCCACTGAGTCAAACCGGTTAGGCTCCACTAAGCCAAACCGGTTAGGGCTATGTTTTAATGTTTATTTGATTTTTTTAGAAATGTATCATTAAAAAAAATACTTTGTTAATCCTCACCCAAGGATATTATTTCATTAATTTTTAGAGAGTGGAGGGGGAGAAACAGAGAGAGAAGAACATTGATGTAAGAGAGACACATCTGTTGGTTGCCTCCCACACAGGGGATTGAACCTGCAACTGAGGTATGTGCCCTGGATCAGAATCGAACCTGGACCCTTCAGTCCATGGGTCAACACTCTATCCACTGAGCCAAACTGGCTAGGGCAATAATGTACCATTTTGATTCCCTTTTAATTTTTCTGTATATTTTATCATTATTTTCTGATTAGTTACCTTCAGAATTGTAATTATCACCTCAAAATAATAACAATCTATTTTTAATTAACACCAACTTGGCTTCAGTACTATACAAAAACTCTGTTCCTATACAGCACTGTCCCTCCCCTTTAATAGTTATTGTCACAAATTATATCTTTATATATTGTGTTAAGATAGATCTATAATTATTGTTTTATGCATTCGTCTTTTAAATCCTATAGGAAAAAGAAGAGTTACAAAATCTAAAATACAATACTGACTTTTATATTTTACCTATGTAGTTACCTTTATAAGTATTCTTCATTTCTTCATAAATTTCAAGTGAAAGTGCCCCTTTACTTAAGCCTGAAGGACTCCCTTTAGCATTTCTTGTAGGGCAAGTCTACTATTAATAAACTCTCTCAGCTTTTATGTGGGAGTCTCAATTTCTCCTTTATTATTGGACAATTTTGCGAGATACAGAATTCTTGGTTGACAGAGTTTTCTTTCTGCACTTAAGTATGTTATCCCACTGACTTTTCTGACCACCGTGACTTCTGATGAAATATTGGCATTTTTCTTATTGAAAAATCCCTTGTACATTACAAATTACTTCTCTTTTGTTGCTTTCCAGGTTTTCTGTTTAGTTTTGGGTCCTGACAGTTTGTTTATAATGTGTCAGTGTAGGTCTCTTTGAATTTATCCTACTTGGAGTTTATACTATTTGAAGTTTGTTGAGCTTCTTGTAATGTTTCTTTACTCTCTCTCTCTTTTTCTTTATTGATTCAGAGAGGAAGGGAGAGGAAGAGAGAGAGAAGAACATCAATGATGAGAGAGAATCATCAATTGGTTATTGTGCCCTTGGATGCACAGAAGTTTTAAATTTTGATGGAGTGCAGTTTATCTATTTTATCCTTTTGTTGCCTGTGTTTTTGGTGTCATATCCAAGAAATCATTGCCAGATCCAATGTCATAAAGGTTTCCCACTACGTTTTCTTCTAAAACTTTGATAGTTTCAGCTCTTACATTTAGTTCTTGCATGAATTTTGAATTAACTTTTGTATATGTTGTAAAGGTAAGGGTTTAACTTCATTCTTTTGTACACGGATATCCAGTTTTCCCAACACCATTTGTTGAATAAGACTATTTTTTCCCCACAGAATGGCACCCTTGTCAAATGTCATTTGACCGTATATGAGAGGATTTTGTGCTATAAACTTGTGGAGGTGGTGGTACAGATATGGCATGGTCTCTGCCTTAAGGAAGCCTCAGGAGAGTTGAATACTCAGATTCTGTCGCAACAGTATTTGTCCAGTGCTGGTTTTGTGCTCAGTAAACACTGGGCTCATATTTTCCACTGTGTCTCTGCTTCCCACCCAACCATTGAGGTATGTAGAAAGATCCTCTTGAAGAGGATAAACTCAGTCCCCAGAAGAGCCTGGTTTGTGAGGCGGCAAACAGAGTCAGGGTTTGAATACAGGTTCCTGGCTCTCTGCGCCCTGTTATTTCATGTAAGACGGACCTCGGCAGTTCTTAACTCTAAAATGTGGGCAGAACTGAAATGAGATAGTATCTATGGCAGCTTGTAGGACCCTATACATGAAGGAGTCACTAAAAGCCAGGGCCGACCAGACATGAAGAGGGCAAATATAATTACTAGGCTGCAGAGAAGGGACCTTGCCCGTCCGGAAGGCCACCGTCCTGGGCTGGCCCCACCCCGGAGCGGGCCCAAGTCCTTACCCGGGGCCTGGGTGTGGCTGGGCTGTGCTACTGGCGCGGGAGGAAGCCGAGCAGCAGGAAATGTAGGCGACCGGGACCGCGATGAAGTGCCTTCACGGCCTCTGAGGAGGGGGGGGTTACATTTCTAGCAATGCCTTCAGGGTTCGTTCCCTTGTGGCTTTCCTGTCGCTCAACTCCCGCGGGATTATTTCCTCCCCTTTGCCCCTTCATTGCATTTCCTCTTGGTACACCCCTACCCGGATTTGAGGCAAGGCGCTGCCCGCGTTGGCTCTGCGCATGCGAATCCCCGCCGCACGGGCTGGGGTGAGCGCGGACCCCGCCCTTTCACGGCTCCACGCGTGACGTTGCGGGGGGCCCGGGCCTCCGCCGGCTCGAAGCGGTGAGAGCGGGCGGCGGGCGACCCGGCGCTGCTAGACCCGGAAGGGATGCGTGTGTAGAGTTCCTGCAGGGGCGCTGGGAAAGGGGAGGCCCGGGGGCACCATCAGCCCCGACCCACAGGCTCTGCCCTCTCCCTTCCTGCTTCCCCCCCTTTCCAAACGAGCCGGGAGGGGAGGCAGGGCAGGGTGAGCACTGTGACACCTGCATTTTCCTGGCGCGCTCCTCCCCACAGCCCCTTTCCAAATGTTCTTTGCATCAGGCGGTCGCTTCTCGCCTGGGAAAGAGCACTCCGCTTGGAAGCGGGAGTCGGGCTTCAGACCTTGGTCCTACGGTTCCTATGTTAAAGTCCACAAGCCTCAGTTTCTGCCTTGCCTCACCTTTTCTGAAGATAAATATGACACAGAAAAAATAGGAAAGAAATGGACATTTGTTGAGTTCCTACGTGGCCAAGTATACAAACCGCTTTATCTGCCACGTTTAGTCCTGGTTACATGGGTTAGAACTCCCATTTCACATATTCTTAAACTCCCGAAGTTAGACTGATTTTTCTCACACAGCCACTGAAGGGCAGAGGAGGATTCAAGCTGAGCAGTTTAACTTCAAAGTGGGTTTCTTTTCGCCACTTTTCTTTGGGCCATTGGCTGTTCTGCAGCCAAACCGTAGGCCCAGAATAGCTGTTTCCTGAATTTTTACTTTTAAGAATTCTCCTTCTTGGGTTCCCTTTTCCAGCACAGTATGCTCTCCACTTCCGCCTTGATTATTTCAGAAATGGAAATGCAGCAGACATTTGTTGAGTGTGCAGGGAGGTGGACACTTGGAGTTAAGAGCCTTGGATTCTTGTCTTGGCTCTGCCACTGTCTGTGGTCGCGGGCACGGCCCTTGTCTTTTTGGTGCTTTAGCTTCTCTTTGAGTAAAAATGAGTAAGTGCCTTCTGACTGGCAGGCTCTTGTCCAGTTCTCCCTTCCTGTCCTCCAGCAGGTTTTCCTTGGAGGCCCAGACCCCTCTACTCCCCATGGGCAGCTGTCAGGCAGGGCACAACCTGCATCTCTGTCTGGCCCACCACCCACCTCTGGTCTGTGCCACTTTGATCCTGCTGCTTCTTGGCCTTTCTGGCCTGGGCCTTGGTGGCTTCCTCCTCACTCACAGGACTGGTCTGCGCAGCCCTGACATCCCTCAGGTGAGTACCCTCCTGTTTATCTGCCCCATGTAGGCCTGCTCTTGCTGCTAATCTCTCACCTCTCTCCCACCTTCCTTTTGCACACAGGACTGGGTCTCCTTCTTGAGGTCTTTTGGCCAGCTGACCCTGTGCCCTACGACTGCGACAGTCACGGGGACGTGGCATGGATCCCACATTGTGGGCTTGCTGACCACCTTGAACTTCGGAGATGGTCCAGACATCTGGAACAAGACCCAGACATTTCAAGCCACGGTTCGGGGTAGTCAGATGGGATTGAAAGGTGAGATCCAGGACTGTGGGGGTTGGACATGAGAACACTCAGGGTGGGGCCTGCCTCTGAACTCACCAACCTGGTGATCTTCGGCACATCCCTTAGTCACTCCTACTGTAATAAGGACTAGATACTTACAGTGAAAAAAATGCCCACTGTGTAGGTTCTCTAAAAATGTTTTCTCCTCTTTTAGCTCTGGGATTCTTTGATTCTATCCTTGGAGGTGTGATGAGATGAGCTTGATTTGGCCTAATGTTCTTTGTCATCCCTCTTC
Organism: Corynorhinus townsendii; assembly: GCA_026230045.1. Classification (NCBI taxonomy): domain Eukaryota; kingdom Metazoa; phylum Chordata; class Mammalia; order Chiroptera; family Vespertilionidae; genus Corynorhinus; species Corynorhinus townsendii. The sequence goes on from JAPDVU010000009.1 coordinate 62,188,476, forward strand.
ATTCCTCCAGCCTTCTCATAGAGGCAGCTTTTTCCTCAGGGATGTCTAAGAAGCATGTTCTGTTCAGTTAAACCAGTGGTTGGCAAAATGCGGCTCGCGAGCCGCGGTTTGCCGCTCTGTTGACTAATGAGTTTGCTGACCACTGAGTTAAACTAATGTCTTTAGTGCCTGCTATGTGTGTAACACAGCTCTATGTGCTATGGAGGATACAGAAAAAAATTAGACATCATCCAAAGCACTTAAAGTCTTCTGGGAAAATAATGAGTGAGAGCGAGTCGGTGGGTTCCATTAATTCCTGTGTGAGATTTGGCCTCAGGTTCCTTATCTAAAAAATTGGGAGATGGCCTGACTGGTGTGGCTCAGTGGTTTAGTGTCGACCTATGAGCCAGGAAGTCATAGTTCATCACACTGCAGTTCTATTCCTGGTCAGGGCACATGCCCAGGTTGCGGGCTCGATCCCCAGTAGCGGGTGTGCAGGAGGCAGCTGATCAATGATTCTCTCTCATCATTGATGTTTCTGTTTCTCCCTTTCCCTTCCTCTCTGAAATCTATAAAAATATATTAAAAAATAAATAAATAAAATAGAAAATTGGTCGATGTGTTTCTCTCACATCGATATTTCTCTGTCTTTCCCTCTTCCACTCTCTCTAAAAATCAATGGGGGGGGATATCCTTGGGCGAGGATTAAAATAAATAAATAAAATAATTGGGAGTGACTTCTGAGGTCCTTTTCAACACTATCATTCTAAGATTCTCCTATGAATCACATATGTGTATATATATGTGGGATAGGTATGTCTATCCCATGAATCACATATGTAGGATAGGTATGTCTATTTGTATGTCTCCATATACATCTGTGTGATCAAAGAGCAAGAGTAAAGGAATGTATCTGACACATAATAGTATTATTGAGAAATGATTCACATGCCATAAAATTCATTTCAAATGTACAATTAAATGATTTTTCACATATTCACAAAAGTGTGCAGCCATCATCACAATTTTAGAACATTTTCCTTACCATATAAATTTTGTATCCATTAGCAGCCATTCTCCTTTTTCTCCTAACCTCCCAACTCTAGGCAACCACTAATCTACTTACTGTCTCTGTAGATTTGCTTATTCTGGACATTTCACATAATAATGGTCTTTTGTGGCTGGCTTCTTTCACTTAGCATTATGTTGTAGTACATATCACTACTTATTTCATTTAACAGTATTCACTGTATGACTGTTACACATTTTATTTGTGCACTCATCATTTCATTGACATTTGGATTGTTTCCACTTTTTGACTGTTATGAATAATACTGCTGTGATAGCCGTGTGCAAGTTTCTGTGTGATCATATATTTTTATTTCTCTTGGGTAGATAACCAGGAGTGGAATTGCTGGGTCATATGGTAACTCTGTTTAATCCTTTGAGGAACTGCAGAGTATTTTCACAGTGGCTCTACCATTTTATACTCCATCAGCAGTGTATGATGGTTCCATTTCTCCACATCTTTTCCAACACTTGCTATTATCTGTCTTTTTTATTATAGCCCTCCTAGTCAATGTGAAGTAGTGTCTCACTGTAATTCTGATTTGCATTTTCCTGATGGCTAATGATATTGAGAATTTTTTTATGTGTTTATTGGCCATTGGCAAATTTTTGGAGAACATATATTCAGAGTCTGTACTCATTTTTAAAATTGGGTAATTTGTCTTTTAATTTAGTTGTAAGCATTCTTTATATTTTCTAGATACAAGTCTCTTATCTGATGTGTGATTTGCAGATATTTTTTCCCATTCTCTGGGTTCTTTTCACTTTGTTGATAGTATTCTTTGAAGCACAAACATTTTTGACTTAGATGAATTCCAACTTATCATTTTTTTTTCTATTGTTGCTTGTGGTGGTATATCTAAGAAGATTTTGCCTAACCCAAGTTCCCTAAGATTGACTTCTATTTTTTCTTCTAAGAATTTTACCGTTGTAGCTTTTCATATTTATATCTATGATCCTTTTTAAATATTGTTATTTTTTCTTATTTTTTTATTATTTTGTTTTGTTTTTTGGATCCTTTATTTTTTTAAATTCTCACCTGAGGATATACTCATTGATCCTAGGGAGAGGGAAAGAGAGAGAGAGAAACATCAATGTGAGAGAGAACATCAACCAGTTGCCCTCCGCACATGTCCCAACAGGGGATTAAATCCAGGTATGTGCCCTGACTGGGAATCAAACCCACAACCTTTTGGTATATAGGACGATACTCCAACCAATTGAGCTACACCAGCCAGTGTTCTATGATCCACTTTGAGTTAATTTTTGTGTATGGTGTGAGGATGGGTCCAATTTAATTCTTTTGCAGGTGGTCTCATCATGTTTTGTTGAAAAGACTATTATTTCCCCATTGAGTAGTCGTGGTACCCTTCCTTGACCATATGCCCTGGCCAGGTGGCTCAGTTGGTAGAAAAGGGTTGCAGGATTGATTCCAGGTCAAAACACATACATAGGTTATGGGTTCAATCCTGGTCAGGGTGCATACAGGAGGCAACCAATCGATGTTTCTCTCTCTCTCTCTCTCTCCCCCTTCCTCTCTCTAAAAATCAATAAAAACTTCTTGGGTGAGGATTAAAAAAAAATCAGTTGACCATAGATGTATGAGTTTATTTCTGGACTCTCAATTCTATTCCATGATCTACATGTCTATCCTTATGTTAGTACCACACTGTTTTGATCATTATAGCTTTGTAGTAAGTTTTGAAATCAGAAAATATGAGTCCTCCAACTTTGTTCTTTTTAAAGATTGTTTTGGCTATTCTGGATTCTTTGAATTTTCATATGAAATTTTGAATCAGCTTGTCAATTTTTGTTTCTGCAAGGAAGTCTTTTTTAAAAAAAAAATAATGGCTAGAAACAAAGTAATGATATTAAACATTACTTTGGACAAATTTTAAAATGAATACCTACTGGAAATCAATAAAAACATTTAATGAATGAATGAATAAATAAATAAGTAAAATGAACACTTACTATGTACCAAGCATGGGAAATACAGAGATTTGTAAGACATGGACCCTCGTTTCAAGTTGTTCACCATTAAGCAAGGATACAGATGTGAACATCTATATATATAAAAGCCTAATATGCTAAGTGTCTGACCATTCGACCCTTCAACCGGTCACTATGACATGCACTGACCACCAGGGGGCAGATGCTCCAACCAGTAGATTAGCTTGCTGCTGGAATCTGGCCTATTGGGACTGGGTGAGACGGGCCGGACATGCCCTGGAGCCCTCCTACGGTCCCTCCTTGACCTCTAAAATATTTCTTCTAATTAATTTCCTTTCAATGTGCACAAATCCATGCACCGGGCCTCTAGTAAATAAATAACTTTCAATGTGTGAAGTAGAACACAAGGTACAGTGGGAGTACTCAGAAGTCTATCAAGCATGAATGATGAAGACGGGCTTTTCCAAGGATACAGTGCCTGAGCTGAGGTTTGAGGCAGGCTTATAAGGATGTCCTTCCAGCCAGAGGAAAGAGCATATGCAAAGACATACAGATGGGGACCATGATGGCATGTTCAGAAGCTTCCAAGGGTTCAATTTGGCTGGTACAGGGGAAGGATTATTGAGTTTGTGGCAGGTAATGAGCCTGAAGAAGCATTCAGAATCCCATGGAGGGGCTCATGTGCCAAGCCAAGGCAGTTGGACTTTATTTAGTACATTGGGCAAACTCAAAGGTTTTAATCAGGAAAATAAGATTTTGTTTTTGTGTTGTTCTTTTAAAAAGATAACACTTGTTGGCTGACTGCCAGGAAGGAATGTGTCCAGATTCAGGAAGACCAGTTGAGAGGTGATTGCAATGAAAAGATGATGAGAAAAACTGAGCTAAGACAGTGCTGTGAAAGAAAGGGACTGATTTGAGAGAGATGTTAGAAGTGTGAGATTGACAGGACTGGGTGACTGATTTGATCTGGGGAACACGGAAGAAAGGGGAGTTCCCTTATAGAATTTTACATGTACATTTCTCAATTGTAATTAAGATGTATATACTGGTTTGTATTTCTCTTTTTTCACTTATGACATTGTGTTTTTTGTATTAGTGCAAAAAACAAAAGCATTATTATTTTAATGGTGTAAAGTGATTCATTTAGTGGTAAGGCCATCATTTGTTAATGCTTTCCCTATTGTTAAACATCTCTGTTGTTTCCTATTTTTTGGCATTTTAAAAATGAAATCACAATAAATATTTGATATGTATTTTTCTTTTGAATCTCTCCTTAGGAATAATTTCTACAAGTGGTATTACTGAGTCAAAGAATATGGGCCCTCCCCCCTTTTTTTTTTACCTTGAATACTCTTTTTAATAGAAGTACACAAAGCAGATGTAAAAGTCCTCCTAACTCCCCTGTAAAGTTAACAATTTGGTAGGCAACTTCTTAGTCCCTCCCTGTACCCATTTAAAATTGTGACAGATACAGCCAAATTGTCTCCTAAAAGATGTCACAAACTGAGAGTGGCCGTTTTTCCAAATCTTCAATAACTCTTGTTATCACTCTTTTTCATTTTTACCAGTTTAATGGGCAAAGAAATTACTTGTTTTAATTTACTTTGTCCTGATTACTAGTGAGGTTGCACGTCTTCTTAGAAGTTTACTTACCATTTTCATGTTTTCTCTGAACTTCCTATTCACTTTTTTTACCTTTATTTATTTATTTTTAATAAATCTTTATTGTTCAGATTATTATAGTTGTTCCTCTTTTTTCCCCCCATAGCTCCCTCCCACCCCGTTCCCACCCCGCCCTCTGCCCTTACCCACCCCCCCCCCCCCGCACCACTGTCCTCATCCATAGGTGTATGATTTTTGTCCAGTCTCTTCCCACATCCCCACACCCTTTTCCCCCCCGAGGATTGTCAGTTCACTCCCTTTCTATGCCCCTGATTCTATTATATTCACCAGTTTATTCTGTTCATCAGATTTTTAATTCACTTGATTTTTAGATTCACCTGTTGATAGATACGTATTTGTTGTTCATAATTTTTATCTTTTCCTTTTTCTTCTTCTTCCTCTTCTTAAAGAATACCCTTCAGCATTTCATATAATACTGGTTTTGGGGTGATGAACTCCTTTAGCTTTTTCTTGTCTGTGAAGCTCTTTATCTGACCTTCAATTCTAAATGATAGCTTTGCTGGGTAGAGAAATCTTGGTTGTAGGTTCTTGCTATTCATCCCTTTGAATACTTCTTGCCACTCCCTTCTGGCCTGCATAGTTTCTGTTGAGAAATCAGCTGACAGTCGTATGGGTACTCCCTTGTATGTAACTAACTGTTTTTCTCTTGCTGCTTTTAATATTCTCTCTTGTCCTTGGAATTTTAATTATGATGTGTCTTGGTGTGGTCCTCTTTCGATTCCTTTTGTTTGGGGTTCTGTGTGCTTCCTGGACTTGTAAGTCTATTTCTTTCACCAGGTAGGGGAAGTTTTCTGTCATTATTTCTTCAAATAGGTTTTCAATATCTTGCTCTCTCTCTTCTTCTGGCACCCCCATAATTTGGATACTGGTATGCTTGAAGTTGTCCCAGAGGCTCCTTACACTATCATCATATTTTTGGATTCTTTCTTCTTTTTGCTTTTCCGGTTGGGTGTTTTTTGCTTCTTTGTATTTCGAATCTTTGACTTGATTCTTGGGATCCTCTAGTCTGCTGTTGGATCTCTGTATATTCTTTTTTTCTTTTTCTTTTTTATTGTTTGAAGTATTACAAATAGTAGTACATATGTCTCCTTTTTTTTTTTTCCCCATTGACCTTCCCCCGGCTTCCCCTACCCCCCAGTACATGCCTTCACCTGCCTGCCCTCCTCCCCCCCCCCCCCCGCCTAGTGTCTTGTATCCATTGGTTATGCTTATATGCATGCGTACAAGTCCTTTGGTTGATCTCTTACAACCCCCCTCACCCAACCTCCCCTGCCTTCCCACTTGTATATTCTTTATTTCAGTCAGTCTATGCTTAATTTCTAGTTGGTCCTTTTTCATATCCTTGAGGGTCTCACTAAATTTATCGGCGGTTTCTAGAAGATTCTTGAAAAACCTTATAACTATGGTTTTGAACTCTATATCCAGTAGTTTGCTTTCCTTCATTTCTGTCATTTGTGACATGTTTCTTTGTCTCTGCATTTTGGCTGCTTCCCTGAGTTGATAGAGTGGCTTTGTGTGCTAGGTGTCCTATAGGGCCCAGTGGCTCAGCCTCCCCAGTTACCTGAGGTGGACACTCTTGGTGCACCCCTTTGTGGGCTGTGTGCACAATCTTGTTGTAGTTAAGCCTTGATTGTTGTTGGTATCACTGGGAGGAATTGACCTCCAGGCTGATTGGCTATGAGGATCAGCTGTGTCTACGCTGGGAGAACTTCTGTGCTGGAGACACCCTAACAAGGCAAGACTTGCTTCAGTGGGGCTTTGGTGTTCACTGAGTCTGCCCCCTGAGTGTGTCCCTTATGGATCTGAGGAGTTGTAACCTGGATGGTCCCACACTGGGTACACTGGCTCTTGGATCTCCAAGGAGGTACTAATTTAGCCTCTGCCTGAGGTCACCCAGCAGTAGCTATGGAGAGATCTGAAGATTCCTCTTCTTTTTTGGGGGTTTGGAGGTGCCCAGATGAAGCCCAGCTATGAAACAATGCTGTGGGGCCTTGGGCCTTCTTTTGGATGTTCTGGGTCTCTCTGACTCAGCTGCAGTTTGTTAGATAATTTTAGATTTCAAAGGAACAGGCCATTCATATGCAAAAACCTCTGTGCACAGCTTGGATGGGGCGGAGTCTCAGGGTGGAGCAAATAGCAATGGCTGATCCTCAGCCCTGCACTAAGAGGCCCCCAGGTCTCAGTGTCCCATGATAATCGCTGCAAGCACCTCTGAGAGAAAGCCGCCCTTGAGTTCTGCCCGAAGCCAGACAGTCCAGTTTCTCCCTGTATGAGTCTGGGTCCCCAGAGTCTCGCCCGGAACTGGAGTTCAGAGCAGTCGGGAGCTTGTGTCTCCCTCCCGATTGAAAAACACAACTGTGTGCTCAGTTGCCAGCCCTTTCCCCTCGCGTGCCTCCATACCTCTGCACTTTACTTCCGCAGCTCCTCTGAGTCTCAGTGTGCTTTTCTCTTTCCTTCTAGTTGTAGAATTTCCACTCAGCCAGTCTTCCTGTGGTTCTCAATGATGTCCATTTTGTCTTTTAGTTGTAGCTTTGAAGTGGTTGTGCGAGGCAGCAATTTCAGGTGTTTACCTATGCCGCCATCTTGGTTTCTCTCCCTATTTACTTTCTTTGCTTATTTTTCGTTGTCTTTATCTTCTTTTTAGGTCTTTATATATTCTAGATAGTAAACCTTTTGCCAATTAAATCTATTATAGGTATTTTTAACCAGTCTGTTTCTTATGTGTGTTTTTAAAAAAATATTTTTATTGATTTCAGAGAGGAAGAGAGAGGGAGAGATATAAACATCAATGAGAGAGAATCGTTGATTGGCTGCCTCCTGTACACCCCCTACAGGGGATGGAGCCCACAGCCTGGGCATGTGCCCTTGACTGGAATTGAATCCGGGACCCTTCAGTCTGCAGGCTGATGTTCTATCCACTGAGCCAAACCAGCTAGGGTTCGTGTGTGTGTGTGTGTGTGTGTGTGTGTGTGTGTGTGTGTTTTAATATGGAACACTTCACGAATTTGCATGTCATCCTTACCCAGGGGCCATGCTAATATTTTCTGTATCATTCCAATCTTAGTATATGTGCTACCAAGCGAGCATTCTTGTGTGTTTTTTTAAAAACTTATCTTCCATTACATAGAAGTCTTTAATTTGTTATGAGGTTAAGTTTATTGCTTTTGTTCTTTACTCAGGTTTTTAGATTTTGTGACATTTTTGGCAAGGGTTTCCCAACTTTAAAATTAGAAAATATTCTTCCATATTTTCTTTTAATACTTACTTAGATTTTTGTTTCATTTTAATTAGTTTGTTTGTATAGGTATTTAGTATATCTGGACTTAATTTTATAGTGTGAGATAAGAGTCTAACCTTTTTTCACAAATGTAATTGTTGCAAGGCCATTGACTGAATAGGCTGTTTTTCTACTAATTTGAAATAGGATGTGAACCTTTTCTTTTGTGTTGTTAGTCTTTACCTGAGGATATTTTTTACAATGATTTTTAGAATGATTGGAATGGGAGGTGGGGGGAGAAACATCAATGTGAGAGAGACACATGGATTGGTTGCCTCCTGCACATACCCCAACCGGGGCCAGGGAATCGAACCTGCAGCCCAGGTATGTACCCTTGACTGGGAATCGATCCCATGACTCTTTAGTATGTGGGCCAATGCTCTAACCACTGAGAAACACAAGCCAGGGCCAGATGTGAACCTTTTAATGGATTTTGTACCTAGTGGAAAATTGCTTTCTTTAAAAAGGATGAACTAGTTTATACAAACTGACATTGACAATGTGTATCTATCCCAGGTTCACTGCAATCTTGTAAATATTGATGTGTTTGTTTTGTTGGTTATAAGCTAATTTCAGTTAATTTTTGTTTATATTAGTACCTAGTTATTTTCATTTTTAAATGATGTTAACGATGGCATATAGAGTACTTTATTGTATAGAACCATTGCTAAAACACCTGGAACTGTAGGAAGCCTTTGAAATGAACAAAAGTCTGAAAAGAGATGGTTCCCACCTGACCCTTCATATTCTTCCATCTCCTCTCCCATGCTTCTCATAGGATCTTCTGCAGGAGAGCTGGTCCTCATTACAGCCAGGGTGACCACAGAAAGGCCTCCAGGAATCTGCCTGTATTTTAGTGCTGTCCCAGGACTCCTGCCCTCCAGCCAGCCACCTATATCCTGCTCAGAGGAAGGAGTAGGAAATGCCACCCTGAGCCCTAGGATGGCTGAGGACTGTGTCAGGGTTTGGAGCCAGGAAGGCCTTGTGCTCACCAAACTGCTCACCTCGGTAAGAGCTTCAGGTTGTCAGGGTTTCATAGACTTCCATGCTGCGCGCTGTATCTTGAAGGCAATTTTTTTTTTTAGAGAGAGAGGAAGGGAGAGAGAGACACGTCAATGTGAGAGAGATACATCGATTGGTTGCCTCCTGTACGGGTCCCAATCAGGATCGAACTTGAACCTGCGATCTTCTGGTGCAAGGGAGGATGCTTCAACTAACTGAGCCATACCAGTCAGGACTTGAAAGCAATTTTACCTAGTACAGTGGTCGGCAAACTGCGGCTCACAAGCCACATGAGGCTCTTTGGCCCCTTGAGTGTGGCTCTTCCACAAAATACCATGGCCTGGGCGAGTCTATTTTGAAGTGGCATTAGAAGAAGTTTAAGTTTAAAAAAATTGGGCTCTCAAAAGAAATTTCAGTCATTGTACTGTTGATATTTGGCTCTGTTGACTAATGAGTTTGCCGACCACTGATAGATAAAACATAGGCTTTGTGATACTGACTGGGAGTCTGTGCCCTTGAACAAGCACCCAAGTCTCTCTGAGCCTCACCTTCCTCATCTGTAAAATGGAAAGCATGATACTGTCTCCTCATTCCAACAAATAAATGAGAATGAATGTAAAGTACTTAGTACAATGTCTGGTACATAATAGAAATTTGATAAATTACACAATTACTATTAACTATGTCTTTAAATAACAATAAAACATGACCTCTATCTCAAAGGAATTCAGAAGCTGGACAAGAGGCAGAATAAACTAATTGTTAGCTTAGAGAAATGAGCAAAGAATTATTCAAACAGATTAAAGAGCCATTGACTCTAACTTGAACATTTTTAGAGAGTGTTTCACGGAGATGGTGGCATTTAAGAAAGGGAATTGCGTACAGTAGTTTATAACATACAGAGTGCTTTCGGATTCATTATCTCATTTAAAATGTCTTTTTGAGGTAGCTGTTATCCCATTTTGCAGATGAGGAAACAGGTTCAGAGAGAGGGAATGAATTGCCCAAGGCCACACAACTACTTAAGCAGCACATGCAGGATTTCAACCTAGGCTTTCTGACTCTAAGTCCCAGGCTTGTTCTGCCCTGTCAGAGTGATTGATCCCTGAAGAATGAAGAATATTTGGGCAGATAATGCACTAGAGAGGGTTCAAGAGAAAGAAATACATTCCAGGCATAAGGGACCAGCATGAGTACAGGCCTAGAGATTGAAAAGTGATGAGGGACTGAGGAATGACTTGGGGGAAGAGGCAGGAGAGATGCAGGAGCTTGACCATGAGGCACTACAATGCCAGGCTAAGATGCTATGACCTGACACTGCAGGCCATGGGGCCACGGGTGCTGGATGGAAGAGACTGGCCAAGTGGAGGAGAGAGGACAGTGAGGAGGCTGCTGCATACTGTTCCCTCACATTTGCAAACACCCTGGTGAGGAGCATCACCTGGGAGCTTGGAATCAGAGATCTTGGTTTCCAGACCTGGCCCTGCTTGCATGTTTTTAAAATGTGGATAATAGTGAAATCTCATAGAGTCATTATTAGGGGGTTCAGTGTTGGGCAAGAAAGCAGTTTGTAGACCATGGAGACAATTAGCTTGTATAGAAATAAACATTTCCCTTTTAGTTGCTCCCTGGATGTGGAGAGCCCTTTTCTCCATGGAGGCTTCTCCATAGACTTGGGCTGGGGGTAAGTTGTCTTCCTAAGGAAGATTCTCTATCTTCCCTCTGTCTCATTCATTTCTCCTTTCCTCCCTGTGCCCCCCCCCCCCCCCCCAGGAGGAGCTGGCTCTGTGTGGCTCCAGGCTGCTTGTTTTGGGCTCCTTCCTGCTTCTCTTCTGTGGCCTTCTTTGCTTTTTTACTGCTGTGTGTTTCCACCCTCGTCGGGAGTCCTACTGGTCTAGAACCCGGCTCTGAGAGCACCTGTCTGGTTCTTGTCTTGTTCTCAGGTAAGGTTCTTTGCCCCAGTCCTGTGAGAATAGGGGATGGGTTGGGAGTGGGAATTGTAAATGAGAGTCATTCCTAAACAATATGATTTGGTTTTACTTATTTTTTAACTTTATATAGATCTGGTTCACATCCAAGAAGCTTTTTGGTAACAGTGGTGAATTAAGAGGGTTCAGATTTGATATCCTGGAAATGAATAATGTTTGTCTTGCTTTTGTGCTGAAATTCTGGTATCCAGGTTTATGACTCAAATTTTGTAAAAATCATCTTGAACAGCTCAAAAGAATTGATTGATGATATCTGTACTAGGCACATAACATATGCCCAAGCACTTTCCATGCACTTTCTCTTTTCCATTAGCCATCATTGCCTTTAGAGAAAGTTGATTCTGCTAACAGAAACTTTCAAGGGACACAGCCTCACAAAAGTAGCAGTGAGTGGGAAATATATTGGCTAACTAGTTTGTGTATCAGCTCATTGAGGAAAAAAAATATTTCTGTAAAATATTCTCACCCGGTTAGGTGGTTCTCATACAATTTGAGAGTCAAATATTCTGCATCCAGTTCTTAAACTGTTCTCAGCTTCAGCTGGCTGCTGTGCCTTAGGACATAACCGTGGGAATAGTAGAAACAGCGTAAGCCCAGGGAAGGGCCAGAGGAACTGAACATTCAAGATCAGCTTTGCTTATTTTGCTTAGGGCTGTGCCTGACTGCTTCAGACACCTACTTGAGACAGGAAATGAGGCACCTGCGATGCCAGGCTAAGATGCTCTGACTTGACACTTGCAGGCCATGGGGCCACTAGTGCTGGGTGGAAGAGACTGGCTGAGTGGAGGAGAGAGACCAGGCCCTTCTTAGATCTGAGCAGACTGGAAAAGGGATACTTCCTGGGGTCCTCAGGCCATCCCAATTGGGAGGAGTGCTTGTACCCATCTCTAGTTGTCACTTCCTCAGTTCTTTCCTCAATTTCTGCAGCAATTCCAGAGCTTCCCCCAAGGGCTCTCTCACCTGCTCTGTTTTTTTATTTTCTTTCTCTCCAGGTGTGAATCAACTTCTTGGGCCTTGGTTCTGAGTTGGAAGAGATATTACAGAAAGTGGAGAGCAAAAATGTGGGGGGAAATAAAAGGATTTATTTATTTACTTTTTGCTCAATGCTGCCCAGTGTGTTTATTGGGAATTGGATGAGGTGGGAATTTTAAGAGTAGGTTGGTTTGGGAGGTTTAGGGGATTTTTCCTTGTTGATTCTTAGTTTAGGATACAGGTTGTCATAGGGCCTGGGTTACTGCAGCTATTCCCAGGATTGTACCTTGGCTTTGGAAAACACCTGGTTTTGATCCCAGCTTTGCCACCTTGTGCCTATTAAGTAATTTCAGCTAGTTGAGAAAGGTGGGTTTAGTCATGTAAAAGGCCTCAGTTTGCTGAAAGGATTTGACAGATTACCCACAAAAGACTCCTCGAACTTGGTAGCCCATGGCCAGGCTGTCTGATTACTAACCTAAGCAGCCCATATTCCCGCCCTTTCCGCGCCACACACCAACCTTACTTTACTCCTCCCAGGATCTACCCTGCACGCAGGCGCCAATCACGTCTTTTTCCTTCCGCCCGCGCCCCCTCAAAGCTTCCCCTAGCAACAAGCTCGGGCTCACCGCTAAGGTGGGGCGAACGCATGCGCCACAGCCCCTCCACCGCCAGTTGTCGGAAAGCGCGCTGGACTCCACCCTCTCCAAGTCTAACCCTTCTCCTCGCCTCCCACCCGGGTTTGCGTGGTGGAGGCGCGTGCGCACTCTGGCTCCATAGCTGCCTGTCTTCCCGGCCGCGGCGGTCAGGAGAGAGGGGCGGGGCCCCAAAGGAAGCGGCCCCGCCCTCTTTGGCCGGGCGTCCCTACGGCGCCTGCGCGCTCCCGCCCGGTCTCCATCTTGGAATTGGGAGGAAGAGGGAGAGGGAGACCGGGACAAGACCTGGGTTGTGGTGCGGCGAGAGGCTGAGACAGAAGAGGAGAGGGAGAGAGGGTGCCGGAACTGCCCTTACCTACAATCTTTCAGCTACCCTCAGAAGAGAGAAGGAGAAGGGGAGGAGGCCGGGGCGGGAGTGGGGCTGTCACCCTCCGACCCTGACGCGAGAGGGGCCATTTGGCCGGACGTCCTAGGGGTGGGCGCCCTGTCGGCGGCCGGAGACCTGGGGCTCTGGTGCTTCAGTCCTGAATTTCCGGGCTTGACCCCTCGTTTCTCAAATATCCGGGTATTAGCCCCACAGATTGCAGATATCCGCGACTTGGGTCCCAACCTGTCTAAACCTGGGTTCTTATTTTACAGGGTTTCATATATCTGGGGTTCAGGGCCCTGCGTGCACCAGTATCCGGGGTTTATTCCCCACGCGTTCAAATATCAGATTAGCTTCCCCCGTTCAGATATCTGGGGTTCAAACCCCACAATCAGAAATCCGGGACTCCGCAGCTGTCGCCTTCGAGGAGGAGGACTGGACCGCGAGGTCAGATCAGGCTGTCACCCCTTCCCCTCCAGGGGAGGCTTCCCGGGCCCGCCCCTCAGTGAGGGAGAAAGCCGAGGAAGAGGTGGCAAGGGGAAAGGTCTCCTTGCCCCTCTCCCAGCTTGGCAGAGCCGCTGGAGGACCCCAGGAGGAGTCGGAAGCGCTGGGGCACCATAGTGACCCCTACCAGGTGAGACACGGGGTGCAGGGACGTGGGTCCCTGTGTCTAGTATTGAGAAGAAAGGGTGCTCCTTTCTCAGCAGCTGGGCCAGTGGTCAGCCTCTGACTAGCCTTGCCTTCTGCTGTCACCCTCTTCCCCTTTCTCGTCCCTTCATTATGTCTTTTTGATGGGGGACCTCAGGTGACAGGGTCTCTGATGTCACCAGGCTTCACGCCCTAGGTGTGTGAGCTAATCAGATGGGTTTGCACCCTTCAGATCTTCCCCGTTAACTTTGCCCCTCACAAATACCTCTTCTCCATTATTATAACCCTTTTAACTGGTTGATTGGGGGTGTTGATCCCCATGTCTCTGATCCTCATGGTAGGTCTGCTTTTCCGTTTTTTAGTCATGGCCTGGTTTCAAGGAAGTGTGTGTGTGTGCATTTGTGTTTGGCAGTGCTTGGCAGTATTTCCCCAAGCTATATCGTATAAATCTCATACATTTGCCAGCGATCTATCATTAACAAAGTGTTTTACACCCATTCTCTCATGTGACGCCCCCTTCACCCTTTTAAAAAAATATATGTTCTTATTGATTTTTAGAGAGAGGGAAAAGGAGAGGGAGAGAGAAAAACACCAATGTGAGAGCAAAGCACATGAGAGGGAAGCATCTATAGGCTGCCTCCTGCATGCCCTCCCACTGGGTATTGAGCCACAACCAGGGCATGTGCCCTGTCCAGGAATTAAACTGGCAACCTTTCGTTTTCACACTGGCTGGGGCCCCCTTTGTCCTTTTATTGCTATCTCCCCATTTTACAGTTGAGAATATTAAGGCCCAGAGAGGTTGCCCAAGGTCACTCAGTGGCAGAATCAGGATTTGAGTTGCGGTAAGATTTAAGAATGGGAGGAAGAAGAGTTTCCTTTTTTAGGAGGGCTATCCTCAGAAGCTTTTCCAGATGGGAGGCTCTGGCTCCTACCTTCTGCCTCATGGATTTTTCTGTCCACTCTGACCTTCATCTTTACTGTGATCCCAGCCTTTCTTTGGCCTAGGTTCCTGAGAGGGCCCTCTCTTCTGACAAATGATAGTTACAGTGGTGTCTCTTAATAGTTAAAGCCAGGCTGCTGGGGTAGGATGTCCCCAAAGTATTAAAACCTTGTGGTGACCCTGGAGGCATGAAAGGAAAAATCCATATGCCAAATGTCTGCATAGTGTTCCTAAGTATGGGATCTCATTAAACATTTCATAACAGCCCTATGCTATAATTCATTTTACTGGAAAGACCAAGTATAAGGAACTTACCAAAGCCCTGTTGCTGTATATTGAGGCTGAAATGTACTACTGGTAGTATAGGGATAGATATTCTTGGATTTCCTCATCTGCAGAATGGGCTAACATTGTCCATTTTAGAAGGTAGTTATGATTTAGCACAGATCTTGGTAGTCGTTCAAATGTTCGATGTTATTTGAGGAAGAGGCTCCATGTCATGTGGCCTAGGGTTCTGTGTTGGCATTCTTGGTTGAGAGCTGGTAAAGAGGTCAAGAAGATTCCTTTGGCAAGTTTTGAGCTTTAGCCTTTGTGTGTGGTTATGTGGTTGGGGTGAGGGGTGCTTGGCAGGAGAATGGAGAAAGGGCCTGCTTTGAGCAGACTGGGAGCTGGTGAGGGCAATCAATCAGTCTCCCAGGCTATTCTGAACCCTCTGCACCCTGGGGGCCCACTAGAGTGAGCTGGGCTTGCTCCTTGCCCACCAGCTTCCAGTTGAGCTGAGGAGACAAAATTAACACAATAGGAAATAATGCACGACAATATAATTACATGCTAGATTGGTAGGCTCTTTACAGAGCTAGAACTCTGCCCTGGGAGTCCAGCTCCTCTGAAGGCTCCTTTGTGCCTGAATTCCAACAAGTGCTTAGTCAGGAGTTTGGCCTGGAATCCCCTTGTGGGTGTGGGGACTCTTGGCTTTGATGCTGGAGTTTCTCTGGATGTTTGGCTGGGTGCTCTCGCAGTTCTCCCTAAGCACCCAGTGATCAAGGAAAGCTTCCTGTAGGAGGGGGCTGAGCTTGTAGTGAGTTGCTGAGAGAGTAATGAGCACACATGCCTGACTGGCCTGACTGGAGAGGAGTAGGTCCTGTTCTCTGACCTTGGAGAAGTCCTCTTTCCTTCCTATGCCTCAGTGACCTCATCTGTGAAATGGTGATCATGATCCTGCCCTGCTTATTTCACACTGATGTTTTGAAAGCACAGTGGTAGAAGACCAATTTTGGGAAAGTCATTTAACTTTCCTGTTTCCTCATCTGCAAAATAAAGGTACTAGTAATAACCTCATAAGGTTATGTGTGGTGAGGATTGAATGAGAGGTAATGTACGTAAGGCATTGCTACACATGCTCAATAAATGTTATTTGTACACCGTAAATGCCCTGTATCTGTGTGCGATGCCAATGTAATTGGGCTGTACAAAAAGGTAGCCCAGATCACAGAGAGACCCCCAAAGCCAAATGCCATTTCTCTCCCGGTCCTTCCTACTTTAGATCTCCCTGCCAGTGTCCCTAGCCCTTTTTGAGAATGAGTCTTCTGGCCCCTGGGCCAGTACCCACTTCTAACAATGGCCGGATTTCCACTGCCTCCGGCCTGGCCATTTCCTGCTCTTTCAGAGTGTGAGAGGTTGAGGGAGGAGGGGGCCTGTAAGAGGAATGGGAAGGTGCCTGGAAATTTAGATTGTGGGACTTGTGGGATAGGACACTTGGGGATTTGGGGATCTGGCTGGGAGGCAGAATCTTTCATTCTTGAAGGAGGAAGTAGGAGTTATAGGGAAATGGAACTTGTTGAGGTCTGAGGAGGGTGGTAAGAATGCTTAGCTCCCAGTCTTCCTAGCTGTTTTAGAGACTCTGGCCCTGTAGCCCATGCTTTGATTCCCAGGGCAAGTTCTTTTTTTTTTTTTTTTGAGCTTTGATGTTGTTCCTAATCTCCCCATACCCTTCCTTACCAGTGCCTCCCCCTCAACAGGGAACTGGGGAAGGAGAAGGCAGAAACTTGAGAGCCCCATCCTTGGTCCCATTTCCATTCTCTGAGAGCCCCATCCTTGGTCCCATTTCCATTCTCCAGGTCAGGCCCCACTCTCAGGGCCCTCAGGGGCCACCATGCCAGCTGGGAGCCGGGCTGGGAGCCTGAAGGACCCTGATGTGGCTGAGCTCTTTTTCAAGGATGACCCTGAGAAGCTCTTCTCTGACCTTCGGGAAATTGGCCACGGCAGCTTTGGAGCTGTGTACTTTGTGAGTTGGGGCTTGGGAGAGTAGGGCAGGGATGGGACTGCATTCTCCCCCCTGTGGACCTCCACCTTCTGGTCTGGTCTTCTAGGCCCGGGATGTCCGGAATAATGAGGTGGTGGCCATCAAGAAGATGTCCTACAGTGGGAAGCAGTCTAATGAGGTGGGTCAGACTTAACAAGAATGGGTCGGGGGTAGGAGACCCATATCAAGATGCAGACTGAGTAAGTCTCTCCTCCCCCTGACGCCTCCCAGAAGTGGCAGGACATCATCAAGGAGGTTCGGTTCCTACAGAAGCTGCGGCATCCCAATACCATTCAGTACCGAGGCTGTTACCTGAGGGAACACACAGCTTGGGTGAGCTGGCCCCCTGTCTCTGGCCTGATCTTTGCCCCCTCTCAGACCCATCCTTATCTTGGTCTAGTCTCTTAGGTGGGCTCTATTCGGAGTGCTGGTGTGGGGATCTTGGGAAGGAGTGAGCTTCTCCCAACCTTTTTATTTCTCAGACAAAGCCATGAGCAGCAGTGTCTGCCCAGAAGGAGAGGTTGGTTTGAAGGGAGGGTGACATAGCCTATTAGCAGTTGGAACAAGGGCACATGGTTTGGAAGAGCTGGAGATTGGAGCTTTGAAGGGATCCAGGTGGGAGAGGCTCTGACTCTAGGGACTCTTCCACCACCCCCTCATTTTCTCAATTGTCCTTCCTCCCTGTCATTACCCTTGGGGCATTGCCTGAGTGGAGGATAGAGCAAGGAAGCTCTCTATTTTGGATCTCTGCCCAAGAGAGATGGGCCAGGGGTGGCCAGTTCTGCTGATCTCTGACCCTTGACCCTTCCTTAGCTGGTGATGGAGTATTGCCTGGGCTCAGCTTCTGACCTTCTAGAAGGTAAGTAACTCTGTCCAACAAGTGGAAGAAGGGAGAAGAGCAGAGAAGCTATAGGGGAAGGGTTAAGGGAAACTTGTTCCAGTCCCACCCTTGGGCTCCCTCAGCTTGATGTTTTTCCCTCACTCCCTAGTGCATAAGAAGCCTCTTCAGGAGGTGGAGATTGCAGCTGTGACCCACGGGGCCCTTCAGGGCCTGGCTTATCTGCATTCCCACAACATGATCCATAGGTACAAGCAGCACTGATGATGGCTGGGAGGGTCGGGGAGTGCTCGCTACACCGCTTTGCATTTAGCTGGGCTATAGCCTTCTTGGAACTTGGTGCTGTAGCCCCCACTCAGCCTTCCTAAGATGCGTGTCTTGTTCCTGTGCTTTGCTTCTTTGGCAGGGATGTGAAGGCTGGAAACATCCTGCTATCAGAGCCAGGCTTGGTGAAGCTGGGGGACTTCGGCTCCGCATCTATCATGGCACCTGCCAACTCCTTTGTGGGCACCCCGTACTGGTGAGTGGGAGTGGTGGTGATTGGAGAGAGCTGCCAGAAAGTTGGGACCAGGAGTTGGCAGGGTCTGGGCAGGTAATTAGCCTCTTTCGTCTGAACTCCCAGGATGGCTCCGGAGGTGATCCTGGCAATGGATGAAGGGCAGTATGATGGCAAGGTGGATGTCTGGTCATTGGGGATAACGTGCATCGAGCTGGGTAAGAACAACCTCCACTCTGCCCCCTCCATTCTCCTTTCCCTTCATTCCCTTCTCTTTCTCTTATTATTCCCAAACCATATCATCCTTTGAGGTCTCCAGGCTTCTGTTCATTTTGACTCTAACCTTGATCTCCAATATAAGCAGCTGTCAAATTCTGCCAATATTTTATTTGTTTATTTTATTTTTGTTAATCCTCATCCAAGGATATTTTTCCACTGACTTTTATTTTTGTTTTTTCATTTTATTGTTTTTTTTAATCAGAGAGGAAGGGAGAGGGAGAGAGAGGTAGAAACATCAATGATTAGAGAATCATTGATAGGCTGCCTCCTTCCCGCCCCCCACTGGGGATTGAGCCCACAGCCTGGGCATGTGCCCTGGACTGGAATCGAACCCGTGACCTTTCAGTCCGCAGGCTGATGCTCTATCCATTGAGCCAAACTGGGTAGTGCTCCATTGATTTTTAGAGAGTGGAAGGGAGAGGGAGAGACGGAGAAACGTCGATGTGAGAGAGAGACATCGATTGGTTGCCTCCTGCATGAACCTCAACCTGGGCCGGGGAACCTGCAAACCATTGTACATGCCCTTGACCGGAATCGAATCTGGGACCCTTCAGTCTGCGAGCTGATGCTCTATCCACTGAGCCAAACTGGCCCGGGCAAATTCTGCCAGTTTTTATACCTAAAGATTTCATAGCATTCATCTTTTCCTGTCTAATACTCTAGTTCTAAACTTTTTTTTAAAGCACGGATTGTGTACCATGTGTGTGCTAGTCGGTTCTGGGGGTATAGCAGTGAATAAGTCTCCTTGCCTTCATGGAATTTATATTCAAGTTGGGGAAACAGGCATATTTTCTTTCAATGTAATAAGAGCTGAATGGGGGAGTTAAAGGAATAGTACAACTCTAAAACAAGGAATATGACCTAGTTCAGAGGCTGAGGAAGATCTCCCTGTAGCAGAAATATATAAATGGAGTCACAAGGCAATAATAGTTAGCTGTTTGAAGACTGTAGGGAAGAGCATTCCAGACAGGTAAGAGCAGGCATGGGGAGCTGAAACTAGTTTCAGTTATCCTATATAATAAAAGGGTAATGTGCAAATTGACCCTAATGGCCGAGTGACCGGTCGCTATGATGCACACTGACCTCCAGGAGGCAGATGCTCAATACAGGAACTGCCCCCTGGTAGTCAGTGTGCTTCCACAGGGGGAACACTGCTCAGCCAGAAGCTGGCTCATGGCTGGCCAGTGCAGCAGTGGTGGCGGGAGCCTCTCCTGCCTCCGTGGCAGTGCTAAGGATGTCTGACTAACGGCAGGTGGACATACCCTGAGGGCTCCCGGACTGCGAGAGGGATGTCTGACTGCCAGCTTAGGCCCAATCCTACAGGGAGTGGGCCAAAGCCGGCAGGTGGACATTCCCCAAGGGCTCCTGGACTGCAAGAGGGTGCAGGCCAGGCTGAGGGACCCTCTAGTTTGGAATAATGCAGTAAAGAGCAGTACGTGATACGGACAGAGAGTTAGGCTCAAATGAGTTCATAAGGCCTTGAAGCCATGTCAAGGTTCCCATCTTTGTCAGCCTGCACTATTGAAACAACTATTTAATGAGATAATGTTTGTAAGACCTCCAACAGGGTGCCAAACATAGACTAGTTGTCCCAAGAAAGAGATGCTGTTGCCCTAGCAGGTTTGGCTGGGTGGATAGAGAATCGGCCCATGGACTGAAGGGTTGTGGCTTTGATTCCAGTCAAGGGCACGTACCTGGGTTGCTGGCTCAATCCCCGGCTCTGATAGAGACCCATGTGGGAGGCAACCAATCAATATGTCTCTCTCATATTGATGTTTTCCTCTCTGTCTCTCCCCTCCCTTCCACCCAAAACATCAATGGAAAAATATCCTTCAGTGACGATTAACAAACAAACAAAAAAGAAAGATGCTGTTAGTAACCCTTATAAGCAACTTCTTGCAGTGATCTTTTCTACTGCCAGTCTCTCCTACTACAGTCTCTCATGTCACAGAGATCTGCTTAAGCTCTGTTGTTTCACTTTATTCCTCAGAGCCAGAAGTGGCTCTCTGTTGCTTTCAAGACTGAAGTCATATCCATCTTTTCTTACACCAAGCTAAAGACTGCTTCCTAAAACCTGGCTTTCGTCCTCAGGAGCTCCACCCCTGTGTGCCATGAACTTTTCCACTTTCTTGCCTTGATTTCTTTTGTGTCCCCTGCCCAAGGGCAGAAAGTTGTACATGTCCATCTCTGCATGTCTACATTTATCATTTGAGGCCGCAACCAGACAGGTTAAGCAAATACGTGAAGCAGGCCAAGAATAAGAAAAATCTAGAGCTGTCCGTTTTATTCCTAGTTTTGGTAGAGACATAGGTACAAAGAAATACTTCTCTATGATTAAAAAAAAATCACAAAAAACACATCAATCTTGATGATAAATAGCAACTGATAGTCAGGATCAGAAAAGCAAACTGGAAGTTTGGCAAACTGGAGATAGCTATTGCTTGTCTCCAGCTCATTGTGATGCAGGAATATAGGCTCTAATTAACCAGATCTAAGTTTTTAAGATAAACTGGAGATTTAGATTATTATTTGTTATATGGAATTTAATTTTTAAATTAAATTCCATATAACAAATTGTGGGCCAAAAGCATAAACAACATAAAACTTTTGACTGAGCTACTTGGAGCTCCTGGCTTGCAATTTCTCATCTAAGGTCTAGTTCCAATATTCCTTTTTCCAAAAGACCTTCCCTGAATCCCTTGCAAATATAGCAGCGGGAAGGCCCACCACACACCCAGCTTCCCAGCCATTTACTTGTCTCCCTCTTGTGCCAGTTAACAGTTTGAACTTGATATTTGTCCAGCCCTATTTAATCTTTCTGTCAGACTGAAGTTTGTTGAGGACAGGACCTATTTCTTGTTTTCCTTTACCTTCCCCATAACACTTAGCGAGCTTTTTGCTCTCATTTGGCACCTAATAAATATTAATTTGGCTAATAACTTTCTTCTGCCTTCTTTGGTGCTTTTGCATGTGTTATTTTTTTGATCTCTACTTTGCCTTGTGCAGGTGAAAGGATGGTGTTGCGTTTTCCAGAGGGAGTACATTGAGATTTTGTGAATTGCTCAGAGTCATGTAGCCAAGAAGTCAGGGAACTGGAATGTGAACCCAAATCTTCAGATTTCCGTTCCAGTCTCCTCTACCCACTGCCATCTCTCACTTTCTCCCACTTGACCTTTCTTTGTAGCGGAACGGAAACCACCACTGTTTAACATGAATGCGATGAGTGCCTTATACCACATTGCACAGAATGAGTCCCCTGTGCTCCAGTCAGGACACTGGTAAGGGCTTGGATCCCTGGGCCCAGGGGTTAGGCTATAGGATAAGGCTGCCTGACTCATCCCTTTCCCACCCCTCCTTCACCCTCCTGTGACCACTAGGTCTGAGTACTTCCGGAATTTTGTCGATTCCTGTCTTCAGAAAATCCCTCAAGACAGACCAACCTCAGAGGTTCTTCTGAAGGTGAGGACTCACTGGCCTAGGATTCTTCTAGAACTGTAGCTTGTTTGAGCTACAAGAAACCCCTCAATGAATTTAGTGATTCCCACCAAAAACTTCATTTATGAATTCCCACCCCCTCCCTGTTAGGTTTTGTCTACCATACTGCCTTTATTAAGTAATAATTTGTTTTCCCATCTTTTATTAATCAAAGATGTATATAATTGAGAGCCAGGACTTCTGGTCAGCATGCGATAACCAGGGTTACCACACTGATCTGATGTATGTAAATCAAGCCAAAAGCCTGTGTAGCCTTGTCATGGGTAAATGTATGATTTCCCTTAGGTGTTTTTTGACTTAGCAAAAGTAGAGGGGCCCCTATTCCCTTCACAGATCCATGTGGGCCTAAAGAGCCCTAGTTGGGAACTGACATAGATTGTCTAGTTTGACAGTTGTTTTGTAATTGTGGGATACCTTATGAGGTCCAGAGAGGCCTCATGACATGTCCACGGACATGCAGCACTTTGATAGAGGACCTGGACTGGAATCCAGATGTGATTGGTCTTGCCTGTCGGCCATTGGTGAAGGAATAAGAGACTGAGGAGATTTGGTGGTGAAAATTAATGTGGGAGAAAGTGTTGGGATAAGGCCAGCATCTACCCATGAGGACATGGGTCCCAGGGGATTGCCTCAGGCTAGAGGGAATGCCAGCACCCATAGGATATTGAGGGTCGTAGGGGTGCTTGGCAGCAAGCCTCAGTGTTTTCTTTACCCAGCACCGCTTTGTGCTCCGGGAGCGGCCACCCACAGTCATTATGGACCTAATTCAGAGGACCAAGGACGCTGTGCGGGAGCTGGACAACCTGCAGTACCGCAAGATGAAGAAGATTCTATTCCAAGAGGCACCCAATGGCCCTGGTGCTGAAGCCCCAGAGGAGGAGGAGGTGACCCAGCTTGCCCTGCCACCCTTTATCACCATGTTGTACTTGCCTCCTAACAGCTGCTTGGCCCCCTTACCCATCTCACACCCACTGTCTCCTTGTGCTACCTCCATGTACACACCCCTTGTTCTTCCCCTTCCCTGCCCAACAGCCTACGCCCTGTCTACAGGAGGCGGAGCCCTACATGCACCGAGCTGGGACGCTGACCAGTCTAGAGAGTAGCCACTCAGTGCCCAGCATGTCCATCAGCGCCTCTAGTCAGAGCAGCTCAGTCAACAGCCTAGCAGATGCTTCAGACAATGAGGAGGAAGAAGAGGAAGAGGAAGAGGAGGAAGAAGAGGAGGAAGGCCCTGAAGCCCGGGAGATGGCTATGATGCAGGAAGGGGAACACACAGTCACCTCCCACAGTTCCATCATTCACCGGCTGCCGGTATGCAGCTCACCCTGAGTAGGCCTGACAGTGGAAAGGCCCATCTCCAGCTCTTCTGCTCAGGCATCATCTGGGTTCCCTTCTCTCTCTCCCAAGCATGACTGCCTCCTCTCTAAATCTGACTGGGTCTCCAAGGAACTCCCTTTGGGCCCACTGGCCTCTGAGCCTGTATATCCTTTCCACCTTCCCTCTAGGGTTCTGACAACCTATATGATGACCCCTACCAGCCAGAGCTGACCCAGGGCCCTCTCCAGCAGCCTGCAGCCCCAGCTCCCACTTCTACCACCTCTTCTGCCCGCCGCCGGGCCTACTGCCGCAACCGGGACCACTTTGCCACCATCCGTACTGCTTCCCTGGTAAGTGCATCCATTCTCCCTTGGGCCACAGGTCCCAATCATCTAAGTCCAGAAATGATTTCCTCCTTGTGGCACATGGTTAAGTTCGAATTCTACCCTCACTTTTGGTAGCTGTCACTTGCCTCTTCTTTACCTCAACCTCCAGGGGATTGGCCACATTGGGTATTCCTAGCTTGGCAAACTCTTACTCCATTTTTGTGGCTGGACTTAAATTGTGTCTCCTCGGGTGCCTTCCCAGGCCCCTGGCCAATTGGGTTCTCCTGAACAGCATTATGACAGATGTGCTGGATTCTGTGTTTGTGGAGGGCTAGGAGGGTGTTCAGGTATCTGCCTCATACTAGTGATTGGTTCTCAGGTTCACATACATGCCTATATTTAATCCAGCTCCTCTGGGAGGGAACCAGTATGATCCCATTTGAGAGGTGAGGCAGCCATGACTCAGGGCCTGCTTGGTAAGGCACTTATCCTAGCATTGTTGATGGTTGTCAAATTCTGTAAGCAGGACGTTGGTCCTTTCCTAACATTAACTCATAGCAGTGGTTTTCTCAGTTGACAGGGAAAAGTGGGTAGACGTTTAGATGACATTCCTGCTTAGCTGCAAGCACCAACAACCAACTCCCTTACTTGGTCTAGTGGTCTCTGCATGTGGTTGGTTCTGTTAGGTCAACTCTTCAAATCCTGTGATGCTTGGTTCTTTGTGATACTGTGCGGAGAAATCTGTGACTTCCAGGGTATTGGCCATCTGGACAGTGGACCTGAGCTCAAACCTCAGTTGAGGACATCCAGTTCCAGTGTTCTTGTTATTCCAACATCTCATGGCCCAGATCCAGTTCTGAATGTGGGCTATAATGATCCTCAGTGTTTGCTGAAGGAGAACAAAGCCAATACTTAGTGATTCACAGTATCCTAGACACTAGTATATACTAGTATGTACAAAGTTAATCTCCACAGCCCTCTATGAAGAGGTATTATGGCCCCATTTAATAGACGAGGAAACCAAGGTTTAGCAACCTTAACTTGCATGAGGTCACATGGTTAGTAAGTGGCAGAGCTGGGACATGGACCCAGGTCTCTATGATTACTCTCCTTTTGTCACCGGAGGATATTTTTCCATTTATTTTTAGAGAGAGTGGAAGGGAGGGGAAGAGACAGAGAAAATCATTGATGTGAGAGAGACACATCAATTGGTTGCCTCCTGCACTCACCCTGAGCAAGGCCAGGGATCAAGCCCGCAACCTAGGAATGCGTCGTTGATCAGACTCGAACCCGGGACCCTTCAGTTCACAGTCCAACGCTGTCTACTGAGCCAAACTGGCCTGGGCTGTATGATTACTCTTTTGAACTAATCTGAATTGTCCTACTTTTATACCTTTTATTATCTCATCAACCTGTGAAGTTAATTATATTTTCATTATCCAGTTGAGGTGGCAGGCTCAGAGAGGTTATGTGTAAGGAAGGTACCAAATGTGAGAATTAAACCCATGCATCTAAAGCCCATGTTCTTTCTTCATAGAGCATGAAGATTGTGTGTGCTAATAAAATGGGGGCCAAGGCTGAGCCCTTGTCATCCTCTCTCCCGCCCCAGGTCAGCCGTCAGATCCAGGAGCATGAGCAGGACTCAGCTCTGAGGGAGCAGCTAAGTGGCTATAAGCGGATGCGACGGCAGCACCAGAAACAGCTGTTGGCCCTGGAGTCACGGCTGAGGGGTGAACGCGAGGAGCATAGCGCACGGCTGCAGCGAGAGCTTGAGGCACAGCGAGCTGGCTTCGGGGCTGAGGCAGAAAAGCTGTCACGGCGGCACCAGGCCATCGGTGAGAAGGAGGCACGAGCTGCCCAGGCTGAGGAACGAAAGTTTCAGCAGCACATCCTTGGGCAGCAGAAGAAGGAGCTGGCTGCCCTGCTGGAGGCACAGAAGCGAACCTACAAACTTCGGAAGGAGCAACTAAAGGAGGTGGGATAGGCTCCAGCAGTGGAGTGGATAGGGCCTGGTGGTAAGCGAGGCAGTCCCTAACTGCCCTGCTCTCCCCACTGCCCAGGAGCTTCAGGAGAACCCCAGCACACCCAAGCGGGAGAAGGCTGAGTGGCTTTTGCGGCAGAAGGAGCAGCTACAGCAGTGCCAGGCGGAAGAGGAGGCAGGGCTGCTACGGAGGCAGCGCCAATACTTTGAGTTGCAGTGTCGCCAGTATAAGCGTAAAATGCTGCTGGCTCGTCATAGCCTGGACCAGGATCTGCTGCGAGAGGTGGGTCACTCCATTCCCCTTGCGGATCCCAGACATCCTTTAAAAAAAAATACGTATATAGATATAGATAGATTGATTTCAGAGAGGAAGGGAAGGGGAGAGAAAAATAGAAACATCAATGATGAGAGAATCGTTGATTGGCTGCCTCCTGCATGCCCCATACTGGGAATGGAGCCCACAATCCAGGCATGTGCCCTGACCAGGAATCGAACCTCAACCTCCTGGTTCACAGGTCAGTGCTCAACCACTGAGCCATGCTGGTCCAGCCCAGACATCCTTTTTCATTTGCCTGGCTTGTGGTCGTCTTTCCACTCAGCCCACCTTCATGTTATGGTTCTGCTGCTCTTGAACATCCCTTTTGCTTCTCATGTCCACCAGAAAGACCCTGCTAGAGTTCCCTTAGAATTCTATTCCCAGACCAGCCAGGAGTTTGGCTCCCTTATATCCTTCATCTTCCCACCCTCAGCTCCTTCTGTCAAAGAGTTTTGGGGCTCTCACACCATCAAGGTTTCCTAAGTGGACTCTGGGCCCTGCCTCTCTTCTGCTTCAGGACTTGAACAAGAAACAAACACAGAAGGACTTGGAGTGTGCATTGCTGCTGCGGCAGCATGAGGCCACACGGGAGCTTGAGCTAAGACAGCTCCAGGCTGTACAGCGCACAAGGGCAGAGCTCACCCGCCTGCAGCACCAGACAGAGCTGGGCAACCAGCTGGAGTACAACAAGCGGCGTGAGCAAGAGTTGCGGCAGAAGCATGCAGCCCAGGTTCGCCAGCAGCCCAAGAGCCTCAAAGTACGTGCAGGCCAGCGTCCCCCGGCCCTCCCGCTCCCCATTCCTGGGGCTCTGGGACCACCCAGCGCAGGCACCCCTAGAGAAGAGCATCCCTGCTCATCTGGCCAGGAGGCAGTCTCTGACCAAAGAATTCTGGGAGAGGAGGAGCAAGCAATTCCAGAGAGAAGGATTCTGGGAAAGGAAGGGGCCACCTTGGAACCAGAGGAGCAGAGGATTTTGGGGGAAGAATCAGGAATCCCTAGTCCCAGTCCACAAAAACATAGGTGTTTGGTTGATGAGGAAGTTTGGGGTCTTACTGAGGAGGAGATAGAGGATCTAAGAGTCCCATCCCTGACACCTCAGGAGAGGAACATTGTGGGCCAGGAGTTGGCTGAGGCATGGAGGTTGTGGGAGAAGGAGGATAGGAGCCTCCTGGATGAGGAAATTGAGCTTGTCTGGGTCCAGGGCCCAGCTCTGACCCCAGTCCCTGAGGAGGAGGAAGAGGAAGAAGAGGAGGAGGGGGCTCCAATTAGGACTCCGAGGGATCCTGGAGATGGCTGTCCCTCACCAGACATCCCCCCTGAACCCCCTCCAACATATCTGAGACCTGGCCCTGCTAGCCAGTTCCCTGGACTCCTGTCCCATGGCCTCCTGGCCTGTCTCTCTTTTGCAGTGGGGTCCTCCTCTGGCCTCCTGCCCCTACTACTTCTGCTGCTGCTCCCACTGCTGGCGGCCCAGGGTGGGGGTGGCTTGCAGGCCTCGCTGCTAGCCCTTGAGGTGGGGCTGGTGGGCCTGGGGGCCTCCTACCTACTTCTTTGTACAGCTCTGCATCTGCCCCCCAGTCTGTTCTTACTCCTTGCCCAGGCCACTGCACTGGGGGCTATCCTGGGTCTAAGCTGGTGCCGGGGCCTTATAGGTGTCCCTCTGGGCCTTGGGGCCGCCTGGCTGCTAGCCTGGCCAGGCCTGGTTCTACCACTGGCAGCTATGGCAGCTGGGGGCAAATGGGTGCGGCAGCAGGGACCTCAGATTCGCCGGGGCATCTCTCGGCTCTGGTTACGGGCTCTGCTGCGCCTATCCCCCATGGCCTTTAGGGCCCTACAGGGCTGTGGGGCTGTGGGGGACCGGGGTCTGTTTGCCCTCTACCCCAAGACCAACAAGGATGGCTTCCGCAGTCGACTGCCTGTCCCTGGACCTCGGCGGAGTAATTCCCGGGCTTCCCGACACCCACTAGCCCTATTGGCAAGGTTTTGGGCCCTGTGTAAGGGCTGGAACTGGCACCTGGCACGGGCCAGCCAGGGTTTGGCCTCCCGCTTACCTCCCTGGGCTATCCACACACTGGCCAGCTGGGGCCTCCTTCGGGTTGAACGGCCCAGCCGTATTCCCCGACTGCTACCACGCAACCAGCGCAGGCTAGGGCCCCCTGCCTCCCACCAACCATCACCAGGGACTCTAGCTGGGCGGAAATCCCGAACCCGTCAGTCCCGGGCCCTGCCTCCCTGGAGGTGACCAACTCTGGTGTTTCATCAGCCCGAATCTAGAGCATTGAGCACTTTATCTCCCACTACTCAGCGAAGATTCTACAGTCCCAGTCCTCCCTTTCACCCCTCCTTCCTCAGTGTGCTCCCCCCACCCCCAACCCTTGGACCTCTAGACAGGCAGCCCCCTCCACTAGAGCTCAGAAGTTAAACTTTGTGTTCTCCTGAAGCCCCTCCCCACCCTAAGTTATTGCTGTTCTCCAGCTGTGTGTGTGCTCATCCTCACCCTCATCAACTCAGGCCTGGGGCCAGGTGTGGTGGTGGGTGGAAAGAGTCATGTGTTTTTTTTTCTCTCTTTGATTTTGTTTTTCTGTCTCCCTTCCAACCTATCCCCTTCCCCCCATCAAAAAAAGAAAAAGACAAACACAAATAAAATATCTAAGCGGAACTATACCTTTGGCCCAGGCTGCCTCTGTCTGCTTTGTCCTGCCGCCTAGCCTCCCTGGTATGCCCCAATCCAGACCCTTGGCCCCCAGTCCCATGACCTCTTCACCTCCATCTACGTTATCTCAACCCCTTTCATTCCTCAGCCTCATCCTCTCTGCCATCATAACTTTATTGCATCATGACCACCACCAGCTTGGGGGTCTGGACCTCTTTGAGCTTTGACATATCTTATGCCCACAGTTCCCATTTGTGGATTCCTTATGAGACTCCTTAGGTTCTGGGTCCTTTTGTCCTCATTCCCTGCTTTGTCTCCCAACCTGTTCCCTCTCTGGGAGCTGAATTTCTCTCCTGGCATCAGACATTATCCTAGAGGGCTGGGGGATGGAACTGGAAACCCTGAATAGTAGGGGATAGTGAGTTTGGGGGCCAAGCAAGAGAGTATGGGAGCCGTGGAAATGGGATTGGTTGTGGGCTTGGAATGGGAGCTGAGTGCGTAAGGGGCTGTCTGGAATGTGGACATCTGGCCAGGGTGGCAACTGTTGGCCCATTGAACTTGTCAGGCCCTTTCTGGCCATTTCTTTGCCCCTTTGCCATATGTGTCCTGAGATGGGGCCACCTCTTCTTATCCATTTCTCAGCTTGGTGGTTGTCCTTCCCTCCTTCCCACCCAGAAGTACTGAACCTGGGCCTTCCTCTGTCTTTAGCTGTGTTGCTCTCTTCCATGGGTGTGTTGTGTGATTTGGTTTTCTCTTATACACATTCTGTATCTGCTCACATGCTTCTATCTCTAGGTCATGTTTTCTCTCTACATGGTCAAAGCTTTTTGTATGCCTCAGTACTCTATAAAGATTCTCAGTTCCCTGTCCATGAACTCTCCTGCTGTTTCTCGTGAGTTTTCCACCCAACTCTGTGAACATGCTCTTGGAACCTTGTTTTCTTTGCATCTCTTGCCCATTGAGAATCTTCCTGATCTCTCTCAACACAATCCCATCTCTCCATGTCTGTCTGTATACAGTTCCCCCCGCCCCCTCTGTCTAACATGTTTTCTGTTTCTCTCCCTCTCCCTGTCTCTGTTTCTGTCTCTTCCTCTCTCTTTCCCCCTTCTCCCCTGATTGTTTCTCCTCCTGTTCCTCTTCCTCCTGTTCTTCCTCTTCCTCCTCTCCCTCTTCCTCTCCCCTGCCCCCATTTCCCCTCGGTCCATCCACTGCATAGTCTAAGGAGCTGCAGATCAAGAAGCAGTTCCAGGAGACGTGTAAGATCCAGACTCGGCAGTACAAGGCTCTGCGGGCACACTTGCTGGAGACTACGCCTAAAGCTCAGCACAAGAGCCTCCTTAAGCGGCTCAAGGAAGAACAGACCCGAAAGCTGGCAATCCTAGCTGAGCAATACGACCAGTCCATCTCAGAGATGCTCAGCTCACAGGCGGTGAGGCCTGGGGTCCAGAGAGGGAGCATGGTGGAGATTGGCTGCTATTTCCCACTTGGTTATGGGCAATGAAAGCAGGGGAGGGGGTAGATAGAGAAGGGGCTTTTTGTTCCTGGGAAACCTCAGATAGCTCCCACTGTTAGTATTCTCTGCAATGGTTTTATTCTCTCGCTTGAGTATTTTCTTAAGGTCTTGACAAAGCCAGCCTGCCTATTCTACCAAGAACTACCAAGGAAAGTGTGGCTGTAATTTTTCCTTGAGCCTGAGTTAGTTTAATGTGTGAAGAGCAAATCAAAATGTTTGTAGCCCTCAGGCCAATTTTCTGACTTCTGGAGGATTTTGAAGGTTGCTGTCTAAAAGTGATCACACATAAGTAACATGGAATGGTCACTTAAAATATACACATGGTGTAAAAAGTAACACTATTCATTGCCATTTTTTCACCCAATCCCACTTCTCAGAATTATTGTTAATAATTCATTGTACTACATTATTTCCTATGCATATCGGAAAGTTACATAAAATTGTGAAACAAGAATGGAATCATACTTTACATACTATTATTTAACTTCTTTTTTCACCTAATATTTCTTGGACCTCTTCCCATGTCAGTACACATATCTCATTTTTTTAACAGCATAAAATTTTCCATGGTATAAATATACCATAATTTATTTAACCCATCCCTTATTGGTGGACATTTAGGTTGTTTCCAGTATATTGCTATTACAACGCTTCAGTGAACACCTTCGAGCACATGTGCAAGTATACCTTGGGGATAAATTCCTGGAAGTGTAATTGCTGTGTCACAGGGTATGACGACCTTTCATTTTGGTAGATGTTGACACTGGCTGCTTCTTGAAACCTTAGGGCCCAGGCCTACCTGGGGCAGGGGAGGATTGTGGGGGTTGGGGAGGAGGCCCCTAAAATTAGTTCTTCCTATTTTCCAGCTGCGGCTTGATGAGACCCAAGAGGCAGAGTTCCAAGCCCTTCGGCAGCAGCTTCAACAGGAACTGGAGCTACTCAATGCTTATCAGAGTAAGATCAAGATTCGCACGGAGAGTCAACATGAGAGGGAGTTGCGAGAGCTGGAACAGAGAGTAGCTCTGAGGCGGGCACTGCTAGAGCAGCGGGTAAGAGGGCTTGACTTCCAGGATGGGGTGGGCAGTCCTCCCCACCCCCCGAACCCTCACTGGACTCTCTAATCTCTTCTGGGTGTTCCAGGTGGAAGAGGAGCTGCTGGCCCTGCAAACAGGGCGTTCTGAACGAATCCGGAGTTTGCTTGAGCGGCAGGCCCGTGAAATCGAGGCTTTCGATGCTGAGAGCATGAGGCTGGGTTTCTCCAGTATGGCTCTGGGGGGCATCCCAGCCGAGGCTGCTGCCCAGGGCTATCCCGCTCCACCCCCTGCCCCTGCCTGGCCCTCCCGCCCTGTTCCCCGTTCAGGGGCACACTGGAGCCATGGCCCTCCTCCACCTGGCATGCCCCCCCCAGCCTGGCGTCAGCCCTCTCTGCTGGCTCCCCCAGGTCCCCCAAACTGGCTGGGGCCCCCAGCACAGAGTGGGACACCCCGTGGTGGAGCCCTTCTACTGCTAAGAAACAGCCCCCAGCCCCTGCGACGGGCAGCCTCAGGGGGCAGTGGCAGTGACAATGTGGGCCCACCTGCTGCCGCAGTGCCTGGGCCTCTGAGCCGCAGCACCAGTGTCGCTTCCCACATCCTCAATGGCTCCTCCCACTTCTATTCCTGAAGTGCAAGGTGGATATGCAGATGGAGGGGCAGGGGCAAGGGTGGGTGGAGCCTGATTCTGGAGGGCCTAAAAGCTTGAGGCCCACCCAAGGGTGGGGGACAGGATGTTAGTTCCAGCTCTCCTCAAACCTCATCTCATGAGCTTCTTGGGCTGGCCAGTGGCCCAGGGTCAGCTTGGGCATAGGTTCCTCAAGGCTGACTAGGAGCCCCTGCCTCCCCACCATGGTGCCAGGGTCTCTCTCCACCACCGCCTTGGAAAAGGAGGGAGATGTGTGTGTGTCAAATATTCATCTAGTCCCCTGGGGGAGGGGAAGGGTGGGTCTAGATATATTCAGAGAACTAAACTACTCCCTACATTGGGGCCATGGATTGGGGACGCCAGGCCCCCGCAGACCTGGGATGTGACAGAGCAAGTCTGGGGGTCTGGGGTGGGGAGTACGGGAGGAAAGGGCCTTCTTAGGAAGAAGGCTAAGGATGGGGTCTTGGGGTCAGGATGCCTGGGTCTCTCCATTCCCCTGTTGCCGTCTGAAGTCCTGTGCCGTCTTGTCTTTTTTTTTTTTTTTTTTTTATTGAAATCAGAGCTGGGGCAGGGGAACAAGGGAAGGACCTTGGAAGGGGCTGCTCCCAGGTCTGGGGGTAGTCATGGGAGCCCCTCCCAGCTAGGGGCTGGCACAGAGCCCCATGGCAAGCTTTTAATAAACTGTTGGTTATTCTAACAGACCCTAGGACTCATGCTTTCTAAGCTGTGTATTAAGGACTGTTCAGTGGCAGGTGATAATGTTACTTGTATTTAAAAAGACTACTGGGCTGTAGAACTAAAAATTGCAGTGTTCTTAATGACTTTGGCCATCACTAGATCCAGAGCCTTAGATGGGATCATTAGACTTTTGACCTCTGCTTCCCTTTGCTTTGGCTTCAAAGATTTTTAGAAGGTTCACTTCATGCTCAAGCTCCTAGCAGCTCCAGGCTTACATCTTACCAACAACTTCAACAGCAAGAATCCCAGCAAATTCCTGAAGTGACCTCATTGGCTCCATCTATAGCCAGAGGCCTGGCATGGTGCTCTGACTGGTAAGGTGTAGGTCCTATACCTCCAACCCCCTGAATGCTGAAAGAGTTGGCCCATAGACCAAGGGGCTGTTTTTATAAAGAGGAAGGGAGACATAAACACCAGCTGTCTCCAAGGTATTTCATTTTGTGCTTCACACTCTTAAAGCCAGTTTTTCAGAGTCCTTCCACCAAGACAGGAGGATCAGAGGCACACTAATCAGATTGGAGAAAGGAGATGAGGAGCCACACTCTTCTAATAGAGCCTGATGGCAGGGTCTAAAAGCTGGGACTTCTTTGGAGAACTTGAGGGAAATTAAAGGGAACTAGATGGGGTGGGTGGGAGGACAGTGGCCACTTCTCAACCTCCTGGCCCAAAGTAGAGGGGGGTGGGCGTGGGGGACTAGTTTTGATGAGGCGATTCAAACACTCCTTTATTGAGTCTTAAAAAATAAACTAAGCACTTTAAACTGAGAATGTGAAACAGAAGTAGGATCCCAGCAATTGTACCTGGGGGTTTCAAGTCTGAAGAAAGGTGCTTCTCTTTGGGCACAGAGTTTGGGTTGGCTGGGGGGCGCTATATATGTGTGCTTTCTACAAGTGTATAAAGTTCCTCCTGGTAGATGGGGGAGCTTAGTTACTCTCGCCGTCACTGCTAATGATGCCACGCATATGAGACCAATCTGGGCGTGGTGGACAGTGCCGCTCTTCCTCTGAGTCCAAGGTCCGGCGGTATAGCTCCCCAGGGGTGGCTGATTCTGAAGGGTTCCAGGCCGTGCGTCTGCGTGGCCGACCTGGGGGGAAGAAGATTAGTTGTCTGAGGAAGTCCAAGCCCCATCTGTTCCTGGGCAGGGGGAAGAAGCCCCTCACCTGAACAGCTGATAATGTTAGTAATGTCCAAGGATGCCACCTCGGCTGCCTCCTCACGCTGCTCCTTCAGAGCCCGACACTTCTCTAAAGAAGGGTTACCTGGGGCAGAAGAGGCTTGTGATCCTCCCTCCCCAGCAGCCAAGGACCTCTCCTGCAGCCCCAGGGCATACCCGGCCTAACCCTTCATGCCCAGAGCTTCCAGCTCTGCCCGGAGGACACACAGGCGCTCCTTGCGGGAGCGGCAGGAGCCCAGCAGCTTCTTGTAGTTGCGATGGGCGCCACAGGCCCTAATGTAGCGCTTTAGTCTCATCACAGCAGGGTGGTCCTCATCACGATGACCAGCCTGGCAAGAAAAGACAACAGCTGAAGGTCAGGTCTTCTGGGTTTGACTCTAGGTCTCCCTCTTCACTTAATTGTGGCCTCCCACCCCATCTTCACCCTCACCTTCCTGCCTTTGGGTTCCGGACTGCCATTTGCAGAAGAGGAGGAAGAGCTTCGCAGCCTGCTCTTCTTGGAGCTCTTCCTGTAAGAGCGGTTCTTCCTCTCCCCCTTGAGGGTCCCCCCTGCCTCACTGTCACTCACCTCCCTCTCTGAGTCACTTGCCTCACCATTAGTTGTCTTTCTACTTTCTACGTTGGCTGACTTTCCCATGCCTTTAGTAGCTGGTTTCAACTTCCTCCAGCTGTCTTCTCCATCCTCCTCGTGGCTGCCACTCTGCCTTTTGTCACCATCCCACTGAGTCCTGTCCTTGCCCTTCCTCTGTACTAGGGGCTCTTCATCTCCCCCACTGTTATCTCTGCTGCCTGCTGCTGCTCTTTCCTTCTCTTCCTCTCTGTCCCCCCAGTCTCCCAGCACTTTCGCTGCCAGGCTTTTCTGCTTACTGCTCCTCTCCTCCCAAACTGACTTTTTCCCTCCATTGTTTGGAGCTCTGGGTTTCCAATCCTCTCTGTTCTTTTTCTTGGCTAGGGTCTCTTCCCCCTCACTCTCCATTTCACTTTCCTGGTGTCTTTTGGCTCTTCTGTTTTCCATCCTTTGGGCAGGTTCTTCCTCACTGTCCTCACTCTCCTCCATGGCCTGCTTCCTACTAGCTGAAATCTTGCCTGGTACCTGCTTGTTCTTAATTGTGGCCTCCCACCCCATCTTCACCCTCACCTTCCTGCCTTTGGGTTCCGGACTGCCATTTGCAGAAGAGGAGGAAGAGCTTCGTGGCCTGCTCTTCTTGGAGCTCTTCCTGTAAGAGCGGTTCTTCCTCTCCCCCTTGAGGGTCCCCCCTGCTTCACTGTCACTCACCTCTCTCTCCGAGTCACTTGCCTCACCATTGGTTGTCTTTCCATTTTCTACTTTGGCTGACTTTCCCATGCCTTTAGTAGCTGGTTTCAACTTCCAGCTGTCTTCTCCATCCTCCTCGCTGCTGCCACTCTGCCTTTTGTCACCATCCCACTGGGTCCTGTCTTTTGTCACACGTTTCTTCCTAGTCCTGCCTTTGGACTCCTTTTCCTTATTCCCTTCCTCACTGCTCTCTTCTTTCCAGACCTTACTTGTTCTAGCAGAGCTCTCCTCCTCCTCCCAGCTCTCCTTCACTGCCTCCTTCTCTAATCCAGTCTTGTATGCAGTAAGGTCCCTCTGCTGTTCTTCCTCATCGCTGCTCTCAATTGCTCTTTGTGAGGCCCGCTTTGGACTCTCCTCTGTGGGACTGACTACTGCCCCCATCCCATTCTTTGCTGGATGGCTGAAGCAATCTGGACTGGAGGCTGCAGCACTGGGCTCTGGAATGTGGAGAGAAGAGAAGGTTGGGACAGGTTCCTCCTGCCCCTTTTCCCTCCACTTGGGATAGGTTGTCTCAAACCCTGCTTTGACAGATGAATGGAGAGACAGCAGGAAACAGCCATCAGTCCACCCTGTTCCTGGTTCCTAACTCACTGGCCTCACGACCTCATCGGATGCCTTGGGACATATTACATGCACAGTAAATACTTTCTGAATGAACCAACTATGCAGAAGGCACTAACCTGAATCCGAATTCAAACGGGACCTTTTTCTCTCTGGGTCACTGCAGAAGGTGGGGGGCCTCTTTGCCTTCTTGGCAAGGTCTAGTCCTTCTCTGGCACCCACTTCATCCACCTGTTTATGCATCAAGAGGGCAAAATGTGTATCAAGGTGATGCTCTGCCACACCCCTTCTCTGGCCCCTACTCCTCGGCAACAAGCCCTCCTCCCGTGGAGGGGGTTCCGCCCACACCTGCATCTTCAGCAGTTCCTCCTCCACGAGCCGCTTCAGTGCCTGCTTCTCCTTGGGATCCAGGTGGTCGCTGCCGGTGTGAGCCAAGAATCTTCGCCGCACGATGGAGTGGGTGAGCGTGCTGCGGAGAGAGATGTCAAGGGCGAGTCCCCGGCCCGGCCCTGCCCTTTTCAACCCCAACCCCAACCTCCAGTGTACCTGAGGTCCGGACGGCCTCGGAAGAAGCTACGGGTAAACTCCCGCATCTCATTCTCCCGCGCCATTTTGCTCGATTGGGATTGGTGGCCCCCGCCTTTTTTCTTCTCGGCCTCCGTTAGCGCGTTTGACAGGAATATGCGCACGCGCAGTGTAGTGGCGTTGTAAGGCGAGGGACCGTTGGGTGTCGGTTGCAGGACGCTTGGACCGAGGGCTTTGCCAGAAAAAACTTGATTTCCCGGCAGTTGGAGGGTCTCGCGGCTCCTCCCTTTTTTTTTTTTTTTTTTAGAACCGATCGTTTTCTAAAAATTCTCGATAGAAACTGATTCGGCGCGGCAACCTTTGGGTGTACGTAATCAATCCGCGACACCTCCGTCCGTGGTCTCGGGCCAGCTAGGCCGCTGTGACTTCGAAAGACAGAAGAAAAGCGACATCTCTCCTGAGAACTAGGTCTCCCCGGGGGAAGAGTCTTGTGCCTTTCAATCTCTGAGCACATGTAGAATCAGTAAGGGCTAACCTCCAGCGTCCGCCATCTTTGTGACATCATTAAGTCGCGGCGACAACATCTTTAGAGTAGTCCCTGGAAGCAAAGTTCCTTTCCCGGTATTCCCTGAGAGGGCAACTGGGGTGGTAACGGAAACTGGGCGCGGGGTACGCCGGGAATTGTAGTCCCAGCAGGCACAGTTTTACTTAGTTTCCGGAAGTGGAGGTTTGAGGCGGGGCTGAGCGCTATTAGGGTAGCGGGACTTCAGTGCTGGGGAGCCGCTCCAGGGGCCGGTCATGAACGGGCCGGCGGACGGCGAAGTGGACTACAAGAAGAAATACCGAAATCTGAAACGGAAGCTCAAGTTCCTCATCTACGTGAGTGATGTGGTGAGGAGGTGGGGGGTGAGGCCTGTCGCTAGTAGGACCGCAGTTTACACACGAGTAAAGGGAGTGGGGTGAGCTGTCGTCAGGTTCCGGGCCCCTTTACGGGCCACCGTCGGCTCAGCGCGCACCTTGACTGTGATACAGGAACACGAGTGCTTTCAGGAGGAACTGAGGAAGGCACAGAGGAAATTGCTGAAGGTGTCCCGGGACAAGAGGTGAGACACGCTGGGTGGGAGAAGGGAGCCCTGAGGGTGATGAGGTCCCTGTGGATGTACATATTCGGACCCTGTTACAGGAATAGGGCCACACGTGCATGGTGCCTGCCTTGGGGCTGTTGCTAGGTTCCAGCGTACCAGCTAGAGGGGACAAGGGCCAGGACAACATTGCTGAGGTAGCAATAAACACTCTTGTTCTCCCCACCTCCTTCCTCAGTTTCCTCCTAGACCGACTCCTTCAGTATGAGAACGTGGATGAAGACTCTTCGGGTGAGCATGAATGATAGGTGGAGGACATGGTTCCTGGCACTTCAGCAGGCTTCCTGGGCCCTTCCTTTTAGGCTGTGGAGGCGATACAGCTGCCGGTGGTTTTAAGCCTAGTTGCTTGCCCTCCACTTCTACTATTCTTCCAATCAAGCATTTATTGAACATCTGTGTTTTAGGCACTGTACTTTGGAGATACTGTGGTGACCGAGATGGATGAAGTCTCTTGGAATTTTTATTCTAGTTGGGGATAATAAGTAAGCAAGAAATTACAATGTTAGATTTGAAAGGAATAAAATCAGGCTAGAGCAGGGATGATAAACTTTTTCTGTAAAGGACCAATTAAATATTTTAGGCTTTGCAGAACATACAGTGTTTGTCACAGCTTCTTAGTTCTGCTGTTGTAGTGCAAAAGCAGCCAAAGGTGATATATAAATAAATGAGCATGGCTGTGTTTCAGTAAAACTTTATTTATGGACAATGAAATTTGAATTTCATATCATAAAATATTTTTTGTCCCTTCACCCCCAACCATGTAAAAATATAAAAGCCATTCTTAGTTTGCAGGCCATATAAAAGCAGATGGCAGGCAATGTCTCAACAGAGTGTCCAAGAAAGGCCCTTTTTAGGAAGTAGTGTTGGAGCTAGGACCTAGGTAAGAAGGAGAAAAAAAAACAAAAAACAATCTTAGAAGGTATGAATGAGGTTTCCAGGCAGAGAGAATAACAAAATGCATATTCTCTGAGGTAACAGAAGAATCTGAAGAACAGAAGTGCTAAAGCATATAAAGCAGTGTTTTTAAACTTTTTATTTATTTTTAATATATTTTTATTGATTTCAGAGAGGAAGGAAGAGGGAGAGAGAGATGGAAACATCCATGATGAGAGATAATCACTTGCCTCCTGCAAGTCCTCCACTGGGGTTCGAGCTCACAACCCGGGCATGTGCCCTTGACCGGAATCGAACCTGGAACCTTTCAGTTCGCAGGCCAATGCTCTGTCTACTGAGCCAAACCAGCTAGGGCTGTTTTCAAACTTTTTAAAGCACTATTTACAATCAGCAATATATTTTACATCATGAACAAGTCTCTACTTAAATACTTATAAAACAAAATTTAATAAAACAGTGTTAAGATCACTGTACACATACTTTTTCTGACACTTTTTAGACTTTTTTTTCATTGAATGCTGATTGCAAACAAAATTACTTCATGACCTACTAATGAGTTGAGACCCACAGTTTGAAAAGCCCTAGAGTGGCATTTGTGCCTCTGTTTCAGGATGGGACCCTCGGAAGCCATGTCACATACAGTCACCTCTCTCTGTGGTCCCTTTCAACCTTTCTCTAGAGCAGGATCAGCAGATGACATTCAGCCAGGCTGCTTGTTTTTGTAAAAATTTTATTGGAACACACACCACCATTCATCTACATGTTATAGGAGGATAGTAGATGATAAATGAGGTCAGAGAAGTAGGTAGAAGCCAGCTCATCTAGGTCATGGCATAAACATTTGGCTTTTATTCTGTCTTCTCTTTGCCTGCTTGTTCCTTCCCTCAGGTATTCCAATTAACTTCCTGATCAAGGGGAGTTTCAGGGTAGGAAGCAAGAAAGTCAGCATGTTCATGGTCAGAGTGTGATAAATCTGAAGAGCATGAGCTACACACATAAGCCCCACTTATATCCTGGAGAATCCCACAGTCTGGTCAGGGAAATATCCACACGTGATACATTTTAGCACAGTGTAAGGAGAACCATGACATGTGAGAGTAGGATTCTGGAACAGCCAGTGATTAACTGGGCCTGAAGGATTTTGGAAGACTTCTCATAGAGGTGCCATTAAATCACACTTTTTTTTTTCTTTTTCAGTTACAATTGACATACAATATTATATTAGTTTCAGGTGTACAATAGTGATTAGACATGTATATTAATTTGCTTCTTAAAGGATATATTTCGGCCAAGAAATTGAGAAAGGCACATATCACATGTAGCAGTTATTTGTCAAATGAGTGATGGGCCTTGTAGGTAGAGGCACAGACTGGGAAGTAAATGTTGTTTTTTTATTAAATTGGCTGGCATGATGTGAAGAGTATAGTTTGGTTGGGAGATCAGAAAGGTAGGTTTAGGCCACAGTAAGCATTTCAGATGTGATCAGGTTTTAGGTTGTTCTGGAGTTGGAGTGGCCAGTGTGCTGCAGGAGAGGTGAGACTGCTTAGGTGGTGTTGACACCACAGGGTAGTGGCTTGATCTTGTGGCAGTTAGAATGGGGGGCAGTGGATAAAGATAGGAGAAATTTGAGAGATGGGTTAACAGGACCCTGGATCATAGGGAGTGGAGCAGAGGCAGGAGCTGAAAGCAGCTTAGAGGTGAATAAGGAGAGAGTGGCATAAGTTGGCCAGGGTTCAAGTCAGAGACCAGGGTTCAAGTTCAGCCCCACACCTTACTCTTAACATCAGTGACCTCATCCGAAAAGTGGAGGTGAGGCCCTCACCTTCCTTCTTGGATGTTTTGAAGAGAAGGAGGGGTGGTGAATGCAAGGTGCCTGGTCAGAGTCTGGCAGATAGAAAGTGTTTGACAAAAGTGTTACCATGGAGGAGCCTGGCAGGACATGTTTGTGGAAGTCAGTTGTAAAGGACCTTTTAAGAAGTTGGAGAATCTGTGGGCTCCCCAGGATAGCACGTGCGCACCAGCTGAAGAGTCAGCTTCCCTGAAGCCCTTCCACAGAGTCGAGGTTATACCCTCTGGGGTGGACAGGAACCCTCCCCACTGACCAGCTCTCCCCCTCACAGATTCAGATGCCACTGCGTCTTCAGATAACAGTGAGACAGAGGGGACACCCAAGTTGTCGGACACACCAGCCCCCAAGAGGTGAGAAGAAGCCATCATTCTCTGGTAGTGGGGGTTAAGGGGGGCACCTGGGCCTCCTAGCTTCCTCTGACCCCCTCCCCTATCCTTTCTCCAGGAAAAGAAGCCCTCCGATGGGGGGTGCCCCCTCTCCCTCCAGCCTCTCTCTGCCTCCTTCAACAGGGTTTCCCCTTCAAGCCTCCGGGGCCCCCTCCCCATACCTGAGCTCGGTGAGTTGGGGCTCAGGGATGGGAAATGGTAACTAAGATGCCTGGGAAGAAGGTGGGCATCATTTGGGTAGAGGGGCCAGGCCTCAGGGTGAAACTGGCCCAGCTCTGGGGACATCACTCTGGGTATGGCCAGCAAGCATCCCTTGGAGGGGTGTGAGTCATGGCTGCCTGGTTCTTTCTGGTGTAGGAATGGGGGACAGATATGACTGAGGAGAGCAGACCCCAGGACAAAGTCCTGCTGCTGTCCCATCCCCTTCTGTTCTCAG
Source organism: Corynorhinus townsendii (assembly GCA_026230045.1). Lineage (NCBI taxonomy): Eukaryota > Metazoa > Chordata > Mammalia > Chiroptera > Vespertilionidae > Corynorhinus > Corynorhinus townsendii. The sequence goes on from JAPDVU010000009.1 coordinate 62,229,222, forward strand.
AAGCCACACTCATCATCATCTCTTGTTTTTCCATTCTTCTTCCTGTTTGCATTTTTCCCCTTCACCCCCCACCCATCCATTCCATTTCCCATCTCCATTCCCCAACTCCCACCTGCAGCTGGCTTCCCCCCCCTACCCCCCATTCCCTTCTGACTACCTGGCCCTGCAGCTGCCCGAGCCCAGCCCCCTGAGGCCCAAGCGGGAGAAACGGCCCCGCCTGCCCCGGAAACTCAAGGTACCCAGTTCGGGGGATGTTAGGGAGGGGCCAGAATGGCAGGAGGATAGCCATTTGAGGGAGGCTCAAGACAGAGCCTGGGGGCCTGTTCAAGAATTTTGAAGGATTGATTTGGGGCTGCTAGAGGCCCAGCCCAGGGCTAAGTACTGAGGGATATGGGTCAGAGAAATACTGGCTCACAGGCCTGATGTGGAGATAAATCAGGGGTAGGACCAGCCTTAGGGGACTCAGAGTAAAGATGCCTAGGGTCCTGCCCTTAGACTGTTGCAGTGTGACTGGGGGCCAGGCTCATTTTCACAGCTGTTCTGTGATGCCCGGCAGCCCCAGAGGGAGGGAGGGAGTTGTGGGATCTAGAATCAAGTCAAGGCTGCACCAGTTGAAACCATGGGAGGCTTGAGCAGGGGTCTTTCACCCTCTAAGACTCAGATTCTGTGTCTGGAAAGTGAGCAATCAAAATACATGTAATCAACAAGTGTTTACCTAGTGTCTGCTATGCACCAGGCACTGTTCTAGGTGCTGCAGATGAAGTGGTGAACAAAACACAAATCTCTGCCTTCGTGGAGCTCGTATTTTAGCAAGATAGGCAGAAAATAAAATAAATAGATATCAATGCAGAAAAATGGAGTCAGGTAAAGAGGATGGGAAGCAGCAGAGTAGATGGGCACTGATATTTATGGTTAGGTGGTCTGGGATGTTATTTGGCTGAGACTTCACCGAAATGAGAGCAAGCGATGTGGCTCTCTGGCAAAGTGTTTCAATTAGGAAGACTAACCAGTGCAAAGGCCCTGGGGTAGGCGTGTGTGTGTGTGCATATTTGGCTGTTCAAGGACCAGGAAGGAGTCAGTGTGATTGGATGAAAGTAAGAGGGAGAGAATGATCAAAGAGCAGGTCAGAGCAATAACGGGTAAAATTGTGTAAGGCCTTGTAGGTGTGTAAAGACTTTGGCTTGTACTATGGATGAATAGGGAGTTTTTGGAGAGATTGGGCAGAGGGAGAATCTGATCTGATTTACATGTTAATAAGATTGCTGGCACTGCTGTGTGGAGAATAGACTGGGGAGGGGGAGGAGAGAGGAAGGGGATCTGGTCAGGATGGAAATGGGGAGACCAGTAAGGAGGCCGCTGCAGTAAACCAGATAGTAGTGGAGAGGGTCTATTGCAAAGAATGAGCCACAGGAAGACCAGTGTGGGCTGTGAGAAAGAAGTCCGGACTGGGAGAGACGAGGAGTTTGATTTTGGACATGTTGAGATACTGTCTGGAAATGCCAACAAGACAACTGGGTAATGAGCCTGGGGCTCATGGGGTATGTACTAGAAGTCATCAGCATGGAAGTGGATACGATCAGCAAGTGAGCGTGTGGGTGGAGAAGAGGAGAGGTCTTCGCACTTAGCTCCAGGAGACATGAGGACACAGGAGGCACAGTGCCGTCCAGCTCTGAGTCAAAGTGGAATAGGCACCAGGCTGGACAGCTCTCAAGTTGGGTGGACTTTTGACTCAGGGTTCTGGAACCAAAAGTGAAATGGGATGACATGCTTGTGGTGGTGCTGCGTGTGCATTCTAGAGTTCTTCTCCCAGCTCTGCCACTTACTCCTTGTGTAACCTTGGCCCTTAAGCCTGAAAAATGGGTAGGTAATGGGTGATATACTGACCCTCCACCCTACTTAGCAAGGATTTTCTTTCTGGCCTGTAGGGCAGGATGGTAGAGATGGTAAGGGTCAGCGAAGCCTGGGGCCAATGGGCAGAGGTGTGGTGTGGCATGGGCTTGGCAGTTTGAGGCTTTCTGAGGTGTTGGTCCTAAAGTAGAGAAGTTTTGGGGAGCTAAATTGTAGACATTTAGGGGAGAGAATATTGGTTGGGAGAGAGGCCCAAATCAATGGCTGTGCTTGGGGAAGGGTCAGGGAAGACCTCAAAGAAGAGGTAACACTTGAGCCCAGGGTAAGTGAGATTTGGGTATTACAGGCTGAGGCAATGGTGGAAGGAAGACAGAGAACATGGCCAAGTGTTGTTTGGGCAAGGGCAAGAGGGATGAGACGGAACAATGTTGGAAAGAAAAGTAGGATTGGGGGCGGGTGGATCATAGAAGGCCTTGACGCCCAGAGTCTGGCGGGTCTGTGAAGGGAGTGGGGTCGTTGAGGCTTCTGAGTGACGTGGCGTGAGGAGGGAAAGCTGGGAAGACTGAAGCGGGTCATTTAAGAGCCTGGGCTTCAGTCAGACTCGGCTGGGTTTGAATCCCAGCTCCTCCATGTGACCTTGGGCATGTCATTTAACTCTGAGCTTCAGCTCGCTTCTCATGGGGTCATTGGGTCACTGTCACGTTAACATGAGTTAAGGGAAAGAAAATTTAGCCCAGTGCCTGGTCCCTAGTAAGCCACAGGTAAACATTAGCTGCTGTTAGTCACCTGAGGAGGCCATTGGGTGAGTCTAAGCAGGGTTAGGAAGTGGGAACTGGAGTAGGGATCAAGAGTAGTGGCCAGAGGAGGGGGACAGTCCTCATGTCGCTGTTTTTTTTCAGCCATTTATGTGTCTGCTCCTATGTGTACACATGGGTGCCTGGTACTAGATACAAGGGTGCTATTCAGTGCTTGGCCTCCTGTCATCAGTCCTGGCAGTCACCTGTACCCTGAGGTGCTGACCCTGATTAAAAACCTACTCTGGCCCTCCACGCCACCCGGGAACAGCTGTGAGGGTAGGCCATGAGGCCGAATGGGTTAAAACAATTAGAAGGGCCACTGTGAAGACCACACATAAACATTTGCTGCCACCCCCAACCCAGGGCCAGATTGGCCACTGCCCAGTGGGGACCTGGCAGCCTGTTTTCTCCTCTGGGCCATGACCTCTCCTCCCTTCCAGGGTGGTCAGAATGGTCAGAGAGCATTCATAGGAATCACTATCAGCATGTGCTCAGTTTGTGTTCAGGCAATGCGTGAAGCCCACGTAGCTCTCTGTGGCGGAGATTGTAAGGACCTGGCAGGAATGGGGCTGGAGGGTTGGGCAGGACAGAGGCCACTTCCCAGCCTCAGAGGACACAGCAGGACTTTTGGCAAATAGAAAAGGACACTACAGGTGGAAGGACCGCCCGCCCCATCTCAGGCATGCAGCACTGCCTGTCCTGCGGGCAGCAAGGAGCCTGAGGCCGTCAAGTGGAGGAGTGACACGCTCAGGTTTGTGTTTTAGAGAGCTCACTCTGGCTGCAGTGTGGAGGAGGAGCTGGATCTGGGAGAGGCTGAAGGCAGGGAGTCCAGTTAGGAGGCTGGTACCGTAGTCCAGGTGAGCTGAGAGGAGGGCCTGGCCTAGGCCAGTGACTGCGGGGATCCCAAGGAGGGGCCGTCCCAGATATAAGAGGCCTCACATAGCAGGAGTAAAGACCTAGGACACCCCACCACCACCACCACCACCGAACCAGTGAGTCCCACCATAGGAGGAGAGAGAGAAGGCCAGTGGTGGCCAGTGGTATCAGGTACCTAGAGGCAGGCAGGTAGGTCCAGGATGGCTCTGACTGCTGTGCCATCACAGGAGCTGCCAAGGTGCCTCTCTGGTGAGGCAGGGCCCAGCCTTTCCCTCCTGGTTTCCTGTAAGCCCCACCCGCCCTCATCATTGCCTCCATCACTACTACCCCTTACCCCCAGGCACTTGCTAGCTTGAGACTCTGAAGTGGCTACCGGTAGGGTAGGCCCCTGATTCCAGCATGGCTGGCCTGGCTGTGTCCAATACCCCTTGAATGAGCCTTTGCCCCTCCCCACCCCCCAGAACTGCCTTAAGGGGCAGTGCCAGCCTCCTGGAGGTCCCATTCCTTCCTGACAGCCCCTCCCTGTGTTTCTTCCCCCCCTGCTGCAGATGGCGGTGGGACCCCCTGACTGCCCTGTGGGAGGGCCGCTGACCTTTCCCAGCCGGGGTTCTGGGGCTGGGGTGGGGGCAGCCCTGGCCCCACTACCTCCCCCTAAGATGCCCCCCCCTACGATCCTGAGTGCAGTCCCTCGGCAGATGTTCAGCGATGCAGGCAGCGGGGATGATGCCCTGGATGGAGATGATGACCTGGTGATCGACATCCCGGAGTGACCCACTCTGCCCAAGCCCCTGTCCAGCCCCCTGTGCCAGCACATAAGCCCCAGCTTCCACAGAGACATTTATTGATGCCCAGTTGCCATGCTGTGGCCACTGACACAATCAGAACAGGCGTCAACATGCACACATGTCCCCTGGAAAGAGGGCCCTCACCAGGGAGGGCAGGAGGCTGCCCTCACATCCTGGCCCCATCCTGGGTACAGGGATTTAAATGAGTGGCTGGGAACATCGGCCACCCCTCGGAGTGGCCGAGACCCTGAGGTGCCTCCCCCTTCCATTTAAAAGGGCAGCTGTACAGGGCTAGATGTTTTGTTTTTCAACGAAAATTCTGTATTAAACGAGTGGCTCTTCTTTGCTTTTTGTCCTTTTCTTTTTTTGGAAACTTCTCCTCTTTCGAACCCCCCCTAATCCGACCCCCTCCCTGTGGTGGAGGGGACGGGCAGCCTGGAGAGGCAAGAGAGAAGCAGCAGCTGGGGCCTTAGGGCAGGGGCCCTGGCAGGATTCCCCCTGCAGGTGTGCACAGGACGGGTGGTTTGCATATTTGCATGTAGTAGCGAGTCAGGCAGGAGGAAGTTTGCATATGTGAATACAGATCTCCACAGCCTCACAAGAAGACCCACAGTCACAGAGATTCTCACGAAATAAGACAGGTAGTGCGGGGCGGGGCATCCACCCCGTGTAAACGTGCAACACACTCGTGCGAAGGTTGGGTACTGGACCCAGCCCTGAGGTCCATGTGCTGGGCAGCTGCTCGCCTAGCTCAGGCTGAGGGTAGAGCCCCGGCTGCAGGGGGCAGCTCGCTAGTCAAGGTGTGCCAGCGCTCCAGGGCTGTGTCTGGCTGCTGCAGACAGTCATTCCAGTGCTTTCGGGCCTCTCCCCGGGCACCAGGTCCCAGGGACACGCCACCTGGGGTGCAGGAGAGGTAAAATCAGGGCCCTGCTCTCTGCCAGTCTGCCCTCCCTCACCACCACCCAGCGGGCTCCTCCCTCACCAATGAAGTCGTTGGATTTGCCAATGTCATAGTCCCAGACGGTGACTTCCAGAGTCTTGGTGGCCAGAGCTGAGAGTTCCATCTCATAGAAAAACTCCTGGGACAGGGCAAGCCACACCTTTCATGAGACATTGCCCGCCCCCCTGCTGCCCCCCCCCCTCCCCTTGTGATCTCTGGTCCCTTCCCCATTTACCTCATTAAATTCTGGGTTGAGAGTCTTCTTCTTCACGCCTGTTTTGTGCTTGGATTTCTTATCCACGTCTGGCCTCAGGTACCTGCCAAGGAGGTGGAGCAGGGGCAGAGGAGGGTGGTCAGGGATAGGCCAGAGAAGGACAGGGCAGAGGTCAGGCTCCCTGGGGAGGGGAGGGGAAGGGAGGGAAGGGTGCCTCGGCAGGGGGAGGGCTCACGTCTTGACATAGGGGTCAGAGTAGCCATTGACGTCCATGGCAGCCAGGTGGGCACAGCGTAAGATGCCCACCAGTAGCCCCCGGCGTGGAGAGCTATAGCTGAGGCTCAGCAGGATGCGCCCTCGTTCTTCCAGCAGCCCAGGCCCCTGCTCCGCCTGCTCCAGCTTTGGGGCAGACACAGAGGTCAGCCTGCATCCTTACCACCTCCCACCCGGACTGGTCCCTGTGAGGTGCCTTACCTCCTTCAAGTAACAGGATATGCCCCTCAGCGCTGCTGACATGGAAGAGGGTGACGCCAGCTGAGAGGGCAAAGAGAAGGTTCTGGAAACCTGGCCTCCCCAGAATCTCCTCCCCTTAGTGCCCTACAGCCCCATACGGACCGGGACCTGGCGCTCAAGGCAGATATTAAAATGCTTCTTCTGTGAAGGCTTGAGGCGGCGGAGGGGTACTCGGATCTCTCCGATGAACTCATTGTGGCTCAGCTTGTCCTCATCACACACAGAGATCCTACAGGGAAACCAAGGTCAGTGCCCCCACTCCAGTGAGAAAGTGCCTCTGATGGAGCCATGGGCACCTGAGCTGGTCCTGCTCTGCCTTCAATACTCCACACCTCATCTGTAAAATGGGCTGGCACCTGAGGGGGATGTTTTGATTTGCCCTCTTCCTCTACCTTCCCTCTACATTGCCCAGACTGTCCCTGGTCCATCAGGATCTGCTAAGCGACTTCTGGAAGCCTTCACAAATCTTGGGGACTCTCCCTATCCCTGCCTCTGGGCCTGTGGACAGGATCCTGCTACATGTGCATAGGGTGTGTGTTGGTGGATGTGGTCACCAATTCAGGATATAAGGGGAGCCTTGAGCAGTTGGACGAGGCATCCACGCCCATGGAGCTCATGTCCTGTTCTGCATGGAGCAGGGAGCCGGCCTGGGAGAGACTTGTGGGACCAGAGATAATTAGTGTTTTTATTTCTGTTGTCTCCTTCTTCAGCCCCCTGCACTTCCTTCTGCTGTGACACTCTTGGGTAGCTGTCATGTAGGAATGTTCCATTCCCAGCTCTGCCACTTACTAGCAACCGCGTGATCTTGGGCAAGTCAACCTCCTGACGCCTCAGTTCTCATCTATAAAACGAAGATTATACTCACCCACCTCCTAAAGCTGCTATAAGGATCAAGTGAAATGAAGAAATGTAAACATGCATAGCCCAGGGCTGGAAGCCACGGAGCACCCAGAGAGTGATGTAGTCTTCATTCTCTAGCATCTGAAATATGGGGCCAGTCTTTCTGGTTTCTGCCTCTGCCCTCCCTCCAGTCCACCTCACACACAGCATCAAGGTGATCTTTCCCAAACAGCCCTGCCTGGCCAGCGTGGTCAGTGGTTGAGTGTCCAGCTATGAACCAGGAGGTCACGGTTCAATTCCTGGTCAGAGCGCATGCCCGGGTTGTGGGCTCCATTCCCAGTGGGGAGCGCACAGGAGGCAGCCAATCAATGATTTTTCTCTCTCATTGATATTTCTATCTCCCTCTCTTTTCTCTCTGAAGTCAATAAAAATAATAAATTGATAAATAAACATCTAAAATTTTTAAAAATAAAACAGCCCTGACTATGCCCCTGCCCTGATGCAAACTCTGCCATGACTCCCTATTACCCAGAATAAAGGAAAATTCTAGAAGCCTAGGTTTTGCTGCCCTTCATTCCCTGTCAGGGACTGCTCTCCCCATAACACCTCAGGGATGTCTGGGCAAGTTTCCTATCCCTTAAGACTTCATTCCTTAGAGATGTTAGGGGGAACAGAGGCAACAGAATGGGCAGACCTCCACTGCACAGGTCTGACGTAAAAGGGCTGTCGGGGACCAGGGAACGCTTTCAGGGGGAGGCAAGGCCTCAATGAGTGGAGGTTAGGGTGGTGGGAAGAGAAGCAGGAAGCAGGGAGCGCTTTCCAGGTAGAAGAGACAATAGGCAAAGGATAAGAGTAATGAACGGGGCGGTCAGAAGAGGGCAGTTGTCTGCTGGAGGCAGCAGGAGATATTTGGGGTAGGAATGCCAGGGAAACATTTTGGCCTGCTGCCAAAGGGGATGGGTTGCCACTGATTGTACCTGAGCATCTGAGAGGGGCTTCATGGGAAGTAAATCAACCAAGGAAGGTTCCAGTGACAGCTGTCCCAGAGGAGGTGCTGAGCTGGAACCTTTGGTAGCAGGAAGATGGGCCCTCACCTGAGCACCTTGTGGCTGATATCATCATCCGTGATTCCACTGTACATCAGATCCTCATTCCACACGGGATTCAGAGTGTTCCTCTGAGTCTTAGTTTTTAGCTTATTGGCCTGCGGTGTGGGGGCGAAGGATTCTCAATACATGTTCCCTAGACCCACAGAGGCTGAAAGCAAGGGGAGGTTGGGGATAGACCCAGAAGCTGCATCATACTGGGGGAAGGAGGGAGCTATTACCTTGCAGGCTCCAGGCAGCAGGTGCACCTTGACGTAGGGGTCGGCCAGGCCATTGAAATCCATGGGTTTGAGGCCCTGGCGAGGAGGGGATGAAAGAGTGGTGAGCTCCCAGCCCTCCCTCAGCAGAGTGGATCCTTGGGGTGTGGAGAGCCAAGGAGAAGGGGACTTGGGTGAGGGAGTGGGGAGGGGAGCAGGGGTATGGCCTGGAGAAGGGAAGGTGGGATGGAAACCCATCCCTCCCAGGTGGGAGGCAAACAGGGTTGAGGCTTGGGAGGTAGGGAGTGCCCACCTTGGCCCTGAGGATACTACAGTGCAAAGTGCAGGAGGCCTGGTCATAGAGAAGGTCAAACTCCAGCATGCCCAGGGTTGCTGGAGGAGAGAAGTAGCGTGAGTCCGTGTGTAAAGACAGGTGTGTGAGCACACAGTGGCAGGCCGGCTGGTGTGCTGGCTGTGAAGGTGTGTGCATGTCAGCCTGCCAGCCTGTGTGTTGGGTTCCTGGTTCGGCTGCAAATGGACTGTGTGGGTGGTTGTCTCAGGAGAAATATTGAATATTGAGCCTTGCTAAAGCTGTAATCTCCACACTGACTGCAGCTGTAGTGGCTGTGCCCATTGCCTCCCCCACACATACCCAGCAGGGCCCCATCCCCTTCCCTCAAGCCTGGAGGCCCCCAATACCACCCTGGGCCCTTTGAGCCCCCAGACTCACTGGCATCATCCGAGTCATAGCTGTCCACCTCAGCTCCATCCTCGGGCGTGGTGGCCCCAAGGAGGGCTGCAGGGGGGGCCAGGGCCAGGGGGGCCAGCTGAGCAGGGGCCTCCCCAAAGCCCCCTCCACCACCGCCCCCTTCAGGTGCTGGTCCCCTGCGGGGGAAGTAGTCGGAGATTTGGCGGATGGGCCGAATGGGCCCGGGGCACACGTTGATGGCCATGTGCTCCTGGATGTTGATGGTCATGCGATCGCCCCTGCGGCCCCTCATGCAGCACCCGAGTCTGGGGGGAGGGAGGTTCCAGCGTGAGCCCACTCCTTATACCTGTGGGCTGCTGGCTGCAGGCCAGGCAGCACCCTCCCAGTCTGTGGCCTCCCTTTCTAGGTGTGGAGGGCGGTCAGCCTGTGCCAGCTGATGGCCTGAGTCCTTGCTCCACAGGCTGGCCTGCTAACTCCCTCCCCCAGAAGTCCTGGCCCCACCTCAGCCTTGCCCACTGTCCCTTTGTCATCTTCCCAGCTCCTGCCCCTCATTCTGGGCTTCCGTCTGCCCCTGGGCCTGCCTACTCCCTGAAGCCACCCCTAGGTCTCCTCTGTCTCCCGGGGCTCTGTCCATCCTTCTGCAGCAGGAGCTTGTCTAGTCCGGGTATCACCCACTCCTGGAGACATTCACTTCCCACCTCCGTTCAGCCCCAGGGTCAGCCTGTCTGCCTGGTCCCCACCTGCAGCCCAAGCTGGGGCCCTTCCTCAGATCCTCCTCCTTAGATTGGCGCTCCAGGGGCGCCAGCAATTGCAGCCTCGAGCGGGCTGCCCCCCACCCCCACCCCGTAGGCACACGCAGGCTAACGCACACACCCTCACCCTCACCGGCCCCCCGCGACCCAGCCCCCAGCACCTGTCTCTGTGCCTCCAACAGGTGCCCGAGCACTGGGAGGACGGCGGGTGCAAGCTGGGCGGCGGCGGTTCCCAGGGTAGCCAGCAGGAAGAGCGCGGAGTCCGGCTGTGCGCGCCGAGAGGGAGGGAGAGCCGGGGAAAGTGCGGGAGGAGGGGGTGAGCGCAGTGGAGGCTGGAGGCTGCGGGCGCCGGCGGCTGGGGGCGGGGAGGGGCGGACGGGGCTGGGGAGGCAGCGGGACTCTCCCGCCGCCAGCCGGGCACACTTGGGGAAGCACACGAGTGCACACACAGTCACGAGCACGCAGGCTGGCACCGCATCTTGCACAGGCACTCCCTCCCACACGCTCGTGCCCACGTGCGCACTTACACAAGCACAGACCCGGACGCGCGCCGACACACTCACCCGGGAAACTTCGCATACACACACTCGCAAACACACGAGCTTCTGGCGCCGCCGGGGACCAACTGTGAGAACCGCCCGGTGTTCCCTAACTCCTCCCGGACACCCGCTCCTGCCTGTGGCCCGCACGGAGCTCACGGCGCTCACTCCCTCGCTTTCTCCTACCTTCCCTCCAGAGTCTCCAGGACCCGTCCACCCGCCTAGTTGCCATGGCGACGCGGGCTCTCTCCCCAGGTCCCCGGAGCATCCTCACGCCCCTCCCCCGCAGAGGTACGGAGGAGGGAGAAGGCCCTCCGCTCCCGCATCCGTAGGGGCGGGGCCTGAGGGATGGGGCCTGGAGATCCGCAGTGACCCAGGATCCCGCAAGGCGAGGAGGTCTGATCCTCCTGCGGTCGCTGGCTTGGGATCTGGGGGTCCCGAGCCCAGCTGGGGAGTGTCAGTCTGAGAGAGGAGACGGAGGTCTGAGGCTGTGATCTCCCACGCCTCCTCGCTTTGGCTGTTCAGGTGTCTCTGCTTGTGACCCAATCCACCCCCAAGGGCCTGTGTCCCTTTCTCAGGGAAGGCTTCCCCTTTGGAAATGCACCGCCCGCACCCGACCCTCTACCCGGGCCGGTTCCTTCCACTCCAGTTCCGTGCGCGGAGGGGCATGGACTTCGCTCGGAACCCCCAGAGCGCTGCAGTCTTTCCTCAGCCGGCTGCCTTCCTCACCTGAACCCTGCCACCTGCCGGCCTCACTCCAGCTTTTGATCTTTGCCCCAAACTTGCCATCCCCCAAGTCAAAGTCCTCATAGTGTCTCCAAGGCCCTCCAGTCCAAGACCCCGACTTCTTGGATCTCATCGCAGGCTCCTCTCGGGGCTCTCAGGAATGTTGCGTGCAGTTTCTAGAACCCACCTGGCTCTCTCAGGCCACCGGATCTGGACCCATAGGAGCCCTCTGCTGGAGGGCTGCCCCTTCCTCCAGGGGCCATTCTGACTCACCGCATCCTGGGAGCCTTCAGGGACATCCCCTCTGCCCAGCTTCCAGTGCTAGCCCAGGCTCAGCTCTGGGACACCGGCGTGTCCTGCCTGCTTACATTTGCCCTCCCAACCCCCACTAAGTTGCTAGGCCTGCCACTAAGTTGGCATCACTAAATGTTGTGATTTAAAAGAGAAACGTGGCTACAAAACAATGTGAACTGTCTGCTTGAAAATGGTTAAGATCTCCTGTGATGTAGCCTTAGTTGGTTTGGCTCAGTGGCTAGTGCTTTGGCCTGTGGGCCAAAGGGTCCTGGGATCGATTCCAGTCAAGGGCATGTACCTTGGTTGCAGGCTTGTCCCTCGCCCGCATGCAGGAGACAACCAATCAATGTGTTTCTCTCACACCGATATTTCTGTCTTTCCTTCTCTCTCCCATTCTCCCCAAAAACCAATGGAAAAATATCCTCAGGTGAGGATTAATAACAACAACAAAAGAGCTATTGTGATGTGTATTTTTTAAACACCCAATTTTTAAAAAGAGAGAAAAACAGTCCAACTAGAGAGATAGCACTTGTCATCTATCAAATCACGAAATTCAAAGCATTGGTTAACACACAATGTTGATGAGGCTGTGGGTAACGGGACAGCACCTGTGTGGAGGCCAGTATGATGGTGCCACCAAAAGGACAAATACATAGACTATTTGACCCAGAACTGTCACTTCTAGGATTTTGTCATATATATACATGTTGGTCCCATGAGCAAAATAATAGAAATTCAAGGTTATTTACAATGGCAAAGGATTTGGAACAACCTAAATGCCCATGAGTAGGGGACTGGTTCAATCCGTTATGACACAGTTTCACACAATGAAATAGTATGCAGCCATGGCATACTTGTACAGAATCACCTTCACAGTTTCATGTTACCTTTACTGAAAAAAGTAAGGTACTGGATAGCATGTGTGGAATGCTTCCATTTGAGGGGGGTTAGATGTGTTTGTTTATTTGTGCATAAATTATCTCTAGGAGGCTGCACAAGAAACGGGTAATGGTAGTGCCCTCTGAGGAGGAAGCTGCAAGGCAGGGTAAGGCAAGAATAGGAGTTATTTCCAACGTATATCCTGCTATACCTTTTGAGTTTTGTACCATGTGCATATGCTTCCTATCCAAATGCATTAAAAGAATGTATTTCCAAGTAAAGGCAACCATTAGGTTTCCTCAGGGCTCTCCAGGATAAGAAAGGAGACCGGGCTAAGGGAGATGCCACCATCGGGGCCAGAGCTGGTGGGCTGGGGGGGGGGGGGCAGACCCGGGCCTGCAGTGAGGGGAGGGGCAAGCTGGGCCAGAACCTTAGAGCCCTGCACCCATCCGCCACTGTGGTCTTCTCAAGGGACTTACCCAGCAGAGAGCTTTGTTGAAGGGCTAGGCCCTGGTTTGTCAAGAGGTGGAAAGGCTTTTCACCTATCCATTAAGTGAATAAATATTTATCGAATACCTACTATTTATTGTGGTGCTGTGACTATGACCAGGATCAATCATCTCTGCCTTTACAGCCTTGTAGAGAGGCAGACAGTACACAGACAAGGCCCTGCCGCAAGACCGATGCGGTGACTGGGGACGGTCACACGGTGTGGGAGCTCAGGTGCACTTCCCCGGGGAAGTGTTGTCTCAGCCACAACCTGGAAGATGAGAAGAAGTTAGCCCGGCCAAGGGTGGAGCAAGAGTGTCCCAGGCAGAGGTTCATGCCAAGGCTGGAGGGTGCCAAGGAAGAGAGAGCCTGGAAAGATCCAAAGAGGGTAGGTGGACAGGGCTGGACAAGCCTCGAAGGCCAGGTAAGTTCAGAATTCACACAGGAGCCACGGAAGCCACCGGAGGGCTTTAAGTAGTGGATGTGTGTTTCCCGGTTGGTTCTCACTGGGGGAAGAGTGAACAGAGGGTGATCAACCAGTGCACAGGCTTGTTGCCATAAGCTGGGTGAGACGTGGGGTTGGCTTAAATGAGGTGGGGGCAGAACTTCACGGGGGAGGAAGTGGGTGGATTTGAGATTTATATTGGAAATCAAGCCAACAGGTCTTGATCATGGGTTTGTCAGAAGAAAGGCAAGGAGTGATCTGAGATGACCCCTGGGCTTTTGTGTTGAGCAGAGTATCTTGAGGAACCCTGGGACATTGGCTGCAGTGGAAAGGAGAAGGTTAGGGGTAGGAGAATCAAGAGCTCCACTTGAGACCTATTGAATCGGAGGTGTTTGGGGACATACAGAGGCATGAAGCAGGAAATTGGGTAGAGGAATCTGGAGCTCAGAGGAGAGGGCTGGGCTGGAAATATACATTTGTGAGTCATCAGCATATAGATGGTATTTAAAGCCATGAGGCTGGATGAGATCACCTAGGGGAGAGAGTATAGATAGCAAAGAGAAGGTCCAAGACTGAGTGGGTTAGAGAACAAGGAGTCCAGAAAATCAGTGAGCGTGGCCGGAGCTTGGAGGCAGGTTCAGGATGCTGAGAAACAAACCGGATGGATTAGAGAAGTAATCATTAGATTTGGCAAGTTATGAGATCATTGGTGGACTTGGCAGAAGTGGTTTCATTGGAGTGGTGGGGACAAAGAAAGGCTTGAAGGCGTTGAAAAATATGTTCAACGTGAAGGAGTAGAGACAGCAAGGATAGCCAGCCCCTTAGGTGTTGTCTGTGCTCTAATGATATGCATCCCTGAGTTCTCTCCTCTGTGCTCCCTGAAGGCAGACAGCAAGGCATGTCGATTTTATCTAAGCCACAAATGGAGCCCAGCACATAGGAGGAGCTCGATACATGTAGTTAATCATTGGATGAGTAAATGAATGGATAATTCACTGCTTGAGTCGAAAGGGCCTTTTCGGGGAGAGAGGGCAGCTGTATTCTTTTGAGGCAATTGAGGAAACTGCAAAATCCACTCTGATTTTGAAGGCTCTGAGCCCCTTTTCTCCCCACTAAACCCCAGAAGCAGCTGCACATGGGGCCAGGGGCCAGGCCCAGCGCCAGGAACCAGGTTGAGTCCCTGCTGCCCCTTACATGCCTGTGACTGGGTAACTCACTTTCTCTTTATTATAAGAGATAAGTGTAGGGAAAAGAGGCCCACGTGAGCCAGCCCTACAGGAGACCCCCAAGGTGTTAGTTTCCCTCCTCTTTTCCCCTTTTCTCTCTGGGCGTTTTGTTTCTGATTTAGGAAGCAGAACATGGCAAGTGCCTCCTAGTGTTGCTGTGAGGAGAATGAGTGGGCAGTCCATGAGGGCAGGAGAGATGAGGGTGGGGACCCAGTGGAGGAGGGAGCAGACTTCACACATGAACAGGTATCTGTGTAATAAAACCAAGGAGACCCTGAAGTGTCCTTGGGCTTGGGTAGGGCGGGACATATCTGTGACAGACAGTCCCTACCTGCCAATCAGAGGGGAGCTAACTCTTTGAAGCAGACTAGGGCGACAGAGTGAAGGTAGCTGTTGGGAAGTAACAAATAAAAGAAGGTTGGGGACAAGAAAGGGAAAATGGGATGGCCCTTGAGGGAGATCACCCAGAGAGGGGAGCCCCCAAAAGCTCTGTGCATGACTGAGAGAGCTGCCTCGGGAGATGGTCCAAGGGACTTTCTCTGACAACCCCATGCCTGCCATTCCCCCCTGCAATGCCTTCTCCTGACGTATCTGAGGCAACCTGTGGGAAGCGGGTTCTGAAGGGCCTGGAGTTGGGGAGGTGTGTCTTCCAGAAGAGGGAAAACTGGCAGGCAGGCGTGGACAATGCTGCCACCTAGTGGGGATCTCCTATGATTTCTCCTGGTTCCTTGGCTGAGCGCTAAGTGACAGGGTTTGGATGGGGGAAATGCCTGTGCTCCTGAATTTGGGGCTGCAAGGCCAGGGGAAGCCTCCAGAAGGAAAATGCACACCCCTGGCAAGTGTGTGCTGCCCACATTACTTTGCCCATCTGTGCCTTGGCTCCCTCCTCTGTGTAGTGAAGATAGTAGTACCTACTTCATAGGGTTGTGATGGTTAGATGAGTCCATCTATGGAAAGTGCATGGCGTGGTAATAAATGCTCAGTAAGTGGTGGTTGATCCAAGGGGAACTGAACGTGGGTAGCTTTGTCCCCTTCTTTACAGAAAAACCTGCTCCTTCTCTACAAATACGGTGTCCTTAGCCCCACCAAGGCCCTCCTGTGTCCACATTCTGGGGCTGCCACTGTTTACCCCAAGGGATGGGGGGCTCTTTGAGTCCCAACCTCACCCCTGCTGATTCCAAGGTGGTTGGGGAAGGGTTCCAAGCCCCAGAACTTTCTCTCTCCCCTCACCCCAGAGTGTGTGGTCATAAGGGCTCCGGGCTGTGACATCATAGAGCCACAGCCAGGGCACAGGAGTGGAGAGGCCATGAGTCTGTGGCAGTGGGCGAGGGTGTGGGTGTGGATGTGGCTGGTTGGGCTGGGGGACATTGAAACAGGTGGGGAGTGGTGCTGGGAGCTGTGGGAAGGAGGAAAACTTGGGGGGAGGGGGTCAATGCCTCCTCAGGGGCTGGGAGGCCAAGCTTCGGCCTTTCTCTCTGCTCTCCACACTTCTCTCCCATCCACCCCTCCAGTGTGGGCTTTCTTGTGGAGAGTTCAGCTGATTTTTGAGAAGTTCCTGGAACAAAATTGAGCCCCTCCATAGCCACTTGAAGGCTGTGTGGCCTGGCAGGTCTGCCTCTGCCGCTTGGGGTGGATGGGGGTCTACTTGGCTCTTGTCACAGACGTTGCTGTGGTCCGCAGCACCCAGCCCGGACAGCACCAAGACCTGGGCCCTGGGAGCAGAGTCTCCGCTCTTCATAGACAGACCTGACTTCTTTGATTACCCAGACTCCGACCAAGCCAGGCACCTGGCCGTGGCCCGGTTCATCGGAGAGAAACCTGTCATCTTTGTTAAGTCAGGTGGGAAGCAGCCTGAGAAGGGGCCGCCTCCTTGTCAGAGCTTGGAGAGCTGACCTCAGAGATGAGCCCAGGCTGCCTCCTCTGCCTCGTCTAGCAGGTTCCAACCCCAAGCTCTTCCATCACATCCTGGTGGGCATCCTGGTAGCGGCCTTCTTCTTCCTCCTTTTCCAGTTCTGCACACACATGTAAGGCTGCCCCTCACTCCAGCGCGCACCCCCCCCCCAGGCTTCCTTGCGGGAGGCCTCCCACCTCTGACCTCCATGCTTTGCAGGAGCTGCCAGAAAGGGGCCTGAAGAGCCAGCCAGGGCCCTGGACGCCAGGCTGAGTGCTCAGATCCACCCTCCTCCCCTGCTGAGGAATAAACGTTTTGCTTTTTTCTCTCTGACTGCTCAGTGACCAGCGGGGCCTGCCCTGTCCTGTGGTCATTCTTGCTCTGTCCCCAGCCTCCCACCCCACCCCCGCCTCAAAAACTGGGCCAGGAGGCCGGCGGCGTTCACGCAGATCGTCTTTATTAGCGGTCTGTAAAGCACCTCCCAGGGTCCCCGACCCCAGACTGGAGGAAGCCTTGAGGGGTCTGTAGCACCAGGGACATGCCAGGGCCTGAGGGCAAGTGTGCAGCCTAAGGGGGAAGGAACCGCCCCTCACCTGCCTGGGATGCTCAGCGCTGGGAAGGCTTGGGGATAGCAGCCACCCGCCCCAACAGACTAGTTAGAATTTGGAGAAGAGCTGTGGGCCACCAGCCTTGAGCAGACCCCTCCCAGAGCAGGGTGCTGGGAGGAGTTGCAGCTGGGGTGCGGGTGGCCTGGGCAGCAGGGCCTCCCCCACATTCTGATTCCTGGTCCCCTTGAGTCTCCATCAGCCTCCCCACAGCCCTCAAGCCTTAAAAGGAGGGGAAGTGGTGCCCCTTCCTCTGTCCTTCGCTCTTCAGGGCGCAAGGTTGTGGTCAGAGAGGGGGGTCTGCAGGAGGGTCCGCCGCCCTCAGCTCCGCGCGGCAGGACCAGGCCCTCTCCCTGCCCCTGAGCTTGCGGGTCTGCACCCACCCTTCGGAGTCCATCGTCAGTCCTGGGCTGCCAGGCTCCTGGCTCCACACCCCTTGCAGCAGCCCCAGAGCCTCGTCCCCGGGGGGTAAGGGTGGGGCTGGCGAAGGGGCGGGCAGGGTCCTCTGGCCTCACCTCACTCCCGGGCGGGCGAGGGCGAGGGCGGCGGGGAGCTGCGGGGCCAGAAGAGGCGGAAAGCCCCACGGCAGATGAGGAAGAACCAGTAGAGCTGCGGGGCGAGCAGCAGCGCGGCGCCCAGGTTGACGTGTGCCGGGAGAGCGCGGGGCACGGCGAGCAGCGGCAGGCCCGCGTGCCGCCCGTAGGCCCAGTACAGGTAGGGGAAGAGCAGCACCCGGCAGCACAGGAAGCTGAGCAGCATCAGGGCCCCGTTCACCTTGTGCAGCAGCGTGTGCTGCTGCTTGTACTGCGGGCGGCGGCGGAGAGCGGCCGGGTGAGGGCGGGCGTGTCTCCGCCCACAGGCCCCGCCCCTGGCCAGCCCGGGCCCCGCCCCTCTGCCCGCGTCCGCGCCTTCCCCTCTCGGGACAGCGCAGGTGAAGGCCCCACACCGCCTCCCCTCTCCGCACGCTGTAGTCGCTCTCAGACCAGACACCGCACCTGTCCTTTAAAGACCCCCTGCAGGTCCCTGCAAGCGCTGTCCTTCCCGCGCCCTCCCTGCGGGCTCCTACACCCTCAGGTGTCCTCTCACCTGGATGAGGATCTTGCCAAGGCAGACGAAGGGTGTGCTGACCTCGGCCATCAGCAAGCAGCCTAGAAAGTAGTCTCCCTTGCCCTGACGCCACACCTGAGAGGAGAGGAAGGAAACACGGCCTCGCTCTGGGCGCGTGGGCAGCACCTGCTCTCCCTCCACCACCTTTCAGATGCTTAATTCTGAGAGCCTGCACCTGCCCTCACTGCATCCCACAGTCTTGGAGGTAAGATGGTGTGCAGTGTGTTACATATGAGGAAACTGAGGCTCAGACACATGCAGCCGCAGCAGCTCCAAGCCCCACCGCTGGGCGTGGCCCCGCCAGGCCTGCTGACCCAGGCCCTCTTGCTGCCTGGGGCTGGGCTGGTGCGCAGTACACCCTCCTCGGCCCCTCCACCCTGGGCCTGCCCGCGCCCTGGACCCTGGACCCAGGGCCCCCAGGCTCCCCACAGTGAGGATGCCGGGGACAGGGCCCTGGCTGTCAGCGCCCTGACTCACCACGGAGAGCGGGAAGCACACCAGCACCATGACGGCGTGGTGCAGCACCATGAGGAACTCCTTGTGCAGGTAGCCTCGCGCCACGGCCCAGGTGCTGCCTGGGGCACGGGCCTCTCCTTCGTCCCCTCCGTGCCCCTTGACCTGGTGCTTGTGCCAGTGACAGAGAAACATGGCGTAGATGTCGTAGATGAAGTAGGGCACTGCGAACTGCGTGTAGGCAGAGGAAAGCCAGTGTCTGTTGGGCAGAGGCATAGGCAGAGAGAGGAGGAGGTGTCAGGAGGAAAGGGCACGGACACCGCTGCAGGGCGCCAGGGCTGATGCTGGATGCAGCCTGTGAGCCAGACTTCAAGTGCTCTTCACACCCCTGAGTGGGGAGTGGGCTCTCAGACTGCACGATGGAACCCAGGTAAGAGGGCAGAAACTGCTGAAAGTCATGCAGTCATGGCTGGAAAGCAGCAGTGAAGAGATTCAAACCCAGACTGACTTCAGAACCCATCAGTTTTTCATGTTCGTTCATTCATTCATTCATTCATTCATTCATCTTTCTCTCTGCAATATGGTGGGAGAAGAAGGGCAAGAGAGAAAGAGCAGAGGCAGAGAGAAAACGCTCAGGCAAGATGTGAAAGGCACCGGCGGTGAGGGCACATAGGAGGGCGAGAGCGATGGGAGACCATCTTGGCTGGCATTGACTAGTCATGACGTGCAGACACTAGTCTAGTATTCTAAGCCTCACGTGCACAACTTACTTACTCCCCCACAAAAGTTCTCTCAGAGGGTTGTATGGTCATCCCCTCCATTTTGCCAAGGGAAACTGAGTGGCTAGGTGACCTGGCTGAGGAATAACCCTAAGTCTGGCTCCACAGGCCTCCCTCGCAGCGTGCTGTTGCCTGGAAGACTGGAAGCAAGCATGGCAGACAGGCCCACTGGCACTGTCTGTGCTCCTTGCCTTCCTGGGTGTGGCCTGATGTCTTGTTTTCTCAGGTACAGCCAGGCACTGTGGAGAAAACGCTGAGCAAAAGGAGCCGAGAGCAGAGCAAGTTCTATGTACTCTGAGAGTAAACAAAAATGGAAAGTGCGTAATATGCAACTCTGCATTTTTCTGCTGGAGTCAGTGCATCGAGCCCTTTCTCTTAGGCCCTACAGTGCTGTGACAGGCCCGAAGCAGGAGTGGGAGGTCAGGGGGAACTGGCCCAGCTCAGTGGAGGGACAAAGCCAAGTCAGCCAAGAAAAGACACAGAACAGGGCTGAGACCGAATGTGAGGAGCTGCTGCAGGGGAGGGAGTGAGACCTGGAAGTAGACTGGGGGGTCGGTGTGGGTGGGCTCGAGCTGCAGGCAGAATGTAAGCCCTGGGGGATCGAGTTCTGGGGGAGGCTGCCCGGAAGGGAAGAGGTGGCCCATGCTAGCAGGGTAATTTCAGGAAAAGAGAGGCTGAGACCCTTGCGGGAGCGTGACCAGGAGGGAGAGAGAAGGAGCAGCTTAGCGACAGAGAGCAGAACGTGGAAAGGCGTCCAGCAGCTGAGAGAAGTTAGAGCCGGCAACGGCTAGGAGAACTGGCTGCAGCAGACATGATAGGGGGCGGGACCACTGGCTTTTAGGGGAACTAAGACCACCCCCCAGTCCCTGGGCAGCAACGTGAAGCTTTACACCCAGAACCACCCTCTAAGCAATCAGGTGCTAGAATAGGAACAGCTGTGGCCCCTAGATTAGCCTTGATCCTCCTCTTCTACCTGAGGATTAAAAGGGGAGGGAGAAGAACAGAGCTAGGCCGGGCGGAGAGGGAAGCGGAAGGTGACCTCTGTTGGGAGGCGAGAGGAGGAAATGTGTGGGGATCCGGGCTCATTTTGGACTTAGGGATGGAGAAGAGGAGGCAAGGGCAAGAAGCTCAGTCACTTGGGTGGAGTCTGAAGAAAGAATTCAGTATCCAGTATATGTGAGCCACAACTGCGCTAGGCACTTAACACACACAACTCAACTCCTCCCAGCGGCCTTTCTACGCAGGGATGTACCTCCATCCACAGATGAGGGAACTCATCTGCAGGGAAAGATGGGGCACCCCTAGTTCAGGCTCATCCAGACAATGTCCTTGGAGCTTGACAGCCACCATAGAAAGGAGGCAGGGCCGGAAGTGAAGCTGGGGCGTCGTCAGCACCCTTACAGGCAACTCTAGCGCAGCCCGTGGGTCACCTAGAGCTGGCCCGTCAGCACCATGGACAGGGCCCCTCTCCTTCCCACTCCGGCCCCACCTTTCAGGCCTGGGCTTTGGCAAGCACCAGGCACTGCAGCAGCCGCCAGTGCCAAATTTTGACCTCTACACACACACACACACCACTAGTGGCCTTGTTTTTGTCATCTTTCTTCTCTCCCTCATGCATGAAGCTGGGGCTGGATCCCTGGATTCTGGAAGGAAGTGAGGGGTGAGCCCAGCATGAAGAAGAAGGCACCCCAGTTAGCTGCTGGTTGGAAATAGGATCTGAAGGGTGTAGGGTGGGAGGAGGTAGGGGAGAACCTATGATAGAGAGGCTGGGAAGCCCAGGAGCTGCTTCTAGAATCCTGTTTGATCCCTATTCCTTCTCTGGTTGGTTCTGACCTTTAAGGACAGGACGTGGATAAATTTATCCCTGGGTGTTGAGTTGCAGCTGTTGCAGTTAACTTGCTCAGGCCCAGTGAAAGGCTTGGGGACCACTGAAGGAGCCCCCTAGCAGATCTCAGGGGTCACACACACACACAAGATGCTGGAACTTGGGCAAAGGGGGTCTCGGGAACTTACTGGTCATCAATGATGTGCTTGCAGGAGGTGGAGACGATGTAGCCAGCTGTGGAGGCCATGACGGCTTGGACAGAGGACACCAGCCTGGGGAGGGAGAGGCAGCAGAGGTAGAGGGAGCAGACACACCCCTTGGCTTCTCCCCTTTACTGTCCAGTTATGATGCCTTGGACTTGGTTACTTCTCAGGTCCCTCCCTGCCCATCTTTTCCCAAAGCTGCCTGTCCCAGGGTTCAGCACCAACACCTCAGCTCCTGCATTTGCCCAGCTGCCACTCCTCAGTTCCTCCCATTCCTGGCTGCCAGCTTCCTTCCCTGGGCTGTGAACACAGAGTTGTCTTCCTCACAGGACAGCAGGGAAGTCACCCTGGGGTGAGGCAATGCTGAGAATGTGTGGCTGACAACAATGCCCCTTCCTGGCGGGGGTGGGGGGGGAGGACAGCACAGGATGGCAAGGGGAAGCCCTGGGCCTGTACTTGCACCACTCAGCTGCCCCGTCATCATACTGGTCATCAACTAGTCCCTCAGTGACCCCAAATTCCCCTTGGCCACTTTCCTACTGTACCCTTAACTGCCACCATGCTCCCCTCCCCAGCTCTGGCCCCTCGTCCAGGGTTGTAGAGAGTTCTACCTCTCATTTGTCTGTCCTTTGTCCCCCCGTGTGTTACATATGCTCCGAGTAACACACAGCTCTGTTGCCCTGGCCTCAGTCCCTAATATCTTGTAGGATGTTCTAGTCACATGCTGATCTTGTTGAGGAGGTTGGGAGGGTGAGTGAGGAAAGGAAGAAAAGCAGTCTGAATGCGAGTAGACCAGATGGCTGGGTTTGGATGAGGTCTCCTGGGACAGAGAGTAAGGCAGTGAGGTGGGAAGGAAGCTTGGAGGTAAAGCCCACTGACCCCTCCAGGAGCCCCCAGATCCCACCAGGCCAAGGGTCCAAAGAAGGACGGGTTCCATTCATCCTCACGAAGCCTGAGGAGGGGAGAGGGGCTGAGGGGGAGGGATGCGGTTTACCTGGCTGAGACAATGACCGCGTCGGCCTCCTCCCAGCGCAGCTGGGGCAACCGCTGGAGCGTGTTCTTGGAGAGGAGGAAGAGTCCAGGGAACACCACCCCTCCAGCCACCAGGGTCAGCATGGTGGCTCTGGCCTCGGGCAGGGAGAAGAGCAGTGGGGAAGGGACAGGGAGATGGAGCTGAAGGGAGTTAGAGGTGGAGAAAAGACAAAAAGCCAGAGGGGGGAGAGAGGGGGTGGCACAAAGGGGCCAGGGCAGGAAGGGATGGGGCAGGGGAGTCAGGCCCGAGGCAGGAGGAAGGGAGTTAGGTTAGATGGGCAAAGGGGTGAGACTGGGAGAGGGAGGATCCCAGAAAGAGAGCAGGAGAAAGCCAGCCAGAGGGAGGGAGGGAGATGAGAGAGGACTTGGTAAGAGGACAGAGAGGGAGAGGTAGTGGAAGAGCAGGAAGATGCAGGTGGGGGAGGGGAGGGAGAGACAAGGCAGGTGGGAGGGGGGGTTTACGTGGAGAGGCTGGGAGGGCCCGAGGAGGCGGGGTGGGGGGTGAGGGGTGGGACCGTGGGGCCAGCCCAGAAAGGCGGGGAGGGAGGGTGGGAGGGAAGAGAGACAGAGGAGCGGCGGGGCAAGTGGTCAGCAGTCAGCACTGCTCTCCCGCCTCTTGCTGCCGCCACAGTCCCCCGCTGCCCGGCACTGACGCTGCATGGGGCATAATAGAGTGTCCATGCCCAGCCCCCTGCCCCCTCGGTGGGAGGGGGAGGGGGAGGGTAAGTCACCAGCTGGGGGAGGATGGGGGAGGGGTGGGGAAATGATGGCACCGACCAGACACCAAGAAACCGGACCTGCAGTGGCGTCTCCCCATGCAGCTCTGAGCCACAGCCGCGGCTGCGACAGAGATGGGGGGAGCAAAGAACAAGGGAGGGGGAGGCCCTTAAAGAGACAGCAGCTGCGGGCACAGGGGGCTGCCACGGACTAGGGCCAGGGGAGGGGAGGCTCTCCTCTTGGGGGGAAAGGTGGCCCAGGGTTCCTTGGCCAGCTGGGCTGGGGGGGCTCTGAGCCCCCAGATGGGCCTGACCGTGTTTCCCACCAGCATTTTGCAAATGCTACGTGTTCCTTGATGGCTGTTGGGGGCCCAGCTTAGGGGGCCCACTCCAGGAGGGGATAGAGGATGACCTGAGGGAGGGAGCAGGAGAAAGTGATGCGTCTTGCTGTCTCTGGAGAATTATTTTAAGGAATGGATAGGAATAAAAACACTTCAACACAGGTCAAGAAATGGTCCCTAGGCCATCAGTGATCCTCCCCAAGACGCACAGGAAAGAGGCAGGAACCCTTTCCTACGAGTGTCAGAATGGCTGCAGGTTTGAAGAGGGAGGAGAAATGCTGCCTCTCAGAAAACCCACCTGAAGCCCTCTGATGCTCCGCCCCCTCCCCCCCTCCTGGCCCCCTAATCACTGGTCATTCTTTTTGTCTAGGTTTATTATGCCTCTTCCTCTGCGACTTCACAGAACAGCTAAGTTTCCCGGGGCCGAGTGACTTGGCCAAGGTCATGCCACAGGTCAGAAGCCCAGCCAGAACCAGACTGCTTTCTGTCTTCTGCCTTCTGCCTTCCCATCACACACCCAACAGTCCTGTGGACTTCTGCATGACATGGGACCTGCTACCCAAACCTTTGGTCTCCAGGCCTGCCCTGTAAGGTACACCTCAATAAGCAACCCTACAATTTGCCTTTGCCTGTCCAAAGCCCATTCCACCCCGCCCTCCCACCCGAGTCAAAGAGCTGGAATTTGCTATTGCACGCTGCCCCCTAGTGGCGAACTGCAGGAACAGACCCTAAGAGGTGTCTGGCCTTGGCAGGAACCAGGGACAATTTTAAAAACAACAGTGGTTGCAGCTTCCTGACCTCAGGGCTTCACTTAAGGGGACCCAACTTGGAGAACGTTTACTGTGTGCTCAGCACCCGGCAAGGTGATTTACAGCATTCTTACTTCATCTTTCCGGATGGTAGTACCCTTGTTTCACGGACAAGAAACTAGTTTTAGAGATTAAAATCAAAAAACAAAAACAAAAACAAAAAAACACGAAGAAAAACTTGCCCAAGACAAAACAGAATTGGCAAAGCTGGATTTCAAACCTATGTTTACACAACTCCAAAGTGAAAGAATGGCAAAGCTACAAACAGGTGCAGAGCTGGGGGAGGGTGGGCAATGGCAAGCAGCCGTGACTGCTCAACTGAGGACCATAAACCTGGTCAAGGAGGCGCGGCTTCGAGCGCGATGATGTGAATTAAAGTAGGCAGCAACAGTTTTCTGTCTTCCAGGAACTCATCCAGACGCCCAGGTAAATTCCGCCCTGCTGCCCCCTCTCTCTCCAACCTCAGGTTTGATGGCAGCTTGCATGTATATAAGCTTTGTCAAATAGGCCACAAATTCACAGCACAAGGGCCCAACCCAGCCTACAGACGTGTTTTGTTTGGCCAGTATGGTATTGCCAATACAGTAATTTCTGAAGTTCTAAGTTATTTGTCAGTGTTTGAAAATTAGGAGATTTCACCTAAACATTCAACTTCTTTTAAGAAAGAATCAGAAGATCAGACAATGTTGGGCCCACATTTTGACTCCACAATGTTTGTTTGGAGCCGAGCAGCTGCCGCCCCCATTTAATAAATGAACACGCGCCCTCCCTCCTACTCAGGAAGTCCCAACGAAAGTCCCTTCTGATACTTGCAGGAGGCTGCAACCCTTACTTTATATACATGATTCATCTGACCCTCCATGTCTCCATGAAGAATGAAAGGTGGTTTTTTTTTTAAATATGTTTTTATTGATTTCAGAGAGGAAGGGAGAGGGAGAGAGATAGAAACATCGATGACGAGAGGGAATCATCTATTGGCTGCCTCCTGCACGCCCCCGAGTGGGGATCAAGCCCAGGACCCTGGCATGTGTCCTGTCAGGGAATCGAACCTGTGACCTCCTGGTTCATATGTCGATGCTCACCAGCTGGGCAAAGGTAGGTATTCTTATTAAATCCATTTACAAATGAGGACTCCAAAGTTCAGAGATGCTGAATGACTTGCAAAATCTTCCCCAGACAGTGTCTTTTGACTATTGAATCTCCCCACCCCTACACACACACACACACACACACACACACACACACTCTGCTTCTGCTCTACCACTAACCCTTCCTGGACGTAGGAGACCAGCTGCAGGAGCCCTGCCCCCCCCCCCCCCAAAGGATGCCCTCACCCTGTCCTCTTACTTGGATGCCACCAAAACGGCCTCTGGTCTCGGCATCTGCAGGTTGGAGTGGTTCTGCAGGCCCCAGCAGAGGAGAGCGAAGATCAGCGGGAAGAAGACGCAGCCCACCACGAAGAGCAGGGTCATGCCTGTCTGTGGTGGAGAAGGTGAGAAAAGCTGCCATGAGAACACCGTAGCATCATGTCCTCAGACTCGAGCTCCCTGTCACCTCAGGAGCTCTAACGGCCATGGAATCCCTGCATCTGTGACCATCAGAAGCCACAGGCATAGCTCTTCCCTAACCTCTGGGATCCACATTGTACTTTAAAGACCTCTCATTCAAGGCAACTGGACATCCTATTTTTTGTTATCAACCCAATTCCAACAATGTCATTTTTCCTATAAACCCTGAAGCTAATCTGTACCTCCTACTCCATCTCACACCGTAAAATCTCTTCTCTTTCTCCTTCGACCCTGATGATATGGGTAGTCTCCCTCAGCTCCACCCAGACCATCCCATCCTCTGCCCCTCCAAGCTCTTCATGTACCGCTCCCTTCTCCTAGACCCTCCCCTCTGAGGGGCAAGGTGGAAGCTAGAGAGGGAGGCTGTCTCTCATCAGCACCCGAGGGGTGGTGATGTTCAAATTATAAAGATATTTGAAATTTAAAAGTAACAGGAAAAAAACCTCAAAGCGTTATCCCATTAAAAACAATAACCCTGAAAACATATATATATTTACATATATGTGATTTTTGTCTGGAAAAGCTTCCTCTCCCATCCACTCCAGGTAGAGGAGGAGTGGGGAAGTCCCAAAAGGGATGCAAGCAGTCAGGGCCTGCCACCCTGTACCCCTTCAGCGTCTTTGAAGGGACCTCCTCAGGATACAAGGAAAGTGTCAAAACTGTAAAGGCCGGAGGGAGAGACCGCTCTGCTGAGGCAGTTGGAGAGGGCGGGAGCCGTCCTTCTCCCATCGGTGGACTAGTGGAGGGTTTGGAATATGCAATCCTCACACTAGCCCACCTCTAGATACCTGCGCCCTATGATATGCTTCCTAGAGGAGGGGCCTGCTCTGGCGGGGGCGGGGGCGGGGGCGGAGGGGGGGGAAGGGGGGGAGAGCCTTCTCTTGCAGAATTGGCCAGCTGCATTTCATGGGCGGAGCTGAAAGAGGAGAAAGGAAGAGGAAGGAGGGCAAAATAAGAACAGCGAAAGGAACAAAATAGAACCAGAGGCATGGATACTTAGAACAGACTGACAGCGGTGGGGGGAGGAGGATGGATGAAAGAAGGTGAAGAACATATATGCATAGTCCATGGACACAGACAACAATATGGTTAGGGCCAGAGGAGGTGGGGCTGGATGGAGTTGGGGGAGGAATGGGGGACATCTGTAACAGTGTCAACAATTAAAAACAAGAATAGCATAAGTAGTTGTTGCCTTAAAGGATAGTATAGGACGCTCTGGCTGGGTAGCTCAGTTGGTTAGAGCATCGTCCCGATTTGCCAAGGTTTTGGGTTCGATCCCGGAATAAAAGACAGAAGAGGACAATAGTTTATTTAGCTGCAGTTTCTGGCGGGGGACCACCTGATCTTCAGATTCAGACTCCACAGACAATAGCAGAAACATTCTGTATGGCTCCATTTGGATGAAGTTCAAAACAGGCAAAATACCTCCATGAAAAATCTAGAAGCATTTAAGTTGGAGGAAGTTGTTGACTGAGAGGGGAGCCTTCTGAGCCCCAAATAAAGGAATGTCCTTGTATTAATCACTGGTGTATATGCATGTAAACGTTCTCAAGAAATACTCTTTATAAAAAATATATATACATTTTAATTGATTTCAGAGAGGAAGGGAGAGAGAGAGAGAGAGAGAGAGAGAGAGAGAGCTAGAAACATCAGCTGCCTCCTGCATGCCCCCTACTGGGGATCGAGCCCGCAGCCCAGGCATGTGCCCTTGACCGGAATCAAACCTGGGACCCTTCAGTCTGCAGGCTGACACTCCATCCACTGAGCCAAACTGGGTAGGGCAGACTCTTATAATTTGTGTGCTTTATTTAAATTAAGCTAGAATTTTAAAAATGATAAACAAACATAGGCTCTTCCTTTCCCGGAATGTTGGTGGGCCAATCTCAATTCTTCCTGTGAAGCTGGGAAAGTAAAAATACCAGCTCACTAAATGCTACCTGTGTAACATTTACTAGGGGCCAGACACTGCTCTAGGGGGCCAGACATGGTCATTTCCTCAAAACAGCGTTGAGGGTAAGGATTATTATTGTGCCTATTTTACAGATGAGAAAACAGAGGCATGGAGAGGTTTGGTACCTTATTTCGGTTAAACTGTCAGGAAGTGAATGAGGTAGGGTTTTTCCCCATTCTACCAATATATAGAGAATGTATTGGTCTCTATAATGTTAAGCAGATATAGAAAACTCATAAATTCATTTTTCTATAGGGTCTGAAAGTTTAAATAAAAAGAAACAAAACACCATTGAATACAATTTGGACATATCAGTCACATTTTCATAGTTCATTTCTGTTAATAGTTCTTGCTTCCTTAGCTATTCCATTTTTCCTTTTCTGGATAGTCTTCTGAAAATTAAAGATTAAAATAAGATTGTTGAAGAGGAGGTATCCATTCTCATCATCTTTCTTATTTTGTTGGGGAATAAATGTGCCTATTTTTAAAAAACTATATTTCCCAGCTTCCTTTGCAGTAGAGGTCTGGTCCATATGATGTAAGCAAAAGTCATTATGTGGGATCATGAGGAGAGCTTTTTGAAAGGGAGTCAACACAGTCACAAAGAACTATGGGTGGTGCTTAAACTGAGGTTTGAAACCAGGCATGGTCTAGAGTCGGTCTGGAGTTATCTTCCCAGCTCTTGTGCAGGCTCATTGCGAGGATTAAATAGAAATAGTATATATAGCCCTCGCCGATTTGGCTCAGTGGATAGAGCGTCAGCCTGGGGACTGAAGGGTCCTGGGTTCCATT
Source organism: Corynorhinus townsendii (assembly GCA_026230045.1). Taxonomy (NCBI): domain Eukaryota; kingdom Metazoa; phylum Chordata; class Mammalia; order Chiroptera; family Vespertilionidae; genus Corynorhinus; species Corynorhinus townsendii. The sequence continues at coordinate 62,257,469 of JAPDVU010000009.1, forward strand.
CCGATCAAGGACACATGCCCAGGGTTGCAGGCCTGATCCCCACTAGGGGGCATGCAGGAGGCAGTCGATCAATGATTCTCTCTCTCCCGTCCTCTCTGAAATCAATAAAAAAATTTTTTTAAAATAATGTGTATAAACTACTTTGCACAGGCCTGTTAGCTACTATTATTATGAGCACTTGCAGTACACAAGGCACTGAAATACTAATATGCTTTGCAGACATTCTCTCATTTTTTAAAAATATATTGTATTGATTTTTTACAGAGAGGAAGAGAGAGGGATAGAGAGAAACATCGATGAGAGAGAAACATCCATCAGCTGCCTCCTGCACACCCCCTACTGGGGATGTACCCGCAACCAAGGTACATACCCTTGACTGGAATCGAACCTGGGACCCTTCAGTCTGCAGTCCGACCCCGACACTGAGCCAACCCCGTCAGGGCCATTCTCTCATTTTTAAAAAATAATATTTTTTACTAATTTCAGAGAGGAAGAGAGAGAGAGAAACATCAATGATGAGAGAGAATCATTGACCAAGCTGCCTCCTGCACGCCCCCTACTGGGGATCGAGCCTGGAACCTGGAATGTGCCCTGACTGGGAATTGAACCGTGACCTACTGGTTCATAGGTGGATGCTTAACCACTGAGCCACTCCGGCTAGGTGACATTCTCTCATTTAAGGATCATTACAATATTACAAATAATCTCCCCATTTTAAAGCTGAGAAAACTGAGGCTCAGGGAAGTGAAATGACTTGCCCCCGGCTGCATTGTAAGCCGAAGAGCAAGGACTCTGGGTCAACATGACTGCTGTTGACACTGACAACATCCTTGTGCAGTGCACTGTGGCATTTTCTTTATCGGTTTAATCTCCCCAAATTCTGGCCATGCCCCATGACGCCAATTTCACAAACCATTGTGAGTAACAACCCAAGAAAAACCTTGATTTCTCAGCTTTTTTTCATTAATGCTCTCCTAAGGAGCCTATTTTAGACATTTTGTTTCCTAATCGCCACTCTTTGTGAAATTCTGATAACAAATATATTGTATATCTGTGCTTTATACATAAAAAAGTAAGATTTTTTTCCCTCCAATTTTTGCCCCCCTGGGGGCAATGTTATTACCCCTGTTGAGAATGCATTAGAAACATCATACCAACTCATTTTCTGAGCCTTTACACACCATCCCAACATCCAATGAGATTATATTAATCCCATTCTACAGATGAATAAGCCAAGGCCGAAAGGTTACAGGAATGACTGAGGATGGAAATGGCTGATAAGTGGATTGGGAATGCAGAGACCCACTGAGGTCCTAGCTCAGCTGTTTAATTACCCGAAGCGTCGTTTCCCCACACGAACAATGGTGGGATTGATCCAAAGAAGTGCTTTCTGTGTGTTGTGGTTTTCTTCCCTGTTTGACCTAATAATAACGAACATTTATACAGCACTTACTAATGTCAGTCACACATCAACACCCTTTACGTGTATGAACTAACGTAACCCTCACAGTAACCTAAGAGGGAGATGCCATTACTACTTCCCTTTACGGGTGAGGGAGTTGAAGCACAGAGAGGCTGTGTGATGCCCAGTCACACAGGAAGTACATGGCAGAGCTGGGATTTGAGTCTAGAAGGCAGATTTCCAGAGTACTTGCTTTTAACTATGTACTTTTTAAAAATTTTTTTATTGAATTAAGAGAGGAAGGGAGAGGGAGATAGAAACATCAATGATGAGAGGATCATTGATTGGCTGCCTCCTGCATGCCCCCTCCCCCCACACACACACACTGGGAATCAAGCCCACAACCCGGGCATGTGCCCCCGACCAGAATCAAACCCTGGACTCTTCAGTCCACAGGCAGACGCTCAATCCACTGAGCCAAACCAGCCAGGGCTTAACCATGTACCTAAAAGGAAACTTTTATCACTATAGAAACTAGGAAGCCATTATCATTCGTTTTAAATAGACCGTAACAAAACATCAATAAGGTGAAAAAAACTGCTCTAACATTCTAGCTCGATACTATCACCTGCTCCAATCTGAGCTGGAGGCCTGCTCTCTCTTAAAGAAAAGGCAAGATAAGCCTGGACAGAGAGGTGTGGACGGGCTCCTGGCAGCACCTGCGGCTTCCTCCCAGAATGGGCAGAGGTGCGGAAGGAGAATTGGAAAGAGCCACTTTCTTGTGTGCAAGTGTGCATCCTTGCAGATCTGAGTCCCATCTCAAATAAACCCAAGACGATGTGTACTCCACACACCGCGATCCCTTATCTGGACGGTCCAGGCGTGTCCCAACACCCCTGGGGTAGGGGCACAAGTCCGGACACAGGGGTGCAGCCACCTGCTTCTGAAGGCAGCACCCACAGGGGGCAGCATGGGGTGGCACTCACTGCCCCAGTGCCATGCTGGTGCAGGCTTGCCTGGCGTAGGCCTACCTTCCCGCTTGGCCTAGCTCCCCGGGTAGGCTCTGACCCCCACGCTGTCCGCACAGACCTGCTCACAGACCTGTCCCACAGTCCACCCTGGGCCCAGGCTTACCGTTTCCTGCCACTTCAGGCTCCTCCGTCACAGGCTGCCTGGTCCATCCTCTCTGTAGCTGGGTGCAGCCGGCCCAGCCCTGCAGAGGTGTGAGGTGTGACATCGAAGGCTGTGAATAAGTAACCAACAAGCAGTCAGAAGTGACCTGTTTCCCACATGATACCCAGGGAAGGGTCCAATTCCCCAGCGGCGCTCTGCGGAGCGTCCTGGGCCGTGTGCCGGCACATTTATTATTTACTGCTTTAATTGGACCGGTCCCAGGTTAGATGCCGTGCCAAACAAGTTCAGTCCCACCCCTTTATCTGTACAATAGGACAAGCTGAGGGGCACAACAGGTCAGTTGGAGTCAGAAAACTAAGTGTCCAGGCCCTTTTTTTTGTCTCATTGATTGTGTGACCTTGGTCAAGCGTTAGACCTCTCTGAGCCTCCGTTGTGCACACACAGTCCCACTGCCCAGGCTCAAACAGTACCGCTGCCACTCGCTGGCCAGGAGAACTTGTGCATGTGATTTAACGCCTCTGCACCTTGGGGTTCTTATCTACAAAATGGGACAAGAGCAATACCTCTACATAGGGTTGCTGGGATGATGGAGTGTGATATTAAGAGTTGTCATTGTGCCGAAACCGGTGTGGCTCAGTGGATGGAGCTCGGCCTGCGGACTGAAGGGTCCCGGGTTCGATTCTGGTCAAGGGCATGTACCTGGGTTGCGGGCACATCCCCAGTAGGAGGTGTGCAGGAGGCAGCTGATCGATGTTTCTCTCTCATCGATGTTTTTAACTCTCTATCCCTCTTTCTTCCTCTCTGTAAAATTCAATAAAATATATTAAAAAAAAAAAAAAGAGTTGTCATTGTGCCGGGCCAGCGTGGCTCAGTGGTTGAGCGTCGACCTATGAACCAGGAGGTCACAGTTCGATTTGTGGTCAGGGCACATGCCCAGGTTGCAGGCTCAATCCCAGAGGGGAGCGTGCAGCAGGCAGCCAATCAATGATTCTCTCTCACCATTGATGTTTCTGTCTCTCTCTCCCACTCCCTTCCTCTCTGAAATAAAAAAAAAAAAATGTTAAAAAGAGTTGTCATCATTATATTTTTAAATGAGCCCTTGTTCTAGGACAGATATTCTGCCCATCTTTCCTTTCATGGTCACAAGAAGGCTTGGCAGTCTCCATGTAATCCCTGGTGAGGAAGACTGAGGCTTAGTGACCTCAGTGGACTTGCCCAAGGTCACACAGATGCGTAGTGGCAGAACTAGAATTCAAATCTAGATCTTCCCACTTCTAAAATCCCTTCTCAACTGGGTCAGAATTCTTTTCCCTCTAGAAAATGAAAAGAAAAAAAAGAAAGAAAAAAAAATGTGTCTGCCACTCGGGTGCACTGTCAGGATTAAATAAAATCAAGTCTGTGGAGAGGCCTGTACTGACGCTTGCTCAGCTCAGCTTCTTATTCCCCCAGGGTCATTTCCTAAGCACAGGACTTTCGTTTCGTAATGAGGAGGCTGCTGAACCTCATTGTAGACTCTGGGAGGCAATGCTGTCTGATGCCCACAGAGGGGCTGGAAGTGTGAGATCCAATCAGAGCTGCCAGGTTCCCTTCGCACAACCAAGCCCAGGCCTGCCAAGGCTTCTTTCCTCGCTGGCTTCCTCTGCGGCTCGGCTTGGGTCTCCCACTCATCCCACAATTGAGAGTACATACCCCTCCTCTCTTTCCCAGGGGCAGGGTAAAGCTCCCTGTGCTGATAGCTGACAGCTCCAGCTTTGCACTGTAGGTAACAGGGAGAACGGATGGTTAGCCAGTTTCTTCTGGCCTCCAGCAAATGGTGTGATGTGGGAAGAAGTGGAGCCCTGGCAGAGTGGGGTGCCTACATCACTCCTCCTATTGGCTTGGCACTGTCCAATCTCCTGCATAATGTATGAGCCCATGGTAGGAACAGAATACCATCAGCAGTGAGCCCGGCCACTGCAGGCCATACAAGTGTCCAGAGACCCTGCCAAGGCTCACATCTCTGGGTTGGCAGGAGCTGAAGAGGAGAAGGGAGCATGTGTCACCTGAGGCCTTTCTGGGGCTGGCCTTGACTTGGGCCTTGGGATTCTGCAAAGAAGATAGGGGCAGACCAGAAGACAGCCTCGAAAAGGCAATCTGGCCCAGCCCGCATGAGCGTCGGCCTATGAACCAGGAGATCGCAGTTTGATTTCAGGTCAGGGCACATGCCTGGATTGTGGGCTCAGTCCCCAGTGTGGGGCATGCAGGGGACAGTCAATCAATGATTCTCTCTCATCATTGATGATTCTATCTCTTTCTTCCTCTCCCTTGCACTCTGAAATCAATAAAAGATACACACACACACACACACACACACACACACACACACACATATATATATACTAGAGGCCCGATGCACAAAATTTGTGCATGGGTAGAGTCCCTAGGCCTGGCCAGCGATCAGGGACAATCTGTGGGTTGATGGGGGGTTTTGGGGGGAGACCTGCTGGCACCTGCCTTGGCCAGGCTGGTGCTGCCTACTCCAGTGGGGAGATCGAGGGCCAGCACTGGCCTGCTCGCCAGCCAATGCTGCCCCCCACATCACCCTCCACTGCTGCTGCCAGTCGTCTTCCTCTGCAGGTCAACTGGCAGGGCAATTGGGGACCCCCCCACCCCCCCCACTGGCATCTGCCTTGGCTGGCCTGGGGCCTGCAGGCTGGAGGCAGCGCCTGCATTGAGCGCCTGCCCCTGGTGGTCAGTGGGTGTCATAGCGACCAGTCGTTCCGCTGTTCGGTGGATTTGCATATTAAGCTTTTATTATAATGGATATTTTAAAAGAAGACAATCTGACTCTGCCTTAGAATCAATGATGGTGACATTGGGACAGCTAGACTTCAGTTTTCTGAGCTTGAAGCCCCCTCTAAGGGGCTCAGGGTGGCATCCAGGGGCACCTCGTGTGGTTGAAGATGAGATTTGGGGCTGAGGGCCAGGAACCCTGGCAATTTCTGTGGCTGCCTCTAGGTGTAGGCAAGCCCCAGGGGCAGCAGCTGGGATGAGGTGCACCTGGATGGAGAACATGGGCACAAGCAGGCATTTGGCAACGTGCTTTCAGGGGAAATGGCAAGTCTGTGTGTAGAACCAAAAAGGTCAGGAATGAAAGCAGGAGGTCTGAGTGCCTCGGTTCCCTGACAGCCATGGAACTAGGGCAGCTGGGCAACAACACTTCATTGGTGGATACAGTTGGATTCCATTCATTCACAGAATCAGGCATTACTCACTGGTCTTGAGACCCCCAAGACCAGGCCAAGTGCGAGGGCTTGGGACATGGAGACAAATCAGACCCAGGTACTCATAGTGTAACTGGGGAGCCAGGCACCGGGGTGGAGGATTCAAATATCTTGTGATAAAGTGATAGGCATGTATATGGTGCCCAAAGCGGCCACCTCTGCCTGAGATTGGCAGGAAGACCTCCCTGGGGGCAAAATTGAACTGAGGCTTGAAGGATGAAGATGGAGTTCAACAGAAGGGGAACGGGGAGGGTGCGGTTCTAGCAGAGGGAACAGCATCTGCAAAGGCGTGGAGCTGTGAGACCCTGTGCACTGGCTCAGGAACCCTGAACAGACCCTATGATGGAACCTTGAAGGAACTGATGGGGCACAAGACAATTTTATTTGTTTCCATATTATCTGATTCCCCCTCCCTCCAGGAGGAGGAATGTAAGCAACACAAGGGGAGGGAATTTGTCTGCCTCGCCCGCTGCTGGAGACCCAGAGCCTAGAGCAGTGCTTGGCCCAGTGGGGTATGCTTGAGAATGAGTCAGCCAGAGACAGGCAGGACCCAGACTGGAAGGTGTTGACAGTCAGTAAAAACATTTGGGCTTTATCCTGGAGTCAGTCAGGAGCCTTCCCAGGTTTAAAATTAGAAAAGAAACAAGATCTGCTGTGGTGGAAGGAAATCACTTGGACAATGATGTGACGGTTCAAGAAATCAGATTATGAAGTCTTTTTTTTAAAAAATATATTTTTATTGATTTCAGAGAGGAAGGGAGAGGGAGAGAGATAGAAACATCAATGATGAGACTCATCGATCGGCTGCCTCCTGCACACCCACACTGGGGATCGAGCCTGCAACCTGGGCATGTGCCCCTACAGGGAATCGAACTATGACCTCCTGGTTCATAGGTCACTGAGCCAAGCCACCTGAGCAGATTATGAAGTCTTCAATTAGGGGACTGTCGATAAAAAAGGATGGGGTCCGGTTGAAAAAATATTGAGAGTAATTCCAGACAATTAACAAGTAGCTTTGATTTTTACAGTGTCCCTGTGAGGTAGGTGGCTCCCCCTTTTACAGAGGAGGAAATGGACTCAGTGAGGCCCAGTGACTTGACCAAAGTCACACAGCAAGTTGGTGTTGTAGCCGAGGGGGTTATATTTCTTTTCTAGTGGCTCAGGACCCAGCATATGAAGGGGATGGGTCCTGGAGGTCAGGGAACAGGCAAGAACCAACCAATAAATAGGCATGAATAAATGGAACAAAAAATCCCTCTCTCTCATCAATTAAAAAAAAAAAAAAGCAGCTGTCCTAGCTGGTTTGGCTCAGAGGATAGAGCGTCGGCCTGCGGACTGAAGGGTCCTGGGTTCGATTCCAGTCAAGGGCACATGCCTGGTTTGTTGGCTCGATCCCCAGTGGGGGATGTGCAGGAGGCAGCAGACCGATGATTCTCTCTCATTGATGTTTCTATTTCTCTCTCCCTTTCCCTTCTGAAATCAATAAAAAATATATTAAAAAAAAAAAAGTTGCTAACCTCAGGAAATTAGAGGCAGAAGCGAAGCGGGAAGAAGAAAGTTTGGGTCTCGGCAGCCGCCGTAGAAGCAGCGCGCTGTTTCCATGGCAACAGTAGGAAGCCCGGGAGGTTTGTGGACTGTGCGGCCCCCGCGGCCCATTGTACCCAACGCTGCACGGAATCCGTGAACGGTCCGCGGCGCCGAGGGTGCAGGTGATGCAGGTGGTGGATGGAGGGGCCTGGGGTGTGGGGACAGCAGAGGGGTGTGGCTTGGGTCAGGGTGGGGCCTGCGAGGGACGTGCCGCCCCCGAATTCTGGGATCCCATCTCCACTGTCCGGACCGGGGCCATCGCTGAGCCTGTTTCCCCGAACGGGATGTGGGAGGAAGGGAGTGGGCACCCAGTCCAGTGGCCCCGCTCGGCCTCTGAGGCCCGGGACGCTCTCTCCTTTGCAGCTCCTGAACCGACGCGCTGTCCTGCCCCATGGACGTGAGTCCCAGGCCCCTGACCCCCTCAGCGCCCTAAACTCGTCCAGACGTTGCCTGCCTTCAGGCCGGACTGGAGAAGGGGCTCTTTACTCAACATAAACCCTTCCAGCTCAGGACCAGAGCTCTGAGAAAGAATGCCAGGGATGGGGACTTCCCGCAGGAGGGCACTTTCCGCTCTTCCAGGCAAGAAGAAGTTTGCCAAGTAACCACGGAGAAAAGGCATCACCGGCGGAGGGAACAGTATGGGTAGAGACCTGGGAGTGAGAGAGAGGATAGGGCATTTGGGGGGCTGCTGGGACTTAAGTATGGCTGGAGTGTAGGGAGGGAAGGCGGGGTGGATGGGGCTAGACCCCGGCTTTTGTCTCTGAGGTAAGTTTGGACTCAGTCACTGAGGGCCGTTAGTGGATTGTAAGGAAGGAAGGAACACACCAGGACAACTGCTGTGGAAAGGGGCAACATGGCAGACTGGAAGACATCTACGGGGCAGTAATGTTGGCTGAGGGCTGGTAAAGAATCCGGGACAACAGGTCCCTTTGGGGAGACCTTCTGAAAGGGAGTTCAGTCAGTCTTGGTGAAGTCTAGAATGACCAACAAGCCTCGTGTGGTGCTGAAATGGGGATGACAGGGGAAAAGGAGGTTTGGGGGACAAGAATATGTAGTCCTATCGACTCACCCCACCATCTGGTGGCTGTTCCTCCCTCCTTTCCGGCCACCTCGTGTCCTTCCTGGTATTTCTGTGTCCCTGCAGCCACTCCTACCTCCTTGTCACCCCTTCCTCCTGTACTCATCCAGGCCTCCTCTAGCCCTTGGAATCCCACCCCAGCTCCCGTCGGCAGTCCTTCCCTGCTGCTCCCCATCCCCGCCATCGTCTTCATCGCTGTGGGCATCTATTTGTTGCTGCTAGGCCTAGTGCTGCTGACTAGGCACTGCCTGCTGGTGAGGAGCCTTGTGGGGGCTGAAGGGTGGGCTCTGGAAGAGGAACCTGGTTAACCTGTGCCCTCATCTGCAGGCCCTTACTCGGAGATTCCTTTGTCATGTAGTCCCCCCACCTATCCCTTCCCTGGGACCAGAGTTCCTCCTCTGCTGTCTCCTGCTGAACCTTCTCCTGCCCCTCTCCCCAAAACTGTATCTTGGTTATCCTTCCCTGCCTCCTGGGCCAGATCCTGAGCCCTGCCATTTCCTAGGCCCAAGGCTGCTGCACGGATTGCAGCTCCCCCTGCAGGAGGCAAGGCGCCTCCAGGCCCCAGGACTGCTGCTGGACCTGTGCAGAAGCCTGCGACTTCCCTCTGCCTAGCCCAGCTCACTACCTGGATGCCTGCTGCCCCCAGCCCACTGAAGCTGTGAGTTCTCACACTGACCCCTCACCCCTTGAGCCGGATCTAGGCCCCATCTGTACACTGATGTTTGTTGTTGTTGTTCAACATTTATTATTCAGCACAATTCCAGTACTGGGTTGGGTGGAAACAGCCAAAAACAACATATCATGTCATTTCTAGTGATGAAACCTGCTTGGAAAAAGGAAAACAGGATATCAGCTGGAGAAAGGTGATGTGTGTAACATGTAGAGCATACAGTCACCTCTGAAAATGGTAGTTGAAAGAAAAAACAACCTTTCACAGAGCTCATCCTGTTCATTGAGTGAATACTATGTTCCATTATTATTTTTTCAACAACACTGTGAGCTGGGTATTTTATAAAACCTGCATATATTTTTTCTGATCACAAAGCATTGATTACAAAGTGTGCATGTCGAGCCCTAACCGGTTTTGCTCAGTGGATAGAGCATCAGCTTGCGGACTGAAAGGTCCCAGGTTCGATTCCGGTCAAGGGCAAGTACCTGGGTTGTGAGCACATCCCCAGTAAGAGGTGTGCAGGAGGCAGCTGACTGATGTTTCTCTTTCATCGATGTTTCTAACTCTCTATCCCTCTCCCTTCCTCTCTGTAAACATCAATAAAAAAAAAAGTGTGCATGTCGAAACACATAGAAAATATAAGGTACTTTATAAACCAGCTCTCTAACCAAGGTTGCTATTTTGTATATGAACCTCATATATAGTACTAACCTACAGTATTATCACTGCTGTATTTTACTATTATTTGGTAAAAATGGGTCATACCACATATGTCATCACAATTGCTACTTACTCTTTTTAAAAAAAAAAATATATATATATATTTATTGATTTTAGAGAGGAAGGGAGAGGGAGAGAGATATAGAAACATCAATGATGAGAGAGAATCATTGATTGGCTGCTTCCTGCATGCCCCCCACTGGGGACCCAGCTTGCAACCCTGGCATGTGCCTGATCAGAATCATACTATGACTTCCTAGTTCATAAGTCAACGCTCAACCACTGAACCACACCATCCGGGCAATTTACCCTTTTTAACTTAACATCACACCTCGGTCACCTATCTATGTAGGAAGGTAAGTATTTGTATCCCCCCTTTGCAGGGGAAAAATTGGCCTAGGGAAGTTTAGCCACCTCTCCAATATCCCACAGTAAAGTCTTACATAGCAAGTTGTTCCATAGTGAGTGAGAGTCCTCAGGGCGAAGCCTGGCTTGCAGGGGACAGGCCATTTTGGCATTTGTGTAACTGACCACCTTCCAGGCAATAATTATTTGGGGCTCAGAGATTTAGACAATAAAGCTCCTGCCCTTGAAGAGGTGACCTTCCTTAGAAGGGAAGAGTGAGGCTAGAAGACGGAGCAGATTCATAATGTGGACTGACTGTAGTTGGTGCATTGAAGTCTGTTCTTCCGTTTCCTTAGGAACAGTAACAATCACAAATATTACCACATTCTCACCTACTTCACAGCTGTTGAAACTGCGGCTTACAGAAGCTTGAGTGACTGAGCCAGGATAGAAACCTAGATTTCTGTTACCAAGTGTCTAATTCATTATTTATTCACTTAACCAAAGATTTATGGAGTCATTGTTGAGGCCCAGAGCTGGGCCCTGAGGGCTCAGTGGAAAAAGGTAGACAAGATCCCAGCTCTCACAGGGCTTAATTCCGGTGAAGGCCAGAGAGAAATAAGTAGGCAGCTATAACAGAGTGTGAGAAACTGTGACACATGCAGGGGTTGGTTCTCAGGCCTGTCTGTGATCAGAAGCAGGCATCAGAAAGGTCTAGGATTGGACTGACTGGAGTTTGTGACTTTTTAAAAAAAATACATATTTTATTGACTTAGAGGGGAAGGGAGAGGGAGAGAGACAGAAATATCAATGACAAGAGAAACTCAATGATCGGCTGCCTCCCGCATGCCCCTAATTTGGGATTGAGCCCACAACCCGGGCATGTGCCCTGTGACTGGGAATCGAACCATGATCTCCTGGTTCATAGGTCAACGCTTAACCACTGAGCCACATCAGCTGGGCAGAGTTTGTGAATTTTTAACAAGTTCTCACATGATCCTGCCCCACCTACCAGGGTAAAGAGCTGCTGTGACAAGAACAGCTCCCTTTACTGGGTGCTCACTAAGTATCAGGCGTTGTGCTTCGTTCTTTCCACTGATTCCTCACGATGACCTTAAGAAGTGGGCTCAGAGACGAGGAAGCTGAGGCTCAAAACATGAATTAGCCAAGCCTGCGCCTGAACTAGACTCAAGGCTGAGCCTGGGCTCTAACCAGTAAAGGTGGCTGGCCTTCTCTACATCAAAGCAAAAGAAATCAGTGACAAACTCAGAGCCAAGAGAAACACAGGGTTAACAGTCTGTGGAGCTCTTGTTTAATGTACTTAAACAGCAGATTCCTTCCAGAAGTCACCTGGCTGCCTGTGAGAGCTGAGAAATGCATTAGCCAGTTTTTAATGACTAGATCCAATGGACAGAACCAGAAATGCTTTTAATACCCTCTTCTCTGAAGTGAGGGCAGGGGAGCCTCTCCCGCCACCAATTTTGTGCACAGAATGACAGCGTGGTCCTCCAAAATCCCACAGAGCTGACTTCATCCCCAGACTGGGACTCCTCAGAGACACCCCAAACCACACCCTCATCACACACAGCGAAACCACTTTGCTGTCTGTCCCTTCCACCATGACACTTCTAGCCTTGGGACCTTGGGAGCCAATTCTAGTGGCAGTAGCTCCAGCCCAATTCAGCCCCCTCTGCCTGGAGACATGAGGTCCCTTCTCCTCACAGGCGCCCCTAGTGATATCTGATAGTACCAGTCATCCGGCACCGCACCCCAAAACCTCAGCTGTTCAAAAGGTCATTCCCCTATTCCTGGCTTGGCCCAGTGTCTGATCGGTGCAACTGTGACTGTCACTAGCTCTGCCTTAGGACTCAAGATGCCAATTTTCTGTCACACAACCTGTGCGTGTCCTACCCCAGCCACTTGGCCTGACTCCACTTAATGCCCGAAGCAGTCTCAGATCATCTCTGCCCCAGGACAGGAGAGGAGTCGGCTGGAGTAGGCTGTCCTCCCTTGCTGTCTCTAGGACATGCTGTTCCTATTCCCCTAGAGACAGACCTTCTGTTTCCCTGGGAACTGAGAAGCTCTTTTTTCTCCTTTGCCTACAGAGGGAGAAAGTATGTGCCTTGGTTTACCCATTCATCCCACAGTCATCGCTGAGCGTGAGTCCCCATGCCAGCTCCACGGAGACATGAGATGAACAGTCCCTGTCCTTGCAAACCCAGAGAGAAGCTGATATTCCCAACCTTGGGAGGCAGTGGGTCTAAGAGGATCTAAGGAGGGAAACAGGCAGGCCAGGTGCATCCCAGAGCCTCAACTGCCTCTGCTTTGAGCTCAAGCTCCGATGAAGATCCTAGATGTATTCCTTTGGGCAACCACTCCACTCTCGGAGCCTCCATTTCCCCTTTTGTAGAGAGACTCCCCTATGCAAGGTTCTGATAATTAGGAGATATAATTTTTTGAGACATTAAAAATTTTAAATATGCAAATTACCATTATTAAAGAACACTAGAAAGATTTTAAAACTCATTCATGAATGCAGTCTGCCTTGCACAGAGTAGGTGCTCAGAAATTATGAATGAGATTCTGCAGTTTGGTCTCATGCCAGGGAAGAAATCCACAAAACCAACAAGTTATTTTCATCATGGACAGAAAATGTGTGTGTATGTTCCCCTGACTACTGACTTTCAATTGCACTGGGCCACAAAAATGTAGTAGAACCATCATTGAGCTGAACATTGAGACACCAGAATTAGCATGGGACCAGGCCAGTAGCTCTCTGGTCCTCAGTCTCCTTGTCTATAAAATGGGGAGAAAGAGAGAACCCCCTGAAAAATTTCTTCTAGCTCCTGAACTCAGTTGTTTGGAACATTGCCTCCTTGCTGATTTCTCAACAGCATGGATTTGATTTGTCTCCAGGAATAGTGGATGGTACTCTGTTCCACTGGGCAAGTGGACTTTCCAGACCTCTGTTTCCTTCTCCCCTGAGAGAGAAACAGCTGCAGGCTCTGGTCCCCCTTCCTCCTGCCCACCTCCTTCACTCCTTCCTCCTCTCCCTCAGGGTTGGGCCCCTCGCTGCCCTCGTTGCTGCCCACTCTGTGACTGTGCCTGTGCGTGCCAACTTCCTGACTGCCAGAGCCTCAACTGCCTCTGCTTTGAGATCAAGCTCCGATGAGAACCCAAGTCCCTGCCCTTTGGGGAGTGGCCAGCCCCCAGGGCCCACATGCCCTCTTCCCTGAGGGGCCTCAGGCCACTGGAACCACGGATGGACTGCCTGGCTCACTGGCCTGGGAACCAGTAGTGGAGAACTTGGCTCCCAACAGAGCAAGACTTGGGGAGCCATTGGCCGGCTAGACTGCAGTTCCTTCACAGGGACAACGGAGAGGGGCTGGTGCCCTGGCAGGTGCCCCACCCTCCTCTTTCCCTCCCCAGTAAACGCATGCTAACCATGGGTGGAACTTGGACCTAAGTATCAGGATACAGGGTACCCTAGCATGCCCAGTCCATGGCTCTTGGTTATTTTGGGGTGTGGGTATAGCACCTGCATCTGCACTCCCTCTAAAGAAATGGGCTCCAGAGAATCCTAGCAGCTCCCATAGGAGCCCAGCCGGGGAAGAGGGGTCAGAGGAGGAGGAGGCAGGGAAGGCCACATGATCTGAGTCCCCTTTCCCCTTCTCCCCTCAGATCCCTGCCCAAAGATTTATTTCCCCTTTGAGGGCCTGAGTCCGGATTTCCAAGGAAGAAATTTCCTCTGAAGTACGGGTGAGTGGGCAGGGGCCCTCCCCAGGCCTTAAAATAGGGCAGGCCCACAGCTCACTCCCCACTTCTCACACTTGGGGCCCCATGCTGGCCTGAATGTCAGGAGCTTCAGGTTTCCCTAAATATAGGTCCCTATCCGTGGGCAGGAAAGGGCAGGGGTCATTGGAGAAGGTTGGGGACATTGGTGGGGGAGGGCAGGAGCTGCTTTATAACCCAGCCCGATGCCACCTGGCTCACTCGCTGCTGACCAGGCTCTGCCCGCTTCTCCGGCCTCCTCCAGGTGGGCGCCAGCTGGAAGAAGCCGGGGTGGGGTAGCACTGGAGGCGTCGAATTAGGGAAGACCTAGGATGGGGGGCGCGAAATGTATCTGGGAGACTGATCGCGTGGGACAGATTTTATTCTGAGACAACAGTCCACGGGAGAAGTTTCGCAGGGGCTCAGACATGCGTGGGCCAGAGTGCAGCCGGCCACTGTCCTCGTGGTCCTGCATTGCGCGGTGGCCGGGGCTTCGGGCAGGTCGGCGCCGGCGCTGGCCGGCCTGAGGGCGAGGCTGGCCCCGCGGCCTCTGGAGCCTGCATGTACAATGGGGCGTGTCGCCCAGAACCGCTGCCTCCTCGCCTCGCCCCCTGGAAGCCCGCTGCCTTCTCGCGTCCGTTTGCCACCCTTTCCTCCGCCGCTGCCGCTTACATTCGGGCCAGCGACACAGGGAGGGGCGGCCCGGTGCCTCGGAGCCATCCGGCAGGCGTGGCCGCCAGACCCTGCCTGAGCTCGGGATTCAATGACGGCTTGCCTTCCGCTGCACCGCGCAGGCCGGAAGCTGGGGTTGGGCCGGGCCTGGGAGGGAAGCGGAGCTCCGGTCTTCTCGGGCTCCTCCACCCGCGCCCCCGCCCCATCCCCCACCCCCTACTACCCCAGCCACATCCCCTTCGGTGCCCCAAACCAGCTGAGTCACGGCGCCCAGAGCGCGCCTGGCGGGAGGAAAGGGAGAGGGGAGGGACGGGACCGCGCGGGATGTGGCCCGAGTCACGTCCGAGGAGGATGGGGGGAGGGGTTGTGCTCTCGCTGCCATGTCGCCGCCCAAGAGCCGCCTCTGGGCTTTGCCTTTGGGGGCGGCCGCTCCCACAGTTACTCGCCAACCATTGGACGCCCCGGCGCCTGCCGCCTCGGCAAAAGGAAAAAACCCAGCGGAGGGTGGAGCGGTGCCCTTATAAGGCTGGCACCACCTCCCCGCTCCCTCCCGGTGCCGCCCACTCGGGAGCTAAGTAGACGGCGTTCCTCTTGGAATGCGCCGCAGAACCCGGCCGGTAGTGACGGCCTCCGCGTTCGCTCCTTCTCGCCCGCCCGCCGCCCGCCGCCCGCCGCCGCTACACCGCCAAACCCGTCCCTCCTGTGCCAGGTGAGCGCGCTTCGCCACGTGCGAAGGTCTGAGATCATGGAGAGGGGTCTTGGGGTCCGGCGGAGCCCGCCGCACCGGATCCTAGCATCTCCTCCATCATCACCACCACACACACGCGAGATCCCAGCCCTGACAACCAAACCCTCTCTAGCTGGCGCTTGCCGGGTTTACTGCGCAATGCGGCGGCTCCGCGCGCTGAGTCATGGCGGGGGAGGAAGCAGGGCGAGATGAATGGCCATTCTTCCTCCCTTTTCTTGTCCGGACCCCTAGTACAAAGGATTATGGCCCCTTTGCCTCTACAGGGAGCCCAAGAGACAGCGAGGGTTAGGGGCCAGGTCGTATACTGCTTCAGGGTTCCCTAAGGCGGGTGGTGGGCCCCTACCCTGGGAGACAGGCGCCCCTGGCGAGGAGGGTCAACCCTTGGCAGCACCTCTTGCCCTATTAACACCTTCCCTATCTTTTCTTATCGGGTGACCTTGATTCTGAGCCTGGAACAGCTGCAGCCCGGCGAGCAGACAGGAGCATTTTTCAGGGGAAGGGGTGGGGCGCTTGCCTCTCCTCCACACTCTTACCCTGCATGAGCAGTGAGATCGGCAAAACTATCCCTTTCCTCCACCTCGGGCCGGGCTTCCTTTGCTGCCCTTTCCTGGCCTCCTGATTCCCTCCTACACTCTTCTCAATACCCTTTTCCTAATGCCCTCCCCCACTCCGGGGGGAGAAGCCTGACCTTGGGATGTCCTTGAGGCCTTGGTGCCTGTCCCAGCTCTGGGATCTTGGATGGATCGGAAGGAACACCCCTGTGGCAGTCAGATCTGGGTTCTAATCTCAGATCCGACCCTGCGGTTGCTGTGTGACTTGAATACAGACCTTTCCTTTCTCTGGGTCCTTTCACATGAGGGAGTTGGGCCCTCGGCCTTATGCACAACCTCTAAATTCTAAAATACTGCGGTTCGATTTTGCTTCTAGGCAAGGTGACCCCATGGCAAAGCGCAAGCCAGAAGGGTCCAGCTTCTACATGAGCCATCTGTCCATGGCTCTGGCCTATTCCTTTGCCCCAGATGCCAGTATTCAACCCCACCCTCAGCTGGGCAACACCCAGCAACACAGGGAGTTAGGAAAGGTACAGGAGGTAGGCCTAGTATAGGGAAGTCGGGTATAGGGGAGAGCTGGGGAAGTACCCTAAAGAACCGCTGGGTGTGGGGAAGGGGAGGTAGGGAACTTTGCCCTGGCAAGGGGCTCTGCTCATTGGGAGACCACTGGAAGACCCAGCTAACCCATGCTCCCCCATCTGTCTCCTCTGCCCAGGCACTGACTGGCACCATGCCCTACCAATACCCAGCGCTGACCACGGAGCAAAAGAAGGAGCTGTGTGACATTGCTCACCGCATTGTGGCTCCGGGCAAGGGCATCCTGGCTGCAGATGAGTCCACTGGTGCGATCAGAACACAGTGGGAGGAGGGACCAGGCTTGGGGGTGACAGGCTGACCCCCATATGACCATGGGCTATTCCTTTCCAGGGAGCATTGCCAAACGGCTGCAGTCCATTGGCACTGAGAACACCGAGGAGAACCGGCGCTTCTACCGCCAGCTGCTGCTGACTGCCGATGACCGAGTGAATCCCTGCATTGGAGGTGTCATCCTCTTTCATGAGACACTCTATCAGAAGACAGATGATGGGCGTCCCTTCCCCCAAGTTATCAAATCCAAGGGTGGTGTTGTGGGTATCAAGGTGAGGAGGCTGGGCCTCAGGATGTGAGATCTGAAATGAGTCTGGGGAAAAGAAATCCAAAGTAATAGACTGGAGGGGTGAACATTGGGCCGGGAGCCTGGAGACTTGGGTGGAGTCTGCCCCAGACCAGATGTAAGGAAAGCTAGAAACTGCCCGGCTTGGTAATTTTTAATCCTTGAGGTTCTAAGAGCAAGGCATTACCCATTATACAGATGAAAACCAGAAGCTCAAGGCAGTGGCGTGTTTTGCTCACAGAGTTAGGAACTGGTATGTTCCCAGGCTGTCTGTCAAATAATAACCCCATGTATCCTGCCTCAGAGGTGCAGATACTGTCACTAAGTGAAAACATTTGCAGACCAGGAGATACACTGAGTAGGTGAAGGTGGGGCAGAGGAGGGCTCTAGAGGAGGAAGTAGAGATTGCTCACTTGCCTTATATTGTCCTACCCAACAGGTAGACAAGGGTGTGGTACCCCTGGCAGGAACAAATGGTGAGACTACTACCCAAGGTGAGAACTGTTTGGCTCCCTGCCTTGCTGATCAACCCATGCGGGTTGGTGCCCCTCAAGTGCCCAGGAGGAGTGGGAGCCATTTGTCTCCTCCTCTACCATGCTTTGGCTTCTCATCCCCTTTCCAGGGCTGGATGGGCTGTCTGAGCGCTGTGCCCAGTATAAGAAGGATGGAGCTGACTTTGCCAAGTGGCGCTGTGTGCTGAAGATTGGGGAACACACCCCCTCAGCCCTTGCCATCATGGAAAATGCCAACGTTCTGGCCCGTTATGCCAGCATCTGCCAGCAGGTGGGCCTGCACATCCCCAACAGGCCAGCTCCCATCTCGTTTGGTTCCAGAGTGTCAGCTAGCCTGCCACCCACCTGCCAGGATATCTACCTCCCCCAAGGCAGCTGTTCCGGATCCTCACCAGTCATCAGGCTTGAGCCTGTGGAGGACACTGGAGGGCTTGTGTGGGTTGATCTGAGGAGATCCTGTCTCCTACACCCTGCAAAGCTGAGGGCTTTGAAACCATGAGTCTCTGTCTTCGTGGAGCTAAGACCTTGGCCAATGGTTGTGGAGAGCTGGAGGTAGAGCTGCAGGTAGAGTAGAGGCCTCCAGGGGCCTCATAGCAACTCTGTCCCTCACCCCATAGAACGGCATCGTGCCCATCGTGGAGCCTGAGATCCTCCCCGATGGGGACCATGACTTGAAGCGCTGTCAGTATGTAACTGAAAAGGTAGGTTGCTTCCTGCTTGGGCAGGGTGGTGGGCTAGGCAGCTGGGCCAAGGGCGTTGGGGCTGACTCCTGTCCCCCCACTCCACCTCACCCCACTTTGGTCCTGCCTTACTCTAGGTGCTGGCTGCTGTCTACAAGGCTCTGAGTGACCACCACATCTACCTGGAAGGCACCTTGCTGAAGCCCAATATGGTCACCCCAGGCCATGCCTGTACCCAGAAATTTTCTAATGAGGAGATTGCCATGGCAACTGTCACTGCGCTGCGCCGCACAGTGCCCCCCGCTGTCCCTGGTGAGACCCATATTCTCATCTTGCCCTCTGGGAGGTAGACAAACTGTATCCACAGTCTTTATGCCTATTGGTCTGATTTCCTGGTCAGCTACTAGGAACCCCACCAGTCCCCTGTATCTTGGACTACAACCCTCCTCCCCATTTCACCTTTGTTTTATAGGAGTCACCTTCCTATCTGGAGGTCAGAGTGAGGAGGAGGCATCCATCAACCTCAATGCAATCAACAAGTGTCCCCTGCTAAAGCCATGGGCTTTGACCTTCTCCTATGGCCGAGCCCTGCAGGCCTCTGCTCTGAAGGCCTGGGGTGGAAAGAAGGAGAACCTGAAGGCTGCCCAGGAGGAATATGTCAAGCGAGCACTGGTGAGGATGGAGTAGGAGGTGGGCAGAGTGCCGGGGTGGATGGGATTCTGAACACAAACCTTACTCTGGCTCCTCTCCCCTCTTAGGCTAACAGCCTCGCCTGCCAAGGAAAGTACACCCCAAGCGGCCAGGCTGGGGCTGCAGCCAGCCAGTCCCTCTTCATCTCTAACCATGCCTACTAAACAGAGGTGATCTAAGACTGCCCCGTGAGCACTCCAGGCCCCGCCCCCTCCCACATTCACTTTTGAAGAGGCCTCATCCCAGGCTCCAGGCTGCTCTTTCCCAGCACTCTTGCCTCCCTTGTGACATTGGTTGCGTGGTGTTGTCTGTGTATGCCAACTCCAATGCCCTTTCCAGCCCACTGCCAATAAACAACTATTTAAGGGGGAGTTTCTTGTCCATGTCTATAGTGTCTGGGTCAGCGGAGTGTCTGAGGAGGTGGCTGAGTCCAGAAGAAAGAGCTCTTGTTTTATGTACTTCCTTCTTGGGTAGGGAAATGGTGAAGGGGTCGGGTAGGACTTTACTGTTTTGTTTTATAATTGCCCAGGGTTTCAAGAGGAGCGCTTGTAAAATTTTCTTCAACCATCAGAGGCTCTTACCCCTTCTACTAGCAGCATCAGATAAGGCTCATAGTTGGGGAGTATGTATAACTGCTAGTTGTAGGAGGCTGCAGACTCAGCCTCTTAGGCCTAGACCTCAAGGGTGCAGAAGGCCCTTGTGACAAAAACAGCCACAGACAACAGCTGAGATTTCCTGAGTCTCTGAGCCAGGCAACATGAAAACGTTCTGTATGAGTGGGTGTTGTTTTTCCCATTTTAAGTTTCAGACTTCATTGCTGGAGATCACACTCTTTCTTGGTGGAAACGAATATTAATGCAGCCTGGCAGGTGTGGTTCAGTGGTTGTGGGTCGACCCATGAACCAAGAGGTCCTTGGTTCGATTCCTGCACAGGGCACTTGCCGGGTTGTGAGTTCGATCCCCGGTGGGGGATATGCAGGAGACAGCCGGTTGATGATATTTTTCTCCTGATGTTTCTGTCTCTCTCTCTCTCTCTCTCTCAAAAATCGTTAAAACACTTTTTTTTTTTTTTTTAAAGAATATTAATGCAGCCCTGCAGGTGTGGGCCCAGCTAGGCTTCAGAGGTGGAGTGTCGATTTAGGAACCAGGAGGTCATGTTTTGATTGCAGGCTCAAACTCCCCAGGGGCATGCAAGAGGCAGTGGATCAATGTTTCTCATCATTGGTGGTTCTAACTCTCCCTGTCCCTCTCTGAAATCAATAAAAAGATATTTTAAAAAAGGAATATTAATGCATATCTCCTTAATCTACACTGTTGAGCTTGTCAGTCTTCCCATTTTAATAGGAAATGGGATTAGAACTGGCTACTTAGTCTTCTTGGGCTGTGGAACCCCTTGAAGAATCTGGAATTTTCTCCCAACACCTCAACAATGCACACACAGACAGAACTCAGGTTCTAGGTTAAGAACTGAGACTCTAGCTGCTGCATTCCATGGAGCCAGAATGAGGGTCCTGAACTTAGCCCTGTCATGCCTCGAACTCTTCTCCAATCACTCAGTCTGGATGCAGCAGCAAATATACCAGATATTTTCAACTGTTGAAGATCCTAGTCATAACCAGGGACCTAATATTCCTGCCATTTCTCAAATTTCCTGATATGGGCCCTTTCCTGTCTGAGCTCCCTTCTAGAGGAAAAAAAATCAAAATCTTGACCTGATCTCTCTGGACCTACTAAATCCATGTAGTGATAGGTATAGAACTGATTAACCCTAGGACCTTCTAGGAGTTTAAGGACTTGGTGCTTTCCTTCTCTGTACATTTGTGTATGTTGCCTATATACAAAATCAACACTCTCCTAGTGCCCCTGCAAACTCTGGCCCTCACTTCTGTGCCTACCATCAACTCTGAAACGTCTGAAGTAAAGCAAATGAGAACTGAAGGTCAATAGAAGACAATGAAAAGGACATTCCAAAAGGGAGCGACTGGTACAAGACCAGTTCAAGGACTAGTTGCTTCCTCAGCCTGCAGCAAAAGAGACCAGGGAAGCAGAGGAACTCAAATACCACTTTAGGGAGCTTTGGACTTCTTATGACTGAATTCTGGTAAGTGTAAGTGGTAGGTGGAAGCTAACTTAGAACACAGCCTTCCTGGGTTCCAATTTCAACCTTGATTCAAACCCCAAATTCTTAGCTATGCAAATGTGAACAAGTCAACCTCTCTAAGCTAGTTTCCTCCTTTAAAAAAAAAAAAAGGGAATAAAATTTGAAGACGACGGAAAGCAACTGAGGGGTGTCAAGGGGACCACTGGAATCAGAGGCCATGTCGACCGGCATAGGCTGGTGGACTTTGTGTCTTTAATTTCGAGGTCCTCCCCTGCGGAGTCCTCCGTGGCCGTGGAAAGAGGTCAGGCTGAGATTGCTTCGCCCACTAGAGAGCATTCAGGGGTGCCCTGTGCCAGGCCTTGTGAGCACGGGCTGCCGGGGTGAGCGAGGCGAGTTCCACCCTCAGGTTGTAATGGGGGAGGCCGACCAACACAGGCCAACAAAGCGTGTAACAAAGTCCCTGGCGGAGCCGGCCGGACTTAAGCCTCCACAACTGAGCTGGGGGAAACTCGACCCTGAGAGCGCACCCCGGGGCCACAGTAACTTCCGCCCGACGCTGACATCCGGTTCCCGGGTCCCCTCCGCCCCGGCCGGGAGGTGGCGGCGAGGGCGCGGCGCGGGGGCAGAGTGTGTATGACGCCACATACGACGCGCGGCGGAACTCGCCTCCTTTGCTTCCGCGGAGGGGCCGGAAGTAGAAGCGGCGGCGGCGGCGGCGGCCCGGAGCGGAGGGAAGGAGGAAGGCGGGGAGCCCCAGAGCCGGAGCCGAAGTCGCAGCGGCGGTAAGGGCCGGGGACCCCCCCCCCCTCCCAGATCACCGACCCCAGCGGGGGCAACCGGGGCGGTGGGACGTGAGGGGGGCGGGCCAACCTCGGAATCGAGTTGCCCCCCCACACACACACCCTGGCACCCGCGAGGGACCTTCTCACCGACGCGCTTCGCCTCTCCCAGGAGGGCTCTTTGCGGCGCGGAGGGGCGGCGGCCCCGCCTCGGACCCGCCGGGGTGGGCCATGGCGGAGATCAGCGACCTGGACCGGCAGATCGAGCAGCTGCGGCGCTGCGAGCTCATCAAGGAGAGCGAAGTCAAGGCCCTGTGCGCCAAAGCCCGGTGAGCCCGGCGCGGGAGGGGGGCCGCGGCCAGGCCGAGCCGAGAACTTCGGCCTGGCTCGTCCTGGAAACACTCCCAGAGAAGAGCCGACAGAGGCCTCTTCCCGCGAGGAGCAGCCAGTGGGGGAAGGCAGACCTGGACAGAGACACCTAAAGTGTGGGGTGATGTGTTCAGTGAGGCGGCGAGTTACAGAAAAGTACGGAAGACGCGCAGGGAAACACCCTACTATGTGCTGGGGGAACTGACCTTTGCGCCGGTAGGCCTTGCAGAGGAATATGACCAACAGGAACGTCAGCAAGAACAGAAGTGCAAGGCAGGAAAGCTAAAGACTCTGGTTTATAACATACTTTAAATTCCAGCAACAACCCTTAAAGTTGGGTAGTATTGCCCCCATTTTACAGATGAGGACTTATGTTCAGAGTCAGCCAAGTGAGGGAGGGAGCCTGAAGCCAGTTCTCCGTGTTCTGCTCTTTTCAGGCGCAGAGGGGTCCTCTCCTGTGTAGTGTGGGAGCCTAAGACATGGTAGCAAATAGGCCAGAGTAGAATTCAGCATGGCATGAAGGGAGGCCCAGTTTAGAGTTCTTTGGGAACAGGATGACTAGTGATTAAAATCCCAGGCTTTGGAATGGCATGGCTGTACGTTGGAATCTGAAGCTTTGCCACGTACTATCTGTGTTGGTGGTCCCTGAGATCTCTGAAAGGCATTTTTTTTTTTTTCATCTGTAAATTGGGAAGAATAGTACTTAGTAAGATGGCTGTGAAGGGTCAGTAAGTTGGTGCTTGGGATGAAGTTAGCATAGTGCTTTGGTACAGTGTGAGTGCTCAACAACCCTTAGGTGTCACTGTTATTACTATGTAGGAAGATGGCAATGCTGATATGAACTGAAGTAAGTGGTCAGGGAACTTCTAAGAGAAAGTGGCTTTGAAAGATGAAAATAATTAGGGTAGCTGATGGGAGCAGGGCCAGGGAGGGAGGCATTCCAAGCAGGATGAGAGTAAGATTGGAGGCCCTGAGGTGTGTGGGCAACAGTGAGGAGACCAGTTACCTGCCTTCTCTGAGGTGCTATTTGACTGTGGCTTCCAACAAGCTGGAGACTTGTGAGAAAAGAGCCAGGCTGGCCGGTGTGGCTCAGTGGTTGAGCATCGACCTATGAACCAGGAGGTCACGTTTTGATTCCTGGGTGGGGAACATGCCTGGGTTGAGGACTTGACCCCTAGAAGGGGACGTGCAGCAGGCAGCCAGTCAGTTATTCTTTCTCTTCATTGACGTTTCCATCTCCCTCTCCCTCCCTCTCTGAAATTAATAGAAACCTATTTAAAAAGGACAGAGAAAAGAGCTAGCAGAATTGCCCTACATTTACTGAATAACAGAAACACTATTAGCCTGGCTTTGTACTGGCAAAGAATTTATATCCATTTCCTCCCCACAGCAATCTTGTGAGGTTGGAATTGTTTGCTCCATTTTACAGAACGGAGGATGTGACTCCTAGAGGCATAGTGACTTGACTAAGATCACCCAGAGAGACAGAGTGGCAGAGCTGGGTTCTGAGCTTGTGGCCGTCAGGCTCTTTGCTTGGCTCCCTCCCACCCCAGACACTCTAGCCCCCAGACAGGGCCTGTGTGGGTTTGGTGAACAGGCTAGGCCCCTTTTTAAATGCTTGCTTGTGGCTCTTCCATGTTTCGTCGGCTTCCTCGGTCTTGATGGCATTTTTAGGAACTTAAACCAATTGCTGCCTGGCACCATTGTTTTTCCCATGTGTCATATCTGCCCCCGTAGGACCTGGATCACTTTGGTGGTGGTGATAGCTAAAGCTTGGGAAGCATGGTGGAGTTTGCAGAATAACAGAGAAGTTATATATTCAGTCACCGTTGTGTTTTGCAGCAGCCCTACAGAATAGGCAGGCCAGGAGTGGGTATTTCACCGAAGAGAAATCTGAGTCTTAGAGAAGATAATGTCTTGCCCACATTCTGACAGATGGTGGGAGGGGAGGTTGGTTTTGCATCCAGGTCTTTTACTGTACTCCATGCTCATGGACAGCCAGGCAGAGACAGTTAGACTGTGAGAGGCAGCAGAGCTACAGAGGACTGAGGGGTGGCAAGGTCATGTCCAGCTGAAACTGAGACGGAGCTAGGAGGTATTAGGCTTGAGTTGGCCAGTATTATCCCAGGCCCATTCTGAAGGAGGGCCAATTCTAGCACCTTGGCCTCCTGGGACCCACCAGTGACCCAGGCCAAGGCTGGTCATGTTGAGAGCTTTGGCTTGCTCAGAGAGTATACAGACTCGAACTCTGGGAATTACAGAGGCCTGAAGTGTATGAGCTGAACTTGCTCTTATTAAAAAGTCAGCATATTCGAAGAGCAGGGAATTTTGAATCAGGTGGTCTTCAGTATGAATTCCATCGCTGAACAGTATGACCCTGGTCAAGTCACTTGACCGCTCCAAGTCTTTGAAATCATCATGAAACTCAAATGAGATTCTTCATATCCAGAGGCAGACCCTGGCATTTTGGTGAGCGCTTATAAAGGCAGTGTTAGCAGTGGAAGTAAAGGTGAGCAGGTGCGAACCCTGAGAGGGCTGGTGATGTGCTGCTGGTGATAGAGTTGGGGTCAGAGGCTGGATCTTGATTCCAGACCATGCTGGGGCCCTACTGGCACTGAGGTGAAGTTTTGACCCGGAGTCTGGGAGAGGCTGGCATAAATTCTCAGGAAGTTGGGCTCCTGGATTCCAATTCAGACATACTCCAACTTTGTGACCTTGATCCTGCCCCTTTTTTCTGAGCCTCGGTTGTTTACCTGTCAGGTGGGGATGAAAAGAAGCTCCCCCAGTCAGTTGGAAAGGTCATTATAAGCAGTTGATGAGGAACGCTTTTCAACACAAGATGTAATACAGGTTGGAGATCCTGGTTGCTGCAGGGCCCCCAGACTACAGCCAGTGCCTCTCCCTCCCATTCCTAGAAAGCAAAGCACACCTCCTTGGAGCTGCCTTTGTCATGCAGCGTGCCCTGAGGGACCTATAGGAACCCTGGAGTCCGGGAGCCTGTCAGAGTCAGGGCTGAGCAAGTCCTGGGCCACATTGGAGTGGCTTGATGAAAGCACTCAGACCCTAGAGCCAGGTTGCTTTGGTTCAAGTCCCACCTGTATGACTTCAATCATTTTCTTCATCTGAGAAGTGGGAGTCATCACATTGCCTGCCTTTGAGGGTAGTGCTTTGATTGCATGTGACATCCATGCAAAGCTCATACTAGAGTCCTGGAGTGTGGTGTGAACTGGAATGTTCACCGCTGCTATTACCATCAAGGATGAAATCTGGAAATATGGTTCTAAAGTTGGATGTCTGAACCTGACAGTGGTTTTATGTCATGTTCACTCACTTATGTCAGACTGCATTGCAAGGAAAGCAGAAAGAATGAAGTCCTCACTTTCTCTAACGAAATAATGAAAAAAAGCAACAACATGTCACTTTGAAGATCACTTTGATGACTGGCCTACCCAGGGCAAGTCCCTGTGTGCCTTTAGACAGCCTGGGAGAAGGCCCCTGTGAGGGGTAGAGAGGGGCTGTGGGAGCTCCACCAAGGGCACAGTCTTGGAGCACTCCAGGCTGAGCAAGCAGCGCAGGGAGCAGAGGGCTCTGTGTGCAGAGATCTGTTTTCTGGGAGTGTGGGATGATTGAGAGGAAGCGATGGAGGGTGAGGGTTGGGAGGTCAAGGCTGGGAAAGGCACAGCCTACCGGGGAAAGGCTTTGAAAGCTAGAACAAGAGTTTAGGCTTTGGCTTGTTCGCAGTGGGGGAACCACGGGAGGGTATTGAGCAGTGAGGGCTGTGGTCAGCCTTTCCTGGGGAAATTGCACACCTCACTCCTGCCCTGTAGGGGTTCAAGGACTGCCGCGTATCCTCCCCTCCCCCCCAGAAAAGATCAGGAATTGGGCTGGGCTGGCCTGGCTGTGGTGACCCTGTTCTTCTGTCTCCAGAGAGATCCTGGTAGAGGAGAGCAATGTCCAGAGGGTGGACTCGCCAGTCACAGTGAGTACCCTCTGTCCCTCCGAAGCCTAGCGTGGTTTTTTAGGCATATAGACATTCGCTGTAGTCTTGTGGGCTCCCTCATCTCTGGGAGCCCCATCTTCAAGGGCCTCTCACTATAAGAAATGGAAGTTATGGGAAGGGTCTTTTGGTTTGTTGGAGAGATACTCTTGGCCAGGGCAGAAGAGTATTTGGTAAGTGATTCTATTCCACATGTTTCTATATGTTCTTTGTTGTCAGGAACTTCATTCTGGGTACCTTGAGGGGAGCAGGGAAAGCAGGGGCCAGGTCCTGCGGGCGCTGCACGTCTGAAAAGACCTGGCTCTAGCTCTTGCCCAGAGAATAGTTGGCATTCATTGTGGGATGAAGGTTGATTCCAGACGAGGCTAACTTGGGGTGGGAGAGTAGATTTGGGCCTTGAGAAGCAGAGGCTTAGCTAAGAG
Source organism: Corynorhinus townsendii (assembly GCA_026230045.1). Lineage (NCBI taxonomy): Eukaryota > Metazoa > Chordata > Mammalia > Chiroptera > Vespertilionidae > Corynorhinus > Corynorhinus townsendii. Next base: position 62,284,113 of record JAPDVU010000009.1, read on the forward strand.
TGATAATTTGAAGATATCCCTGGGAGCAGAGGCTTTTAGATGGTGAGTTCCCACACACCTTCTCACTTCCCAGGTATGCGGTGACATTCACGGACAATTCTATGACCTCAAGGAGCTGTTCAGAGTGAGTTTGGGTCAACACTGGGGAATGTGACCTGGAGGGTGACTGGAAGGCCCCTTTGAGAGGGAAAGCTTTGAATTTGGTGAGTGGAGTGGGGGCAAGAGGCCTCTAGTTAGGTGGGCCCTTTGTGAAAGAAGGGCTTCAACTTGACTGAGTAGGGGACAGTTTAGGACCTTCTCCCTCCCCCCAGGTGGGTGGCGACGTCCCTGAGACCAACTACCTCTTCATGGGGGACTTTGTGGATCGTGGTTTCTACAGCGTTGAAACGTTCCTCCTGCTGCTGGCACTTAAGGTGGGGACTGCTGTCTTCTGGAGCCCAAACCTGGGCCACCTCAGGCCTGACCTGTCTGCATCCTTTCCGCCCTCCTCTCCTGCTCCATCCACCCCCAACTCTGAGCTGTGCTGCTGGTGATGACAGATTCTGCTTGGCAAGGGTGGTCACAGAAGCTTTCCTTGACTTGGGGGCACCTGATTGGGCCCCTGGAGGATGAGGTCAGAGGGGTGGCATTGTAGGGGAGGGAATAGAGGCTCAGTCTGTTCAGAAAATGACAAGGAGTTGAGTTCAGCTGGATACAACAGCCACTGGTGGGGGAGAGGTTGTAAGGGGCCAGATGACAAAGCACCTTGAATGTCTGGCTAAGGTCTTGGTCTCTATCTGGTAGGTGAAACAGGAGCCTTTAGGTGTATAGTTGATGCGGGGGGGCGGGGAAGGGGACTTTGTATTTTCTGAAGGAGGGCTGGGAGCCTATGAGGTGGGTGCAACACCATTCAGGCAGGAGATGGCATGAATCTGGGGCAGGGTGGTGATGAAGATGGAGTGGGGCTGACAGATGTTAGGAGATGTAGGAGGGAGAGAGGGAGCCTGGACGCCAGCCCTAGTGTGGTGGTTACTTTCAGGTTCGCTATCCTGATCGAATCACCCTGATCCGGGGCAACCATGAGAGCCGTCAGATCACACAGGTCTATGGCTTCTATGATGAGTGCCTGCGTAAATATGGCTCGGTGACCGTGTGGCGCTACTGCACTGAGATCTTTGACTACCTCAGCTTGTCAGCCATCATTGATGGCAAGGTAGGCTGCCTAGGGCTTCGTGGGGATGGGAGAGGTGGGAGAGGCGCTGGGCCTCAGCCTCTCTTCCCTCCTGCCTTGCTCTCCCCTGTAGATCTTCTGCGTGCACGGGGGCCTCTCCCCCTCCATCCAGACCCTTGACCAGATCCGGACGATTGACCGAAAGCAGGAGGTGCCTCATGATGGGCCCATGTGTGACCTGCTCTGGTCTGACCCTGAAGGTGAGGGCAGGTGGGGCAGGGCAGCCAGGCTTTATCCTTAGTTTGCTGAGACACTGAGTCCTTTGGTTAAATTAAGTACCTTGAAGGGACACTCAGACCAGGTACGTTTGGAGAAGAGTAAATTGGGCTGGTCTTCACTGGCATCTCTCCTTGACCTGCAGGCTGGCTGGCACTCTCAGAGCAGGGGCATGAGTAGCTGGGTGCTTTGAGCTCGGGTGGAATTAGGGCCTGTGTGTCAGAGGCTTGTTTAGGACAAAATCATTGGCTCCCTGCATGCGAAGGGGCTTTTGCAGAGGTTAGATGCTTATAATGATCAGTCCCTGAGAACCCCTCATTTTGGGGAGGACCTGAGCTAGTATGGAGCAGGGCTGAGGTTGAAAGCCAAGATACCAGTCCAGGGCTCCTTCTGCTACAAGATAGTCTCCACTCTCCCCCTGCCATGCCCAATGCCCTGTTAATGCTCCCGGACTAGCTGTGGCAGCCCCTGCTCACACCTGTTACATGGCGTGGTTCTTAGAAGCAGCTCCTTTCATTCACCTGTGTACCTATTTGAACAGTAACTTGCATGGCCACTCAGATTGAGGTGACTCCAACTATCAGGAAAGTCTCATCATTGGAGCTTACCTGCTCCCAACATTTGCAGCCCTGTCCCCCAGAACACCATCACAGGCCTAACTGGGGCGGGGTGGGGGGGCGGGTGCGGGTGGAAGGACAGGATATTTTCCTTCGAAGGGCGGTGGGCAGTCAGATGCCTTGAGGCCACCTCTCCCCATCTCTGCCTTCATTTGCCTCAGACACAACAGGCTGGGGTGTGAGCCCCCGTGGGGCTGGCTACCTATTTGGCAGTGACGTGGTGGCTCAGTTCAATGCAGCCAACGACATTGACATGATCTGCCGTGCCCACCAATTGGTGATGGAAGGTTACAAGTGGCACTTCAATGAGACTGTGCTCACTGTGTGGTCGGCACCCAACTACTGCTACCGGTGAGCTGCCTGGGTCAGGAGGTCATGGTGGGGTGGGATCTAGGCTGACACACACTAACTGCCGCCCTCGCCCTTCCGAATTGCAGCTGTGGGAATGTGGCAGCCATCTTGGAGCTGGATGAGCATCTCCAGAAAGATTTTATCATCTTTGAGGCTGCTCCCCAAGAGACACGGGGCATCCCCTCCAAGAAGCCCGTGGCCGACTACTTCCTGTGACCCCTTTGGCCTCTGCCCCCCGCCTCCCAGTCCCTCTGGCCCTTGGACCACTGTGACTCTACCCTCTTCTCCAGATGGAGGCTGGGCATGGGGGGCTGTCCCCAGCTCTGCTCTCCCTCAGAGAGGGCACTTCGAGGGTGAGGACTGTTTCTGGAGAGGCTCGGAGCCTGAGCTCCACGCTCCTCTCCTTTCTCCCCACCTGAACCATGAAGTTTCCAATAATTTTTGTTTTTCTTTTTTTCGGTTTGTTTTTAGATAAAAATTTTGAGAAAAAGAAAAAAATTCTAATAGAAGAACTACGGTCTTTGGATTTGTGTCAGACTTGATTGGGGATGAGTAGTGCTGCTGCCTAGGACCTGGGATGGACCTCACCAGGAAGGTGAGGCGCAGGCCAGCTCACTTGCCCAGAGCCTCCTGATCCATCCACTGACAGTGACCTCTCCTGAGCACGAGGTATAGGGCCAGCCTCTCAGAGACGGCCTGTTTAATTCTCAGAACAGTGAGTGTTAGGACGTTGCTTCCCCCGTTTTCTTGAAGAGGAACCAGACCCAGAGCAAGTGGATTTACACACACAAAATCAAGCAGCTAGAAGTGGCAAGTCTAGATCAGGGGCCGGGGTCTCCCCACAGAACCTTTGCTCACCCAGTCCCTCCCAGGGCCAAACACCATTTAGCCCAATGTTTGCAGAGCACTGATGTCTTTTGAGTTTTATTAACAAAAATACTCTGGTGTGGCTCACACTGGGGCAAGGAAATAATGACTAGCTGAGCCCAAAGGTGAAGCCAGGAGTTAGTGGTGCTGGTCCAAGGCCCCATTTGGCCAGGCAGAACCTCCCTCTCTTCACACGGAGGTGAGAGCCTGGAAGGGGAAGCTGGCCCCAGCTGGACTCCCAGCAGCTTAGCCAGAGCTTTGAAGCCAGAGGGGGGTGGGAATGAAGTCAAAGTGTGAAGTGGGGTGGAGGAGGCCCAAGGCAGCCATTTGGTGTGGGGGGTGGGGTCATTGGAAGTGAGGGGGCTACAGCCTGGGGGAAGGGAACTGGAAGTTTGTGATGGAAGACTGAGGGAGGCAGAGGGGCCTGGCAATGGCTCAGTACATTGGTTTGGAGCCCATATCCAGATAGGCCCCAGGGTAAGGTAAGGGCAAGGGGCCCCCTTGGAGGAAATGCGAGGCAAAGGGTGCTGGGGGTGCAGCTGCTGGGTATCCTGAGCTTCCTGGCCCAGTCTGCAGCTCTAGGAATGCAGCTGAGTAGGGGGCTGGGCGCCCCGAGTCTGGAGCCTGAGGGAAGCTGGGGTTCCTGAAGTGGAAAAAGGTGTCAGAACATTGGAGAGGGACCCCCAGATAGGAATAGCCCAGCCTGTGCCCTTGTCCCACTCACCTAGTTGGAAGGTGACTGGGAGCCCCATGGAAAGCTGCAGGGTGCAGAAGGTAGGCCTCGGCACTGGAGCCACCACACAGAGGAGCTGGGGCAGGGGCAGCTTCCCTGGGCACTGGGGCCTGCTCTGGATCTGACTCACGAACATCCCCGCCCAGTGTGGAGTCACAGGGACCACCTGGTGCATCTTGGGAGACAAAAGAACCAGGTTGGGCTAAGGAGGATCAGCATCTCAGGCCTGGCCCCATCACCATTGGAACTATACTCACCTCCACTCCCATAGGCCTCTGTGGCTGTTGGCTCTGGGCCTCGCAGTTTCCTCTTAACACGGGCATCTCGCTCCCTGGGAAATACAATGATGATAATATCACCAGGTGCCAGACATTCACCCTACCAGGTGTCGTCATACCCATTTTTCAGATGAAATTAAATAACTAGAGAATTAAATAACTAGAAAGTAGTAAAGCTGGGACTTATTCCCCACTTAGAACTTTCCAGTGGTTTCCTATTGCATTTAGAATAAATGGAAACTTCCCAAGCTACAAGGCTCATCCCACCTTGCTCTGCCCAACTTCACTAGCTGCCTTTCAGTCTTCTCTTCTGTCCCCTGTTCACCTGCTTAACTCATCCTTGTCTCAGTTCAGGCGTAACTTCCTCAAGGAGGTCCTCTGACCTCCCACAGCACAACCTGCCCTCCCAGGTAACATTCGTAATAGTTACACTGTTACATTTGTTAGGGTAATCTTTTGATTAATGTCTGTCTCTTCTGCCTGAAGGCAAGGACCAGTTCAGGGGCTGTACTCAGAATAAAAGCCAAAGTCCTAACTAAACCTTGACTGTTGAACATAATCTGTCTCCACCTCTCCCTCCAATCACAGGTATGTTCCCACCTCAGGGCCCTTGCACATGCTGGTTCCACACTCAGCATGCTGTTCCCAAATATCCACATGGTTCCCTCCCACATTTCTGTCTAGTCTTAAAGGTCTCTTCTCAGTGAGGCCTTTCCAGGCCTCTTATCTAATACTTCAATTCTTCCTTCCTTGCTTGCTTTTGTCTTTAGAACTTATCCCTAACATATATTATTTCTCTTGTTTAGTTGTCTACTTTGCCCGCCAGAGTATTAGTTCCATGAGGACAGGGCTTTTGTTTGTCCTGTTTACTGATGCTTCTCCAGTGCCTAGAACTGTGCCTGGTACATAGGTGCTAAATAAGTATTTGTTGAATCAATGAATGAATAAATTTTTTATTTACCATTAAATGTGTATTAATCACCCACTATGTGCACATAGTGGGGAATTAATAAACATTTGTTGAATGAATGAGTGAATGAATGAACGGTGCCCACCTCTTACAGTTTCTGCCATTCTCCCGGAAGCCTTTGGCAAAAGGGTTGGCTGCAATCTTCAGTTGTGTGATCTGGGGGCACATATCCAAAGTCAGAGCTCCTGCAGCTCAGGCAGGGTACCACCACCCACCCCCTTCAAGCAGGGTCACTCACCCGTGGGTTCTGGTAGGCTGTCACAGAGATGAACATGGTCTCAGGGAAGCGAAAGGAGGCAACGCCCCCCCAATGTTGGCTGCAAAGCTGTGCGGCCCGCACTAGGTGTACGCGGGGCTGATATTTGTGCATGGAGTGCAAGATAAGCTGGGAGGGAAGAAACAGAAGTGACCCCTAGCCCTGAGTTACAACCCCAACCCCCAGCCTGGGATCCCAGCCTGGGCCTCACGTGGCCATGAGGATCCAGTGTGCTGTTGGTGAGCTTGACACGATGGAAAGACACAGGCTGCCGCATCCAATGGGCACCAGTAGCAGGGGAGTCAGGGTGAATGTAGACACGGTCAGGCAGGCGAGGCTCAGCTTTGCCGCTGGGCTCCCAGCGCCGTCCCTGCCAACGGTAGCGAGCTCCGTCCACTGGCACTACATCCAGAAGGAACAGGTAGCGGGCCTCAGGGTCCAGGCCAGTGACTGACACTCGACAAGCAGGGAACATGCGTCTGGATGGGAGAGAAGACAGGAGAGCCTTGAGCTACCCAACAGCCACAAGCAGGCACAGTGCTGACAAGGGAGCAGAGCCACCAGCTCACAAAGTTTTGTCAGGAAACATTCGAGCTGGAGTTAGAACAGAGGGTAGGGCTTGGAAGCTTGTGTCATCCCATTTTATAGATGGGAAACATGAGAGACAGGTTAGGTGATGTGATCTGATCAGGGTCACAAAGGTTCAAGCAGAGCTCGCAACCCTGACTCTGGGCCCTTCCTACTCCATTTGCAGAAGCAGGGGTGTCACACTTTCCTCCTGGAAATCTTGCCAGGACCCTCTCTGTTCTCCACCCTGATGATCTCACCTGATCTCCAGCACCAGAATCTACAGCCACTGGACAAACTTGCTTCAGGGAAGGGAAAAAAAAGCCCTGGCCGGTGTGGGTCAGTGGTTGCAGTGTTGGCCCTCACACCAAAGGGTCTCAGGTTTGATTCCTGGTCAAGGGCATGTGCTTGGGTTGCAGGTTTGATCCCCAGCCCTGACCTGGATGCATGTGGGAGGCAGCAACCAGTTGTGTTTCTCACATTGATGTTTCTCCCGCTCCCTTCCACCCTAAAAATCCACGGAAGAACTGTCCTCTGGTGAGAATTAACAACAACAACAAAGCACATACACACACACACAAAATCCCAATCCTGCTTTCAGTGGAGAAGATACCATGCCGGGGCCCAAGTTCCTGGCCTAAATAAAGACCTCCACAAAGCCACACACTGACCATATTGCTGCCTCCAAGGTGACCCTGGACCTAGTCATGTACTGACAAACCCTAATGCTAACCTGATCCTAACCACACTTCCCTGACGCTGGCCACTGGCTGGCCCTTGACTCTAGTTATAGTCTGAAGCCTAACTGCAGCCATAGACTGACCTCTTGATCTAGGCCACATACTAAGCTATAATCCAGCCAGACTTTCTGGACATGGTCCACACTGACCTATGCCTCTTGCCTTAGGTTGGTCCCTAAACCAGCCACAGACCTTTGCCACAACATGACCCCTGATCAGTCACTGAGTTCCCCTGACCCAGACCACAATCACATTCTGAACTTAGGCAGGGCTCTAGCCCCCCTGGAAACCCTCAAACTAGCCCCATCACCAGGAATTCCGCCTTTCCCAAGAGACCCCCCCAGGAACACACTGGGTCCTCTGACCCTGGCCCAGCCCCCTCACCTCCCAGCTTTGGTGATGATCATCTCTGTTCCCACAGAATTGAATTCTTTCCACAGCTCCTGGTTCTCCAGGCTCAGGCTGACTCCAGGGAGTGAATGAAGGGCCTCTGGGGCCGGAGGAGACGGCTCAGTGCCCAGGGCTGGGGGCAGAGGGGGAAGTGGTGGGGGAGCCGCCAGGGTGCGGGGAGCAGCCTCAATCCCGGAGAGGAAGCAATCCAGTTTGGGAGTGTCCAAATCTGGAGATGGGGGGAGAATGAGGAGCCAGCCCAGGTCCACAGCAACCCTCAATCCCTGCGTAGGAGCTCCTCCCAAAGCTCACCAGGGTAGCGGTAACCCTCTGCCAGGGCAGGCGGGAAGCTGGACTCGGGCACTGGCTGGGGGGGCCCAAGGCGGTAGCTGGTCCCCAGGGAGGGGTACAACTCTCTTGGATGATACATGGAGTAGTCCTGTTTGGCCTCAGGTCTGGCTGCCTAGAGTCCCCTGGTGCTGGGAGATGCCCCCTTTATAGCTCACAGCTCAGCCCCTTCCAGACCCAGGATCACAGCCCCTCCCTCTTTGGGGCCCTGGAGTTGGGCTGGGGTGGAGACCCCTGGGGCCTGGAAGGGGTACAAGAGGGGGCCGGATACCTGGGCACCCTCCCCCGCAGGCTTCATTAGCCTCGACCCCCTGCCCCTCATTACATAATTAACTCCTCGGCCTGATTGATCCCCGGCACTTGGACAGGGACGCAGTTTGGCGCTTCCGGCCAGCTGGTCCCCGTTCCCACGGGGGGAGCCCCATCTAGGGATAAGCTTCTGAGGGGGCGGGGTCTGCACCCTGGGATGGAGCCTGGAGTCCTGGGGCAGACCTTGGCTGCTCAGACTTTCCTATCAGGTGACTCCCACCACCCTCACTTGGAGGATGGGGCTTGGAGGGATGAAGCATGAAGGGAGGGAACGAGCCGGCTGAAGGGATGGAGCCTGAGCATATTGTTACGCAGGGCACTGGAGTCCGCAGCCGAAGGCCGAACCCTGGAGCCCTTCCTGGTTTGCATTCTCCACCCTCATTCAAGTCTCAAAAGTTTACAGATCTCCACAGCTCTACAGCCTCCATCTGGCTGGTGCCTGGGTTTTCCAGAAGGTCCCGTGCTGGGGAACTCTGGGAACTACACTTCCCAGCAGACACAGCGCCAACTTAGCCGCAGAGAAGATCGAGAGATGCCATTGGGGCCGCCTGGTGGTGGCAAAACGCTAAAGTTGAGAAGACGATCAGCCGAGATCAAGGTCTAGGGAGCCAGAGGGGGCTCCGGAATCACGGGCAGTGAGACCTGTCCCAGGTCCCAGAGAAGATGGCTGAGGCTAGGCCCAAGGAGCGCAGACTCCCACTTTTAGCCGCGGTGCCTACCTACCTGCTGCCCCATTGGGGCTCAGAAGGGAACAGGTCTATAGAGGCAGGATTCTGCACTTGAGTTCCCCCTTCCCGATTCCACATAAGCCTGGGGCTGTCTCCGCTTCATTGTTTTATTATATACAAACGCTACAGACTAGGGGAGGAGACACGCGTGCGGTAAGAGGAACCCAGTGGGAGGCGTTCACAGGGCAGATGCTGCACTGGGCTAAGAGAACAGCACACAGGCCATATCTATAGGGTAGGCGGGGCAGGAAGAGGTTAAAAAATGAGATCCAAGCCAGCCAGATCGCAGGGAGGTAGGGGTGGTGGTGTAGTCCACCTTCTTATCCCCCCCTCCCCCCAAGGTCACAGTGCATGCAATAAAATATATATACAGGAGCCGAATCCTTTCTCTGCAGGTCCAGAGCTCCCTTCCGGCAGAGAAGGGAAGCCAGTGGCGCCCCCTGGCGGCCAGGCCTGGCTGGAGCCACATGCGGCAAGAGTGGGGGTCAGTCCCAGCCGTTGTCTTTGATCATGTGGTTGAGTTCAATGATGTACTTCCCCTCTTTGTACTTCTGGCTGCTCTCGAAGGCCTGTTCCTAAAAGGAGGGGAGAGGCCGTCATCCCTGGAGCAAGGGCCTTCCCAGCAGGGATAGAGGTTGGGGCATGGATATGATGGGCCCTATTTCATATCTGAGGAAACTCTCCCAGAGAAGCCAAGCCATCTGCCCACAGACATAGAGCTGGTAAGTGTCAGGGCCGAGTTCTCATTAATGGGATAGACAACTCCCTGAATAATGGGTACTTTTTAAAGGACTACTGTTGGCTCCAACAATGAGGATATGGAAGTGTCTACAGGACCCAGGGATTACAAACTGGTAGCCTGAGTGGCAATTTTGGCCTACATGTGTTTCTTGGCCAACAGAGAGTTTAATAGAAATAACTGAAATACTAACACAGAGGCAGGCTGTGCTGACTCCAGTATGGCACAGGCTGCCTCTCCCTTTGTCCACAATCTATGTTGCCCCTTTTGTAGATCCACAGTATCTGCTTGGCCCTGCAAGCACTTGAGTTTTTGACCGCTAAACTGGCCAGCTCTTTATTTTACAAAGTTCCAGGGAGGCCAAGCCACCTGCACAGGTACACAAAGCCAATCTGTGGCAGGGCCAGGGGTGAAGTCTGGTCAGGGCTGTCTGTCTGTCTCTGCCTGGGCATCCACATCACCAAGGCCCCACAGCTCCAAGCAACTGCAGTTTTCCCAAGAGCATCTTCTTTTGCTGCATCTAATCTGATCTCCATAACAGTCTTGGGTGCCAAGTGGTGGCTTTATCCTCCATGCCAAGTAAGGAAATGAAACTCAGAGTAGTGAAATCAGACCCTGGACAGCAGCAGTAGTAACCAGGGCAGTGGAAAAGGAGGCACATGGACCCAGGCTCTGTGTTGCTGTGGGGTCTTGGGCAACTTCTCTGATCCTCTGAATGGTAACAGAAGCTGGGGCCAAGGGTTTGGAGTTAAAAACAAAATGAAGTCGGATTCTGGTCCCTATTATGTTACTTGCTGGATGTGTGACCTTGGGCAAGTTACCTAACATCTCTGGGCCTTCTTTCTTCTGTAAAGTGAAGATAAAGTAGACTCTACCTACAGGATTGTTGTCATGATTGTTGTTATCACATAACAATAAGGATTTAATAAGTGGTAATTCTGATTATATTATCATCTCTAAAATGGGGCGCTGTGAGAAGACGGATGGGTTAAGAGGGAAAAAAAGGCTTTGTGGGATGTGAGAGATGAAAACATGGTCAGGGGAGGAAAAGACTGTTTGACTTGTGTGACCTGGGCCCATACACTCTGAAAGATGATCAGATGATTGCTTGTGATGTGAGGTCATGGCAAAAGCTAGCTTGGGGTCAGAGGTCACTGACTCACATATTTCCAGCCCAAAGTGGTCTTGCAGTTCTCGCAGTGGATATCAGCGACAGCATGAAGGCCTGTCAGCAGCACACGCTCCTCGGCTGGCCCGCAGCCCACGTTCACCCTGTGGGGACATGGGGGCAGTCCCAGGGAGGATCCCACCATCACAAAGCCCACCTCTAGCTTGTATCCAACTGTGTCTGTCCTTAGCTTCTTGCCTGAACTAGGGGGCTTTGAGAGTCTCAGCATGATGCCATGGGTCACAGGTCACAATAGAGGCCAAGAAAAGAAAGACAGGAGGACAAATACTCACACAGAATTGAAGAGGTAGGCACGCCCCTGACTGCCCTGGAAGGACTAATGAAAGGGAGAGAAGAGGGGGTCAGGGTTATTGGTGGGGAGCTACCAAGCAGCCCTCAAGCCTCCCATTCTAGCCCCAACTGTGATCCAGTTACCTTGGAGATGAGGTCGTCGTGGTTGGCCAGGTGAGCACGGCAGTGGGCACAGCTATACCTCCGGTGACAATCATCCAAGTAGGCCTGAAACGTCTTGGGTTTTGAAATCCGCACCATGGCGGGGGCCAGAGGCAGTGGCCCCACGCGGGGAGCGGCCCACGGGGAGCAGAGGGAGCCCAGTGCCTGTTGGGAAGGGAGTGAGTGTATTGTCAGGACCCCAGCCACACACAAGCAGGCACGCCCAGGGCCACGGGGACTCTCTGTGTCACACTTGGCTGCTGTCTCCTCTCCCCAGAGTCAGCAGCCTCTCCAGGGGCCAGAACTGGCTCAGTTTTGACTCAATGATGAGGCCTCAAGTTGCATCGTTGGGGAAACTGAGGCTAGGAGGAGCCCAAGATGAGTCACCCACCTGCTTTCAGCCTCACCCCAGCTGACCTGGCAATTGAAACTGGAGGAAGGGCTTAGGAGTGGATGAGCTGTCAGTTCTCTGTTCAGGGGAGCAGGAAGAGGCTAGGAATTGGATGGTCTTTAGGACCTCATGTGAACTGCGGAGGGCGGAGCTGGGGGGCGACTGCAAGTACTGTGCAGGAAGCTCACCTGGGGAAAAGGTCCCGCACCCGGAGGAGGCTGGGGCCTCCCTGAAGTTGGAGGGTCACCTACGGGGGAGGAGCTCTTACCTGGGGACGCCGAACCTCGTCTATGCCGAGGGGCTCTTACCTGAATCGCGGAGCCTTACCTGAGACCCGGGGCTCACCTGGGGCGCGGGGTGGGGGCGGGCGCCGGGGAAGGGGACAGTCCTCGCTGGCGGGGCGGGGCTCGGGGCGACGCGCAACCTTGAGGATGCGGGCCTCACCTCGCCTGGGCGCGCGGGAGCCCGGTCCGCCGGGGTGGCTGGCCTGGGAGTGGGGGGCCCTGGTGGGCGCCGTCCCCCACCCCGGCCCGGTTCACAGTCGCCGCGACTTGTTTACACCGAGAACAGCTGCTGCCACCGCTGCGGCGGGAGGGGGAGGGGGCCAGCCCCTGGGCCCCGCGGCGCCGCGGCCAATCGGCGCACAGCATGCAAATGAGGGGGCGCGTCACACCGCGGCCAGCGCAGGCCGGGCTACCCTGCCCCCGCTCCGGCTCGGCCGCCCGGAAATGCGGCTGCCGCCCGCAGTCCACCCGCCGCCCCTCGGGCCTCCCGCGGTTCTTGAAGGGGCACGTATCTGAGGTACTTGACCTGCGCGGGGTTAGGAGGGGGACGGTGTCTGGATGCACGCCCCCGGGGACATAATGGTCATAATTATCTGCGTTCCCACCGCCCGGTCCACTCTTCATCCCCGCTACAGCCCCGAGGCAGCAGCTGCTGCTGTTCTCCTTCTGCCGAGGTTGTCCGCCTGCAAGAGGCAGAGTTGGTATTCTCTCTTAGGTCCGAGTCCACGGCTTTGGCCATAGCACCAGGGACAGCCTCGGAATGGTGGAGCTAAAGGTGTGGTCGGTTCGACCCGAGGCCAGAGCCTGGGAACAAGCCGAGCCCCACTGAGCAGCACCCCCTCCAGGAGGCGGCTCCTCTGGAGCCCCGTCCCTCCAGGCTGAGTTGGTGTCTGCTGTGGGCTTCCCCTTTCCCTTTCTCACCTGAGTGTTTATACAGGTCTGCCATGCTAACCTTGTCTTGTTCCCTGCACGGCCCCAGGGCCCGGCCCGGCCTGGCCTCCAGTCGTCCACAGGCTTGTGAAAGCCGGTTTCATAAATGAGGGACAGACATGCCGCTGGAGAGGGCAGAGGAACTGGGAGCTTCTGGAGCAGGACACCTGGGTGGGGAAGGTTGGAGAGGGGAGGCAGCAGGTGGTGCTGTGGGCCCACCACCCTGCCTTGCTCACCTCTGCAGCCAGGTGAGGAGGCTCAGGGGCCAGCCAAGTCCCTCGCTGTGTGCCTGGCTCTTAGTGGCCTCAGAAGAATGGACCCATTATCTGTGGCTCTGAAGGGACATTCCTGAGGAGAGTGGAGGCCAGGCTGGCACAGGGTGTGGCATTACTCTGGGTCTGGAATGTGGCTGAACCAGTGGGTCAGGTCCAGACTCCAGCCTTAGGCTGCCATCTTTAGAGTTTTCTAGGATCTCTGACACCCAACACCCTCTACCCCCTAAAAAGAATGCAAAAAGTCTTGACTAAAAATAAAATATTTATTGGGAAAGAGAAACATTGTTGAGGACAAGGGCCTCCGGCTTAGGAGACTTAGGCCGCTGCTCTGTGGCTGTCCAGGTAGCGCCTCAGGGCTGTGGGGTAATCAGTCATGACGCCAGTGGCCCCCAGACTGTAGGCCACTTCAAAATCCGACTCTTCGTTAAGGCACCAAAATACCACCTGAGAGGGGAGAGAGGGGTCGTGTGCAAACAGCTTGACCTGGAACTCCCCATTGCACCCAGCTGGTCAGAGCCTCCCAGCAGTGGAATGCTGGGGAGCAGATGGTTCAATTTTCAGAAAATTTTCAAATTGGCTTTGAACACATCCATTATTAAATATTAAAGTGTATAAACTTGCAATTCTGTAAACCGTATTAAAAACAAAGGCAATAAAATCTAAAAACTCATCACTTCCTTCCTCATACTTCCACCTATGCCCTGGAGATGATTTATGTCTGTCGAATGTGTCCAGTGGAAATACTCTGCAACGATGTGCTACCTCCCATCTCTTCCCAGCTCTGTTCAGCGACTCCATGTTGGTAGCCTGAAATCAGCCGAGGCAGCATGTACACCACGGAAAGCCAGTTGTGGACTGTTTACCAGCAGGCCGGCGCTGCCAGCCTGCCTGCACCTGCTGCTGCTCTCTTCCCTGACTGCCGAGTCCTCTCCTGTGGGCACTGACATGGGTGGGACTGGGATCTGTGCCCTGGGCAAGCCACTGGACCTCTGGTTTCCCAATGTGACAACTGAGCATTAAGCTCCAGACCCCTAGAGTCGTAGTGAAGCCCCAAGGAGTGGGAGGGCTCATCCTCACTTACCCTCATCCAACCAGTGGCTTGTCTGTGAGTAAACTCTTCCATCCATCCCCACTGTTACCACTTGAGCCCACATCCTGTCAGTGACAGCATCCGCCTCCTCATGAGACTCTGCTTCCACAGTGGCCCCCACAGTCACTTTTCCACATGGATGACCCTCCCTCAACAAGTCTCAATGGTCTCTTCCCTCAAAAGCTTCCCCTCCCTTTGGGCAGAAGCCCAGGCTCCTTACGGAGGTCCTTGGGTTGAGGTCCTTGGGTTGCCTGTCGCAGCCTCTGCTGCCTTCTCCAGCCCCCCTGGTGCCGCTTCCTCTAGGCTGCCACGGTGGGAGCTCTCTCTGTCTCTCAGACTGCCAGCCTCTAGCTCCTCTGGGCCTTCCCACAGGAGCCTCCCGCCTGTGTGCTCTCCTTGTCCGCCCCTGGAGCCAGAGCCTCACTTCTCCCCAGGCCTCTGACCCCACAGGCCACAGCACTTTCCCTTTCTGTCTTTCCTTTACCTTTCCCTGTGATGGTGATGGCCTGCTTCCTTCCCCTCCTCTGTGCCATAGTGCCTGGAATATATTCTTAGCAAAGGTTTGCTCATTAAATGACCTGGTCAAAGCTGAAGCTTGGGAGCGGGAGGAGGTGGGCAGGCTCGTGTTTCCCTTCTGGTCTTTGCCCAGCCCCTCATCAGGGATCAGGACAGTTCAATACATCACCATCATGGCTAGCATTTATCAAGCCCTTGCTAAGTACTAGTTGCATATCCAGAAGAGCTGACTGTCATTAGCCCCATTTACAGTGAAGACACCAAGGCTCTGAAGGTGACCTGCCCAAGGCGCCAGCTAGTCAGTGGCAGAGCGGTGACTGGAAAGCTATGCCAGCCCACGCTGTGCACTGAGGTAGCGAAGCCTCACCTGCACTCCTCGCTGCTCCAGGTGTTGGATCAGACTTTTCCTCATGATGAGCCTGGTGGGAAGGCGGGTGGCAAAGGTCAAGATGAGGGGGACTGAGAAGGGCAGAGGCAGGTCTCTATGGGGACACTCCACCCAGCCTTCTCGCCCACCTCACCATTTAGTAACCACGGCTGATAGCTGGTTCAGCCCAGAGCAGGAGAATGGGAAGTAGGTCCTGTGGAGAAGGGATATCGTGGTCAGTCCATGGGTCTCTCCATCACGGGGCTGGAGAGTGGGGGTGATGGTGATCCCTGACCAGTGAAACCTACCCCCTCTAAAAGAACCTTTGAAGCCCTAGCCAGTTTGGCTCAGTGGATAGAGCGTCGGCCTGTGGACTGAAGGGTCCCAGGTTTGATTCCGGTCAAGGGCACATGCCTGGGTTGTGGGCTCAATCCCCAGTGGGGGACTTGTAGGAGGCAGCCGATCCATGATTCTCTCTCATCATGGATGTTTCTATCTCTCTCTCCCTCTTCCTTCATCTCTGAAATCAATAATATATATATATATATATATATATATATATATATATATATATATATATATATATATTTAAAAAAGAACCTTTGAAGCCCTGGCTAGTTTGGCTCAGTGGATAGAGTGTTGGTCTGTGGACTGAAGGGTCCGGGGTTCAATTCCGGTCAAGGGCACATTTCCAGGGTTATGGGCTCCATCCCCAGTAGGGGTGTGCAGGAGGCAGCTGATCAACGATTCTCTCTCATCATTGATGTTTCTATCTCACCCTCTCCCTTCCTCTCTGAAAAAAAAAAAAAAAAAAAGAACCTTTGCAGTTGCTCAAACAATTCACCCTTTGTTCAGTGAGATCCTACTCCTACCTCCTTGACTCCATGCTTTGAGGGTGTGCCCACCCCTCACTGTTTTTCAGAAGGGAAACGAAGTCTTGGAGAGTTTTATTAACTTGCTCAAGGTCACATGCAAGTCTGTGGTGGGGCCAGGGCTGAAACCTAGCTTGATTGATTCCCAAGCTGGACACACAGTCTGGAGGTCCTCCTGGTTGGGCCTGACCAGCTTCCTGAGAACAGACAGCGTTTAATGGGTGGGCTACTTGCCCCTGCTTGTCCCACTCCAGGGGTGACTTTAGAGGCCCTTCACAGGCTTTGGAGTCGGACCCAGGGCAAGCCAGGCTCTGAATTTCTAGCTGTATCACCTCGAGCAAGTTATAGAAGCTCTGAGCCTCAGATTCTCCATGTTCTGTGGGGTCATGATTCCTATACCTCCCGGGGGTGCTGCAAAGTAAAGCTCAACTAACTGAAGAATGTGGAAACACTGTAAATCCTGTATAAAAAAGCTACACATAAAGTTCTGTAGTATAATAATGTCTTTGTAGCAAAGGATTGTGGGGGCTGGCTGGGAGCTTCTCATGACAACAGAGGGCAGCAGAAAGCACTGGGCCACCACAGCGGAGTTCTCGGACAGCAGGGGGAGGGGCTGGGCCCCAGAGCTGGTGAAGTATCCAAATTCCTCATACTTTACCCAGATGTTACTTTGTTAATCCTTGTTTCCCCGGCAGAAAAACACTTGCTTTTCCTTTTGAGAATCAGAGTGATGCTATAATTAACATGTGTCTCCCTAGCCAGACTGTAAGCTGAGGGCCTTGCCCCACCCACACTGCTTGATTACTAGTGTTGCTGCACCTGGAACAGAGTAGGCATTCAATAAATACTAGTTGGATGAATGGATGAGTAAATGAACCTTTTGTTCCAAAACTCTATCCACACCTACATACTAGTACATTTGCATTGAATTTCAGAGGGTTCATGGTCCTCTTAGTATTCATGAATGTTGGGTGAGAACCCCTGTCTTCAAAGTACTGTGGGGATTATCCGGAAGGTGGCTGGGGACCCTACAAAATGGAGCTTGAGATGGGGGGTGTTTTTCTAAGGACAGAAGCAGCTGGAAGCCTGGGGGAGGATGGGGAAGGGAGATGGGGACCCTGTAGGCACCTGTTGATGATGGTGGGCAGGAAGCACAAGAGGAACTTCTCAGGAATAGGGACGAAGGGCAGCAGCCCCAGGTAATACAGCAGTAACAACCGGATTACTCGGCATCTTGTGAAGGAGAACGGCATCTCGGGGTTCTGGGAGGCAAGGGAGTGATGAGAGGAGTCAGTCTGCTCCTGGGGAAGCAGAGAGGCTTTGGGCTGCAGGGGAAATAGCTTTGGAACATTCAAGAAACCCTTCTATCTGCGGGATCAAAGCCACATCTTGGCCCAGCACTCAAGGCCTAAATGTACCCTCCCTGTTCTCAGCAGCATGACTTGACTTGGCTCACATACTTCCTCCACCAGCTCACCTCTCCAAATCCTCCAGAACCCCCCAGACCTCCCACTAGCCTAGGTCCTCAGGTTGGGCGGGGCTCCAGCCCCTGGGAGGAGGGGCTGCAGGTGCTGGGAGGGAAAGGGACTCACAGCAGCCTTGCACTTCTTCATGATTGAGCTCTTCTCCGAGGCCCAGATGGTGATTTCATTGCGGTCAAAGCGCCTCACCAGGCTGGCTATCTGGAAGGAGGAGGAAGGAGATGAAAGGGAGTTAGGCCTCTCCCCAGGCCGGGCCCTCCCCACCCTGCCCACAGCACGACCTTGTGAATGAGCTTCTCGTTTTCCTCTTTGACCTCCACACTCATGGGCATCCGAGGGAACCTCTGGAAAATATCCTCCAGACGCACCATGTGCCTGTCTGACCCATGTGCAAAGTGGCCTGGGGATGATAGGGAGAGGTCAGAGGAGGACTGGTGGGTGGGAGTGGGAACCCAGGGAAAGAGGGGCAAGTGCCAGAGGAGAAGAGAGGGCAGAGGTTGAGACCATGACTCCACTCAGCTGGCCCAGCCCAGGGCTCACAGCCCATGCTCTTACCTGGTGAGAAGTAAACCTCCAGCTCCTCCTTGTAGAGGGGCAGCTCCTGGGGAGGCAGGGGCATGTCACCAGGAGGCTCATGTGCAGGCTCTCTGGGTATGGGGGGGGGGGTGGGCCTTGCCCACCTCAAACTTCAGGCTGCTCACATCCCTGTTCACGCCTGACTGGCGGGACAGGTTCTCGTCGTGGGACACCACCACCACACCGTCCCGGGTCAGCTGACAGTCCAGCTCCAGGAGGTCTGCGCGCTGGGCCATGGCGCTAAGGGAGCAAAGGTCAGTGGGCTGTGGGGCACAGGGTGATGGGGAGGTTCAGGGGAGCGTGGGGCAATTTAAAGTGGGATATACAGGCTGTGCGATGCCTCCAGGGGCTCCAGTCACCCAGACTAGGAAGTGCGTGGCACCCCTTGGCTTCATGCCACGCACAGCTGGCACGACCTCGCAGCTCGGCTGGGCAGGCACACTCACTTCTCCATGGCCTCCATGGTGTTCTCCAGCCTCTCTCCAGATCCTGTGTGGGGCAGCGCGGTGGGTCCCTGGGGCTAGACCCCTTCCTCTCCCCTGGCCCCTGCCTCATCACCCCATAAGCCCAGGTGGGCAGCCTTTTTTTCCTCATTCCACATCCTACCCTGTCACCTGCTCTCCTCCTACATTGGTCTGCCCTCTTTCTAACTTCTGGCCCCTTAGACCTACCCCTCTCTGCTGTTCACCTTGGCACGTGTCTTGCTCTCCCTATTCCACCCTCAGTAGCCTACACCCCCCCTTTTCCCCGCAGCTCACCTCCCCGATGGGCCCCCAGACGGGGACAGAAGGCTGGAACCCCGGGTGTGTGCA
This sequence comes from Corynorhinus townsendii, assembly GCA_026230045.1. Lineage (NCBI taxonomy): Eukaryota > Metazoa > Chordata > Mammalia > Chiroptera > Vespertilionidae > Corynorhinus > Corynorhinus townsendii. Next base: position 62,302,647 of record JAPDVU010000009.1, read on the forward strand.
GCAGGCGAGGCCGGCGCAGGAAGAAGATGGAGAGCACGGCATAGCTGCCCAGGGCGGGCAGGGCATAGTACAGCACAGAGCTCATGGCCGCTGCCTCCCGGGCTCCGGCTGCGGCCAGCTCAGCTGTCGCCGGTGAATTGTGCTGCCTTGCCGATTGCCTGGCTGATGTAGGCTGATTCCACCACTGGTCACCACCACGCCCCTGGGACTTGCTCAGCCTGCTGCTGGCCCAGTGCCAGGCTGCAGGGCTCAGCTGGGATGGAGTACAGGTGGGAGGCGAGGCCAAGTGGCTCTGGCCCTCACACCACCAGACCCTCCACAGATCCCAGTGCCCCTCTCTGCTTGACAATACTGGGGAGTCAGGTTCCCCCCACACGTCTGCTATAACCTCCCCCCTGACCACTTGTGCATGTGGCCGGGGGATACCATCCCCTCCCATTCTAGAAAATCCAGGGGTGTGTAGGGTGCTGGAATCACCCCTGAATCGCCCCAGCCAGTTAGGAAGACATCAGAGTGGGGAGAGGACAGTGGCTAAGGGGAAAATTGACCCCACTCTGTCCAGGAGGTGGAGCTTCTTACACTCCCATCTTCAACCCTGGCCAGCTGGGGAGCCAGAGGTGACAGGGCCAGGGAAAGCCACAGCTGGGAGGCAACTGGGCTGGAGTGCCAGTCTTCAAAGCAGCAATGGCGAGGGACACGGCATCGGCAAACACAGACAGAGCCAGGGCCATCATATACACATCTCTGTATTTATATATTAGATACAGGCACAGGTGGGCAGGGGCACCGGGCTCTCCGCGCCCCACCTCCACTTCTGCTCACCCACACACAGAAGCAGCATGAGTTAGATGTGGCGGCTTAGGGGGAGGGGGCTTAGGCAGGGCTCTGCTCCTCAAGGATACTAGCCCTTGAGCCTTAGGAATGTTCCTTGAGGGGAAATGGGTGAGGTTTGAATGAGGTGAGTGGGGCAAGGCTGGCCCTGAGTCCTGACTCAGTGTGCCCTAACCCCACCATCCCTCAGGAGGTCACAGGGCAGCCAGAGCCCTTTGATTCTGGAACCACCAGAGACTGGGATAGCCGGGGAGAGGAAGACAGAGCCACTGGGGGGAATTTGCTTTGGGGCCACCTGAGCCACCGGTCCTAGGAGGGTTGGGGAGGGAGGGAGCCTTGGCCTGCCTGAAGCAGGAGGCCTGAGCAAAGCGAGGGAAGATGGCAGGCCCGCCCTGTGCCCTGAGCTGGGTTGCGGGGGCCCGGGCTGGGCTCAGTGTCCATTTTCTAACAGTCCAGCAGGGGAGGGGCAGACAGGAGGCAGGGCCTAAACAAAAAGGCAGACAGGAAAGGAACCATTAGCACCCGGAGAGCACCTGCCGGAGCCCTGACCTCAACCCCTTTCATTTCATCCTTACAGCTGAGTGAGATGTGCCTGTTTCCTCATGGGGAACATTAATTAGTACCTGTCTCATGGCACTGCTGTAAGGATGCAATGAGCTCCTACACAGAAACATCTAGAACGATGCGTAGTGCTCTGTGTTTGCTCTCATTATCAGGGCTGTCCCCAGGAAACAGAGTTGCAGAAGTGAGATGTCTTGCACGATATCACACAGCTCTTACTAAGTATCAGAGCTGGAGTTTGAGCACAGGTGTGTCTGCCCGCCCTCTATCAGGCTCCAGCTGGCAGAAAGACTGGAGGTGATGAAAGAGGGAAGAGAGGTGTGGGTCATAGTCCCCCAGAGGTGGGTGAACTGCTGACCTGGGCACCAGGTGTGAGAAAGCGTGGTATCTGGGTCAGGCTGAGAGCTGCTAGCTCCTCCCAAAGCAATTGCAGCCCCACCTGCCTCTCTGTCCATACTGGGAGGGGCAAAACCTCAGATGGGTGAGAGGGGCCCTCAGTGACCTCTGGGGCTGGAGGCAGCAGGGTGTTGGCAGATGGGAGACATTTGGGGCTGGGGGAAAGACTGGCAGACCACAGGTCTATGGTCTGGGCAGTCTCTGGCCCTTCTGTTGTTCCCATACACATGGATCACGGGCATGAGCGAGCTTTTGACTGTACAGGATGTTTGGTAGGTACCCTAGTCTCAGAGTGAATCAGCGCGTGGGCGGTGGGGCGCACTCACCAAGCCCCAGGGAGCGGAGGCATCTGTTCAGGTTAGGTGGCCTCCAGCACCCCAGGCTGGAAGCGGGCTGTCTCCTGGAATATGAGCTCCTTCAGCCGCTCCTTGGGTAGATCATCCAGCTCCATGTCAAAGGTGAAAGGTTCCTCGGCCACTGGCTAGGGTGGCAAAGATGTGAGGCTCAGGCCAGATACTGAGGGATGCCTACCCACCCACTTACCCACCAGGCCTGCTGCTGGTGGCTAACCCACCTCATCTGTTGGGTCATAGTACTGCTCCAAGTAGGGGTGAGCCAGGGCTTCTTCCACTGTGATCCGTTTATTAGGGTTAAAGGTCAACATCCGGTCCAGCAGGTCAAGGGCTAAGGAAGGGCAGGAATCAGGGGTCAAAGGGAAGGCTAGGGGAGTTCCCAGAAGTACTGTTTTGCTTCTCTGTGCCCAGGGGCCTGTCTTCTCAGGCAGCTGCTGGGCTCATGCACCCAGCTTTTATCCCATGTCAGCCCCATGTCTCTCATGTCTCTCTCACCTTTGGAGTCTGACTTGGGGAATAGCTTGGCCCAGGCCACCTTGGTCTTGGAAGGCAGAGACTGCAGGTAGTTTCGGGCCTTCATGTTGATGATGCAATTCAGGTCCTCTGGGGATGGGGAACCCAGGATGCCTATGGGTAGGGCAGGTGACTTGGTGAGAGATCTTCTCTCCCCTCTGGGAGCAGAAGGAGCCAAGAACAGGAGCTCCCACCAACCCATTCCATGCCCTGACAGTTACCTCCAGCCAATACTACGATGGAGAAAGGGGTCTAGACTTGGCCAGCCCTCAGTTCAAATCTCAGCTCCAGTACTTCCTAAGTGTGGGCTGTAGCCTTGCTCTTCCCATGTGCCAATGGGATAGTATCTATGTCACTGAAATACTGTGAGATGCTGTAGAGGCTCCAAAGGTGGTGGTACTCCTGATCCGACTCCCACAGACTCCCCGACCCTGACCCTAAGGAAATCTCACTTCCAACAGGCTAATCTCCCTTCCACTCAGCTGGCCAGGCCCCTCACCCAGAATGTGGTTGAGCTGGTCCAGGTAGTGCTTGCCAGGGAAGATGGGCCGGTTGGAGAGCATTTCAGCCAGAATGCAGCCCACAGACCAGATATCGATGGACTTGGTGTAGCCCTGGGGAGGGGAGAAAGTGGTGGGTCCCGGGCCAACCTCAACAGGTCCCTGTTGTCTGGGCCAAGCCTCCACCCCAACCTAGATTCAATGCTGCAGGAGGCAGAGAGCAGAGCCTGGGAGGAGCTAATGCTTAGCCTCTTTCCAGATCTCAAGGACCAGAGTAATGTGACCCGGCTCAGGGGGCCACTGCCTGGCTCAGAGGTGGCTCCAGAGCTTTCTGGGACCTGGCCCCTTCCCTTTGGGGGTGGGTGGGGGGGGGGTGGGCCCCCTACCTTGGAGTTGAGCATGATCTCTGGGGCCCGGTACCAGCGCGTGGCCACGTATTCTGTCAGGAAGCCAGTGTGGTCATGCTCGGGATCGGCGATCCGGGCCAGGCCAAAATCGCAGATCTGGAATCCAACCCGGGCTGCTAAGCTTGGTGCTCAAGGTCTCCATGCCCAAGCAATCATTTCGCCATGCCCCTGCCCATGCTGTTCCCTTTGCCTGTAGTGCTCGCCTACTCCAGGGGACTGTTAGTCAAATGGGAGCCCCAGACCCCGGCAGGAGGAGGGAATAGGCACCCAACCCCTAACCTTAAGGTCGCAGGTGGTGTTGATGAGCAGGTTGGAGGGCTTTAAATCCCGGTGGAGCACGTTAGCTGAGTGGATATACTTGAGGCCCCGCAGGATCTGGTAGAGGAAGTAGCAGACGTGGTCGTTGCTCAGCTGCTGGCTTTTGAGCAACTTGTACAGGTCTGTCTCCATCAGGTCCTGCACAATGTAGCTGAGGATGGTATCGGAGACCCCACAGGTGGGGGCAGCGGGAGGCACTTGGTTAAGAAGAACGGGCTCTGGTGACTAGGCTTCGCATCCCTGCCAGCTGGCACCCCTAAGGCTCAACAGATCTGCCAACCCCTATCACAAGCTGGGCAAGGCCCAGGCTCAGCAGTTGGGCTCGGGGCCTCTGCTGCATCTCGGCTGGTGACCCTGAGCAAAAGCACTTCAGTTCTGCAGGAGGCAGAACTCCAGTTAAGAGCAGCAGTTCTGGCCCTGGCCAGTTTGGCTCAGTGGATAGAGTGTTGCCCTATGGACTGAAGGGTCCTGGGTTCAATTCCAGTCAAGGGCACGTACCCAGGTTGCAGGCTCGGTCCTTAGTATGGGGTGTGCAGGAGGCGGCCAATCAATGATTCTCTTTCATCATTGATATTTCTATCTCTCTCTCCCTCTCCCTTCCTCTCTGAAATCAATAAAAATACTTTTTTTTTTTTTTTAAAAGAGCAGCAGCTCTGGGGTTAACCTGCTGGTGTCAAATCCCTCCCACCCCTGCTCATTGGTTTTACGACCTCAACCTGTCTGCACCTCTATTTCCTCATCTGAAAAGTAGGAGAAAGAATGGTCCTTTTGAGAGTGGTTGTGACAATGAGATAAGATGACACATGTAGAGAAGCCAGCCCAGTGCTTGGCACACTGTAAGTGTTCAGCAAACATGAACTCGTGTTGCTATTATAAATGCCTGAGCCACATGGCTGTTGAGAGGGTTACATGAGATAATGTATGAATGCCATCTGGCATGCAATAAATGTTTCTTAAAAAGAAATGCCTACCTATGGGAATAGTTTGTGCAAGACAAATGAGGAGAAACCCAATAGCACGCTCCTACTCAAAGAGTGCTTGGCCGTGTGTCAGAAGATAGAGGAGTACATGTCCTTGTATGTTTTAAGCTTAAACTTGCATGCATGCATGCATGCATGCATACATACATACATACATACACAAATGTCTCTTGGCTTGTCTCTACAAGAATAAGGACTATCTTTTAGAATCAGCCTCAAAGGGCCTCTGGGATGGGCCAACCTGTTTTATAGATGAAGATGCTGAAGGTCACACAGCGAGCTGGGAGCGAGTGTGAAGGTTTCCTGCCCACAGTTTGTGGTGGGGGCCTGCAGACACTGGCACAAATCCCCATGCTTGGGTGGAGAACTGGGACTGACTGGGGGTGGGTGGAGTGGGAGAGAGGTGATGGGTATTAGAAGCTGCTAACAACAGAGCCAGGCAGGAAGTGGACAACAAACCAGGAAAGTGATATGGGGGGGGAGGGCAACAAAGGCCAGGCTGGGCCCTGGGCAAGGTGCAAGGCCACAGGTGACTGGGTGGGGCTCCCAGCAGGAAGTCCTGGAGAAAGGACAGGGTTTCTTTGGGGGGAGGGGCAGAGGCAGCAACAGAAGGCTTTCTGAGCCTCGATTTCCTCATCTACGAAAGGGAGCTGAGACCTATCTCATCGGGCAGTTGGGAGGTAGAATTAGAAATGTGAAAGCCCTGGGCATGCACTGCGCCTGACTCATAGTAGGTCCTCAAAAAGGGGCCGCTTTCTTCTTGCCTGCTTGCCTCCCAGTCTGAGGACCCTGAGGGGAAAGAACCATCTGTTAAACAAGAACTGGCTGTAGGCAGAGGCTGGATCCTGTCACATACCTGGATGTATCAGGAGACAAAGCCCCATAGAGACCACCTTGCCCAGACCCCACAGAGGCATAGCAGAGAGAGCAGACGTGCCCAAGGCCACACTGCCTGGCTGCAGCAGGCCAGGCTTCTCCTGAGGCTGCCCAGCTTCCTACCCCCTGTGGCCTCTTTTCTGCTAGGTTTCTCTCACTGGATTTGTTCTGGAGGGTGACAGGGAAGAAAGGAAACAGAAAGAAACCCAATGTTCTCCCAGCCCAGCTCTGAGGTCCTGCCTGGCCAGCCAGCGGGCCAAGGTGAAGGATACACATCCCTCATGGCATCCAGTGTAGGTGCCCGAAGAATGTCTCGGATGCCGATGACATTCTCATGGCGGAAGCGCAGCAAGATCTGGATTTCCCGCAGCGTACGCTGGCAGTAGGTCTGATGCTCGAAGGGGCTGATTTTCTTGATGGCCACACGTGTCTCGAGTACGTGGTCGTAAGCTGAGCTGAGAGGGCCAGAGAGGTGATGTTGGTGTGGTGGTATAGAGGGGCAGTCCAGGCCTGCTGGCCCCACCCAGGCCATAGCAGGGAAGGGCGGGAGCAGGAGAGGGCTCTGGCCAAGTGGTAAACAATGCTGGTTCCTTCCTGCTGAAGGCCTGGGATCTCCAGGGAGAAAGCTGGGGACCAGCCAGGCAGCCCTTCACCGACTTCACAAAGAGAGGAAGAGACTGACCGCTCACAGACTTCCCCTCTCTGCAACTCTCTCCATTCTAGTTGCCCTCCCCCCTCCCCATGATGGGCTCCCCAACCCAGAACAGGGCCGGGGCTGGAAGACGAGTGGAGGACATACAGTGAGGCAAATTACTGGGAGGAGGGAGTCACAGGAGGGGCTGGAGGGAAGGGATAAGGCAGGCACGGCTGTCAGGGCAAGGTACCCGGGCAGCAGAGCTATTCGCAGATGAACAGAGGCCCAGCGCACACCGTGGGGAGGGGAGAACCACAGCCCCTCCTAAAAGTTGCCGAGAGGCGCTCCTGGACCAGCCCCAGCACTGCCCAGCACTGCCCAGCCCTGAGCGCTGCTCTCCCCAACTCCTGGCAGGCCTCCCCGAGGGAATCCCAGGCATCCTCCCCCGAGGAGGGTCCTCACTCCCTCTGCACTAAGGGTAGGACCGTCCCAAGACCCTATTCTCCTCCCCTCACCCACGTCCACAGGGCCCCCAGGTCCCCGCAGCTCCCCCGACACCCAGATCCCCTCCCTTCACTATGGAAAGGCCGGTCAAGGCTCCAAGCCCCCCTCCTCGGACGCACGCAGAAAGCACCCAAAGGCCCTCTCCCCGGGGCGCTCCCAGCCCGGCCGCGCCCCCGCCTCTCGGGACACTCGGATCTCAAGGCGCAGAGAGCACCCAGCACCCAGCACCCAGGCCATCCTCGCCCGCAGCCCCCTCCCCGGCGGCCCTGCCCGGAACGCCCCTCACCTGACCATGCCGTACGCGCCCTCGCCGATGTACTGCAGCTGCGAGTAGCGCGGGCCCACGTCGAACGGCTGCCCCTTCACCACTTCCACGTCCCCCGCGACCCCCGGGCCGACCCCCTCGGCTCCCCGGGGCTCCCCGCCCCCGCCCCCCTGAGCCGCCGCCGCCGCCGCCGCCATCTCCACTCCTCCCTCCCGCCGCCCGCCTCTCCCCCGCACCCCGCCCGCCTCTCCCCGCGCCCCGCCCGGGCCCCGCCCCTTCCCGCCGCCTTGTCACCCGCGGAGCCGCGCGCAGGCCTGTCCCCGCGCGTCCCCGCGGCCGTCACGTGGCCCCTCGGGCGCGCGCGGCGTTTCCACGGCTGGTGCCCGGCTTCTGGCGCCCCGGCTGCGGCTGCGGGGCTCCCAGCGCCGGCGGCAAATTCCTAGCGCTCCCTGCGCTCACGCAGGACAGCCCGTCCAGCCCACCTTTCCATGGGCCCAGGGAGAGGCCCGGAAGCTGCCTGCAGCGTTGACTGGGTTTGCTTAATGCACACCGTGAGGCTTCTCTCAAAAACAGCAAAAATAGGCAACATTTCTGTTGTCACTGGAGTTTGCAAAACTGAAATCCTGTCAAGGTGTCTTTTTTATTGAGTTTATTGGGGTGACATTGGTTAAAATTATGTAGATTTCAGGTGTACAATTCTATAATATACATCAGCTGTATATAGTGTTGTGTGTTCACACCCCAAGTCTCCTTCCATCACCTTTTATCCCCCTATACTCTCTTCTACCCCCCATACCCTCGTCTGCCTCCCCCAGGCCCCCCTTAAGATCATCTTTTGATTCTGTACTAGACTTTGTAGTTGGAGCACTTATTTGACCACTTCAGTTTCTTCAGACAACCGATGAGTGGGGCCATGCCGTCTTGTTCTCAGGTTTTGCAGATGGGGGACCTGGGAGCTGGGGAGCTGAGACTAACATGATATCTTCTGACACAGAGGCAGGGCTCTTTTTAATTCCATTCTGTCTCCCAGAGTCACAGACTGTTAACACTGAAGAAAGGGCCCTCAGAGACGGTCAGCCCAGCCCCTTCACTTCGCAGTGAAGACAGCAGCACATGTACTAACATTGGAACGATACAGAGAAGATTAGCATGGCCCCTGCACAAGGATGACACGCAGATTCGGGGAGCGTTCCATATTAAAAAATCTATATATATGGGCGCTAGAAGCTTCTGAAAAACATATTTGCTGGCCTTCAGTAAGTAATCACTTGGTTTTTTTCTTCCTTAAAAGCTGGGAGGAGGTCCTTATATGTATTATAGATCAAGAGACAAAGTGGAACAGTGATTATGATTCTGAAATTGCTCATAATTGGATCTATGACTGGGCACTCTAATTCAGATTAATGAGACCAAGTTGCTGGCTCCCAATAGCCCACAAGTCAGTGAAGGTTCATGAGGTGCTAATTAGATCAGTGTTTCAAAAAGTTGTTCATTTGACAAGCTATTGAATGGCATTGTGTGCAGAGCTCTGAGTGAGGTGCTCTGCTGATGAAAGATTACGGTACAGTGTGAATTAGTGGTTAAGAGCCAGAGCTCTCTGGAGTCAGGTTGCCCAGGTTAGAACCCCATCTTTGCCATTTACTCACTGTGTTACCCTGGGTAGATTATCCTCTGGCCTCTCTACTCGTGGAGTTTATAATCTATTGAAAAGATGCACATACATAAATCAATTTAATACAAGATACGTGGATGTAATATATGGTGTGTGAGCTGGGGGTGGGTGAGATCATTAGAGAAGTGAGGAGGGAGTAATGGAGGAGGTAGCATTTGCGTCATTGAAAAAGAAGTAGGGTTTCAGAATATCGGGGTAGAGGAAAGGCATCAAGAAGAAGGAGCAGCATGAGTCGGGCATAGAGGCAGGAGCACGATTGTCCAGTGTGGTGCAGTGTAAAGGATTAAGGGGAGTTCAGGCTGGGCAGGTGGGTTGAGGCCAGACTGAGGAAGGCCTTGGATTCTGGCAAGTTTAGATGTTACTCGGGAAGCCGTAAAAGCCTTCGAAGGACTTTTGCTAGACCATTTTGCAACTTCAGGAGAATATAGTGACTCAGAGAAACTCCGTGGAGTTCAGCATGGAGCCATGTTTCCTGAATGGGAGTGAGTTTCCTGCCTTAGGAAAGGCTGGTATATCCAGAGGGATGCCTGCCACCTCATGCTGTGTCTTCCTCTCCCTCAAAGGCATGTGACTGAGACTCCCCTCTAGTGGCCGAGGCTGGTACTTCCTTGGAGACTGGACTGGCATTTCTCGATTTATAGATTCATATTCAACTTTATATGTATAGACTGAACATCTATTCTGTGCTAGGCACTGTTATGTACTTTATCTCCTACCATTCTCACAGCATCCATATGAAGTTGAGAGTATGAACATTTAATGGGAAAAGCAGGAGCGTACTGAACTATGGAGTCGGAAGAACCTGGAAGAATCATTCTCTCTGTCACGTAGTTCATCCTCTCACAGCTCACTGCATTTGTTTGAGTTTTTCTAACAGCTGCCATTTGGCTTACCTCTGTCCTCTTAGATCGACCTAGACCAGTGGTTGGCAAATTGCAGCTCGCGAGCCGCGGTTTGCTGCTCTGTTGACTAATGAGTTTGCTGACCACTGACCTAGACTAAGTGTTAGATCAGTTCTTATCTGTTTGTGATGTCAAGGTCATAGTGATCAATTTGCCCAGGGAAACACCCATTCCCATTTCAACAACCAGCTAGCCAGCACCAACTGAGAAAGCAACTGTGCAGGAATAGGGGTCAGAACACATTTAACAATTTATTAACTTTTAATTACCGACTGTTTTTTTTCCAATCCAAAAAAACCTCTGTTATAGAAGTATCTTGGGACACTTTTTCATATATTAGAGATTAGCAATGACCAAACATTTCCCCTCTGATAGAGGCGTTCTTCAGCTGCTACCTTCTCTGAAATCTCTGTGGTTAGCTCTGCCTGCCACCACTGGGCTCCTTCCCTGGGCTCTCCTCACCAGCCTTTTTTCTCCTGTGGATGGAAAGGGACCACATACTAAACCTGACAAGCTCAGGTAAGGCCTGCTTGTTGGTCTTGCAAACTCGGAGACCTAAAACCACAAAGGATGGTCTGAAATGAAAACTTTTTTTTTAAAATGTATTTTATTGATTTTTTTACAGAGAGGAAGGGAGAGAGATAGAGAGTTAGAAACATCGATGAGAGAGAAACATCAATCAGCTGCCTCCTGCACACCCCCCACTGGGGATGTGCCCGCAACCCAGGTACATGCCCTTGACCAGAATCGAACCTGGGACCCTTCAGTCCGCAGGCTGACGCTCTATCCACTGAGCCAAACCGGTTTCGGCTGAAATGAAAACTTTTTAACTAAAATCTGTTTATGGCAGGTAGTCATGTCCTAAGCTAGAATCTTCCCTGACAAAGGTCATCTTTACCTCAACTAAGCCTGTCTATTGTCTTTTGAATCTACAATAACATTCCTCTGGAATGTCAGGGTAACTCCCCTTTTTCCAGACTCCTCAGGGCACAACCAATGCACCAAGGCAGAGACCTCTCACTGTTATTGTTGCCATGTTATTTACTGACTGTTAACTATCCTGTACCCACCCATGTAAAAGAATATGTGTCTATCATTTTACTTCTTATACAATCCCAGAGGTTCCCCCCTCCTCGATTTCTCCCACCTCCCTATCTATCACCAATGGATTTCATGTAATTCACATGTGTCTCTTCTGATTGTAATCTCTCTATATAAAAGCCTAAGTGACCATTACGACTGAATGACCAGAACGACCGGTTGACTGGTCACTATGACGCACACTGACCACCAGGGGGCAGACGCTCAACGCAGGAGCTGCCTTCTGGTGGTCAGTGCACTCCCACAGCTGGAGCACTGCTCAGCCAGAAGCCAGGCTCACGGCTCGTGAGTGCAGCTGTGGCAGCAGCAGGAGCCTCTCCCACCTTTGTGGCAGCTCTACCAGGCGGGCAACAGGGCTGGGATGAGCAGCAGCAGAGCTGCACCCGCCCAGCTGGGGCTCCTCCCTGGCTGCCTGCTACATCCCTGGGGGGGAGGGAATGTCCCCTGAGGGGTCCCAGATTTTGAGAAGGTGCAGGCCAGACTGAAGGACCCCACCCGTGCATGAATCCATGCACTGGGCCTCTAGTGTATAAAATAAGGTGCAAAACTACCATTATCACAGTCCAATGATATTCTCCTTCCCAGTAACTGTGGACAGTTTGGCTCAAATAAACTCATAAAAATTCTCCATAGGTTTGAATGTTTCTTACATTGACACTCCACGGTGTCTCCTTTAGTTACATCATATTCCTGCCGTGACAACTTTTTCCTGTACGTATAATCTCTAACATTAGCCATTGCCTTTTTGCCCGCTCCAGTTCCAGTTTCCTTGCTTGCTGAACAGCGCCACCTGGAGGTTATTTGACGCATAAGCTTCAGCATGTCCAATGGAAACACACTTTTACCCCCAAACCCGCTTCTCTTCCAGACTCTCCTTCCTTTAGTGCGGCTACCCCTCTCTCAGGGTTGAACCATTATTTTCTTTTTTAAAAAAAATATATTTTATTGATTTTTTACAGAGAGGAAGGGAGAGGGATAGAGAGTTAGAAACATTGATGAGAGAGAAACATCGATCAGCTGCTTCCTGCACACCCCCTACTGGGGTGTGCCTGCAACCAAGGTACATGCCCTTGGGACCCTTCAGTCTGCAGGCCGACACTCTATGCACTGAGCCAAACCAGTTAGGGCGAACCGTTATTTTCTTATTGTTTCATCTCTTTGTATCTAACCAGCTCCTCGCCATTTTATTACCTTAGTATTTCCCAAAGCCATCCTCTCTACCGTTGATCAAGCCCTAAATTTCACATTTTAATTTAATTTATTTATTATTTATTTTTTAACAAAAAATTATTTCTGTAGATTTTTTTTAAATTTTGAAAATGAACTGCATATTAATAAACACTGACTTTATAATCATTCAAAGTGCATATGCATTTTTTGGAACACCCTATATATTTAGGTAAAACTTTGTATTAAGTAATGTTTATATACACACACACACACACACACACACACACACACACACACTAATATATTCCTTTTCTTGTTAGATGTAACTGGTGACATTTCAATAGTATTTCAGAACAAATAGTGAAAGAAGCATAAAAGGTTATTTTTTATCTTTAGAGATTTTAAAAGTGAACTTGAAATATATAGCTTACATGCAAATATATAAAATTTAAAATCTCAGCCTAATTGCATTATACGTGTATTTTGTAATACAGCCAAATTATCCAAAAATTATGTTAGAACACAAAATAATTCTTATAAATCAACATATCCCTAATTATCTTAATAAGCACAACAGTTAAAATTTCATGTAATGCATAGAACAAAACACATTTATGTAACATACCGAAGAAGCCCAAGAGAGTAAGATTTGTCTAACATTTGCCTCTGGGGAGCTTTAATCCCAGTTTTCATTCCATTCAAACCTTGTTGTGTTACTGGATGATCTGCAGCTTTAATCTGAGAAGACAGAACTCCTGTCCCTCTGAGGCCACCACGGGAGCCTGGCCTTGCATTTCCAGGTGACATTCCAGTTGCCACTCGAATATTTCCTGATGGGGGTTGGATTCCAGAAGGAGGCCTTCCTGTCAACCCAATTCCACCTCTTGAAACAGGGCGCGCTGCTGCTGAAGGTTTGTGATTACTGGCCATTGTCTGTTCACTTGAACCACTGTGCCAGCAGGGCAGGAGGGAGGTCGGCAGGCTAGGCTAAGCAGCCACTGGGAGCGCCAGTCCGCCCCATGAACGCGCCCACCCACCCACCTTGGTGCAGCTTTCCTGGGCCCTCCTTAATTAAATTAAATTTAATTAATTAATTAATTTATTTTATATATATATATTTTATTGATTTTTTACAGAGAGGAAGAGGGATAGAGAGTTAGAAACATCGATCAGCTGCCTCCTGCACACCCCCTACTGGGGATGTGCCCGCAACCCAGGTACATGCCCTTGACCGGAATCGAACCCGGGACCCTTCAGTCCGCAGGCCGACGCTCTATCCACTGAGCAAAACCGGTTTCGGCCTTAATTTTATTTTTAAAAATAATTTAAGAACTTACCCAAAAGTTGCAAAAACAGTTCAAAGAATTTCAATATACCTTTCATCAACACTCTCAATGTTAACATTTTAAATAAACACAGTACAATTATTAAAATCAAAACGTTAACATTCATAGAGTTAATCTATAGATCTTTTTCAAATTTTGCAAATTGTTCCTCTAATCTGCTCATCTCTGTTCCCGCACCCCCCCCCCCCCCCACCACAACTGAAATCCCAGATGTGACTCCCGTTGGTCATTGGTTCTGTTTGTGTCCTGTACAAATCCCTGAGCCAATCAATGTGGAATTGGGGGTTACTTATCTCTACTTGCATGGCATGAACTGGGCTTGGGGAAATATGCCTTTCCCAGTGAAAACTGGGGTGCTCTCCACAGAAAGTGTTGAGCAGACAAAACAACAGTACCCATTTCAAAGTTTCTGTTTAGAAATTCTAAATTTCCCATTAACTACCAAGTGGAGTCCAAATTCCTTTACCAACATCCAAGGCCCTACCTACTCTGGTCCAAATCTATATTTTCTGGCTCATTTTATTTTATTTTTTCTTGTTAGAATATGTTCTTATTGATTTTCAGATAGAGAGGAAGGGAGAGGGAGAGAGAGGAAGAGAGGGGGCGTGCTGCCTCCTGCATGCCTCCTACTAGGGATCCAGCCACAACCTGGGCATGTGCCCTGGCCAGAACCGGACCATGACCTCCTAGTTCATAGGTCAATGCTCAAACGCTGAGCCACACCAGCCGGGTCAGCCGTTTTTTGTTTGTTTGTTTGTTTGTTTTTAATAAGCATTCTTCAACTTGCTGCGAGACTTTGGTTAATTTACAGAGTTTTAAAAAAGTTGATTCTGACAATTTTTGCTGTTTTTTTTTTTATTGCTTTTATTTAGGAGGGAATTTTCATAGCTCCTTCCTTTCCTATTTTTGCTGATATCATCCAAATCAACATTTAACTAATATTAATGTTCAAACATCAGTTCACCCACCAAATTCCAGCGCTGAGCTCAGGTTTCTTTATATGATCTGCAAAGATGTCCTGAAAGATGGTGCTTCTTTCTTGAAACCAAGGAGAAAGCAAATAAAGTTCTAAAAGTTCCCCCATCTTGCAATGTTGTAACCCTGTTGTAACACTATGGAAAGGGGAAATGAGGTTATTTAGCTTGAGTTCTCACTGTTCCTGCTACTTGGTGCTCACAAGTTATCTGAAGAATCTTGAACCCATAATCTTGTCAGAGTGACTGATATCGAAGTCATTGGTGAATAGTTTTATAAATTACATTTTAAATTTTCTTGAAAGTCAGAATGCTATCCCCAGTACTTTTCCTGTTTTCTAAAATTTCTCAAAGTTTGTCTACAATAGTTCCAAAACCACATCTCCAGTTCCCTTCAGCATCTTGGGGGATGGACTGCATCCAAATTGGGGTCTTAAACATTTCAATTGAGTTAGTGTTCTCTTATCTTCCTTCACTTCTTTGGGGCCTCAATTTCCATATAACTACACCCTTAGACCATTTTAATCTCCAGCATCATTCTCTTTGTAGAAGGCAAACCAAATGAAAGTTGAGAGGTTCTCCTTTCTCTTGGTCTTCTGTTAATATTACACCATCTATGCTCAGCAATGGGCCCGCTTCTTCCTTCTTTACTCCCAATATAGCTATAAAAGCCCTTTTTGATGTCTATGGCATGTTTCACAATCTCAGTTCCACCAGAGTCACAGCCATCCTGACACTATTCTTACAGGTTTACACAAGTCTTTTGTGTTTATCCCTGAGTTGGTAGCGCTTCCTCCATTCTCTATCATAGAATGTGCCGTGCAGCCACCTTAGGTCCTTTAAATGCTCCTCCCGTCGCTTGTCAGGATCTAAAAGGGATGAAGGAGTGACTGGTTTTTGTTTGGATATTCTTGACACAATAATCAAAACTACACATGTTAGTTTAGTGTTGGAACATAAAGAGCCAAATATTTAGTACATGCACTGAGGTAATTGTTCATTTATTTAGCATCCAATAATTAACTTACACATTACTTTAGCACCCAGTGATTAATTGAGCATTGTAATGGTCATGGGCATTTTCTTGTTCAAACCGGGTCAGGGATTTGGAAAAGGCATATCAGGAAAAGCTATACTGCGTTCCAGCTGGGGATGACTCTAAGGCTGAGGGTGGAACTGTGGGGCGGGGCCCACATCCCGGATGGTTCCTTCATTGACGTGGCTGTCACCTGGGCTGGGCTGGCTGGAGAACAAGCTCAACCATGCTGTTTACAGGTGTCCTCACCAGCACGGTGGTAGCAGGGTAGTTGCACTTCTTAGCTGGGAGTTCCAGACTCCAGGAGTGAGTGTTCCGGTGACAAGGTGAAACTGCATGGCCTTTAAGGACCCCTCCTTGGAAGTCATATAGCATCATGCCCACCACTCTATTCATTGAACCAGTCACAGCCAGCCCAGATTAAGGGGAGTGGACGGAGACCCCAACTCTTTTTTAAAATATGTATTTTTTTATTGATTTCAGAGAGGGAGAGAGAGATAGAAACATCAATGATGAGAGAGAATCATTGATCAGCTGCCTCCTGCACTCCCCACACTGGGGATCAAGCCAGAAACCCGGGCATGTGCCCTGACTGGGAATCGAACCATGACCTCCTGGTTCATAGGTAGATGCTTCTGAGCCATGCTGGCTGGGCTAGACCCACCTCTTGGGGGAGGAGTGTCAAAGAATGCATGGCTCAGAAGAACTGTTCAGCAAAACCACTGAATGATAAGCTTAATCAAATGGTTATTGTTTTAAGTCATTAAAATAGTTTGTGGCCATATTTTAAAACTGCCTCAGTTTTATAAATAACTAGTGGCCCAGTGCACGAAATGTGTGCACTTTAAAAGGGAATTAGAGGAAATATTTTAATATTGCTATTTGCCCTTTCTCTATAATAGAAGTGTCAGAGATGAAAGAAAATTAGTAAAGTGTATATGAAAATCTTCCTCCTGTCAGAGTCTGGGGTGCGTCATGGGACCCAGAGTCAAGTCCCCGCCCATCTGTGGTGCCTCAAAATTTCACAAGACCCAGCCAGCCCCACCCCCATTACGCGAGATCCAGACCAGGCCGGCCCCACCCTTGTCAAGCCCCCCTGGGTGGGGGACACAGCCTCGGGTCCCCTAGCCCGGCACCAGGGTGGGGGGTGCAGCCTCAGGTCCCCTGGCACAGCCTCAGATCCTCTGGCCCAGTGCCAGGGCAGGGGGCGCGGCCTGAGGTCCCTCGGCCTGATCCTTCGGTGGAGGGTGTGGCCTGAGTTCCCCTGTCAAGCCCCACCAGGTGGGGGGCGCAGCCTCAGGTCCCCTGCCCCGGCCCAGTGCCATGCAGCCTCAGGTCCCTACTGATTGCTCGTTAAACCTTGTTAGAGGAACTCGTCCTCCGCTGTGGGTACAGCCATCTTGTGTTACAGAAACCCCGCCTCTTCTGTAGTGCTGCCATCTTTGTGATGATGTGGTGGTCAATTTGCCAATTCCTCTTTATTATATTAGATTGTCTATAAAGGTGAAGTATATGTCCCTGGCTGGAAGGTTGCCAAACCAGTGGCCAGAAATATTTATTTTCAACAAATTTCTTCTTTAGATCTGTTAAAATATGTTGGCATAAAAACAAAACATATGCCCTAACCGGTTTGACTCAGTGGATAGAGCATCGGCCTGCAGACTCAAGGGTCCCAGGTTCGATTCCGGTCAAGGGCATGTACCTTGGTTGCGGGCACATCCCCATGAAGGGTGTGCAGGAGGCAGCTGATTGATGTTTCTCTCTCATCGATGTTTCTGACTCTCTCTCCCTCTCCCTTCCTCTCTGTAAAAAATCAATAAAATATATTTTAAAAACCCACATATGCTTCTTATAAAGATACACACATGCAGCCCAGCTGGTTTGGCTCAGTGGATAGAGTGTCAGCCTGTGGACTGAAGGGTCCTGGGTTCGATTCCGGTCAAGGGCACATGCCTGGGTTGCGGGCTCAATCCCCAGTATGGAGTGTGCAGGAGGCAGCTGATCTCTCTCATCATTGATGTTTCTATCTCTCTCTCTCTCTCCCTTCCTCTCTGAAATCAATAAAAATATATTTAAAAAAACTACACACATACAGAAAGTGGGAGAGTTCTCCTCCACCTCATTTCTCTCTCTCTCTCTCTTTCCTAGAGGCCCAATGCATGAAATTCATCGCTCATGAGAGCGATGTCCGACTGCTGAAACATGCCAGTTTCAGCAGTCGGACATCGCTCTCACAATCCTGGACTGCTGGCTCCTAATCGCTCACCTGCCTGCCTGCCTGATCAACCCTAACTAGCCCCTCTTCCAGCCTGGTCACCCCTCACCCCCCCAGCCCCCCACTGGCCTGGTCGCCCCACACAGCCTGCTTGTTCAGTTGTTTGGTCGTCCCTCACTAACCCTCCTGCCGGCCTGGTCATAGGCAGCCATCTTGTGAGGGTGCGATGGTCAATTTGCATATCACCTCTTCATTATATAGGATTTATTTATTTTCCAAAGTTGCATATGCACATGTTTAGAAATTCTATGAGGCTTAGTATGAAAAACTGGGGTTGCCCATAATTTCCTGTTCCCCAGGGGCACCATGTTCAATGCCTTGAGCTAATTATTTGGTATTCCCCATATATCTAAGTGGCATGCTCATATCGCTGCTTCTTGAGTTTTGGGATTTAGGCATTATCTATTATTGTGCAAGTCAGGGCTTTAATGCTCATCTTTCAGACACTCCTGCCTTATCCCCCCAATGTTACTATATCATCCACAAATGTAGTTACATAGATATTCAGAGTTTACATCACTGCAACTATGTACTAGTACACACTATTCATAGCTGACCATGTAGTTACAATGACTGCTTTTCCCACACTTCTTGTTTCCCCTCTTTCCCACACCGAGTTAATGTTGTGTCCAGTTTTTGCTGTTTTATTTGTTTGCTTTATATGTATAACATGAATTCAAGCCTAAACTCTGCCTTGAGGTTTAAATATCTCATTTCATTCAAACCCGTTAGGTTTTCTAGTGGCTTCATTTCTTAGAGACACCTTCTAAGAACTGCAGCCTTCTGACCTGCCTGCACCTGGAGTGGCTGTTCCCCAGGCCTGCTGTGGAGCGGTCTCCTGAGGCTCCCTTCACCGACCACTGGACTTCCTTCACATCTTCCTTCATGTCTCCCTCCCTTTCCCTCCCTCCCTCCCATCATCCCTTCATCTCTTCCTGGCTTATTTTTGCTGCAAAAAGGTTTATTGTTTCCATTTGATCCAGTGCTTGGGAGAGGGCTCCCGGGGGTTAAAAGGGTGCCCAGTGGTTTCCGGGAGGGGCTCAGGCGAAAGGCAGACCCCAGGGGAATGCAGAGGGGCCCTCCAAGGCCTCGGCTCCCAAGGCTCCTAGTTGTGCTCGGGGCCAGTCAGCCTGTGGAGATGAGTCAGGTGGTTTCACATCCTCCAGGAAGGGGTTCTCCAGGAAGTCACAGAGCTGAGGGAATAGGAAATTATGGGGGACCCCAGCTTTTCAAAATGATCCTCACACAGATCCCCAAAGGGCCTAGTTCAGATTGATTCTTCTCCATGGCCATGGCGGCTTCCCTGGCGCCCTGAGTTTTGATCTCGGGAAGGCTTCAGCAGGTCCTGGAAGAGAATGTGGCCACTGCGCTGGTTTTGCGTCTCTAAGAGACACTGGGTGCCCTTGTGCTTCTCCTCGGACAACTCCCAACCCTCGAAGAAGTAGCCCCTGCCCTCCAGAGCCACATTGTTTTGGTTGAAATAGAAGCCCAGAGAGAGGTATGTATAGGCAGGGTGACTAGGCTATTGTGGGCAGCCTCCACCTTGGTGGAATGATTCTGATGAATTTGGGAGCTCATGGTTGTTCAGCAATGAATTAAGGTCAAAAACAGTGTTGGCTGATCTTGGAGGCTGAGGATGTTTGAGGTGGGTCTGAAGGTGGTGACTGGAAAAGAGGTTGGAGGGGGGTCAGAGGCTGGAAGAAGGGGTGTCCCTGTGTCTGTTCCATTCAAACACTGTTGAAACAAGAGACGGATCCGGGAACTGCCACAGGCAGTTCACCTCTTTCTTGAGTCGATCCCTAGTTTCCTGGATTCCGTGTCTTCTCTGTCTTGCTTTATCTCTTGCTTTGGTTGGTATATTCTCTAGAACTTGATAAGTAAGGATACATCTTTGAGAGTTTGCTAGTGGAAAAATGTCTATTTTACTTTCACACTTTATAGTTGGATAGAGACTCAAGATGGAAAGTCATTTGTCCTCAGTGTTTTGAATGCACAGCTGTCCCCTCCGGCTCCCGTTGTCAGCACTGGGAACCCAGGTCCATGCTGGTTTACAACGGTCAGAAAGCCTTTCGTCTCTGGAAGCAGGTGGCCTCTTCCCTGGCCCCGTGTTCTAAAAGTCTTGGTCTGGACCCGTTTCATCCACTGTGTTGGACACCATCAATCTGAAAAGCCATCCCTTAAGTCAGTGGTCGGCAAACTCATTAGTCAACAGAGCCAAATATCAACAGTACAACGATTGAAATTTCTTTTGAGAGCCAAATTTTTTAAACTTAAACTTCTTCTAACACCACTTCTTCAAAATAGACTCACCCAGGCCATGGTATTTTGTGGAAGAGCCACACTCAAGGGGCCAAAGAGCCGCATATGGCTCGCGAGCCATGGTTTGCTGACCACTGCCCTAAGTGTTTCTTCTCTTTTACTGTAGAATGTGTGTGAAAAGAACTGAACTATCATCTCGGTCAAGAAATAAAAGATTGCCAGCTTCCCAGAGCCCAACCCCCAGCCCAGGCTGGTCCCTGCTCCGGAGGTCATGACCATTTTGACGGCTGTGGTCACCATCATCTTGACTTTCTCTGTAGTTTTTCTCCCATGTGTAACCCTCTAGGCCACCCAGTTGAGTTCTGCCAGCGTAAGACTTCATACAATTGGACTGCATCCCAGTGACCACCTTCGCCATTTCTAAGTGTGCTGGTCAGCAGTGTTAGGTGTGTTCACAGGCCGTGTAACCCGTCTCCAGCACTCCTCCACCTTCCCAAACGGAAACACTACGCCCCCAGCCCTGGCAGCCACCCGCTCCCATCTGTCTCCATGAATTTGACTTTTCTACATTCCTCATGTGAGTGGAATCAGACAGTCTTTGTCTTTTTGTGACTAACTTACTTCTCTTAGCACAATGTCCTCAAGAGTCATCCATATTTTGGGATTATATCAGGATTTCTTTCCTTTTTTTTTTGTTAATCCTTACACAAGGATATTTTCTCCGTTGGTTTTTAGAGACAGGGAAGGGAGGGAGGGAAGGAAGAAGGGAAGAGAGGGAGAAAGAGAAGCATTGATGTGAAAGAGGCACATTGATTTGTTGCCTCCCACAGGAGCCCTGACCTAGTCCAGGAATCAAACCTGCAACCCTTTGGTCCGTGGGCCGATGCTCTAACCACTGAGCCATGCTGGCCAGGGTAAATTTCTTTCCTTTTTAGGGCAGAATAATATTCTATTATTTTATTATTTATTCATGCACCTGGCCTCTGTCTTTTCGATATTAGATGTTTTCCTCAAATACCTGGAGCACCGTGGACTTCTGCTCATACCTAAGCGTAGGCTCTTACACGGCTGACCACGCTCTGCACTGTGGGCGGCCTTGCTGTGCCCTCACGCAGGGAGACCCCGCTGGCCACCAGGGAGCTCCTGTCAGTGTCTTCAGGCCTTTCTTCTTGGGTTGGCCAGATTCTCTAGAGAAGACTCCTGCACGAAGGTGCCCACTTCTGTGTCTGTGGCTTCTGTGAGGAAAAAATGCTGACTTCTCATTTTTCCCACTGCCAACCCAAGATCCCCCTTTCTCTGTTCCAGCAAACACTTACCACATGTCTGTTACCATCAGTATTTTTGTTGTTGTTAATCCTCAACTAATGATACTTTTCCCATTGATTTTGAGAGCTAGAGAGAAACATTGATGTGAGAGACACATCAGTTGGTTGCCTCCCGCACAGGGATCAAACCTGCAACCCAGGTACATGCCCTTGACCAAGAATCATACCAGTTCGCAGGGCAATGCTCTAACCACTGAGAACCACCGGCGAGGGCCAGTGCCGGCCTTTACAATGTTTTTCCCTATGATCTTCTCCCCTTCTCATTGTTCTTGTATGTTTGTGGCATTAGAAAAACCTTCTTACTGCCGTTTTATTATCATTTTGGCAGGAACCGAGTTAAATACATGTGTGTAAACTACCATCTTTAATCTGAAGAGTTCCAATTTTTAAAATCAAACCTTTTCTTGATGTATAATATAGACATCTAATTTGCCTGTGACTAAATTTTCTGGTTCCCAATAAATTGTTCTGAAGTTCAGAAGAGAAAGGAGTAGCTTCCTGAGAAGACTGGGACTCCGGGAACATGGGCTGAGTTGGGTAGGGAAGAGGGAGGGATGGGAAACCCCAAGCGGGAGACAGTGAACGAAGGGGTCAAGGGTAAGCGTTGTGTGGAGAGGAATATGGGGGCAGGAATAAAGGAACCCTGAGGGCTAAGACAAGAAGACTAGATTTTCTGTTGGAAGAGAGTATCTTAGCATGTTTCTCAGCTTCAAAGTGTGGCAGGAAAACACTTACACATTTGAATGTTGATGAAGACATTTACAAATATAGATAAAATGTGATAATTTGTACTGTTCCCTGGTAATATTCCTGACATCAGATGATTGCACCCATTAGAGTTTGGTTGAAAAAGTAGAAGTTCAGGATGTCAGGATTGTGCTCGAGGTTTGAGCATCCTAAGGGATATTACGGAAAAGAAGTATCTTGTCAAGGGCTCAGCAAGTGCTGGAGACATGAGTATGAAACTCACTTAGCAACACCTGCAGCCACCTTTGGTTTACTTGGTAGATCTGAGACAGCATTACCGAGGTGCTGGGTTAAGGAAAGGAGGAGATCGCGAGAGGAAGTGTAAATCCTGTGTGGGTGTCCCCCCACGTCCCGCGTGGTTCAGGGCTCGGGTTCAGGGTTCAGGCTCTGGAGGAGGCCGCACACAAATGAAAGAGACTAGACAAGAAAATACTAATTTGGGAATTGGGGGCCAGGCTGAAGCCCAAGAGAGGACTATGCTTTGCTCTGGGCTTGCGATTCCTTTTATTCAGGTTTGGGATCCAACTACAGCCCCTAGGCAGGCAATTTCCAGTAACAGGCAAACTATCTTATCAGTAAGGATTTACATGAGACTAAAAGGTGGAAGTTGCTTCAGCTCCCTTTGTCTCCACCAGACAGTGGGTATGGCTCTGACCCTTGCCAGAGCCTCAAGGTTGACCAGCCGTCCTTGTCCACACCTCTCTGCTAGTGAAGGCAATGGGCAGTTCCCAACAATCCTGAAAGATACATACAGAGAAAGTTAGCTCTGGCCCGCGTGGCTTCATGGTTAGAGTGTTGGCCCGGGCACCGAGGGGTTGCGGGTTCGATTCCGGTCAAGGGCATGTGCAGAAGGAAACCAACTGATGTGGCTCTTTCACATCAATGTTTCTCTCTCCTCTCTACCCCTCCTCCACCCTCCCACTCTCTCTAAAATCAGAGGAAAAAATATCCTGCAGAGAGGATTAACAACAACAACAAAAAAGTTAATCATTTCCCCACTAACCCTCCATTTCATGGCCCGAGGTAACCAATGTCAACAACTTGTGCATTCCTGCCCACCTGGTAAAGAACATCCTAGATGTGGCGCTTCTCAGAGAGCCAAAGAAAGTCCTGGCAATGCAAGCATTCAAAGGAGACGAGCCTGAAACAAACAAACAAACAAACAAACAAAGGAGATGAGCCTGAAAACCAGAATAAGAAGGGACAGCCACCCTGGCCGGTGGGACTCAGTTGGTTGGAGCGTTGTTCCATACGCGGAAAAGTTGCACGTTCAATTCCCAGTCACGGCACATACCTAGGTTGTGGGTTCAATCCCCAAGAAGGCAGCCACACGATGTTTTCCCCCATCCCCTCTCTCTAAAAATCAGTAAGCATGCCCTCGGGTGAGGGCTGAGAAAAACGGGACAGCCAATGGCCTGCAATCAGGCCTGAGAAACCTTTTCGGGGTGATGTAAATGGTCTAAAACTGGATTATGGTAAACCGTTTCACAACTCCTTAAATTTACTAAAAAGTCATCAAATTGTGCACATAAAATGAGTGAGTGTAAATTATACCTAAATAAAGCCATTTAAAAATATTTTTTATTGATTTCAGAGAGGAAGGGAGAGGGAGAGAGAATTGATAGGCTGTTTCCTGCACACCCCCAACTGGGGATTGAGCCCACAAACCAGGCATGTGCCCGAACAGGGAATTGAACCATGATGTCCTGGTTCATAGGTCGATACTCAACCACTGAGACACACCGGCTGGGTCAATAAACCCTTAAAAAAAAAAAGCAGCCAGGGCGCTAGAAGGAGAGCCAGGTGCTGGGCCGAGCATGGCTGTGAGAGGCAGACGCTGCTCTGTGAAGCTGCCTGGGCCCGCGGCAGGCCAAGGAAGGCCCCGTGGGGATGTCCACTCCTAATCCCTGGAACCTGTCACTATGTCACCTTACCCAGATGAGAGGACTTTGCAGATGTAGTTAAGTTTACAGACCTTAAACTCGTGAGGTCATCTGTCTTCTTCATGGAGCCCAACGCAGTCACATAAGCCTTTAAGAGCAGAGAACTTCTCCTGGACGCCAGGGAGGCGGGCAGAGGGGGGAGCCAGAGATTTGAGTCCCTGCTAGCTCTGGATGCGGGGCCGTGTGCAGGCACCGCGTGAGGCCTCTGGAGCCCAGGGGTGCCCCAGTGGACAGCAGTGAGGAAATGGGACTCAATACCACCTACAACCACAAGGAATTGGTTCCTGCCAACAACCTGAGCAGGGGATTCTTTGGTTTCCCGTTAGAATCCAGGGGCTGGCACCCTGATGCCCGTGAATCAGAGCAGGGAAACCAACTGAGCCAGCTGGGACTCTGAACTAGACCTGCGCGATAATACATCTATGTGGTTTCAAATCTCCAAGTCTGTAGCGACTTGCTGGGGCAGCAATAGAAAACGAATTTAATACCTAACTATGAATCTGATGCCAGACCCCACTGCAAACCTTTTAATGACTTTTTATTGCCTGAAACTTACAGATAGAGTCTAAACTCTTTAATGTAGCATGTATGGCCCTCCGTGACCTGGCCCCTGACTCACTCATTAGTGAGAGGGCACCGTGCCCGTCTGCACACCGGCTGCCTCTCACCCCTTCCTCTCCCGAGTGTGCCTTTCTCATTCTTTTGAACTAAGGCCAGGCATCACCTGTTCAGGAAGACTCTCCTGCCTCTGTTCCATAGCATCCTCTGGATAATTCCATCGTTATAATGCAGCAGCATAATTATAAGAATACACTGAGTGGCCAAATTATTATGATCTCTGAACGCATAATAATCTGGCTACTCAGTATATATCCTATATAATAAAAGGCTAATATGCAAATTGTCCCCTCAACTAGGAGTTTGACCAGCAGGCAGGCCGGCCAACTGCCCATGTCCCCTCCCCTTGGCCAGGCTGGTCGGACCCCACCCATGCACGAATTCATGCACCAGGCCTCATACACACACACACACACACACACACACACACACACACACACACTGATTATGCATAATAATCTGGCCACTCAGTGTATAGTGTATAGTTACAATTTCAAAGTATTACAATGAACCGTTTATGTACACGTATTCCCTTCTAAGGCTGCAACTTCCTTGAAGGCAGGAGCAAGTCTTATTCATCTTTGCTTCTCCAGTGGATGCACAATGAATAGTATTTACATATCCCATTTGGGAGAAAAAGTTTTGGTAACTAATAAAGAACCTCTTTAATCTACTGATTAGATTCTGAAGGGTTGTTCACATGTCCGATCATTTGTAAGAAAGTAAGTGGGGGTTAGGCTTGACACAGGACTGGGCATTAGTCCTCCAGCCCTAAATCAAGCTCCTCTTATCCTCCTTGCAAATACTGTTTTTATTATAACACTGCTGCTGCCACCCCCTGCCTCCGTATCTCAGTAGCAGTGAGAACCGCTAGTGAACAACCTTGCCTCCTGGTTACTCACTTGGATGTGGTCCGAGTCAGAAGGGCCTTGAGTGTGACACTACCAGAGTCAGGGGACTGAAGTTCCACACAGCACCTTCACTAAGCTTACTCAGCCCTCAGTTTTCCTAACGAATATCAAGCTAGTAGGCATGGGAAGCATTTGCCAATCTGTTTTCCTTTTCTCTTGATGATTAATGTCAATGACACTTTTTTGCAGGTTGCATAATTATCTCTCTGTTCTTCTGAATGGTTTCTATTGGGGGAAATTGCATCTCATATACACATGACCATTCACCATTTTCTTATGACTTACAATTATTTATTGCTAATGTCACACTTTCTAACTAGTATTCTTTTTTTTTTTTCAATTCTCACCCGAAGATATTTTTCCATTGGTTTTTAGAGAGAGTGGCAGAGAGAGGGAAAGACAGAGAGAAATATTGATGTGAGAGAAATGCATCAATTGGTTGCCTCCTGCATGCGCCCTGACCAGGCCTGGGCCAGGGGAGGACCCTGCAACTGAACGAAGTACGTATTCTTGACTGGAATCGAACCTGGGACCCTTCTGTCTGAAAGCCCACACTCTTAACGAGTACCCTTAACACTGATAAAGGATGGCGGGTTAACAATGTTTGTGAAACACCTTAAATCAAACCCAGGAAACACACAAAAGATGAAGGGGGAATGCTAATGCTGAGTAATGCTAAAATGATCGCACACAACCACTTCATTCCATCTCGCGGAGTTGGCGTTGGCATATGCTTTTTTCCGGTACAGTTTGGTTTTTCCTAGAAGGTTTACAAATTGAACAAGTAGAGAAAATTGTGTTTTGACTTGAAATTGTTTTGTAATATTGAATCACACACATTTAGAGGCAAAAGTTCAAAGTGTTCACCATTAACTTCCACAGATTGTTGAGAATGAGGACCCGGGAACTGACAGGTATTTAGCTTTCTATTTTTTGTTACTCCTCACTCAAGGATATTTTTTCCATTGATTTTTTTTTTTTTTGAGAGAATGGAAGGGAGAGGGAGAGATAGAAAGAGAGAAACATCGATGTGAGAGACACATATATTGGTTGCTTCATGCACGTGCCCTGACTGGGGCTGGGGACCAAGCCTGCACAAAATATTACATTTAGTATTTGTGAAATATTAACAAAGTTGAAGAATGTTTAGGTCTAGAAACTGTCATAAATACTGTTTTTGTTGTATAAATTTAAGCTTGTTTTTTAACTTCTGCAGAAGAATAATAGAAAAATATATTGACTATCTCAAAAACTAAAAGCTGTACTACCACCTTTTCACAGTTTGAAATTTTGAATGGGAAACATCATAAATTTCATTGTAAATCAGGTTCATCTGAGATGATTAACAAGTAAAATTAATGAAGTATCATTAAACAGTTTCTCATAATTATTAAAATACTAGAGGCCCAGTGTATGGATTTGTGCACCAGTGGGGTCCCTCAGCCTGGCCTGTGGGGATCCGGCTGAAACCGGCTCTCCAACATCCCCTGAGGGGTCCCAGATTGTAAGAGGAAGGTTCTTGGGTGATGTAACCTGGAATAGAGTTCCTTCTTCTTTGGTTCCTGGTGCCTCACCCAAGAACTGCAGCTGCCAAGTCACTGCAGCTAGGTAGCTCCTGAGTTGAGCATCTGCCCCCTGGTGGTCAGTGCATGTCTTAGCTACCGGTCAGATGGTTGAATGGTTGGACAGTCACTTAGGCTTTTATTTATATAGATATTTCACAATTCTTGTAAAATCATGTTTATATTTTAGAAGGGTAATAAAATAAGTTGACAGCAAGAGAACCCTTATCTCTTTTCATTGAATGGTAGGAAAATAGAGCATTTGGTTCCTTAAAATTAAGATCAGAGTAAGGCCATATATAATCTTAAAAAAACAACAGCAGCCCAGCCAGTGTGGCTCAGTGGTTGAACATCGATCTATGAACCAGGAGGTCATGGTTTGATTCCAGGTCAGGGCACATGCCCGGGTTGCAGGCTCTGTCCCCAGTGCGGGGCGAGTAGGAGGCAGCCAATCAATGATTCTCTCTCATCATTGATGTTTCTATCTCTCTCTCCCTTCCTCTCTGAAATCAATAAAAATATATTTTCTAAAAAAAGAAATTAATCAGATTAAATGAAAACTTGACACGTGGCCTATTCAGGATAGGTAAATCCCTAGAGACGAAAATTATATTAGTGGTTTCCAGGGACTTGGGGTGTGGAGAGGGAATGGGGAATGGCTGCTAATGAGTAGGAGGGTTTCTTAGGGTGATAAGAATGTTCTGGAATTAGATTGTGGTGATTGATGCACAACTTGGTGAATATACCAAGGACCAAATCACTAAACTGAACACTTTATTTTTTTAAACATATGTTTTTATTGATTTTAGAGAGGAAGGAAGAGGGAAAGATAAATAGAAACATCAATGATGAGAGGGAATCATTGACTGGCTGCTTCCTGCACGCCCCCTACAGTGCCAATAGCTGTCTAAACCATGCAGGTTAGTCTGTGTTTCTGTTTACCCTGATTTTACTTTGGGGAACTGTAGTGGTCATGATATTTGCCTCTCAACATCCATTCTAAGGCCCCTTCTCAGTCCAAGTAGTTTGTTTTGTTTTTGTTAATCCTCACCCAAGGATATTTTCCCACTGATTTTTAGAGAGAGTGGAAGAGAGAGGGGAAGACAGAGAGAAATATTGATGTGAGAGAAGCACATCGATGGGTTGCCTCCTGCGCGAGCCCTGACCAGGGCCTGGCCGGAGTGGAGCCTACAACCGAAGTGCATGCCCTTGACCGGAATCGAATCTGGAGGCCTTTGGTCCACAAGCCTTCACTCTATCCACTGAGCCAAACCGGCTCGGGCAGTGCAAGTAGTTTGGATATGGTTAACTCCACCTCCCACCTTGAGGAATGGCCACTTGACCGAGGCTTGGCGTCTCGGTCTATTCCATCCCTCTGGCCACAGGGATTGGTTCAAGGGTGGACAAGTGACCCACGCTGGTCCAATGAGAGTCAGCTCATGGCTCTTGCTGGGAAAGAGAAGCTCTTTTTCCCCGGGTTGCTCATCTGGAAAGGTGTAAACCTGGAGGCTCTGGTGCTCATCTTTGACACCAATGGCGAGAACCTGCCCCAGAATTAAACACGTCAAGACAAAACAGAATCTTGGTGATCTTGATAGCATCATGCGAGCATCTGGATCCTGTCTGTGGATTTATCAGTGATGTAAGCCACTAAATTCCTTTTATTTTGCCTCCACTGGTTTAACTGTTTTTGTAACTTGCAACCCAGAAATACCTGACTAATAAAGACAAATTTCTTGCTTATAGCTTGGATTAAATGCTCTGATGCTGTATAAATACGTAAAATCTGGATATAGATAAAAAGAAATGGGTTCAGAAATAGCCACATACAAAGTGAAAAAAGTTACTGTTATTTTACTCAAGAGCTACTGCATCCCCTTTTCTTTCCCTGATTGGTTTACCATAAGGAAGGAAACAGGACACCGTATGTGTATTTGAAAACACCTAGAGACTTGGTGTCTTTATTTTGTGTCGAAGCTTCAGTTGAGAGTGACAAAGAGACAGGGAACTTGTCTCAATCTTGGTAACATGCTACTGTGGGAGTTCAGACCCAGGGTTTTGTTCAGACTCTGTCTAACTGTGGTCACTGGGGCTTGGTTTCATCACCCATAAAAAGAGGGAGCTGGGTTAAGGTCCCTTCTAGTACTGATGTCCCAGGAGTCTATTGCAGAGGTCTCTAGGGAGGCTGCAGGAGGGAGTAGTATCATTTGGAGAGACCTAGCTGGGGCTCACAAGACTTTGGGATAAAATTCTTCCTGCAGTCATGTGTGATGAGCTTGGTTCATCAACTCCAAAATGGAAGTTGATCCGTGGGGAGTCTTGAAAATGCAGCACGGTGGAAATAAGTCAAGCTGGGTCTTCTTTGCTGAATGCCCTTTGCTTTACATGCATATCAATTCTGCTTTTCAGATCAGTGAGACCGGACCTCTGAGACTACCCAGTGGGCTGTTCATCTCACCGTGGCTCTGAGAGCTGGGAAAGCCTGGGGTGGACCTGGCTTTATGCGTAACTGGATCCTGGAGCTCAACAAGGTCATCAACTCAATCTCTGGGCCTCTCCCCCCATTCCTCACTCCCACCTGGTTTTTGTTGACTTTGTTCTCAGGAAGGTTTCCCCACATAGCGACAGAAGTGGCTCCCCACAGAAAACACACATTGATTGGCCCTGTTTCAACCAAGACCAGCTGCGCTGGGCAGGCACGAGTCCTAGACCCACCAGTGTGGTTCATGGAGTTTGGGTTTTATTCTGAGGAGTAAAGGTGGAATCTTGAAATGGGGTTGACATGGTCAGATCTGTGCATTAGGGAGGAGCCTGGCTGAGGAACAGGGATTGGGGCAATGGAGGAGATGAGTTGGGGAGACCTGTTCGCAGGGTGTGGAATCATTCTGGGCAAAAGTGAGGAGGAGCGGGACCAGGGTGGGTAAGGCTTTGGCGACAGAGGATGCAGTGGTCAGGAAAGAAAATGGTGACGGTAGAACATACAGGAGTCTGTGGTTGCTTAGCAGTGTTGGTGGGAAGAAAGAAGCATTTATGTTTATTGAACACCAAGTGCTGGGCCCTGTGCTGGGGAAATTGAACTCAGTCTGTGGAGGAGCCGGACTGTAAACAATTACTCTCCAGTGTGCTGATCACCGCCATCGAGGGATGCAGCAGGGGCCGCTAGCACAGGGGAGAAAAGAAACCATGTAAGGACTGGCTGTGGGGGAGCGGGTGTCAGGGAAGACTTCACAGACAAGGAAATTTTGACCTGGATCTTAAAGGCTAAGTAGGGCGTGCAAGAGTGTGGTAGCCAAAAGGGGTAAGAAATTTTGAGCCTGTGCCGAGGGCAAACAAAAGAATCCAAAAAATTGTTGACCAGAAAAATGACATCCAAACCAAAGACATATTTAGTTTTGCTCATATAACATTTTTAGAAACTTTTAAATTAGTTGCAACATTGAAAGATCTGGAACTTTAATATAAAAATCCATATTTGTAACATCTTGGAAAACCAGGTTTAGCTACACAAGGCCCACATTCCCACATGACCAACAAATGCAGTTCCTGTTATAATTCATCTGCCCACATCAACTACTCTGTACCTGCCTGGTCCTCTGAGATCATGAGATAATGGAGTGGTTGTCCAGTTAAGTCACTAAGTTTTTGTATGGAGCGGCTATAGGATTGAGCATCGGGCTGACCTATGGCAGAGCCACAGACAAGTCCCAGCCTGGAGGGCAGAGCTCTCCTAGTATAATTAAGCTTGACCTTGTAGACCTCCCTAATTCCTTCCTAAGTAGCTAATGGGCTGTGGGAGGTGTAGCAAGTGTTGCCAAAACAAGAACATTTGTATACATGTTAATCTACCCTAGTTTTAATCAGACTATAAAATAAAGCATCGGCTTGCAGTCTGGGTCTCCAGGCGTGGGAGGTCTGGGGAGCCCCAGCTGTATTCTCTTTGTCTGTCTTCTTTAATCTTTAACCGCCCCTCCTCAGGTTCACCCTTGGCCGTGCTGGTGTAGCACAAGTTTTGGAGTGGTTTACTCCACCAGAGGTAGCCGGAACACCCACCTCTACCCTTCCCCTGTAGATATCTGAGGGCTCAGCCTCTGAACCAGAGGAGTGAGGGCGCATGGTGAGCTGGGTAAAGAGCAGCAAGGCCAGACAGGTGGATGGGGAAGGTCATAAGGGGCTTTGCACACCATGCTGAGGGAGTTTCAGCTTCCTCCTACAGGCGCTGGTCAAGTTTTGTAAGGTCACCCTATTAAGCCCGGAAGGCGACTCTAGAGACGCCATAAAAGATGAACCAGAGGAAGGGCAGGGACCCAGTGGTCCAAGCAACACAACTCAGGCAGTGGTGGTGGGCAGGGAGAGGAAGGGAGAGATTCAAGGTCAAGACTTCCTTCTCTGGGAGGCCCTCCCCGAGGTGCTAAAGGGACATGCAGGTTGAGCCATAAATAGTTGGCAGTCAGAACTAGGGAGTAATGGGAGCAGATTTGGGCCACAGTTCAGAGTGAAGTATGGTAGCAACCATACTTGGGTAAAAACTGCTGTTTGAATTTTAACCCTGCTAGTCTGACTTCTGCACGCACTTACTTGCTTAAACAATAGGGTAGTTACCTCAGCTTCCAGACTGAGACCTGGAAACTCATGGTCTTACACACTTACTACCAACCCATCCGAGAGGAGGAATGGGAACAGCAGGAATCAACGATTTGATTCCCCGGTAAGACCAGTGGGGAATGTTCTGGCGTAAGTGACCCCAAGTCAGGACAGAGACCCCAACTGTATATTAAGGTTTGGCAGGTGACCCACGCTCAGAAGCATGTGGTTCGTCATGCTCCAGCCAGTCATGACTCCTGCCCTTTGTTTTAAAGTGAATCCATCCACATCACAAAGGTAATTTTTCTGTGCCTGTGGACCAGAACTACAGGAGATCAATTCCCACTGACTCAGTAGCTCCAGGAGTAGAAACTGTAAATAACTTTTGGAGATTATTAACTTTGCTCAATTCTGCTTCTATACAATCTGCTTTCGCAAGAACTACATTCTCCCATGCTTTGTAACTTTTGTAATTGCTTGTTCAACTGAAAATCTTCCATTATTGTGAGTAATGTAACTGACTTTTTGACCCAAGTTTAACCAATCAGGTTCTGCCAAATCCCCCTGCGTGGGGGATAAAACTTGCTTGCTCCGAGTGTTCGGTGCTCGCGTTGCTCCCTGCTATGTCAGTGGAGACGCGGGCCCAGGCTTGAGTTCATAATAAAGGCTTCCTAAATTTCAATTTGGCTGCCTGGTGGTCTTCATTCGCGGGTCGCCCCACAACATTTGGGCCCTGGCGAGGTACCCAAGAGGCAGGAGAGGGGGACCCCCCAGAAGGGGCTGGAGGCTCTCCCTCCTGAGGGAGGAGAGAGGGACCCCCCAGAAGGGGCTGGAGCCTCTCCCTCCTTTTGGGGACCTTAGCCAGAGCATCTGCCTCCAGTGGTCTTATTCTGACTCCAGGGTTAGACCCCATAACAAGAGTAGCGGGTATCAAAGTGTCTAGTTAAAGCTGGGGATGCAGGTGGGATGGTGTGGGGAGTCTGGGTGGAGTCCTGGCCAACTCCCTGCACAAAGTATGTTAAGCAGAGAGAGGACACTCAGCAGGGAATTGAGAGCGAGTGCTGCAGAGCAAAGAAGAGAAAAGGGCCCAGGTGCCAAAGAAAAGAATGATTCCGGAGGGAAAGTAGGCAGTAGCAGCAGATAATCACGAAAATGTGCTCTTCTGGTTCATGTTCAGGAGGTGATTGGTGGCCTTGCGAGGGCAAGTCTGCGTGGAGAAGTAGGAGCAGAAGCCAGACTCATGTAGGTGGAAGAGTAAGTAGGAGACGAGGAAGTGGAGGGAGTGTAAACAGCTCTTTCAAGAAACTATTGTGAACGGATAGGGAAGTGGTTTGAGGTTGCCACATTGAGAGAGGTTCTCCCAAACACACAGGGGACTGAAGCTTGTTTTTATATGCAGGAGAGAGAGGGTCTGTGGAGAGGGGAAGCGGGCAGTGCGGGTAAGGGGGTACCTGATGGAGTGCGCTCACTGTGGAAGTGGGAAGGGAGGTGTTCCAAGGAGGAGGAAAGGGTGATGGCCCTCCTCTGTGATTAAAGTGAATGGCTGTTTATAGGAGATACTATTGCTGGTGGGTTAAAAGAGTTCTCATCTCTTTTCTCCATAAAACAGAAGCCACGATCATCTCATAAAGTGAGGAAGGCAGCCCGAGTTAGATGGCTAGTGCGAAGTGGCTCATACGATTGACTTAGGCCTGAGCCTGGGGACCTGCCATCCTGTGCCTCCTGCTCAAGGCTGGGATTGGTTCCTGAGTGTGGGTCAGGGCGAGCCTGCAGTTGGAGGGAAGATCATAGCTGGGAGAAGGCCTGTAACCTCTTGCAATGAGACCCTAACACCTCCTCACTTAGAGACTTGTGTGGGCTGCTCCTTACCTATGGGAGCAAACTCCTTAAGAAGACACAGGTTGCCGAGCCATTTTGCTCAGGCGTTAAGAGTGAGGACTGAAGGGTCTTGGGTATGATTCTGGTCACTTACCTCGGATGCAGGCTCAATTTCGGGCCTCTGATTGGGCACCTGTGTGAGGCAGCCAATCGATGTTTCTCTCTCTGTCTCCCCTGCTCCCTTCCACTTCCGCACTCTTCCCGTTCACAATAGTTTCTTGAAAGAGCTGTTTACACTCCCTCCACTTCCTCGTCTCCTACTTACTCTTCCACCTACATGAGTCTGGCTTCTGCTCCTACTTCTCCACGCAGACTTGCCCTCGCAAGGCCACCAATCACCTCCTGAACATGAACCAGAAGAGCACATTTTCGTGATTATCTGCTGCTACTGCCTACTTTCCCTCCGGAATCATTCTTTTCTTTGGCAAAAAAAAAAAAGAAAGACACAGGTTGAGGCCTCTCATGATCTGCCTCCTGCTGGTCTTCCGGCTCTATCACTTCCTCCTTCATCCCAAGCACTTGAGGCTCCAGTCATGGTCTATCTGAATTGCTTTTCTCCCTTTCCCCTCCCTTCTCTGCTTGGCAAACTCCTGTTCAAGACCCGGTTTAAAGGGAACATCATCCATCCAGTCCACTGGCATCTATAGACTGTCTAACGAGGCTTCAGCCCCGTTGGCCCTCCTGACTCCTCTGCTCTCCCCCTTTGTGCACACCTCTGCTTCAAGAGGTCACCTGGACTGTTTGAATGGACTCAGGGGTTTCAGAGGCAGGCAGACATGTATTTGAATCCCAGTTTGTGTGACCTGGGGTAGGTTGTTTTTCTCTTCTGAGCCTCGATGTTGCTATCTGTGAAAAGGGACAATAAAATGCCTCATAGGCATTTTAAGATTCTTTTAATATTCTTTAGTGATGGAATGTTAGTGCAGCACCGAGGGGCTAGGACTCTTGGTTGTGACAATCTTAATTTTTAAAATCTCCTTTTACAGTTGATTTATTTAAATAAGGATCCAAAGAAGGTTTATATATCACAGTTGGTTGATGTATTTGTTAAACTCTTTTAATATTTCCATCCTTTTCTCTTAATGCCATTTATTTGATGAAGCTAGGTCATTTGTCCTATAAAATTTTCCACATTCTAGATTTAGGTAATTGCTTCCTTGTGGTATTATTTAACCTGCCCCTCTATCTTCCTTATTTACTATGAACTAGTAGTTAGATCTAGAGGCTTGGTTACATTCAAGAATATGCTTATGATAGTGATTTTGGTAATAACACTAAAAGGTACTATCGCATAATTATTGCATCATTTTATCGGACGCACATAATGTCAGGTTGTCCTACTTTTGGTGATGTTAAGATTGACCAGTGGATTCTTTTTTCAGGCAATCATGGAAATTTGCACATAACTTGGGTATTAGATGATGTGAAGAAATCATCACTAATTTTTAAAGGTATACTGTATTTATTACATAATGGTATTGTGCTTAGGTAAAATAAAAATTATTATCTGACATGCAGTAACATGGATGAGTCTTAAAACATTATACTAGTGAAAAAAGCCAGACCCATTATGTATTATTTCGTTTGCATGGAACATTCTAGAACAGGAGAAGCTAATTTATACTGACAGAGAGCTTATCAGTGGTTGCCTGAGGCTGAGGGTGGAAAATGACTCTAGAAGGGCATGAGGGAAGTTTTAGGGGTGATAGGATATTTCATATCTTTATTATAATGGTAATTACACGGGTATATACATTTGTCAAAACTAATTGAACCATGCACTTAAAATGAGTGTGTTTTATTGTAGGGAAGTAAAAATGTATTTTATTGTAGATAGATAAAGTTGATTTTAAACAGAAATAAAATACAGTTACAACTAGAATAAAGAGAATCCATTCAAAACAGCTACAAAACTGACCGGCCGGTGTGGCTCAGCAGTTGAACGTTGACCCAGGAGTCAAGAAGTCAGAGGTTAATTCCCGGCCAGGGCATGCCCGGGTTGTAGGCTCCATCCCCAGTGTGGGGAGTGCAGGAGGCGGCTGATCGATGATGTTCCTCTCCCATCGATGTTTCTATCTCTTTATCCCTCTCCCTTGCTCTTTCTGTAAAAATCAATAAAAACATATAAAAAAACAGCTATAAAACTATACTACACCTATAATATACTGGTAAGTATGGGAAAAATAACCTAATATTATACAACACCTTTACAGAGAAAATTATAAAATTATATTAAAGAACAAAAAAGAACATATATAAACATATAGAGAAATACACCATATTCATGGATGGAAATCTTTAATATTCTTCCCAAATTAATCTATACAGTTAATGCAATTTTATTAAAAACTAAGAATTTAAAAAAAATCTTTATCTCTAAGACAGAGTATTAAATACTAAGGTATTTAAGTTGAAATGCTGTGATGTTTGGGATTATTTCAAGCCCTGAGCCGTGTGACTCAGTGGTTAGAGCATCAGCCGGGGAACCGGAGGTTGCAGGTTCAATTCCTGGTCAAGGTATGCACTTAGGTTGCAGGTTCGACCCCTGGCCCCAGGGGCCCATGTGGGAGGCAACCAATCAATGTTTCTCTCTCACTTCGATGTTTCTCCCCCTCACCCCTCCTTCCCTCATACTCTAGACAGAGAGCAGGGCCATGCACCTTGTAAGATGAGCAAAGAACACTAGGTGGGGTGGCAGGGATGAAGCTACAGCTCTGCAGGTCTGTCCGACTCCGTCATGCTCTACAGCCTGTTTAGGGTGGGACAGCCCAGAGGAGGCCTTGCTGGGAGTCGGGCCTTTAGCCCTTGCTCAGCATTTCAGTCCCTCTTTCCTGTATGACTGGCACCTTGGAAGGGCCCCTGGTCCTGTCTCCCTCTTGGCAGATGTTCCAGTTAAAACTCATTCAGTCCCAAGCACCAGAAATCCAACTCAAATGTATTGTCATATGTGGGAAAAGGAAGTTAAGCCTTATGTAGCAGGAAAGCTAAGGAGTTCAGACACAGCCTGATCCAGATACTCTGTGCTGTCACGACTCTGTCCTCACAGCTCGCCTCTGCAGCCCTCGGCATGGGCTCATTCTGCCTGGCTTTTCCTGCGTGGTGACAAGATGGTCACTGCCCGTGCTGGGCGTCCAGCTAGCAGCTTACTAAACCCAGTGGAAAGAGAGCTTCTTTTTCCTACCCACGCCAATGAGTCTGCTTCTCATTGCTTAGACTTGAATCAAACGCCTGTCCCCGAACCTCCTCTTGAACCTCAGGGATTGCCAGCGGGGAAGGTTTGGTTCCCAAAGGAAAGGTGGTGAATGCGGGTCCAGCAGCATGCCGCACGGACACCCTCCAACAGCCGTCCTCTGGAGGCGCGAAGCGCGGCCTTCATCACCTTCACCACCCACCGCTGAACTGACTCACTCTGTGTCCGCTGGACGCTGCTTCCTCATCTCTTCTCACCGGCCTTGCCTCTGTCCCTTGCAGCAGCCCAGGTCCCCCTCCCCCACCCGTGCTGCAGACCAACTGTAGGGTGAATGCAGCATCTGGGCCCCCACCGTCCCCTCTCCAGGCCTGCTGGGTTGGGGTTCGTTGCCTTTGGGGCATGGTTTCCAGGTCCCTCACTGACGTGTTCACCCTCTGCCGAGAGCTCCAGGGCTGAAGGCAGTGGTGCCCGGGTTCCTCTCTGTGAAACGGAGGTGGCGCTGCCACTGGGGTGCTGTGCGGTTAAATGAGTGTAGAAAACCACAGCGTGATGAACCATGCCCAGCACCCAGCAGGCGCTCAGTACCCGGCAGCGCTACTCTCCCCACTGCAGCTGGAGGCCGCACGTCGCTGTCGCTGCCCCGCCGCTGTGGCCCAGTCCAGTAGCAGTCGCAGGCTCTCAGGCACAATCAACCACTGGTGTCTACAACAGAACAATCCGTAGGAACACACGGTCTCATTTGAGCCTCAGAGCTTTGTGGGGTGGGTGGGACAAGTTGTATGAACCTCCCGCTTACAGATGAAGAAACTGAGGCTTAGAGAGATTAGACCTCTTGCCCAGGATCACTCAGCCAGTAAGTGGTGGAGGCAGGATTTGAATCAGTCCCTTGAAATTCATGTTTTGGGACCTTTGCTCAGGCTGCCCCTCAGCCTGCAAGACCTTTTGTAGTCAGGCCTGTTGGCTCTTCCTCATCCTTTCAGGTCCTGGTCAAATACCTTGCAAACAGCCCCACTCCACATGAGACCCAAAGGCTTTTCTTTCCCCATGATCTTATGAGGTAAGTATCACTCTGCTATAGAGGAAGGAACTGAGGCTCAGAGGGGTTAAGTAACCTGCCCAAGGTCACTCAGCAGGTGTGACAGTGGGAGTAAAACTCGCAGAGCCTCTGATGCAGGAGCAGACCTTTCTTGCCCGCTGGATGTGGCCTCTGAGGCCAAGGATGGACACAAACCCCTCCATCCTTTGAGTCTGAAGTCCAGGCTTCTGCCCTGCCTGGCTCCCTTGGGGCTGGTTGGTCCTCTCCTTCCAGTAGCCTGAGCGGTCCCAGGGGCAGGTCGTTAGCCCTGCACAGGAGGGGCTCCATGTGCCAAATTATTTCATTTGTCCCCCCTCCCCCCTGGCAGGCAGAGCAGAGTGCTCCTCCACGAAGACATGAGACCTGAGGTTCAGGGGCTCCTCCAGGGCCACCCATTTGTAAACGTAGGAGCCTGGACAAGCCGGGGCCTCCGCGCGCAGGGCGCAGGGCTCTCCCTCCTCGGCCTGGCCGGTGCTCTGCTCGGTCCCTGCGGTGGAGGGAGCGGCAGCGCAGTGTGGCTGGGGGTGGGCGTGGGGCCTGTACAAAGGGAAGGATGGCGAGTAGGCTGGGAGTAGACTGCAGGAGGGGAGAAGGAGCAGAGTATTATTGCATTTTGACATAAAAAAGTGCAGATGAGATTGTCAGCGACTGGCCAGCAGCATCTGCTTTTCTGGGAATTGACAGCGTAGGGCGCTGAGCGACCGAGGGCGGGCGGGGAGGGAGGCTGCGGGATGGCGGGGCGAGGCGGCGCCTCCGCGGAGGGAAGGGCTCTGTCCTGTAAGAGCTCCGCCCAAAGGGGCGCTGCCACCCCTAAGGAGGCGGGTGGCCCGGCGTCTCATTCATTGTCTTGACAAGAGCATCCTCAGCGGGCCGTCTCCGGCTCCTCCAACGCTTCCTCCTCCCTCTCGCCCTCCTCCATTGGGGAGGTCTCCGCAGCAGGTAAACCTGCGGTTCTGTCCCGCGAAGGGACCGGGCATCGCGGTCCTGGGCCACCTGTGGGGCGGCGGGAGCCTGGCACAGCCGCTGTGGGGGCGGACAGACTGTCACCGCCGAGATGGGGACCGAGCCCTGCGCGAGGGACTCGCCTGAGCGTATGGGTGCGCGTGGGAAGGTCCATCTGTGGGCCCGAGGGGAGGCGAGGGTGAGGGGCCACGGCGGCCAAGATGGACGTGGGGGGTCAGGACACGTGGGGGGCCCAGACTCTCCCCAGAATGGGAGTCTTTGGGTGGGGGTGGGGGCAGGGTGGGGTGAACCCAGCAGCTGCCCTGAGCTTGGAGACAGGAAGGGGTTGAGAGCAAAACAAGAAAAGACCAAGTTCCCCTTTCCGTGGTTTCTGGGCCTGGTACCTGCGGTGGGGGAGGAGGCAGGGTGGGGCGATGGCTTCCTGTCCTCCAACCTCCGGTTTGGGGCTCCCTGCTCCCCAAACCCAGGCTTCTCACCTGGGACTGATCCCGGCCCCAGACTGCTTCTCACACACTCAGACATGCTCCTCACTGCAGGCTCCGAAGAGGCACTGGGTGGGCAAGGGCGCGGGAGCCTTGCAGAGAAGGACCAGGCCCTAAAGTGGGCAACCTGGTGAAGCTGGGGAGCAGCTAAAGGCCCTCCCAGCAGGCAGCATGGCCCCTGTCCTCCCCAGGAACCCCGATCCTGTACCTGGGGAGCCAGAGGCGGTCCCCGCCGCTTCACTTGCTCTCTGCCCAGGCAGCGGGGGAAACCATCCCAGCTGGACCTCAGAGAGGTCGGCCGCTCTCCCTTCCTGTGTGGAGCTCCAGTGCGTGCGTGCGTGCGTGCGTGTGTGTGTGTGTGTGTGTGTGTGTGTGTGTGTAGGTGGCACTCAGGGCACCTGCTGAAGTGGAGGCGAGAGGCAGAGGAGTGGGAGGAGGAGAAACCCGGACCCAGGCCACCTGCCTGTTTGTGGTGCTCAGAGACCTGCTGGGGAAGCCATCCTGATCCCGAAGAGCAAAGAGTGTGGCTCCTGGGCAGGCCCAGTGCTAGTCCCTCCGCATGTCCACGCTGTGCCAGGAGGCGAAGAGGCCAGCCCGGCCCCTGCCTTTAGGAGGCTCCCCATGTGGGTGTGAGGGACGCGCGGCCTGGATGCTGAGGCTGAGAAACCCTCTCCACACTGTCTGTGCTGAAGTTGCCCAGTGTGAGCCATGGGAGAGATGCTCTGTCCATCAGCCAGTCCCCTGACCAAGAGCACTAGCTGCTGTCCCACACCCGGCTCTGCTGCAAGGCCCCGGCTCAGGGCTGCAGAACCAAGAGCTGAGGGGTGAGGAGAAGGTGGGCCTTGCAGGTTAGCTGGGGTGAGGGCTGCAGAAGCTGAGAGAGTGCGAGGATAGCAGGATGTCAGTTACAGAGAACCAGGGGTGGGGAGTCCTGGGTGTTGCTGCTGGGGAAGTTAGCTGAGACCTTAAATGTCAGACTGAGGGGTTCCTGGGGAGACAGGGACTGGAAGGTCACAGCTTGCCTGAAGGGAGAAAAGTTCTCAACCTCTGCTCCTCCCCCCTCCCCCCTCCCCCCCCCCCCACCGCCCAGGATGAGCCGCCAGGTGGTCCGCTCCAGCAAGTTCCGCCACGTGTTTGGACAACCGGCCAAGGCCGACCAGTGCTATGAGGATGTACGCGTGTCACAGACCACCTGGGACAGTGGCTTCTGCGCTGTCAACCCCAAGTTTGTGGCCCTGATCTGTGAAGCCAGCGGGGGAGGGGCCTTCCTGGTGCTGCCCCTGGGCAAGGTGAGCCTCTGGCTGTCCAGGAGCCCCCTGAGTGGTCCTGATTAGGTGACTGTCACCAAGCTTCCCTGGGCCACAGTGTTGTCATCTGTAAAACTGAGCTGGGCTAAATGAGCTTTAAGCTTTTTCCAGCTCTTAAATGGAAATTGAGCCCTAGCTGGTTTGGCTCAGTGGATAGAACATTGGCCTGTGGAACTGAAGGGTCCCGAGTTTGATTCCGGTCAAGGGCACATGCCCGGGTTGGGGCTCAATCCCAGTGTGGGGTGTGCAGGAGGCAGCCGATCAATGATTCTCTCTCATCATTGATGTTTCTCTCTCCCTCTCCCTTCCTCTCTGAAATCAATAAAAATGTATTTAAAAAAAGAAATGGAAATTGAGTCTCAGAGGGGAGATGGCATGAGAAGGATCACACAGTGAGTCCTGAGACTCAGGGTCTCCCAAGTCTCAGCCTGGGGCTTTCTCCCCTCAGCAGCACAGACAAGGATGGGCTGGGGTCTGGGCAGGTCCAGCAGTGCTCTTAGAATTGGGGGCACTTCGTGTCTGGGCCTGTCAGAGCCCTTGGGAACCCAGCAAGTTCTGGCCCCAGCTCCCAGGCAGGGATGATATAGAGGTTCCTCTCCTGGCCCCAGCCCTGCCTGCCTCTGACCCTGTCCCCCTGCCCTGCTGTCTGCTGACACTTACTCCCAGCACACTGCTGTGCTCTAGCGGGTGACACAGGAAGGGGAGATGAGCACTAAGTTGTTACCAAAAAAGGGCCGATGGAAGCAAAGAGAAGAGGAAGTGGTTGTCAGGGTGAGAGCTGGGCCTGCTCTTCACTCAGGAAGCCCTTCTGCACAGCTGTCCCCGGAAGTGGCCATTTCCAAACCTCTGCTCCTGTCTGGGGGCAGTTATGACAGACTTCCCCATCCCTCTCCTAGAAGGGCCCAGGCCCACACCCCACCATTCTCACACACCTGCCTGAGGAATGCTAAGCCCGATGCAATTGACCCCCCTTACCCACACCTGTCCCTGGCTTTAGCCTGTGTACCTGGAAGCCTCACTCAGGGATGTGAGTAGGTAGGAGGGGTGGGTGAAGGTCCTCAGGGCACAAATGAGAAACTGAGATAGAGGAACTTAGCCAGGATCTGACAGTAGGCAGGACCAGCCCCACACCCCCAATCTGTGCTTCCTGTGGCCCTATGGCAGGCCCTTCTGAGTTGCCCTGACAACTCTGGCCTTGGGCAAACAGAGGACCAACTCCTCCCACCCTTGGTCTACTCCGCCTCCCAGGCTCCTGCAGCCTTGTCCTCTATGCCTCTCTGAAGGGCTTGGGGAGGTTGGACTGGGCTTGGAGGGCAAAAGCACCTCCCTCAGAGGCCCTGCTGTTCCCTCTAGACTGGACGTGTAGACAAGAATGTGCCCACGGTCTGTGGCCACACAGCCCCCGTGCTGGACATCGCCTGGTGCCCGCACAATGATAACGTCATTGCCAGTGGCTCTGAAGATTGCACAGTCATGGTGAGTGGTGGTGGGGTTACGGGCGAGGAAGGGCCCCAGGCCGGGATCTGACATTTGGAGTGCCCAACTCACTCGCCCCTTCTCTGCAGGTATGGGAGATCCCCGATGGGGGCCTGGTGCTGCCCATGCGGGAGCCTGTGGTCACGCTGGAGGGCCACACCAAGCGTGTGGGCATCGTTGCCTGGCACCCCACAGCCCAGAATGTGCTGCTCAGTGCAGGTGCCTGGGGGGGGGGGGGAGGGGGAGGGGCAGGGTGGGCTGGCCTCTGACAGCGAGGGGGCAGCTCATGGCTCTGACACTGGGGCATTGCCCAGGTTGTGACAACGTGATCCTGGTGTGGGACGTGGGCACCGGGGCGGCAGTGCTGACGCTGGGCGCGGATGTGCATCCGGACACCATCTACAGCGTGGACTGGAGCCGGGACGGCGCCCTCATCTGCACCTCGTGCCGCGACAAGCGCGTGCGCCTCATCGAGCCCCGAAAAGGCACTGTAGTAGCTGTGAGTTGCAATGACTGTGTGACCCTTGACCCAGGGACCTCCACCCCTCCTACCCACCACAACCGGGCTGCTAGATGCTGTCCTCTCTTGCCCCTGCCTGGGGCAAGGCCCTTGGGCCGTGTGTACGGGTGCCTGACCGACCACATCCCTTCCCTTCCAGGAGAAGGACCGTCCTCACGAGGGGACCCGGCCCGTGCGAGCCGTGTTTGCATCTGACGGGAAGATCCTGACCACAGGTTTCAGCCGCATGAGCGAGCGGCAGGTGGCGCTGTGGGACACGGTGAGCGCAGAGAATTGGAGGCTTAGTCCCGGTCTTGCCATGCCCGAGCTCTACGTCCAGGGCCAGGGCGGGCCGTTTGCTGTCTGAGATGGGGGTTTCCACTGGTTGGTCTGTAAGGGTCATCCCCACCCCGGTTACTGCTCAATGAAGGGCACCACCTGGGCCTGACCTGGCCCAGCTCATTATCTCCCACCTGTCTCTACAGAAGCAGCTGGAGGAGCCGCTGTCCCTGCAGGAGCTGGACACGAGCAGCGGCGTCCTGCTGCCCTTCTTTGACCCTGACACCAACATTGTCTACCTCTGTGGCAAGGTGGCCCAGTGGCGGGGGCCAGGGGAGGGAGGCGGGCAGAGGGGTGGGGAAGGAGCACAGCTGCAGGCACCTGTCCGTGTTGATCTCCCCGCACCCACCACCCGCAGGGTGACAGCTCCATCCGCTACTTCGAGATTACTTCCGAGGCCCCATTCCTGCACTATCTCTCCATGTTCAGCTCTAAGGAGTCCCAGCGTGGCATGGGCTACATGCCCAAACGTGGCCTGGAGGTGAACAAGTGTGAGATTGCCAGGTGACTGTTCCCTGACCCTGACCTGAGCATGCTCCTTGGGCAGCTCTGACCTCATGCTGACCTTCAGTCTCAGCCCAACTGTGCTGTGGGCGCTGCTCACCTTCCCGTTTCCACAGGTTCTACAAGCTGCATGAGCGCAAATGTGAGCCCATCGCCATGACAGTGCCTAGAAAGGTGATGCATGTCCCTCCCTGGGCTCTGGGCTGGGCATACCTTGCAGAGCTGCAGGGTGGTGGTGTGGCCTAAGCATGCTCTTAACCAGCCTTGGTCTTGCCCACAGTCGGACCTGTTCCAGGAGGACCTGTACCCGCCCACTGCAGGGCCTGACGCTGCCCTCACGGCTGAGGAGTGGCTTGGGGGTCGGGATGCTGGGCCCCTCCTCATTTCCCTCAAGGATGGCTACGTGCCCTCAAAGAGCCGGGAGCTGAGGGTCAACCGGGGCCTGGACACTGGGCGCAGGAGGACAGCACCAGAGGCCAGTGGCACTCCAAGCTCGGTGAGAGGCGGATGGGAGGCTGGAGTCAGGGTAGGGAGGCGCTGCCATTGCTGCGGTCACTGACCCAGGGGAGGAGGCTGGCCTCTGAGGCAGCCCAGACTCACAGGGAGCTGGCAGTGGGTAATCCTGAGGCCTCAGAAAGCAGGTTTCAGGCTTGTAGGCCTGAAGCTCTTTGGGCAGCAACTGGCTGAGAGACAGAAGGGCCCAAGCCTGGGGCTCTTGGCCAGGATAAGGGGAGCCCAGGGTGGAGCCGGGCCTAATGCAGCGCTGGATCCTCCAGGATGTTGTGTCCCGGCTGGAGGAGGAGGTGAGGAAGCTCCAGGCCACAGTGCAGGAGCTACAGAAGCGCTTGGATAGGCTGGAGGAGACAGTCCTGGACAAGTAGAGACTCTGGGGCCTTGAGCTGGGGCCCACTGCATCGCCTCCCTCCACCCCCCCCCCCCTTCCTCCCATTCCTTAGGCCACAGTGGCAGATAAAATAAAATGGCTTTATTTTCTGGTACCTCTCAGACTCTGAACTTCCCCCCTCAGAAACCTTGATGGGCTTGGCCCATGGCAGGGGCTGTGGGATGCTTCCAAATGCTCTAGAGCCGTGGTCGGCAAACTGCAGCTCGTGAGCCACATGCGGCGCTTTGGCCCCTTGAGTGTGGCTCTTCCACAAAATACCATGGCCTGGGCGAGTCTATTTTGAAGAAGTGGCGTTAGAAAAAG
Source organism: Corynorhinus townsendii (assembly GCA_026230045.1). NCBI lineage: Eukaryota > Metazoa > Chordata > Mammalia > Chiroptera > Vespertilionidae > Corynorhinus > Corynorhinus townsendii. The sequence continues at coordinate 62,347,127 of JAPDVU010000009.1, forward strand.
TTTAAGTTTAAAAAAGTTGGCTCTCAAAAGAAATTTCAATCGTTGTACTGTCGATATTTGGCTCTGGTGACTAATGAGTTTGCCGACCACTGCTCTAGAGTAAACTACAGAACAGGTCTGGTGGGTGGGAGCACCCCATTCTGGTGTGGTTTGGGGGCCTGCTGTTTTGCAGCTGGCAGGTGTGAGCTACTCAAGGCCCTAGCCTGGGGCTTCTTTAACTCCCACGTTTACCCCAAATCTGCCTTTTCTAGTTAACCACATAAGGTTACATGTAACTGTACCAACACTGTTGCTTGTGGGGAAATGAAACAACTAGTTCCTACAGGACATCTTTCAAACTGTAGGCCCGAGGGGTCCTTTTGTAAGGAGAAAGCTTAGAACTAAAGCAAAGGCCCAACCTTAGTTTACAGGCGAGGAAACTGAGGCACTGAGTAGTTGAAGGGCAGGTCCCGAGTCATGACTTGTCTCCCCTCCTAGTTTGGAGCCTTCCTGTGTAGGGCTGCTGCCTCTTGAGCCCTTATTGTGGGTCTTGCCTGGGCCTGGCCTCTGTGCGACAGGGACCTGAATAACCTGTCAGGCTCCATCAAGTGGGGGCTTGGAAGTGGGTTTGATACCCACCTTAGCAGGTGACCCCTGAGTTGGGACACAGGCTATTAGAAACAGTGTCCTGGCCACAGCAGAGTTTGGTTCATACCACACAGGGGCAGCAAGAACTCAATGCCCATCTGCTGCCCCTTCTCCCTCTTCAGCATGCCAGAGAAAACCACCTGGGCAGAGAGCCGTGAGGCAGCCATAAGACAGTCCCTGTCTGCCCATTTTGGTCTCACCCTCTAAGCAAGCCGTTACTCTGGGAAAGTTACTTCTTCCAATGAAATGGGGAGGGAATACCACAACCCTGTGAACATAGTGTGTGGACCCAATCAGGGGTGTGAGAGAAACAATCAGGAAATCTGGACTCTGGGCCTATGGAAGGTGAGGTGCCTTCTCTTGTACAACGGGGATGGGCCCTTCTGAGTGGCTTGTCACCAGCTGGCCTCCTGGTCCAGAACTGAAAAACAGCTCAGTAAAGAATCCCTGGAACCCAGAAGGGTTCACCTGTCATCACCGTGACTTCCAGCTTTCCCCACCCATTCTCCTTCTGATAGAAACAAGAGAAGGAGATGGGGTGGAGGGGGAGGGGAGATAATTTAGGGGCCAAGAGACTGGCCTTGAAAACACAGTGAAACAGAGTGGGAGGGATGGCCGAAACCTGTAATCCATACTCCCCAAAAGCCCTGGCCCCACTAGGTCTCAGGGACTTCACGTGCAAGGCCTTACCAATCCTGGTACTTGTGTTTAAGCTGATACTAGAGGCATCACCTGTCCCTATTTTGTGGCTCTGATTGGCCTTATTTTCCTGTTCTATCTCAATTCCTATCCTCTGCCCACACCTCCATTCTTGAAAACCACATGGTACCCAGCCGGTGTGGCTTACTGGTTGAGCGTCGACCTATGAACCAGGAGGTCATGGTTCGATTCCCAGTCAGGGCACATGCCTGGGTTGCAGACTCAATCCCCAGTGGAGGGTGTGGGGGGGGGGGGCGTTTACAGAAGGCAACCGATCAATGATTCTTTCTCATCATTGATGTTTCTCTCTCTCCCTTCCTTTCTGAAATCAATAAAAATATATTTAAAAAAAAAAAAAAAGGAAAACCACATGGTTCTCAAGGGCATCTGGCCACACCAAGCCCAGGGCTAAAAGGTCATTGGACCTTCTCCTGTGGGCCAGAAAACATCAGCATACCAGCTGTTGGAGAGCCCCTGCTGGGATACTATGTCCATGTAGGAACCTGCAGGGGAAGTGTGCTTCTGACACTGGGGTGATGTTGGTGAGAGGAAAAGGTTTGTTAAATTGGCCAGCACCCTGACACTCTGAGCACTTTCTCATCTGTGTATTTTTGTTATTGTTAATCTTCACCCAAGGATTTTTTGTCATTTATTTTTAGAGAGTGGAAGGGCTGGGGGGAGGGGGGGGGAGAGGAGGGTAGAAGAGGACATAGATGTAAGAGAAACACATCAATTAGTTGCCTCCTGAACCCAGACCGGGGTGGGGATCAAACATGCAACCCAGGTACATGCCCTTGATTGGGAATTGAACCCAGGACCCACTGGTTTGCAGGCCTATGCGCTAACCACTAAACTACTCCGGCCAGGGCTCATTTGTGCATCTTGAAGGCTGGCAGAGGGCAGGAACACCCAGCAATTGTCCACAGATAGGTGGTTGGTTAGTAGAAGTCTTCCAAGCATTACAGAAAAGGCCTGTGAGGCCTGTCCTGAAAGGGATTTTAAGGATTGAACTTTCACTTTATAAGTGGGTACACAGAGGCCTTTGTGAGCGGGACTTGCCCAAGTTAAACAATGAGGAGGCAATAAAGAATGTCAAGGCAGGGAGAAGCCAGGCCCTAGACAGCCTCAGTGCCCCTCCCACACACAACACAACAACACAGAAGCTGGCCCCCATTCATAATTTAATGGCTGTGCAGGTGCTGGTCTCTTATTTCTGCCGCTCACGGGCCCACTGCTCTGGGGTCAGGGTTTTCTGCTCAAAGGCATGGATATGCGGGAGCTCTTCCGCGAGACACGCGTTCACCAGCCTGCGGGAGAGATGTTGTTAGGGAACCGCAGGAGCCTAAGTCACAGTCCCTGGAGCTAGGCTGACCCAGCAGAAGGCTGGAGGTGTCCTCAAGTTGTAGCGCCACAGGAGAGGTAGAGGGCCTAAGCCTCAATACTCCCAGCAGGGGCCGAGAAGGCGAAATCCTTGGGGCTGTAGCCCACAGGGCTGGGCCGCATTGCCGGGGCTGTGGGACCGGGACCGCGCTGAGCGAGGGGTTCCCCGGGGCTCACCGGTGTCTCTGAAGCAGCGGCTTCCCCTCGAACTTAGCCGACACCACCAGGACTCGGAAGCTGGACGCGCAACGGTTGGGAGTCGTGTCCTCCACTTCCTAAGGGGCAGAATCATGTGGATGGTGCCAAGCCGCCCACCCAGAAGCCCTTTTGCCCTCGCCGGGCAGGTCCTGGCCACGCAGCTCACCACGTGCTCTGCCTGCAGGTCCCGCCGCAACTTCTCCCGCAGGTGCTCGGCGCTGAGTTCCATGGCGGCCGGCGGGGGCGGCCCGGCGCGGGCAGAACCCCCGATCCCACGCGGGTCACGCTGCTTCCACCCTCACTGCTGCCACTTCTGCTGAGTCCTCTACTTCCGCCCTTACTAGGCGTCCGTAAGCCCAGCACTTCCGCCCTCACGGAAACCCAGTTTCCAACCGCCGGGTTCCGCGCCTGCCTCCCGCCAGCCAATCAGAGCCTACGCTTGGCCGGGCTCCGTCCCTGCCGACGCTCATTGGTGCCGCCGCCTGAGGTGCCGCGGCGGGTTTGGACACCCTAGCTCCAGCCAGGAAAGGGTGCCCGAACCCGCACTGCTGCAGCCGCCAGGTTACCTCATTATCGCCACCAAGAGCTTTCCCCCAGACAAGTATATCGCGGCCCTGGAAACCCAACCCAACCCTCCTCTCCCCGAGCTCAGAGGCCACAGCAATCAACTCACACGTTCTGATGGGTCCCGAGGGGGGTGCGGCGAGGCCCGGGTGCTTCTTCGGCGTCTACCTGCTCTATTGCCTGAACCCTCGGCACCGGGGCCGTGTCTACGTGGGGTTCACCGTCAACCCTGCTCGTCGTGTCCAGCAGCACAACGGAGGCCGCAAAAAAGGCGGGGCCTGGCGGACCAGCGGGCGCGGTCCCTGGTAAGAGGGGTGGGTCACTCAAGAGGAGGGCTTCAAGGAGGCGGCGGGGCCGCGAGGAGTCAGTGACAGTGGGCGGGGCCGGTGTGGGCTGAGAACCGAGCCTTGGGGTGGCTGGTGACGTGGGTGGACCTGTCTCTGGGGAGGAGCTTGTGGGGAGGAGGAGCCCTGTGAGACTAGGTGGTTTAAGCTTGGTCCCGCGACAGAGGGTTGGTGAACAAGGCTGGGATGGAAGATCGAGAACCGGGAAAGGAGAGGAACCGAGGAAGGCAGTTAAGTCCCTGTGACTGGAGGCGGAGCTGAGGTTGGAGATGCGAGGGATGGACCTCTAAGGAGGGGCAGGGCCTCGTGGACCAGGCTTGACGCCCGCTGTGAGGACTCCACTCTCTGGCAGGACTGAAGGCGAACCGTGGCGAAGGGATTGGGCTTGACACGGGTGGGGCGGGAAGGGGGCGTTTTACGCACCACGCCCTCGTTCTCTTCCCCAGGGAGATGGTGCTCATAGTGCACGGCTTCCCTTCCACCGTGGCCGCCCTTCGGGTAAGGAAGGAGACGGGGTGGCAGGAAGATGGGCTGGGGCGTGGGACCTTCCCTGGGCGGCTCTGAAGCCCTCACTCCTGCCCGCAGTTCGAGTGGGCCTGGCAGCACCCGCAGGCCTCGCGCCGCCTGGCGCACGTGGCACCACGCCTGCGCAGCGAGGCCGCCTTCGCTTTCCACCTGCGGGTGCTGGCGCACATGCTGCGCGCGCCACCCTGGGCGCGCCTCCCACTCACCCTGCGCTGGCTGCGCGCCGATTTCCGCCAGGAGCTCTGCCTGCCACCCCCGCCTCACGTGCCGGTAGCCTTCGGGCCTCTGCCACCCCGGATGCTGGCCTCCAAGCGCCAGGCCAGTCGCTTTGCTGACACCGAGTCCCAGCCGGACCAGGACTCTGAGGCCTCCTGCACCCTGTGCGCGCGCGCGCTTCAGGTGAGAGCTCCACCTGGGCTCCCGGTTGGGGCAGGTCTAGAGTTCAGATGAGTTAGCATCAGGCTGTTTATTGGAGAATCGCGCAGCACTGACATCTTTTGCGCGCCTTGCTTCCATCTCTAAAATGCGGATGAAAGTACTTGCGGCCATTCCTGCTCCGGACCTTTGCCCTGCATTCACTGGAAAGTTCTTCCCTAGACCTTGGTCTTGATGAAATGCCACGTCTTTTCCATGAGGTCTTCCTTGGCTCTCTCTAAAATTGCAACTTACTTGGTACTAGCTTTCCTTTTAAAAAAATGTTTTTATTGATTTTAGAGAGGGAGAGGGAGAAACATTGGTAGGCTGCCTCCTGCATGCCCCCTAGTGGGAATCAACCTGGTAACCCAGGCATGTGCCATAACCAGAATCCAAACAGCAGCCTCTGGATGCATGGGACAATGCTCAACCGAGTCACACCAGCCAGGGCTCCATTTTTTTTTTTTTTTTTTTTAAGGCTTAACACTTAATGTCTAACATATCATGTACAGTTGACTCTTGAGGATTAGGGGTGCTGAACCCATGCAGTAAAAAAGCCACATATAACTTATTACTTCCCCCAAACAGCCCTCCTTCGGTATCCATAGGGGATTGGTTCAGGACCCTCCTACCTCCTTGAATTTTCAAGTCCCTTATATAAAACTAGTGTCCTGGTGCATGAAATTCGTACACAGGGGTGGTGTCCCTCAGCCTGGCCTGCACCCTCTCTAATCTGGGACATCCCTCTTGAAATCTGGGACCGCTGGCCCCTAACCACTCGCCTGCCTGCCTGATCGCCCCTAACCACTCTGCCTGCCGGCCTGCTCACCACCAACCCCCCCCCCCCCCGCCCCTCGCTGGCCTTCTTGCCCCCAACTGCCTCCCCACTGCCAGCCTGCTCGTCCTTAATTGCTCCCCCCTGTCGGCCTGATCACCTCCACAGCTCCCCCCCCCCCCCCCCCCCGCAGGCCTTCTTGCCCCCAACTACCCCTCCCCCCCGCCCGCTGGCCTGGTCATCCCCAACTGCCCTCGCCTCCTAGCCTGATCGCCCCTAACTGCCTCTGCTTTGGCCCTGCCACCATGGCTTTGTCTGGAAGGTCTCCTGGTCTAATTAGCATATTACCCTTTTATTAGTATAGATGGTATAGAACAGTGCATACAACAGCCCTCTGCATCTGTGGATTCCCAGCCCTGGATCAAAAAACAATACTATTTTTTAAATTGTGGTTGGTTGAATCTGCAGATGCAAAACCCAAGGCTATGGAGGGCCCACTGGGTATTTGGGGGAGGGGGAGGGAGAAATCTGTATAAATGGACCACCCCAGTTCAAACCTATGTTCTTCAGGGGTCAACTATATTTTATTATCAGTCTCACACCCCTCCCACTCCATACTAAACTCCACAAGGGTAGTTCTTATTTACTACTGTAGAAGGCTGTGGTACAGAGCAGGTAGCAAATATTTAGTATATTAACTGAGATGACAGGTCTTTCACTCACATTAAATGTAAGTAAACTGCACATCTTACATGCCGCTAAACTAGGAATACATTCTGAGAAATGTGTCCTTAGGCAATTTCATGGTGCGAACATCATGGAGTGCACTTACACCTAGATGGTATAGCCTACTACACATCTAGGCTGTATGATATACCTCCATCACATATGTGGGTCCTTGACCAAATCGTTGATTTGACATGTGACTGTGCTTGCCATTCAGAGATTAGCCATTGAGGTCACTTAGCCTGTAAGGAACTCTAGGTCTAGCTGCAGTGGCCGTGCTGTTGTAGAATCACTGCTAATACTCGAGAAAATTGGCCAGCTTAGTCGCTATGGGCAAGTATTATAACGTCTCCATCCTATTTCCTCATCTACAATATAACGTAAGAGTAGTATGTGCCTCATAGGTGATGTAAAGCCCCTGAACAGTGTCCAGTCCATAGAAATTCTTTTGAGTGTTAGCTACATCACTACTCCCCATTTTCTCCCTTCCCTGCCTGCCCCCTCCAACAGGATGAAGAAAGCCCCCTGTGTTGCCCCCACCCTAGCTGCTCCCTAAGGGCCCATATGACCTGCCTGGCAGAGGAGTTCCTGCAGGAGGAGCCAGGGCAGCTTTTGCCCCTAGAGGGCCGATGCCCTGGGTAAGTCCATCCCTCCCTCAGCCTGGCTTACCTCTGAAGATAGTGCCTAGGCCCAGGTCATCTGAGTCCTCAACTTGGCACCCCGGGTCTAGCCTGAAGGAGGCCTGTGATCCTGACTATCTCCTACCAACTGCACCCCTTGGCAGCTGCAAGAACTCACTGCTGTGGGGAGACCTGATCTGGCTGTGCCGGATGGACTCCGAGGAGGAAGAGGAGAACTTGGAATTAGAAGAGGTGAGAGGTCGTTTTGGAACCTGCCCCATCCTGTCCCCTGGGCTGCCTCTGACCACCCTGCTTGTCTCCACAGGAACACTGGACAGACATGCTGGAGATCTGACCCTCAGCACCCCCAGCCCTCCACCCATTCCTTTTCTTTGCCACTGCCTTTGGGTCTGGGCAAGTTTTACTTGAGTACAATAAAAAGTCTGAGTTAAGGGTATCTTCCGGTATTTGCTGGGATGTGTGTGGAGTTAGGAGGCAAAGGCCCTGCCAGTCACTGGAGCCCAAGAACAGAGGAAGGGGGAGGGGCCACTAACCCAGATGGACCAGCTTCTCCTCTGCTGGAGGCCCTTCAGCCTCAGCTTTCTCCTGGCCTGCCTCTGAGATCACAGTTCCTTTTTATTTAATTTAAATGTATTTCTGTTGATTTCAGAGAAGGGAGAGAGAGAAACAGCAATGATGAGAGAGAATCATTGATCGGCTGCCTCCTGCATGGCCCCTACTGGGGATTGAGTCCACAACCCATGTGCCCTGACTGGGAATCGAACCCTGATCTGGTTCTTGGGTTGACGCTCAATCACTGATCCACACCGGCTGGGCTGAGGTCACAGTTCTTGATGGCTTGGAGACTCATACCCTTGACTCAGAGCTCACCTGCCTCCAGTGCCCAGCTGGACTTTAATCCAAACGGTAAGGACAAAGGCCAAGTCCCCTTCTAACCCAGGGAAAGAAAAGCACCTTCTGGCGGCTGTTCTCCCACCATCCAAGTGAGGTCCCATGGGAACCGTGGAATGGGGCTCACTCCCAGGATTATGAGCCCCCAGCGTTCTTGCTCTTTCCCATCCTATGCTGCCTCAAAGAGAGCCTGCTGAGCAGTGCCCTACCCCAAACCCCATCACCTGCCCACCCACATCACCTGCCCACCCACATCACTTCAGCCTGGGCTGTGGCGGGGGTGGGTGGGGGGGGAGGGGAGCCTGTGGGCTGCCCCTGACCTGAACCTCTGTCCTCAGACTGGCTGGGGCCACCTTTCCCCCCAACTTCTCTGTCCTCTGGAGACCAGGTTTATTAGAAAAAGCTGTTGGCTCCTGCAGAGCTAGTTTGGAGGGCGAGCCAGAAGCCGGGATTACAGCTCAAAAAAAACCCACAAAACTATTAGGCCCTTTTGTGTTGATTCTGTCTTTTATTTTCTACACACTAAACCCACATCTTGGGTTTTAAGGCCAGTCTAATCTTGGTGTCAGCTGGGGTGCTAATGAGGGTAGCAGAGAGGGGGCCCTCCTACTCCAAACCCCACCCATTCCTGGAGGACAGCCAAGGCTCAGCGTTGGCTCCAAATCCCTCCCACTTTGGACCTATAAAACTGCAGCTCTCTGCAGTTTTGCACTCACGCTACGTGACAGCACAACAGAGAGCCACAGGCCAAGGTCTGGAGAGGTCAGGTGAGTGCTAGGATAGGGTGGGCTGGGCCAGACCTCCCACTGCTTGATCTATTCCTGCCTCTACTGACCCTGCCCTTTCTCCTGAAATCCCAGCTCAGTCCGACCCCTGCCCTTTCCCCATGGAAATCCCAGCTCAGTCCGATACCAACTGCAGTCTGGCCTGAAACCCCAGTTCCTTTTCCTTCTTCCGCTGAGGCATGTTTTGCTCATCACACCGGAATGGCTCCCAAAACAAGCTCAGCTGCTCAGTTGGCTGTTTATCTCTGAGCCAAGATGGAGTGTGGCTGAGCAAGTTGTGTCTCAGGCCCAGTTGGCTTTGGGGAGATGTCTACATGTGAGGGGCTTAGGGAGCTCAAGGAGGGAAGGATGGGGAGGAGCCCATTGGGATCAGATGGAGGGCTGCAGCAGGAAGTACTGAAAGAAAACACTTGGCAGGCCCCAGAGGAGGAGTTTTCTCAAGTGCACACTGGAATCTCCTGGTCAGCTTCCAAAGACCAGGCACCTGGGTCCCACCACCAGAGCAATCTCATTGGCTTGGGGTGTGGCCCAGGCGCTGGGATTTTAAAATAAATATTTTTAAAATTGATTTCAGAGAGAGGACAGAGAGGGAGGAGAGAAACATCAATGATGAGAGAATCATTGACTGACTGCCTCCTGTACTCCCCCTACTGGGGATCGAGCTGGCAACCCAGGCATGTGCCTTGACCTCCTGGAGCCAGTCTAGCTGGGCAGGCATTGGGATTTTTAAAAGTTCTTCGGGTAAATCCAAGGTGCCTCCAGAGTTGTGGCCCCACTGTGTTAGATCTGCTGGAATCCAGCCCAGCAGTAGGCAAGTTGCTCAGCCTGTTTCCTTCCCTTAAAACAAAACAATTAAACAGAAGACATTGTTGTTAAGAGAGGTCGGCCCCACTCCGGCCCCTGACTCGGCAGCATGGAGCTGGTCCAGGACACCTCCCGCCCGCCACTGAAGTATGTGAAGGGGGTCCCTCTCATCAAGTACTTTGCAGAGGCAATTGAGCCACTGCAGAGCTTACAACCCTTGCCCGACGACCTGCTCATCAGCACCTACCCCAAATCTGGTAGGTGATGAGGACCACCCACCCCTTTCCTGGGCTGCAGTCCCCACCTTGGGCCAGCAGGGGTGTGCCCTCAGCCCTGCTTACCTCCCATTTTCCTCTCCAGGTACCACCTGGGTGAGTGAGATTCTGGACATGATCTACCAGGGTGGCGACTTGGAGAAGTGTCAGAGGGCTCCCATCTTAATCCGGGTGCCCTTCCTTGAGTTCAAAGGTCCAGGGTGTCCCACAGGTGTGTGGTGGGGTGCTGGAGGCCAGTGAGGTGGAGGGAGGGAGGACCCGGGCTCCAGCTCACTGGACCTTTCCCTCCCATGGCTTAGGTATGGAGGTTCTGAAAGATACACCTGCCCCACGGCTCCTCAAGACACACTTGCCCCTGGCTCTGCTCCCACAGGCCCTGCTGGACCAGAAGGTCAAGGTGAGTGGCAGAGGAAGCTAGAGAGAAAGGCTGCTGCAGCCAACCCAGCTTTGGGCCTATCTTCTAGGAAGGTCTTCTCACTTCCTCAAGCCTGGTCTCATCTTAAAGGGGGAAAAGTCCTCAACCTCATGCTCTGGTGGGACAGATGGACAGATGGACAGTGACAGCAAGACTTTGCAGGGCCTGGGTGCTCATAGGCCTGTGGAGGAGGGGCTGGCAAGAATTCTGCACGCCCTGTTCCAAATTGGCACAGTGGCATTGAGAAGATTGGATTAGTATAAAATACAGTTCCTGGAACCAGCCAGGACTCTGGCATCAGAGCAGGCTTCAAATCCCAGCTCAGTCACACCCAAGTCAGCCTCCAAGCCTGTTTCCCTCTTGGCCAGACCAAGAGAGAACCTCCCTTGCAGGGAAGTTGTGAAGGGTGGAGTGTGATGCTTAGAAGAACGTCTAGTGCCTGCTGTGCTGTGTGGTGATGGTGCGGTGCGGGGTGGGGGTGTGTCTTCTGCCTCTCCAGGTGATCTATGTTGCCCGGAATGCAAAGGATGTGGCTGTCTCCTATTACCACTTTTATCGCATGGCCAAGGTGCACCCTGACCCCGGCACCTGGGAGAGCTTCCTGGAGAAGTTCATGGCTGGGGAAGGTGGGCCTGACTCTGGAGGAAGGAGGGGGTGGGCTGAGGGGCAGCCAGCTGGAACGAATACCAACTTCTGTTCCTGCCCCTGCCCTTCTCCCCAGTGTCCTATGGGTCCTGGTACCAGCACGTGCAGGAGTGGTGGGAGCTGGGGCGCACCCACCCTGTTCTCTACCTCTTCTACGAGGACATGCAGGAGGTGAGACACTGCTACCACTTCCCTCCATGTTGCACAAGGGGTGCAGGAGTCTCATGGGGAACTGCCAAGACCTCCTAAGCCCTGTTTCTCTATGGCAGATCCTACACTGGTCCTCCTAGACCCACTTCACCTTCCCTGCCCCTTGGGCAGCACACTCCGTACAGCTCTTATCTCCTAGCGCCTGAGTCAGTGCCAAGTGCAGTCACTGACCATCCATTTACTGCTACTGCTTCTCCCTGGGCCCCAGTTATGAGGGCTGTCCCTGCCCTCACCCATAAGAAGCCAGATACAGCTTCTTAACAGATCACAGGGTAGAAGGCAATTAATTCTGCCCCAGGAGTGCCAGAGTACAGAGGACCAGAGTCACGGAGCAGGGTCGGAAGTGGCCATGAGGTTAGGGTGGGGCCTCCCTTTTGTTTGTCCAATGCACAACCCAACCCTCCACTGAAGAACCACCCTGCTGCTCCAGAACCCCAAAAGGGAGATTCGGAAGATTCTGGAGTTTGTGGGACGCTCCCTGCCAGAGGAGACTGTGGATCACATTGTACAGCACACATCGTTCAAGGAGATGAAGAAGAACCCCATGGCTAACTACAGCACCTTTCCCGTGGAGTTCATGGACCACAATATTTCTGCCTTCATGAGGAAAGGTGAGTGCCCACCAGGAGAGGCACTGGAGAGGCAAGGGCGGGAGCTGTGGCTGGAGCTGGCCCTGAGCCACTTGGGGCCTCTGCTTCGGCCAGGACCTCAATCCTCCCTCCCTCCCTCCCCGACCAGGCATCACAGGGGACTGGAAAACCATGTTCACTGTGGCCCAGAATGAGCGCTTTGATGCCCACTATGCTGAGAAGATGGCAGGCTGCAACCTCAAGTTCCACTCAGAGCTGTGAGTGGTGTTCATGGGACTGCTCCCCAGGGAGTGTGTGGGAGTGCCTGACACGGGCCTCAAGAATAAAGTACAGTTTGTGTTGCGTGGAGTGTGTCTATTGGAAGAAAAGCAAACCTGAGCTGAAAGAGTAAATGCCCACTGGGAGCAAATGAAGCCCCAGTTCTCCAACTTGCCCTACGTGGGGAGGGGTAAGAACCCAGGAGACATGGCAAAGGGGAAGAACATTTATTTCATCATATAATGTCTTGTAGCATGCCCCCTTGAGGTGGCAGGAGACTGCCAGCCTGCATCACTTTTTCTTGGGCTCCTTACAAGCCACCACATACCTCTGGGCCACATTGAGGGGAGGGGAGTAACCATCTGCATAAGAAGTATCTTCAAACAGGACCGAATAGTCATCCTGGGGCTGCGGCAGGAGGCAGACAGGAGGGCTGGTCAGAAAGCCCCAGGTCAGTGTCCCTCTTCCGCCCAAGCCTAGACCGATAGGAACCTCTGGTGTGTGGGCTCCTGGCCTTTCCCATTTCACCTTCACTCAAGAAGTCTAGATGTTTGAACCTACTCCCTGCTACAGGGCTCCTCAGCAACCAAGGGCCAAGGATGGGGATGAATAGCAAGGAAAAGGACTCGCTAGCTGCACAGGCGGCCACAACGGAAGGGAACCCTATGTTAAGGGGAGCTAGGACAACCAGAGGGCAGCAGGCAGGGGTCCTGGGGGAAGAGGGAGACTAGCCTTTAAACTGCCATCAGTGATGAGTGATTAGAGTGCAGGGTCAGGGGTGAAGACTGGCCCTGAGCAAGGCGCTTCTATCTTGGGGCTCAGGCTCCCCACCTCAATGTGAAAGCAAACTAGACTAGAGGACACACCAGGGCTTTCTAAGGCTCTGCAGGGCGGCTGGCACTGCCTGGAGGACAGGCTGGAGGGGTTACAGCTCAAAGAGGCCACAAGGACAAGAGGGAAGGAAAGGGAAGGTGACCGACCCCATGACCTGTCTGGTCAGCCGGGTGGTCCTGATGTCCTGGACGATCTCTCCCCCGGGGGCTGCCTTACCCGTTGTGGGGGTGTGTGGATCAGGGCCCGGTAGAAGCAGGTGGTCTGGGGATACAGGGCCAGCACGAGCTGCTCCTTCTGGAATAAGGCTTCGGGGTCTGTCTCAGGGTTGGCCTTCCACTGGGGCAGTGGGATGATGCGCCGCCGGCTCAGGGTGTGTCTCCTGGAGGGGCGCTTAGGTCAAATCCATGGCAGGTGGGGGGCTCTTTCCCAGCAGCAGGGCTATCCCCAGCCTTCCCTCGTCCCACCCTGGCCAGCACACTCACTCTTTGCCTTCTTCATCAATGTCATCGACCTCATACCTGCGGGCGAACGAAAGGAGAGCAGTGGATGCAGGGCGGTGCACACCCGGTCGGACTGACGAGCAGGGTGAGGAGGGAAGTAGCCCAAGGAGCTGGCTCTTCACATGCGTCCCACAGGGCTGGGAGTGTCCACTCACTTGTTGGTGGCATGGCTGTAACTGACCACCTCGGCCAGGATCCACTGCTCATCCCCATCCACGGCCTTGACCCGGGCAGCCACCTTGTCTCCAGGTTTGGCCACGTAGTCCCCAGAGGCTGGAATGGCCCCGCAGAGTGGGGGCGGCCTGAGGGGGATAACTTTTCAGTCCCAGCCCCTCCCCTGCCATCTCCCCTCCCTGGGCCTGCCCTCACTTGTCACCAGGCTTCCCGATCCACAGTGGCAGGGTCATGGCCGACTGCTGCAGCAGGGTCATCAGCACGCCCCTGCGCATGGTCTTCCGCGGGGGCTCTGAGTCATTGTACAGGCCTGCGATCTTGGCCGCTGTGGGAAGTAAGTGAGCCTCTGAGGCAACAGGGATAGGGTGGCCTGCCCCTGGCTCCCCCTCTCATGGAGTTAGCACCAAGGGTCCAGGTGTGCTCCCTGGCCCTCCGCCTGCCATGGATTTGACCTAAGTGCCCCTCTAGGAGACACACCCTGCTGAGAGGCTGCCAGGCCATACTAACCTGGTGAGACGGGTTAGTGGATACCTTTTGGAAAAGAACCAAAGAGGGCAAAAGGGGGATTCTGAGGCGCTGGTCATGTGTCTTATCTGGGTGCTAGTTACATCCACTTGTTAAGTTAGTGAAAATTTTATTGAGCTGTGTGTATACTTACATGTATTTTCTATTAATATAATTAAGCATAAAGTTAAAAGAACTATCAAATGTGGACAGAGCCCTTACCTTCTCGGGCATGGCTCAATATACCCAGTCAACTTCAACCCAACTGGCAGTGTGACAGTTTCATGGGCAAGGATTCTGCCCCCTGGGTTCATTGGAAGGGCAAGAGAGAGGTGGGACAGCAGTCTGAAGCGATATGGAAGCCAGCACCCTGTGTAAGCCCCATCTGAAAGGTTGGCTTCAAGACATCCCACTGTGGCTCTCAAATAACAGCCAGGCTCTCACCTCAGCAAAAAATGGGCCTGGGGGTAGTAGGGGACCGCCCCAGGCAGTAGAGGGTGGAGAGAAACCCGAGGGATTGGGGCAAATCAGCATGGTTTGCAGAGGGAGAACGGGGAGGCCTTGTCTCTGACCCTGGGACTGACCTCCATCCCCTTCCCAGTCCCAGGCTGCCCTGGTGCACCTCCCTGTCACAGTCCATGGCCCAATTGACCACATCAGGCTGAGGTTACAGGCTCCCCCGCAGTAAGACATGGCTGCTGCTCTCAGGAACCCTCACTCCACCTGGTTAAGGAACACCGAACTAACTTGTCGTCTCTAACTCACCGATCCGCCTCTCTTCCAATAGAGACTTGATTTCCGCAATCTTATCTAGAGCTTTCCGGAGGATGCTGAGGTGGGGAGGAGGGAAAGAAGAGGTCTGGATGAGGCACAAAGCATGGACTTCCTCTTCTGGTCAAGAACGCAGACAAACCTTGTGAAAACTATGAACCCTAGGTAGGCGGCTTTAGTCTTAAAAGCATACAAAAGCTGGCAAGATAGCCCGACCAATGTGGCTCCGTGGTTGAGCACCAACCTATGAACCAGGAGATCATGGTTTGATTCCCGGTCAGGACACATGCCTGGGTTGCAGGCTCGATCCCTGATAGGGGGCATGCAGGAGGCAGTCGATCAATAATTCTCTCTCATAATTGATGTTAATATCTCCCCTCTCCCTTCTGACATCAATAAAAACATATTTCAAAAAAATTCTTTGCAGAACTTAGCAGAGCCTTTGATAATCTGTATTATGAAACTCTAGGAGAGGAATGTAATTCCGTGTTCCAAAGCAGTGATTGCCAGCCTTTTGGACCTCATGGACCACCAATGGTCCGCGGACCACTGCTCCAAAGGTTTTCTTAAACCAGCGGTCGCCAACCTTTCAGACCTCACGGACTACCAGTTGGCGACTGCTGTTCTAAAGTTATTGCAGATTCACTGCAGAGATTTGAGGTAACAATGTTTTAAGATCAGTTACTATTTAAAAAGTAGTTTTCTGGAACTGAAACTTCTCCATCTCAGAACCATAAAAGCTTCATGTCACCTCCCAGGTAAAGCATGGTTCTACCCCGATAGGCAGCCAGCCAGCCTGGCAGCAATGCACAGGAGGCCACCCCAAGAGGCCAGCTTCACCTGCGCCAGCGGAGGAAGGATTCCTTCTGGCTGACATTCTGTTGGAATTCAGCCAAGAGCCCCGAGCCCTAACCTTCCTCCCGTCAACCTCAGCACCTCCTTGCTGGCCAGGAGGAAGGGCCCTTTAAAATACTCTAATACTGCTGCATACAGATTCAGTGTAATTATTTCATCAGGATGACATTTTAAAAAGGCAAAAGGGGAAAATTAATTCCTTTTAGGTCTTCTTCTCTGGGAGCTGTGCTCGCAAAGCTAGACACAAAGCAGCTAAGCCAGGGCACTATCCAAGTGAAACTAGCTGCCTCCCCACGCCCCTCGCCTCTGCCCATCTACGGCAGAAGGAATGTGCGGCAGCCCCGCGGAGCTGCATGGGGAGGTGCTGCAGGAGGAGGACCGAGGTCCTAAACATTAGCTCCTCAGGTATGTGGCTTCTGTGCCATCGTTAGGTGTCTGTGTCGGGTGAGGAGGGAGAGCGGACACACCTGAGATGTGTCAAGACCAGAGCACTCCTCTGGTCGGCAATATGGACCAACAGCCATGTCGCAGGTGCCCACCAGCAAGTGGTCTGCTGCCCAAGCCCCAGGCATCCATTCTCTCCTCCAGGGACTTGACATTTAGCCTCAGTCCTCTGGCCCTTGGAAAGCTAAACGACCTCCACGTGCACTGGCTTACCCATTCCTAAACTACCTTCCCTCGCTGGCACTCTGAGTGACTGAGGCTGAGTTACCCACTATCTCCAGTCAAAGGGTTACCCACCACCCCATGCTGTTCACTGCGCCCTTACCGAGCTGCACCTGGAGAAATGCCCTTTGCACTAAGGTTAGTCAGTACCTTGGTCCCACCTGGGAACGGCCACCTGTCTTCCCCTGGAATATGGAAAGGGAGATCTTTGAGCTTGCTGCCCTGTGACTCCTGCTGCCAGTGGGAGACCTCAAGGCCTTTTAAAAAAGAGATGATTGAGCCTGGGCGGCATGGCTCAGTGGCTGAGCATTGACTTATGAACCAGGAGTCATGGCTCGATTCCCAGTCAGGGCACATGCCGGGTTTGCAGGCTTGATCCCCAGTGTGGGATGTGCAGGAGGCGGCCAATCAATGATTCTCGTCATGTTTCTATCTCTCTCTCATTCTCCCTTCCTCTCTCTAAAAATCAGTAAGAAAACATTAAAGAATAAGGGCTTTGGGTTTAAATTTGGGCTCCTCCACTTACTAGTTGTGTCTTTTGGCAGATTACACAACCCTTTGGTATTTCAGTTTCTTCATCTGTTAAATGGGGGTAATCCCATCTTAGAACTGCTCTGAGGGTTAAATGAGGTAACTATGGAAAGTACTGTACCAGCACCTGGCACAGAGTAAGGCCACAAAGAGCTGTTCCTGTTCCTGTTATTACCATCACAATAGAGAATGCACTTCCTAATGTAATGGTCAAGAGTTTGTCCAACACTAGTCTTAGGTACTTAATATGCATTATCTCATTTATGTTGACAATTCTATAGGTAGTTATTATTTCTATTTTAATGATGGAGCAACGGAGCCTCAGCTGAAGTGACTGCCCAAGATCACGTGACAGGTAAATGGCAGTGCTGGGAGCTGACCCCTGCCCTGCTGCTAGGGAGTGGGGAGCAGTTTAGAAGTGGGTTCTAGGGAAGGTGGCCCTAAGGGAGAGGCTCATCCATGCCAGGAAGGCGGCCCTAAGGGAGAGGCTCATCCATGCCAGGAAGGCAGCCTGGGGCCGTGGTTCCTGCAGCCTAGCAATTGGGCGAGGCAGGGAGGCAGTGGGCTGGTACTCACTTGCACTCGGCCTCTGCATCGGCTTTGGCGGTTGTATAGAGGCCACGCAGCTTTGTCCGGTAATAGGGAGAGACTGCAGAGTAAGCACAGGGAGACAGGCGTGGGCGAGGGGCAGCTGGCAGTCCTGTGGCACTGCTTCCAGTATATCGGAATCAGGCCTTGGGAGGCAGAGAAGCCACAGACCAAGGCATGAGCTCTACTGGCTCAGAGTGCTCCCCGAGGCATCTGAACCTCATGTACAGTGCATTCACATTTTCATATGATACAAATGCCATCACTGCATCCAAGGGAGGACTTTCTTATCTTTGCCATAGCATGATACACACAGGAAGTACTGCTCAGCACACGGGAAAACAGAAAGCGATCTTAAGCTACTCAGACCCGGAAAGCCCAAGGCCAGGAGCCTGGCCAGCTGGGGCCCTTGGTGCACCTCGGGAGGGAAGCTCCCTAGAAAACACCAGCTAACCGGGGTGCCTGTGCCCTCTAAGGTGTTTCCCTAGATGCAGCCTCATTTCACTGACTTCCTAGTCCCTAGAGTTGGGGGATTTTAAGATTCTTTAGGGCTAGGCAGTCTGGTATTTGTCTCCTAGGTCACCTTGGACCACCCAGCCTAAGGGAAAACTGTCCCTCTGGCCTAAGGAGCAACTCATCTTGGATGATTGCAGATACATGCAAAAGCCCCTTTTGAAACGACAGCAATCTTGGCCCACATCTGCTTCTCATCCCCTTTCTCTCCAGAGCCCAGCTACTCACTCTTGTTCTCGGTCTGCATCCGCTCGTGGGTCTTCTGGATGTTCACTAAGTTGTGCTCACTCCGCGAACGCTCTTCCTGCAAGGAGGAGGTGAGCAGGACAGAGCGAGGCCCCCCATCCCGCTGGGCACCCTGCACCCAGGCCACAGGCTCATCCATGTGGCCCTCATTTACTAGATCTGAATTCAGGACCAGTTTAAAAGGACTCCCCTCCCCCACTACTGCGAAAGCATTACAAAAGGCATTAACGTGAAGTCATAAACTAGATTTATGGCTTTCCTTCATCATAAAAGACAAACTGACCTACAGATTCAATACAATCCCCAACAAAATTCCAGCTGACTTCTTTGTAGAGATTGACAAGCTTATTCTAAAATTCATATGGAAATTCAAGTAACCCAGAATAGCTAAAACATTCTTGAAAGTGGAAAACAAAAACATTGGAGGACTCACATTTCCTGATTTCCAATTTTCTGACAAAGCTACAGCCGTCAAATGCTGTGATGCTGGCATATAGAACAATGGACTAGAGTTGAGAGCCAGAAATTAACACATACATCTATGATCAGTTCACCTGGGAAGAGGGGATGGGGAAGTATGCTGGTACAAGTCTTCCCCACATCAGTGGGCCTGGGACCACAGCTGCAACTGAGGGTGCCAGATGCGTAGATGATTCTTAGTCAGAATTCCCAAGTACTCGGCAACATGGAGTTAATGGTGAATGCGGCTGTACTGCCCAGTGGTCTATAGTTCTGTACTATATAACCCACCCTACCAAATGGGAATGACCAAGGAGGGATGGGGAGGAGACAGGACATGACACCTGCTAGACTGGCACTGCTGCCTGCAATCTGGACTGGCACAATGACTGAACCTAACATCTTTCCAAGGGTGGAAAAGTCTGGGTAAAAATCAATGACAAATGGAGAGAAGGATAAATAGTAATGAGGATAAGAGTGGGTTACGCAATGTTATAAATTCAATATTATATTAATGCCTCAAGATAGACTCAGAGGTAGAGGATACTATTGGCTCAGTTACGCCAGATGCCAAAAGGGTGAAGCCATCTATGTGCCAAGAGCAACCCTGCTTTTAGAACTGGATGAAGTCAAACGGGAGCCTTCGATCCTGAGCGGTAGCCCTCTGAGAGGCATTCTGGTCGATGACCTGATGATAAACTGGACTAACTGCTGAAGCCCAAATGGAATTCCAGCAATTCTACTTTGCTTTAGCTTTAACATTTTATTAACGAACTACTTTTAGAGCAGTTTTAGGTTACAGAAAAGTTGAGCAGGTAGTAAAGAGTTCCCAGATACTTGCTTTCCCCTGCAGTTTCCCTTATGAACTTCTTGCATTAGTGGGGTACACTTGTTATAGTTAATGAACTAAAACCGATAATTATTAACTAAAGCCCATAGATTACATTAAGATTCACTTTCTGTGTTGTACATTCCATGGGTTTTGACAAACGCATAGGTCAGGAACCCACCATCACGGTATCATAAAGAATAGCTTCAACTCCCTAAAAATCCCGTGCTCCCCTACTCATGCCTCCCTCCTCCAAGCCCCGTATCTTTTTACTCCCATTTTGGCTCTTCTGGAACGTCAGCTGGGGGGAATCATACAGTCTGTGACATTTCAGACTGGGTTCTTTCACTTAGGACCAGGTGTGCCAGGATCTTTTGACTTAGTTTTCAGGTTACAGCCACTACAGAGGATACCATTTGGGAAGGGATTTCTAGGAACTGCTCCATCCTGATGGAATGCCGACAAAGGGACAACGGACCCAATGGGTAGCGCAACCCGCCATGCCGTAGCATGCTGTGCACAGACACACATCACCCTCATTTTGTGAATGAAAAGCTATGAAAAAGAGTAAGGGGAAATGGGTTTCGATAGGATTAAAGCACTAGGCACCACATGCAGGGTCCAAAGTCCCTGGGGAACAGCCCACCCCGAGCCAGGAAGCTTCTGAAAGGCTGTATGAGATACAAGCGAGTTCTCTTTCCACAGGAAAGGAGGGACAAAAGTCAGCCTGGAAGGATGACAAAGCTTTAGTGAATGGTTTCGGCCAACTCCACACACGATGCTGATGATTCCAGGACCCACCTATTGCTGGGAAAGGGCTCACATCCTGACCCACCAGGCCTCCTGACTATTTTAATCCAGATGGAGGCTGCCGTAGTCACAGGCACAGGCTCTCCATACTGTCTGCTGAGCCCCAAAGGGCACCACTATGGGATGCTCTGACCTCCACACCTACGGAAGCTGTCTGGGGCACTTGTAAGTTATAACGAAGCACCATGACTATCCCGACCCAAGAGTTGATCAAAATAAGGCATATCCTAAAGTACAGCTAGCAGAGCTGGGACTTGTACTCTGAATACCACCTGTCCTCCCTTAGGAGGGAGGTGGGCTTTGGGGTACGAGAGCACACATAGGGAACCAGGCTCAGTAGAAGCCTCTGAGCTGAGACGGGTGACTGGCCTTATCCCCAGCTGACTTAGACCCCAGAAATAATGGAATCAGGACCACTGTAATAAAGCCTGGCCATAGCAATATCTGATAAATGGGCAGGGCCAATTCTGTCAGGAAGACATAATGAAGAGCCTGTGATTTACTGACTTGTTCCATAATGAGACTGAGTTTCACTGTGGTGTAACACAGGGCACTGCTGGTAAGGATCAACTACTTATGTAAATAAGTGTTATGGTAATACTGATATTGAAGACCAACTGAATTGGCAGACTGAGCCAAAGCCTCAGTGTATTACTCATAGAAAATGAGGGGAGAGAGAATCCAAGATGGTGGCGTAGGTAAACACCTAAACTGCTGCCTCGCACAACAATTTCAAAACTTACAACTAAAAGACAAAACGTCTTCACCCAGAACCACGGGAAAGCTGGCTGAGTGGAAGTTCTACAACTAGAAGGAAAGAGAAAAGAGCATTGAGACGTGCACAAGCGCTGAAAAGCTGAGGTATGGAGGCGTGTGATCTGGGCTGGCGGCAGGTGTTGCTTTTTTCAACCCAAAGGGAGACAAGCCCCCGATTACTCTGAAATACAGTTTCTGGGGAGACGCGGGGGACCCAAACTCCTACGGGGAGAAGCTGGATTGTCTAACACCGGGTCGGAAAGTGAGGGGGGCCTGCTTGCAGAGCTGCGCGCAAGAATAATTGTTTACTGAGCTGGGGCACGGGACGCAGTTGGAGACACAGAGCCGGCTAACTAGCAGCCATTGCTGTTTGCCACGCCCTAGCCTAGTGACGCCCTGAGACCCCGCCCCACACAACCTACAAACCCACCCAAGCTCCAAGCAGCAGCTTTAGCATAAGAAAGGCCTGCCCTATTGCAGCTTAACCTAGCAAACTTGCAGCCTGGATCAGACAGCTCCAAAACCTCCAAACCCCAAGCAAAGAGGAGAAAACTGTAGCTCTCGCTGTAGCTCCTGCTGGGTGGACTCAGACAATAGCTGACCTGCACCCCATTGGAGATCCAGAAGCCAGTATACCTAGTGGTCAGTGTGAGAAACCAGATTTCAACTCCTCACATCCATAAGTGACACATTCAAGAGGCAGACTCAGTGAGCACCAAAGCCCCACTGAAACAAGTCCTGTACCATAAGCGTGTCTCCAGCACAGCAGTTCTTATAGACACAGTGAGTCCTCACAGCCGATTGGCCTGGAGATCAATTCCTCCCAGCGTACCAACAGCAATTAAGGCTTAACTACACCAAGACTTTGCACTCAGCCCACAAAGGGGTGTACCAAGAGCGTCCACATCAGCTGATTGGGGAGGCTGAGCTACTGCCCCCTATAGGTCACCTACCACACAAAGCCACTCCATCAACACAGGGAAGCAGCCAAAATGCGGAGACAAAGAAACATGTCACGAATGAAAGAAACGGAGGAAAGCAAACTACTGGACGACATAGAGTTCAGAACCACATTTATAAGGTTACTCAAGAATCTTCTAAAAACCGCCGAGAAACTTGATGACACTTCTGAGGAGCTTAGTGAGACCTTCAAGGACCTTAATGAGAATGCCAAAAAAATGGAAAAGGACCAGTCAGAAATGAAGCATACACTGTCTAAAATAAAGGATATACAGAAACTCAACTGTAGATCAACGTACCCCAAGAATCAAACCAACGATCTGAAATATGAGGAAACAAAAAACACCTAACCAGAAAAACAAAAAGAAAAAAGAATCCAAAAATATGAAGATAGTGTAAGGAGCCTCTGGGACAACTTCAAGTGTACCAACATCCGAATTTTTGGGGTGCCAGAAGAAGAGAGAGAGCAAAATACTGAAAACCTATTAGAAGAAATAATGACAGAAAACTTTCCCTACCTGGTGAAAGAAATAGACTTACAAGTTCAGGAAGCGCACAGAACCCCAAACAAAAGGAATCCAAAGAGGACCACACCAAGACACATCATAATTAAAATGCCAAGGGCAAAAGACAAAGAGAGAATCTTGAAAGCAGCAAGAGAAAAACGGCTAGTTACCTACAAGGGAGTACCTATACGACTGTCAGCTGATTTCTCAGCAGAAACTATGCAGGCCAGAAGGGAGTGGCAAGAAATATTCAAAGTGATGAATAGCAAGAACCTACAACCAAGATTACTCTACCCAGCAAAGCTATCATTCAGAGTTGAAGGTCAGATAAAGAGCTTCACAGACAAGAAAAAGCTAAAGGAGTTCATTGCCACCAAACCAGGATTACATGAAATGCTGAAGGGTATTCTTTAAGGAGAGGAAGAAGAAGAAAAAGGTAAAGATAAAAATTATGAACAACAAAATGACATCAAATACATACCTACCAACAAGTGAATCTAAAAATCAAGTAAATAAAAAATCTGAAGAACAGAATGGACTGGTGAATATAATAGAATCAGGGACATAGAAAGGGAGTGGACTGACAATTCTCAGGGCGAAGCGGGTGTGAGTGGTGCGGGAAGAGATTGGACAAAAATCTTACTCCTAGGGATGAAGACAGTGGCGGCGGGTAAGGGCATGGGGTAGGGTGGGGTGGGGAATCAGGTGGAGGGGAGCTATAGGGGGAAAACAAAAAGAGGAACACCTGTAATCTGAACAATAAAGATTTATTTAAAAAAAACACAAAACAAACAAGCAAAAAAAAAAAAAAAGAAAGAAAGAAAAGGAGGGGCCTGAGGAAGAACTAAATTTTGCTAACCAGCTAACCATCAGCTCATTTCTGTGCTAAATATTTCTACATGAATTTATCATAATACACAAGTAGTGGTAGGTGAAGGAGAAAATGAGTAATCAAATTAGTTCAACAATAAGAAAATGGATGCATCCTAGCCGGTTTGGCTCAGTGGATAGAGCATTGGCCTGGGGACTGAAGGGTTCCGGGTTCAATTCCAGTCAAGGGCACGTGTCCAGGTTGCGGGCTGGATCCCCAGTAGGAGGCATGCAGGAGACAGCCGATTAACATTCTCTCTCATCATTGATGTTTTTCTCTCTCTCCCTTCCTCTCTGAAGTCAATAAAAATATATTTATACATATGAAAAAAGAAAATGGATGCAGTAGCTCTAAGTACAGATTAGTTATTTCTCTAAGTTTATCTCTACCCCCGCAGGCTCCTCCATGCCGCTATTATTGCTGTATCTCTGATATAAATGCTATACTAAAAACAGATGCTCAAACTTGATTGTTTTGCTGTAGGAGAGCCTAGGCCAAGGGCCAGGGGGTGGTGTACGCAGTAAATGATTAACTCAGCAAGCCTGGGTTTTCAAACCCTGCACATTCTAAGAAAGGTTTGGCCTTTGACCAACTTCTGAGAGAGAACCTCTAAACCCTTGGACATTCTTGCCTCAAAAGAGTATCCTTATTTACCTGGGTCAGGGTGGAAGGAGAAAGGAATAATTGCTATTAGATATGGGGCACTTTGTCAAGCAATGAAATGTTTTGAAGTTGTCATGGTGATGGTTGCACAGCTCTTTGAATATACTAAAAACAAATGAATTATAGACTTTAAATGGGTGAATTGTAAGGTATGTGAATTAATATCTCACACGATGGATAATCCAACAGGAATGGTAGTCCTGCCCTCCTCTCACCTTCATGACATCATCTTGGGTCCTGCCCGTCCAATCTCTCTGAACACAACCCCCAACCCCTGCTCCACAGCTCAGCATCACAGCCCACGCCCCCCTGTAGGAATGGAGGGCTGTGGCCGTTTACCTGCGTTTGTTTGATCAGCTGATGGAGCTCGGTGAGAAGTTCTGCGATGCGGGAATCAGCCGACACAAGGGCCATGGTACATATGGCGCCTGGGGCGGAGGGGGAACAGAACAGAACCTTGTTAGTGTTATTATTGCTTAAACTACTGCTCCCTCAAAAAGGATAGTCGCCGGGCTGGTGTGGCTCAGTGGTTGAGCACGACCTATGAAAAGGAGACCACAGTTCAATTCCCGGCAAGGACACATGACCGAGTTGCAGGCTTGATCCCCAGTGTGGGGCATGCAGGAGGCACCCAATCAATGATTCTCTCTCCCTCATTGTTGATGTTTCTATCTCTCCCTCTCCCTTCCTCTCTGAAGTCAATTAAAAAATAAATAAATAAAAGATATGTTGAAGTCCTAACCCCTGATACCTGTGAACGTGACCTTACTTAGCAACAGGGTCTTTGTAGGTGTAATGAAGATGTACGTTAAGATCAAGTCATACTAGAATAGAGGTGGGCTCTTAATCCAACATGACTGGTGTCCTTATAAGAAGAGAACAGACACACACACACACACACACACACACACACACAGCCTGGGGGAGAGACGCACACAGAGAAGGCGGCCATGTGACAGAGGCAGGGACTGGATTTAGGCAGCTGCAAACCAAGGATTACTGCCAAGGATTGTTGGCCACCACTGGATGCTGGGGGAGAGGCAAGGAACAGACTGTCCTTCTGAGCACCCATGAAGAAACCCACCCTTGATTTTGGAACCAAGCCAGCCCCTGGATTTTGGAATTCTAGATCTGTGAGAGAATACATGCCTGCTGTGTTAAGCCAGCCCAGCCTGTGATAATGTGACGGCAGCCCTAGGAAATGAATGCAGTGGCAAGTAGCTCTGAAATTCTACCCTAAGCCAATGATGTTTGCATTCAATATGTTGAGCCGAGTTATGAGGAGTACTTATTGAGTCACTTCCCAAAGCAGCAGCCCAGGCCCCAGCTCTGCTGACAAATGATTTAAGTATTCTGGTCTCCATTTAAAAAATTCTGTAAAAGGGGGATTCAAATAAGATTTTATATAAAGACAATTTCCATGTCATAAAGCACTGCTACTTTTTTTTTTTATGATAGAGGGAAGAGAAATTACTAAAAAAATCTGACTTAAGGAAAGACAAATTTATTGATGAAAATAAAACGGACTAAAAGGTAATTAGAAAGAGAATAAAAGTCAATAAAAGGTAACAAAAAGAATAAGTTATCATATCCACAAAGATCAGATTCACACTGAGTAGAGTAAACCCCCCTCACTAATAAATTGTAAACTCTGTATACTTAAATAGTCACATCTTCTTAAAATTTCTGCTTCTGTTTATTAAAAAAGTAATATTCACACTAGGAACAGAGGGGACTCCCCAGCCTGGTAGAGGGTGTCTATGAACAGCCACAGCTAACATCACACTGAGTGTGAAAGACTGAACGCTTCCCCCAGATCAGGGACAAGCCAAACTTGTTCTGCAGGTTCTAGCTAGGGCAAATGGGCAGTAAAATGAAATAAAACAATCCAGATTGGAAGGGAACAGGTAGAACTATCTACCTGCAGATGACATGACCTTGTAATTGAAAATCCTATCCCACTACACCCACTAAACAACTGTTGGAGCTAATAACAAGGTTAGATAGCAAGGCTGCAGGACCATGAAGAGGCTTCCATCCTTCTCTGCCCAACTCCGTCACCTCTCATTATTGTCTGCTCATATTTTATATCCCAGCAATACTGAACTGTTCCGCTTTTGACCACAGGCCTGTACTTTCTTACCTCCGTGCCCTACACCCATGTTGTTCCCTCGATCTGGGATGTCTTTCCCACAACCAGACCATCCCTAATCCTCTGATTTAATGACTTATTCTCTAAAGCCTGGCTTACTACCAAGTTACCTGCTCCACTAATTCGAGTCTGGATTAAATTACCTTCTCTGCTTTCCCATAATACCCTGAGCCTCTCTCAACCACTGTGCCTACCAAGTCATATTAAAATTCTCTTTGTATGTGCCTTCTCCCCTAGCCTGTCCAATCTCTGAGGACAAGGGTCACTTCATCCTTCCTTCTACCCCCATTCATTCCTCAGCCCATCACAGCTGGCTCTCCCTCCGTCCTCAGTGATCTCCTGCCAGCTCCTGGAACTTGCCACTGCACCCAACACCTGACCACACACTGCTTCCCAAAACTCTGCTCTTTGTGTTTCTAGGCCTCCAGTCTTCCCTATTTCTCTAACCACCTTCATAGCCTTCCTGCTGCCCTCCTCCTCCAGCCCAGTGTAAGCTCACCCTGGGATCCTCTTCCATTCTCCAAACGCGAGCATGCTCATTGGCTTTAAGGCCCCATATTCTGAAACTTCCAAGTCAATATCTATAGCCCTGCCCTCTCTTCAGGCTGCAACTCAGCTGCCAGCTGAATAGCTCTACCAAGAGGCCCCCTCAGACACCTCTCTTCCTGTCTGGCACTGCTCTGCCTTCCAGATGCAGGTTAAAGACATCCATCCCTGACCAGCCAGCTTCCCACTCTGGAAATCCTGGAGTCACGGATTCCTCCTTCTTGTTCATCTCCAGCCACCGGTCTCTGTGATCAGTCTCCATTCAAATTCTATTTGCCTCAGAAATGTATCTCAAACCCAGCCCCTCTCTTCCACACCTGCCACTGTCTCAGTTTAGGTTCTCATCATATCATCACAATATCATCCCATCTCTGTCTCACTGTGGCTGGACACAAAGCCTCGTTCAAAGGGGAAAACCCTTTGAGTAGATAACACATGTACATGGTAAAAAATATTCACACAACTCAAGAAGTACAATACCTCCCACCCCTAGAGGCGATCCCTATTGATTTTTGGGTATTTACTTCTCCAGTGACACCACGTGTGTGTGTGTGTGTGTGTGTGTGTGTGTGTGTGTGTATGGTAAAAAGTGTGTATTTCTTAAAACCTTTTATAAACAGTGGTTGCTGAGACAGACAGACACACGAGATGAGGCTGAAATGTTCAGCAAACCAAAATGAAAAAGCTGACCACGTGGCCTGGAGGGCAAGGAGCAGATCATATACGAACCAGGCAGGGCCTAACCCTACAACCAGCAGGCAGCAGTGGGAAAGGAGGCCCCTCCAACATGCAGTCCCTCCACCAATTATTGGGCTCCATACACATATAAACGGTGACTTGTGACTTAAAATGCTCCATGTCACCTCATTTCTACCCACAGGAAAGAATTTTGAAGTGCTGAGAGGAGCGGCAAGATTCCGGAGGGTCACTGGGCCTGCGGGGAAGGGCTTTGCCTAGGAGAACCACCTTGCTTATGATTTCACAACAAACTACTGCTATCTCCAGATCTGGTCACTTATGAACTTGAATCTTCTCAGAAAACACACTCTAAGCAGAGGCAAAGGTTTCTCAGGCTCACTACGATGACAATGCCATGCCTACTGGTGCAAAGCAAGCAGGAACGAGGTACCGGGGACTGGAACTACATGCGACCTACGCACCTACGCGCACCTGACTGAGGCCACCAGCTCCCAGCTGCCTGCTAACAGAGTACAGAGTTCCAGGTGATCGTATCCCTGTTCTTGAACCATGAGACTGGCAAGTCCTGCAAGGTTTCAGGCATCACAGACGCAGGTCAGTGCCTGATCTTTTTGGCTCCTAGCACTCTCTCTTCTTTCCAGTAACTTAGAAGGCCACGCCATCCAGTTCTATCCACAGAGGGAAGCACTATTCTGGTATTTTTAAACATAACTGAACTCAAACTCCCAACATCTTCCCTGAGGTAGGTATCAGTTGAAATGTGTACAGCACTTTCAGCATTAGCTGAGCTGCTCGGGGTATGCCCCACGCTTGCCTAGTTCAGAAGTCTGGCAGATTTTTAAAAAGAACAGTTTAATTTAGATATAATTCACTCTTTTAAAGGGTTTAATTCAGTTTTGTTGTGTGTTTTTTAGTATATTCACAAAACTGTGTAACCATTACCATTATCTTAGGATATTTTCATCTCCCCAATGAGAAACTTTTACCCACCAGCAGTCATGCCCCTTTCCCTCCTCCCCTCAGTCACTGGAAACCATTATGCTATTTCTGTCTTTATGGATTTGCCCAATTTTGGACAGTTCATATAACAGAATCATACACTACGCAGCCTTTTATGATTGGCTTCTTTCACTTAGCAGAATGTTTTCATGGTTCATCCATGTTGTAGAACGTATCAGTACTTCATTTCTTTTATGGCTGAATAATATTTCACTGTATGGATAGACCTCATTTTGTTCAACTATTCATCAGCTGATGGACATTTGGGTAAAACTACTTTTTGTTGTTGTTTTGCTTTTACTTTTTACTGAGTTTACTAGGGTGACACTGGTCAACCAGATTATACAGGTTTCAGGTGCACAGTTCTACAACACCTCATCTGCACACTGTATTGTGTGTTTATCACCCCAAAAAATTACTTTTTAAAATATTTTTAAAAATTTATTTTACAGAAAGAGGGAGAGGGAGACAGAGAAAAAACAACAACACATTGATGTGAGAGAAACATTGACCAGTGCTTCCTGTACGCACCGCACCCCAACTGGGGACTGAACCTGCAATTTGGGCATGTGCTCTGACCAGGAATTGAACTGGTGACCTTTCAGTGCACAGGACGATGTGCAACCAAGGGAACCACACCAGCAGGGCTCAAAAACTATTTTTTTATATAAAGATTTGGAACTCCTTCTCTATGGCTATCTTCTTCCCAAGATGCACTTTTGTCATAATGCCCACAAGGCATTAATAAATACAACAACAAACACATAGGAAACTCACCAGTGTCATTCCTTTCTTCTGGGTACCAACTCCTGTCCAGTTACTGCCTGCTTCTGGTTACTCCCCAGGACCCTCAAATAGGTTTTTTTTTTTTTTCCTTCTTCCAATATCTTGTGAAGAGTTTAATATTCATTATTTGCAGGAAAGCTGGCCTAATACCATCACAGTGTCTTGCCTGGGACCTTTTCTACAATTTCTTTTTGGGAAACTGTCCCTCACCTTGGCTCCAAGGATGCGTATACTGCCTGGGCCAGTGAAAATATTACATTCTCCCCGACCACCATGACTGGTTAGGAAGAAATCTGTGAGCCAAGTCTGGACAAAAATCAATTTCAGATCTTTTGCTGAAGCTATGTGCAAAGAGATACCACCTTTCAGTTGTTGGTTAAGAGAGTAGCATGGACGCCTGGAACTGATAAGGCTTTTGCCTGCCTGAGAGAGAATCCAACATGGAGGAAAGCAGAGTGGAGACAGAAAATACTGGTGACATAGTTTAGTTGTCTGGGTATAGCTGTGCATGAAGCTGGTACACCAGGACTCTTCAGTTAAGAGTAGTAAGTACCCTTTTCCGCCTGGGCTGGTATTTGGGTTAGCTTTTTCTTACCTGCAACTGAGAAGTCTGATCACACTAAGTATACCTAAGAGCTAACACTTAGGTACAAAGGTTGCAGAAAGGAAGTATATATTAACGGCTAAACGCCCAGCCTAAAACAACACTCTGGCCCTCTACTACCAGCCAAGGCCTCATACAAATCCAAACATCTTACATGTAAACCACTCTAAAGTTAATCCCTTAGGGCTTAAGACAATACAAGCTTTGTTCTGAATCATGGGAAAAAAGGTATCTAAAACCCTACACTCAGACCCCACACCCTCAATCCGGCCACCATCAATAAGAATCTGCATTCATTAATTAGCTTTTTTTTTTAAGTTAAGGAGAAAATAACATTCCCCTCCTCGACCTTCTGTAATGGAGCTTACACAGGTGATTCTCATTTTAACCTTATAGCAATCCTATATGCACAGCCTCTTTCTATCTGGGGAAACTGAAGTTCAGAGAGGTTAAGGTATACTAGGTAACTCAGACAGGAAATACTGGCAATTAAGCTGGGATTCCAAGACTGAAAACTCTAAAATCTATGCTTTTCCTTCCAATTCCGTTTTGTCACAACGTCACATATTCCATATCAAAAGAGATCATGGAAATAGAAGCATCTGCCACTGTAAACTGCCAATCATCTGTTAGGTTATTATGATTACACTGATGGTGATTTACTGTGACATCTGAAAAAAAAAAGGTAGAAAAATAATGACAGCTATTCCTTACTGAGTAGCTACCATGTGCTGAGCATGTTTATGTAGATTATCCTATTTAACCCTCCTAACAATCTTGCAAAGAAAGTACTATTCATTTAGTACTGTGGAGAAATAAGTGACTTTATCCAGGTCATGCAAGTAAAAAGTGGGATTTAAATCCAGATGTGTCTGACTCTAAACCTAAGCTTTAAGGGCTCAAACGGCCCTTATTATCATCAACACCCAACTCCCAGTGGTTCATGTTCACCAAACTACCTTCCACTCCAAGGATATAGTGACCACAAATCCTGAAGTGACGTAAATTAAGTATTTTTTCCAATGCAGACAATTCATCAAAAATCTAAATGAGAAGCACGTTTAAAACCTTTGTAAGAATCTTTGTATACAAATTTAGAAATAAGAAAAAGAAAACAAAGGCATGTCACTTACTATGTCTCTGCTTCTAGCTCCAGAAAGTTGGTCACTAAAAACTATGGACTGTGATGGACCCACCCACTGAGAACAGGGTGCCTTGTGGTTGGGCCAAGTATTTATAAAGTGATCTACTAAACACTTTCAAGACAATGCTTCGTATCCTGGACAGCACTTTTCAAAAAGATCTACCTGTCCTATTGACCCTACTCACACCAAACAATTCCAGCGCCCCCATCCCAAAAAAGCACAGACTTCCAGACTTTCGTTATGCCTGCCCAGACACTATGCTTTCCTGAAATGCCCTTTAATCCTTCCTTCTCCGGTGGATGTCAAAAATTTACTCATCATCCAGAGTCCAAATCAAACGACAGCAGCGTTAACACTTTTACAGCAGTACTGGCCAACCCTTTCCACACCACAGCGCACAGAGAACATGGTAATATTTGTATGGCATACTGGGGTAAAGAACAAAGCTGCTCACAGCCAGAAATGACTGGCAGAGGGATCTGGCTGCCCCAGGCCCTCTCATATGCCCCAACACCAAGCGCAATCAAACATCCAAGCACCACACGCAAACTTTCATTCTTGCTCTTGTCACATATACACGGAAAGACTGTCTCACTTACTTGTCTCTCCTGCCAAACCATGAGCTCTCAGCAGAATGGTGCAATTTTATTCACTTTCTATTCCCAGCAACAAACACAGGGTCTGGCAGCTACTAAGTCCTCAAAAAGATTGCTGAACTGAATCCTGGCAACCTCTTAAAACGGTCTTTCAAGTTATAAACAGCAGCAATTCTGAAGCTGGGCTATTAAGCATCTTCTTCCTGAACGCAGAAAAAAGTAGTTGCTACCAACTACTAAGAGGGATTGTCTACTTCCCACCTATGGAGAATAGGTATGTCCCTTTTACAAATGCATTCATTTAGCAATATTTATCAAGCACCTACTCTGTGCCAGGCATGTGGGCTATATAACAGTGAGAGAGACAAACAGACATTCAACAAATAGTTCCATATACTTCTCTGTAGGTGAAATAAGTGTTCTAAAAGGGACATCTACAGCAGAGTACAGTTAAGTAGATAAATCTCAATAATGACAGAGAATATCAGAGAACTGAAAACACAAATTTTCAGGCAGAAAGAACCAACCAAGTGCCAAAGAGAATATCTACAATCAAATACCCAGCAGTGAACTTTCAAAGCCTCAAGGATAAATATGTGCTAGTAGGTTGATGGAGGAGGAGAGAGGAGAAGCAAAAGACACCAAGAATAACTCAAGGTGTTTGGTCTGGGGAACTGGAAGAAAAGGAAGACTGGGGAAAGTGAAGGGCAAAACTCAAAATTTCAGATATTTAAGAGATGCCTCGTGAGAGCTTAATGAAAACCTGGAGTTCAGGGTGGAGCACTGGGTTTGAAGACACCTGAGAGTTGTCACAACAGGTGGCATTTATATTTAAAGCCTTGAAAATGGGCAACTCCTCGGAAGTGAAAGCAGGGAAGAGATTAGGATGAGGCCGTAGACAAGCATTATAGGAAGAGAGGCAAGCATCAGCAGAGGAGAGGCCGGAGCGCTTGAGGCCAAGGGCGAGAATGCTCCCCTCACCAAATGCAGAAGGTGATTCACGAAGGGGCAGTGATCAGCTGCATCAAATACTGCGCTGGGGCTGAGACCAACGCACTTGGGGACCTATGGATCGCCGGTTGCCTTGAGGAAGAGCTATTTCAGTGGAGTGGTGCGGGCCTGACCGGGGCGCTGCTAGTGAGTCAGGACTGAAATTGGGGCTGCAAACGGGAGGCAGTTGAGAGAAGGCAACTGGAGGTATGCTGTGGGAGAATGAGGCTGTTTTGTTAAGAGGGGCGCATCTTGAGAATATAATAAAACTGCCAGAGTTCGGAGCCCATCCTCAACCCTCGTCTTCTGGCCCCCCCACCCCCGCCCCCGTCCCCCCTCGGGCGGAGTACCCCACCTTTGCCGGCCTCCGCACTAAACTCCGCCCACTGCGGCGTCCCATCTTCGCGGGACCTGCCGGCGCACGCGCAGACCCCACAACCCCGCGCGCCCCCCTTCCCATCCCGGGCCCCGCCTTCGCCAGGGAGACCAGGCGCGTGCGCACCGCCTCTCGGGAGCCGCCTCAGCGAGGCCGGGAAATGGGGAGGCAGTGGGAGGACCCCAGCCCTACGTTCCCGCCACAGCCACACTTTCCGGGTGTCAGCTCGGGTCCCATCCCCACCTACCGATCCGCGGGCGGAACAAGCACAGCGCGCTGGAAATTGCGAGGGCGGGTGTAGGCGTGTCCCTCGAATGCTTTTCAAAGTCTGTAGATAATAACTCGCTTGCGTTCGAAGATTCGCGGCACCTCGAGAACCATGCTTTTACCCTTTTAAGAGCCGAGTCGCAACGCGGAGGACCCCTTTACGCGTGCGCCGTCCATTTTATGTCACGTGCCGCGCTGCCCCTTGGGAAATGTAGTTTTTATTTACATAATTCACGACTCTTCTGCTAAACCGTATTTTAACAAACTGGGGTCCTTGTGTGTTTTCAGCATACTTTCCCATTCTCCAAAGCCCCTGTAAAAGGATAATTAAAAATAAAAAACATGAAAAAAGAATATTGATGAGGGAGAGCAGTGGGTATATGAGAACTCTGTTTTCTGCCTCAATTTTGGGGGAGAACAAAAAAGTCTAAGTTTAAAAAAAATAATTTAAAAACAAACAAGTCTGTAGACACAGATATCGAGCTTTTAGGGAACCTTCGCAGAAACATTAAGGATGTGAGCAAACATTTAATTATAATGGTTTACATGCTAGTAGTTTATAATTTCTTACATAACCCCTACCGAAGTTTATATATCTATCTGTTTGAATATTTGGTACTCTGGCCAACTCAGTGAGGTTAGGGTCATCTGTTTTGTTCACCTATGTATTCTCAGCACCCAGTACACTGTCTGGCACATAATAGGCCCTCAATATTTTTGTATTCATTAGAGGAATCCCAGACTTCAACACAAACTGTTTCTGCCCAAAACTTCATGAATCATTTTCATCCACCAAGCTTTCTTTTTTCACAGTGGTGTCTATCTCAATGGATGACTTGACCTTTTAGCCACTCTCAGCCCTATATCCTGTATTTTAGAGACTTATGCTAGCAGGGATTTCACAAAGTTTGCATTTGTAAAGATCTTAGGAGCCATTTCTCCTGCACCTCAAATATAGACCTTAGTTCCTCCACAGGAGATATTTGGGACTCAATAATTTGTTCGAATTTATCTCTTATGATGTTTCTACAACAAACCTGTTTTACTTGATTACTTATTAAAAATACACAACGTCTTTTATTTTATTTATAAAAATATGTTTAAAAAATTGATTTTATATAGAGAGAGGCAGGGAGAGGGATAGATAGAAACATCGATTGGCTGCCTCCCACATACCCCACAATGGGGATTGAGCCTGAAACCCAGGCATGTGCCCTGACCAGGAATCAAACCCGGGACCTCTTGGTTCATGGGTCAACACTCGACCACTGATCCTTACCGGCCAGGCTTGATTAATTTTTAAAAAGTTTTTTTTTTTTTTTAGAGTGTTGTCCACATGTAAGGAATAACTCTGTCTTCTCTTTCCCATCCAAATTCCTCAAAAAGAATTGTGGGTCCTCACTTCATTATTTCACCTCCCACTTGGCAACAATGGTCTGATATAGCACCTGGAAGTTATCCTTGACACCACCCTTCCCCTTTTCTTACATATTCAATCCATCACTAAGTATCTGCAATATAAAAATAAGAACAGTTTGCATTTGTTGGGCACTTACTATGTATCAGGCACTGTTGAAATGCTTTACATAGCCAAAACCGGTTTGGTTCAGTGGATAGAGCGTCGGCCTGCGGACTGAAGGGTCCCAGGTTCGATTCTGGTCAAGGGCATGTACCTGGATTGCAGGCACATCCCCAGTGGGGGGCGTGCAGGAGGTAGCTGATAGATGTTTCTCTCTCATTGATGTTTCTGACTCTCTATCTCTCTCTTCCTCTCTGTAAAAAATCAATAAAATAGGAGAATCCAAGATGGTGACGTAGGTAAACACCTAAACTGCTGCCTCGCACAACAATTTCAAAACTACAACTAAAAGACAAAACGTCTATCACCCAGAACCACGGGAAAGCTGGCTGAGTGGAAGTTCTACAACTAGAAGGAAAGAGAAAAGAGCATTGAGACGTGCACGAGCGCTGAAAAGCTGAGGTACGGAGGCGTGTGATCCGGGCTGGCGGCAGGCATTGCTTTTTTCAACCAGAAGGGAGACAGCCCTCAATTACTCTGAAATCCAGTCTCTGGGGAGACACGGGGGACCCAAACTCCTACGGGGAGAAGCTGGACTGTCTCTCAGTGAGGGGGGCTTGCTTGCAGAGCTGCGCGCAGGAATAATTGTTTACTGCACTGGGGCATGGGACTCGGGGATGCCATCGGGGACGCAGAGCCGGCTAACTAGCAGCCATTGCTGTTTGCTATGCCCTAGCCTAGTGACACCCTGAGACCCCACCCTGCACAACCTACAAATCCACCCAAGCTCCAAGCAGCAGCTTTAGCATAAGAAAGGCCTGCCCTATTGCAGCTTAACCTAGCAAACTTGCAGCCCGGGTCAGACAGCCCCAAAACCTCCAAACCCCAAGCAAAGAGGAGAAAACTGTAGCTCTCACTGTAGCTCCTGCTGGGTGGCCTCAGACAGTAGCTGACCTGCACCCCATTGGAGATCCAGAAGCCAGTGTACCTAGTGGTCAGTGTGAGACATGAGATTTCAACTCCTCACATCCATAAGTGACACATTCAAGAGGCAGACTCAGTGAGCACCAAAGCCCCACTGAAACAAGTCCTGCTCCATAAGCGTGTCTTCAGCGCAGCAGTTCTTCCATTATAGACACAGCGAGTGCTCACAGCTAATTGGCCTGGAGGTCAATTCCTCCCAGCGTACCAACAGCAATTAAGGCTTAACTACACCAAGACTTTGCACTCAGCCCACAAAGGGGTGTACCAAGAGCATCCACCTCATGTGATTGAGGAGGCTGAGCTACTTCCCCCTATAGATCACCTACCACACAAAGCTACTCCATCAACACAGGGAAGCAGCCAAAATGTGGAGACAAAGAAACATGTCATGAATGAAAGAAACGGAGGAAAGCAAACTACTGGATGACATAGAGTTCAGAACCACATTTATAAGGTTACTCAAGAATCTTCTTAAAACCGCTGAGAAACTTGATGAGACCTTTAAGGATATTAATGAGAATGCCAAAAAAAATGGAAAAGGATTAGTCAGCAATGAAGCATACACTGTCTGAAATAAAGAATATACAGAAACTCAACTGTAGAACAACGTACCCCAAGAATCAAACCAAAGATCTGACATATGTGGAAACAAAAAACATCCAACCAGAAAAACAAAAAGAAAAAAGAATCCAAAAATATGAAATTAGTGTAAGGAGCCTCTGGGACAACTTTAAGCGAACCAACATCCAAATTTTTGGGGTGCCAGAAGAAGGGAGAGAGCAAAATACTGAAAACCTATTAGAAGAAATAATGACAGAAAACTTTCCCTACCTGGTGAAAGAAATAGACTTACAAGTTCAGGAAGCGCACAGAACCCCATACAAGAGGAATCCAAAGAGGACCACACCAAGACACATCATAATTAAAATGCCAAGGGCAAAAGACAAAGAGAGAATATTAAAAGCAGCAAGAGAAAAACAGTTAGTTACCTACAAGGGAGTACCCATACGACTGTCAGCTGATTTCTCAGCAGAAACTATGCAGGCCAGAAGGGAGTGGCAAGAAATATTCAAAGTGATGAACAGCAAGAACCTACAACCAAGATTACTCTACCCAGCAAAGCTATCATTCAGAGTTGAAGGTCAGATAAAGAGCTTCACAGACAAGAAAAAGCTAAAGGAGTTCATCACCACCAAACCAGGATTACATGAAATGCTGAAGGGTATTCTTTAAGAAGAGGAGGAAGAAGAAAAAGGTAAAGATAAAAATTATGAACAACAAAATGACATCAAATACATACCTACCAACAAGTGAATCTAAAAATCAAGTGAATAAAAAATCTGAAGAACATAATGGACTGGTGAATATAATAGAATCAGGGACATAGAAAGGGAGTGGACTGACGATTCTCAGGGGAAGCAGGTGTGAGGGGTGCGGGAAGAGATTGGACAAAAATCTTACTCCTATGGATGAAGACAGTGGCGGGGGGTAAGGGCATGGGGTAGGGTGGGATGGGGAATCAGGTGGAGGGGAGCTATGGGGAAAACAAAAAGAGGAACACTTGTAATAATCTGAACAATAAAGATTTATTTTAAAAGATCAATAAAATATATTAAAAAAAAAGAATGGCACATAGCATTGTCTCCTTGCTTTCAAAAAAAGAAAAAAAAAAAAAGAAATGCTTTATATGTATTCATTGGTATAACATAGTCAATCCACTTTTCATCTCCATCCTAGTCCAAGGTGCCTCCACTCTTGCCTGAAAAACTGTGAAAGCTTGTTATTTTTAAAAATCCTGGATGCAGACGTTGAATTATTAATTTATCACTATAGCATACTATCATCAGGGCTCTGCATGGCTTCTCTCCTGTTTTATGTCCTTTTATCTCTTTTCTTCACTCCTGCCACCTTCCCCAATGATGTATGTGAGTGTCTTTGGAAAACATGTGTGGTGTTTAGTGTGAGTGTATTTTTAACTTACCTAAATGGTATTGTGCTATAAACCTCACTCTATTTCTTACTCTTTCCATTCAGCACTATGCTTTTAAGACCTGTCCTTATTGCTATGTATATACTTAGTCTGTTACTTAGAGAACAACTGGCAATATTTCATAGTGGACATCCACATTTTAGTTATTCAGATCCAGGGTGAAGGACCTGCCACAGTGAACACCTCATGCATGCCCCTTGTGGCCTGTGTGGGTATTTGGGGGGATGTATATCCACTAATAGGTCTGAATAATGGCCTCTTCAATTTTCTCTCCTCATCCATTCTGGCTAGGGAAATCTTGAAATGCGAGTGCGTTCATGTTCTGGCACCCCTGTCTCCTGCTCCAACTCTCCCCTTCCAATCCGTTTCAGCCTCTCAGTCTTCTTCGGGTCTCACCCTGCCACGTGCCCCCCTGCAAAGGCTGCCTGCAGCACATTTCCCTCCCCTCCCCTCCATGTGTCCTTTTCATCTTCAGATCTCCCTGACTAGGCCAAACTCCTCTCTTACAGTCACTCAAAGCAAGTGTGGGTTTCCTGCAATTGTGACAATTATTTTACATTTGTGACACAATTTGATTCATGTCTATTCGGCCCCTCATCCCCTACATTACAAACTGCATGAAGGCTAGGCTCACATCTGTCTATGCGCATCTTTAGTACTTAGCCTAGTGCCTGGTGAATAATATAAATATTTGTTAGATGGAAGAGTAAATGAGGAAGTAATCTCTGCCCAAAGAGGGCTATTGAGGGGGCAAGCATCTTGGTCGGGTGACTGCCATCGAATTTGGTTTGCAGTTTGGCAGGACCAGAAATTACATTTTGTCAGCAATCTCTCAGGATGCAATTCACAAGAGACCAAGGCATAAACCAGAGTCTGCTGCTGAGTCCTATGTGGAGAGTTAGAACTGTGGAACTGACCAGAACTCCCTTTGCCTGGGCAGCACAGTTCCTTCCTGTGAGAGAGCCACAGCATAGCAAAGATCTCTGGGACTCCCTGGTCTTTCCTTTCCTCTCCTCTCCTCTCCTCCCCACCCCTCCTCTCCTCTCTTCTTTTCTTTTTAAATCCTCATCAGAGTGGGAGGGGGAGAGACAGAGAGAGAGAGAGAGAGAGAGAGAGAGAGAGAGAGAGAGAGAGAGAGAGAGAGAGAGAGAGGGAGAGAAACATCGATGTGAGAGAGACACATCTATTGGTTGCCTCCTGTACATGCCCTGACCCAGGTGGGGGAGAAGTCTGCAACCGAGGTACATGCCCTTGACCGGAATCGAACCTGGGACCCTTCAGTTTGCAGGCTGACACTCTATCCACTGATCCAAACTGGCTAGGACTTCCTTGTCTATTCTTAAGTCTCATTGCTTCAAATCATCACATCTGAAATGCTTTTCCAAAGATCCTTAAAAAATCACAGGGAGCTTCACTGAAGGTCTCTTGAGGATAGGAGGAGGGGGTTACATTGCATAACTTCCTAATTATCCCTTTACAAGTCCCTCCCTTCAGAGTTCCGTTGCTGAGGGCAACCCTCACATCACTACCTCCTCTTTGCTTTCTAGGCCTTCAGAATTGGCTTTTTGCCTGGGGGCTTCATACACCTTACACGTAAAGCCAGCTTGCCATCTCTTAGCTTATCCCTGTTCATGCCCATCTCATCCACTTGGGGAAAACAAAGATGGCTCTCTTTTAGGATCTGACCTCCCATGGAAGGCAGGTGGGGGAAATTGTAACTATTCACATTTAATGGTATTTGTCCCCAACACATACAAAGAAGCCATATCAGAAGGTGGTATAGTATGCTTGGAATCCAGTGGCAGAAGGGGATGAAATAAATTAACTCTTAAATATTGCCTTTCCCCACCACTTCTGAAATAGGTATACACTGTGAAAAAGTCAAACACTGCAGAGAGCTAAAATCTATAATGTAGAAAGTACAAGTTCTCTTCAACCCCAGTCTAGGATATAACCAGTATCCTCCACTCTACAGATATTTAGGGATAGTTTAATACACCCCCCATTGCTCTCCCCCCCAGCTGTGTCCCACTCTCCCACCTTACTCAACCTGTAAGGAGCTGGTCATCCCTGGCAAGAGATTAGTTGAATAGATTTTCCTCTGTAAGGATGGAATGATGTTTCAGATTGAATAAGCCATCAAGCAGTACTCAAAGATCACCCTGATGGATTCCACAGATTCTCTTGACATTCCTCAGGATGCCATCTTTGAAGACCAGTCCTTCAAAGGGGCCCCCAAGAGCACATCACCACCCAGGTGTGATCTACTGAAAGTCAACTAGAACACATGAAACCTTGGCATTTATACGGTCCAGGGTTGTCCAGGAAACCTTCATCAAAAATTAGTGAGAGAAAACTGAAGAGATTAAGCAAAAAATAACACACACACACACACACACACACACCAATTCATAGACACAGATAATAGTATGGTGATTACCAGAGGGAAAGAGGGGTGTGGACAGGTAGAAGAAGGTAAAGGGGGGATAAATGGTGTTGGAAGGAGAGTTGACTTGGGGGTGGTGAACACACAATACAGTAAAAAAAATGTATTACAGAACTGTACACCTGAAACCTATGCTATTTTATCAACCAATATCACCCAATAAATTCAATAAAAATTAAAAAAAATTAGTGAGATATTGCCCACCCATTTTTTTTTTTTTTTACATACAGCAGGACATTAACAACCTCTCTGTGTTTACTCCACTGAGCACATGCCAGACTGCCCAGCAGAGAAGGTGAGTGAGACTGCTCTTGGTGAGCCTGCAAACACAGAAGTGACAGCATCGGACATCACATGCCAGTAGCACGAACTGGAGACAGATTTGAGACTTGAGGAACTGAGATTCTTAATTGATATGTGTGCTGAGCCATCTTGTACTGATCTATAGACCTAGGGAGACAGGTAATCTACACTAATAAAAGAGAAACATGCAAATTGACTGTACTTTCATAATGCCCACCAGCCAATCAGGACTGAGTATGCAAATTAACCCAACAAAGATGGAGGGTTAATTTGCATACACATACACAGGCACTGAGCGATGAAGCAGGCGTTCCGCACTGTCCCAGCCGCTCTGGGCCTCTGGGCAGTGTGGGAAGGCAGAAGGACGGCTCCTGGCTGAAGCG
The DNA here is from genome assembly GCA_026230045.1 of Corynorhinus townsendii. Lineage (NCBI taxonomy): Eukaryota > Metazoa > Chordata > Mammalia > Chiroptera > Vespertilionidae > Corynorhinus > Corynorhinus townsendii. The sequence goes on from JAPDVU010000009.1 coordinate 62,387,714, forward strand.
AAGGTGGTGCCAGCAGCCAGGGGAAGGAAGGCCCATTCTTGCACAAATCTCCATGCATTGGGCCTTTAGTATTTTAATAATAGCACTGCCCAAGGAGACAGGAGACTATGGCCCCAAATCTAGGACAAGAATTCCCTTGTTCTCCAACTGTTTTGGTTAACTAAACGCACAATTCTTTCCCCCACTGTGGCCTTCCTGGAACACTGTTCTGTGATGTCCTGGTCTATCTGACTTCTGCTCATCCTTCCTAGGTCAGGTCACACATGACCTTTTCTGGGAGTTGCTCACAAGCCTGGATTAGGTGCATCTTGCAACTTAAACACGCACTATCATCCACTAGCCTGTCAATGAGCCCTTGAGTACATGTACCATGTTCTGCTAACTTTTATATCCTAGCATCAAACAAATGTCTGCCTTATGATTAGTGCCCTAAACATCAGTAGAGTGGAGAATGCTAGCCTCTCTGGCCCTTATTTAATGGTCTGTGAAATGGGGTTGGGTTTGCTGATCTCTAGGGAGACTTCCAATAATAACATTTAGTATTCCAGATTCTTCTATCATTTTATCTGGCCATCTATCTTCTTTAGCAACCAGGAGCAAGGTGTGCCACCTGTATTATGCTGAAAACAATATATTGCTCGCAATCTGTATTAGCTTAATAATCTTAATGTAAAAATTAGTGTACATAATGTTCTGCAACTTGCTTTTTTTCATTCAACAATGTATCATGGACAACTTTCTCATCAGAGCTGAGACATAGCTTATTCTTTATAATGGCTACAGAGAACTTCACAGAGGCTGCTTAACCAGTCACCTACGATGGACATGTAGGTTGTTTCAATTTTCTCAGTTACAACTGATGGGGAGCATTTTGGTAGGATATTCCTGCAAGTAGAACCACAATATCAGGAGGTTATGTGCATTGAACCTTCTCATCAGTACTGCCAACTCGCCCATTGAGTGACCACATTCCTTTATGTTTAAGGTGATGATATCACACCACCAGGAATAATTGCAAGTGCCACTGCCAGCTTTGAGGACTTCCCTGGACTGGGGCTATAAGGTCATACAGACACATCTTGCTTTACCTCATTTAGGCTTCTTGAGTCCCCTAGTTCTACAGTCAACAATCCACCTTGATTACATATCCTGCCTTTGTGAAGGAAGCTCCTGATCCTTTGAGCCAAAGTCTTCCTCACATCCCTCAGGCTATCCAGGTTTTTTGGACTTGGATGGTTTAACTCCTGGAGTTGGGCATATTTTGCTGTCATTCTCACAGTTGTACTTGTTCAAGTTCCACCACTTCTAGGAAGTCTGCCTGATGCTCTCCCCAGCCCCCTCTACCCTTCCAACTTTCTACTCCCTGCTGGGTTAGTTGCCCTCCTGTGTTTACTCCAGGCTAATCATACATAGTAGTAGATAGCATGGTTTCACCGTTCTTTATGCCTTTTCTCAGTCAATAGATGATTTCTAAAAATTTCATTGGTAAAAACAACACTATAAAGTTTTGCTTCCTTCCTTTATTATTACTTTGGGCTAAATTCCAATGAACAGAATTTGTGTATGTGTATCTATTGTTCTGTGTATAGTTATACAGTTCTGAAGTATAACAATTTATACTTTATCCAGTGTTATGTGTAATTGCCTGCTCCAACTGTGGTAACCAACTGTGGTAACCAGTTATGAAGCTCTTTTTCTCAGTATCTTGTTTCACTCTGATGACAGTCCTGTGAAATAAGCAGTTGTCATCTTTGTTTTGCAGATGAAGGCACTGAGCTTAAGTAGCTCAATGACAATGAGTAAGGTAGCAGAGTCATAATTTGTGTTTTGATCTGTCTGCTGTCCAAGTACATGGGAGGCTGCTATATTTCCTGAGCTCCTAAAGCCAGAAGTTTCCCAAGCTCATCTGGTCCAGGCTCAATAAGGGGATTTACCTAAACTATGCCAGGCAGATAGATTAGAGATCTGGGTTTCAAACTCTGGGCTTCCCTTGGTTTCTAGTTCTTATTTTCACTCATCACTAGAGCAAGAGGGTCTCCACTTGACCAGCTCAGCTCTTCCATGCTGCTACTCAAGGCACCTCCCATTATACAGCTCATTCTTCCCCCAGGTCATGATGACAGAGGCTATGTCATACCCCCTGGGGCAGAAAGGAGACTTGGGCATTAGGATCAAACCCATCAGTCCCATAGGCATCTTTTCTGGCTACATGGTAATGAATTTCTGCTCTTCCACCTCTGCCCCCTAGTGGGAATATGGGACTCTGAGAGTGAGGAGGGAGGGTTCAAAAGTTATGAACTTCCCAAGAGGCATCAACAAGGAGTAATCAGTGTCTACGAATGGGTGCTTTGCCAAGAGAAAAGAGTGGCCATTCACCCCTGCCATCCTTAGCCTATCACTAAGATTTCATCTGAAGAATTATCTTTATTTGGATACCCCTTTCCACCCATAAGAACTGTTTCATGGCAGAAAGTTTATTGCCCTGAACTATATGTGGTAACATTCTCCCAAGGGTAGCCCTGCATCCAAGTATCATCTCCCTACTCTGTGCAATTGATCCTCTGTAGAGCCATGTTAGACCCATCACACTGAGACTTCACCATATAGTTGGAGGCATTCCTATCTTCTGACCTTAGAATGTTAGAAATAGATATCCTTGAGTCCCACTGCCTCGCTTTAGAGGTGAGGATGATGAAACCAGAGATTACAAGACTCATGCAAGCCCACCACAATTGAAAAGGGCATGCTCAAATATTAAATCAAATAATAAATTCAGTAATAATAGTTGCTGTCATTTATTGTGTACTCACTACATGATATGCACTGTCCTAAAGCACTTTGCAGACATTAAACTCATTTTTAAAAAATAAATCTTTATTGTTCAGATTATTACAAGATTATTACAGTTGTTCCTCTTCCCCCCCCCATAGCTCCCCTGCATCCTGTTCCCACCCCACCCTCTGCCCTTACCGCCCCCCACAGTCCTTATCCATAGGTGTACGCTTTTTGTCCAGTCTCTTCCCGCACCCCCCACACCCCTTTCCCTCCAAGAATTGTCAGTCCACTCCCTTTCTATGCCCCTGATTCTATTATATTCACCAGTTTATTCTGTTCATCAGATTTTTTATTCACTTGATTTTTAGATTCACTTTTTGATAGATATGTATTTATTGTTCATAATTTTTATCTTTACCTTTTTCTTCTTCTTCCTCTTAAAGAATACCTTTCAGCATTTCATATAATACTGGTTTGGCAGTGATGAACTCCTTTAGCTTTTTCTTGTCTGTGAAGCTCTTTATCTGCCCTTCAATTCTGAATGATAGCTTTGCTGGGTAGAGTAATCTTGGTTGTAGGTTCTTGCTGTTCATCACTGCGCCTGCATAGTTTCTGTTGAGAAATCAGATGACATTCGTACGGGTACTCCCTTGTAGGTAACTAACTGTTTTTCTCTTGCTGCTTTTAATATTCTCTCTTTGTCTTTTGCCCTTGGCATTTTAATTATGATGTGTCTTGGTGTGGTCCTCTTTGGATTCCTTTTGTTTGGGGTTCTGTGTACTTCCTGAACTTGTAAGTCTATTTCTTTCACCAGGTGGGGGAAGTTCTCTGTCATTATTTCTTCAAATAGGTTTTAAGTATCTTGCTCTGTTCTTCTGGCACTCCCATAATTCTGATGTTGGTACACTTGAAGTTGTCCCAGAGGCTCCTTACACTATCTTCATATTTTTGGATTCTTTTTGCTTTTTTCTTTTCCAGTTGGGTGTATTTTGCTTCTTTGTATTTCAAATCTTTGACTTGGTTCTTGAGATTCTCTAGTCTGCTGTTGGATCTCTGTATATTATTCTTTATTTCAGTCAGTGTATGCTTAATTTCTAGTTGGTCCTTTTTCCTATCCTTGAGGGTCTCACTAAATTTATCGGTGGTTTCTAGAAAATTATTGAAAAACCTTATAACTGTGGTTTTGAACTCTATATCCAGTAGTTTGCTTTCCTCCATTTTTTTTTCATTTGTGACCTGTTTCTTTGTCTCTGCATTTTGGCTGCTTCCCTGTGTTGATAGAGTGGCTTTGTGTGCTAGGTGTCTTATAGGGTCCAGTGGCTCAGCCTCCCCAATTACCTGAGGTGGACACTCTTGGTGCACCCCTTTGTGGGCTGTGTGCACAGCCTTATTGTAGTTAAGCCTTGATTGTTGTTGGTACCACTGGGAGGGATTGACCTCCAGGCCAATTGGCAGTGAGAATTAGCTGTGTCTATGCTGGGAGAACTTCTGTGCTGGAGCCATCCTTATGGGGCAAGACTTGCTTCAGTGGGGCTTTGGTGCTCACTGAGTCTGCCCCCTGAGTGTGTCCCTTATGTATCTGAGGAGTTGTAATCTGGATGGTCCCACTCTGACCATTGGGTACACTGGATCTTGGATATCCAAGGAGGTTCTAATTTAGCCTCTGCCTGAGGCCACCTAGCAGGAGCTATGGAGAGGTCTGCAAATTACTCTTCTTTGTTTGGGGGTTGGAGGTGCCCAGATGAAGCCCAGCTATGAAGCAATGCAAGCTGCTGTGGAGCCTTGAGCCTTCTTTTGGATGTTCTGGGTCTCTCTGACTCAGCTGCAGTTTGTTAGGTAATTTTAGATTGCAAAGGTTCAGGCCATTCATATGCAAAAGCCTCTGTGCACAGCTTGGGTGGGACGGGGTCTCAGGGAATCAACAGAGCAACAGGGCGGAGCAAACAGCAATGGCTGACTTTCAGCCCTGCCCTAAGAGGCCCCTGGGTCTCAGTGTCCTGCAGTAATTGCTGCAAGCACCTCTGAGAGAAAGCCGCCCTCGAGTTCTTCCTGATGCCAGACAGTCCAGTTTCTCCCCGTATGAGTCTGGGTCCCCAGAGTCTCACCTGGAACTGGAGTTCACCGCATTGGGGAGCTTGTGTCTCCCTCCTGATTGAAAAAGACAACCACGTCCTAAGTTGCCATTCCCTTTCTGTGCATGTGCCTCCTTACCTCTGCACTTTACTTCCGCACCTCCTCTGAGTCTCAGTGTGCTTTTCTCTTTTCTTCTAGTTGTAGAACTTCCACTCAGCCAGCCTTCCTGTGGTTCTGGATAATGTCCGTTTGTCTTTTAGTTGTAGTTTTGAAGTGGTTGTGCGAGGCAGCAATTTCAGGTGTTTACCTATGCCACCATCTTGGTTTCTCTCCATTAAACTCATTTAATCCTACCAATGTCCTTATGAAATCCTTGGTGTCTAATTGCTTGAATTCAAAACCCTACTCCACTATTTACTGTGTGAGCAAGTGACTCATCTTTCATGCCTCGGTTTCCTAACCAGTAAAATGTGTATTATAATATCTCATAGCATCACTATGGCTATCAAAAGGCATTAATATTTGTGAAACACTTAGAACAGTGCTGTATAAGTATAAGTATTTCTCACTTTACTGCAACCAGCTCGGCTAGAGAGTGGACAGGAGTCCTGAGTAGGGGCGACGGGGGATTGAGAAAATGAAAGAGACAGACACAGAGACTGTAGGGAAAGCTGGGACTGGGTGGGACAGCTGGCCCTCTGATGGAGAGACAGTGACCCAGAGCCAGTGCAGCACGTTTATTTCATGCAGTATGATTCCAGGAAGTTTTACTAGAGTTTAAGACAAAGGGAAATTATGTGAAATCATGGTTAAAGATCAAGCTGCAATTCTTCATTTTTGTGGCTTCTTTGTAGCTGTCACTCCTGGCTGAGCCCAGATAATTGTGTCCATTCCTTGCACCTGGCTGAACTTAGATAATGAAACCCACCCCCTGGCACCTGAGCTAAGGGTCAGGCTGACAACATACCTGCCTCTGGCCTGGGTATATTTCCAGAATGTGGCTCTGCCAACGCTGCTGGACTCAGCTGACAATAATCAAAGAAATGCTCATGTGCCTTCCCAGGCGCTCTCTATATATAAGAGTGTGTAAAATAAAAGAATTGCCAGAGATCCCAATGATCACTCCCATTATACAGATGAGGAAAAGTGAGTCTCAGAGATGAGAGCATAGCCACACTGTGCACTTCTCCAGGCATTTCTTGGGTGCTGTCCCACTCCATTTCACATGCCAGTGAGAGCTAAGGCATGGAGTTCTCCCCATTTGACAGTGCAGGAAACAGATGGACTCAACGCCCACAGAGATATGCCAGCAGGGGCTGAATGGTGACAGGAGAAAGAGTCAAGCTGGGGGTCAGGAGATTTCACTTCAGGTCTTGTCTCTGCCATCTGTAATGGCTATTGGGCTTTGGACACACCTCTTGATCTCTCTGATTTTCAATACCCTTATTTTTCAAATGAAGACGCTAGCCTATGAACTCCCTATGCTGCCTTCCAACGCAGTGACTGAATGTCCAATCCAGAGCCCACAACCCTACACTTGAACAAGATACAAAGATGCACTAACAAAGGGTGAATCCCAAGACTTCTCACTGTTCAAGAACAAGTGCCTCAGCTGAACAGAGGGGTCCAGGTGGTATATTTCTAGAACTTTCAACTCTAACAAAGGAGTCATTAAAATGTATCATAAACCTTGGTACCCTTAACTGGTGTCACGAAATGGAGCAGGAATTAGTTAGGCTGACAACTAAAGGGAAAGTGGGATCAGTCAGAGAAAATGCCCTAGTGCATAGGTGCATGAATGCACTGATATTACCTTTAGACTGGATCATGGGAGTAGGGCAGAAACCCTGGCAGGAATAACTGAAATGAAGGGGACACCAGCTCCACTGGCATTGGGGTTGACAGGTTCAGGGCATGCCTGCCATGCATTGTTGTTTAAGTTGTGAAACGCACAACCTGCACGTCTACACATGGCAGCCCAGCCTGGGACAGAGGATTTAGGCTTTGCAGGCACTACAACTGTCTTTCTGTGGTCACCAGGACAACCTTGAGAAGACAACAGCCAACATTTGAGAGGATTTTTGGCTCATGGGAGACCAGACAATCCAGGGTCAAGATGGATATTTCCAGTTCATGGGGCAGCAGATGATATCATTAACTCCAGTGGGTGAGCTTGATTTCTGGGCTGAGAAGAATAATCTGTATCTTTATTCTGACTGATTTTAGACTTTGGGGTTGCCTAGAGGTTGTGTCCAGTCTTCTCTGACAGGTAGGTTCTTCTCCAAGTACTGGATTGGACCCATAGAGGTGGAGACTGCACTAATGGAATACCCTGCTGTGGAGGAGATGGCTGTTGCCAGCAGCCCAGACCCTGTCCGAGGAGAGGTGATAAGGGAGCAGCAGCCTGGGGGTGTGCAGATTTGGGAAACAAGGGCATATAGTATGATGGTTAAGAGCATGGACAGCCTGGGTCAAAATATTGGCCATACTGCTTACTATCTGTGTAACTTTGGGCAAGTTACTTAGCCTACCTCAGCCTCAGTTTTCCATCTGTAAGATGAGGGGTTGTTTGATGATTAAACGTGTTACTATTTATAAAGTGCTTGGAATAAGATCTGTCACATAGCAAGTATCTCACAAGGTCTACTATTATTGGCACTTGAATCAGAACTGATCCCTGACCAGGAGAACCGAGGAGGTATTTGAACCAAGAGATAGAGCCCTTGAGTCATGGGATTTACAGTGAGACTATGGGCAGAATATGGGCAAGATGAAAGACCCTTATAAGAATGCCATGGTTATAGAAAAAGATCCGGATGGAGTCTATGGGAGCTTGGTGTATGTGTGGGGAAAAGTTAAAGTTCAGAAGTGTGGGTCAATGTCCAAGTACATTTTTGCAGGTGCAAGTTGACACTGTCATATCTCTGGCAAGTATGAGACATATCACTATAGAAATCATAGCAGCCACTAGGCAAATGGGGCCCAAGAGGATCCTCTATTGAGAAAACTCTGTGTGTCAAGCATAAAGCTAAGCCAGGCTATGTATGATTTAATTGTATTTCCCATGAATTAAGTGTGACAATTGGATCTCCATTTTATAACTGTGTAAATTGTAGTTTGGAGAGGTTAAACAGATCATTTGGGTTTATGGTGCACAGTCTTTATTTTCTTCTCTTCACTTATCTCTAGTTTCTCCCTGTCACTCTCTATTGTCTCTGGGATATGAGTTGAGCCAGTCTCAATCTACAGTCCTACCTGCTCATCCAATAAGCTATTTGAGAGAGAATTAGACTCTTGGCCATTATTATCCCCAGTTTCTCCTTTATATTGTCCCAAATATCTGGAGGTACAATGGAGAGGACATAAAGGTGGTTGCTGTGGTGGAAATCTTAACACTGACTTTGTATTATCCCAGAAGGTGACAATGCACTCTGATCCCTTCTTTGTTGGCCCTCATTCTCACTGCAGGTGTGAAGGCATTTGTGATCCTGGCACCACAGTGTCTGTTCCATGACCTGGACCAGCTCACCAAGGAGCTGCAGCAGCACATGAAGTCAGTGACAGCCCCATATGAATATATGGAGCTCAGAGTCCTCATAATTGCTACTTCATAACTGTAATTTTGCTACTGTTATGAATCGTAATGTAAATATCTGTGTTTTCCAATGGTCTTAGGCTCTACAGCAGGGGTTCTCAACCTGTGGGTTGCCTAAGACCATTGGAAAACACAGATATTTACATTACGATTCATAACAGTAGCAAAATTACAGTTATGAAGTAGCAACAAAAATAATTTTATGGTTGGGGGTCACCACAACATGAGGAACTGTATTAAAGGGTCACGGCATTAGAAAGGTTGAGAACCATTGCTCTAAAATCAATAAATCAAAAAAAAAATTTTTTTTTAAGAAAGGAAAATCAGATGCTCCCATAAGAACAAGTCATAGCCCATATCCGGCCTTATATTCCTACTCTTTGCACCAAGGTCTTGCTATATTACTCAGGATTCTCTCAGTCACACAATTCATAAGTCCAAGATTGGTTGAAACCTTAGTCATGGATGGTAGCAGGTATACAAATGATGTTGTCAGGGATGTCTCACTCCTTTACTCTCCTTTCTATATTGACTTCATTTCTTTTCTTTTCTTTTCTTTTCTTTTCTTTTCTTTTCTTTTCTTTTCTTTTCTTTTCCTTTCTTTTCTTTCTGGCTAATGACTCCTTTTTTTTTGTTTTTTTTTGTTTTTTTTTTTGTTTTTTTGTTTATGTTATTTCTTGTTAGTCTTCACCTAAGGGTATTTTTCCCATTATTTATTTATTTATTTATTGGTTTGTTTATTTTTGCTGGAAGCCAGAAAAGTGCTTTTTAAAAAAAGTACAAAACACCTTTCCAGGGAGAACAGGGTTCCAGGGCCCCAAAGGCACTGCTAGTTAGCTTTAGCAGAAACATCCACTCTGGGAAACAGTGAAAAGGAACCCTGATCAACCTGAGAAGTCAACCTAAGACCCTGCTTCCAGAAGCCACCCAAACCCCTGACACAGACCTGTGGTACTCCCTGAGTCAGTGGGTTTCTAGACCAGCCTGGCTGAGAGCCAGTTCAAATACAGTCCTGGACAGTGTGCTTTTTTAACCAACCAAACCACCATGCATTTAAATTACTACGGTGATATTTTAAAATTAGATGTCTAGCCCAAACTGGTTTGGCTCAGTGGATAGAGCATTGGCCTGCGGACTGAAGGGTCCCAGGTTTGATTCCGGTCAAGGGCATGTACCTTGGTTGCGGGCATATCCCCAATGGGGGGTGTGCAGGAGACAGCTGATCGATGTTTCTCTCTCATCGATGTTTCTGGCTCTCTATCCCTCTCCCTTCCTCTCTGTAAAAAAAAATCAATAAAATGTATTTTAAAAAATAAATAAAATAAAATTAGATGTCTAAGACTGACAATGTAAGAACTATGACAGGGCAGAGAGACACAAAGGATGTTACTAACCAAAGGCTGTCTAGTGCATTCTTTGTCCTTCACACAAGGAGAAATTATTTTAGAGGTACACACATGTGGGAAGCCATCCACTGCTGATACTATTATGAAAGTGCACCAAGGAACGCAGAAGGCTGATGGACCTTGAGTGTTAGCAGGCCTAATGATAAGCACCATTGTTCTGTTGAGACAGTGGTGGCTTGAAGCAATTTTCTGACCTAATAGCCTCAAAGTAAATGTTTACTGAACCTTACTGATCTTTACTGATCTTTATTGACCTTAGAGATGGTCTGTCTGCTACCTGTTTGCCATGCTTTACTGAGGGCAAGATGTGTATCTAACATTGAATAAAGAGTGGATAAAGACAGGTTTTGGTGTGCCTCTCCAAGAAAGAGGTCTCCACCTGCCCACCCCCTCCCCATGCCTTCTAAAATCATATTTCTTGTCTAGTGTTTTCATTTATGCATTGGCCCCTCCTTCAGATCCTAAACCCAAGCTGTGAAGGTTGTGGCATTCTGGTGCCATGAACAGGATTCTGAAGGAGAAGATTCACCTGAGCAAAAAAAAAAAAAAAAAAAAAAAAAACGAAGTGAAAAAGGAAAAGTGGAAATTTACTGAAAAGGTGGGAAGTTCATCGTGCACAAAGTCTGTGCCAACTTTGGAGGCATGACAGTAAGTGGACAAGGAACATTTTGATTCAGCCAGGTTATAATGGAGCAGAATTTGAGTAAAAGGCAAAAAACAACATTGTACATTTTTAGCTTGCATGCTCAAGGATAAAGGAATTAAGGTGTCAAAAGGTACTCTCTTAAATCAGGCTCAAGGAAAATGAGTGCCCTTGTGATCTTTAACTATGTGGGTTCTTGTTTGAACTGCATTATGCCCACTTTGTATTGAGGATCAAAAATCTGTAACACCTAGGGCCCCAGATCCTCTGCCTCTAGTGTGGGAAGGCTCAACAGCTAGAGAAAATGGAGCTAACAGTCATTTTACAAAAGGTCTCTTTAATTCTTTGTATGAAAATTACCATATGATGCTTTGGGACTGGCAGATTTTGCTAAAACAATTTTAGATGCCAGTCAGTGCTATGGAGAGGAGAACATGATAGGACCTGTGAACAACAAGCTGAGATCTAGGCTGCATCTGGCTGTAAGTCCCAGGCAATGTAAAACATCTGAAAGATCCATGAAAAGAACTCTAATTTATTAAGTCTTATCAATGTGTTATGTGAGCTTGTCTGTTGATTGTTGGTTTATCTGTCTTTTTCATTTGGTTTAATGTGTTTATTGTTAGTCTGTTAAGCATGCCTTTAATTTATTTTAATAGAAAAGAAACAATAGATGGCCAGGCCATTACTAAATTTCCCCAGAGCAAACAGAATGTGGGGGTGGGGAGAAAGAATATGAGCAGTACACATGGCCGATAACACAGGTTCAAGGAAAATTCCCTAGACAAAGGGAGGTAACTAAAAAAGGTCCCAGCCCATTAATTACTAGGTCTCTTAGTGATCCTGTAAAATAGATGCCTGCTCCTGAGAGTGTTCTTAAAAGTCTTATTTTTGCCATATTTTTATTTCCCCGTCCATCATTTGAAATTTGGATAGATGAGACATTTCTCACAATTTAGGGATATGTCTGGGATTTCTATACCCATGAAGAGAAAAAGGATAGCTTAAGAGAAGGCATGCCCCGCCTGATTTTAGGTGGCCTCTTGGCCTAAGCCTCATCTCTTCATGGATGCTATGGAATAAATCCAAGAATGTTTTTCTTTAAAAGATGGTGAAATGACACAAGGAAAATATACAGGCTGTGTCTGGGCAGCAAGATTAGTGTTTCTATAGTAATGGGCAATTCTTGAATATAATGGGCCACATTCAAAGATTGCCTCACAGGTCTTGGGGGCACTCCTGTTTTTATAAAGAAAAATAAGATAAAATAATACTTTAACATTAAAGCCACTGAAAGTCAGTAAGTTATCCCTGTTACAGAATTTGCCCAAAAAAATGCCTTGGATAATAATAATTGGCTTTAAAATCTCAAAGTTGTTTTTTTTTTTTTTTTTATAAATCTTTATTGTTCAGATTATTACAGGTGTTCCTCTTTTTTTCCCCCCCCCCAGACCTCCCCTCCACCTGATTCCCCACCCCACCCCATGCCCTTACCCCCCGCCACTGTCTTCATCCATAGGATTAAGATTTTTGTCCAATCTCTTCCCACACCCCTCACACCTGCTTCCCCTGAGAGTCGTCAGTCCACTCCCTTTCTATGTCCCTGATTCTATTATATTCACCAGTCCATTCTGTTCTTTAGATTTTTATTCACTTGATTTTTAGATTCACTTGTTGGTAGGTATGTATTTGATGTCATTTTGTTGTTCATAATTTTTATCTTTGCCTTTTTCTTCTTCTTCCTCTTCTTAAAGAATACCCTTCAGCATTTCATGTAATCCTGGTTTGGTGGTGATGAACTCCTTTAGCTTTTTCTTGTCTGTGAAGCTCTTTACCTGACCTTCAACTCTGAATGATAGCTTTGCTGGGTAGAATAATCTTGGTTGTAGGTTCTTGCTGTTCATCACTTTGAATATTTCTTGCCACTCCCTTCTGGCCTGCATAGTTTCTGCTGAGAAATCAGCTGACAGTCGTATGGGTACTCCCTTGTAGGTAACTAACCGTTTTTCTCTTGCTGCTTTCAAGATTCTCTCTTTGTCTTTTGCCCTTGGCATTTTAATTATGATGTGTCTTGGTGTGGTCCTCTTTGGATTCCTTTTGTTTGGGGTTCTGTGTGCTTCCTGAACTTGTAAGTCTACTTCTTTCACCAGGCAGGGAAAGTTTTCTGTCATTATTTCTTCTAATAGGTTTTCAGTATTTTGCTCTAATAGGTTTTCAGTATTTTGCTCTCTCTCTTCTTCTGGCACCCCAAAAATTCGGATGTTGGTACGCTTGAAGTTGTCCCAGAGGCTCCTTACACTATCTTCATATCTTTGGATTCTTTTTTCTTTTTGTTTTTCTGGTTAGGTGTTTTTTGTTTCCTCATATTTCAGATCTTTGGTTTGATTCTTGGGGTACGTTGATCTACAGTTGAGTTTCTGTATATTCTTTATTTTAGACAGTGTATGCTTCATTTCTGACTGGTCCTTTCCCATTTTTTTGGCATTCTCATTAAGGTCCTTGAAGGTCTCACTAAGCTCCTCAGAAGTGTCATCAAGTTTCTCGGCGGTTTTTAGAAGATTCTTGAGTAACCTTATAAATGTGGTTCTGAACTCTATGTGGTCCAGTAGTTTGCTTTCCTCCGTTTCTTTCATTCGTGACATGTTTCTTTGTTTCCGCATTTTGGCTGCTTCCCTGTGTTGATGGAGTGGCTTTGTGTGGTAGGTGACCTATAGGGGGCAGTAGCTCAGCCTCCCCAATCAGCTGATGTGGACGCTCTTGGTACACCCCTTTGTGGGCTGAGTGCAAAGTCTTGGTGTAGTTAAGCCTTAATTGCTGTTGGTACGCTGGGAGGAATTGACCTCCAGGCCAATTGGCTGTGAGGACTCGCTGTGTCTATAATGGAAGACCTGCTGTGCTGGAGACACGCTTATGGTACAGGACTTATTTCAGTGGGGCTTTGGTGCTTGCTGAGTCTGCCTCTTGAATGTGTCACTTATGGATGTGAGGAGTTGAAGTCTCGTGTCTCACACTGACCACTAGGTACCCTGGCTTCTGGATCTCCAATGGGGTGCAGGTCAGCTACTGTCTGAGGCCACCCAGCAGGAGCTACAGCGAGAGCTACAGTTTTCTCCTCTTTGCTTGGGGTTTGGAGGTTTTGGTGCTGTCTGACCATGGTTGCAAGTTTGTTAGGTTAAGCTGCGATAGGGCAGTTCATTCATATGCAAAAGCCGCTGCTTGGAGCTTGGGTGGGTTTGTAGGTTGTGTGGGGCGGGGTCTCAGGGTGCCACTAGGCTAGGGCATGGCAAACAGCAATGGCTGCTAGTTAGCCGGCTCTGTGTCTCCCACTGCTTCCCGTCCTGTGCCCCAGCGCAGATAAACAATTATTCCTGTGCGCAGCTCTGCAAGTAGGCCCCCCTCACTTTCTGACCCAGTAGCAGACAATCCAGCTTCTCCCCGTAGGAGTTTTGGTCCCCTGCGTCTCCCCAGAAACTGTATTTCAGAGTAATCGGGGGCTTGTCTCCCCTTTGGGTTGAAAAAAGCAACGCCTGCCGCCAGCCCAGATCCCGTGCCTCCGTACCTCAGCTTTTCAGCACTTGTGCACGTCTCAATGCTCTTTTCTCTTTCCTTCTAGTTGTAGAACTTCCACTCAGCCAGCTTTCCCTTGGTTCTGGGTGATAGACGTTTTGTCTTTTAGTTGCAGTTTAAATTGTTGTGCGAGGCAGCAGTTTAGGTGTTTACCTATGCCACCATCTTGGATTCCTCCTCCTCAAAGTTGTTAAAATACAAATAAATAGATGTAACTAAAATGAAGGATTTGTAATAAAGCTTTTCAGTAATAATTATAAATATATTAATAATGAAAGTCCAGTCACTCAACAGGAGACTGACTGTGTTCTCTGTTAGAGGAAAGGGACAGTCGCCCTTCTCCCTGTAAAGGCAGAGAAGCTGCAGCAGTAACCTTAGATTCTATCTCTAAGGAAGAATGTAGCAGCTTAAGTCCAAGCGGCTAGAGGCCTGCTCCCCTCTCCCTCTGCCTTTTCTCCAGCCTCATATACCTATACATAATTTTCCAAGGTCGTTGGTAACTTAAAGACTCTAGAACATTGTTGTATTAAATGATAGACATCTACATAGTCCAACAAGTTTTAAGTTCACCTGGTTTTAGCTTTTATTACAGAAAATCTAAAAATATGTTTCTTAAAGGTGAGAATGTTCATAAATGTCAATCTAAGAAATGCTGGCTGTTTACTTTTAATTATCATTGGAAAATTAAGGTTTCAATATTGTATGGTTTTAATAATAGAAGGCAGGACATACATTTTAAAAGAAAAAGAAGAAAAAGGTCTGTGCAAGTTGCTGAAGGTATATACAAATTGATGACAGAAAGATAATTAGAGTAGAAATACTTAATGGAAGGTCTAAGGCATGGTTATGCATTTTTGAAAGACATAGAAAGAAGGTTTGAAGGCTAATTTGAAAGTGTGAAATTTGTGAAGGTTGCGTATGTGATGGGAAGGAAAAGAGAAATATTGAAAGAGAGAAATGAGTTCTAAAGTTAACTATTTGCAAGACGTGTAAAAGGGTCATAAAATCTCAGGGAAGTTTAAACAAAGGCTAGACCACTACCCTTATCTCCCCTGCCAAGGACAGAGTAAATGGTTAATACAGAAAGGGAGGGCAGGACAAGGTTGCTCAATACTTCTTAAGCAAAACCAGAATATTCAGCAGTGGAATTTTAAGACAGGAGCATACATAATGCCTCAGACTGCCACCCAGCCTGCTCTTCAGATTGGCTGGGGGGTGGGGTGGCATCTGTACTTTATAGGTCAAGTGTATAAGCTTGCTTACTTTACTTTTTCAATAAAGATGCATACTTTAATTACTTAATAAGTTAGCTTTTCATAATATAATCAAGGTCTCATATAAACTCATTTATCTGAGAAGCCAATATTTTATGATCAATTGGTTCTAGTAAAGTCCAAAGTAAAATTTGCATAAATATGTAAATAAGCACTA
Source organism: Corynorhinus townsendii (assembly GCA_026230045.1). Lineage (NCBI taxonomy): Eukaryota > Metazoa > Chordata > Mammalia > Chiroptera > Vespertilionidae > Corynorhinus > Corynorhinus townsendii. Next base: position 62,403,204 of record JAPDVU010000009.1, read on the forward strand.
GCCAAAAAGAATGCTGTTTTGAAGTAAATTTAAGCTTATAAAAAGGAGAAATTTTAAAATCTCTTCTGCTACTATTTACAAAGTAAACTAAAAGTTGTTATTCAAGCATTACATCTCCCCATTAATGAGACACCATAAGTAAAAAGAAAGTTACTTTTACTTGAGATGTATGCATTGCAGTATTGACCAGCATGTCTCTCTCCTCCCTGTTTTTCTGAAAGGCAACCAAGTTGGTTGCTATTTAAAAGAAAGTAAAAGTTTTTAAAAGAAACTCCCTAAATGTGATTGCTCTGGGAAAAAAATACAGAGGGAAATGCCCTTCAAATATCTAGGAACTGTAATTGAAAACCAATGTATTAGGCCTCAAAAGGTGAAAATAGGAAAGGATTGCCTTAAAACCTTAAATGACTTTCAAAAATTATTAAGGGACATTAGTTGGTTAAGACCTTATCTAAAAATCTCTATGGGAGAAATGACAAATTTATTCAATATACTTAGGGGTGACTCTAGTCTTTCCTCACCCCAAACATTAACAGATGAAGCTAGGAAGGAGTTAGTAAGAATTGAGCAGGCAATCTTGTCAGCCCTAGTAGCACAGGTACAGCCTGAACTGCAATTGCCTTTATTAGGACAGAGTAATCCTACTGCAAATAGTCCCACTGGAGTCATCTTCCAAAATAAAAACTCTCCTACTATTATTGAGTGGGTCCACCTAGGGCAGTGGTCGGCAAACTCATTAGTCAACAGAGCCAAATATCAACAGTACAATGATTGAAATTTCTGTTGAGAGCCAAATTTTTTAAACTTAAACTTCTAACGCCACTTCTTCAAAATAGACTCGCCCAGGCCTTGGTATTTTGTGGAAGAGCCACACTCAGGAGGCCAAAGAGCTGCATGTGGTTCGTGAGCCGTGGTTTGCCAACCACTGACCTAGGGCATCAATCCTCTAAAACTGTAGTTACATATATAGAACTCATGGCTCAATTAATATCTCAACTCAGAAAGCGCTGCAAGCAGCTTTGAGGAGAAGAACCCCAATGCATCTATCTTTCCCTCACTGGGAAGCAATTAGAAATGTTATTTCAGACTGATTTGAATTGGGAAATTGGACTAAGTAGATATTCAGGGGAACTTAGTTGTCACCTACAATTAAAAAACAAATTACTACAGTTTTTACATTACACCCCTATAATTATACCAAAAAATACTAGGCAGGAACCTATTCCTGGAACATTACTGGCTTTTCTGATGGTTCTTCTAGTGGTAAAGCTGCTTATCATGCAATGAATTCAGACCGAGTCATCCAGACCAGTCACACTTCTGTGCAAAGAAATGAACTAGAAGTTATCAAGGCTGCATTGCAGGATTTCTAAGAGCTTCTTAATATTATTTCTGATTCTGCCTATGCTGCTGGCCTGGTAAACAGAATTGAGACTGCTCGATTAAAATGGCTCAGTGACCAAAGTCTATTTATACTATTTAAACAGGTACAGAAAATTGTACAGCAAAGACAATATCCCTTTTATATTACTCATATCAGGACTCATACCACACAGCCTGGTCCTTTAACAAAAGGAAATGCATATGCTGATCAATTGGTTGCTTTATTAAAACAGGCCACAGAATCTCATCAGCTTTTACATCAGCCTGCCAAAATGTTGTCTAAACAATTCTCAATCACTCGGACAGCAGGAAAAACAGATTATCAAGGAATGTCCCACTTGCATGTTACATCTGCCTCAAAGGCCTAATATAGGAATTAACCCTGAAGGATCGATAAGGGACCATATCTGGCAAATAGAAGAAACACACTATACTCCTTTGGATGCCTTGGGGCATTACATGTCTCTGTAGACACTTTTTCAAAGGTCCTATGGGCCACTGCATCTACAGGTGAAACAGAAAAACAGGTAATTAATCATTGCCTAGCTGCTTTTGCTGTCATGGGAATTCCAAAAATTATTAAAACTGATAATGGACCTGCTGTCATTTCCAGCAATTTTGTATGAAATGGAAAATTCAGCACATTATGGGAATACCATACAATTCCCAAGGACAGGCAATTATAGAACACCAACATCAGTGGCTAAAATCCCAACTTGAAAAACAAAAAGGGGGAATAGTGGTGAAATCTCCTGTAAGTAGATGGCACCAAGTGTTAATTGCTTTAAATTTTTTCACTTGTAACCCTGATGGCAAGGCACCTATGGTATTACACTGGTGTCAGCATAAGCCAAAGGAAAATGGTTTGGTTAAATGGAAAGATCCCAAGTCTGGTTTATGGAAGGGTCCCGACCCCTTGTTAACATTTGGTCGAGGATATGCTTGTGTATTTCCAGAAAACTCTTCCAACCTGTATGGATTCCTGCAAGGAATATTAAACTTCAACATGGATCCGAGAGAAGAACTGACCAGACTAATGAGGACCTTGCACCTGGAGCCTCATCCGGTACCTGTGGCTGCAGACAATAACTACTCCAGCCACACATAGCAGTAGCCCCAAGCAACATGCTGAAGATAAGGAGTGGGAGGAGAACAAGAAAGAGATAACAAACAGTCTGGAGGTGACCTGGGGGATGGTGAAGAATACGGTCCAGAAAGCTGAGCGAATTTGTGAGGAGACCAAAACCCCAAGAACACCTGAGAACGTTTTCCTTGCCATGCTAGCAGTAATCAGCTGTGTGGTAATAATACCAAGGGCAAATGGGAAGTGTATTGGACTTATGTTCCTGACCCTCCATGGGTAAGAGCCCTTACTTGAGCTGATCCCCGGCCTAGTGTAGTCACCAATAATACCAAGCACCTTGGTCATCCAGGGGGACCACAGGTGGGACAAGGAAGTATCTGGGCGAAATATAATTACACTGGTGTTGCCACCCAGCTTCCCTTTTGTATGACACAGAATCCAACTACTGCTCCTTTGTGTGTAGAATTAAAGAGAGGTTTCTGGCTAGCATAGACACCAAAGGAGAGGGAAGCAAAAGCCCAAATACATCTATCACATCTATCACTACTTGCTTGCTCCTGGGAGAGGTACAGAAAATGTAACATTACTAAGACACCTCCCCGCCTCCCCCCCCCCCCCCCCCAATAAGCCATTATGTAAAAAGTTTTATGAATGTCACCCCACTGAGGAAGAAATTAATTGGCAAGACTGTTATAGTGACCACCCCATCAGCAGCAAACTTAATAACAGTTTTTCCTTTGTGGATTGGAGCCCCTATGGGTCTGCGTAGAGTAACAATCACAGCCTAAAATGGAAGGGGATCACATCCTATCTACATGTTGAAGCTAATCACACAGCCATTCCCAACATAAGGCCAGAACCTGACCAAACCCAAAAGTCTAAAGGGTTAGACATCTCGAACGCCACAGGTCCAGGAGAGCAGAATGTCGGCCCTCCTCACTGTCCTTCTTGAGGTTCTTCATAACTTCTGATCTCTTTGGTCAACGGTTGTTTTCAAGTTAATATTTTTAAGTCAACATGTTTCTACCCTGTGTCCCTTGGCAAGGCAGAAGCCCTCTTGTGGAGGAAGAAAGGATAATATTTTAAAGTGGTATCCAGAGGATGGGAGAGGTGATTCTCCTTCGGTGACGTTCTGAGCAGACATACACAAATGTGCCAGAGTTTCATAAATAATGTTTGTTTTGGTTTCAACACCTGGGACAAGAACGCTTCCAGATCCTTCCCACCCAGGCGCAGCTGACCAACTTTCCACAGGATGCCAACACGCTGGAAAACAGGTTTTACCTGCATTTCAGGTCAAATGTCGCGGAGTCTTCATCCTCATCATCCTCTTTATTCAGCGGGGCCAATCTACGCGCTCAGCGGCTCAGCCGGGGTGGTGATGATGTCATACTTGCGGGTCTTCTTCAACCTCTTTGGGGACCTGAAACCGCGCAGTAGCAGGCAGGAGATGAGGAAGGTGGTGAAGGCGCACGCACAATCGCGGCCGCCTTCGGGGTGGGCAGGTGGCGGAGCAGGCTGGAGATGCGGATCACTAGGGCGTCGCCGCTGCTGTTGGAGCTGCCACCGCTGCCTCCCCAGACCCGGTCTGGGTGGTGTTCACAGGCCGGGAGCCGAGCGGCGGGTGCTCGGGCTGCGGCTCCGCGGCAACCTGGGCACGGCTCACCGGGGCAGCGGGCGCGGCCAGGAGCACCAGCAGCAGCGGCGGCGCGCATAGTGCAGGCTGGCGGGGCAGGGCGCGCAGCTGAGCCCTGGTCCCACACCAGAGCGGAGGCCTGCACCCGAGACTCCTGCTTCATTGCTTTTTTAGAGAGGGTGAAAGGGATGGGGAGAGACAGAAAGAGAGACATGGATGTGAGAGAGACACATCGATTGTTTACCTCCTGCATGCGCCCCAAGAGATAGGGCTGGGATTGAACCCGAAACCCAGGTAGGTGCTCTTGACCAGAATCAAGCCCACAGCCCTTTAGTCCGTGGGCCAATGCTCTAACCACTAAGCAACTGGCTAGGGCTGCTCTTACTCTTATTTTTTTTTTTTGAATCCTAACCTGAGGACATGCTTCTCATTGATTCTAAAGAGAGAGAAAGGAAGAGGGAGAGAGAAACACTGATCGGTTGCCTCCCGCCCTCACCTTGACAAGGGATGAACCTGAAACCTAGGTGTGTGCCCTGATTGGGACTTGAACCCTCTGTGATCCTTCAGGGCACAGGACGCCACCAAAACCAACTGAGTCACATTGGCTAGGGCTTGCCTACTCTTTTTAATGAGCATTAATGGAAAGAAGGAACCAAAGAAAAGGTACAGAATCAAGGCAGCAACTTTTGATAGAGGGAGGGACTTGGAAACATGTGGCAAACATTGCTTTTCTCTTACTGTTATGCACTAAATTGTACCACCCAAATTCAATATCCTGAAGCCCTAAGACTAAGACCTCAAAATACAACAGTGTTTGGAGACAGGGCCTTAAAGAGGTGATTAAGTTAAAACGAGGCTATTACTGTAGGCTCTGAAACCATCTGACCAGTGTGTCCTTCCAAGAAGAGATTAGGTCATACAGAGAGAGACACCAGGGGTGCATGCACAGAGAGATGGCCACGTGAAGAGGCAAGCAAAGAGGAAACTAGCCCTGCCATCACCTTGACCTTGGACTTCCAGCTTTCAGAACTGTGAGAAAATAAGTTTGTGTTGTTTAAGCTGCCCAGTCATGGTGTTACCTTATAACGACCCTAGTAGACAAACACACCCACCCACTGGCCCTGCCTCACCACTTCCTGATTTTGTTCAGAATCAGAGTGAGCTCATCACTAGGACATGAATTATGATGTGATTAAGCCAATCTTTTTCCATTTCTCTTCAATTAAGTCAATTAGAAAGTTTTAGTTTGCTACTTCTAATCTTCTATTCTTATCATGGTAGAGAACATTTGTTATTCAGCAAATTTTCACGCTCTACTCACCTGCCCGCACCCTACCCTACTCAAGGTAGGAATATAGTTCTTCACTCCATGAGGTCGAGCTTGGTCCTTTAATTTGCTTTGGCCAATAGAATGTTAATAAGAATGACACAAACAGGTTTTACAGGTGCTTATGTGTTTTGGCTTGATTTTTGATGCTTCTGCCATTCATCATGAGAAGAATATGCTCTGGAGAATTGATGGTCCCAGAATGAAAGGCTCAGAGAGTAGACATATCCTGTAGACATAACCTCAAACCATATCCTGAAGCTGAGCCTCCCAGACAACCTGCAGATGTGTGAGAAAGAAGTATGTGTTGGTTTAAGCCACTGAGGCGTGAAAATTGTTTGTTATGCAACATCATTATAACAAAAAGGAACTTACAAAAGCTCAATTCTCCTTTTTAACAAAAAGACCAAGACTAGCCTCAAATACTTGCCAGGCAACCACATCCAAATGAGATTTTAAAATGATAACAATTAGTGCTTTCATTGAATGCATTTTTAGTTTTTTTTTTTCTGTTGTGGCAATTAAAATTAATTTTTAAATTATAGTAGTGGTACAGTTTCATTTGGATGATTAACATTTTTGTTTTTTAATTTCACATTTCAGGGAATCAATGTAAAGACAAATACTGAGTAAATAAGATTATAGGCAACAGTTGGTTATAGAAAAAAAGAAAAGAAAATGAAGGTTACTGAAATTTGAGAAACACTAGAGTCAGAATGGGACAAAATTACAGAAGAGAAGGGAAGGGCTGGGGCCAAAATGAAAACCCGAAAGAAAAGGCAAGTAGTGTCATTTTTACCTAAAAGGAAATAGTCAAGGATGGAAGAGAAAGGAAGCTGACTTTTGGAGTTGAAGGCTATGAGTTTGAGTTCCAGTTCTGTTACTCCAGAAGAGTGCCCTTGCAATAGTGAGGAATTGTAACCCCACCACCATCACGTTGGCATTGTTTCTGTGCTGACTCTGACTGATATGGAGCTTGTAGATAGACAGCATGTTTGTATAAGAATCCTAGGAACTAACTTCAGAAGGCGCAGACTCCAACCCCTAGTCCTCCCAGTTCCAGGAGATTTACTGACCTTCAACCATAGAACCAAGATGACAAAGAAGACCAGGATGACACAGTAGACCATCACTTGACCAGTTTCAAGGTCCTTATCAGTACAGACCGTGCTGGCTAGAACATGGAGAACTTTTCAACCTTCTCCCCTTGATTTCTTTGTTCTGCTTTCCCTCTCCCTCCTTACAAAAACCTCTGCCTGCACTGAAGTAGGAAGATGGGCTTTGGATAAGAGTCCCCCACCTTCTCAGGTAGCCCACACTTGAATAAATCTCTTTCCTTTTTCACCAGCAGCTTTCTTAAGAGTTTGGCTTTCATGGTGGCAGGCAGCCCAACCTTGGTTTTGGTTACACCCTGCTCACTCTGAGCCTCAGTTTCCTCATCTGGGAAATGAGTGTGATCTAACATCATCATTACTGAGACTTTGGGTTCTTGTCTCCTAAAAGAAAAGAATTTAGACCAGGGACACTGATAAAAGCAAAGGCAGATTAATTGGGGCTTTGCAGAGGGCAGAACCACTGAGACAGGGCCTCAGGTTCTACACCCCAAATATGGGGATTAAGAGTTTTTATTCCTTGGGAATACAGAAGTTTCTGAGTTAACCAGTCAGGGTGTAGGTTGGCTGGTTCCTTTTTTAGGAACGCTTGGGTCCCACTGAAGTCCTGGTACAAGTTAGTAAAGCAAAACATCCTGGGATTGTGCAAGACTTACTATGGGATGCAGAAAGGGACTTTCCCAACAGGTATCGAGTTTTTCTCTGGAGTTTTTGGCTTGGCTTTAAATCTGAAAAGCAAACTTAAAAGAAGTCAGGCTAGTTCTAGGACCATTGTTTTATAGCTACCTGTTGATAAACTGCCCTAGTTGTCAGGGCTTGACTCAATGGAGCAATTTTTGGAAACATTTTATTCTACCCGCTTCGTCATTACGGGGATGTAGTAGTGATTCATAGAGATTCTGCCTGTGGAAGCAGCTTTCAGGGTTCAGGTAGACAATCAGGAAGAGATTAATGTTTGACAGCCATGAGGGTGAAAGCCAGAGATGGGGCTAAAAGAACGAACGCTTCGCCCTAGCTGGTTTGGCTCAGTGAAAAGAGGGTACGCAATACCAAGGCCTGTGTACTGAAGGGTTCTGGGTTCGATCCTGGTCAAGGGCATGTACCTTAGTTGCAGGCTTGATCCCCGACCCTGGTTGGGGCCTGTGCAAAGGCAACCAATGTGTCTCTCTCATATCTTTGTCTCTTTCTGTCTCTCTCCCTTCCACTCTCTCTAAAAATCAATGGAAAAATATCCTCAGGTGAGGATTAATGAAAGAATGAATGATTCACCTTGGCCAGTGTGGCTTAGTTGGTTGGGTGTTGTCCTGTGCAATGAAGCGTTGCCAGTTCGATTCCAGGTCAGAGCACATGCCCCAGTTGCAGGCTTGATATTTACCTTTCATGTCAATGTTTCTTTCTCTCTCCATCTCCCTTCTTTTCTCTCTAAAAATAAATTAAAAAATCTATCTATATATAAAAGGCTAATATACAGAGTGTCCCCTCAACTGGGAGACCAGGAGTTCGGTGGCTTGCTATGACTTGTGCTGACCACCAGGGAGTGTCAGTGGCTAGGCCTAGGGACCCTACCTGTGCAAGAATTTCATGCACCAGGCCTCTAGTGTTATTAAAAAAAAAAAAGAATAAATTGCTGCCTTAGCAATCAGAGATGCAGTCAGGGTGCACACAGCAAACTGGCTGCATGAACTCTGAGCAGAAATAACCTCTGATTTAATTTTAGGAACCTTTTACTACAACTTCAGTCTACCAAGAGAGCCAGCCTACCCATAGAGGGAGAGAGACAGAAGGGAGGAGTGAGCAGAAAAGGATCATTTGCTCAAAATGAAACCGGACAACCAATGGGTCTGGGCTGCCTGTCATTACTTGAGCCTTAAGCAGAGAAAAGATTGAATCATGTATGAGTGTTTATTTCAATAATGCCAGCAGTATTGATATGGAATTTTTGTACTGGAACCTGGATTCTTTGTCTGCCAGAGTCAAAGAATGAATCCACGGACAGAGGGTAGTGTTAGGTCGAGGCAGGGGGGGAAGTCCAGAGCCTATGCATGCATCTGCAAGGTAGATGGTGGCGGAGATAACTGGCAACTTCCTAGACCCCTGGCCCGAGCGGAATTCCACATCTCTCATGCCCTCCGCCCTCCCCTCACTAAACAGCTGTATAAAAGAGTGCCTGTGCCCCTTTTTGGCGCGAACTTCCCTGGCCCACCCTCGGACCAGCGAATTTCGCCCGGGAGCGCAAGATTAAACCCCCCCTTTCTAATCGCCTGGACTCTCTGTGTCTTGTCTCCTGCGTCGCAAACCTTACATTTGGTGCCGGACCCGGGTGGAGGCGAGCTCCCTGTTTGACCTTTAATGGTCCGGGGGCCCCCCCACTCCCCTCTTCTTCTTTCTTCGTGGCTCAGGATACCCGGCCTTCTCCTCCTGGCTCAGCAGCGTCAGCTGGTAAGTCCCAGCCCTTATTGATTCCTAGCGGTCGTTCTTCTGGCGTCCGTAAACTGCAGCCGCGTCAGAGATTGCCTTCTGGGCATTGCCCTCCGGGCCCCTCCAGGAGGGGTTCCAAACCTGGGGAGGCAGCGGAGACGTTCCTGCCCACCCTTGGTTCTCCGGCCTTTGGGCCTCACTCCGGACCCCAGGGGGTAGGGGAGACGTCCTCTGCTGTCCCTCGGGTTCCCCGTCCGTAGCCTTGGCCCAACGATTGGGACGCCTGTCCTTGGGCCTTCGCTACTGACCCTAGGCTTCAGTATGGGCAATCAAAAATCCAAATCTGATCCTAAGACACCTCTAGGGTGCCTTCTCACCAATCTGGCTAAGCTAGGCCTGTCCCAGGATCTGCGTCCTAAACGCCTCATTTACTTCTGTAACGTGGCATGGCCTCAGTATGAATTGGACCATGGGTCAAAATGGCCTGAGAATGGGACTTTCGACCTCAGCATCCTAACTGACCTCAGTAAATACTGCCAACGAGCCGGGAAATGGCCCGAGGTTCCATATGTCCAGGCCTTTTTCTATCTGCACTCCTGTCCCTCCCTCTGCTCCTCCTGTTCCACAGCCCAGGTTCTCCTAGCTCAGGAGAAACCCCCCTCTGCCTACCGACACCCCTCCACTTTCCGCCTTATCTGAACCCCCTGAGAATCTTTCCTTCCCTCCGACTAGTCCGCCTCCTTACTCCGCAGCTTCTTCTGCTGTTCCTCCAGTTCCCACCCTTCCCCCATCCTCAACTATTTACTGATGAGAAACAGGGAATAGCTATGGGGTTCTCACCCAGCCCCTAGGGCCAGCTTTCACCCCTGTAGCCTACCTGTCCAGACAGCTTGATCCCACGGTTTGGGAATGGCAGCCCTGCAGCTGCTGTTTTCATCAAGGAGGCCCAGAGGATTTGCCTCTAGCAACCCTTACAGGTCTTCTCCACCCATAGATTACAGGATCTTCTGTCCCACCGATCCTTATCTCTCCTTGCCCCCTCTCGCATGCAGAAACTCCATCTCCTGTCCCTCGAGAGTCCTGACATCTCTCTAACTCAGTCCCCAGCCCTGAACCCGGCCACTCTCCTTCCCGTTGCCTCCACCCAACCTGTGGCAACGCACTCCTGCCCTGAGGTAGTCGAGGCCCTCACTCAACCTCGGGCGGGACTCTCAGATCTTCCTCTCTCTAATCCTGACTTAACTCTGTTTGTGGATGGAAGCTCTTGCCTAGACCCCCAGGGACGTCGGAAAGCCTCCTATGCAGTAGTAACACTTGAGCGGACCCTGGAGGCGGCCCGGCTCCCAGAGGGTACCACCTCTCAAAAGGCTGAGCTCATTGCGCTGACCAGGGCCCTGCATCTGGCCAAAGGGAGGAGGGTAAACATATATACAGACTCCAAATATTCCTTTCTGATAGCCCATTGCCACGAGGTTATTTGGAGGGAGAGGGGCTTTCTCTCCACTAAAGGCTCACCTATTATCAACGCTAGACTCATATAACCCGCTTACTTGATGCCTTACAGCTTCCCTCCCAGGTAGCCATCGTGCACTGCCGAGGCCATCAGACTGACTCCTCGATGGTTACGCGGGGAAACGCCCGAGCAGACGCGGTGGCCAGAGGCTTAACTCAGGGTAAAGGGTCCCCAGCCCCGGTCCTGTTCCTTTCCCTTCCCTCCATTACCCCTCAGTATACAGAAGAAGGAAAAAATAAACTCCTACAACGGGGAGGCTCTTCTGGTCCTGAGGGATGGATCTTCATAAATAACAAGATCGCCCTTCCCAAGGCTCAGGTAGGGGCATTGTCCAACAGGTCCACCAGTCATTGCACATTGGACCGCTGGCACTTTGGAGGTTCCTCGAACCCCTCTTCACCTCACCCACACTGCGAGAGGCAGTCACGAGTGCCTGCTCCTCCTGCTCCACGTGTGCAGCTGTCTCACCCCAGGGAGGAATGCGCCCCAACTTTCCTACCCATCAAATGAGGGGACACCTCCCAGGGCAGGACTGGCAGGTAGACTTCACCCATATGCCTCCCCACAAGAAGACCAAATACCTGCTTACCATGGTAGACACCCTGACAGGGTGGGTAGAGGCCTTCCCTACCCGCAAGGAAACTGCTGAGGTTGTGGCTGAGACCCTAATAACACACATAATCCCTAGGTTCGGCCTCCCCACCTCCATACAATCAGACAACGGCCCAGCTTTTATATCAAGGGTCGTTCAGCAGGTTAGCACCTCACTTGGCTTCCCCTGGAAACTGCACATACCCTACCACCCACAATCATCGGGTAAGGTCGAGAGGGTCAACGGCCTCCTTAAAGACCATCTAACTAAACTCTCTCTAGAAATTCTCAGCTCCTGGCCGGACCTCCTGCCCATGGCCCTGACCAGAATCCGGGCTACACCAAGGAGCCCCACCTTCTTAAGCCCTTTTGAACTCCTATATGGGAGACCCTTCTTGCTCAACCATTGTCTCCCTACTGACTCTCCTCTCCTGGCTACTTATCTTCCATACCTGTCTTTACTCAGGCAGCTACTCCGGGAACACGCTGACAGGTTTTTGCCCAGGCCAGAACCAGCGAACCAAGGCTCCCGAGGACCAGGCCTCCAGCCAGGGGACTCAGTCCTCCTTAAGAATCTACATCCCAAGGCCTTGGAGCCCAGGTGGACGGGACCTCACACAGTAATTCTCACAACCCCCACTGCGGCCAAACTACTTGGCAATCTATCGTGGCACCACCTCTCCAGACTCAGGAGGACCCCGGAGCAGCATGACTTCTATAAATGTGAGGTGTTGGGCCCCACTAAGGTCCGCCTTAGCCGCCCTCCCCCTCCTCCTTCTCCTCCTGGCCCTGGGCAACTTACACCCACCCCCACCTGCTTATGTGTGGAGGTTCAAGGTCCGTGAAACCAATGACCAGGACAGTACACAAGTCACCCAGCAGGTGGGATCTCAGGACTGCCCTCTGGTCAGATGCCAGGCGGAGATCCTGATTGCTGTCGACCTCCAGTCAGTGTCCAACAGTGGCCGACCATATGCTTGTTTTGCTTAGGACCAACGGAACCCAGACAGGTGTAATCGAGACGTCAACACCTATGGGGGTTGCCGCTGGTCAGGCTGTGTCATCCATGATGCCTACAATGAGGTCAGTTCTGGCCCCTTTTTCTGGAAGGATGGGACCTTCTACATCAGGGTCCAGGACCCCTGGGACCAGCGATGGGTTGCGGGCGTTATGGGAAAACTATATGGGGGTGGTTGGAGCTCGACCCCTTCAGGGACCATCTACATCTCCCAGGAATATGTCATGGCCCAGGAGGCCCAAATCCAGGTCTCTAACAGCATCCTACAGGCTGAACATTCCCTTAAAGGGAAGCTGCCTGATTCCCCCGGGTAGAAGTCCTGTCTTCTTGGCTCCAGCTTATCCAACACACTCTACTATTCCTTAACGAGACCCGCACCCTGCCCAATGTCTCGCACTGCTTTCTTTGTGTCTCTCTCCAAAGACCTTTGCTGGCTGCCGTCCCACTCATGACTCCTCCAGGAACCCAGGGACACGGTGGATGTCAGCCTCCCCTGGCTGGCATTCCCCTCTGGGAACCCGAAACTCCAGAACCCACCTTGCCCCCGCGGATATGCTACCAGACCAGCAACCCGGTAACTGTGGGACAGGTCACCTGGAACTGTACCCAAAACCACACTGCAGCCAGTCCCACCAAGGCCAGCCTGGGTACCTTCTTTTGGTGCAACGGCACCTTAAGCAACTGCATAAACTCCTCTGACCCCGGGCCTTGCTTCGTGGTCACAGTAGTTCCCCAACTAACCTTGTATGGAGAGTCGGAGCTTGCCTGGTTGCTCCCTTCATCCCACTCCCGGGCCCGCCGGGCCGCCTTCCTCCCTGTCATGTTGGGGGTAAGTATTGCTACCTCGGTAGGCCTAGCTGGAGGGGCTCTCGGGAACAGCATAATCTCTGCTCAGGATTTCAATGACAAACTCCAGATAGCCTTGGAGTCTACTACTGCCTCCTTAGCTTCCCTGCAGTGGCAAGTAACATCAGTAGCCCAAATAGCCCTACAGAACCGACGGGCCCTAGACATTCTTACTGCGGAAAAAGGAGGAACCTGCATGTTTCTTCAAGAAGAATGCTGCTACTACATCAACGAATCCGGAGTGGTGGAACAGAACGTGCAGACCCTGACTGAGCTGAGTGAAGAATTACGTGCAAGACACTCCCGGGACAACTCTCTTTTCAGCTGGCTCCAAAGCCCTTTAGCGACCTGGATCCTGCCCCTGATAGGGCCCCTAATTCTCATCTGTGTCTGTTTTTCCCTAGCTCCCTGCCTCCTCAAATTCATCCGCTCCCGGATCGTGGAAATGTCTCGGGTGATTGTAAACCAGCTCCTGCTCCACCCCTACACTCGGCTGCCCTCCGACCTGCCTCTGCCTGACCCTGGCCTTTAACATCCCCCCACCCTCTTCGCCCCTGGTCAGCAGGAAGTAGCCAGGATGATTTCGGTGCCCCCTATCACCAAAAGGCCGGGATATTAGGTCGAGGCAGGGGGGAAAGTCCAGAACCTATGCGTGCATCTGCAAGGTAGATGGTGGCGAAGATAACTGGCAACTTCCTAGACCCCTGGCCCGAGGCGGAATTCCACATCTCTCATGCCCTCCGCCCTCCCCTCACTAAACAGCTGTATAAAAGAGTGCCTGTGCCCCTTTTTGGCGCGAACTTCCCTGGCCCACCCTCGGACCAGCGAATTTCGCCCGGGAGCGCAAGATTAAAAACTCCCCTTTCTAATGGCCTGGACTCTCTGTGTTTTGTCTCCTGTGTCGTCACAAACCTTACAGGTAGTATAGCAAAGGTGGAGATTTATTAAAGAGCAAGTACGGATCCCCATGTAGAGAGAGGGAAAGAGTCCTGGTGTAGGTTGTCTGGCTACCCCGAATGGACTTCCAAGTGGGGAGGGAGAAAGGGTCCCACCAACTTGCTATGGTTTATAAAGGCTGTAGTTCCTGTGTGCTGATATCCCCTCTGATTGGTCAATATTCCCCTTCAATTTGGTTATTATAGTGACTCCTGAGGCCCTCCTCCCTCATTGTCCTATTCTTTCTGGACTTTCTTCCTTCTTTATTTTGTAAATATAGACCTTGGCTACTTCCAGTTTTCTTGTCTTGTGGAAATATACCTGTTGCTGCTTCCTTGTCTTATGTAAATGCTTGTCTTATGGAAATATACCTGTTGCTGCTCCCTTGTCTTATGGAAATGTAACTGCCCCTGGCTTCCTTGTGTTATGGAAATGTACCTTCTCCCAATCCGCATCCCTATTTTTTTCCATGGACCCCAATTCTAAAAATTCCCTAAACCTGCCTATATTCACCTAAAATTCCTGTTTCAGTATGAGAGAACAGTAAGTCATCCACAAAAATCTGTTCAACCCCTCCCATAAGGTGAAAGAGAAAAACTGCCAGATTTTTATGACTTTCCTGGGTGATCTCTGCTAACTTCTCATAATTAACTGCTTTGTGGGCTGCCTTTCTCAACCCTTCTAGCAAGCATAAAATCATGTGGTCCCGAGACCTGCAACCTGCCTGCCTTTCTGTATAAATTTATAGTGGGTCTCTGTCAGGGACAGCACCCACTCTGACTAGATGAGGGGGGGGGGAGGGCACCAGCAGAGAGTATCTGCATGGCCCTGAGCATGAAGCCAGATTTGGCACCAGCAATCTCCCAAAGGGGACACTTTGGGGCTGGTGCCGAAGTGGGGGAGGAAGAGAGCCAAAAACTGTTCCGAAGTGGGTAAGAAATAGGGTAGTAGCAGTGGGATTCGCTGGGTAGGGTGGTAGACTCTCAGTCTGCTGAGATAGAGGAGCCCTGGGCTGGCGGTCAGAGGGATGGTTAGAGAGATCAAAAATAGTAAAGAAGGAGGAGGATTTGAGATCCTCTGAGGGCTTAGAGTAAAGAAGAAAAAATCTAAAAGGAAAAGCAGCTGTTACAGAGAGAAGAATGTATCCTTGAATGTAAAAAGCCTGGATATACAGGATCCCAGACCACTTACCTTGTTTCTCCTACTAAGGACAGAGTAAATGGTTAATGAAGTATGGTAGCAACCATACTTGGGTAAAAACTGCTGTTTGAATTTTAACCCTGCTATTCTGACTTCTGCACGCACTTACTTGCTTAAACAATAGGGTAGTTACCTCAGCTTCCAGACTGAGACCTGGAAACTCATGGTCTTACACACTTACTACCAACCCATCCGAGAGGAGGAATGGGAACAGCAGGAATCAATGATTTGATTCCCCGGTAAGACCAGTGGGGAATGTTCTGGCGTAAGTGACCCCAAGTCAGGACAGAGACCCCAACTGTATATTAAGGTTTGGCAGGTGACCCACGCTCAGAAGCATGTGGTTCGTCATGCTCCAGCCAGTCATGACTCCTGCCCTTTGTTTTAAAGTAAATCCATCCCACATCACAAAGGTAATTTTTCTGTGCCTGTGGACCAGAACTACAGGAGATCAATTCCCACTGACTCAGTAGCTCCAGGAGTAGAAACTGTAAAAAACTTTTGGAGATTATTAACTTTGCTCAATTCTGCTTCTGTACAATCTGCTTTCGTAAGATGTGACTGGGAGCAACCCTGCGGGCTGCGCCTAGCCTTTGTAATTTAGAGTTTAGAATAAAGGAAATCGCAAGGCTGATCAAACAGGCAACTTACGCTGTAACTACATTCTTCCATGCTTTGTAACTTTTGTAATTGCTTGTTCAACTGAAAATCTTCCATTATTGTGAGTAATGTAACTGACTTTTTGACCCAAGTTTAACAAATCAAGTTCTGCCAACTCCCCCTGCTTTGGGATAAAAACTTGCTCTCTCTGAGTGTTTGGCGCTCGCGTTGCTCCCTGCTGTGTCAGTGAAGACGCGGGCCCGGGCTCAAGTTCATAATAAAGGCTTCCTAAATTTCAATTTGGCTGCCTGGTGGTCTTCATTCGCAGGTCGCCCCACAACTTTTGGGGCCCTGGCGAGGTACCCGAGAGGTAGGAGAGAGGGACCCCCCAGAAGGGGCTGGAGGCTCTCCCTCCTTTCGGGGACCTTAGCCGGAGCATCTGCCTCCGGTGGTCTTATTCTGACTCCAGGGTTCGACCCCACAACAGTTAATGCAGAAAGTGGGGGGACATCGGTGGGGAGAGCAGGGAGAGATAAGTTTTTGTTGATTTTTGCTGGCTGGTTTCTTCAAGGCCACAAGCATTCTGCAAAGCACTATAAATCTTTCTCTGCTCAGTTTTATTCCCTTTAACCCTTCTAATACACATAGAGAAAATCTCATTGTCCAGCCAGATTAAAAGGTTCCTATCTCCGAGCCTGGCATGGCGGGGTTACTGGGTGGATGCTTCTTGGGCTGCGTGGGAATGTTCAGCAAAGAAACTTTAAAATATAATATTTTATTGGCCTTACTAGAAAAGAATTAATTCTATAGTCAAGACTAAATCTCAAGGTTATTAAGGTACATTTTCTCGAAAGCAAAAGTATATTTAAAGTGTATTCATGAATATTAATCTTGTTGTGGGGTCTAACCCTGGAGTCAGAATAAGACCACCAGAGGCAGATGCTCCGGCTAAGGTCCCCGAAAGGAGGGAGAGCCTCCAGCCCCTTCTGGGGGGTCCCTCTCTCCTCCCTCTCCAGCCCCTTCTGGGGGGTCCCTCTCTCCTGCCTCTCGGGTACCTCGCCGGGGCCCCAAAAGTTGTGGGGCGACCCGCGAATGAAGACCACCAGGCAGCCAAATTGAAATTTAGGAAGCCTTTATTACAAACTCGAGCCCGGGCCCGCGTCTCCACTGACACAGCAGGGAGCAGCGTGAGCGCCGAACACTCGGAGCAAGCAAGTTTTATCCCCATTGCAGGGGGATTTGGCAGAACCTGATTGGTTAAACTTGGGTCAAAAATTCAGTTACATTGCTCACAATAATGGAAGATTTTCAGTTGAACAAGCAATTACAAAAGTTACAAAGCATGGGAGAATGTAGTGACAGCGTAAGTTGCCTGTTTGATCAGCCTTGCGATTTCCTTTATTCTAAATTCTAAATTCTAAATTACAAAGGCTGGGCGCAGCCCGCAGGGTTGCTCCTAGTCACATCCTGCTGGACATAGGATTGGAATGTAGATCTATCTTACGAAAGCAGATTGTACAGAAGCAGAATTGAGCAAAGTTAATAATCTCCAAAAGTTATTTACAGTTTCTACTCCTGGAGCTACTGAGTCAGTGGGAATTGATCTCCTGTAGTTCTGGTCCACAGGCACAGAAAAATTACCTTTGTGATGTGGATGGATTTACTTTAAAACAAAGGGCAGGAGTCATGACTGGCTGGAGCATGACGAACCACATGCTTCTGAGCGTGGGTCACCTGCCAAACCTTAATATACAGTTGGGGTCTCTGTCCTGACTTGGGGTCACTTACGCCAGAACATTCTAAGAAATGCTTACTGTTTACTTTTTGGTAATCATTGAAGAATTAAGGTTTCTAAGAATAAGAAATTCTAATAGATTTTAAAGGAAAAAGAAAAATATTAAAATAAAGATACTTAATAGAAGATCTAAGGCATAGTTATGCATTTTTGAAAAACATAGAAAGAAGGTTGGAAGGCTAATTTGAAAGTGTGAAGTTTATAAAGGTTATGTATGTAATAAGAAGGGACAAAGTAAGGTTTTAGTAGCAAGAAAAAAAAAAGCAGTCAGGACAGAGGCAGGTGTGACTTTAAAAACAAAACAAAACAAAAAAACACAACACTAAACTCCCAGGTGCCGAGTGGAGGAGAGACGGGGCTGAAGTCTGCAGCTGCCCTGGTGATTTAAAGCTGGTTGCTAGGCAGACCAAAGATTCAGCCACCGAGAGCCAGGTGAAAGAAGGTGGAGGGGCTAGATCCCTGAGTCACCTGCAGCCGATGGAAGCAGCAGCAGCAGCGAGAACGTGGGGGATGTCAGGCAGTGACCTGACACCCGAGCTGTTGCCCAATGAATTATGAATGTTTTACAACACACAATAAAAAACTTAAACATTTGACTTACTGGTTAAAAATAAAAATGGCAAACAACGGGCCCTTGAATCTGTGAAAGCAGCCAGCAATGGAGCTAGTAAAAGTTTCCTGGTTGCAAATGTACTGAAAGGGTTAAGACTTTAGCAGCAGTTTCTGGTACTGAAAGGAGTTGGGAAAAAAGACACTCCCTTGAGCTGGAGGACTCAGGACTTTAAACTCTCCTGGGGAAGTGGAGAAAGTTAACCCCTTAGACCAAGGGGTGGGCAAGACACCTGGTTGGGATGGGGGTTAGATGCCAGATTCCTACAAGAGACCGCAATCGCTGCCAGGGCTCCTCTATCTCAGCATAGTAGGGCCTGAAGCCCAAGCCACCACTGCAGGAGTGCTTTGCAATGTACAAACTTGTCTCTTCCTGCAGCCCAGGCTGTGTTTAGCTTACTCCTTAGAGCCAAAGGAATGGCAAGGCAGGAGAGGGTAAAGGAAAGGCACTCTCCATATACCGGAGAACCTTTAGGACTTTTAGACTCTCCTAGAGAGGAGGAGTCTGACTGAGGGACTGGCTGAAACCCTGAGGCTGCATGTTGAACTCTTAGACTGCAGTTTTCTGGGCATAGGTGCAAGTCCGGTTGTATAGAGTTAAGCTGCCTGTGTGCAGCAAACAACTTTCTCCCATGCCAGAATACATTTTAGGGAAATTGGACAGACTGTGTTTGCAGCTAGAGAGAAGAACTGACTGCTGCACACAAGCCCTGACAGTGGCTTACAGAGAACTGTGCAAGGTGACTCCCCTGCTACACTCTCAGGTGCTGGTTGTAGCCAAGTGCATAGATCACCCTGTATGGCATTAGAACAGTGTCCTACATGATGGACTTGGCTGCTGCCTTCTTCTCATGAACATGGCTCCAGAGAGACAAGGACAATTTTGCTTTGTGTAAAAAGGTAAAAAATAGACTTTAGTCACCTCCCTGAAATGTTTGTATAACCCTACCATGTGTCATGTTTGGTAGCAGAAAATTTGGCTGCCTGAAAGTGGCCACAGTGCCAATATTGTACTTCATTATGTCAATATGTTATATTAACCTTTGGTTCTCTTACAGATCTGAATACAGCTGCCACCAACTACTATAGACCTATGTAGGTCTACAGGCTTTAGTAGTCATTAGGAGTAACTGGTAAATGTCCAGTTTCCCACACTAAGCATCATTGTTATGGCCCTATGTTAGCTGGAAGAGGGTTATATAGGATTGAATCCCAAAAGAAGTAAAGGGTACCTAGCTGCCAAAAGAGCAGGTGCCCAAATGGGCAAGGAAAATCAAAAGATCTTAAAGCAGGTCAGTATATTTTTCTCCACATATAATTCCCCCAAAATTTAGCTGTACTTAATAAATAAATCATGGCAATACAGTTCTTTGCATAAATTAAATAAGACCGGTTTCCAATAGTGGTTTTATTGACTGAAAACTTTGACTGGAGTATCATGTTTTAAAGAGCCCTGTCTGAATTCTAAAGACTTGAAACCAATAAGAGTGCCACAGAAAAGGCATGGTATCCTGTTTGATAGCCTGCCGGGGTTCTTTTTCCAGCATTAAGAAGGGTTCAGCTGTGCGTAGATTAAGTAAGAGTCCAAAGATGGAAGATAATTTTGAAAGGCATTGGGGGTGAGAGGAGCTTTAGCTAAAGGAGCTAAGTTCTCCTTGTCTCAAGACCCCTTGCTTTTTATTAACACAAGTTGTCCTAAGGCAAGGTGGATATATACACTTCAAAGGGTAGGGTTTTCTACAGGAGCATTGTCAGATTGGGGAATAGTCTATGGCTGTTCAGATGTTGGGCCAACAGGAGGCAATAACATGTAGATTAAGATGCCCTGAGCTGTCTGGCAGCAAACAATCATCTATTCAAATCTTTTTCAGGTTTGGGGAAATGCTTTTAGCCATTCCCAACAGGTGATAACATATGTGACTCAGCCCTTGTTGAACCCCCAAGTTCCATCAACCTTTTGATGAAACTCTTGCAATTATGACATGCTGGAATTGGCTTCTGGCAATAACCCTGAAAATAAATGGTGCTGGAATGTCAGGCCCATACCCTACCATCACTGGCAGTTGGTCAGAGTAGAAGGGAAGCAATAAGGGCACCTCTGCATCCCTGTGGGACTCCCACACACTCTAGACTGCAAGGAGTAGGAGGGCTATTGAAATGGGCCTTAAAGCCTAGGGCCTGGGCCTGGGTAGAGCCACTGCAGGTGAGGACTTCACCTAACTCTGCAGATACTGCAGGCAGGCCTGATGGCAGCTGGATGGCTTGGCTTCCTGGCCCTATGGGGCACATTAAAATTCAATCATGAAATTCTGGCAAAGGTAGTCAGTTATCATTCTTATTGTGTTTATGCAAACAATCAGGCCAAATTAAATACAATAGATAAATTAGTCTTGATTGGGCTCTTTTAATAAACAAAGAAATAATTTTAAGGAAAAACATTATATTTCAATAAAAGTTATTAAAACTAAAATGTTTTCTTTCCCTCCTACCAGACCATTTGTTACAGTTTGTCTCCACCAGATCACAAGCCCACCTCCTTAGGTGCCCAGGCCTCATTGTCCCTCTGACAGACAGCAAGGATCTCTTGGCTCCGAAAGAAAACTCCTCCCCTCTTCAGCATGGTAGTAGCCAGAGGAGCCCACCAATGTCCATTTTCCCTGAAAGAATTCAGAGCCAGGATCCTTGAGGTAATATATTAGGCAGTAAGACAGACATGAGCAGAGCAAGGCCGATGGGCCAACTGGCACTACCAGATGTAACCAAGTCTTTCCACCTCTACATATATGAGATAAGGGGCTTTGACCAAACCATCTGGTCTCAGTCACTCATCCGTGGGATGTCCGCACAAAAGGCCAAATTAATTGCCCTTATTCAGGCTCTCCGGTGGGCAAAAGACAAATCAGTAACAATTTACACTGATAGCAGGTATGCATTTACAACAGATCATGTACACAATGCTATTTACAAGGAACAGGGATTTTTTTAGTTCAGCTGGGAAGGACATTAAAAATAGAAAAGAGATTTTGGCTCTACTAGAAGCCATCTACCTACCCAAAGTAGTGGCATTGGTCCACTGTAAGGGACACCAGAAAGGGGACTCCCCAGAAGCAAGAGGGAACCAAGCCACAGATGAAGTGGCCTGGGAGGCTAAAAACCAGTAGGGCCTCTACAGATTCTAGTGACTCTTCCAGACCCTGACTTACCCAACTAAGACAGAAACAGCCATCATAGTATCTAAAAAGTTACTCCAGGAAATAGTCCCCAGATTTAAAAAAAAAAAAAAAAAAGCTAAAATCCATAATCAATCTTTACTCAAGTCCTTACAGGCTTTACAGTCCACCCAAAGAGCAGTCCAGAAGCATGTCCAAGATGCTCTGCCTGTACTAACTTCTGATCCAGTTCATTCCTTTCACCCTGGTGACTCTGGGTAAAAAAAGTTACCACTCAAGGACTGACTCCTACCTGGAAGGGACCATACACCATCATCTTGACCACTCCTACAGCAGTCAAGGTCAAAGGGATCCCAACGTGGCTTCATCACACCCGGCTCAAGGAAGCACAGGCAAAATGGAGAATCCTGGACCCTTCGGACCCTCTAAAGATAAAACTTTCACGTGCGCCGTGTTATTAATTATCTTCATAGGACTTGGTAAAGGAGACCTCAAAGTTGAATGGGTTAACAACCCCCTCTCCAACAAAAACCCACAGGAGTCAATGATTTGACTCATTTACATAAAACCAGTGGGGAATGAAGCATAGTAATGATCTCTCCTTTGGGAAAACTGCTGTTTGAAACTACTGTTTTGAAGTTCTCTGCTATTGCTTGCTAGTCCCTTGTTCCATAAGTCAACTCTGTTATTTTTAGACGGTCTCTTATTCTATAAAAATAACTTTTTTTTAAATTAAGTAATAGAAGAGATAAACTTAACTGTCTGACCTTGCAAGCTAGCCATCTAAAGGGGCTGATACCGAGGAATCCAAGATGGCGGCGTAGGTAAACACCTAAACTGCTGCCTCGCACAACAATTTCAAAACTACAACTAAAAGACAAAATGTCCGTCACCCAGAACCACAGGAAAGCTGGCTGAGTGGAAGTTCTACAACTAGAAGGAAAGAGAAAAGAGCATTGAGACGTGCACAAGCGCTGAAAAGCTGAGGTACAGAGGAGCGAGATCCGGGCTGGTGGCAGGCATTGCTTTTTTCAACCGGAAGGGAGACAAGCCCCCGATTACTCGGAAATCCAGTTTCTGGGGAGATGTAGGGGACCCAAACTCCTACGGGGAAAAGCTGGACTGTCTGCCATTGGTTCGGAAAGTGAGGGGGGCTCGCTTGCAGAGCTGCACGCAGGAATAATTGTTTACTGCGCAGGGGCGTGGGACACGGGGACATGGCTGGAGACGCAGAGCCGGCTAACTGGCAGCCATCGCTGTTTGCCACACCCTAGCCTAGTGATGCCCTGAGACCCTGCCCCACACAACCTACAAACCCACCCAAGTTCCAAGCAGCAGCTTTAGCATAAGAACGGCCGCCCTATCGCAGCTTAACCTAGCAAACTTGCAGCCCGGGTCAAACAGCTCCAAAACCCCCAAACCACAAGCAAGGAGGGAGAAAACTGTAGCTCTCGCTGTAGCTCCTGCTGGGTGGCCTCAGACAGTAGCTGACCTGCACCCCATTGGAGATCCAGAAGCCAGTGTACCTAGTGGTCAGTGTGAGACACCAGATTTCAACAGTGACACATTCAAGAGGCAGACTCAGTGAGCACCAAAGCCCCACTGAAACAAGTCCTACACCATAAGCGTGCCTCCAGTGCAGCAGTTCTTCCATTATAGACACAGCGAGTCCTCACAGCCAATTGGCCTGGAGGTAAATTCCTCCCAGTGTACCAACAGCAATCAAGGTTTAACTACACTAGGACTTTGCACTCAGCCCACAAAGGGGTGTACCAAGAGCATCCACCTCAGGTGATTGGGGAGGCTGAGCTACTGGCCCCTATAGGTCACCTACCACACAAAGCCACTCTATCAACACAGGGAAGCAGCCAAAATGTGGAGACAAAGAAACATGTCACGAATGAAAGAAACGGGGGAAAGCAAACTACTGGACGACATAGAGTTCAGAACCACATTTATAAGGTTACTCAGGAATTTTCTAAAAACCGCTGAGAAACTTGATGAGACCTTTAAGAATCTTAATGAGAACGCAAAAAAAAAAAAAAAAAAAAAAAAAAAAAAAAAAAAAGGAAAAGGACCAGTCAGAAATGAAGCATACACTGTCTAAAATAAAGAACATACAGAAACGCAACTGTAGATTAACGTACCCCAAGAATCAAACCAAAGATCTGAAATATGAGGAAACAAAAAACACCCAACCAGAAAAACAAAAAGAAAAAAGAATCCAAAAATATGAAGATAGTGTAAGGAGCCTCTGGGACAACTTTAAGCGTACCAACATCTGAATTTTTGGGGTGGCAGACGAAGAGAGAGAGCAAAATATTGAAAACCTATTAGAAGAAATAATGACAGAAAACTTTCCCTACCTGGTAAAAGAAATAGACTTACAAGTGCAGGAAATGCACAGAACCCCATACAAGAGGAATCCAAAGAGGACCACACCAAGACACATCATAATTAAAATGCCAAGGGCAAAAGACAAAGAGAGAATCTTGAAAGCAGCAAGAGAAAAACGGTTAGTTACCTACAAGGGAGTACCCATACGACTGTCAGCTGATTTCTCAGCAGAAACTATGCAGGCCAGAAGGGAGTGGCAAGAAATATTCAAAGTGATGAACAGCAAGAACCTACAACCAAGATTACTCTACCCAGCAAAGCTATCATTCAGAGTTGAAGGTCAGGTAAAGAGCTTCACAGACAAGAAAAAGCTAAAGGAGTTCATCACCACCAAACGAGGATTACATGAAATGCTGAAGGGTATCCTTTAAGAAGAGGAAGAGGAAGAAAAAGGTAAAGATAAAAATTATGAACAACAAAATGACATCAAATACATACCTACCAACAAGTGAATCTAAAAATCAAGTGAATAAAAAATCTGAAGAACATAATGGACTGGTGAATATAATAGAATCAGGGACATAGAAAGGGAGTGGACTGACAATTCTCAGGGGGAAGGGGGAGTGAGGGTGTGGGAAGAAATAGGACAAAATTCTTACACCTATGGATGAAGACAGTTGGGGGGGGGGGAAGGGCATGAGGTGGGGTGGGGAATCAGGTGGAGGGGAACTATGGGGGGAATAAAAGAGGCACACTTGTAATAATCTGAACAATAAAGATTTATTTTAAAAAAATAAAGGGGCTGATACACTGATACTTATAATAATTCCCATATTCTCTTGCCAAGAGTTTGCTCATTATGTACCCAAGGTTACAGGTGTCTGTATAGATATGATATGTACTCAAGGTTACAAGTTGTCTGTATAAATATGACAGATATTTGGTTGATATGATATATACTGAAGGTTACAAGCTGTCTACAAAAATAACTTACACAAAGACCTGGAAGTATATAAAAACGGAATACTCCTTCCTGTGTTTGTTTAGAATTTGACAGAGATATTCTTCTCTGAACCTGCGTGCAATAAATGACTCCTAATTAATTGGCTTGTTTAGGCGTGTTGTATCTAGCTCACTGATTGACAAATACAACACCTTCAGGGTCTCAGTACTCTAAAAAAGAAGAGGGTCCCACCCAGTGTGGCTCGGTGGTTGAGCCACCTATAAACCAGGAGGTCACAGCTCAATTCCCAGTTGGGGCATATGCCTGGGTTGCGGGCTCGATTCCCAGTACGGATGTGCAGGAGGCAGCCAATCGACGATTCTCTCTCATCATTGATGTTTCTATCTCTTTTCCCTCTCCCTTCCTCTCCAAAATCAATAAAAATAATTTTTTTTTGTTAAAAAGAAGAGGATCCTAGGATAAGAGAAACAGAGACCCTTGGACTTTGAGCTGAATAAAGAGCCCACCCTACAGTTGGTTTGGGAGGTTCAGATTCCCCAGCAAGCTGCACAGATAACATGTAAGAATGTGATATCTGAAACCTGTAATGCAAAAAGGGCCCTACAGAGGGCCCCATCCTGAAAGAACCTTTGATTTTTTCCTTTTATCAGTTACATGTTATTTAGTTACAAAATGGATAATATCAAAGATGTCCTGAAAACTGTTAAAGGATATTCTCTAAAAACCAACCCCCTGCAATCACAGTTCTCCTCCCTAGAGGTAAATAATGCCAACCTCCCCATCCTTTCAAAGAGACCTGGAGGGTATTTGAAGAGAGCCAGATGGTAGAGAGCTTAGTTGGTTTTCTCCCTTCTTACTCAGGTTGTGTTAAAAATTGCACCCCATTGGAGCTCCCTCTGGCCGCTCCCTATAAAAGAACTCACTGTCCCTCAGGTCCTTTCTTCATCTTCCCAGCAGTGTAGGTAGAACAGGAAAAGCCTCGGGAAGCTCCATCACTGTGGTCCTGGCTTGGGCTAATGGATCAGTACTTCAGTCAACATTATCCTGGATGCCGGGTAAAATGGATCACTACTTCTGTCAACATTATCCTGGATGCCTGGTCCTCCCACCTGGTCACAGTCACTGGGGAGGTAAAAGCCCAGGGACACCAAGGCCCTGGACAGCAGGCTGGCTCTAGAACCAACTGAGGAATAATGAAGGTACATGGCATGAAGCCAGATCTCAACTTGAACAATCTCAGAATTTTCTGAAAATGACATTTCCCCCAATGTTCTGGGTTGTGTAAGAAGTAGTGAGTTCCCTGTCTTGTTTGCATCAGATTATCTGATTTCCAAGTTCTCTCTTTCCTTCTAGAGATGGCACCAGCCAAAGAGCTTCTTGGTCCCAGCAAGACCTGATAAGTTATCCCCCCTCCTCCCCCAAGAGTCTGAGGCACAAAGAACCAAAAGGGATGCAAAGCTCAATTGCCTGTGGATAATAGCTGGTCTGTCTACCAGGTGGTGCCAAATCCTTGCATTCATTTATTCAACAACTAGAGGCTCGGTGCATGAAATTCATATACAGGTAGAGTCCCTAGGCCTGGCCAGGGATCAGGGCCGATCATGTTCCCCATCTCCCTGCCTTCCCTCCTCCTTCCCCCACTCCCTCAGCACCCTGCCATCACCGCTGGTCGCCCGCCATATTCCGTGCCACCCCCAGTAGTCAGTGCACATCATAGCGAGCTATTGAACTCCCATTCTACTGGTCAAACTCCTGAGGGGACACTTAGCATATTAGCCTTTTATATATATATTTAGATTAGTAGTTAGGTGATTCCTAGGACTGGTATTGTCTCACCCAATAACTTAGTTATTTTAATGGGTCTCAAAATTCTGTGACAGATTTTTGGTCATGTTGTTTCCATTAAAGAGTACTGATTAAAACTAATAACTTAAAAACTTCCACATACACACAAAAGAACCAAATGGTCCACAAAACATTCTCCTTTCCTTCTGAAGGTTTTCCGATGCATTATAATCATTAACCAGTCTTTTACTATTAAACTTAAATGGCCAATTGAGACAAACAGTTCCGAGGCCGTTCTCCCACCACTGAATAAGACTGGGGTGGCAGGTTTTGGGAATAATATTCATTTAGCTTCTGAGTTTTCTGGGCAGACTTGGTCACTTTGCCAGCTCCAGCTGCCTTCTCGTCCACTGCTTTGATGACACCCACAGCAACTGTCTGTCTCATGCCACAAACACTGTAACGGCCCAGAGGAGGGTAGTTAGAGAAGCTCTAACACACATGTGCTTGTCAGGAATCACATCAACGATGGCAGCATCACCAGATTTCAAAAATTTAGGGCCATCTTCCAGCTTTTTCCTAGAATGACAATCAATCTTCTCCTTCAGCTCAGCATATTTGCAAGCAACATGAGCTGTGTGACCATCCAGCACCGGTGCATAGCCAGCACTGATCTGGCCTGGGTGGTTCAGGATAATCACCTGAGCTGTGAAGCCAGCTTGCTTCCATTGGTGTGTCACCAGCCACATTGCCTCAGCGAACATCTTTGACAGATGCGTTCTTGACGTTGAAGCCCACCTTGTCCCCAGGAAGAGCTTCACTCAAAGCTTCATGGTGCATTTCAACAGGTTTCACTTCAGTTGCAACACTGACTGGAGCAAAGGTGACCACCATGCCAGGCTTGAGAACACCAGTCTCCACTCTGCCCACAGGGACAGTACCAATACCACCAATTTTGTAGACATCAAGGAGGGGCAGACGCAGGGGCTTGTCAGTTGGACGAGTTGGTGGAAGGATGGCATCCAGAGCTCCAAGCAGTGTGGTTCCACTGGCATTGCCATCTTTACGGGTGATCTTTCATCCCTTGAACCAAGGCATATTAGCACTTGGCTCCAGCATGTGGTCACCATTCCAACCAGAAATTGGCACAAATGCTACTGTGTCAGGGTTGTAGCCAATTTTCTTAATGTAGGTGCTGACTTCTTTAACAATTTCCTCGTATCTTTTCTGGCTGTAGGATGGCTCAGTGGAATCCATTTTGTTAACACCAACAATCAGCTGTTTCACACCCAGTGTGTAGGCCAGGAGGGCATGCTCACAGTTCTGTCCATTCTTGGAGATGCCTGCTTCAAATTCACCAACATCAGCAGCAACAATCAGGACAATACAGTCAGCCTGCGATGTGACCATAATCATGTTTTTGAAATCTCTGTGCCCTGGGGCATCAATGATGGTCACATAATTCTTGCTGGTCTCGAATTTCCACAGGGAGATATCAATGGTGACAGCACGCTCCCAGTCAGCTTTCAGTTTATCCAAGACCCAGGCATACTTGAAGGAGTCCTTCCCCATCTCAGCAGCCTCCTTCTCAAATTTGCTTGCTGGTTCTTTTGTCGATCCCACCACATTTGTAAATCAGACGGCCAGTAGTGGTAGACTTGCCGGAATCTACGTGTCCAATGACAATGATGTTGATGTGAGTCTTCCTTTCCCATTTTGGTTTTGATTTAGTGGTGGTTTTCACGACACCTGTGTTTTGGCGGCAAACCTGTTGCTAAAAAGGGAAGAATACAACTTTAACAAAGCAAGTTCCCTCCCTCATGGGACTCACATTTTAGTTTTTGTGGGAGGAGAAAGAGAGCAGACAATAATTAAGATAATAACAATATAGAATAGGATAGGTTGTGGTAAGTGGTATGGAAAATTTGGTAGGTAAGAATCCAAATGATTGCAGTTCTTTCTATTTTTAGGAATAGAAAATATATGGGGTGGAATAAGAACCATCTGCTTTTTTTGTTGTTGTTAATCCTCACTTGGGGAAATTTTTCCATGGATTTTAGAGACTGTAGAAGGGAGAAACATGGATGTGAGAGAGACATATAGATTGGTTGCCTCTTGTACACACCCTGACTGGGGCTGGGATCGAGCCTGCAACCCAGGTATGTGCCCTTGCCCCGAGACCTTACAGTCCTTGGACTGATGCTCTAACCACTGAGCAACTGGCTAGGGCAGAACCATATACTTTTGATAGACTTTTTTGTTTCCAAAAGAGTTACGGTAAAATCCCACCACCTTGGAGATTACCTCCTTGGAGACTGTTCAATAGGCCACTGGAATGTCATGTTGGATCATTGAGAGGCTCAGAAAAACACCCGACTCCTTGTCCTGCCCACACTGATTTATGAAAAGGGGTGCTTTTGCTAGGCTTGCTATCTGGCTTTCTACATTTAAAATAATTTTAAATCTTTTATTGTTTAAAGTATTATATATGTCTCCTTTCCCCCCCACTGACTTCTCCTCGACTGTTCCCACCCCACAGCACATGCCTTCACCCTCCTACTGTCTGTACTGTTATGCTTATATGCATGCATACAAGTCCTTTAGTTACCCGCCTCCCTACCCCCCGACTGCCTTCCACCTGAGGTTGGATGGTCTGTTTGATGCTTCTCTGTCTCTGGATCTATTTTTGTTCATCAGTTTATGTTGTTCATTATATTCCACAAATGAGTGAGATCATGTGATATTTATCTTTCTCCAACTGGCTTATTTCGCTTAGTATAATGCTTTCCAGGTCCATCCATGCTGTTGCAAATGGTAAGAGTTCCTTCTTTTTTTACAGCAGTGTAGTATTCCATTGTGTAGATGTACCACTGTTTTTTAATCCACTCATCTGCTGATGGGCACTTAGGCTGTTTTCAAATCTTAACTTTTGTAATTGTGCTGCTATGAACATAAGGGTGCATACATCCTTTCTGATTTCTTCGGACATATTCCTAGAAGTGGGATTACTGGGTCAAATGGCAGTTCCACTTTTAGTTTTTTGAGGAAACTCTATACTGTTCTCCACAGTGGCTGCAACAGTCCAGCAGTACATGAGGCTTCCTTTTTCTCTGCATCCTCTCGACCTCTTGTTGTTTGTTGATGATAGCCGTTCTGACAGGTGTGTGATGGTACCTTATTGTCGCATCTCTTGGATGATCAGTGACGTTGAGCAGGTTTTCATATGTCTCTTGGCCTTCTGTATGTCCTCTTTTGAAAAGTATCTATTTAGGTCCATTGTCCATTTTTTGATTGGGTTGTTTATCTTCCCTTTGTTAAATTGCATGAGTTCCCTGTAAATGTTGGAGATTAAACCCTTATCGGATATAACATTGGCAAATGTGTTCTCCCATGCTGCGGGCTCTCTTGTTGTTTTGTGGATGGTTCCTTTTGCTGTGCAGAAGCTTTTTAATTTGATGTAGTCCCATTTGTTTATTTTCTCCTTAGTTTTCATTGCCCTAGGAGCTGTATCGGTAAAGATATTGCTACGACATATGCCTGATATTTTGCTGCCTATGGATTCTTCTAAGATTTTTATGGTTTGCCTTCTTACATTTAGGTCCTTTATCCATTTTATTTTTGTGTATGGTGTAAGTTGTTGGTCTAGTTTCATTTTTTTGCATGAATTGTTCCAGTGATCCCAACACCATTTATTGAAGAGACTATCTTGACTCCATTGTATGCTTTTGCCTCCTTTGTCAAATATTAATTGAACATAATGGCTTCGGTTGATTTCTGAGTTCTCTGTTCAGTTCCATTGGACTACATGTCTGTTCTTGTGCCAGTACCAGACAGTTTTAAAAACAGTGACTTTGTAATATAGATTGATATTTGGTATTGTGATCCCTCCAACTTTGTTCTTCTTTCTCAGGATTGCTGAGGCTATTCGGGGTCCTTTTTGTTTATTCCATATAAATTTTTGGAAAGTTTGTTCAAGGCCTGTGAAATATTCCATTGGTATCTTAATGGGGATTGCAATGAATCTATAGATAGCTTTGGGTAGTACGGACATTTTGATGATGTTGATTCTACTGATCCATGAACATGGTATATTCTTCCACTTGTGTATATCTTCCTCTATCGCTTTTTTCAACATCCTGTAAGTTTGCCAAGTACAGGTCTTTTACCTCCTCAGTTAAGTTTATTCCTAGTTATCTTAATTTTTTTGTTGCAATGGTAAATGGGATTGTTTTTTTAGTTATGCTTTCTGTAAGTTCAGTTTTTATCAGGTATAACAATGCCATAGCTTTCTGGGTGTTAATTTTGTATCTTGCTGCATTGCTGCTAATTCATTTATTAGATATAGTAGTTTTTTGATGGAGTCTTTAGAGTTTTCTATGTACAATATCATGTCATCTGTGAATAATGACAGTTTTACTTCTTTTTTCCAATTTGGATACCTTTTATTTCTTCTTGTTGTCTGATTGCTATGGCTGGCACTTCCAATACTATGTTGAACAGGAATGTTGAAAGTGGGCATCCCTGTCTTGTTCCAGGGAAATGATTTTAGTATTTGTCAATTAAGTTTGATGTTGGCTATAGGTTTGTCACATAAGGCTTTTATTATGTTGAGGTATGATCCCTCTATTCCCACTTTGCTGAGAGTTTTTATCAAGAAAGGGTGTTGGATTTTGTCAAATGCTTTTTCTGCATCAATTAATATGATTATGTGATTTTTGCCTCTCAATTTGTTTATGCAATGTATAATGTTTACTGATTTGTGGATATTATACCATTCTTGTATCCCCAGAATAAATCCCACTTGGTCATGGTGTCTGATCTTTCTAACGTAATGCTGGATCCGATATGCCAGAATTTTGTTGAGGATTTTAGCATCTATGTTCATCAGGGATATTGGCCTGTAATTCTCTTTCCTTGTAGTGTCTTTATCTGGTTTTGGGATTAGGGTAATGCTGGCTTCATAGAAAGAGCTTGGAAGTGTTTCTTCCTCTTGAATTTTTTGGAATAGTCTGAGGAGGACAGGTTTTAGTTCTTCTTTGAATGTTTGGTAAAACTCCACTGTGAAGCCATCTGGACCAGGGTTTTTGTGTGCTGAAAGATTTTTTTTTAATTAGTGCTTCAATATCCTCCATCATTATTGGCCTATTCAGATTTTTTTGATTCTTCCTGATTGAGTTTTGGAATGTTGCATTTTTCTAGGAATATGTCCATTTCTTCTCGGTTGACCAGTTTGTTGGAATAGAGTTGTTCATAGTATTTTTCTTTTATAATCCTTTGTATTTCTGTGGGGTCTGTTGTTACTTCGCCTCTTCCATTTCTGATTTGTTTATTTGAGTCCTCTCTCTTTGCTTTTTGGTGAGCCTGGCTAGAGGTTCATCAATCTTGTTTATCCTTTCAAAGAATCAGCTCTTTTTTTTTTTTTGGTCTCTATGTCATTTATTTCTGCTCTGCTTTTATTATTTCCTTCCTTCTGCTCATTCTGGGCTTTTCTTGTTGCTCTCTTTCTAATTCTTTATGTTGTAGAGTTAGATGATTATTACCAGTTTTTCTTGTGTTTTGAGGTAGGCCTGTAATGCTATGAACTTCCCTCTCAGGACTGCTTTCACTGTGTCAGAGAGATTTTGGATTGCTGTGTTTTTATTGTCATTTGTTTCCAGGATGTTATTATTTATTTATTCTTTGATCTCTTTGGTAACTCAATCATTGTTTAATAACATGCTATTTAGCCTCCAAGTGTTTGATTTTTTTATTGTTTTGATTGTAGGTGATTTCTAATATTATGCCATTGTGATCTGAGAAGATGCTTGATATGATTTCAATCTTCTTGAATTTGAATAGACTTTGACTGTGTCCCAATATGTGATCTATCTTGGAAAATATCCCATGTGCACTTGAGAGGAATGTATATTCTGTATCTTTGGGGTGAAATGCTCTGAAGATGTCAATTAAGTCTATCTGATCTAATGAGTCTTTTAGGATTGCTGTTTCTTTGTTGATTTTTTGGTTAGAAGATTTATCCAGTGATGTCAATGGGGTATTAAAGTCCCTTACTCTGATTTTCTTGTTGTCAGTCTCTTTCTTGATATCGTCCAGAAGGCTTTTTATATATTTGGGTGCTCCTGCATTGGGTGCATATATGTTTACCAGAGTTTTATCCTCTTGTTGCATAAATCCCTTTAGTATTATGCAGTGGCCTTCCTTATCTCTTGTTATGTCCTTCACTTTGAAGCCTATTGTGTTGGATATAAGTATTGCTACCCCAGCTTTTTTTTTTTTTTTTAAATTTCCATTTGCCTAAAAAATATTTTCCATCCCTTCACTTTTGGTCTGTGTGAGTTCCTTGTTCTGGGGTGGGTATCTTGTAGACAGCATATATATGGGTCATGTTTTCTTATCCATTCAGCCACCCAATGTCTTTTTTTTTTAAAAAACATTTTCTTTTCTTTTTTTATTTTTTAAAATATATTTTTACTGACTTTTTTTACAGAGAGGAAGGGAGAGGGATAGAGAGTTAGAAACATTGATGAGAGAGAGACATCGATCAGCTGCCTCCTGCACACTCCCTACTGGGGATGTGTCTGCAACCCAGGTACATGCCCTTGACTGGAATCGAACCCAGGACCCTTCAGTCCACAGGCTGATGCTCTATCCACTGAGCCAAACCAGTCAGGGCCACACAATGTCTTTTGATTGGAGCATTTAATCCATTTACATTTAAGGTTATTATTGATAGGTACTTATTTGTAGCCATTTTTATTCTTTATGCCTGTGTTCCTTCTTCCCTTTCTATTTCTTCTTTTTATAACAGTCCCTTTAGCATTTCTTGCATTGCTGGCTTGGTTGTGATAAACTCCCTTAGACTGTTTTTTGTCTGCGAAGCTTCTGATTTCCTTTTCAATTTTGAATGATAGACTTACTGGATAGAGTATTCTTGGATTCAGTCCCTTGCTTTGCATCACTTTGTATACTTCATTCCATTCCCTTCTGTCCTGATGTGTTTCTGTTGAGAAATCATTTGATAGTCTAATGGGAGATCCCTTGTAGGTAACTCTCTGTCTCTCTCTTGCACAGATTCTCTCTTTGTCATTAACGTTTGCCATTGTAATTATGATGTGTCTTGGTATGGGTCTTTTGGGTTCATCTTGATTGGGTCTCTCTGTGATTGTGTGACTATTTTCTTCCTAAAACAGAGAAGTTTCCTGTCATTTCTTCAAATAAGTTTTCTAATCCTTGCTCTTCTTTTTGTCCTTCTGGTACACCTACCATATGGATGTTACTTCATTTCATGTTGTCCCAAAGGTCCCTAAAGCTCTCCTCCTGCTTTTTAATTTTTTTCTCCAATTGCTGTTCAGATTGGGTGTTTTTCTGCCCTGTCTTCTAACTTGCTTATTTGGTCCTTTGCTTCTTCTGATCTACCATTGAAACCTTCCATTGTGTTTTTTATTATAGTTATATCTTTCTTAATTTCCTCTTGTTTCTTACATAAATTGTTGATTTTCTCATCCAGCTGGTTTAGGAACTGTATGGCCCTTATTCTGAATTCTTTTTCTGACAGATTGCATGCCTCCATTTCATTTAATTCCTTTCCTGGTGATTACTCCTTTTTTTTCCTTTGGGGGTTTTCTCTTTATCTCCCCATTTTTGCTGTATCTTTCTGGCCCTGGATTCCCTGCTTGGGATCTGAGGTGTTAAAGCCCCTAGTGGTTCAATGATCTAGGACTTGCTAGACCAGAGGCTGGTCTGCCTTGAATTTCACATCTTTATTGTCTCTTCTTGGAGTTGTACCCCTTTCTCCCCTAGTTCTGGTCCTTCAGTTGTCCACTTGAGATTCTTAGGGTCAGTGGGGGTGTGTGCACAGTTCCTCTGGTGTGCAACTCCCTGTCAGGGTTCAGAGCCCCCTGGCATGCAATTCACTGTGTGGCTCTGGCACCCAAGGCAGGATGGTGCTCTAGGAACTCTGGCAGCACACATGCAGCATGGTCCTGTGACCAGTGGCTGGGCACAACAGGTTACACCAGCAGCTCTGACTTGGGCCAGGGGTAGGTTGTGTGCCAGGTGATAACTCTGTCTGTTCTGGGGGAGGGGCGGAGCCTGTACCGGCCCAGGGGCTCATGCTGGGGGGCAGAGTCTGTGGTGTGCTTGGCAATAGTGGTGCACACTCTGAGTCAAACCAAGGGGTCCAGGTGTCAAGTCAGGTGGGGCCTGTGGCTGAAGTGGTGGGCTTGGTGGGAGGGTCGCACAATCCAAGACTCACCAAGAATCCAGGAGCTGAGTTGCATGGCTAGCCTCTGTCTTCTTGACCCCAAACACTGATGTTACAGTTCCACACAGGAGATCCACTGAGATCCAGAGAGGATCCCATGGATTTCTCTTGCTGTCCCCATTCTCTTCTCAAAAGTGCTGAGCGACTGCTTCTTCTGTTTGAGTGACAGGGTCTTTTTATACTTTGATGCTTTTGGTGTTTAACCTTTAGTTTACTGTGGCCCATCAACTAGCCCTGCCTTCGCACTCACTCCTTCCATGAAATAAAAGGCTGTCTGAGCTATAAGTTCATCATTAATAAATCACGTAGGAAAAGCAAGACCCACGCTCAGAGCCAGGTTTCCCCTCATCCACGGCAGAGATGTTCTAGGCCAGTGGTTCTCAACCTTTGTAATGCCGCAACCCACAGGTTGAGAACCACTAGCAGGGTCACCTAAGACCATCGGAAAACACATTATGATTCATAACAGTATCAAAATTACAGTTATGAAGTAGCAACAGAAATAATTTTGTGGTTGGGAGTCACCACAACACGAGGAACTGTATTAAAGGGTCACGGCATTAGAAAGGTTGAGAACCACTGTTCTAGGTGTTTCCAGCAATTTTTGGTGGTGACTTTAAACAGTGGTATTTCTCTCCTGGTTCAATGGAGGTTGGGAGGTAAAATGTCATGGGAAAGTTGGGCCAGAAGAGTAGAGATGTGCTTACCCCCCAACAACTCGCCCAACAACACCCCCAAATGGCTCTAGTAGAGAACTAACAGTTCAAGCCACCACGTGTGACAATACCCACTCACATCTGCATGCCTGGGCCAGGTGCTTCCCAGGCATTGCCTCATGCAGTCCTTTCAGAGAGCCCAGGGGCACATCTGAGCAGCAACCCCCACGCCTCCATTCTTCAGACCAGAAGACCAAGGTTAGAATAGCAAATGGCCTGCACCTGGCCATCTTATAAGTGGCTGGGCCAGAATTTCAGCTCAAGGCTTTGGGATTCCAAAGACCCTGCATTTTGTTAGTACAACAACTTTATACTTCAAATCCCAAACTAATACAAACAACCAACATTGATTATGCCAAGCACTGTGCTATATGCTTCCACAAACTATTCCATCTAATCAGAACCACAACAAAACAACCATATCCTGGCTGGTAGCTCAGTTGGTTAGAGTTTCATAGTGTCATTCAGATACGCCAAGGTTGTGGGTTTGATCCCTGGTCTGGGCACATACAAGAAGCAATCAATAAATGGAACAACAAATCTCTCTCTCTCTCTCTCTCTCTCTCTCTCCTCTCTCTCTCTCCCTCCCTCTCTCTCTCATCAATAAAAATACACATAAGAGATTAGGTATCACTATTGTCACCCCCATTTTATGAATAAGGAAACCAAAGCTTAGAGAAAGGAGGTCAGTGAAGGTCAAAGAAATGGTAAATGGCAGGCCTGAGGCTTCAACTGAAATCTTTCTGCCTCCAGAGCACTGGCTTTAAATACTAGGCAACACTGCCATTTGCCTCTCATTTAAATGAGAACATTGGAGGGACAGGGCTGGGAAAGGGGAGCCAGTGAGCCTCAGAGAACAGTGAGAGAGCTGCATTTGACTTTGTTTGTTCATTCATGCTGCATGTCATCCCACAAGAATTAGAGGTGACTTCATATGGTTTGTTTTTCTTTTCCCTTTATTGCTGAAAGTATTACAGATGTCCCTCCCTTCTCTGCCCATTGACCCTCTCCACCCCGCTCCCACCTATATGGTTTGTCTTTCTAACAACTGTGTCTCCATGCAGGCCTATGATTGCCCTCTGCCCTATCCTACCTGAGTAGCTTCTTCCTTCTGAATCATCTAATTCCTGCCAAGTTTTCTACCCTATGTGTGGCCAGGAGCTATTTGGTTATGTACACACTCTTGGAAACTGCTGACCAGAGAGGACTACTTATGCAAACTTCCCTTTTCTGTGACAATCCGAGACCTCCTAGACAATCCCCAGTTCCAGCTAAGACGGAGGCAAATGAGAGGTGAATGGCAGCTTCTGTGTGTGTGTGTGCGTGTGTGTGTGTGTGTGTGTGTGTGTTTGGAACTGGAACTGAAAATCTGCAAGCCCTACTATAAGTTGGCTGGTCTTTGGTAAGTGTCCTAACCTCTCTGATACTTCATTTTCTTAACTGCAAAATGAAGGTGGTGATATCAAGTAGGGTATCTATGGGGATATGCACAGGCTGTGCCTAGAACAGTGGCTGGTATATAGCAGGTGATCAATGTAATGTTAGACAGCTGTGCATGGGGTGGAGGGTACAGAGGGGAGTAAAAAAGACCCAGAAGGTCAATACTTGGAAAAAGATTCCACTATGCAGTAGTGGGTTCACATTACATAAAGATTGTGGCTTTCATTTTCTAAAAAGTTTTCATACCCAACAGGGGGGTGGGCTTTAGAATTCGCTGGGTGCTACAGGGCACCTAAACATTTATTGAGCCCTTACCCTTATTAGACACAGTGTCTATTGCACTTGGATTGTCCCTGGCAAGGAGATTTTTGTAGATTATCTTACTAATCCTGTGGACAGTTGGGTGGTAGGTATTGTTACTGTGCCTTCAAGTTCAGAGACACAAATAGTGGCCAAAATCACTCAGCTGGTAGGCAGTGGAACCAAACCTGGCTGTGTAACGCTAAGATCCCCTGGGACACACTAAGTCTGTTATCTGATAAAATAGTGTTTTCAGGCTAAAGTCTCAAGAAATCAGAGCTCTGTTGCTGGATCTCAAGGCACTGTGGGCCTGAGCATAGAGTAGTGGGCCGAGCCACCTCTCAAAAGCCAGTGCCAAACTGAACTTAAAGTATTTCAAATGATTGTATTATATATTATATATCATGTATTATGCATTAGGCATCACGTATCATGTATCGCATGTTACATATTATATATCATATGTTATATATCATATATTGTATATTGTATATCATATATCATATGTTATATATTATACTAGAGGCCCAGTGCACGAGAGTCATGCACTGGCACGGGGGGGGGGGGAGGGGGGTGGTTCCTCAGCCCGGCCTCTGCCCTCTCACAGTCTGAGACCCCTTGGCAGACATCCCTCTCATATCCTGGGGCTCTCACAAGTCCAGGACCCCTCGTTCCTTACCGCCTGCCTGCAGCGGAGGCGGGAGAGGCTCCCGCCACCACTGCTGCACTCGCCAGCCATAAGACCGGCTTCTGGCTGAGCACACACCCCCTCTGGGAGTGCACTGACCACCACCTGTCTCCTTAGGCTTTTATTGTAACAGCAGCTTGAACTAAAATTAACTATTAGATGCTATCAGCAGGGTAAGTATCCTTGAGAAGACACATGCATCTGTAGTGTCCTTTAAGCAAGGGCATCTAAAGAATAAACATAAAGATTCCAGCAAAACACCCTTGTTTGGAAAAGTCAAGGCAGGGTCTGCCGCCTTTGGCAAGGTCCCCCTAGAGGCCTCTAACTTTTCAGAGAATCCTCCTTACAGACTTTCCAACCAAGTCCTGTACTTCCCCACACTCTGTGGCACACCGAAAAATATGTTATATTTTTTGCCACTCTGACCAAAAATAGATATTATTTTTATTCATCCACACTGGCTGGCTATTGTTGTGTTGGCTGTTGTCATTATTTAAAATTGACATTCTAAGGGAAAAGAGGTCAGTGCTCCTGACTAAATAGTCAGGTATTGCATGTTTTAAAAATTCTTGTGGTACACAGGTTGAAAATCACTGCCTTAGATTATAAAGCCCAAGAGGGTATGAACGCTTGCAGCCTAAATAATATCTGATGGTATCTAAAACCATATGTGGCACAGCAAATATTTGATGAATGAAAAATATATTTATCTTTAATTCAGACATTTTGTAGGCACACTGTATCTTCACTCCAATTTTCATCTTTTACTTTTCCAAATTATGGCAAAAAGGGAAAATCTAACATTTTGTTGCGTTCCAATGTCAGGCATTGTGAGGAATATCTATATATACAAAAGCCTAAGTGACCACTCGACCGTTCAACCAGTTGCTCTGACATGAACTGACCACCAGGGGGCATACACTCAACACAGGAGCTGGCCCCTATGGGAGCGCTGCTCAGATGACCAATGCCAGGCTCATGGCTGGTGAGTGCAGCTGCAGCAGTGCAAGCCTCTCCCGTGGACACTCCCCCTGTCTGCCCCTCCCCCATCCAGACCAGGATGGGATTGGGATGGGGACCAGCATTGGGACTGACTGGACGTGAGCCTGCAGCTGATTTTTAATCATGGGCGCACTGGTATTGCCCTAGGACGGGCGCATGGAGACCACAGTGGAGCCAGCCTAAGGTGAGGCAGTGGTGGCAGGCACAGCGGGGCTGGGATGAGCGGGTTCAGCGGTGTCTGGCTGGGGCTCGGGCTCCTTCCCAGCTGCCTGACACTTCGCACACTACTACATCCCTCGGGGGAAGTTGGACTGCCAGTTTCAGCCAGATCCCTGCAGGCCAAGCCAAGGGACCCCACCAGTGCATGAATCTGTGCACCAGGCCTCCAGTGTATACATACACATATACATATACATAGTTATAGACACAGATATACATGTTGTTATAAATATCCCTATAGTAATACATAGTGAAATATGTCAATATTAATATGGAAATAGATATAAACACAGCTATCGATGTAGTTATAGGTATAGCTATGATAAAGTTATAGCTACAGATAGTGACAGCACATATTGGCATAATTATAGATATAGAAATTGACAGTTATAAAGACAGTTATACATGCAGATAGAGATGGACATGTAAGTATAGATATCCCCATGTTTAGCCTTCTTAATGTATTAATGCAGAAGCTGGACACTGCGGTGTCTGCTCAGCATTGTATCCCTGTTCCTTCTCATTAGACGCTAGTTCCAAAGCTCAAGCAGCCATCTTTTATGAAGCCTGATTGTTCAATGAGTTTCCCCAGAGAGAGTGTTGGTTAGCAGAAACCCCCAGACCGGGATTATTCATCTGTGCTGCGTCTGTGCTCACATGCTTCACACAGGATGTCATTCATTCACTACTCCAGGTGTTGCTAATATTTCCATATTTTAGAGGGAGGTTAAGAAAATTGCCCAAAGCTGGGTAGGTGAGGAGGGAGGGGCTGGCATTCAAACCTGTGCCACTTGGCTCCTAAGGGCACGCTCTCAGCTCCCACAGTCCTCCCAGCTGGGTGCTTGTGGCACTTGGCCCTCTCACATGATGAAGATTAAATTAGAATTTCAAACACGTTTACAGGATAAGATAATGCCAAAGTCATTTATTTGTTGTTTGATTAAGAGAGGTATATTAGATAGCTAGGTCTGCTGTTACAAGAACCACAGCCTGGGGGGCTTAAACCTCAGGAATTTACTTCTCACAGCTCAGGAGGCAAGAAGTCTGAGATCAAGGTGTCTACAGGGGGGTCTCTTCTTGGGCTTAGCTCTGGGCTTGAAGTTGTCCTTTCATGTTCACACCACATTCTCCCTCTACGTGTCTGTGTCCCAATCTCTTCTTATAAGGACATCAGTTACATTGGATTAGGGTCTACCTAGTGACCTCATTTTAACTTAATTACCTTTTTAAAGATTCTTCCTCCAGCCCTCACTGGTGTATTTTTAGTGGTTAGAGCATTGGCCTGCACATAGAAGGGTCCTGGGTTCAATTCCTGGTCAGGGCACATACCTGGGTTGCAAGTTCCATCCAGTGCCACAGGCGCATGCGGAAGGCAACCAATCCATGTGTGTCTCTCACATCAATCTCTCTCTTTCTCTCTCCTCCACCACCCCCTTTCCACTCTCTCTGAAAAACAATGGAAAAATATCCTCAGGTGAGGATTAACTAACTAAATAACTAAATAGAAAAGGTCTCCTTAGGTGAGGACTAACAACAAAAAACGACTGCCCTAACCGGTTTGGCTCAGTGGATAAAGTGCCAGCCTACGGGACTGAAGGTTCCCAGGGTCCCAGGTTAGATTCCAGTCAAGGGCATGTACCTTGGTTACGGGCACATCTCTAGGAGGGGGTGTGCAGGAGTCAGCTGATCGATGTTTCTAACTCTCTATCCCTCTCCTTTCTTCTCTGAAAAGAAATCAATAAAATGTATATGAAAAAAAGATTCTTCCTCCAAATATAGTCTGATTCTGAGGCTTAATTAATTTCTTTGTTATTTCACTCCCTTTGGTTTAAGGTTTTTTTTTTTTTTAACTGACCTTGGGTAGTTTAAGGGATCTTCTGAGGTCCTGTGTATGAAAATAACAATGGAGACTGGTATTCTTGCTCTAAACCAGTTGGTGCTGGTGGAGGAAGGTACATGTTGGAAAAAATGACAGGGAAAATGGGCTTCTTGGAGCAGCTCTGCTACTAAACTTGCCTTGCAGCCTGGAGAATTTCCTCTTGTGGTGTTGACTTAGATCAGGGTTTTTAAGCTCAAATGTTCACAGAAGCTGAACAATAAGTGGAGAAACAGGGGGTGTGTGGCAAAATAAGGAGTGGTGGGAACCCTGCAAAGTTGGAGAATGTCCCTAATCCATTTTCTCAGTGGTTAGAGTCAGCTGTCAGACTGAAGGGTTGGTGTGAGCTGGGGGAGGGGGAGAGGGGAGAGGCAACCAATCGAGGTGTCTCTCACATTGATGTTTCTCTTTCCCTGTCTCTCTCCTTCCCTTCCTCTCTCTCTAGAAATCAATGGGGAAAATATCCTCAGGTGAGGATTAACAACAAACAAATAAACAAACAAAAACACCAAAAAATGGAGCAGATAATTTCTTCGCCAAAGGAAATGTGTTTGAGGGCCAAGTCTGGATCAGCTGATACCTCAGGGCCTTTCTTCCAAAGGTGCTCCGACAAAACAAAAGATAGTACTGTTAGTTGGCAGGCTCTAAAAAGGAAGAGGCTTATTGTAGTTCCTGTGGCCTAAGGACCATGCTGACAAGCAAACTCTAAGGGGTGAACTTCTCATATGTCTGTGCTCTTTTCTGCAGACAGTAATCCAATGACATATTAAGCTATGGTTTTCCTACTGGGAATGCAGAGCAGGGTTCTGGGGGCAGCATCAAAATTAATTAAGGTTAGGTTATTATGGGTCAAAAGGACCTGAGACCAGCCAGTGTGGCTCAGTGGTTGAGCATCGACCTGTGAAGCAGGAGGTCACAGTTTGATTCCTGGGTTGTGGGCTTAATTCCCGTGGGGTGGGGGGGACGTGCCAGAGGCAGCCGATCTGTGATTCTCTCTCATCATTGATGTTTCTATCCCTCTCTCCTTCTCCCTTCCTCTCTGAAATCAATAAAAATATATTTTTAAAAAGGACCTGAAAGTAAGCTGAGTCAAGTTTTATTGGTTTATTCTGGGTGTCTGTGATCAAGCAGTAGCATCTAACTGCTGAAACCAGGTGAGGGGGCTTCCCTGTTTGCAGTGTTGATGTGCTTGAACCTCCAATCTGTTTGTGAGGCCACCTTCCCTCAGTCAACATTCTCATGGAAAGATAATTCTAGCATAAGCCACTTTTTACACTCAAACTTCAAGAAGGACCCTACGAAAACAGGGTTTTGATTCTGTAACTGGACAAACAATGGGTCCATGCTTGAGCCAATTAAGCAGAGACAGGCTTGAATCATATATGAACATTTATTCCAATACTAAAGGCCCGGTGCACAAAATTTGTGCATGGGTAGGGTCCCTAGGCCTGGTTGGGGATCAGGGCCAATCAGGTTCCCTGCCTCCCCACCTCCCCACCTCCCTGCCTCCTCCTCCCCTTGCTCTCTCAGCACCCCACCACCTCCACTACTGCCCCCTTGTAGTCAGCATAACTCATAGCGAGCGATTGCAGGTCTCCTAGTCAAAGTCCCGAGGGGACACTTTGCATATTAGACATATATATTGCTGGCTATATGGGAGAACAGCAGGTTGTCCACAAAAATCTGCTCTACCCCCCAACGTAAGCCAACTGTTTATATCAGTAGAAGTTCAAAGGAAAGTAGGCAAAAGAGCAAAT
The DNA here is from genome assembly GCA_026230045.1 of Corynorhinus townsendii. Taxonomy (NCBI): domain Eukaryota; kingdom Metazoa; phylum Chordata; class Mammalia; order Chiroptera; family Vespertilionidae; genus Corynorhinus; species Corynorhinus townsendii. Next base: position 62,445,789 of record JAPDVU010000009.1, read on the forward strand.
GGGCAGTTGACAGTTATGCAAAAGGACTGGGGATCTTCAAAGGGCTTAGTGATGTGCAAGGGCTAGGGTTACAGGGGAAATAGCCAAAGGGTGGACCAAATGGGCAGTTAACAGGTAAGCAGGCTGGAGATTTGCAAAGGCCTGCAGGTATGCAAAAAGGCTGGCTGGCTCCTCTGATTTCTGCAGCAAAGTTAATCTTTCCATGATAATAGGCAGCTCCAAATGGGGAGGGCAGGCTGCATTTCCAGGTGAGGTCCCAGGTCCCGAGTGCACTGCCAGCCAGGTCAGAATCTGCCTTCTTTAATCAGAATGAAACAATCATGGTTAACAGAGCAATGAAACAATCATGGTTAACAGATTAATAATTCCTACAATACTAGCTGGTTCCCCAACATTCTATTTCTGCCCCCATTCACTCCCATTTTAAGGGCATTTGTTGGGACCTGAAGTGGCAATGAAGTCTCATGGGTCAACTCTGATAATAGCTGTCCTGGGAGGGCCCTGAGGCTAGATCGCAGTCCAGGAGGGAAGGTGCTGTGGTATTAGCCTCATCAGTCCTGAGTATGGTTGTGTATATTTGTCACTATCCTCATAGTCTTGTTAATGTAAAAAACAACATTGAAACCTGTAAAGAATTTTTGTGAGTTTATTTGAGCCAAACTCTCAACATATGTCGGGAAGCAGAACCTCAACGAATTGAGATAATGTTCCAGAGAAGGGCGGGTTACATTTGTATTTATACATTGCAATCAAAGGAGGGACATAGGTGGGTTACATGAAATTCATTGATGATGGATTAAAGAGGTGGGATAAAGCAAAGTAGGGGAAACCCCTGGGATTGGATAAAAAGTAAAATGATGGACACATAATTAGGTGAGTGCAGGAACAATTAACATGATAATGAAGGGATTTGTGGCATCTGTTCTGGCGCCCACCACATTTGGTTGTACCCTAGGGACTCCAGAAAAGGGAAGTTACAAGTTCCCCAGACATTGCAAGGGTATGTTATCACAGATGCAAAAAGACAGATAGGCTCAGTTAAGGTAAAGGTTGACCTTATCAGTGAAGATACCGGCCTAGGACATAACTGTCCACCATAACTGCTTTTAGTTGAAGTTTAATTTCCGACCATCCTTTGTGGTGATTTTAGGTCTCTGAATTTGCAAGACTGCCATGCACGCCTCCCCTGAGCTTGGTAGGTCAGCATGTGACCCCTTTCGTCCACAGTCTCAAGTGACTGAAACCTAATCTCAGGCGGGAAAACTTGGCTTACAGAATCCAGGACAGGATATGAACAAGAAAGGACTGGAGATGCAGAGGGGCCTGAAGAACACTATGAACCAGCAACTTGAAGGTGTTCAAGGTCCTCTCATCCCCTCAGTCCCGTCTCTGCACATCAGTTTTCTTCTCTCGTGCAGAGCAGTCATCTCACATGACAGGAATCCTAACCACTGGCAGGTTCTCAGATGTGCACTTCGTGGCCTCCCCCGGAGACAGAGTGCCTTTACACCCTTCGGTAACAAGTGCACACACATTTGAGAAAGGGATTGTGGGCAGCTCAGTCTGGATTAAAAAAATCGCAAGGAATGATTGCTCAACCCTGGACCAATGAACTTTGGACAGGGAATCATCTAAAAATATAGCAGCTCCCATGAGAACTGCACAATTGGGCTCAGCAGGAAGAGAGGTGTTAGAGCCAGGCTAGCATGGAGAACAGGACTTTCAAAAGGTGAGTTTCCCACAAAGGGGCTGGTCCCATGGCTGCCAACCTGAGCTTAACTCCCAGGGGGTGAGAGAGAAGGAGAAGACCCTCAGGAAGGTGTACCAACCTCATCTAGTAGCTATAATCCCTCCCCATCCTTCTCTGCCTGTTGTTCCTGATCTGGGAAGAGAAATACTAAATCCTAAGTCAGTGATCGGCAAACTCATTAGTCAACAGAGCCAAATATCAACAGTACAATGATTGAAATTCCTTTTGAGAGCCAAATTTTTTAAACTTAAACTATATAGGTAGGTACATTGTTATTAACTTAATTAGGGTACTCCTAAGCTGGCCTTTGCTAAAAACTCAAGGGGCCAAAGAGCCGCACGTGGCTTGCGAGCTGCAGTTTGCCGACCACTGTCTTAAGTCATTAAGTTGTGCTGCAAATACTGGTCAGCTGAAACCAAACTCCAGCCATGAACCAGAAATGTGCCTCGTCTTGTGGAGGAAAGTCCTGCTCCACGACTGACCTACTAGCCATCCCTTCCCTTCCTGAAGCAGGTGGTGACTGAGAAGTCCGTGCCTGCTTCCTGAGGACTGCTCCGCCATGCAGTGGCTGATGAGGCTCCGGGTCCTTTGGGGCACCCACAAATCCTGCAACGCCTTCCAGCCTGCCCTTTGGCACTTGCGCTCCCAGTCTGTATCAGCAACTGGCGCCCCGCGGTGGAATGACCATGATACACCCGAGAAATTTAACTTTGCAAGTGATGTCCTGGACTACTGGACTCAAATGGAGAAGGTGAGGAGGCACCTGTGATGGGGGATGGGGATAGGCATGATTTCTCTGGCTTATCTTACTCCTCAGAGGCTGAGAGCACAGACCCGATACAGTGTCTGCCCTAACTTACCAGTGTCATGGGAAAAGCTTATGTTTTAGGGTTCAATTCTTAATTTTCACCCTGGCCACTTCTGCACTTCTCTGGACCTCAGTGATTTTATCTTTGAAATGGGGACAATCTCCCTTAAGAAACATGACAGCAGGTAAAAGTATTGGGTACAGTCAGAAAATTGTGACCAAATGCAAAATTCTAACTACAAGGTCAGCAACTTGATGTTCATCTGAATTCTGACCTCCCACTAATGGGACTGTGAGCCTCACTGGAATTCATCTCATCAAACTTGGGCTCAACATCAGGCTGCACAGAGGGAAGGGACAGGCTCCCTGCTGGTGCGCCTGCACACCTGACAGGTAGAGCTCAGACAGCCGTCCTCCCGGGAGGAGAGGAAGGCCAGCTGCAGGCCTCGCTACCAAAGACGACAGGGCTGTGGCATTGGCGTCTGTCCAGAGAAACCAGTCCCTCAGCCTCTAGAGTTTACAGGTCTCTTCAGAAGAAACCAAGTGCTTGAAACTGAAGGGGGAGCAGTGATATCTTCCCCAGGGGATGGGGTGGACAATGGGTGGTGTTCCAGCTACTAAGTCCCAGCTGATGATGATCACAGTGTGAAAAGTTGTCCAACATTATCTTTGTAGAAAGAGAGACTGCACCGGCAATGCAGTCAGAGAGTTGATGGAAGTTTTAAGTTTCCCATGAATTTAACATATGCATTCACGTGCTATTTATTGTTCAAGGCCTATATGCCTTTCATGGGGCTTCTTCCTCCTTTCTCTGAGTTTTCATCATAACTCCCAAGAAAATAGAGCATTGGTTACGAAGAGCACTTTTATGATCCACATTTCCCAGATGAGAATCCTGAGGATCCGAGTTTTTCATAACCTACAGAAATTACATGCCTAAGTAGAGGAGCAGAATTTGGGTCCAGGTTGTGGAGTTCTAAAATGCATTTTTAAACTTGTTCTCATGATCTGATGATGCCAAAATTTTCCTTCAGACTATAAATTGACTTCCATTACTGCCCAGACCAAACATCTGATGAAGACCTTTGGGACCCTGAGATGGGCTGGAGAGGGAGGAGGTAGAGAGGAGGGAAGGAGCCATCACTTTATTTTTACATTTATCTTCATGAAATTCTTATTCATCAGTTCATGCATCCACTCATGGAGCTAACCACCACGTAAATAGGGTTCCCCCAGGAAATACCTGTTCTTGTTGGGTTTTATATCATTGTTATCAGTCACTGTCAAGTCATCCATATCTCCCAATGTCCCCCCAGCACCCTCATTCCATTAATTTTAATTCTCACAATACTTCTGATCTGTCTGTCTCCACTTTTCCAATTGCTGTAACCAGGGTTACAGTGTCACTGTAACCAGTGATGTGTGGTGTCTGACACCTAGAAGTTTCTCAACAAACATTTGTGGAATAAATTAATTTTAAAACCTGCCTTACAATCCATAGATCTGGTGCTCCTCCTATTAAAGACTGCAGAGGGCATGCCACTGGGTCCACTCTGCTCCCTGAACCTCCCTTAAAATTTAACAGTCTTAATTAAGAAATCCACCATTTTTATGTGCCCTCTCCTGTGTGTGAAAGAAAGTGCTTTGTCACTCTGGCTAGGTAGCTCAGTTGGATAGAGCATTGTCTCAACCCACCAAGTTGTGGATTTGATTTCTGGTCAGGGCCCTTACAAGAATCAACCAATGAATGCATAAATAAATGGAAGAACAAATCAATGTTTCTCTCTCTCACTTCCTCTCTCTATAAAATGAATCAATAAATAAAAATTTTAAAAGAATAAGAGGTAAATCTTTTCTACATGCAATAAACTCACATGTGTGGAGGTTTTGCTTGTTTTATTGTGAATTGGATGTCTTTATTTATCCTCACCCAAGGATATTTTTCCCCATTGATCTTTTAGAGAGAGGGGAAGGGAGGAAGAGGAAGAGGAGAGTTAGAGAAACATTGATGTGAGAGAGACACATCCATTGGTTGCCCTGACAGGGTCTGGAAATGAACCTACAACTGAGGTTCGTGCCCTTGGCTGGAAATCTAACTCTAGACCCTTCAGTCCACAGGCCTACGTTCTAACAACTGAGCCAAACCTGTTGGGGCTTTATTTTTTTTTTAATTAAAAATTGTTTTCAATTACAATTGACATACAATATTATATTCATAGGTTAAATAAATGTCTAATCATTAGGTTGTACACCTGCAACTGAGCTCTAGACTACTCCTATCACCCCAAAAGCTTTCTTTTGTCCTTTCTCAGCCAATCCCCTCCCACTCCCACCCTGGGCCCCAGGCAACCACTGACCTGCTCTTGCACCCTTTTGTGTCTGGTTTCTTTTACTCAGCGTAATGTTTTTGTGGATTAGTTGTTTGTCTTTTTTTCTTTTTCTTTTTTTGTTTTGTTAGTCCTCACCAGAGGATATATTTTCCATTGATTTTTTTTTTTTTAAAGAGAGTGGGAGGGGGAGGGAGAAAGGAGAGGGAGGAAGAGAGAAAAAGAGAGAAACATGGACATGTGAGAGACACATCCCTTAGTTGGTATCTGGCCGGGATCGAACCTGCAACCCTGGTTCTTGCCCTTAACCAGGAATCAAACCCGGAACCCTTTGGTGCAAGGGCAGACACTCTAACCGCACTGGCCAGGGCTGTTCATTTCTTTCTACTGCTGAGTCACTTACTCAGTGTTTTATCTTTTAAAACCATTTCTCAATATCCCTTGGTTTCAGATGTCACCCCATAAAACTAAATTTCAAATCCAGTTTAAGGGTTGTATTTTATCTTCTTGAAAACAGCTTCATGTCAATATCACATTATCAAATTAATCCTTAGCACAAAAATACATAACTACTAAAGTGACATCTTCAAGGTGCAGGAGTTAGGATCTAACACAGTCTGAATTCCGGGCAACAATTGTTTTCTACTTGATATACCAGTTTTTCCATCATTTTTAAAATCCTGCAGAAATCTTTGTACTGTACTAGGCTCCCTATCTATAGGCACTGCACAACTTGTCAGCAATACTTGTTAATATTTTTTAACCTGTAGGGCAAGAATTTTTTTCAGAGCACTGAATTTTTTAAAGCTGTAGAGACACACATGTATATGCACATATATTAATCTTATCTCAGATGAGATACATTCTTTGGTTCCAATCATCTGAGTCAAAGAATCATGTTTGTGCATCTGTCAGGGGAAAATTGCTGGAAAAATATACACTAAACCATTTCAGTGCTAACATTCAGGGAGTAAGAATGTGATGAGAAATTTGAAGAAATCCTTTTGTTTATAAGAACCTTTCTGCTCATAAGTTTCTGTATTGCCTGAATTTCTGCTCTGAACATGTTTTGTTTTGAGAATAAGAAATCTTTTTTAAAAAATCATGTTCATTATGGAAAAATTGGGGAAAATAAGACTGTTGAGCTAAACAAGAAAATTGGTTATAAATATTTAAACCATTTACATATGGGCACATATGTGTGCCTTGTTTACTGTGGTATCCTTGTGGTCTAAGAACAGTGCCTAAGAAATAATAAGATCTAACTAATATTGAATGAATAAGTCAATAATTATTATTAAATTTGAATTACAATGTAAATATGGTTTTGCTTTTATAAATTGATATATTGTTAGCATTTTATTGCAAAACCGGTTTTGTTAATTCTATAATTTTGTAGACAACATATAGTTAGATCCTGCCAATTGTTGTCTTTGGGAAATTTAGTTCTCTTACATTTAAAGCAATTACTAATAGGGAAGGACTTACTACTGCCATCTTGTTAATTGTTTTCTTGATATCAGAGCTTTTATTTTTGTCCTTCATTTCCTCTTTTACAGCTTTCTTTTGTGTTTGGTTGACTATTTTTGCAGTGATATGTTTTGATTCTTTTCTCATTTCCTTCTGTGTATATTCTGTGAATTGTATATATTACATATAATGTCTTAAAGTTATAGAAATCTATTTTAAACTAATAACAACTTAAATTCAATTGCTTATAAAACCCTATTTCTAGATGAATTTGAATAATAATAAGAATTATAAAGATATATAAAAAAAAGACTTATATCTAAAATATACAAAGGACTCAAACTCAACAATAAAAAGAAACAACCCACTTAGAAAACGGGCAAAAGATTCTGAACAGATATATCATTTGAGAGTCACACAGACAGCAAACAAGCATACAAAGATACTCAACATTACTTTTTATTAGGGAATCTTACTAATAAAAGAGAAACATGCAAATTAACCATCACTCTGCTATGCCCACAGCCAATCAGAGTGAGTATGCAAACTAACCCAACGGAGGTTAATTTGCATATACAGACATGGAGCAGCCTGGAGAGGCATGACTCCTACTATGAGGGGAAGCAGGGGGCCGGCGGAGGGAACTACTGGAGCCGTGCTCTCGACAGAAGCGAGGACTTGCTGGATCCCGGGACTTGCTGGCTCGGGTGGGCCGGGAGTGGGGACTTGCCGGCTCCCTGGTGGCTGGGGAGGGGGGACTTGCCGGCTCCCGGGTGGCTGAGAGTGAAGCCAGGGGAAAGAAGGCCTATTCTTGCATGAATATCATGCAACGGGCCTCTAGTTTATAAATAAATGAATAAATAAATTCCTTTCCAGCTACATCCACCCCCTACTGGATGTTGCCAACAAGTTTCACTCTTTTCCTTCTGTCCCAGAGAGGGGCTGGGACCCAACAACACCTCCTTCCAACCCTGGGACACCAATCAGAGGAGGGTGCAAAAGTGAGCAGAACATCACAACATGCCCTACCGTTCTGAGTGTGGCTTTAGCTGTGTGGCCATTTGTTGGTTGCTGCAGATCCTTGACTGTTTTAAGAGCCCCAACAAAGCCCTTTTAGTCTGTTTACTTGATGTTTCTCTGAAGGAATAGGGGCCTGGACCTTCCCAGTCTGCTTCTTATGGATTTCACCGTTACAGGTAACTTAATTTTAAAAATTAATTTCCCCAAATATTCAGAGCCTAAATTAGCCTCTTTTATTATGTAGCAATTATGATAATAGTCATATTTATTGAGTACCTACTGTTATGTACACTTTACTCATTAAATAACTCATTTAGACTTTATGTCCTGCTAAGTAATGTTGTACCCACTTCATAAATAAGAATGTTGGAGCACAAAGAGAACACACTGTCTACATGGAACTAAGACACGTGGGGATGGAGCTTTAAGTCTTCAATTGGAGACATGAAACTATTCATGGTTTTATATGACTTGAGAGGAGACGGCTACAGTAGATCAAAAGAAGTTGGCAGGATCACCCCTGAACTTTTCTTGGCTCTTTAAATGATTTAAAATGAGGTTTCAGGCCCTAGCCTGTTTGGCTTAGTGCATAGAGTGTTGGCCTATGGACCAAAGGGTCCCAAGTTTGAGTCCGGTCAAGGGCATGTACCTTGATTGCAAGCTCTTCCCCTGCCTGGGCACTGGTCAGGGTCCGTACAGGAGGCAACCAATGGATGTGTTTCTCATACATCAATATTTTTCTCTGTCTTTCCCTTCCTCTTCCAGTCTCTCTAAAAATCCTTGAATGAGGATTAAAAAAAATAATAATAAATTAAAATAAAATGGGGTCTTAGTTCCTGAGCTATGCTCACACTGGAATGCGCCTATGACAGTGGATTGGGGGAATAAGTGCCCTTTTCCTCTGCAGCAGGAAGTAACACATGGTGTATGATCTTGACAAGGAAGGCAAAAGAGGCCCCAACCCAGCCCTGTGGTGGGTGAACAGCCAAGGAGATGAAGTGAAGTGGAGTTTCAGAGAGCTGACAGACTTCACCTGCCGCACAGCCAATGTCTTCACACAGACCTGTGGCCTGCAGCGGGGAGACCGTCTCACCTTGATTCTGCCTCGAGTGCCTGAGTGGTGGCTGGTGACCATAGGCTGCATCCGAACAGGTCAGTGACTCAGAGAGACCCGTAGACACCTTAGGGATGTCCTAGAGCCAACTGGTCCAGGAACACTATGTGCTTTCTCTTCCCTGCATTTTTTCTTCTTCAGTCTTTCTCTTTCTCAGACTCCCTCACATATCTTTACCCCATATCCCTCACTCTCTCCCTCACCCTTACATACACTCAAACACAATGTCACACACACACACACTTACTCTTGCACAGTCTCAGACATTATTACTTTTTTGAAATTCATAAATTGTTAACCTTTTGCCATATTGGAGCCTCCCACTGAGTTAGTGAAGAGTCAGTTGCAGACATTGTGACACCCCTAAATACCATGTAAATACCCATAAACCCTGGATCCCAGACATTTCCTTCACATCACCACAGCAGGCTTACCAAACAAGAAGTCTGACATTGGTACAATATATGTTACCTGATAGTTATCCATAGTCAACATTTTCCAATTGCCTTAATAATGTCCTTGACAGCCATTTCTTTCTTTAAGTCCAAAATCCAATTGAGGTTCATGCATTGCATTTAGTTGTCATGTCTTCTCAGTCTCCTTTAACCTAGAAGGGTGCTCTAGCCTTTTCCACATGGCAATGACATTTTGAAGTGTCTAAGCCAGTTATTTGCAAGAGGTGCACCCAAATGTGTATTTCTGACTCTTGCTTCATGATTATATTCATCTTAAAACATCTTAGCAGGAGTGCCTGGAGGACAGTGTTGTGTCTTTGTTGTTGCATCACATGAGGGGTCTATGCAGTTGTTTTGTCTTCCATCGGTGACACTGTTTATCTCGTTAGAAGGGTGGTATTCAACTGTGTCAAGGCATCTTTTCTCTTCCTGACCAGTAAGAAGTCTGTGGGGTGACACTTATGGGACTAGTGACTATCCTGCTTCCTCACTGTCTTTCACCCCATGGTTTAAGTGTCCACTGATGATTCTTGACTGAGTTGAATATTATTATGGTGGTTTTACATGAGGATTTTCTGTTTATATCACCAGCTCTATATTCATTAGTTAGCATTTTTCTGTAGAGATTTTCATTTCCCTTTTTTAAAAATATATTTTATTGATTTTTTACAGAGAGGAAGGGAGAGGGATAGAGAGTTAGAAAAATCGATCAGCTGCCTCCTGCACACCTCCCACTGGGGATGTGCCCGCAACCAAGGTACATGCCCTTGCTGGAATTGAACCTGGTACCCTTCAGTCCGCAGGTTGACGCTCTATACACTGAACCAAACTAGACAGGGCTTCATTTCCCTTTTAATTGCTTATCTATCTATCTATCTGTCTATCTGTCTGTCTACCTACCTATCTAGTTATCCAATTTAGAATCAGAATGGAACTCATGGATTTTTAAAAATCATTTGAATCACATGTTCACACAACAGTCTGTTCATGCTCTTGTTTATATATTCTCTCTCTCTTCTTACCTCATAAAATAGTTGATTAATCCATCTTGTTCCTGTGGAATCACATGTTAATAGCAACATCAGAGGGAGCATAAAGAAGCCATGTGACCTGTAGAGCTAAGAGATGGTCCATTAGAAACCCTAGACATGACCTGAGCCCTCTGGGAACAGCATAACTAAAGAGGAGTAGAAGCAGAGAAAGGGAATTCCAAGAACGGGATTGGCACATGTAAAGGCTTAGAGTCAGGAGCTGCCTATGTGAATGGCCATTTTGAAATAGAGAATAGAGGTGTGGGAGAGAAAGGTGGAGCGTGGGCAGCATCTTCAGTGTCAGAATGGGGAGCATGGTGTTTTTCTGAAGAGAGGACACAGGTGTCAGTGAAGAGAAGTGAAGGTGAATGTGGTGGGCATGCAGGCTAAATGGCCATCTCAGGAGTGATTAAGGAAAATTGAGTTTATTTCAGGAAAAGGGGATGGGAGGTGGGATACCCAAAGGGAAGGGCTGCACAGTGCCGAGCCAATGGGATGATGGTGTGCCCAGGAGCAGGAGTTTCATCCTTATGTGCTGTCACAGTGGGACTCTCTTGTCATAAGTGGGTTTGGGGGCTGAGCTGGTGGGCTTGGAATGGGGATGGAATGCAGGTGTGTGATCAGGGGTCTTCAGGACAGTTTCACTTCCTTATATGGTCTGATTCCCTGTGTCCAGCAAGCATTTCCTGCTCTTTGTTCTCCTGTGGCAGGAAGCTTACAAATGGCTGTCAAGGGTTGGATTGTCTTTTAGTCCTAACAACAGGAAATGTGGGGAGAACGTTGATGCTCTGTGGAACTTACACAGATTATAATATAGAAGTTTCAGGGCAAGGCATCTGGTGGGGAGATTAGAATCCAATAGGTGCACACAAATATTTGAACTAATTGTTGGTGAAAGCAGATGGAAGGGAGGGTAGGAAAGTTCAAGGGACAAAGTGGTTAATTTGGACCTGAGGGATGAAGGCAAGAAGGGATTCCCAATGATACAGGGATGAGAGAAGGGGGTGGGGGCTGGGATGCAGCTATTCCTGATGTCAGAGACCAAGTCCTCCTTGCATCTGTGCTCCCAGGTCCCATGTAAACTCTTGCAAGTAGGATCCACCTGTATACTGGCCGCAACCCATCTAGAGTAGAAATGTTTAGGGCAAGCGTTTTAAATGTTAATGTGCATGGGAATCACTTGGAGGTCCTGTTAAAAGGCGGGTTCTGGTCCTGCCACCTTGGTTCAGTGGTTGCACATTGACCTATGAAGCAGGAGGTCATGATTCAATTCCCAGTTGGGGCACATGCCTGGGTTGCAGATTTGATCCCAGTGTGGGAAGTGCAGGAGGCAGCCAATCAATGATTCTCTCTCATCACTGATGTTTCTATCCCTCTCTCCCTTCCTCTCTGCAATCAATGAAAATGTATTTTAGACAAAATTTTAAAATGCAGGGTCTGATTCAGTAGGTTTGGGTGTGGCGTGGTGGTGCTGACACTGAGGGTCTTTGTGTAGCAATAGATTAGCGGATTTCTATGCAGATTGGCCAGGTCTGAAGTCCGTGGTTGTGAAAGAGGAAGTGAAATAATTTCTTTCTCACCCCCAGGGATTATCTTCATGCCGGGGACAACCCAGATGAAGGCCAAGGACATTCTCTACCGACTGAAGGAGTCTAATGCCAAGAGCATCGTGACCACAGATGCCCTTGCCCCGGAGGTGGACTCTGTGGCTTCTAAGTGTCCCGCTCTGAAAATCAAGCTCCTGGTGTCTGACCACAGCCGTGAGGGGTGGCTGGACTTCCGATCTCTGATTAAGTGAGTTTCAGGTCTGATGGAGGTGCTCTCTGAGGAACGGTGGGAGAAGGCCATCCACACCCAAGCGCTGTAGACAGACAGCCGGTGGTAGGAAGCTCACCAGGCCTGGCTCCAGAAACCTCTTTCCAACTATGTCCCTGACCTGCTGTGTGATCGTGGGCTACTTCCTTCCCCTCTCTTAGCCAAGGTTGCTTCATCTGTAATATCAGGACATTGCCCTTCTAGGCTTCTCTCCCTAAAGTTTGATAACCCCTGGGATGTGAAAGGAGGTGTACCGTCAGAGGATTTCTGTTTCAAGCTTCTTGTAGGTGGGAGTCTAAAAGACTATTCACATATAAGTATAAATACATCTATGTGAATAAGTTGAACGAGAGGTTAAAATGGATCCTTAAGGTGAAAGTTGAGACTGGAAGAAAAAATGAGGCTGTGACTGGCAGAGGCTTTTGGGGGCAAACATCTCCCGGGGTCTGTGGGTGCCCTTAGAAAGTTAGGGAAATGTCAGAAAGACCCTCCACCTCCAATCCTTTACTTCTATGAGCCTTCAGGCGTTTTTTACACTGTCCACCTAATGAACGCCCAGATCTGCAGGAAATTTTTATGAGTTTATTTGAGCCAAACTGATAACATGTTCTGGGGAGCAAAACCTCAAATGCTCCGGAGGAAAACCGTTTTGTAGCTTCTCTCATGCATTTGAAATACAGGAGGGGACTGAAGAAAGACTGAGGTGGGAGAAAGCCAGGTGGGGATGGGATTACAGGATAGTTAAGATTCTGTGCTCTCTTGAGGGGTCACACCCCCTTCAAGGGTATTACTTTCCATATTTCAAGGGCGTGTTAACCTAGATCCCAAGAACAATGGACAGGCTTGCTTAAGGCAAAGAAAACCCTTTCTCCAGAGAAGTTCTGTGTCAGGGCCTGACTCCCGCCATGCCCTGCCCGGGCAGGGATTTATGATCAGATCACCTGTGAACTTAGTTCACAGAGCCCCCTGTTCTACCCACAGCTCAAACCTTGCTTTGTCTCTTTTATTTTTCTGAGGTAACATTGCTTTAGAACGTATAAGTTGCACTGGGTTTGTTTTCTTGAAGAAACCCTTCTGTTTTTAAAGTAAAATGTTATTCAACCCCAAAAGGCAACCACAGTGACGTCACACCTTGTGGTGGACTCTAAGGTCCAGAGTTGGGGCTCTCCCTCCAGGGAGCACACCCTCGCCTTCCCCTTGCGCTACCTTTGCCTCTCTCTCTCCTCAATGCCAAGGGCTCTTCTTCTGCCCGAACTTGTTTCCTGAGCCAATGCAGCCCCGCTGGTTCACTTCTAATACCTCTGTGGCTTCTAGATAAACTTTCTTTTATAATTTGAATAAACAAGTAAAGTCAGAAGTTGAACAAAAAAAAAAGAACTTAAATAAATAAGACTGTTTCCCGACCCTCATGGCTCAGTGGTTGAGCGTCGACCTATGAACCAGGAGGTCGAGGTTCCATTCCTAGTCAGAGCACATGCCCAAGTTGCAGGCTCGATCCATATGGGGAGGGCATCCAAGAGGTAGCCAATCAATGATTCTCTCTTATCATTGATGTTTTCACCTCTCTCTACCTCTCCCTACCACTCGAAAATCAATAAAACATACTTTAAAAAAATAGTACTGTTGAAAAATCCCTTAAATTGCCCAGAGTCAGGACTGTACCATTTCTCAGCAAGAGTCAGTGTTCCCTCCAGCATTTGGATGATCTGCAGTTTACTTGATCAACACAGGAAGCTCACAAACCAAATCATCGCAGGCCAGGCCGAGGAGACTGAGTGTAGAAGCTCCCAGGAATCAAGGCCCACTGATTCTTTCTTCTTTCACTCTCACTCTCTCCTGCTTTCTCTGCTCCTTCCCCCTCCCCCACTTATCACCAAGGTTATGGAGTGAAATTCCTGTAAAGTTAGTTTGTATGAAAGCAAGATTGGCAGTGTGAGGAAGAGGACAGTCTATGCATCACACCTGGTTTGAACCTGGCTCTGCCATTGCTGGATGTATGTCTTCAGGCAGGTTACCTGACCTCTCTGAGCCTCAGTTTCCTCATCCACAAAGGGAGCATGACAAGTTGGGCATAGTCACCTCTTAGGATTGCTCTGAAGATTGAATGAGTTCTTATTTGTAAGTCACTTACTAGTAGAGCATTTTCAGAAACAGTAAGTTCTATTTCAATGTTTGATAAATTATAAAACACCCGGCTGTGTTTTCCCCATTTTTTAAATGAAGAAATGTCAGTGCTCTTACCCAGGTCACCCCTAAACTCTGTTTGATGCTTCAGACCTGGAGACCAGTTTTTCCTCCAGTGTTGCTAAACCCCAGTTTTCTACACTGGCCAGGTAGCTCAGTTGGATAGAGTGCCAAGGTTGTGGGTTTGATCCCTGGTCAGGGCACATCCAAGAATTAACCAATGAATGCAGAAATAAGTGCAACAGCAAATCCACATCTCTCTCTCTCTCTCTCTCTCTCTTCCCCTTTGTCTCTCTAAAATCTATACAAGCAAACCAGGTTTCTGACTTTGAGCCTCATGTTGTTTGTTTGGCTTACCCTGAGGGTAGAGCCAGGAGACTTGACTTCTCTCCTTTTCTGTTCAATCCCTTTGTAGATCAGCATCCCCAGATCACACCTGCATTAAGTCAAAGACCACGGACCCAATGGCCATCTTCTTCACCAGTGGCACCACCAGCTTCCCCAAGATGGCAAAACACAGCCATGGACTTTCCTTGCGACACTCCTTCCCTTCATGGTAGGAAAGAGGCCACCAACTTAGAGGCTGGGTCACAGTCTGGGGCAAGGTGTGTGTGTGTGTGTGTGTGTGTGTGTGTGTGTGTGTGTGTGTGTGTGTTGGGAAAGGTGCTCTAAGTAGAACTGAGTCCATCCTGCTTCTCCCCCTGCTCTCTTTGGTTCAGACCACTGAGGGTCTCAGAGACAAAGGTCCGGACTTCTAAGTGTGTGCTGACAGAAGCGTCCCAATGACAAGGGGGTCCTGCCTGAGCACCTTCACAGGTGTGGAGGGAACGTGAGTGGAGGCAGCAGGCATTCTGCAAGCTGCACAAATGGCAAGCCATGTGTCTTTGTCACTGGTTCCAGGTTTGGTGGGAGGAGGACAGAAAGTTCTAGCTATGTGGTCTGTACAGATATGGAGGTTGAGTTTCCCAATCATGAACCATTATGGCGAAGTAATACCTGGAACCAAGCAACTGCCTTTAACCTAAAATAAATAATTATAGAGGCTGAAGACATAGCCTTGGATTAATTATGTAACCAATTTTAAACCAAACATCTTTTCCCTCCTACTTCCTCCTCCCCAACTAGAAATATGCAGACCAGACCAAGTTTTGTGGGGAAGTATGGGACTTGGTTGGAAAGTCTGTAAGGAGGATTTTCCAAAGGGTAGGGAGCTTCTGGGGGACCTTGCCTAAGGTCCCAGCCCCTACCTTGACTTTTCCAAACAAGTCTGATCCCCTCGATGTTTTGCTGGAATCTCTATATTTAGTCTTTGAGACCTGACCTTGAAGAAGCGTGTGCTTTCTCAGGATATTTACCCTGTTGATTGTATCTAGAGGTTAAATTTAGTTCACGCTGTTGTTACAATAAGAGGCTAACAGCCAGGCAATCGGGGCTGTTTTGGTTCCTTAAGCTAAACAAGCCCCTTAGCCTTCTCTTTTACAGAAACTTGTGTCAAAGAAATCTGTTCATCTGTCTCTCAGTGTCTGCTGGTCAGCCCCACCAAGGTTCTATGTGTTTTGTACCTTATTAAGCAGACCAGGGGGCAGAGAAGGTGTCTTGTGGACACTGGACATATGTGCTAATGATACCACTTGATCAGCAAAACCCTGGAGGAATGGGGGTGGAAAGAAGGGGAGAGTTTATGTGTAGTCAGAATAACACAAGCAAAGGCACAAAGATATAAAAGGTAGAATTCATAGCCCAGCTGGTATGGCTCACTGATTGAGCATCACTTGGCTCAATGCCAGGTCAGGGCACATACCCAGCTTCCAGACTCTATCCTGGTGTGGGTCAGGCAGGAGGCAGTCAATCAATGATTCTCTTCACCATTGATGGTTCTATCTCTCTTTCCCTGTACCTTCCTTTCTGAAATCAATAAAAAATAAATATTTTACGCCGAAACCGGTTTGGCTCAGTGGATAGAGCGTCAGCCTGTGGACTGAAAGGACCCAGGTTCCATTCCGGTCAAGGGCATGTATCTTGGTTGTGGGCACAACCCCAGTAGGGGGCGTGCAGGAGGCAGCTGATGGATGTTTCCCTCTCATCCATGTTTCTAACTCTCTATCTCTCTCCTTTCCTGTCTGTAAAAAAATCAATAAAATATATTTAAAATAAATAAATACATATTTTTAAAAAGTAGCACTCATAGAACTACAGAGATTTGAGAGGAGCCGCTGCTCAGGGTGTCAGGGAGGCACAGATGGAAGGAGCTGAGAAAGTGAATGGGGCCCAGAGCACACAGGGTCATGGGGACATTGGTGAAGAGATTGAGCTTGTTGGGAAAACAGTGGGTGGTATTGAAAGGTTGTGAACAAGGGAGAGACCTAATCAAATTTGTATTTTGAAAAGATCACTGTGGCTACAGCGTGGAGAATGGCTGGGAAAAAGAATAGACTTAGAAAGACCTGTTAGAGGGTCTTAGAATAATTTAGGTGCAAGATGGTGGTGGCTTGGACAAGGTGCTGGGACATGGAGGAAGTTAAGAAGTCTGAGATTTTAGCAGATAGAATGGGACGGTGTGCTGGCTAGATGTGGGAGTTAGGAGAGGCTGGAGAGTCAAGGTGGACTCCCAGGTTTTGAGCTTGGACAGTAATGACGTTCACTGAAACACAGAGAGCACTGGAGAAGAATTAGTCTAGGGAGGCAGGAGAGATTAGGATGCTCTGGGTTTAAGATGCCCGAGAGACATCGCAGAAGAGATGTCCAGTGGGCAGTTGGGTCTGAAGCTCAGAACAGAGGTCCCTCGCTTGTAATTTCCTGTGGGTGTGCCACAGCCCTAAGAGATGGGAAGAGGGCGAGAGTAGGCCCCTCCCTACTAACAGAAGAGCTCTTCAAAGCCATAGCTTGCTAATGGGAGAGTTGAGTTCTTCTCAAGGAGTTCTGCACACAGAGGTCCCTCCGAAGCAGTAAGAGTAGGTGGAGAAATGCTTCAGTCCTAGCTGAGTAGCCACTGGATCAATTTTCTGTCTCTCCATCTATCAGCTGTTTCTGTTGTTTGTGTGTTTTTAAAAATCAAATCTTTATTATTCAAAGTATTACATATGTCCCTTTTTCCCCCATTCCCCCCTTCTAGCCCACCTCATCCCCTGTTTTTTTAAATTATTATTTTTTAGTTAATCTTCACACCAGGGTATTTGTTTTTCATTGATTTTTAGAGAGTGTGGGAGGGGGAGAGACAGAGAGAGAGAAAAACATTGATGTAAGAGAGTCACATCAATTGGTTGCTTCCCACACGCACCCCAATCAGGGCTGCCTGCAACTGAGGTACATGCCCTTGACCAGAATCGAACCCGAGACCCTTCAGTCTTTGGGCCAACGTTCTAACCACTGAGTCAAACAGGCTAGGGCTGTTTCTGTTATGTTTTGATGCTGCTCTCAGAAAGGCTCCTCCCTTATTATCTTTGATGGCTGCCAGTATTGCCCAAAACTGTACCAGTAACAGATTTGAATCCAGAAAAAAAGCAACAGATTTCATCCCAGTTTTCCCAGCCTTACAGGTCATTATGATTGAACCAGGTGAAGTGGCATGTGACCAGGAAATCGGATTGGTGTGCCTTTGGGAAGGGGGTGGGAGTGAGTCTGGAGCCCCACACTAACCACATGAATTCAGAGTGAGAGGGGTGGCTCGCTGTCTCAGCACCATTCCCCAGCCCTTGGTCACATGCTCCTGTGCTTACAAAGCTGAGGCCACTGTATTTTGGAGTCAGCAGGAAATTACTGCAGCTGAAGGCCGCTGATGTCTTCTGGTGCCTGTCAGATCCAGGCTGGATTATGGCTGCCGTGGGGACCCTGTTTGAACCATGGACAGCAGGGTCTACAGTCTTCATCCATCATTTGCCCCAGTTTGACCCTAAGGTCATTGTGGAGGTAAGAGGACTAATGTGTCAGTGTCAACAAACTCCAGGAGAAACTCATGTTTCAGGATCAAAAGCTGGCCGCTGCAGAGAATAGTGTATAGAACAAAGCAGCCCATTAGGGTGATATAACCTGGGCTCTGGGGGTCTCAAAATGTGAGGCGATGAATCAGTCAGTGAACCACCCAGAATACACATTTTGAGAAATTAAAGCAACCAGCACAATCTCAGGTCTCCTGGCTCCTCCAGGGCCAGGTAGCTGGTGTGTGTGTGAATTGATTGAAGTGTTTAAAAACAGAGCCCTTGGAATACGATGGTTCCAGTTCCTTTTCACACCTTTAACATTTGTTAGTGGTAACCTTACGTCTCTGAGCTCAGTCTCCTCACCTGTCAGATGGAGTTTTAATAATTACGACCTCATAAGATTGTTGGGAATATTGAGATGATACAGGCAAAGTGTGTAAAATGCTTAGCCCTCAGGCCTGCACCTGAAAACACTCAGGAACTGGCAGCAGTTGCTGTTATTGTTACTCGTACATCATGGTGACGATTGAAGTTGCCTCCATAAACCCTTTCAAATGACTTCCCTGCACCTGACCATGCTGTTTGTGTCTGCACTCACTGCACCCTGGCTTTCCTTCACAGATCTGCCTCTCCACCTCTCAAGCCCAGGCCCCTGCCCTCACCACTGTGGGGCCTGTTCTTCTCCAGACCCTTCCATTGGAGCCCCTCACTACTCATCTTTAATCCATTATACCCTTTCTTCTATATTATCAGTCTCTCACTTTTCATCAACTCTACTCCCTCAGTCCATAAACACATTCATGTTCAATATACGGATACTGAAAGAATTAACAAATGAATAAATGGGCTCTCTTAGAGGGGAGATCAGAATAAAAATAGTAATAATTGGTCAGTATTTTGTTGTTGTTGTTGTTTTTGGCCAGTATTTTTCATAGTAACTATAAATGTAAAATTTTTCTCTGTTCACCTTGTAGACACTCTTTAAATACCCCATCACCCAGTGCCTTACTGCACCCTCTGTATTTCGAATGATTCTGCAGCAGAATTTTAGCAGGTATGTGGAAGTGGCTTGTTGTAATCATAATATTTGCGTATGATTTTAAGGAGTCTATTTCACTGTGGTCTTGTTGTCGGTGGGAAACAGGCTCTTGCACGGGGTTGGGAGGAAAGAATCCCAAGGATCCACGCACAGGAGATTGCGATGTGGCAATGTGGTTTATTTGTTACATAACATCAATAGAGTTCTCTGGGCTTCCCAGTGCCAATCTCTCTTGACCCTGCCCTGGAAAAAGTCCGTCTTGTCTTCAACAGGCCAACGCAAAGGCCAATGCTCGGAATTTCTGCTTCATGAGCCTTTGGGCCTGGAAGTCTCCCCCAGGCCCAGGTGGCTGTAGACCTGCATGGTCCTTTGTTGCTGGGCGGGAGGGACAAGAACAAATCGGGCCAGTGGGGTCCCAGGCATGAGAGAGAGCCAGCATTACCCCCTGGGTCTTAACCAGGACCCAGGTTTCTCAAAACAACCAGCTAACTTGCCAAGATTCCAGGGGCATGCCCTGGTCCACCCCTAGTGAACAATCTTATCCCAGGTTAGACTGACAGCCTCTGTGGTCCAACACCTCCCCCTGTGCCATTTTGACTTTCCTGGGCAGTTCCTGATCTCCCCTGTGACCCCTCCCACACACAATCCTGAACCAGAGGGGGGAGAGAAGGGTGTTAATCCCCTTGGGGGGACTATGTTGCCATTTCTTGGGTGTGAAATGGGAGCTTCCTAGTAAAGCAAACAGGACTCTGCTTCCCAGCTTCCTGTGCTCAACACTGTCAGCCTCTCACCTGGCTGTTTCTTTCAATAATCAGCCAAGGATGGTAATGGTCTGACTGTTTCAACTCTGGTTCTTTGAGGGCTAGTGTGTGTGTGTGTGTGTGTGTGTGTGTGTGTGAAATGTTGGTAGCGATAATCACTAGCCATGCGCATTTGTTTATTAAGCAGGACTAAGATCCAAATGAAACAGTGAGCCTTGCATCATTGTGGGTTTTTCCCCCCTTTTTTACACTTTTTTATTGTGAAATAACAAACACACAGAAAAATACATAAGACATAAATTTGTAGATTAAGAAATTGTTGAAAATTAAACCAATAGGTAACCACTCATTCAAGTCACAATAAGAGAACATTGCCAACCCCAGAGACCTAATCAGACCTCTCCAACTCCCCTAAAGGAACTCACTGTCTTGACTTTTATGGTGTTCACTCATTTGTGTGTTTTTTCTTTTTTTCCCCTTGTAGTTTCCCTCCTAAGGAAATATTCTGAAACCAATCAGTCTATTTTACTTGCTTGTGAACTTTGTAATCATATTATTCTGTAATGTCTGCCTTCTTTTTACTAAGTCATATTTCTAACATGTGCCCGTGTTGCATTATATTGCTGTAGCTAACTTTTATTGCCATATAATATCCCATTTTATGAAAAGGCCACATTTTTCCATCCGTTCTGCCACTAATGGACATTTGGGTGGTTTCATTTGAGGGCTATTGATGACTAGCACTGTTCTTGCACATGCACCCTGTGCACATTAGCACTCACTATGTGGGGTCTTTCAGGAGAAATCGCTGAGTCACACTGACACCGCGTCCTACCCCTTGTTTTCCAAAGTATCCAATCGCTGTGTGTGCCCACTAGCAGGAAGCAAGGTTCCCTTATTCCACATCTTTTGTTCTTGTCAGAGTCTCTAATTTTTACTAATCTGATGGATGTGGTGTTATTTTGCTATAACTTTATTTTTGTATTTGCCCATGTTTGTATATTAATTTTGAGCTAATCTTGTCTTTGAACATAAGGGCACTTATATATATATTTTAGAGACACTAAAATGGAAATGGCTGCTTCAAAAATCAGACCTAATAACTTTTAGACACAGAGTTAAAATGTAAAGGAGTTGAACAACTATCCTTATGAAGCTGACTGTGAAATACAACTCGCTTTTTTTCACGAAGCCTCCATCCCAGCATGCCCTTGGAGTCTGCCTCTACCTGTATTTCAAAGCTCATATGACAGGCACTTTTTGCAACATTCCTTAGATGATGAACTTGGTCCAAACCCAGTAAAAATCCAATCAGGGCATCACTAATGACTCCACTGGAGACTCTGCTAATTTCACCTACTTTGGAGAAAACTCCAGACAAATGAGGAAGATGCCTCTAATGAAACCAGCCCCCTTGTCCACCACTGCTGACTCTGTGTAACAGGAGAGGTGACGGATGGGTGGGCTGTGTGGGAATGGGAGCCAGAGGTCTGCCACTACCCTCATCTCCAAGAAGTGGTCCAGCTCAGCCTGCTGATGATGCTCAAACCTCAGTCACTTCTCATCTCCTTTAGAGAGTCCATTATGATTGTGTGATTGTTTTTGTATTATTTCTGGGAATTTTCCTGGGGGAAATGGAGGAGAATAATGTACAGCAAATGGCATGCCTAGTACAGGATATACCTGCTGCAGGATCACAGCAGACTTTTCTGTTCTCTCCCAAATTCCTTCTTAAAGGGCTGCTACCTGTGACCCCTGTCCTGTTTTCCAACACCCAGCCCAATCTTCCTTGATGACCAGAGCAATTCACTGACAATCCCTAACTTGCATTCTCCACTGGGGAACACAAAGCCCTTTGGTTCACATAACCCATCTCTCTCAAGGCAGGAAGTGTAGTCTGATAACCACCAGCGTGTCCCTGGAGTCCTAGCCTTCACCCCCTTACGGTTTATAAAACATCGCTCTTTCCACATAGAAGCTTCCCTCAGATGAGGTTTCAATGTCCAAATTTAGTTGGATCCCCAAATGAACCCCTTAGCCTCATCACCAACCCCCCTCCCCCAGCCTGAAGGATCCCTAACTGAGCCCTTTAGCCTCATCACCACCCCGCCCCCTCCCATGCCCCCACTGAGGAACAATTTATAGGGACTAACACCCAGAAGTGAATGACGTCCAACTGGAAGTGAATGACGTCCAACTGGAAGGTAAGTAAGAAAGTGAGGAAGCAGAAAGGTGGATGGGCTCCTCATTCCTGGGCCTAAGTAGGAGGTCCAGGGCCTGTTCTGAAGTTCTGTGGACACTTTGTCTCCCCCAAGCCTCAGGTTCCCCACTCTGGAGCATTGCACTACTGGCGGGGAGGCCCTGCTGCCCGAGGAGCAAGAGAAGTGGAGAGAACAGACAGGCCTTCTGCTCCACCAAGTCTACGGACAGACGGAAATGGTAGGTGGATGTGCCCCATAGGGCCACCCAGCCCTGCAGAGGAGCTGAATCTGCCAGAGCGTGTGCACAGGCCCCACTGTGTGCACAGCCAGCAGAGGGCGGCTCTGGAGATCCAGGCGGATTGGCCCCAAATCAGTTTGCAAAGAGAGTATTCACACACAGTGTTGGACTTGTCAAGATCCCAGTGTGCTGATGGCTATTAGACAAAACCTTCCATAGGCGTCTGAAGACAGGAGGCTATGTCCCTGGGATCAGGGGAACCAGGCGGAGCCATGGCAATGGAGTTGCCTCCTGCCTCACGAAGGCCCCGCCTGCGAGTGCTGCCCATGTCACCTCCCTTCTTAGAGCAGCAGCCACAGGGCCAGGCAGGAGCTGGCCCGGAAGCTCATCTCTGGGTGTGTATGAGGGCAGCACACACGTTTGGTTGTGGGGCACGGGCAGGAGCGGAGGAGGGAGCAGAGGCATCACACACACACACACACACACACACACACACACACACACACACACGCAGTGTGACCCCCAAGGGTATCTCTGAGTACCCAGTGGGCAGGCCGTGCAGCCTGCTATATTGTATGGACCCTCAAGGGCTTCAGTGGTAGGAGGAGGGGCTGCCTCTCTCTGGAAGCATCCTCAACCCCCTGATGCTGACACAGCCACTTGCACGCATCCCACCATCCCGTCAGCTCACAGAGTCACCCCTTTCAGGACCTGTAGGGCAGGCTCTTTTGGTCCTAATTCACAATTTGTCTGACCCTGTGTTGTTTTTGAGAAAAATGTGTTTTTTTCAGTCAGTGAAGTGGTCTGCTTCCAGGCCTGAGAACTGTGAGGGCTCTAGGCCTGACCTTGCAGGGCTCACAGTTCACTGTTGGATGAGGAGAAGCACACACTACACCCGTAACCCGAGCCCCTTAGCATCCACTGCTTGAGCCACATAATACTCCCTGCTGGCTATACAGAGCCTCATTGCTCAAAGCTCTTGCAACCCGCTCACTCACCTGTGGGCATTGCCGCGTCCTGAAGTGTGAGCAGCAGCTTGGAGAGGGAGACCCTCCTCTCCCAGGAGTTCAGGTCTCATTTCCTCTCAGCATCGTCAAGCCCATAGGCACACCATGGAACCTGTCAGAAGCTTGACTTTCCTGTCTCCAAAATGGGAATAGAATGCCGACCCTGCGGGTGGTGGCGAGGGGAGTGGAAGGGAGTGTGCGAGCCCTGGCGATGCCCAGCCTGCACATCCCCCAGGGCCAGCCCGCTGTCCTCACTGATGTGGGGGGTCGTGGGCCAGGTGTCAGGGGTCCAGAACCTAAGAGGCCTTCTCTAAGCTCAGACACTTGTTATCTATGGGGGAAAACACCCCCCAAATCAGTATAAGGCCTGTTGGCAACAATAGAAATGCGGGGGAAATGCCAGGGGAGGAGGATCACCCAGGACTTCTCATGGGGCCTGAGTCTGGGCTGGTTGCTCTAAGGAGCCAGCTGAGCTCACTGGTACATGGGCCTGTGCAGCTTCCCGCCCCACAGGCTCTGAGAGGGGGTGCCGGCCCGGCCACTTTGACAGGGGAGACCCAGGGCATTAACTCATCTGTCTGTGAAGGCTGAGCTTTAGGACAGATGTCAGCTTCAGAGAACCAGGGAGGAGGCGTAGGTTTACCAGGAGGGCAAATGGGGGTGGGAGTGGTGCCAGAGGCACAGCCTAAGTGATTGCAGCGCAGCCCCGAGCGCAGGTGAGGCAGGGCTCCTGTCAGGTTCAGTCTTGAGTAGGTGTTGGTCAAATGGACACATGCCTGGCATGCAGTGGGCATTTCTCCACCCACAACACACCCACAGCCCTGATGTCAGCCCTTTGCTCCTTTCGTTGCCTCCTCCACGGAACCCTGTTGCCCTGGCAGCCAGCACTGCCCCAGTACATGTCGCATGTCGGGCGCAATGAATGTCTGCGGAAGAGCTGGGTCAATGCCCTGAGCCCAGGACACAGAGCTTCCAGCTCCCCCGCAGGCTCTATGAGCAGCGTCCCATGGCCCTGAGAGCAGCGGTGCTGTGTACCATTCTTGCTGCTCTGTGGTCCGCCTGGAGCCTTTCACAACTGCTCTTCTCTTCCTTTTGTGCACAGGGATTGACTTGCGGCACGTCCCGGGGGGCACAGGTCAAGCCCGGATCCATGGGGAAAGCCATCCCACCCTTTGACGTCCAGGTTTGGTCCTAAAGGCGTGGCCAGGGAGCACTGAAGGCTCAGCTGGGATCAACCCCGTGTGACACCAGGTGGCAGAAGAGCCGCGCTCCCTGCCCGAGTTGTCCCTCCTCCTCTCCTAGTTGCCCTCTGGCTTCCTGGGAGGGTCAGTATTGTGGGCATCAGTGCAGCTCACCGTGCCAGGCGAGGCCGCGCACACAGGCGTGGTGCACAGGACCTGGAGGCGCGCTGGCAGCTCTGTCCACCCGCCAGGGCTTTTAGCTTGTCCTGACCCCTGTTTTCTAGCTTGAAGACACATGCGATGTCCACACCATGAAACAAACACACCCATGACTTGCTGATTTCAAAGACGTGACAGCTTCATTCTGTTTTCTGACAGGGATCTCCCCAGGGTCCCCACTGGTGTCACACGCATAAGCCAGGCAGAGCTTGGGTGGGGCAGGAGGGCTGGGAGCCCTGCAGGGGGCCTCACAGACCTCTTGCTCCAGATCATCGACGACAAGAGCAACATCCTGCCGCCCAACACTGAAGGCAACCTTGGCATCAGGATCAAGCCCACCAAGCCCATCGGCCTGTTCATGTTGTATGAGGTGAGGACGCCCCGCCTGCAGCTCCCTGGCCCAAGCACCCCTGCAGCGATTGAGGGAGGGGACTCAGCTCTGCATCCTGAGACTCCTCCCATCTTCCCTTATGTGCTCCAGTTCAGTGAAGCCAGGTCTAGTTCACACAAAGCTCACAGCCTTTCCTCTCCTGACCCATGTGGCACTGATGGGGTAGAGAAGCCTGGCTTAGGAATCATCGGACTTGGGGGCTGATGATTACAAATGCAGACTTCGGCTGGGTTCACATCCTACCCTCCAATTTACCAACAGGATGTGCACAAACCTAGTAACTGTCCTGAGCCTCCTGAGGCGTCCCCTACCCCACTCCTCAGAGAAAACCACCTGCAGACCATCAGAGTCATGTGCTTCCCCGTGTCAAATACATGGCAGGGCTAAGGTTCAAACGCATGTCTTTCAGCTCCAGGGCCTCATGGGAAATGCAGGGATTACAGAAACCTGTGATGGGCTCTAAGGAAACCTGCTGAGGCTCCTGACCAGATAAACCCTAGCCCTCCCAGGGTAGTAGAGGCCACTAAAGGGGATTCTCAGATTCCAAGATGGGCCATGGAAGGGTGGGCACACCTGAAATGGATCTCAGATTCCATCTCCTTTCTCCAAAAGAACAGCCATCAGAGGTTCTCTCTTGTTGTCACTGTTGTCATCACTGTTGCCTCCAGGGAGCGCTGTTCCTCATGTGATTCTATCTACCAACAGTAAAAACTGCTGGCTAAACCATTCATCAATTTTGTTGATGAATCTTTTCAAAGAACCAGCTCTTGGTTTCACTGATTTTTTTTTGTCTCTATGTCATTTATTTCTGCTCTAATCTTTATTATTTCCTTCCTTCAGCTTCTCTGGGCTTTGCTTGTTGTTCTCTTTCTAGTGCTTTACGTTGAAGGGTTAAATAGTTTGTTAATTTTTCTTGTTTGAGGTAGGCCTGTCGTGCTATGAACTTCCCTCTCAGGACTGCTTTTGCTGTGTCCCCGAGATTTTGCGTTGCTGTGTGTTCATTTTCATTTGTTTCCTGGAAGGTTTATTTATTTATTTATTTATTTAAAATTTAATAAATATTTATTGTTCAGATTATTACAATTGTTCCTCTTTTTCCCCTCATAGCTCCCCTCCACCCGGTTCTCACCCCACCCTCTGCCCTTAACGCCCCCACTGTCCTCATCCATAGGTGTATGATTTTAGTCCAGTCTCTTCCCACACCCCCTACACCCCTTTCCCCCCGAGAATTGTCAGTCCACTCCCTTTCTATGTCCCTGATTCTATTATATCCACCAGTTTATTCTGTTCATCAGATTTTTTTATTCACTTGATTTTTAGATTCACTTGTTTATAGATATGTATTTGTTGTTCATAATTTTTATCTTTACCTTTTTCTTCTTTTTCTCTTCTTAAAGAATACCTGTCAGCATTTCATATAATACTGGTTTGGCAGTGATGAACTGCTTTAGCTTTTCCTTATCTGTGAGCTCTTTATCTGACCTTCAATTCTGAATGATAGCTTTGCTGGGTAGAGTAATCTTGGTTGTAGGTTCTTGCTATTCATCACTTTGAATATTTCTTGTCACTCCCATCTGGACTGCATAGTTTCTGTTGAGAAATGAGCTGACAGTCGTATGGGTGCTCCCCTGTAGGTAACTAACTGCTTTTAATATTCTCTCTTTGTCTTTGGCTCTTGGCATTTTAATTATGATGTGTCTTGGTGTGGTCCTCTTTGGATTCCTTTTGTTTGGGGTTCTCTGTGCTTCCTGGACTTGTAAGTCTATTTCTTTTACCAGGTGAGGAGAGTTTTCGGTCATTATTTCTTCAAATAGGTTTTCAGTATCTTGCTCTCTCACTTCTTCTGGCACCCCCATAATTCAGATGTTGGTATGCTTGAAGTTGTCTCCTTACACTATCTTCAACTTTTTGGATTCTTTTTTCTTTTTGCTTTTCCGGTTGAGTGTTTTTTGCTTTTTTGTATTTCAAATATTTGACTTGATTCTTGCGATTCTCTAGTCTGCTGTTAGATCTCTGTATAATATTTTTTATTTCAGTCAGTGTATGCTTAATTTCCAGTTGGTCCTTTTTCATATCCTCGAGGGTCTCACTAAATTTATCAGCCTTTTCTAGAAAATTCTTGAAAAACCTCATCTTGTGGTTTTAAACTGTATATCCATTCCTTTGCTTTCCTCCATTTCTATCATTTGTGATCTGTTTCTTTGTCTCCGCATTTTGGCTGCTTCCCTGAGTTGATAGAATGGCTTTGTGTGCTAGGTGTCCTATACGGCCCAGTGACTCAGCCTCCCCAGTTACCTGAGGTGGACACTCTTGGTGCACCCCTTTGTGGACGGTGTGCACAGTCTTGTTGTAGTTAAGTCTTGATTGTTGTTGGTATCGCTGGGAGGAATTGACCTCCAGGCCAATTGGCTGTGAGGATCAGCTGTGTCTACGCTACGAGAACTTCTGTGCTGGAGACACCCTTATGAGACAAGGCTTTCAAAAGCATCTGTGCTCAGCTTGGATGGGGCGGAGTCTCAGGGCGGAGCAGACAGCATTGGTTTCCCGTCAATCCTGCCCTAATAGGCCCCTGTGACTCAGTGTCCCCCGGTAATTGCTGCAAGCACCTCTGAGAGAAAGCCACCCTCGAGTTCCGCCCACTGCCAGAGAGTCCAGTTTCTCCCTGAATGATTCTGGGTTCCCAGAGTCTCGCCCGGAATGGAGTTCCGTGCAGTCGGGAGCTTTTGTCTCTGTCCTGCTTGAGAAAGACAGCCACGTACTCTGCTGCCCACCCTCCCCATGTCCGTGCATCGGTCCCTCTGCCTTCCACAGTTCTTCTGAGTCTCAGTGTGCTTTTCTCTTTCCTGACAGTCCAGTTTCACCCCATATGAGTCTGGGTCCCCAGAGTCTCCTCTGGAACTGGAGTTCAGTGCAGTCGGGAGCTTTTGTCTCCCTCCCGGTTGAGAAAGCCAGCCATGCACTCAGTTGCCCAGCCTCTCTGCACAAGAGCGCCTTGGTACCTCTACCTCCTGCAGCTCCTCTGAGTCTCAGTGTGCTTTTCTCTTTCCTTCTAGTTGTAGAATTTCCAGTCAGTCAGCCTTCCTGTGGCTCTGGATGATGTCGTTTTGTCTTTTAGTTGTAATTTTGAAATTGTTGTGTGAAGCAGCAGTTTGGGTGTTTACCTATGCCGCCATCTTGGTTTCTCTTCTTTTATTTGTTTCTTGATGTCATTGGTAACCCATTCTTTTTTTAATAACATGCTACTTAGGCTCCATGTGTTTGAATGTTTTGGGATGTTTTTACTGTAGTTGATTTCTAATTTCATTCCACTGTGATATGAGAAGTTGCTTGATATGATTTTGATCTTTTTGAACTTGTAGAGACTTGGTTTGTGTCGTAACATGTGGTCTATCTTTGTGAATGACCCATGTGCACCTGAGAAAAATGAACTATATTCTGCTACTTTGGGGTGAAATGTTCTATAAATGTCAATTAAATCCATCTGATCCAGTGTGTCCTTTAGAGTCACTGTTTCTTGGTTACATTTTTGTCTGGAAGATCTATTTAGTGAAGTCAGCAGGGTGTTCAAGTCCCCTGCTATGACTGCATTGTTGTCAATCTCTCCATTAAAGTCCTCTAGAAGTTTTTAAAATGTGTTTAGGTGCTCCTGTATTGGGTGTATATATGTTTACCAGGGTTCTATCCTCTTGTTGGCTCCATCCCTTTTGTATTATGTACTAAAGTGATCTTTGTTGTCTTTTGTGATGGCCTTCACTTTGAAGTCTATTTTGTCAGATATGAGTATTGCTACTCCAGCTTTTTCTTTTCCTTTCCATTTGCAAGGAAAACTTTTCTTCTATTCCTTCACTCTCATCATGTGCATGTCTTGTTCTGAGGTGGGTTTCTTATAGACAGCATATAGTTGGCTCATGTTTTCGTATCCATTCAGCTATCCTATGCCTTTAGATTGGAGGCTGTATTTTATTTACATTTAGGGTTATTATTGATAGGTACTTATTTATTGTCATTTTAATCTGTATGTGTAGGTTTCCCTCTCTGTTTCTCCTTCTCATTACAGCAGTCCCTGTAGCATTTCTTGTAATGTTGCCTTGGTGGTGATGTACTCCTTTGGCTTTTTTTTTTTTTTTTTGTGTCTGGGAAGCTCTTTATTTGACTGTCTATTTTGAATGATAGCCTTGCTGTTTATAGTGATCTTGGTCTTAGATCCTTGCTTTCCATTACCTTGAGTACTTCATGCCATTCCCTTCTGGCCTACAGAGTTTCTGATGAGAAGTCAGGTGTCAGCCTTAAGGGAGCTCCTTTGTAGGTAATAGTTTGTTTTCCTCTTATTGCCTTTAAGATTCTCTCTTAGTCTTTAATTTTTGGCATTTTAATTATGATGTGTCGGGGAATGGGCCTGTTTGGGTTCTTGTTTGGAGTTCTCTGTGCCTTCTGAACTTGTGTGACCTTTTCCTCCACCAGGTTAGAGAAGTTTTCTGCCATTATATCGTGAAACATTGACCAGCTGCCTCCTGCACATCCCCTACTGGGGATTGAGCCCGAAACCTGGGCATGTGCCCTGACCAGGAACTGAACTGGCCACCTTTTGGTACATGGGATGACACTCAACCAACTGAGCCACACTTGCCAGGGCCTTAAGCTTTCTTAGAGCATGAGATGAGATGGTACTTGGAGAAGAAAATTCATTTAGCAAAAGTTTATTGACACCTTCCATCTGTTCAGCCACTGTGTTATATTAATATCAATTGTCTGCATTTTGTACATTAATTGACCAGTAACATGCATTGAGTGTTTGCATGTAAAGCAAATAGACTCAGAGAGATTACAGAAGTTGCACAGGTGCCTGGTGGAGTGAGAAGCAGGATTCAAACCCAGATCTGAACCCCAGGTTGCAGTTCAACATCTCTAATCTCACTGCCTTCAACAAGAGTGCCGTTCTGTCTGCAGAATGACCCAGTGAAGACAGCCAAAGTGGAGTGTGGGGACTTTTACAACACGGGGGACAAAGCATCTATTGATGAAGAGGGCTACATCTGGTTCCTGGGGAGGGACGATGACATCATTAACTCCTCTGGGTAGGTGTGGCCTGGGTCTGACAGGCTCTAGCTTGCTTCACCATTCTTCCGTGCATTGGGGATGGGACCCGCAGCCTGTTCCTGAATGCAGCCATTTCCACAAGGCCCTAGCCCAGGGTATCTGTGCATCTCCCCCAACGTCAAAATAAAGTCCAAGAAGGCCTGGAAGTGCAAACACAGGAGACATCGTGTAAGTTAAAGAGGGGATATAGGATTGGGAAGGGAGACCGTGTTCGAGCCCCCATTTGTCCCCATTGGTGGGGAAAATATTCTCTGTGTTTTATTAATGGGACACATGTCACAGAACAACAACAGCAATAGCAGCTAAGCTCATGGAGTACTTACTGTGTGAAAGGACACTCCTCTGTGCTTTGCTTAACGCAGTAGATGCCATTATTGTGCCTATTTTACAGATGAGAACACTGAGTCACTGACCAGTGAACTAAGCTGCTATAAGTTCCCAAGATAGTGCAGGGAGAGGCCCAGATTTGAACCAAGGTAGTGTGGCTCCCGATCTGTTGTCCCTATCGCTTAGGTGATGTAGGGTGAAAAAGTGGCACAAGTAATAACTTCCCTTGCATTTATCAGGGAAATTAAGTTTGTTTTACTTTTTAAATTTCTACATGAGATGCTGATGTAGTGAGATAGAATTTCTCAAAATCTTTAA
This sequence comes from Corynorhinus townsendii, assembly GCA_026230045.1. Lineage (NCBI taxonomy): Eukaryota > Metazoa > Chordata > Mammalia > Chiroptera > Vespertilionidae > Corynorhinus > Corynorhinus townsendii. The sequence continues at coordinate 62,476,459 of JAPDVU010000009.1, forward strand.
GGCAAAGTTTGAGGCTCTCAAGAGTACAGTAAGAGTCCTGCTGGGAAGCTCCTTGTGCCACGCCCACAGCCCCAGAGGACAGCCTCCCACCCCCACAGCCCACCAGAGGCAGTGAGGGAGGCTCTGGGAGCATGTGAGCTTGCAATGCCCAGGTCTTCACATCCTGGTCCCTACAGAGCCTTTTCACGGTCCTCTGGCTCTCCTGAAGGTTGCCCTCTGTGCCCAAGGAAGTGTGACCCCAAACATGAGATTGGAGGGCCTGGGTCACTCCAGCCCTGGCATCTGCTCAGAAGCAGAGCAGGAACTGTTGCTCCTGCAGGTACCACATTGGGCCGGCAGAGGTGGAGAACGCCCTGGCAGAGCATCCTGCGGTGGCTGAGTCAGCTGTGGTGAGCAGCCCAGACCCCATCCGAGGGCAGGTGAGGAGAAGGACAGGAGGTCATGGGAACTGCGTGTGGGCACTGGAAGGCTGGTGCAGGGGAAACTTCCAGAGCAGTGGGTATGCGTGGCACACTTACATCATGTGGGCAGCAGGAGGCACTGTGGCATCATCCATGACAATCCTGACTAGATACTGGGTGTGCTGGCTCATTTAAACCTCAAAACAGCCTAATGAGTTAGAGACTCTTACTTTCTATGTCCTTTTAATAGGCAGAGAGACAGCATAAAGAAGTTAAATAACTTGCTCAGATTACACTGTGCTGGAGCCAGGATGGAAATCTGAGCACTCTGTTTCCAATGCATTCACTGGATTTATTGAGCACCTACTAGGTACAAGGCCTGTGCAATTCAATGGGGACATAAAACCTATAAAATAAAAGGCTAATGTGCAAATCAACCTAATGGCAGAACTATCAGTTGCCGTGACGTGCACTGACCACCAGAGGGCAAACGCTCAATGTTGGAGCTTCCCCCTGGTGGTCTGTCCTGGGCTCACAGCAGGTGAGTGCAGTGACAGTGGCAGGAGCCTTTCCTGCTTCTGAGGTGAGCGGGCCTAAGCTGGCAGTCGGACATCCCCTAAGGCCTCTGGAACTGCCAGAGGGCACAGGCCAGGATAATGGACCACCCTTCAAGTGGATGAATTTCGTACCCTGGGCCTCTAGTAACAATATAAAAGCAATAAGTTCAGCCTAGCCAATGTGATTCATTGGTTGAGTGTCGACCCAGGCATGAGGTTTGATTCCCAGTCAGGGCACATGCCGGGTTTTGGGATAGATACCCAGTAGGGGGCCTTCAGGAGGCACCAGAGTGATGATTCTGTCTCATCATTGATGTTCATATCTCTCCCCCACCTTTCCTCTCTGAAACCAATAAAAACATATTTTTAAAAAAAGAATCAACAACTAAAAATATAAAAACAATAAATTCAATAAGTGACCAACAATTATTAAATGCCCACAGGTTCCAGGCACAGAACTGTAAATACATTAGTGGTAAAAGTGGTGATGAAAATAACAATGCTGAGTGTTAGTGTCCCCCCAACGTTCCGTGTGGGTCAGAGTTCAGGTTCAGGGTTCGGGCTCTGGAGGAGGCCACACGCAAATGAAAGAGACTAGAAAATATTAATTTAGAAATATTGGGGGCCAGGTGGGAGCCCAGCTCAAGAGGAAGGACACTGCTTTGTTCTGGCCTTGTGATCCCTTTTATTCAGGATTTGGGATACACCCATAGCCCTTAGGCAGGCAATTCCAATGATAGCCCATTAGTAAGGATTTACATAAGACTAAAAGGTGGAAGTTGCTTCAGCTCCCTTTGTCTCAACTAGACAGTGGGTGCTTGGCTCTGACCTTTCAGAGCTTCAAGGTTGACCAGCCTTCAGGGTTCCTTGTCCACACCTCTCTGCTAGTGAAGGCAATGGGCAGCTTCCAACAGCTGAGGATAATGACCAAGTTAAACCAGTTGCACGTGTTATGTGTACTTGCTCATGGAATCTGAACATAAGCCACCATGTTCAGCTCCATGGGATGAACCTGTCCTCTGCGCATGTCACAGAGAAGGAATTTGAGGTTAAGTGGTTTTGCCAGGGAAGGAGTAGAAATCGAAGTATTTGATTTGAACCTGGTCTTGGCCGTTTCCAAAGGCTCGGGTGTCAGCTTGTTTTGCCATTCGTTGCATAAACACTTACTTTTTAAACCAGGCACCTGGGTGGCACTGACCCCGAGTCCCTGCTCTGGTCCTGCATTGCAGGTGGTGAAGGCCTTCATTGTCCTGACCCCACAGTTTCTGTCCCATGACCTGGACCAGCTCGCCCAGGAGCTGCAGGAGCATGTGAAGTCAGTGACAGCCCCGTACAAGTACCCGAGGAAGGTGAGTGGGGCCCATGCTCATGCCCTTCTGAGCTCTGCTGCCCCGGGTGGCCGAGAAATGCTGAAACCCGCACATAGAAGGAGCATGTTTCTCTGCCAAGAAGCAATTCGGCTTAGGGGTGGATGCAGCCAACTGAATGGGATGGAACCTCTATTCTGGGTAGGAATCCCCCAAACGTGTTGCACATTACCCTGAGGGCAAAAAAATCAGACCAGTGCCTAAAGCTATCCAAGGAGGCTATTTAACACCTTTCAAAATTTGAAAAAGACATCCAAATCAGCCACTTTCTACCTATTCTTAGGCATGATTTATACTGAGAAATACATTTGATACTGCCACTCAATACTTACTTATGTACACAAGAAACGTGTTAACAAAATATATATCCTTAAAACATGTAGTTCATTCTTTTTTTAGATAGAAAATAATTAGCCCTTTACATGCAATAAACATTAATATTTCAAGAAATACTATTTTAAATATAATGTTACATGTAATAAACAGTATTTCAAGGAAAATGATTTTAAATATAATATATTACGTGCAATAAACATTAATATTTCAAGAGAAAAATGATTTACAATATAATAATACTAGAGACCTGTTGCACAAAGATTCGTGTAATAGGCCTTCCATCCCTTGGCTTCCAGCACTGGTTTTCCTCCCGCACCTCGGACCCAGGCTTTCAATCCAGCTGGAGTCTGCGGCCTTTGTTGCAGGCTCTGGCCAGTGTCTGCCGCCTTCGTCTTTGGTGCACACTCCGACTGGAGTCTGCCATCTTAACTGCAGATTCAGGCCAGAGTCTCTAGTTTTTATCTTCAATGTGGCCAGAGTGCCGCTCCTGTAGATCCCTTCGCCCCTGCCATCCCTCTCATAGCAGGTGTCCTGCCCTGCCTGGCCATTCCATGCCTGGAGCAGCTGGGCAGCTGCCATCTTTCTCCTTCTAATTTGCATATTCCCTTCTGATTGGCTGGTGGGCATAGCAGAGTGATGGTTAATTTGCATGTTTCTCTTTTATTAGTGTAGATTACCAAAACTGTACTAATATAATATCATAAAGGTTATAGGAAATATTAAAAATCTGTAAATAACAGGATTACTTCTATTATATTCTAAAATTTTTTTTCCCCTGGCTCTATTTTTGTTCATCAGTTTATGTTGTTCATTACATTCCACAAATGAGTGAGTTCATGTGATATTTATCTTTCTCTGACTGGCTTATTTCCCTTAGCATTATACTCTCCAGGTCCATCCATGCTGTGGCAAATGGTAAGAGTTCTTTCTTTTTTACAGCAGCATAGTATTCCATTATGTAGATGTACCACTGTTTTTTAATTCACTCATCTGCTGATGGGCACTTAGGTTGTTTCCAAATCTTAGCTATTATAAATTGTGCTGCTATGAACATGGGGGTGCATACATCCTTTCTGATTGGTGTTTCTGATTTCTTGGGATATATATCCTAGAAGTGGGATTACTGGGTCAAATGGGAGTTCCATTTTTAATTTTTGGAGGAAACTCCATACTGTTTTCCACAGTGGCTTCACCAGTCTTCATTCCCACTAGCAGTGCACGAGGCTTCCTTTTTCTCTGGATCCTTACCAGCACTTGTCATTTGTTGATTTGTTGATGATAGCTATTCTGACAGGTGTGAGATGATACCACATTGTCGTTTTGATTTGCATCTCTCAGATGATTAGTGACTTCGAGCATGATTTCGTATGTCTCTTGGCCTTCTGTATGTACTCTTTTGAATTTGTCTGTTTAAGTCCTTTGCCCACTTTTTGATTGAATTGTTTATCTTCCTTTTGTTAAGTTGTATGAGTTCCCTGTAAATGTTGGAGATTAAACCCTTACCTGAGAAAGAATTGGAAAATGTGTTTTCCCATGCAGTGGGCTCTCTAGTTGTTTTGTTGATGGTTTCTTTTCCTGTGGAAAGCTTTTTATTCTGATGTAGTCCCATTTGTTTATTTTCTCCTCAGTTTCCATTGCCATAGGAGCTGTATCGGTAAAGATATTGCTACAGCATAGGTCTGCTATTTTGCTGCCTATGGATTCTTCTAAGATTTTTATGGTTTGCCTTCTTACATTCAAGTCCTTTATCCATTTTGAGTTTATTTTTGTGTATGGTGTAAGTTGTTGGTCTAGTTTCATTTTTTTGCATGAATTGTTCCAATTATCCCAACACCATTTATTGAAGAGACTGTCTTGTCTGCATAGTGTGCTCTTGCTTCCGTTGTCAAATATTAATTGAGCATTATGGCTTGGGTTGATTTCTGGGTTCTCTGTTCAGTTCCATTGGACTATATGTCTGTTCTTGTGCCAGTACCAGGCAGTTTTGAGAACAGTGACTTTGTAATATAGCTTGATATTTGGTATTGTGATCCCTCCAACTTTGTTCTTCTTCCTCAGGATTGCTGAGGCTTTCAGGGTCTTTTATTTTTTATCCCATATGAATTTTTGGAAACATTTTTCAAGGCTTATTAAATATTCCATTGGTATCTTAATGGGGATTGCATTGAATCTATAGATTGCTTTGGGTAGTATGGACTTTTAAAAAATATATTTTTTATTTATTTTTTACAGATAGGAAGGGAGAAGGGTACAGAGTTAGAAACAGTGATGAGAAAGAAACATCAATCAGCTGCCTCCCACACACCCCCTACTGGGGATGTGCCCGCAACCAAAGTACATGACCTTGACCGAAATCGAACCTGGGACCCTTCAGTCCGCAGGCTGATGCTCTATTCTCTGAGCCAAACCGGTTAGGGCAATGGATAATTTAATAATGTTGATTCTACCAATCCATGAATATGGTATATTTTCACTTGTTTATGTCTTCCTTTAGGTCTTTTTTTAATGTCCTGTAGTTTTCTGAGCACAGGTCTTTTACCTTGTTAATTAAGTTTATTCCTAGGTATCTTAATTTTTTTATTGCAATGATAAATGGGATTGTTTTTTTAGTTTCTCTTTCTGTGATTTCATTATCCTATATAATAAAAGGCTAATATGCAAATTGAACAAATGGTAGCATGACCAGTCACTATGTTGTGCACTAACCACCAGGGGGCAGACCTTCAATGCAGGAGCACTGCTCAGCCTGAAGCCAGGCTCATGGCTGGCAAGTGCAGCCGCGTCTCCTGCCTCTGCAGTAGTGCCAAGGATGTCCGACTGCCATCCTAGGCCTGTTCCCCATGGTGAGCAGGCCTAACCCATCAGCCAGAAATCCCCCAAGGGTTCCTGGACTGCGAGAGGGCGCTGGCTGGACTGAGGGACACCCTCAAGTTCATGAATTTTGTGCTCCGGGCCTCTTGTTGGTGTATAAAAAAGCCATAGATTCCTGGGTGTTAACTTTGTATCCTGCTACATTGTTGAATTCATTTATTAAGTCAAGTAGTTTTTTGATGGCATCTTTAGGTTTTTCTATGTACAATATCATATCATCTGCAAATAATGACAGTTTTACTTTTTTTCCAATTTGAATACCTTTTATTTCTCTTGTCGGATCATTCGGAAACCCCTTTCATGTCCCGCGTGATTCAGGGTTCCGGTTCAGCGTTCAAGTTCTGGACAAGGCCACATACAAATTAAAGAGACTTAGAAAAATATTAATTCGGGAAATGGGGGGCCAGGAGGTAGTCCAACTCTAGTGGGAGAACTACTCCCCACTCTGGCTTCGCCATCCCTTTTATTAAGATTACGGGATACACCCAGGAAACTCCAATAGAAGCCAATTATTGAATTTAGGATTAACAGGTGGGGGATTCAATTAAGGTTGACCAGCCCTCCGAATTCCCTGTCCACAGCTTTCTACAATGATCGGCTTCCGGCAGGATCACTATGGCTAGCACTTCCAGCATCTCCCCCATTCCTTTCCTTTAAAAAATCTGCAGATTTAGAATTAAACACATAAGAATAAAATATTTGAGTCCAAACTTCAATGTCCAACAATTCTGAGCCTCAGTTTTCAGTGTCAAAACAGTTCCCCATGTATACATATCAGTAATAATATCTAGATGATGGACAAATGGTAACAATGCAGGTCCGATCCTCTCTGGCTTGGTCCTGGGCAATCTGCAGCAACGTACAGCTGCTGACTGTTAGTATGGCAAGGCATCATCAGCGTATTCCATCTTTGGACTGCTTTTAATCCATATGGTCTTGGAGTTGTTTTCTGAAAATACACAAACATATTCTCGACCAAAGGTTAATAAAGGAATCTTTTCCACAAATTTGACTTGGAATCCTTTCCGTCCTTGCCCAAACAATTTTTCCTTGACCTATTTTGACACCATGTGTGTTTTTCATGGGTGTCTTGCTATTAGCATTACAAATGAAAATTAGTTTTCAAAGTAAAAAATTTCTAGATGTAATTTACTTTCAGGATATTTTTCCTTACATAATATTGCTCCAATATCCCCCCCCCCCACTTTTTTTATTTAATTATTAGGAGGCTTTTGGTAAATTTTTATAATGCAGTCTTGATAACTTTAAATTTTAATTTTTTGCACAAAAATATGACTGCTTTATGTCAAGCAATTTTACCATGAGATGAACTACCAAAAATTTTTTTTGTTAATACTTTAGGAACAACTTTTTGTCCAGTACAATTAAACCTTCCTAAATATTTACTTATTTCAATTAGCCAATTAAATTAATCTGAAAACTTGATTAATATTTTACTGTAAAATTTAATACTCTAATAACAATCTTAGTTTGTCCTGTAAATATTAGTGGGAAGGATTATTTGCATTCTTGAATAGGCTCTGAGCATTCCTGGTGCTAAGCTGGATTTAAATATAGGGCAGCTGCTGTCGGTCAAGTCTCTGTCTGTTACCTGGATCCCAATCTGAGCTGGGCCAAGCCTGTCTGTTGCCTAAGTCCCAGTCTGAGCTGGGTGTGGGAAGCGAAGCAGCCATGGGGCAGGAGACCTCCCTCAGAACGGGCTAGAATTCAGGACTCTGCAAGGTTGGGGGGGGGGTAAGGGTCTATGCCCCACCTCTGTTGACTCCCAAGTTCTCTCCTGATGGCCCCTCTGCGACTGTGTCTGTCTTAGGTTGTTCCTTCCTTAAGGAATCTTACCCAGCTCTGGCTAACCAGCCATCCTCCGGGGCCAAATAGGGTAATGTGAGGTTCATTTCTGTCTCCTTGGTAGTCTATGCCCTCATGGCCTCCACACCCAGCACCTGCCTCGGGATCCCACAACAGTTGGTGGGCCCCCGGCACTGATCATAGATCTTGGGAAACCCAGGTTTCTTCTCCAGAGAGGGCCCAGCTCTTACCATTGGGCGAGAGACAAATCCATGGTACCAGCCACTACGAGGTTTCAACTTCACCATGAACAGAAAACTCAGGCAACAGCTGTGGGCAATTGGATTGTAAGAAAAGGGTCCCTCTTGGCAAAAAGGGCAAGAGGGACCAATATAGAATGCTCAAGTGCCTTCTCAAGGGGCCTTCCACACAGTGGAAGGGGTTAAATCCTTTCATGTCCTTTTTATATTACTGCCAATCATTCAAAGAATTAGTTTGTAAATTTGTTTGGAATAATTGTACAATATGCTGTTTAAAACATCAAAAATTTTCATGGCATTGTAGAATAATATCATGTAAGGATATTCTTTGTTCTAAGCCATGACAATTCAATTTCAAACTGGCTGTCAATTTCTTTTTGTATAGACAAGATCTAGTTACATTTTCTGCACCTTTCCCAGAAGCAAGTAGTGATAATCCCCTACTTCTTTTGGTATCCATGCAAGCCAGAAACCTCTCTTTAATTTTACACACAAAGGAGCAGTGGTTTTATTTTGTGTCACACAAAAGGAAAACTGGGTGGCGACACCTGTATAATTATATTTCCTTGCTCCACCCATGTTCCTCCTGGATAAACCAAGATGTTTGGTATTATTGGTGATTACATTAGGCGGGGATCAGCCCACATAAGGGTTCTTACCCATAAAGGGTCAGGAACATAAGTCAAAAACACCTTCCCTTTTTTCCCCATGTAATATTACCGTATAGCTGATCACTATTAGCATGGCAGGAAAAGACGTTCTCAGGTGTCTGTACCATCCTTTTTACCATGCCTCAGTTGGTCTCTGGGCTGTTTGTTAGCTGGCTTGTCCTCCTCCTGCTCTTCATCTTCAGTGGATTGCTTGGAGTTGCTCTCTGTAGCTGAGGTAGTTGATTGTCTGCAGCTGCATGGTATAACTCCAGGTGCAAGGTCCTCGTTAGTCTGACTAATTTCTCTCTTGGATCCCTGTTGCAGTTTAATATTTCTAGCAGGAATCCACAAGGGCTTGGAAAAATTTTCTAGAAATATACAAGCATACCCTCTGCCAAAGGTTAATAATGGATCGGGTCCCTTCCATAAACCAGATTTGGGATTTTTCCATTGAACTAGACCATTTTCTTTTGTCTTATTCTGACACCAATGTAGCTCCATAGGTGTCTTTTCTTCAGCATCACAAGTGAAGAAATTTAAAGTAATTAAGGCTTGGTGCAGCCTCCCTGCAGGTGATTTCTCCATCATCCCCCTTTTTTGTTTTTCAAGTTGGGATTTTAAGAAATATTTTGCCCTCCTTAGAGGCCAAAACCTTTATACCATCTAAAAGTAAAATATAGTTATTAATTTTTATTTTATAAAGATTTCCATGCAACTTTAAATATATTAGATTGGTTAAATTTCAAAAATATTTCCTTTAAGAAGAGATAACAAATTTCCTGTATTACTCCGGGCCCTTGGAGCTTTCCAAGAATCATCTCTGTTAAAGCCTTGAAATTTTAACATGGAAAAAATGATCAAATATATATATATATATCCATATATGATTTTAATTACCACAACTATATAATTTCTCTCAATTAAATTTGCACTTTGTGCTTTTAAAACTGGCAAGTCAAACATTTAGCAGTCCCTAGATTAATAACAACATCCTGCTTACTTTGGGGGAAGTATTAGCAACAGATCTGGCCGAATTTCTTTTCATGCTTAATAGATAAAGACAGAGCTTAAATTTTTTCCTTCTTTTATGCTTTCCGAAGCAATAACTAACACCCAATTTGGCCAAAATTTGCATTTCCCTGTGAGTTCTTTTATAATTTTTAAACAATACCTTAAGCAATCTCATTGCAGGAGAGCAGATAGCCTTGCCCTCTCCTGCCACCTTTGAATTTCTCTGCACCAGAGACGGTTTCATCAGTAGAGTTTCACTTATTACAGTTTTTAAATTCCAAATACCAATTAAGATTTTAATTTGAACAAGAAACCACATTATTTTATAATCTAATTCTTCCCCATTAGCCTGGCTGAAAAAGACGTTCTCCGCCTACTTACAGATCATGACTCTGCAGTTAGTCCGTGGGCTTTGTGTGTGGTGAAACTCCCTCACCTTTCTCTTGGTGAATTTTCCACACCTTTTATCAGTGTAATTTTTTTTCCCTTCCTTTGCTCTTAGGTGAAAAATGTCTTCTCCTCCAGACGTCCCTGTACAGGCACCAAATGTGGAAACCCTTTTCATGTCCCGTGTGATTCAGGATTCTGGTTCAGGGTTCAGGTTCTGGACAAGGCTACACACAAATTAAAGAGACTTAGAAAAACATTAATTTGGGAAATGGGGGGCCAGGCGGTAGTCCAACTCTAGTGGGAGAACTACTCCCCACTCTGGCTTCGCCATCCCTTTTATTAAGATTACGGGATACACCCAGGAAACTCCAATAGAAGCCAATTATTGATTTTAGGACTAACAGGTGGGGGATTCAATTAAGGTTGACCAGCCCTCCGAATTCCCTGTCCACAGCTTTCTACAATGATTGGCTTCCGGCAGGATCACTATGGCTAGCACTTCCAGTACTATGTCAAACAGGAGTGGTGCAAGTGGGCATCCCTGTCTTGTTCCTGTTCTTAGGAGAAATGGTTTTAGTTTTTGCGCATTGAGTATGATATTTGTTGTTGGTTTGTAATATAGGCCTTTATATGTTGAGATATGCTCCCTCTATTCCCACTTTTCTGCCAGTTTTTATAAAAAAATGGGCATTGTTTTTCACCAAATGCATTTTCTGCAGCTGTTGATATGATCATGTTATATATGTCTTTCAATTTGTTTATATGATGTATCACATTTACTGATTTGCCAATATTATACCAGCCTTGCAACTCTGGAATAAATCCCACTTGATCATGGTGTATGATCTTTTTAATATATTGCTGGATGCGATTTGCTAATATTTTGTTGAGGATTTTAGCATCTATGTTTATCAAGAAAGTTGGCCTGTTATTCTCTTTCTTTTAGTGTCTTTATCTGGTTTTGGAATTAGCATAATGCGGGCCTCATAAAAAAAGTTTGGAAGTGTTCCTTCCTCTTGGATTTTCTGAAATAGTTTGAGTAGTATAGGTGTCAGTTGCTCTTTGAATGTTTGGTAAAACTCCTCTGTAAAGCCATCCTGCCCCGGGCTTTTGTTTGATGGGAGTATTTTTATTACTGCTTCAATTTCATCAGTTGTTATTGGTCTACTCTGGTATTTTGAATCTTCCTGATGTAGTTTTGGGAGATTGTATTTTTCTAGGATTTGTCTATTTCATCCACATTGTCCAGCTTGTTGGCATATAGTTGTTCATGGTATTTTCTTACAATCCTTTGTATTTCTGTCGTGTCAGTGGTTACTTCTCCACTTTTGTTTCTGATTTTATTTATTTGGGTCCTCTCCTTGTTTCTTGATGAGTCTGGCTAATGGTTTATCAATTTTGTTTATCCTTTCAAGGAACCAGCTCTTGGTTTCAGTTATTTTTTTGTATTGTTTTTTTTTTTTTTTTAGTCTCTATGTTATTTATTTTTGCTCTAATCTTTATTATTTCCTTCCTTCTACTTACTCTGGGCTTTTCTTATTGTTCTATTTCTAGATCTTTAAGTTGAAGGTTTAAGTAGTTTATTGCTGATTTTTCGTGTTTTTATTTTTTTAGGTATGCCTGTAGTGTTATGAACTTACTTCTCAAGAATGCTTTTGCTGTGTCCCAGAGATTTGTGGTTGTTTGTGTTCATTTTCATTTGTTTTCAGGAAGTTGCTGATTACTTTCTTGATCTCATTGGTAACCCATTCTTTGTTTAATAACATGGTATTTAGCCTCCATATATTTGAATGTTTTGGGGTGTTTTTATTGTAGTTGATTTCTAATTTCATTATTCTGTGATATGAGAAGATGCTTGACAGGATTTCAATCTTGTTGAACTTGTAGAAGCTTGTTTTGTGTCCCAACATATGGCCTATCTTTGTGAATGATCCATGTGCACTTGAGAAAAATGTACTATATTCTGCTGCTTTGGGGTGAAATGTTCTATAAATGTCAAATCCATCTGATCCAGTGTATTCTTTAGAGTCTGTGTTTCCTTGTTAAGTTTTTGTCTGGAAGATCTGTCCAGTGAAGCGGAGGGGTGTTAAACTCCACTGCTATGACTATATTGTTATCGATCTCTCTGTTAAAGTCCTCTGGAATTAGATATAGATATAGATATAGATATAGATATAGATATAGATATAGATATAGATATAGATATAGATATTTACATGCTCCTATATTAGGTGCATTGATGTTTACCAGCATTGTAATCTCTTGTTGGATCCATCTTTTTAGTATCATGTAGTGCTCTTTGCTGTCTCTTGTGATGGCCTTCATTTTGAAGTCTATTTTGTCAGATATGAATATTGCTACTCCAGCTTTTTATTTTTTCCACTTGCATGGAAAAAATTTTTGCCATTCCTTTACTCTCATCCTGTATGTGTCTTTTGTTTTGAAAAGGGTCTCTTGTAGACAGTATATAGTAGGGTCATGTTTTTGTATCCATTCAGCTACCCTATGCCTTTTTAAAAATAAATATATATTGATTGATTTCATAGAGGAAGGGAGAGGGAGAGATAGAAACATCAATGATGAGAGAGAATTATTGATTGGCTGCCTCCTGCACCCTCCCTACTGGGGATTGACCGTACAACCTAGGCATGTGCCCTGAGTGAGAATAGAACCATGACCTCCTGGTTCATTGGTGGATGCTCAACCACTAAGCCATGCCAGCCAGGCCCGTACGCCTTTTGATTGAAGCATGTAATGCATTTTCATTTAGGGTTATTATTGATATGTACTTATTTATTGCCATTTTAATTCTGTATGGCTGGATATCTCTCTCTTTTTCGTCTTCTCATTACAGCAATCCCTTTAGCATTTTCTGTAATGTTAGTTTGGTGATGATGTACTCCTGGTCTGGGAATCTCTATATTTGACCATGTATTTTGAATGATAGTCTTGCTGGATAGAGTAATCTTGGTCTTAGATCCTTGCTTTCCATTACCTTGAGCACTTCATGCCAAACTCCTATCTGGCCTGTGGAGTTTCTGATAAGAAATCAGGTGTCAGCCTTATGGGAACTCCTTTGTAGGTAACATTTTTCTTTTCTCTTGCTGCCTTTAAGATTCTTTCTTGGTCTTTAATTTTTGGCATTTTAATGATGATGTCTGGCTGTGGGCCTGTTTGGGTTCTTCTTGTTTGGGGTTCTCTGTGCTTCCTGAACTTGTGTGTCTTTTTCCTTTACCAGGTTAGGGAAGTTTTCTGCCATTATTTTTTGAAAAACCTTCTCTATGCCTTTCTCCCTTTCTGCCTCTTCTGGCACACCTGCTATTCTAATATTGTTATGTTTCAAGTTCTCCCACAGCTCCCTTAAGCTGTCCTCCTGTTTTTTTGTTTTTTTTTGTTTGTTTTTTTAATGGTTTTTCTTTTTGGTTCTGTGATTGACATTATTTTCAACTCTGTCTTCTAATTCACTGATTTGATCCTCAGCTTCCCCTAATCTTGTTTGTATTCCTTCTAATGTGTTCTTTATTTGTGTCATTCTTTATCTCAGACTGTTCTTTTTTCATAGTTACTATATATTTTTTCCTGCTGTTGAGCATTTTTACCATAATTACTCTCAACCCTGATTCAGATAAATTTCTTCTCTCTGCTTCATTTATATCTTGTGAAGAATTCTCTAGTTCTTTTATTTGGGGGTTGTTTCTTTGTCTCCTCATTTTGGCTGTTTGTTTGGATTTGTGACAATCTATTAGGTTGATCATCTACACCTCTCAATCTCTAGTGCAGGACAGTGTTAAAGGCTGTTACAAACTAATTAGATCAGCCTCCAGATTGATAGGATTCCAACTTGAATTGTCTCCTGGCAATTGTTGGAAGGTGTGACAATAGTTTTTTCAACATGGTGGGGTAGTTGCTTCTGCCTGGAGGCTAATTGGTACTTTTAATCTCCTAAGTGGCCTCAGGGCAAGGTGTTTTTCAATAGGGTGTATCAACTGTCTCTCTCCAGGCCAGTCAAATGTCTCTGTGGGGAAGATGTCAGCTTCAGGGAATGACTCAGACCAGGAAACTTGGGGTGTCTGCCTTCTGAGCTCTGTCCTCTGAGTTGCCAGTCCTGGGTTCTGCTCTCACAGCTCCAGTCCAGTTCACCCTCCCTCTGCCGGAGCACAAGTGGTGGCTCCAAAGGGAATTTAGTGTGTTGGCCCTTTAAGAGCATGCCTTAATTTTCAGCTTTTACTCCTTGGCAGATAGCAGCCCACTGCTTTTCACAGCCAGATGTTATGTGGGTACCATCCTAAGTTTAGGTTTGCTCCGCTGGGGAGCTCAGCTTGGGGTTAGACCCCAGAGTTCTCAGTAGCACCCCCCACAGCTGAGATATCTCTCCAAGACTTCTATTGCTGTTCTTGCGTGCCCAGCCAGCCCTTTTGCACCTCTGCCCCTCCTACAAGTCTCTATGCAGTCTTGACTTTTGGTCCTCGGGCATCAGCATTCTCTCCTGCAAGTTTTCTGTTGATTATTCAGGAACGTTTTCTGTATTTTAGTTGTAATAGCAGTTTGTTCCTGGGAGCATATCTGTGCAGCATCCACTTCCTATGCCACCATTTTATTGTTATTGTTATTATTATTATTTTAATGTATATTTATTTATTTATTTCAGAGAGGAAGAGAGAAGGAGGGAGAGATAGAATCATCAATGATGAGAGAGAATCATTGATAGGCTGCCTCCTGCACACCCCCCACTGGGGACCGAGCCCACAACCCAGTCATGTGCCCCTGGCCGGAATCAAACCTGGGACCCTTCAGTCCACAAGCCGACACCCCATTCACTAAGCCAAGCATGCTAGGGCCTCTACTGCCATTTTATATCTCATCTGTGGCAGTTCATTCTTATTCTTTTTATTCTACGGCATTTGTTTTCTGTCTACATCTTTAGTTATTGTCAGTCCTCACTTGATGATATTTTTTCCATTGGTTTTTAAAAAGAGTGGAAGGAAGAGAGGGGTGGGTAGAGAGAGAGAGACAGAGAGAGAGAAAGAGAGAGAGAGAGAGAGAGAGAGAGAGAGAGAGAGAGAGAGAGAGAGAGAGAGAGAGAAACATTGATGTAGAGAGAAATATCAATTGGTTGTCTCCTGTACACACCCCAACTGGGGCCTGGGATGGAAACTGAAAACCAGGTACATGCCCTTGATCTGGAGTCACACCCACAACAGTTTGCTGTGTGGGCCGACACTCCAACCACTGAGAAACACTAGCCAGGGCTGCATTTGTCGAATAGAGAAATTATAAAATTATTTGTAAAATGTAATATTATCTTGTAATTTTAAATGATGTAGATTTTTTATTTTTAATATAAATGTACCACAATGTATTATTAAGATAAAAAGCAGGCTATGAGAGAATACATATAATATTATTGTATTTGTTTAAAAACAAAGTTTGAAAGGATATGTATGCCAACAAGTGAACATTTCCAACATTGTCTGAATGTTTATAGTCAGTGCATGTTGTAAAGCTGTGTAGCTAACAGTTACTGAATATTTACTTCACATCCCAGGCCCTGGATTCAATGTTTCACGTGCATTCTTATTTCATTTAATCCTCTTCGCAGCCTGAGATGGTCTAACCATGTATTTTACGGAGTTGAAATTAAGGCTTAGAGAATAGAGTTAATACAGGCAGAACTGGACCTCAAACCAGTGTCTCTAACAGCAGCAGCTTTCTTGCTTTAGTGTTAGTCTCTGCTGCTGCCTAGAGAGTAGAATAGGGGATGCATACCAGTTAGGATGGCCTAGATCATTGGTTCCCAACCATTTTTGGGCCATGCTCCATCTAAGCATCTCTAAAATCCTGAGGCCCCTCTTGTGACATATACTTTCAAAAAGTGAACTCCATTTCATGTGGAGGAAGCCTAAAAGGCCATTAACTTGGTCTAAACAAGCTTCCAAAGAACATGGCATCCATGAAAGAGAAAAATAAAAGAACGAAAGGACAACTGAAGTACTAAGGAGGAAATCACTAAGAAATTGTTAAAAGATAATGATAATATGAAGTGATATGAAAAAATAGCAAATACAGTTTCAAAACATATAATGCAGAACTGAAATATATAAATATGTAACAATATATATTTATACTAGAGGCCCAGTGTATGAAAATTCATGCACTGAAGGTGGGGTTCCTCAGCCTGGCCTGTCCCCTCTCACAGTCTGGGAGCCCTTAAAGGCAGGAGTCAACCCAGCAATCAGGGAAAGGCGATGCCCCCATCATACTTGTGCTGCTGCCACTGCCAGCAGCGCAAGCCTTGGCCAGCCCTGGTTATCTGATACTTGGCCAGCCCTGGATGTTTGGGCAGCTGCCATCCCAGGCTTGCCTGTGCCTCAGGCCAGCCCTGGACAGCTGTGGGGATGAGGGGACTAGGCAACATCATCTTTTGGCTGTGGACGCCACCATCTTTGAGTGCGTGGCAGTCAATTAGCATGTTATCTCCTTATTGGTTGTGGGCGTCACCATCTTTGAGGGCGGGACAGTCAATTAGCATATGCCCTCCTTATTGGCTGTGGGCACCGCCATCTTTGCAATAGTGTGAGGGTCAGGTAGCATTTTTCCTCTTTATTAGATAAGATACTATATATGAGGCCCCTAGAACAGTAAGAAATGGGAAAAATTCACTGTTTTTTTTAAAAAAATAAATCTTTATTCAGATTATTACAATTGTTTCTCCTTTCCTCCCCCATAGCTCCCCTCCACCCAATTCCCACCCCACCTTCTGCCCTTACCTCCCGCCCACTGTCCCCATCCATAGGTGTACGATTTTTGTCCAGTCTCTTCCTGCACCCCCCATACCCCTTTCCCCCTGAGAATGATCAGTCCACTCCCTTTCTATGCCCCTGATTCTATTATATTCACCAGTTTATTCTGTTCCTCACGTTTTTAATTCACTTGATTTTTAGTTTTACTTGTTGATAGATATGTATTTGTTGTTCATAATTTTTATCTTTACCTTTTTCTTCTTCCTCTTCTTAAAGAATACCTTTCAGCATTTCATATAATACTGGTTTGGTGGTGATGAACTGCTTTAGCTTTTTCTTATCTGTGAAGCTCTTTATCTGACCTTCAATTCTGAATGATAGCTTTGCTGGGTAGAGTAATCTTGGTTGTAGGTTCTTGCTATGCATCACTTTGTAGATTTCTTGCCACTCCCGTCTGACCTGCATAGTTTCTGTTGAGAAATCAGCTGACAATCGTATGGGTGCTCCCTTGTAGGTAATTAACTGTTTTTCTCTTGCTGCTTTTAATATTCTCTCTTTGTCTTTTGCTCTTGGCATTTTCATTATGATGTGTCTTGGTGTGTTCCTCTTTGGATTCCTTTTGTTTGGGGTTCTCTGCGCTTCCTGGACTTGTAAATCTATTTCTTTCACCAGGTTGGGAAAGTTTTCAGTCATTATTTCTTTGAATAGGTTTTCAGTATCTTGCTCTCTCTCTTCTTCTGGCACCCCCATAATTCTGATGTTGGTATGCTTGAAGTTGTCCCAGAGGCTTCTTACACTATCTTCAACTTTTTGGATTTTTTTTTTCTTTTTTCTTTTTCAGTTGATTGTTTTTTTCTTCTTTTTATTTCAATTCTTTGACTTGATTCTTGCGTTCCTCTAGTCTGTTGTTGGGTCTCTGTATAATATTTTTTATTTCAGTCAGTGTATGTTTAATTTCTAGTTTGTCCTTTTTCATATCTTCGAGGGTCTTGTTATATTTATCAGCCTTTTCTAGGATATGCTTGGAAAGCCTTATAACTGTGGTTTTGAATTCTATATCCAGTCGTTTGTTTTCCTCCATTTCTTTCATTTGTGATCTGTTTCTTTGTCGCCGCATTTTGGCTGCTTTCCTGAGTTGGTAGGGTAACTTTGTGTGCTAGGTTTCCTACATGGCCCAGTGGGTCGGCCTCCCAGTTACCTGAGGTGGACCCCTTTGTGGACTGTGTGTACAGCCTTGTTGTAGTTAAGTCTTGATTGTTGTTGGTATCACTGGGAAGAATTGACCTCCAGGCCAGTTGGCTGTGAGGATCAGCTGTGTCTATGCTGGGAGAAGTTCTGTGCTGGAGACAGCCTTATAGGATTAGACTTGCCAAATTGCAAAAGCCTCTGTGTTCAGCTAGGATGGGGTGGAGTCTCAGGGCGGAGCAGACAGTCCTGGCTTCCTGTCAGCCCTGTTCTTTTGTGCATGTGCATGCGCCTCCAGACATCTGCCTTCCCCGGCTCCCAAGCCTCCACCCGAGAGTCCAGATTCCCCCTGCAAGAGTGTGGGTCCCCAGGGGCTCACTTGGAACTGGGGTTCAGTGCAGTCAGAACTGGGGTTCAGTGCAGTCAGGAGCTTCTGACTCCCTTCTGCTAGGGAAAGCCGCTGGCAACCTCCTCAGTCTTTGTGCGCACTGTCGTGCATGCCTCCAGACCCCCTCCCCCAGGTCTCCCAGTCTTCAAGTGCCTTTCTCTCCACCTGACAATCCAGACTCCCCCTTTATGAGCCTGGGTCCACAGGGTTTCGCCTGGAACTGGGGTTCAGTGCAGTCGGAACTGGGGTTCAGTGCAGTCAGGGGCTTCCTTCCCCCTCCCGCCAGAGAAGGTCAGCCAGGCTCTCAGCCGACCTTCCTCTCTGCGTGCACAAAGACCCTTTGCCGTACCTCAACCCTTTGCTGTTCCTCCAATTCTCCGTGAGCTTTTCTCTTTCCTTCTAGTTGTAGAATTAATTTCCACTCAGCCAGCTTTCCTGTGGTTCTGGATGGTGTCTGTTCTGTCTTTTAGTTTTAGTTTTGAAATTGTTGTGCGAGGCAGCAGTTTAGGTGCTTACCTAAGCTGCCATCTTGGTTTCTCTCTCAAAAATTCACTGTTGATAACTCATTCTCAAATTGCTCCCCTTAAAAATCAAATTGATCCCCTGTGGGGTGTGTGCCCGATGTTGGATACCACTTGGCTAGTTGTTATTGTAATAAACAGCCCCACAGCCACATGATTTATTGTAAAAAAGGCTAATGCCACATGCCCATTCTGGTCTCCTGGGACCAGGATAGAGAAGCAGCCACCACGTAGGTACCTGCCAGGTGCTGTCAGAGATGGACAGAGAGGGTGGCCAGGCTCAGAGGTTCCGAGTCTCCTGTAAGAGGTGGCATGTTTCACTCCACCACATTTCATTGGGCAGAGCACATCACAGGGCTGCAGTAGCTTCAAAGGGTCAGGAGGAGAACCTCACATATTTGGCCCCCACCATTGAGGCCACCACCTGTTGCAGCCTGTTTGGGGGACATGCAGGGTGAAGAGAGGAGTGGGGACGGGTGGGAAGTGACAGCAGGATTCAGGATGGTTCTCTTTCTCCTCACCCAGGTGGAGTTTGTCCTGGAGCTGCCCAAAACCGTCACTGGCAAGATCAAACGGAGTGAACTTCGGGAAAAGGAGTTTGGTCAGATGTAACTGCAGTAAATTCAGTGTCCCTTCTGAGTGTGACCTTGAGCATACACCTGGCTGCCTCAGTGCCCCCCCCACAGCGGGGGCGACTGGGGGTGGGGAGGGCTGATTGGGAAGGGCCCAGGACTGCCAGCATTCCCGCATTTCTGTTCTTTAAGTTAACATCAGTTTCTACCCTGCCTCCAAGGCTCTTGTTCCTTTGGATTGCCCAGGCGGGCGTTAAAACTGGGGCTGAACATAATAAAGTGCTGACATTGACATCAAGGGTGAGCCTGCGTTGTGCATTCATCATGTACATGAACCTGTGGTAAATGCCCTCCCCCCTCCCTTTAGAGAGAGCACAGGGCCTGGTTCTCGCTCCTGTTGCCTCCCGCACACACCCCAGTGTTCCCATGTGGCCCTGCATGTTCAGTAGATGTCAAGGACCCAGAGATCCAAACGTGATTCTCCAAGCAGCCCAGGCACCTGCATCAGCTAGGACCCAGCCTAGGCCCAACATGGGCAAGTGAGTGACCTGCCCTCCAGGGACCCGAGTTCCACTGGACTCTCCCAGCCTTCTCCAGAGGTTCCCAGTCTCTCATTCCTAGGAGGGGCCAGGGGCCTAGGAGAGTTACCCCTCAGCTTTCCCCCATGTGCACCCACCCACGCATTCCTCCCAGGGATCCAGGGTCTTCCAGCCCTTCTCCCAGGGCCCAGAGTTCTCCCTAAAAACTCTCTCTCCACACTCTTTAAGTTCTTTCTGTCATCAGAGTTTTCTCCACCCCCTCTCCAACCTGGGCATGGGGTTCTATGAACTGACCCTTCACTTCATCCATCCTTCAGATGGGACTCCCAATGGCTGATCGCAGGCTGGGAGGAGCAGGGGCAGAAGAGGCTCAGCCTGGGGGTGGGGAAGAAGCACATATTGTCTCCTTCTTCCTCACTGCTGGGAGTCAGTCTTAGGGAGATTGTTTCTAAAGCTGTTTGTCAGGGGCACAGGCACACAAACACACAGGGAAATGTACAGATACCTCTTGGGGGTGATTTACTCCTTTAGCCTTTTTTTTTTGGTCTGGGAAGCTCTTTATTTAACTGTAAATTTTGAATGATAGCCTTGCTGGATACAGTAATCTTGGTCTCAGATCCTTGCTTTCCATTACCTAGAGGACTTCATGCCATTCCCATCTGGCCTGTGCAGTTTCTGATGAGAAATCAGGTGTCAGCCTTATGGGAGCTCCTTTGTAGGTAACAGTTTTCTTTTCTCTTGCTGCCTTTAAGATTCTCTCTTGGTCTTTAATTTTTGGCAATTTAATTATGATGTGTCTGGTCATGGGCCAGTTTGGGTTCTTGTTTGAGGTTCTCTGTCACTACTGGACTTGTGTGACTTTTTTCTTTACCAGGTTAGGGAATTTTTGTGCCATTATTTCTTCAAACAGCTTCTCTATGCCTTTCTCCCTTTCTGTGTCTTCTGGCACACCTGCTATTTAATATTGTTATGTTTCATGTTGTCTCACTGTTCCTTAAGCTGTTCTCCTGTTTTTAAATGGTTTTTCTTGTTGTTTCTCTGATTGAGTGATTATTTTCAACTCTGTCTTCTAATCACTGATTCCATCTTCAGCTTCCCCTAATTGGCTGTGTGTTCCTTCCAATGTGTTATTTATTTTTGCTATGTCATTCTTTATTTCTGTTTTCAGACTCAGAGTTACTATATCTTTTTTTTCATGCTGTTGAGCATCTTTACCATCATTACCCTGGACTCTGTTTCAGATAAATTTCTTATCTGTGCTTCATTTATCTCTTCTTTTGAAGAATTCTCTTGGTTTTTCTTTTGGGGGTTGTTTCTTTGTCTCCTCATTTTGGCTGTGTGTTTGGATTTGTGACTGTGTATTAAGTAGATCTCTTACACCTCTCAATCTCTAGTGCAGAACAGCTTCAAATGCTTTTTTCTGACTAATTAGATCAGACAAAGACTTAAAGCCTCCAGAGATGCCTCTGCCTACAGACTGAAAGAATTCTGACTTGAGTTGCCCTCAGGCAGTAGTCCTCAGGTGTGGCAAGAGTTGTTGTTTTTTTCAACAGGGTGGGGTAGTTGCTCCTACCCGAAGGCTAACTGTTATTTTTAGTCTCTTAAGTGGCCTCAGGAACTCAGCGCTGTGGGGCAAGGTGTTTCCCAATAGGATGGGTCAACTGTCTTCCCCCCAGGCAAAGCCTGCTGCAGAGCAAATGTCTGTGTGGGAAAGATGTCCTCTGCTGTATAGGGGACTGACTCAGCACAGGAAACCATGGTGTCTGCCTTCTGAGCTCTAACCCCAGAGGCCTCGATCCTGGGTTCTGCTACCACAGCTCCAGTCCGCTGTGCCCTCCCTCTGCCTGAGCACAAAGTGGGTGGCTCCAGAGGGAATTTTGTGTGTTGGCCCTTTGAGTGGGTGCCTGAATTTCCAGCATCTCTCCCTGGCACACAGCAACCCCACTGCTTTTCACCCAGATGTTATGTGGGTAACCTTCTCAGTTCTGTTACTCTTTACTGGGGGGCCCAGCTTGGGGATTAGACCTCAGAGTTCTCAGTGGCAAACCCCACAGCTGAGACATCTCTCCAGAAGTTCGGTTGCTGTCCATGGATATCTGGACAGCCCTTTTCCCCCTTGCCCCTCCTACCAGTCTCTATGCAGTCCACTTTTGGTCCTCTTTTATCAGGGTTCTCTCTGGCAAATCTCCTATTGATTATTAAGGCAATTTTTCCATATTTTATTTCTACTAGGTGTACCAGTTAATAATGCTGGATTTTTTAATCAAAGAAAACACAATAATTTTAAGAGGAACATTGAAAGTGCTTTATTCAAAGTAATGTCCATCGCTAGCTACACATTTCCCCATCTTTCAGGTAATTTGTGGACACCGTCCCAAGAGAACTTTTCTTGTTTTGAGGAAAACCATTCAGAGACTCAATTTTCCACATCTTTGTATGTTTTGAAGTGCTGCTCAGAAAGTGCGTGTGCCATCAATGGAACAAGTTGTAATCTGAAGGAGCAAGGTATGGTGAATACTGCAGGTGGGTTAAAACCTCCCAGGCAAGATCTTTTAAGGTGTCTTTAACTGGTTTTGAAGTGTGTGATGGTACATCATCATGAAGCAAAATTACTTTGCCGTGTCCTCTGGAACATTCTGGTCATTTCATGATCAAAGCGTGGTTCAAAGTGATTATTTGTTTTCAGTAGCCTCTGCTCCAAGTTTGCCCATTTTGCTGGTTTTCCTCTTAAGGCCTTCTCCTTTTTTGGCATCTTAATAAGTTGTTCTTCCTGTTTCTCCACTGTCTGATCATACTCAGTGGGAGGAGGTCCAAACTGTCTCTCTTCTGCTCTATTTCCAGCTCTTTTGCGTAGCTGATTACATTTCGTTTGAATTTTGCAGAGTAAAATCACTTACTGGTATTTATCTTTTTATTTTTTGACATCTTTATGGGCTCAGAACACTCTGGTCCCAGTTGTATCAGCACACTCTCTACCTCCACCTCCAATTATGGCATCAGGTGACATCAGTAACAATAAGGCTTGTGATTGGAGGAAGCCTGTTTGACAAGGTATGGGCAACAACTCTCTCCTTGGCTGACTTCCATGTATGAGACACCCCTCGATTTTTAGTCTAATGATTTCAGAAAAAAAATAGTGTCTTATACACAGAAAAATATAGCACACAGTTATAGACACAGTGTCTAGTCACAGCCCCTCTGCTGAGGGCTGGACCTCTGTGCATGCGGGAATCAGAAGAAGACATGAGCAACCGCAGGCATATAGGAGACTTTATTGCAGACAAAGCAGCCATTGTTAACACAGGAGCTATCAGACAAAGCAGTTCTGCAAAGTAGTCCCACAAAGCAGCCGCACACTGGCTGGTCAGGAACACATTCTCATACCAACTCAGACAAAAGAGCTCTCTGGCCAAACAGTGACATTAGTTACAGAAGATAATGGTACACCTGTGCAGTGCGTACAGTACAACTGCTGTCATTGCCTTTGCACATACATGTAGCAAATTAGCCTTTAACATTTGGCGTAGTCTAGTCACAGACCCACACACAGATACAAATATAGTAATAAATACCACTATAGTAATTCATAGTGATATATATCAATATCAACATGGATATAGATATACATACAGCTATCCATGTAGTTATGGGTATAGATATGATAAAGCTACAGATAGCGACAGCAGATGTCACTATATCTATAATTATAGATATTGACAGTTATAAAGACAGATATACATGCAGATAGAGATGGTCATGTAAGTATAGATATCCCCATGTTTAGCCTTCTTAATGTATTAATGCAGAAGCTGGACACTGCAGTGTCTGCTCAGCATTGTATCCCTGTTCCTTCTCATTAGACGCTAGTTCCAAAGCTCAAGCAGCCATCTTTTATGAAGCCTGATTGTTCAATGAGTTTCCCCAGAGAGAGTGTTGGTTAGCAGAAATCCCCAGACTGGGATTATTCATCTGTGCTCACATGCTTCACACAGGATGTCATTCATTCACTACTCCAGGTGTTGCTAATATTTCCATATTTTAGAGGGAGGTTAAGAAAATTGCCCAAAGCTGGGTAGGCGAGGAGGGAGGGGCTGGCATTCAAACCTGTGCCGCTTGGCTCCTAAGGGCACGCTCTCAGCTCCCACAGTCCTCCCAGCTGGGTGCTTGTGGCACTTGGCCCTCTCACATGATGAAGATTAAATCAGAATTTCAAACACGTTTACAGGATAAAGATAATGCCAAAGTCATTTATTTATGTTGTTTGATTAAGAGAGGTGTATTGGATAGCTAGGTCTGCTGTTACAAGAACCACAGCCTGGGGGGCTTAAACCTCAGGAATTTACTTCTCACAGCTCAGGAGGCAAGAAGTCTGAGATCAAGGTGTCTACAGGGGGGGTCTCTTCTTGGGCTTAGCTCTGGGCTTGAAGTTGTCCTCTTCATGTTCACACCACATTCTCCCTCTACGTGTCTGTGTCCCAATCTCTTCTTATAAGGACATCAGTTACATTGGATTAGTTCCACGTAGTGATCTCATTTTAACTTAATTACCTCTTTTAAGATTCTTCCTCCAGCCCTGGCTGGTATGCTCAGTGGTTAGAGTGTTAGAGAGAGTGCCTTTACCCCCGTTGGTAATAAGCACACACACACATATTTGAGAAAGGGAGTGTGGGCAGCTCAGTCTGGATTAAAAATGTCGTAATGAATGATAACTCAACCCCGGACCAATGAACTTTGCACAAGGGTTGCGATCATCTATAAATATAACAGCTCCCATGAGAATGGCACAGTTGGGCTCAGCAGGAAGAGAGGTGTTAGAGCCAGGCTGTCATGGAGAACAGGACTTTCAAAGGTGAGTTTCCCACAAAGGGGCTGGTCCCATGGCTGCCAACCTGAGCTTAACTCCCAGGGGGTGAAAGAGAAGGAGAAGACCCTCAGGAAGGTGTACCAACCTCATCTAGTAGCTATAATCCCTCCCCATCCTTCTCTGCCTGTTGTTCCTGAGCTGAGAAGAGAAATCCTAAATCCTAAGTCACTAAGTTGTGCTGCAAATACTGGTCAGCTGAAACCAAACTCCAGCCATGAACCGGAAATGTGCCTCGTCTTGTGGAGGAAAGTCTTGCTCCACGACTGACCTCCTAGCTATCTCTTCCTGAAGCAGGTGGTGACTGAGAAGTCCGTGCCTGCTTCCTGAGGACTGCTCCGCCATACAGTGGCTGATGAGGCTCCGGGTCCTTTGGGGCACCCACAAATCCTGCCATACTTTCCACCCTTCCCCTACGCACTTGAGCTCCCAGGCCTTATCAGCAACAGGTGCCCTGCGATGGAATGACCATGGTACATCTGAGAAATTTAACTTTGATGTCCTGGACTACTGGACTCAAATGGAGAAGGTGAGGAGGCAGCTGTGATGGGGGATGGGAATAAGCGTGATCTCTCTGGCTTATCTTGTTTCTCGGAGGCTGAAGGGCACAGAACGGATATAGCATCTGCCTCAACTTACCAGTGTGATGGGAAAAGCTTATGTTTTGGGGTTCAATTCTCAATTCTCATCCTAGCTACTTCAGCACTTCTCTGGACCTCAGTGATTTTATCTGTGAAATTGGGACAATCTCCCTTAAGGAACATGACAGCCGGTAAAAATATCTAGTACAGTCAGATAATTGTGACCAAATGTAAAGTTCTAACTATAAGGTCAGCAACTTGATGTTCATCTGAATTCTGACCTTCCACTAATGGGACTGTGAGCCTCACTGGAATTCATCTCATCAAACTTGGGCTCAACATCAGGCTGCACAGGGGGAAGGGACAGGCCCATTGCTGGTGCGCCTGCACACCTGACAGGTAGAGCTCAGATAGCCGTCCTCCGGGGAGGAGAGTAAGGCCAGCTGCAGGCCTCGTTACCAAAGTCGACTGGGTCGTGGCATTATGGTCTGTCCAGAGAAACCAGTCCCTCAGCCTCTAGAGTTTACAGGTCTCTTCAGAAGCAACCAAGTGCTTGACACTGAAAGGGGAGCAGTGATGTCTTCCCCAGGGGATGGGGTGGACAATGGGTGGTGTTCCAGCTACTAAGTCCCAGCTGATGATGATCACAGTGTGAAAAGTTACCCAACATTATCTTTGTAGAAAGAGAGACTTCACCGGCAATGCAGTCAGAGAGTTGATGGAATTTTTAAGTTTCCTATGAATTTAACATATGCATTCATGTGCTAGTGTTTAAGGCCTATATGCCTTTCATGGGGCTTCTTCCTCCTTTCTTTTTCCTTTCTCTGAGTTTTCATAATAACTCCCTGGAAAACAGAGCCTTGGTTATGAAGAACATTTTTTATACGCCATGTCATGCACTTTGAATTTAATGTTCAAATTAGATGGACACGTTTATGATCTCCATTTCTCAGATGAGAAAACTGAGGTTCCAAGAGTTTTAAATAACCTACAGAAACTAGTTACCTAAGTAGAGGAGCAGAATTTGGGTCCAGGCTTTCTAATTGTAAAATCCATTTTTTAACCTGGTCTCATGACTAGATGACGCCAAAACATCTCTTGATTTCATGAAAACCTTTTGGACCGTGAGATGGGCTTGGGTGGGAGGAGGTAGAGAGAAGGAATTGAGCCCAGCACTTTATTCTCTCATTTATCTTCATAAAATTCTTATTTATTCGTTTACACATATCCACCCAGGGAGATAACCACCAAGTAAATAGGATTCCTCCATGAAATACCTGTTCTTGTTGGGTTTTATATCATTGTTATCAGTCACTGTCAAGTCATCCATATCTCCCAATGTCCCCCCAGCACCCTCATTCCATTAATTTTCATTCTCACACCGCTTCTGATCTGTCTGTCTCCACTTTACCAATTGCTGTAACCAGGGTTACAGTGTCACCACTTTACCAATTGCTGTAACCAGGGTTACAGTGATGTGTGGTGTCTGACACCTAGAAGTTTCTCAACAAACATTTATGGAGTAAATTAATTTTGAAACCTGCCTTACAATCTACAGATCTTGGTGCTGCTCTTATCAAAGACTCTGCAGAGAGCACACCACTGGGGTCCACTCTACTCCCTGAACCTCCCTTAAAACAAACCTTCCTTAAGTTAGAAATCCAACATTTCTATGTGCCCTCTTTTTATTTTACACCAGAGGCCCGATGCACACAATTCATGCAGGAGTAGGCCTTCCTTCCCCTGGCTGCTGGCACTGGCTTCCCTCTGGCACTGGGGACCCGGGCTGGTTTCCCTCTGGCCACACACAGGCATCGGGGACCTGGACTGGCTTCCTTCAGGCCCTGGCTTTGTCTAGAAGGATGTCTGGAAGGAAGTCCGGTCTAATTAGCATATTCCCCTTTTATTATTATAGATATGTTTTCACTATTTCAGAGAGGAAGGGAGAGGTGGAGAGAGATAAAAATGTGAGTAGCTCACATTGAACTGCCAGTTGCCAGTTTACCCCCCACATCCTGTGTGGTTCAGGGTTCGGGTTCTGGAGGAGGCTGCACACAAATGAAAGAGACTAGACAAGAAAATATTAATTTGGGAATTGGGGGCCAGGCGGAAGCCCAAGAGAGGACTATGCTTTGCTCTGGCCTTGTGATCCCTTTTATTCAGGTTTGAGATCCAGCTATAGCCCCTAGGCAGGCAATTTCCAGTAACAGGCAAACTATCTTATCAGTAAGGATTTACATGAGACTAAAAGGTGGAAGTTGCTTCAGCTCCCTTTGTCTCCACCAGACAGTGGGTGAATGGCTCTGACCCTTTCCAGAGCATCAAGGTTGACCAGCCTTCAGGGTTCCTTGTCCACACCTCTCTGCTAGTGAAGGCAATGGGCAGCTTCCAACATCTCCCCCGTTTCTTTTCCTTAAAAAATCTTGCATCTGCAGACTAGAAATAAACATTTGTGAACAAAAATGAGACAAGCAATAGTGGTTATGCTGAGAAACAAATGAATCAGTCTGTAGTAAGTTTCTTTTTGGACCAACAGTTTTTTGAGTCCCAATTTCAATGCCCAACAGTTTTTTGAGTCCCAATTTCAATGTCCAACAGTTCCTTATGTATGCATGTCAGCAATGATATTTCAGTTCTGGATGGTGGACAAACAGTGGCAATACAGGTCCGACCTCCTCTGGTTTTGGTCCTGGGCAACCTGCGGTAATACACAGCTGCTGACTGCTAGCATGGCAATCAAGGCGTCTTCACCATCTTCATTTCGGGACTGTTTCTCCTCTGTTCTCGGGGACACTGCTATTTCTGTGGCTGGAGCAGTCCTGTCACTTCCTCTCTGGGATCCATTGTTGTAGGAATCCACATGGTCTAGGAGTTTTCTGGAAATATACAAACATATTCTCAACCAAAGGTTAATAAAGGAATCTTTTCTATAAACTAGTCTTGGGATCCTTTTTATTTTTGCACAATGATTTTCCTTTGGCTTATTTTGACACCATGTGATTTTTCATGGGTGTCTTGCTATTAGCATAACAAGTGAAAAATAATTTTCCAAAGTAAAAAATTTTTTTATGAAATTTACTTACAAGGTATTATTTCTTACAGGATATTATTCTACTATCCCCTTTTTTAATTTAAATATTAGGAGGCTTTCGGAAATTTTATAATGTAGTCTTGATAACTTTTAATTTTTTGCACAAAAATATGACTGCTTTGGATTCATTGCATGTTAAGCAATTTTACTATGAGATAAACTATCAATAAAAATTTTAGTTAATAGTTCAGCAACAGTTTTTGTCCAGTACAATTAAGTTTTTATGAATATCCACTTATTTCAATTAGCCAAATTAAATAATTTGAAATAAAGCTTATTTTTTAACTTCACTTGTCCTAGGTTATGGACAATAAATGACATTAATTAAATTCCTGCAATTAGTCTTTGAGTAGTAACATAACATAAACTTTGTCAGAGAGGCAAAAAACACAAATCATTTACTTTAGTTTAAGAGGCCAAACATATTGATTTTTAATTACAGTTCTTCAGATGTTTGAAGGAAACCTCTCTTTTTCTTTCCAGAATAATTTTCAGGCTACAGAGAGTATCATTTAAAAATCTTTGTCTTTCTTTACACCAAGCAACCTGCAGGGCTGCTGCTTAAAACTGGCAGATAAGTCTGAATAGCTAGCTATATCACAAGTAACTTTACATATACATAGTTAAGGAGGCAAAAACACAAATTATTTATTTTAGTTTATGTTTACATCTGATTCACAAGGCGCAAAAGTCTGCCCCACCTCCAGCCTATTTAAAAATGCAGGCGGCTATGGGCTTTTTGTTATTGTAAATTTCCTCTGTTGGATTGAAAGAAATATGTAGTTACTTATTTTGCCCTTCTGAGAGGCCAAAACCTTCATAATATTTATAAGTAAAATATAGTTATGAATCATCTCTCAGTTAAAGCCTTGAAATTTTAACTTGGAAAAAACCCATCAAATATATATCTACATATGATTTAAAGATTATAATACTTTTATAATTATCTTAAGATATCAATTAAATTTAAACTGGTCTTTATATTAAAAATTTGGTTGGGATCACAGAATTAATCCTCTTTATTTAATTAGACCAATAAGTAACATATTTTGAATTCCTAATTTTCAGAGAAAACATAAACATTTTATTTTCTCCGGAATAAATTTCTATACTTTAGGCATTTAGTTACCACAATTACATTTTCTCCCAATTTGATTTGAACCTTGAACTTTTAGAGTTTCAAATTTTAGGTAGCAAGTTAAATACTTAGCATTTCTCAAATCAATAATACTTTTACATTTTTAAGGATACATTTCAAATAAAATACAAGTCATATTTAATTAATAGATTAAATTCTGTCCTCTAGGTTTTTCATAAGGAAGCAAATTGAGATTATTGAACAAATTATCATTTGATTAACAGGCCCAACCTAGCCGATTGACTTTTATCATTCACCTGCCTGCTAGCCTAATCACCCCTAACTAATCTGCTGCCTGCCTGATTGCCCCTAACCACCTCTGCCTGTCTGCCTGATCACTCCTAACTGCTCCCTTGCTGGCCTGATTGCCCTCAACTACTCTCCCCTGTGGCCTGATTGCCCCTAACTGCCCTCTCCTGCCTGCCTGATCTTGCCCCCATCTGCCCTCTCCTGCTGACCTGATTGCCCCTAACTGCCTCTGCCTTGGCCCCCACCACCCTGGTTTTGTCCAGAAGGAAGTTGAACATCTGGAAGATGGCTGGTCAACCTGGTCTAATTAGCATATTACCCTTTTATTAATATAAATAGATTATATAGGATAGTATTGCTTAAATGGGGTAGGGGATGCTTTATCAGCAGGAGGAGATACTCTTGGCAGACAAAAATACATAATCCCTATATCTGGACTGATAGCCAGACAGATGCACTATACTGCCAAACTGATCATTAAAAAATTGAACCACTTTCTTACACATTATACCAAACAGCTGTTGCCCTTAAAACCTCACCTTAGGTTCCACCGGTCATTCAGATTAGGTTCTGATTGGTCAGTTTCTATGCCTGTCAGCATCAAAAGCTCTGCCTCCTAGGCAGCCATTGGCTCCTCACAGTTCACCCAGATTTGGTTCTGATTGGTTGGTTTCTATGCCAGTCAGCCTCTCCAAGCCTATTTCCAGGCTTGATCCGCAGCCACCTCAGCCACTGTGGATCAGGCCCTGCTTCTTTCTCCTGGCCTCTCTCTGAGCCTTGCCAGCAGCCATGGCAGATGCTGGTCAGGCCCTGCCTCTCTCTCCAGGCCTCTCTCTGGGCCTGATCTGCAGCAGCCACAGCAGCAGCGAGGTCCTAAGGCCTCTGGCCCAGCCCTGGGCAAGGGGCCTAAAGACCTCACTGTGCCCGCTTCACTGTGCCCACCACCCCTGCTGCCCCGCCTGCCTGCTGGCCACCAGCCTTGCTGAGATAGGAGCATGTGGGCCACAGGGAAGGGATGAGAGGTGCTCCATGAACTTCCTGTTGACCGGTCATCCATCTGGTCCTTTAGCTCATGATGGCCCCTGGCCATTTATAAGCAGATAATTTTGTAGACATCAGATAGTTAGATCCTGCCAATCTCTGTATTTGAGAAATGTAGTTCACTTACATTTAAAGTAATTACTGATAGGGAAGGACTTATGACTGCCATTTTGTTAATTGTTTCCTTGATATCATAGCTTTAATTTTTGTCATTCATTTCCTCTTTTACAGTTTTCTTTTGTGTTTGGTTGGTGTTTGTATTTTGTTTGTTTGTTTCTGTATTGATATGTTTTGATTATCATCTCATTTCCTTCTATGTATATACTATGAATTGCATATATTACATATAATGTCTTAAAGTTATAATAATCTATTTTAAACTAATAACAACTTAACTTTAATTGCTTATAAAAACCCTATTCCTAGATATATTTAAGAAATAATAAAGATATATAAAGAAAAGTAAAAAAGAAAACAAATACTTGCATCGAAAACATACGAAGGTCACAAACTCAATAAAAAGGAAACAACCCACATAGAAAATTGGTAAAAGATCTGAACAGTTCAATTGAGAGTCTCACATATATCAAATAAGTATGCAAAAAGATACTGAACATTGCTTGTTATTAGGGAATCTATAAATAAATAAATAAATAAATAAATTCCTTTCCAGCTACATCCCCCCCTCTCACCCCCCCACACCCACTGAATGCTGCAAACAAGTTTCACTCTTTTCCTTCTGTTCCAAAGAGCGGCTGGGACCCTGTGACACCTCCTCGCAAACCTGGGACACCAAATCAGAGAAGAGGTGTGCAAGAGTGGGCAGAACATTGCAACATGCCCTACCGTTCTGAGTGTGGCTTTAGCTGTGTGGCCATTTGTTGGTTGCTGCAGATCCTTGACTGTTTTAAGAGCCCCAACAAAGCCATTTTAGTCTGTTTACTTGATGTTTCTCTGAAGGAATAGGAGGCTGGACCTTCCCAGTCTGCTTCTTACAAATTTCACCGTTAGAGGTAACTTAATTTTAAAAATTAATTTCCCCCAAAATTCAGAGCCTAAATTAGCCTCTTTTATTGTGTAGCAATTATGATAATAGTCATATTTATTGAGCACCTACTGTGTCAGACATTGTTATGTACACTTTACTAATTAAATAACTCATTAGGACTTTATGACCTTCTAGGTAATATTATTGTCCACACTTCGTAGATGAGAATGCTGGGGCACAAAGAGGAACCCACCGTCTACATGGAACTAAGACAGGTGGGGATGAAGATTTAGGTCTTCAGTTGGAGACATGAAGCTGTTCATGGTTTTATGTGACTTGGGAGGAGGTGGCTATAGTAGACCAGAAGAAGTTGGGTGGATCACAGCATGCCCCTAACTTTTCTTGGCTCTTTAAATGATTTAAAATAGTCCTCAGTTCCTGAGCTATACTCACACTGGAATGTGCCTGTGATAGTGGATTGGGGGAATAAGTGCCCTTTTCCTCTGCAGCAGGAAGTAACACATGGTGTATGATCTTGACCAGGAAGGCAAAAGAGGCCCCAACCCAGCCCTGTGGTGGGTGAACAGCCAAGGAGACGAAGTGAAGTGGAGTTTCAGAGAGCTGACAGACTTCACCTGCCGCGCAGCCAATGTCTTCACGCAGACCTGTGGCCTGCGGCGGGGAGACCTTCTCTCCTTGATTCTGCCTCGAGTGTCTGAGTGGTGGCTGGTGACCATGGGTTGCATCCGAATAGGTCAGTGACTCAGAGAGACCCGTAGACACCTTAGGGATGTCCTAGAGCCAACTGGTCCAGGAACACTATGTGCTTTCTCTTCCCCTACATTCTTTCTTCTTCACAGACTTTCTCTTTCTCAGGCTCCCTCACATAATTTTACCCCGTATCTCTCTCTCTCTCCCTCACCCTTACATACACTCAAACACAATGTCACACACACACATATATACTTTCTCTCTTTTTTTCCTTTATAGATGAAGGTATTACATATGTGTTCTTATCCAACTCTTAACCATCCACAAACCCGCAGCTCATGCCTTCACCCCCCTGGTGTCTATGTCCATTGGTTATGCTTATATGCATTCATACAAGTCCTTTGGTTGATCTCTCCCTCTTACCTGCACCCTCTCCTAACTTTCCTCTGAGGTTTGACGGTTTGATCCATACTTCTCTGTCTGTGGATCTATTTTTGTTCGTCAGGTTATGTTGTTCATTATATTCCACAAATGAGTGAGATCATGTGATATTTACTTTCTCTGACTGGCTTATTTTGCTTAGCATAATGCTCTCCGGGTCCATCCAGGCTGTTGCAAATGATAGGAGTTCCTTCCTGTTCACAGCAGCATAATACTCCATAGTGTATATGTATCACCGTTTTCTAATCCACGCATCTGCTGATGGGCACTTAGGCTGTTTCCAAATCTTAGCTATTGTAAATTGTGCTGCTATGAACATAGGGGTGCATATATCTTTTCTGATTCGTGTTTCTGGTCTTGGGATATAACCCTGGAAGTGAGATCACTGGATGAAATGGGAGTTGCATGTTTAATTTTCTGAGGAAACTCCATATTGTTCTCCACAGTGGCTACACCAGTCTTCATTCCCATCAGCAATGCAGGAGGGTTCCATTTTCTCAGCATCCTCGTCAGCACTTGTCATTTGTTGATTTGTTGATGATAGCCATTCTGACAGGTATGTGACAGTACCTCATTGTCGTTTTGATTTGGATATCTTGGATGATTAGTGACTTTGAGCCTGTTTTCATGTGTCTCCTGATCTTCTGTATGTCCTCTTTTGAAAACCGTCAATTTAGGTCCTTTGCCCATTTTTTTGTTGGATTGTATATCTTCTTTTTGTTAAGCTGTATGTGTTCCCTGTAAATCTTGGAGATTAAACTTTTATCGTATATAACATTGGCAAATGTGTTCTCCCAAGCAGTGGGATCCTTGTTGTTTTGTTGATGGTTTCTTTTGCTGTGTAAAGCTTTTATTTTAATGTATTCCCATTTTTTTTAAATAAATCTTTATTGTTCAGATTATTACAGGTGTTCCTCTATTTTTTCCCCCATAGCTCCCCTCCACCTGATTCTCCACCCCACCCCATGCCCTTACCCCCGCCACTGTCTTCTTCCATAGGAGTAAGATTTTTGTCCAATCTCTTCCCGCACCCCTCACACCTGCTTCCCCTGAGAATCGTCAGTTCACTCCCTTTCTATGTCCCTGATTCTATTATATTCACCAGTCCATTCTGTTCTTCAGATTTTTTATTCACTTGATTTTTAGATTCATTTGTTGGTAGGTATGTATTTGATGTCATTTTGTTGTTCATAATTTTTATCTTTACCTTTTTCTTCTTCTTCCTCTCCTTAAAGAATACC
Organism: Corynorhinus townsendii; assembly: GCA_026230045.1. Taxonomy (NCBI): domain Eukaryota; kingdom Metazoa; phylum Chordata; class Mammalia; order Chiroptera; family Vespertilionidae; genus Corynorhinus; species Corynorhinus townsendii. Next base: position 62,510,395 of record JAPDVU010000009.1, read on the forward strand.
CTTCAGCATTTCATGTAATCCTCGTTTGGTGGTGATGAACTCCTTTAGCTTTTTCTTGTCTGTGAAGCTCTTTATCTTACCTTCAACTCTGAATGATAGCTTTGCTGGGTAGAGTAATCTTGGCTGTAGGTTCTTGCTGTTCATCAATGAATATTTCTTGCCACTCCCTTCTGGCCTGCATAGTTTCTGTTGATAAATCAGCTGACAGTCGTATGGGTACTCCCTTGCAGGTAATTAACTGTTTTTCTCTTGCTGCTTTTAATATTCTCTCTTTGTCTTTTGCCCTTGGCATTTTAATTATGATGTGTCTTGGTGTGGTCCTCTTTGGATTCCTCTTGTATGGGGTTCTGTGCACTTCCTGGACTTGTACATCTATTTCTTTCACCAGGCAGGGAAAGTTTTCTGTCATTATTTCTTCTAATAGGTTTTCAATATTTTGCTCTCTCCCTTCTTCTGGCACCCCAAAAATTCGGATGTTGGTTCGCTTAAAGTTGTCCCAGAGGCTCCTTACACTATCTTCATATTTTTGGATTCTTTTTTCTTTTTGTTTTTCTGGTTGGATGTTTTTTGTTTCCACATATTTCAGATCTTTGGTTTGATTCTTGGGGTATGTTGATCTACAGTTGAGTTTCTGTATATTCTTTATTTCAGACAGTGTATGCTTCATTTCTGACTGATCCTTTTCCATTTTTTTGGCATTCTCATTAAGGTCCTTGAAGGTCTCATCAAGTTTCTCAGCGGTTTTAAGAAGATTCTTGAGTAACCTTATAAATGTGGTTCTGAACTCTATGTCATCCAGTAGTTTGCTTTCCTCCGTTTCTTTCATTCGTGACATGTTTCTTTGTCTCCTCATTTTGGCTGCTTCCCTGTGTTGATGGAGTAGCTTTGTGTGGTAGGTGACCTATAGGGGGCAGTAGCTCAGCCTCCCCAATCACCTGATGTGGACACTCTTGGTACACCCCTTTGTGGGCTGAGTGCAAAGACTTGGTGCAGTTAAAGCCTTAATTGCTGTTGGTATACTGGGAGGAATTGACCTCCAGGCCAATTAGCTGTGAGCACTCACTGTGTCTATAATGGAAGAACTGCTGCGCTGAAGACACACTTATGGGGCAGGGCTTGTTTCAGTGGGGCTTTGGTGCTCACTGAGTCTGCCTTTGAATGTGTCACTTATGGATGTGAGGAGTTGAAATCTGGTGTCTCACTCTGACCACTAGGTACACTGGCTTCTGGATCTCCAATGGGGTGCAGGTCAGCTACTGTCTGAGGCCATCCAGCAGGAGCTACAGTGAGAGCTACAGTTTTCTCCTCTTTGCTTGGGGTTTGGAGGTTTTGGAGCTGTCTGACCCAGGCTGCAAGTTTGCTAGGTTAAGCTGCGATAGGGTGGGGCTTTCTTCTGCTAACGCTGCTGCTTGGAGCTTGGGTGGGTTTGTAGGTTGTGCAGGGTGGGGTCTCAGGGTGTCACTAGGCTAGGGCGTGGCAAACAGCAATGGCTGCTAGTTAGCCGGCTCTGTGTCCCCAAGGGCGTCCCGGAGTCCCGTGCCCCAGTGCCGTAAACAATTATTCCTGCACGCAGCTCTGCAAGTAAGCCACCCTCACTGGCAGACAGTCCAGCTTTTCCCCGTAGGAGTTTGGGTCCCCCGCATCTCCCCAGAAACTGGATTTCAGAGTAGTCGGGGGCTTGTCTCCCTTTGGGTTGAAAAAAGCAATGCCTGCCACCAGCCCAGATCCCGTGCCTCCGTACCTCAGCTTTTCAGCACTCGTGCACGTCTCGATGCTCTTTTCTCTTTCCTTCTAGTTGTAGAACTTCCACTCAGCCAGCTTTCCCGTGGTTCTGGGTGATAGACGTTTTGTCTTTTAGTTGAATTTTTGAAATTGTTGCACAAGGCAGCAGTTTAGGTGTTTACCTACGCCGCCATCTTGGATTCTCCCAATGTATTCCCATTTGTTTATTTTCTCCTTGGTGTCCATTGCCCTAGGAGCTCTGTTGGTAAAGATATTGCTATGACATAGGTCTGATATTTTGCTGCCTATGAATTCTTCTAAGATTTTTATGGTTTCCTGTCTTACATTTAAGTTCTTTATCCATTTTGAGTTTGTTTTTGTGTATGGTGGAAGTTGGTGGTCTAGTTTCATTTTTTTTGCATGTATCTGTCTAATTTTCTCAACACCATTTATTGAAGAGACTGTCTTGATGCCACACACTTCCTCTTGCACATCCTCAGACATTATTCCTTTTTTGAAATTCATAAATTGTTAACCGTTTGCCATATTGGAGCCTCCCACTGAGTTAGTAAAGAATCAGTTGCAGATGGTGGCGTAGGTAAACACCTAAACTGCTGCCTCGCACAACAATTTCAAAACTACAACTAAAAGACAAAACGTCTATCACCCAGAACCACGGGAAAGCTGGCTGAGTGGAAGTTCTACAACTAGAAGGAAAGAGAAAAGAGCATTGAGACGTGCACAAGTGCTGAAAAGCTGAGATACGGAGGCACGGGATCTGGGCTGGTGGCAGGCGTTGCTTTTTTCAACCCAAAGGGGAGACAAGCCCCCGATTACTCTGAAATACAGTTTCTGGGGAGACGCGGGGGACCCAAACTCCTACGGGGAGAAGCTGGATTGTCTGTCACCAGGTCCGAAAGTGAGGGGGGCCTGCTTGCCGAGCTGCACACAAGAATAATTGTTTACTGCGCTGGGGCATGGGACACAGTCGGAGACACAGAGCCGGCTAACTAGCAGCCATCGCTGTTTGCCATGCCCTAGGCTAGTGACGCCCTAAGACCCTGCCCCACACAACCTACAAACCCACACAAGCTCCAAGCAGCAGTTTTAGCATAAGAAAGGCCTGCCAGATCGCAGCTTAACCTAACAAACTTGCAGCCCGGATCAGACAGTTCCAAAACCTCCAAACCCCAAGCAAAGAGGAGAAAACTGTAGCTCTCGCTGTAGCTCCTGCTGGGTGGACTCAGACAATAGCTGACCTGCACCCCATTGGAGATCCAGAAGCCAGTATACCTAGTGGTCAGTGTGAGAAACCAGATTTCAACTCCTCACATCCATAAGTGACACATTCAAGAGGCATACTGAGTGAGCACCAAAGCCCCACTGAAACAAGTCCTGTACCATAAGCGTGTCTCCAGCACAGCAGTTCTATAGACACAGCGAGTCCTCACAGCCGATTGGCCTGGAGGTCAATTCCTCCCAGCGTACCAACAGCAATTAAGGCTTAACTACACCAAGACTTTGCACTCAGCCCACAAAGGGGTGTACCAAGAGCGTCCACATCAGGTGATTGGGGAGGCTGAGCTACTGCCCCCTATAGGTCACCTACCACACAAAGCCACTCCATCAACATGGGGAAGCAGCCAAAATGCGGAGACAAAGAAACATATCACGAATGAAAGAAATGGAGGAAAGCAAACTACTGGACCACATAGAGGTCAGAACCACATTTATAAGGTTACTCAAGAATCTTCTAAAAACCGCCGAGAAACTTGATGACACTTCTGAGGAGCTTAGTGAGACCTTCAAGGACCTTAATGAGAATGCCAAAAAAATGGAAAAGGACCAGTCGGAAATGAAGCATACACTGTTTAAAATAAAGAATATACAGAAACTCAACTGTAGATCAACGTACCCCAAGAATTAAACCAAAGATCTGAAATATGAGGAAACAAAAAACACCCAACCAGAAAAACAAAAAGAAAAAAGAATCCAAAGATATGAAGATAGTGTAAGGAGCCTCTGGGACAACTTCAAGCGTATCAACATCCGAAATTTTGGGGTGCCAGAAGAAGAGAGAGAGCAAAATACTGAAAACCTATTAGAAGAAATAATGACAGGAAACTTTCCCTACCTGGTGAAAGAAATGGACTTACAAGTTCAGGAAGCACACAGAACCTCAAACAAAAAGAATCCAAAGAGCACCACACCAAGACACATCATAATTAAAATGCCAAGGGCAAAAGACAAAGAGAGAATCTTGAAAGCAGCAAGAGAAAAACGGTTAGTTACCTACAAGGGAGTACCCATACGACTGTCAGCTGATTTCTCAGCAAAAACTATGCAGGCCAGAAGGGAGTGGCAAGAAATATTCAAAGTGATGAACAGCAAGAACCTACAACCAAGATTACTCTACCCAGCAAAGCTATCATTCAGAGTTGAAGGTCAGGTAAAGAGCTTCACAGACAAGAAAAAGCTAAAGGAGTTCATCGCCACCAAACCAGGATTACATGAAATGCTGAAGGGTATTCTTTAAGAAGAGGAAGAAGAAGAAAAAAGTAAAGATAAAAATTATGAACAACAAAATGACATCAAATACATACGTACCAACAAGTGAATCTAAAAATCAAGTGAATAAAAAATCTGAAGAACAGAATGGATTGGTGAATATAATAGAATCAGGGACATAGAAAGGGAGTGGACTGACGATTCTCAGGGGAAGCAGGTGTGAGTGGTGCGGGAAGAGATTGGACAAAAATCTTACTCCTATGGATGAAGACAGTGGCAGGGGTTAAGGGCATGGGGTAGGTGGGGTGGGGAATCAGGTGGAGGGGAGCTATAAGGGGAAAACAAAAAGAGGAACACCTGTAATAATCTGAACAATAAAGATTTATTTAAAAAAAAAAGAATCAGTTGCAGACATTGTGACACCCCTAAATACCATGTAAATACCCACAAACCCTGGATCCCAGACATTTCCTTCACATCACCACAGCAGGCTTACCAAACAGGAAGTCTGACATTGATACAATATATGTTACCTGATAATTATCCATAGTCACCATTCCCCAATTGACTTAATAATGTGCTTCACAACCATTTCTTTATTTCTTTAAGTCCAAAATCCAATTGAGGATCATGCATTACATTTAGTTGTAATGTCTTCTCAGTCTCCTTTAACCTAGAAGGGTGCTCTAGCCTTTTCTGCATGGCAATGACATTTTGAAGTGTCTAAGCCAGTTGCTTTGTAGGAGGTGCACCCAAATGTGTATTTCTGACTCTTGCTTCATGATTATATTCATCTTAAAACATCTTAGCAGGAGTGCCTGGAGGACAGTGTTGTGTCTTTGTTGTTGCATCACATGAGGGGTCTTTGCAATTGTTTTGTCTTCCATCGGTGACACTGTTTATCTCATTAGAAGGGTGGTATTCAACTGTGTCAAGGCATCTTTTCTCTTCCTGACCAGAAAGAAGTCTGTGGGGTGACACTTATGAGACTAGTGACTATCATGCTTCCTCACTGTCTTTCACCCCATGGTTTGAGTGTCCACTGATGATTCTTCACTAAGTTGAATATTATTATGCTGGTTTTACATGAGGATTTTCTGTTTATATCAACCATTCTAGTTTCATTAGTTAGCATTTTCTGTAGAGATTTTCCTTTCCCTTTTAATTGCTTATCTATCTATCTACCTACCTACCTACCTATCTATCTACTATCTATCTTTCTGTCTATCTACGTATCTGTCTACTTATCTATCTATTTAATTTAGAATCAAAATGGAACTCATGGATTTTTTTAACCACTCCAGTTAAATCACAGGTTAACACAACAGTCTGTTCATGCTCTTGCTTATATATTCTCTCTCTTTTTTTCCTCCTAAAATAGTTGATTAATCCATCTAGTTCCTATGGGATCAAATGTTAATAGCAACGTCAGAGGGAGCATAAAGAAGCCATGTGACCTGTAGAGCTAAGCCATGGCCCATGAGAAACCCAAGAAGTGAGCTGAGCCCTCTGGGAACAGCATAACTAAAGAGTAGTAGAAGCAGAGAAAGGGAATTCCAAGAATGGGAATGGCACATGTAAAGGCTTAGAGTTAGGAGCTGCCTATGTGAATGGCCATTTTGAAATAGAGAATAGAGGTGTGGGAGAGAAAGGTGGAGCGTGAGCAGCGTCTTCAGTGTCATAATGGGAAGCGTGGTGTTTTTCTGGAGAGAGGACACAGGTGTCAGTGAAGAGAAGTGAAGGTGAATGTGGTGGGCAGGCAGGCTAAATGCCATCTCAGAAGTGATTAAGGAAAATTGAGTTTATTTAAGGAAAAGGGGATGGGGGATGGGATACCCAAAGGGAAGGGCTGCACAGCGCCGAGTCAAGGGGATGATGGTGCGCCCAGGAGCAGGAGTTTCATCCTTATGTGCTGTCACAGTGGGATTCCCTTGTCATCAGTGGGTTTGGGGGCTGAGCTGGTGGGCTTGGAATGGGGATGGAATGCAGGTGTGTGATCAGGGGTCTTCAGGACAGTTTCACTTCCTTACGTGGTCTGATTCCTGGTGTCCAGCCAGCATTTCTTGGTCTTCATTCTTCCGTGACAGGAAGCTTACAAATGGCTGTCAAGGGTTGTATTGCATTTAGCCTTAACAACAGGAAATGTGGGGAGAAAGTCAATGCTCTGTGGAATTTACAGATTATAATATGGAAGTTCCACGGCAAGGCATCTGGTGGAGAGGTTAGAATCTAATAGGTGCACACAAATACTTGAACTAATTGTTGGTGAAAGCAGATGGTAGGGAGGATAGTAAAGTTCAAGGGACAAAGTGGTTAATTTGGATATGAGGGATGAAGGCAAGAAGGGATTCCCAATGACATAGGGATGAGAGAAGGGGGTGGGAGGAGAAAAGTGGGGGCTGGGATGCAGCTATTCCTGATGTCAGAGACTCTGTCCTCCTGGCATCTGTGCTCCCAGGTCCCATGTAAACTCTTGCAAGATAGGATCCACCTGTCTACTGGCCGCAACCCATCTAGAGTAGAAAGATTTAGGGCAGTGGTGGGCAAACTCATTAGTCAACAGAGCCAAATGTCAACAGTACAACGATTGAAATTTCTTTTGAGAGCCAAATTTTTTAAACTTAAACTTCTTCTAACGCCACTTCTTCAAAATAGACTCACCCAGTCCGTGGTATTTTGTGGAAGAGCCACACTCAAGGGGCCAAAGAGCCGCTTGTGTCTTGCGAGCCGCAGTTTGCTGACCACGGGGATAGGGCAAGCATTTCAAACTTTAATGTGCGTGGGAATCACTTGGAGGTCCTGTTAAAAGGCAGGTTCTGGTCCTGCCACCTTGGTTCAGTGGTTGCACATTGACCTATGAACCAGGAGGTCATGGTTCAATCCCCAGTTGGGCACATGTCTGGGTTGCAGACTAGGTCCCCAGCCTGCAGGTGTGCAGGAGGCAGTCAATCAATCACTCATCGCTGATGTTTCTATCTCCCTCTCCCTTCCTCTCTGTAATCAATGAAAATGTATTTTAGACAAAATTTTAAAATGCAGGGTCTGATTCAGTAGGTTTGGGTGTGGCGTGGTGGTGCTGACACTGAGGGTCTTTGTGTAGCAATAGATTAGCGGATTTCTATGCAGATTGGCCAGGTCTGAAGTCCGTGGTTGTGAAAGAGGAAGTGAAATAATTTCTTTCTCACCCACAGGGATTATCTTCATGCCGGGGACAACCCAGATGAAGGCCAAGGACATTCTCTACTGACTGAAGGAGTCTAATGCCAAGAGCATCGTGACCACAGATGCCCTTGCCCCGGAGGTGGACTCCGTGGCTTCTAAGTGTTCCGCTCTGAAAATCAAGCTCCTGGTGTCTGACCACAGCCGTGAGGGGTGGCTGGACTTCCGATCTCTGATTAAGTGAGTTTCGGGTCTGATGGAGGTGCTCTCTGAGGAACGGTGGGAGAAGGCCATCCACACCCAAGCGCTGTAGACAGACAGCCGGTGGTAGGAAGCTCACCAGGCCTGGCTCCAGAAACCTCTTTCCAGCTATGTCCCTGATCTGCTGTGTGACCCTGGGCTACTTCCTTCCCCTCTCTTAGCCAAGGTTGCTTCATCTGTAATATCAGGACATTGCCCTTCTAGGCTTCTCTCCCTAAAGTTTGATCACCCCTGGGATGTGAAAGGAGGTGTACCGTCAGAGGATTACTGTGTTTCAAGCTTCTTGTAGGTGGGAGTCTAAAAGACTATTCACATATAAGTATAAATACATCTATGTGAATAAGTTGAACGAGAGGTTAAAATGGATCCTTAAGGTGAAAGTTGAGACTGGAAGAAAAAATGAGGCTGTGACTGGCAGAGGCTTTTGGGGGCAAACATCTCCCGGGGTCTGTGGGTGCCCTTAGAAAGTTAGGGAAATGTCAGAAAGACCCTCCAGCTCCGATCCTTTACTTCTGTGAGCCTTCAGGCATTTTTTACACTGTCCACCTAATGAATGCCCAGACCTGCAGGAAATTTTTATGAGTTTATTTGAGCCAAACCGACAACATACTAGTATGTTGGGGAGGAAGACCTCAAATGCTCTGGAGAAAAACTGTTTTGTAGCTTCTTTCATGCATTTGAAATTCAGGAGGGGACACAAGAAAGATTGCAGGAAGGTGGGAGAAAGCCAGGTGGGGATGGGATTACAGGATAGTTAAGATTCTGTGCTCTCTTGAGGGGTCACACCCCCTTCAAGGGTATTACTTTCTGTATTTCAAGGGCGTGTTAACCTAGATGCACAAGAACAATGGACAGGCTTGCTTAAGGCAAAGATAACCCTTTCACCAGAGAAGTTCTGTGTCAGGGCCTGACTCCCACCATGCCCTGCCCGGGCAGGGATTTATGATCAGATCACCTGTGAACTTAGTTCACAGAGCCCCATGTTCCACCCACAGCTCAAACCTTGCTGGGTGTCTTTTCTTTGTCTCTTTTATTTTTCTGAGGTAACATTGCTTTATAACATATAAGTTGCACTGGGTTTGTTTTCTTGAAGAAACCCCTTTGTTTTTAAAGTAAAATGTTATTCAACTTCAAAAGGCAAACACAGTGATGTCACACCTTCTGTTGGACTCTAAGATCTGGAGTTGGGGCTCTCCCTCCAGGGAGCACGCCCTCGCCTTCCCCTTGTGCTACCTTTGCCTCTCTCTCCCCTCAATGCCAAGGGCCCTTCTTCTGCCCGAACTTGTTTCCTGAGCCAATGCAGCCCCGCTGGCTCACTTCCACTACCTCTGTGGATTTCTAGATAAACTTCCTTTTATATTTTGAATAAACAAATAAAGTCAGAGAGTTGATAAAACCCTAAATAAATAATACTGTTTAAAAATCCCTTAAATTGCCCAGAGTCACGATGGTACTGAACATCTCAGCAAGAGCCAGTGTTCCCTCCAGCGTTTGGATGATCTGCAGTTTATTTGAACAACACAGGAAGCTCATATGTCACATCCAACATCGCAGGTGTCCAATCATCGCAGGCTGAAGACACTGAGTGTAGAATCTTCCAGGAATCAAGGCCTCCTGAGGGGCCTGCAGTTTTCCTCTGCAGGCCAGGCTCAAGCTTACGCCAGACGTACACATATTTCTTTCACTCTCCCTCTCCCTCGCTCTCTCTTCCCCACCCCTTATCACCAAGGTAATGGAGTGAAATTCCTGTAAAGTTAGTTTGTATGAAAGCAAGCTTAGCAGTGTGAGGAAGAGGACAGTCTATGCATCACACCTGGTTTGAATCCTGGCTCTGCCATTGCTGGCTGTATGTCTTCAGGTAGGTTACCTGACCTCTCTGAGCCTCAGTTTCCTCATCCACAAAGGGAGCATGACAAGTTGGGCATAGTCACCTCTTAGGATTGCTCTGAAGATTGAATGAGTTCTTATTTGTAAGTCACTTACTAGTAGAGCATTTTCGGAAACAGTAAGTTCTATTTCAATGTTTGATAAATTATAAAACACCCAGCTGTGTTTTCCCCATTTTTTAAATGAAGAAATGTCAGTGCTCTTACCCAGGTCACCCCTAAACTCTGTTTGATGCTTCAGACCTGGAGACCAGTTTTTCCTCCAGTGTTGCTAAACCCCAGTTTTCTACACTGGCCAGGTAGCTCAGTTGGATAGAGTGCCAAGGTTGTGGGTTTGATCCCTGGTCAGGGCACATCCAAGAATTAACCAATGAATGCAGAAATAAGTGCAACAGCAAATCCACATCTCTCTCTCTCTCTCTCTCTCTCTCTCTCTCTCTCTCTCTCTCTCTCTCTCTTCCCCTTTGTCTCTCTAAAATCTATACAAGCAAACCAGGTTTCTGACTTTGAGCCTCATGTTGTTTGTTTGGCTTACCCTGAGGGTGGAGCCAGGAGATATGACTTCTCTCCTTTTCTGTTCAATCCCTTTGTAGATCAGCATCCCCAGATCACACCTGCATTAAGTCAAAGACCACGGACCCAATGGTCATCTTCTTCACCAGTGGCACCACCGGCTTCCCCAAGATGGCAAAACACAGCCATGGACTTTCCTTGCGACACTCCTTCCCTTCATGGTAGGAAAGAGGCCACCAACTTAGAGGCTGGGTCACAGTCTGGGGCAAGGTGTGTGTGTGTGTGTGTGTGTGTTTTGGGAAAGGTGCTCTAAGTAGAACTGAGTCCACCCTGCTTCTCCCCCTGCTCTCTTTGGTTCAGACCACTGAGGGTCTCAGAGACAAAGGTCCGGACTTCTAAGTGTGTGCTGACAGAAGCGTCCCAATGACAAGGGGGTCCTGCCTGAGCACCTTCACAGGTGTGGAGGGAGCATGAGTGGAGGCAGCAGGCATTCTGCAAGCTGTACAAATGGCAAACCATGTGTCTTTGTCACTGGTTCCAGGTTTGGTGGGAGGAGGACAGAAAGTTCTAGAGATGTGGTCTGTACAGATATGGAGGTTGAGTTTCCCAATCATGAGCCATTAGGGGAAGTAATACCTGGAACCAAGCCACTGCCATTAACCTAAAATAAATAATTGTAGAGGCTGAAGAAATAGCTTTGGATTAATTATGTAACCAATTTTATTTTATTTTTTTTATTACATTACGTTTTCTTTTATTTAAAAGATCATTCACAAAATACCATATCCATAGATTTACTGTCTGTCATATAGTTGAATGTGTTAAGTGTTTGGAATTCCATTCTTACATTTAAAAATCAACTGGATTGCCCAGAAGTGTAGATGAATTTGTTTTTTCTTAATCTTTTCCACATTGAGGATATAAGCAGGTCCTCTGAAAGCATCAGGTGTGGTTACAACCACATAATGCATGTCTTTCTTAAGTTAAGTATTGGTGTTACACAAATGGTTCTTATTTCAGAAGCAAAGATGACAGGTGGAAGGAAAGAAGGGAGAGTTCTGTAAACGGCCAAGACCTGGTAAGAAGACAGAGTAGACGCCAAGGACGCCAGCTAGGGACTAACTACTATCTAAGCACGCTGCGCTGTGTAGGCCAGGATTCCCCTCAGCCCTCAGCATGCTGGCGAGGGCCTCTTTTCTCTACCGCTCTAGCTGCTGGCTGACCCTGAATTTCTCCCAATAAAACGAGTGGGACTCGGGTGCTAATGAATTTAATTTGTCCACACATGGGTGTTCAAGCTCAAAAGCTATTGCCTAGCCCCCAGCCCTGGGTAAATGCTGAACACTGTATGTGGGAACAATGAACTCTGTCCCAAAGATGAGACCTAGGAGCTTACAGCCACCTACCATTTATTTTAAGGTTCTTGATAGCGATGCACAGTAAAATTCCCAATTCATCAAGTGAAACAGAGTCAAGTGCCAGATTGTAGGCCCATTTTAATTTTCATTATAAAGTAAAGGATGGTGGGAAGCACAGTATCTCATTGTTAAACTAGGGAACAGATAAATGCAAGGGAGAGATGCAGAATACACAGATAACAGGGATTTGGAAAAAGCAATGTTCACACTATAAAGTGAGCCCAGCACAGCTCTACCACCTCCCCACCCCTACCCTTTAGTCCCCCAAAACACCTGTGCCCAGTAGAAAGGAAACCAGCATCAGGAAGTTGGATACATTCAGCCAGCCAGAGGAGCCTCTCATACAGCTGGTGAAAGGAGGGAACCAGTTTGGACAGCGTTGAAAAAGCAGTAATAAAATATGTGAATACAGTAGTGCATTCAACTGATCTTCCCATGTAAACTCCCTACGAACCCCTCACATTACCCTTTGGGTTTCACTGCCAAAATCTGAACCTATTCTGCCTAAATAATCCATCTGGGGAGGGGGCCATTGAGACAGGACTACCTATAAATAGGATGGAGGAAATCTGCAAGAATCAACAGACATTTTATCCTTGTTTTGAAAACAAGGTGTTTCAAAATCTGTATGTTGATCAAAGCTGAATAAAAACAGAATGCTATCCAATTTGTGACTTCTTTTCTGTGGTTTTTTATTTCTTATTTTGTGTATGTGTATGTGAAAGCAAAAGAAATACAGAACTCAACATGCAGGTTGGAAGAGAAGCACTAAAAAAAAAAATCAAAGGAAGTGACTGGAGTCTGGCCAGTATGTTTAAAGTAAAAAGAGAAAGCGAAGGAGAAAAATGAAACAGCACCTCAATTCAAAGAGCTCCCCACATGGTGTCTGCCTTTGTCCCCTTAGAGAAACTCATGTGCTGGAAGGAAACAAGGAACAAGAAGGAAAAAGGACAGAAGGAAATGGGGAAAGGAGTGGCAGAAAAAAAAGCACGAAACAGGCACTAGATACAGCAAAGCCAAGAATGTACTAAAAACCACTTGTTAACTGCTGACATGCACTCACAAGCTCTGTGTTTCCTTTGTAAGAAAGAAGGACAAAGGTCAGGCGCAGGAATGGTAACTGCAGGACTGCCGGTCCAGGGGGCTAGCCAGGCTTCGGTCTTGCTCTAACTGCCCCCATACCCCATTCCCTCCCAACCGCCAGCTCATTCTTGCTCCTTGTGAACAACTTCCTCTCTGGGCTGGGCTCCCTCGAAGATAGCAGAGTTGGGATTGGCTATTTGCTTGAGGGGTGTTGCAACTGTTCGAGGTTTAAACTGGAGCTGTGGTCTCTGTGTTCTTTCCTCTTCTGTTGGTTCTCTGAAATCCATATTGGACCCTCGGAGGGGAGGGCCATCTCTGAAACTACTCCCCATTTCGGGGCATGTTCTCCGATCACCTGGGCGACTCCCTCCCCTGCCTCCTAAGAAATCGTCCCTGAAGGCGGAATTGAAGTCATCCCAGGACTCCCATGCACCTCTAGATTCTCAAGAGCCACCCATTCCTCTGTCATCTGGTCCACCTTTCCTGAATCCAAAGCCACCTTTATCTTGTTTTCTGACTTCTGCAATGTCCACACAAAGTGACCGATCACCCAACAGTGCACCATCGTATGTCAAAGCTTCCTTAAGGGAATCCACCTCGTCAAATTCTACATAGCAGAATCCTTTGAATTTGTCTGTGTCTTTATCTCTGACTAGTCCTACGCTCCTTATGCTGAGATCCTTAAAGATAGCATCTATGTCGCCCTGAACTGTATTAAAAGGTAGATTTCCTACATATGCTGTGTAGGGGGGCTCTGTGGGCAGCACCTTCTGGGTACGGGAACCATGGCCACCAGCAGTGCCATGAGACCCTCTGGGGCTGCTAAAGCTGCTGTAGGTCTGATCGTTGTCGGTATCAAAGTCCACCATTTGCCGTCTCCACTCCGAGAGGAACCAGGGTGCCATGTAATCAATTTTAAACCAAACATCTTTTCCCTCCTACTTCCTCCTCCCCAACTAGTAATATTTAGACCAGACCAAGTTCGGTGGGGAAGTATGGGACTTGGTTGAGAAGTCTGTAAGGAGGATTTTCCAAAAGGTCTGGGCCTCTGGGGGTCCTTGCCAAAGGCATCAGCTCCTACCTTGACTTTTCCAAACCAGTCTGATCCCCTGGGTGTTTTGCTGGAATCTCTATGTTTAGTCTTTAAGACCTGACCTTGAAGAAGCATGTGCTTTCTCAAGGATATTTACCCTGCTGATTGTATCTAGAGGTTAATTTTAGTTCAACCTGTTGTTACGATAAAAGACTAACAGCGCAGGCAATCAGGGCTGTTTTGGTTCCTAAAGCCAAACAAGCCCCTTAGCCTTCTCTTTCACAGAAACGTGTGTCAATGAAGTAGTTCATCTGTCTCTCAGGGGTCTGCTGGTCAGTCCTGGTAAAGTTCTATGTGTTTTGTACCTTATTAAGCAGACCAGGGGGCAGAGAAGGTGTCTTGTGGACACTGGGCATCTGTGCTAATGATATCACTTGATCAGCAAAACCCTGGAGGAATGGGGGTGGAAAGAAGGGGAAAGTTTATGTGTAGTCAGAATAACACAAGCAAAGGCACAAAGATATAAAAGGTAGCATTCATAGCCCAGCTGGCATGGCTTACTGATTGAGCATCAACCTATGAACTTGGCTCAATGCCAGGTCAGGGCCCGTGCCCAGGTTGTGGGCTCCATCCCTGGTGTGGGTCAGGCAGGAGGCAGTCAATCAATGATTCTCTTCACCATTGATGTTTCTATCTCTCTTTCCCTCTACCTTCCTCTCTGAAATAAAAAAAAATATTTTTTAAAAAGTAGCACTCATAGAACTACAGAGATTGGAGAGGAGCTGCTGCTCAGGGTGTCAGGGAGGCACAGATGGGATGAGCTGAGAAAGTGAGTGGGACCCAGAGCACACAGGGTCGTGGTGACTTTGGTGTAGAGATTGGAAAACTGTGGGCGGTATTGAAAGGTTGTGAACAAGGGAGAGACCTAATCAAATTTGTATTTTGAAAAGATCACTGTGGCTACAGCGTGGAGAATGGCTGGGAAAAAGAATAGACTTAGAAAGACCTGTTAGAGGGTCTTAGAATAATTTCGGTGCAAGATGGTGGTGGCTTGGACAAGGTGCTGGGACATGGAGGAAGTTAAGAAGTCTGAGATTTTAGCAGATAGAATGGGAAGGAGTGCTGGCTAGATGTGGGAGGTCGGAGGGGCTGGAGAGTCAAGGTGGACTCCCAGGTTTTGAGCTTGGACAGTAATGACGTTCACTGAAACACAGAGAGCACTGGAGAAGCATTAGTCCAGGGAGGCAGGAGAGATTAGGATGCTCTGGGTTTGAGATACCTAAGAGACATCCCAGGAGAGATGTCCAGTGGGCAGTTGGGTCTGAAGCTCAGAACAGAGGTCCCTCGCTTGTAATTTCCTGTGGGTGTGCCACAGCCCTAAGAGATGGGAAGAGGGCGGGTGAATGGCTCTCCAGGCCCCTCCCTACTAACAGAAGAGCTCTTCAAAGCCATAGCTTGCTAATGGGAGAGTTGAGTTCTTCTCAAGGAGTTCTGCACACAGAGGTCCCTCCGAAGCAGTAGGAGTAGGATGGAGAAATGCTTCAGTCCTAGCTGAGTAGCCACTGGATTCAATTTTCTGTCTCTCATCTACCAGCTATTTCTTTTGTGTGTGTGTGTGTGTGTGTGTGTGTGTGTGTGTGTGTGTGTGTGTGTGTGTTTAGTTAATCCTCACATGAGGGTATTTGTTTTTCATTGATTTTTAGAGAGTGTGGGAGGGGGAGAGACAGAGAGAGAAAAACATTGATGTAAGAGGGACATATCAATTGGTTGCTGCCCACACCCCCCCCCCCCCCACAACCAAGGCTGCCTGCAACTGAGGTACATGCCCTTGACCAGAATTGAACCCTAGACCCTTTAGTCCGTGGGCCAACATTCTAACCACTGAGTCAAACAGGCTAGGGCTGTTTCTGTTATGTTTTGATGCTGCTCTCAGAAAGGCTCCTCCCTTATTATCTTTGATGGCTGCCAGTATTGCCCAAAACTGTACCAGTAACAGATTTGAATCCAGAAAAAAAGCAACAGATTTCATCCCAGTTTTCCCAGCCTTACAGGTCATTATGATTGAACCAGGTGAAGTGGCATGTGACCAGGAAATCGGATTGGTGTGCCTTTGGGAAGGGGGTGGGAGTGAGTCTGGAGCCCCACACTAACCACATGAATTCAGAGTGAGAGGGGTGGCTCGCTGTCTCAGCACCATTCCCCAGCCCTTGGTCACATGCTCCTGTGCTTACAAAGCTGAGGCCACTGTATTTTGGAGTCAGCAGGAAATTACTGCAGCTGAAGGCCGCTGATGTCTTCTGGTGCCTGTCAGATCCAGGCTGGATTATGGCTGCCGTGGGGACCCTGTTTGAACCATGGACAGCAGGGTCTACAGTCTTCATCCATCATTTGCCCCAGTTTGACCCTAAGGTCATTGTGGAGGTAAGAGGACTAATGTGTCAGTGTCAACAAACTCCAGGAGAAACTCATGTTTCAGGATCAAAAGCTGGCCGCTGCGGAGAATAGTGTATAGAACAAAGCAGCCCATTAGGGTGATATAACCTGGGCTCTGGGGGTCTCAAAATGTGAGGCGCTGAATCAGTCAGTATATCACCCAGACTACACATTTTGAGAAATTAAAGCAACCAGCACAATCTCAGGTCTCCTGGCTCCTCCAGGGCCAGGTAGCTGGTGTGTGTGTGAATTGATTGAAGTGTTTAAAAACAGAGCCCTTGGAATACGATGGTTCCAGTTCCTTTTCACACCTTTAACATTTGTTAGTGGTAACCTTACGTCTCTGAGCTCAGTCTCCTCACCTGTCAGATGGAGTTTTAATAATTACGACCTCATAAGATTGTTGGGAATATTGAGATGATACAGGCAAAGTGTGTAAAGTGCTTAGCCTACAGGCCTACACCTGAAAACACTCAGGAACTGGCAGCAGTTGCTGTTATTGTTACTCGTACATCATGGTGACGATTGAAGTTGCCTCCATAAACCCTTTCAAATGACTTCCCTGCACCTGACCATGCTGTTTGTGTCTGCACTCACTGCACCCTGGCTTTCCTTCACAGATCTGCCTCTCCACCTCTCAAGCCCAGGCCCCTGCCCTCACCACTGTGGGGCCTGTTCTTCTCCAGACCCTTCCATTGGAGCCCCTCACTACTCATCTTTAATCCATTATACCCTTTCTTCTATATTATCAGTCTCTCACTTTTCATCAACTCTACTCCCTCAGTCCATAAACACATTCATGTTCAATACGCAGATACTGAAAGAATTAACAAATAAATAAATGGGTTCTCTTAGAAGGGAGATCGGAATAAAAATGGTAATTGGTCAGTATTTTGTTGTTTTTGGCCAGTATTTTTCATCTTAACTATAAATATAAAATTTTTCTCTGTTCACCTTGTAGACACTCTTTAAATACCCCATCACCCAGTGCCTTACTGCACCCTCTGTATTTCGAATGATTCTGCAGCAGAATTTTAGCAGGTATGTGGAAGTGGCTTCCTGTAATCACAATCTTTGGGTAGGATTTTAAGGAGTCTATTTCACTGTGGTCTTGTTGTCGGTGGGAAACAGGCTCTTGCACGGGGTTGGGAGGAAAGAATCCCAAGGATCCATGCACAGGAGATTGCGATGTGGCAATGTGGTTTATTTGTTATGTAACATCAATAGAGTTCTCCTCTTTGCTTCCCAATGCCCATCTCTCTTGGCCCTGCCCTGGAAAAAGTCCAATCTCGTCTTCAACAGGCCAACACAAAGGCCAATGCCCGGAGTTTCTGCTTCATGAGGCTTTGGGCCTGGAAGTCTCCCCCAGGCCCAGGTGGCTGTAGACCTGCATGGTCCTTTGTTGCTGGGCGGGAGGGACAAGAAGAAATTGGGCCAGTGGGGTCCCAGGCAAGAGAGAGAGCCAGCATTACCCCCTGGGTCTTAACCAGGAGCTTTTTGAAAACAATCACCTATCTTCCCAAGATTCCAGGGACATGCACTGGGTCCACCCCTAGTGAACAATCTTATCCCAGGTTAGACTGACAGCCTCTGTGGTCCAGCACCTCCTCCTGTGCCATTTTGACTTTCCTGGGCAGTTCCTGATCTCCCCTGTACCCCTCCCACACACAATCCTGAACCAGAGGGGGGAGAGAAGGGTGTTAATCCCCTTGGGGGGACTATGCTGCCATTTCTTGGGTGTGAACCTGGAGCTTCCTGGTGAAGCAAACAAGCCTCTGCTTCCCAGCTTCCTGTGCTCAACATTGTCAGCCTCTCCCCTGGCTGTTTCTTTCAATAACCAGCCACAGATGGTAATAGTCTGACTGTTTCAACTCTGGTTCTTTGAGAGCAGGGAGAGCGAGTGTGTGTGTGTGTGTGTGTAATGCTGGTAGCGATAATTATCAGCCAGTCGAATTCATTTATTAAGCAGGACTCAGATCCATATGAAACACTGAGCCTTGCATCATTGTGGGTGTTTTTCTTTTTTAAACTTTGTTTATTGTGAAATAACAAACACAGAAAAATACATAAGACATAAATTTGTAGATTAAGAAATTGTTGAAAATTAAATCAATATGTAACCACTCATTCAAGTCACAATAAGAGAACATTGCCAACCCCAGAGACCTACTCAGACCTCTCCAACTCCCCTAAAGGAACTCACTATCTTGACTTTTATGGTGTTCACTCATGTGTGTGTTTTTTCCTCCCCGCACCACCCCCATAGTTAACTTCCTAAGGAAATATCAGTCTCTTTTACTTTCTTGTGAGGTTTGTAATGCAGCTTCTTTTTACAATGTTATATTTCTAAGATGTGCCCATGTTACATCATATTGCTGTAGCTAACTTTTATTGCCATATAATATCCCATTTTATGAAAAGTCCACATTTTTCCATCCGTTCTACCACTAATGGACATTTGGGTGGTTTCATTTGAGGGCTATTGATGACTAACACTGTTTTTGCACATTCACCCTGTGCACATAGGGTCTCACTTATGTGGGTCTTTCAGGAGAATTAACTGAGTCACACTGACACCGCTCAATGTACAACAGCTACATAATGACTCACATTCATGACATTCCATCACTGAGGAAAACTGCTAGGAACGGTCCGTGTGTGAAATAATCCTTAGCGAAACACGGAGTTGGAAAAATAATCACTGATTAGACCTTAAAAATAGTTCACTGCGTAACATGACAAAAAGCACAAAGGCTCATTCAGAGAACATATTCATTGTTCTCCTACACTGTAATAGTTATAATTTCACCATGACAAACATCAGACATTAAGATTAAGCTAACACTGGTGTTTCTTTTGCCCCCTCCCTTAAAAACAAAATATATAACTGCATGTCACTATAGCAACATCCAAAACAGGTCAGATTGTTACAATCACTATTTGGTAGAGCAAAATTTACCCCCAAAAGGAAAACTTAAATTAAAAAAATTTTTTTAAATTTGAAGACTTAATTTTTTGTCATAGGATTACATAACACCTACAGTATAAGTTAATAAATTTCAAGCTACTTTATAGAAATACAACACTAGCATGCACAATATTGTATCAATAGAGTAATGGAGGAATAATCATTTCACTGGAGAAACAATATCATAGGCAAGTGCATTTCTTTAAAAATAAAGAAAAGAAAAGAAACCATTCAAGCTGCTTAAATATCAAGTCTCCCATTTCCTCTTCATTTTTATCCCTCAGGTATGATTTTATCTTGCATTATTCTAAAAAGCAGCCACAGCCAAAGCTGAAATTTAAAAAAAATACATAGGTTTTGTAATTCCAGTAAATCATTTCCAAATGCTACAAGGACACAACACTGCTCACTGGACATGAAGATAAATTAAGGAAAGTCCCACCTACCCTCCCCCCTCAAATCTTTTCCCTCCCATGGCATTGACTTTAGAGCCCTGTAATGGCAAAAGAGCTGTAAAACTTTCTGCTATTAGTTTTTCTGGTAAGATTCAGTTAATTGGGACTTTCACTCTAGCATAGGAAGGGGACCGTCTAAGGAAAGTCATGCTGGATAAACTATGCAATGTTACAGAGTATCATCACCACTCAATCTTCACTGTCACCTGGATTCTGTTAAAGATATTCATTTTATAATTATAAGCTCAATTTTGGTATTAGCAAAAGCAAGTGTCAGTTTTCCTCAATCATTACTGATACCTCTCCTTGCCGAAAGAAAACAAGTCTGGTGTCATGACCTACCTTGGGAATTCACAGTTACTGATCTTATAAAAAAGGCTGAACACACATGCAACAGATCATGTTTTCAGACAGGTTTATCCAAAATGAGAATGGAGGACCTAAGGCTAAATGAAAACAAATTTGTGAAGATAGCAATGTGGTTTCCTTCAATTCTAAAACATGCACTGATTACACAAGAAATGAATCTGATTTCCATGTTTTTGTTAAAGAGAAAAAAATACATAGAAAAAGTTTTGGTCAAATAGGAGTTTAGTATTTATTATCTGATAATGATTTTAGTTTGTTTTCCTGTAACAACTGATTGGGGGAAAAGTGTTTTCAGGGAGGAAAAACTGACACACTTACAAGCCTCCCGGAACCGGACAGAATGTTTATGAATATAGCTCTTCCTTTTGGATTTTCCTACCAGTAAGCTTCTAGCACCTGAATTTCACACACTGCACCACAAACTTTCTCAAAATGACCACCCAGCTTCTACAACCCACAGCTTCTCAACCCAACTGAGTGGCATCAGCATAAGGTACAGTGGGGAAGACACAAGTGAAGAGCAAAATGGCAGCGTAATCCCTGAGGAAGCTGTGGCAGCTTACAAATCAGGATTTCTCTGAAAATATCAATGCAATAAATGACATACAGACCTGAATTTTCTCTATTTTTTGTGGTGTTTAACATTTCTATTAAAGTGATTAATAACTTCTGTGGTGGACTTAAGAGGAAAGAAAGATAAAAATCCCACAGCCACCTGCCAAGCACCTATTAACCAATACCTAAAGTAGCTTTAGGTATTGGTTAATAGGCAAGCCTTTGGCCTAGGAGATAAACAACCTGGATATGGCTGAATAAGGATGTAAAGCCGAAATAACTAGCAAAGAAAAATACACAGTCAATGGCTCGATGTTACATATGGCTGTAATGTAGAAATACTGTAAACTGCAATTTAGTGTTAATACTGTCATCTAATCAGAGACTTCAGAAAACTAGCAAGGCCTAAAAACCATAAGGATAAATATACCTTATGTTTCAAGTCTGTCAGTTTGGGATTTAAACTATTCCATGTCTGGTAGAGTACACCCTGAAAAAAATGCACAGCTAAAACAGATGAGATAGAAAGTACCCAAAACTTAGGACAAGAGCATATGTACATAAAAATCCTTACTGGAACCACAGAACTTACTGAATGAGGGCCATTCCACTGAAGTTTTCTTTTCATTTTAAAATCCTATTATCTAGCAATAAGTTAAATTAAAGACAGACAGCTCCACTTGCATTAATCTACAGAACAGTCCATATGCCGGTGTGAGGCTGCTATTCCAATACCAGCACAGCTAGCCTGACTTTCCACTAGTGGTATTCTGGCAAAAATGTCAAAGAGGCGATCAAAGACAGGACAGGTTGTGGGTTTCTCCCTAGGAAGGTCACCCCTCCCTTTCCCTCCCCCACCCGACCCCCAAACTCATGGGAAAAAAATAAAGACTGCAGTAGTAGCATCAGCGTGCGCTGCCAGTCCACCTGAGGGGCCTTAATTGTTGTCTTCTCCACCATCGTCGTCTTGCTGATCGCTTGTCCAGAGCGTTAGGTTGTCACGAAGGAGCTGCATGATGAGAGTGGAGTCCTTGTAGGAGTCCTCATTGAGAGTGTCGAGCTCAGCAATGGCATTGTGGAAGGCGGTCTTGGCCAAGTGGCATGCTTGCTCTGGGGCATTCTGGATCTCATAGTAGAAAATGGAGTAGTTAAGAGCCAGGCCTAATCTAATGGGGTGAGTAGGCTGCATGTGCTCCTTGCTGATCTCATGGGCTTGGCTATAGGCCTTCTCGGATGATTCCACAACAGTCGCCCTTTTCTCTCCAGTGGCTACTTCAGCCAAGTAGCGGTAATAGTCCCCTTTCATCTTCAGGTAAAACACTTTGCTCTCATACTGGGTCTCACTGCAATTCTTGATCAGGCAGTTATCTAGCAGGCTCAGCACATCCTGACATACCGCTTCCAACTCCTTCTCTATTTTTTCACGATAAGCACGGACCGTCTCTATCTTCTTCTCACTACCATCTGCAGAAGTTTTCTGCTCAATGCTACTAATGACCCTCCACGAAGAACAGCGTGCCCCAACTACATTCTTGTAGGCCACAGAAAGAAGATTTCTTTCGTCATTGGATAGTGGCTCATTCAGCTCTGTCACGTTCTTTATGGCTGCGGCCATGTCGTCCTAGCGCTCCGCCTGATCGGCCAGCTGGGCTTTCTGCACCAGTTGCTCACGATCCACCATCTTCGAGGGCTGGGTCGGGCCGGGCGAGAAAACCACCGGGGAGGCCTGAGGGCTCAGAAGGCAGCTGTGGCGCAGCTGGAGCCGTGTGCCCGAGGAACCGACCACGCAGCGGGTGGCTGAGGGGATGAAGGTGGCGCAAAGGCTGCAACTCAGGTTGCAACCGCGGGAACGGGGCCTTGCTATAGTTTCATTTTGTATTTCCTGGTGTTTGTAGATTAATTTTGAGCTAAACTGTAATCTTCTCTTTGAACCTAATGTGCACTTATCCATATTTTAGAGACTCTAAAACGGAAAGGGCTGCTTCAAAAATCAGACCTAATAACTTTTAGACACAGAGTTAAAATGTCAAGGACTTGAACAACTACCCTTACGAAGCTGACTCTGAAATACAACTTTCTTTTTTTCCACGAAGCCTCCATCCCAGCATGCCCTTGGAGTCTGCCTCTACCTGTATTTCAAAGCTCATGTGACAGGCACTTTTTGCAACATTCCTCAGATGATGAACTTGGTCCAAACCCAGGAAAAATCCAATCAGGGCATCACTAATGACCCCACTGGAGACTCTGCTAATTTTACCTACTTTGGAGAAAGCTCCAGATGAGTGAGGAAGACGCCCCTAATGAAACCAGCCCCCTTGTCCACCACTCCTGCCTCTGTGTAACAGGAAGGGTGTTGGGGGGAGAGGGGGAGGTAAGGGAGCCAGGTGGCTGCTCTGAAGCTCTGTGGACACCTTGTGTCCCCCAAGCCTCAGGTTTCCCACTCTGGAGCATTGCTCTGCTGGCGGAGAGGCCGTGCTGCCTGAGGAGCAAGAGAAGTGGAGGCAACGGACGGGCCTTCTGCTCCACCAAATCTATGGGCAGTCGGAAACGGTAGGTGGACAGGCTGCGCAGGGCCGACCAGCCCAGCAGATGAGATGAATCTGCCAGAGCCTGTGCACAGGCCCCATTGTGCGCACAGCAAGCAGAGCGTGGCTCTGAAGTTCCAGCCTCATTGGCCCCAAATCAGTCTGCAGAGAGACAATTCACACAGTCTTTGACTTGTCAAGACCCGAGTGTGCTGACGACTATTGGACAAAACCTTCCATAGGGGTCTGAGGACAGGGCTAAGTCCCTGGGATCAGGGAGCTGGGAAGAGCGATGGCAATGGAGGAACCTCCTGCCTCACAAAGGCCCCGCCTGCAAGCGCTGCCCATGTCACCCTCCCTCCCTAGAGCAGCAGCCACAGGGCCAGGCAGGAGCTGGCCTGGAAGCTCATTTGTGGGTGTGTATGAGGGCAGGACACACGTTTGGTTGTGGGGCATGAGCAGGAGGGGAGGAGGGAGCAGAGGCATCACACACACACACACACACACACACACGCACGCACACACACATGCAGTGTGACCCCCAAGAATGTCACGGAGCACGCAGTGGGCAGGCCGTGCAGCCTGCTGCGCTGTCTGGACTCTCAAGGGCTTCCGTGGTAGGAGGAGGGGCTACCTCTCTCCTGAAGCATCCTCAGCCCCCTGATGCTGACACAGCTACTCGCCCGCCTCACACCATCCCGTCAGCTCACAGAGTCCCCCTCTCAGGACCTGTAGGGCAGGCTTTTTTGGTCCTAATTCACATATTTGTCTGACCCTGTGTTGTTTTTGAGAAAAATGTTTTTTGTTTTTTTTTAGTCAGTGAAGTGGTCTGCTTCCAGGACTGAGAAATGTGAGGGCTCTAGGCTTGACCTTGCAGGGCTCACAGTTCACTGTTGGATGAGGAGAAGCACAGGCTACACCCATAACCCGAGCCCCTTAGCGTCCACAGCTTGAGCCACATAATACTCCCTCCTGGCTGCACAGAGCCTCATTTCTCAAAGCTCTTACTACCTGCTCACTCACCTGTGGGCATTGCCATGTCCTGAAGTGTGATCAGCAGCTTGGAGAGGGAGACCTTCCTCTCCCAGGAGCTTGGGTGTCAGTTCCTCTCAGCATTGCCAATGGCAGTGTCAAGCCATAGGCATACCATGGAACCTGCCAGAAGCTTGACTTCCCTGTCTCCAAAATGGGAATAGAATGCCGACCCTGCGGGTGGTGGCGAGGGCAGTGGAAGGGAGTGTGCAAGTCCCTGCGATGCCCAGCCTGCACATCCCCCAGGACCAGCCTGCTGTCCTTATGATGTGGGGGGTGGTGGCCCAGGTGTCAGGGGTGCGGAGCCAAAGGGGTGTCTCTACACTCAGACACTTGTTATCTACGGAGGGAAACACCTGCAAAAGTCAGTATAAGGCCTGTCGGCGACAACAGAAATGCAGGGGAAATGCCAGAGGAGGCGGATTGCCCAGGACTTCTCATGGGGCCTGAGTCTGGGCTGGTTGCCCTAAGGAGCCAGGTGAGCTCACTGGTGCAGGTCTGTGCAGCTTCCTGTCCTACAGGCTCTGAGAGGGGGTGCCGGCCTGGCCCCTTTGACAGGGGAGACGCAGGGCATTAACTCATCTGCCTGATTGTGAAGGCTGAGCTTTAGGACAGATGTTAGCTTCAGAGAACCAGGAAGGAGGCGTAGGTTCACCAGGAGGGCAAATGGGGGTGAGAGTGGCACCAGAGCACAGCCTAAGTGATTTAAGCACAGCCCCGAGGGCTGGTGAGGCAGGGTTCCAGTCAGGTTCAGTCTTGAGTAAGTGTTGGTCAAATGAACACATGCCTGGCATGCAGAGGGCACCCCCCCACCCCCATTCCATGCCCACAGCCCTGATCTCAGCCCTTTGCTCCTTTCGTGGTCTCTCCCATGGGACCCTGTGGCCCCAGCAGCCGGCACTGACCCAGTACATGTCGCATGTCGGGCGCAGTGAATGTCTGCTGAAGAGCTGGGTCAATGCCCTGAGCCCAGGATACAGAGCTTCCAGCTCCCCCACAGGCTCTATGAGCAGCGTCACATGGCCCTGCGAGCAGCGGTGCTGTGTACCATTCTTGCTGCTCTGTGGTCCGCCTGGAGCCTTTCACAACTGCTCTTCTCTTCCTTTTGTGCACAGGGATTCACATGCTGCACGGCCCGGGGGTCACAGGTCAAGCCCGGTTCCACGGGGAAAGCCATCCCACCCTTCGACGCCCAGGTTTGGTCCTAAAGGCGTGGCCAGGGAGCACTGAAGGCTCAGCTGGGGTCAACCCCGTGTGACACCAGGTGGCAGAAGAGCCGCGCCCCTTTCCGAGTTGTCCCTCCTCCTCTCCTAGTTGCCCTCTGGCTTCCTGGGAGGGTCAGTATTGTGGGCATCAGTGCAGCTCACCGTGCCAGGGGAGGCCGCGCACACAGGCGTGCTGCACAGGACCTGGAGGCGCGCCGGCAGCTCTGTCCACCCGCCAGGGCTTTTAGCCTGTCCTGACCCCTGTTTTCTAGCTTGAAGACACATGCGATGTCCACACCACGAAACAAACACACCCATGACTTGCTGATTTCAAAGACGTGACAGCTTCATTCTGTTTTCTGACAGGGATCTCCCCAGGGTCCCCACTGGTGTCACACGCATAAGCCAGGCAGAGCTTGGGTGGGGCAGGAGGGCTGGGAGCCCTGCAGGGGGCCTCACAGACCTCTTGCTCCAGATCATCGACGACAAGAGCAACAGCCTGCCGCCCAACACTGAAGGCAACCTTGGCATCAGGATCAAGCCCACCAAGCCCATCGGCCTGTTCATGTTGTATGAGGTGAGGACGCCCCGCCTGCAGCTCCCTGGCCCAAGCACCCCTGCAGCGATGAGGGAGGGGACTCAGCTCTGCATCCTGAGACTCCTCCCATCTTCCCTTATGTGCTCCAGTTCAGTGAAGCCAGGTCTAGTTCACACAAAGCTCACAGCCTTTCCTCTCCTGACCCATGTGGCACTGATGGGGTAGAGAAGCCTGGCTTCGGAGTCATCGGACTTGGGGGCTGATGATTACAAATGCAGACTTCGGCTGGGTTCACATCCTACCCTCCAATTTACCAACAGGGTGTGCACAAACCTAGTAACTGTCCTGAGCCTCCTGAGGCGTCCCCTACCCCACTCCTCAGAGAAAACCACCTGCAGACCATCAGAGTCATGTGTTTCCCCATGTCAAATACATGTCAGAGCTAAGGTTCAAACGCATGTCTTTCAGCTCCAGGGCCTCATGGGAAATGCAGGGATTACAGAAACCTGTGATGGGCTCTAAGGAAACCTGCTGAGGCTCCTGACCAGATAAACCCTAGCCCTCCCAGGGTAGTAGAGGCCACTAAAGGGGATTCTCAGATTCCAAGATGGGCCATGGAAGGGTGGGCACACCTGAAATGGATCTCAGATTCCATCTCCTTTCTCCAAAACAACAGCCATCAGAGGTTCTCTCCTGTTGTCATCACTGTGGCCTCGAGGGGGCCCTGTTCCTCATGTGATACTATCTACCAACAGTAAAAACTGCTGGCTAAACCATTCATCAATTTTGTTTACCTTTTCAAAGATCCAGCTCGTGGTTTCATTGATTTTTCTGTATTTTTTTTTTTTTGTCTCTATGTCATTTATTTCTGCTCTAATCTTTATTATATCCTTTCTTCTGCTTCCCTGGGCTTTGCTTGTTGTCCTCTTTCTAGTTCTTTAAGTTGAAGGGTTAAATAGTTTGTTAATTTTTCTTGTTTTGAGGTAGGCCTGTCGTGCTATGAACTTCCCTCTCAGGACTGCTTTTGCTGTGTCCCCGAGATTTTGATTTGTTTGTGGGTTCATTTTCATTTGTTTCCAGGAAAGTGTTTTTATTTATTTCTTGATGTTGTTGGTAACCCATTCTTTATTTAATAACATGCCACTTAGCCTCCATGTGTTTGAATGTTTTGGGGTGTTTTTATTGTAGTTAATTTCTAATTTCATTCCACTGTGATATGAGAAGTTGATTGATAGGATTTCAATCTTGAACTTATAGAAACTTGTTTTGGGTCGTAACATGTGGTCTATCTTTGTGAATGATCCATGTACACTTGAGAAAAATGTACTACATTCTGCTGCTCTGGGGTGAAATGTTCTATAAATGTCAATTAAATCCATCTGATCCAGTGTGTCCTTTAGAGTCACTGTTTCTTGGTCACGTTTTGTCTGGAAGATCTATCCAGTGAAGTCAGCAGGGTGTTCAAGTCCCCTGCTATGACTGTATTGTTGTCAATCTCTCCATTAAAGTCCTCTAGAAGTTTTTAAAATGTATTTAGGTGCTCCTATATTGGGTGTATATATGTTTACCAAGGTTCTATCCTCTTGTTGGCTCCATCCCTTTTGTATTATGTACTAAAGTGATCTTTGTTATCTTTTGTGATGGCCTGCGCTTTGAAGTCTATTTTGTTGGATATGAGTATTGCTACTCCCACTTTTTTTTCCTTTCCATTTGCATGGAAAACTTTTTTTTCCATTCCTTCACTCTCATTCTCTGCATGTCTTTTGTTCTGAGGTGGGTCTCTTATAGACAGCACATAGTTGGCTCATGTTTTTGTATCCATTCAGCTATCCTATGCCTTTAGATTGGAGGCTGTATTTTATTTACATTTAGGGTTATTATTGATAGGTACTTATTTATTGTCATTTTAATCTGTATGTGTAGGTTTCCCTCTCTGTTTCTCCTTCTCATTACAGCAGTCCCTGTAGCATTTCTTGTAATGTTGCCTTGGTGGTGATGTACTCCTTTGGCTTTTTTTTTTTTTTTTTGTCTGGGAAGCTCTTTATTTGACTGTCTATTTTGAATGATAGCCTTGCTGTTTATAGTGATCTTGGTCTTAGATCCTTGCTTTCCATTACCTTGAGTACTTCATGCCATTCCCTTCTGGCCTACAGAGTTTCTGATGAGAAGTCAGGTGTCAGCCTTAAGGGAGCTCCTTTGTAGGTAATAGTTTGTTTTCCTCTTATTGCCTTTAAGATTCTCTCTTAGTCTTTAATTTTTGGCATTTTAATTATGATGTGTCGGGGAATGGGCCTGTTTGGGTTCTTGTTTGGAGTTCTCTGTGCCTTCTGAACTTGTGTGACCTTTTCCTCCACCAGGTTAGAGAAGTTTTCTGCCATTATATCGTGAAACATTGACCAGCTGCCTCCTGCACATCCCCTACTGGGGATTGAGCCCGAAACCTGGGCATGTGCCCTGACCAGGAACTGAACTGGCCACCTTTTGGTACATGGGATGACACTCAACCAACTGAGCCACACTTGCCAGGGCCTTAAGCTTTCTTAGAGCATGAGATGAGATGGTACTTGGAGAAGAAAATTCATTTAGCAAAAGTTTATTGACACCTTCCATCTGTTCAGCCACTGTGTTATATTAATATCAATTGTCTGCATTTTGTACATTAATTGACCAGTAACATGCATTGAGTGTTTGCATGTAAAGCAAATAGACTCAGAGAGATTACAGAAGTTGCACAGGTGCCTGGTGGAGTGAGAAGCAGGATTCAAACCCAGATCTGAACCCCAGGTTGCAGCTCAACATCTCTAATCTCACTGCCTTCAACAAGAGTGCCGTTCTGTCTGCAGAATGACCCAGTGAAGACAGCCAAAGTGGAGTGTGGGGACTTTTACAACACGGGGGACAAAGCATCTATTGACGAAGAGGGCTACATCTGGTTCCTGGGGAGGGACAATGACATCATTAACTCCTCTGGGTAGGTGTGGCCTGGGTCTGACAGGCTCTAGCTTGCTTCACCATTCTTCCGTGCATTGGGGATGGGACCCGCAGCCTGTTCCTGAATGCAGCCATTTCCACAAGGCCCTAGCCCAGGGTATCTGTGCATCTCCCCCAACGTCAAAATAAAGTCCAAGAAGGCCTGGAAGTGCAAACACAGGAGACATCGTGCAAGTTAAAGAGGGGATATAGGATTGGGAAGGGAGACCTTGTTTGAGCCCCATTTGTCCCCATTGGTTGGGAAATTGTTCTCTGTTTTATTAATGGGACACATGTCACAGAACAACAACAAAAGCAGCTAAACTCATGGAGTACTTACTGTGTAAAAGGACACTCCTCTGTGCTTTGCTTAATGCAGTAGATGCCATTATTGTGCCTATTTTACAGATGAGAACACTGAGTCACTGACCAGTGAACTAAGCTGCTATAAGTTTCCAAGACAGTGCAGGGAGAGGCCCAGATTTGAACCAAGGTAGTGTGGCTCCCGATCTGTTGTCCCTATCGCTTAGGTGATGTAGGGAGAAAAAGTGGCACAAGTAATAACTTCCCTTGCATTTATCAGGGAAATTAAGTTTGTTTTACTTTTTAAATTTCTACATGAGATGCTGATGTAGTGAGATAGAATTTCTCAAAATCTTTAAGGCAAAGTTTGAGGCTCTCAAGAGTACAGTAAGAGTCCTGCTGGGAAGCTCCTTGTGCCACGCCCACAGCCCCAGAGGACAGCCTCCCACCCCCACCGCCCACCAGAGGCAGTGAGGGAGGCCCTGGGAGCCTGTGAGCTTGCAATGCCCAGGTCTTCACATCCTGGTCCCTACAGAGCCTTTTCACGGTCCTCTGGCTCTCCTGAAGGTTGCCCTCTGTGCCCAAGGAAGTGTGACCCCAAACATGAGATTGGAGGGCCTGGGTCACTCCAGCCCTGGCATCTGCTCAGAAGCAGAGCAGGAACTGTTGCTCCTGCAGGTACCGCATTGGGCCGGCAGAGGTGGAGAACGCCCTGGCAGAGCATCCTGCGGTGGCTGAGTCAGCTGTGGTGAGCAGCCCAGACCCCATCCGAGGGCAGGTGAGGAGAAGGACAGGAGGTCATGGGAACTGCGTGTGGGCACTGGAAGGCTGGTGCAGGGGAAACTTCCAGAGCAGTGGTTATGCGTGGCACACTTACATGATGTGGGCAGCAGGAGGCACTGTGGCATCATCCATGACAATCCTGACTAGATACTGGGTGTGCTGGCTCATTTAACCTTCAAAACTGCCTAATGAGTTATAGACTCTTACTTATTATATCCTTTTAATAGACAGAGAGACAGCATAAAGAAGTTAAATAACTTGCTCAGATTACACTGTGCTGGAATGAGGATGG
Organism: Corynorhinus townsendii; assembly: GCA_026230045.1. NCBI lineage: Eukaryota > Metazoa > Chordata > Mammalia > Chiroptera > Vespertilionidae > Corynorhinus > Corynorhinus townsendii. The sequence continues at coordinate 62,540,406 of JAPDVU010000009.1, forward strand.
AAATCTGAGCACTCTGTTTCCAATGCATTCACTGGATTTATTGAGCACCTACTAGGTACAAGGCCTGTGCAATTCAATGGGGACATAAAACCTATAAAATAAAAGGCTAATGTGCAAATCAACAGAATGGCAGAACAGTCAGTAGCCATGACTCACACTGACCACCAGAGGGCAGACGCTCAATGTTGGAGCTTCCCCCTGGTGGTCAGTCCTGGGCTCACAGCAGGTGAGTGCAGTGGCAGTGGCAGGAACCCCTCCTGCCTCTGAGGGGACCGGGCCTAAGCTGGCAGTCAGACATCTCCCAAGGTATCTGGAACTCCCAAAGGGTGCAGGCCAGGCTAAGGGACACCCCCCCCCCAAGTGCATGAATTTCGTGCACCAGGCCTCTAGTAATAATATAAAAGCAATATGTTCAGCCCAGCCAATCTGACTCATTGGTTGAGTGTCAACCCAAGAACCAGGGTTGATTCCCAGTCAGCACACATGCCAGGTTGCGGGCTAGATCCACAGTAGGGGGCCTGCAGGAGGCAGCAGAGTGATGATTCTCTCTCATCATTGATGTTTCTATCTCTCCCCATCCTTTCCTCTCTGAAAAACAACAACAACAAACACGTATTTTTTTAAAAAGAAACTTAAAAAATAAAAACAATAAATTTAGTAAGTTACCAACAATTATTAAATGCCCACAGGTTCCAGGTACAGAATGTACATACATTAGTGGTAAAAATGGTGATGAAAATAATGATGCTGGGGATAATAATACAGTTAAACTACATGCATGTTTTATGTGTACTAGCTCCTGGAATCTGAACATTAGCCACCATGTTCAGCTCCATGGGATGAACCTGTCCTCTGCGCATGTCACAGAGAAGGAATTTGAGGTTAAGTGGTTTTGCCAGGGAAGGAGTAGAAATCGAAGTATTTGATTTGAACCTGGTCTTGGCCGTTTCCAAAGGCTTAGGTGTCAGCTTGTTTTGCCATTCATTGCATAAACACTTACTTTTTAAACCAGGCACCTGGATGGCACTGACCCCGAGTCCCTGCTCTGGTCCTGCGTTGCAGGTGGTGAAGGCCTTCATTGTCCTGACCCCACAGTTTCTGTCCCATGACCCGGACCAGCTCGCCCAGGAGCTGCAGGAGCACGTGAAGTCAGTGACAGCCCCGTACAAGTACCCGAGGAAGGTGAGTGGGGCCCATGCTCGTGCCCTTCTGAGCTCTGCTGCCCCAAGTCTGGTCGGGTGGCCGGGAGATGCTGAAACCACACATAGAAGGAGCATGTTTCTCTGCCAAGAAGCAATTCAGCTTAGGGGTGGATGCAGCCAACTGAATGGGATGGAACCTCTATTCTGGGTCGGAAACGCCCACACGTGCTTCACATTACCCTGAGGGCAAAAAAAATCAGACCAGTGCCTAAAGCTATCCAAGAAGGCTATTTAATATCTTTCAAAGTTTGAAAAAGACATCCAAATCAGCCGCTTTCTATCTATTCTTAAGCGTGATTCATACTAAGAAATACATTCGATACTGCCACTCAATACTTACTTATGTATACAACAAACAAGTGTTAACAAAATTATAGATATCCTTAAAACATGTAGTTCATTCTTTTTTTAAGATACAAAATGCATTAATATTTCAAGAAAAACAATTTTAACTATAATAATGTTGCATGCAATAAACAATATTTGAATAAAAATGATTTTAAATGTAATATATTACATGGAATAAACATTAATATTTCAAGAGGAAAAAGATTTTAAATATAATAATATTATCAAAACTGTACTAAAATAGTATAATATCACAAAGGTTGTAGGAAACATTAAAAATCTGCAAATAACTAGATTACTTCTATTATATTAAAAATTTTTTTTCCTCTGGCTCTATTTTTGTTCATCAGGTTATGTTGTTCATTATATTCCACAAATGACTGTGATCATATGATATTTATCTTTCTCTGACTTGCTTATTTTACTTAGCATAATACCATCCAGGCCCATCCATGCTGTTGCAAATGGTAAGAGGTCCTTCTTTTTTACAGCAGCATAGCATTCCATTGTATACATACATGTACCACCATTTTTAATCCACTCATCTGCTGATGGGCACATAGGCTGTTTTCAAATCTTAGCTATTGTAAATTGTGCTGCTATGAACATAAGGGTGCATACATCCTTTCTGATTTCTTGGGATATATATCCTAGAAGTGGGCTTACTGGGTCAAATGGGAGTTCCATTTTTAATTTTTGGAGGAAACGCCATACTGTTTTCCACAGTGGCTGCACCAGTCTGCATTCCCATCAGCAGTGCATGAGGCTTCCTTTTTCTCCGGATCCTCACCATCTCTTGTCATTTATTGATTTGTTGATGATAGCCATTCTGACAGGTGTTAGGTGGTACCTCATTGTTGTTGTAATTTGCATCTCTTGGATGTTTAGTGACGTGGAGCATGTTTTCGTATGTCTCAGCCTTCTGTATGTGCTCTTTGGAAATTGTCTATTTAGGTCCTTTGCCCACTCTTTGATTGGATTGTTTATCTTCCTTTTGTTATGTTTTATGAGTTCCCTGTAAATGTTGGAGATTAAACCTTTACCTGAGAGAGCCAATATTGGCAAATGTCTTTTCCCATGCAGTGGGCTCTCTTATTGTTTTGTTGATGGTTTCTTTTGCTGTGCAAAGCTTTTTATTCTGATGTAGTCCCATTTGTTTATTTTCTCCTTAGTTTCCAATGCCCTAGGAGCTGTATCGGTAAAGATATTGCTACAGCACAGGTCTGATATTTTGCTGCCTATGGATTCTTCTAAGATTTTTATGGTTTTCTGACTTGCATTTAAGTCCTTTATCCATTTTGAGTTTATTTTTGTGTATGGTGTAACTTGGTGGCCAGTTTCATTTTTTTGCATGAGTTGTTCCAATTATCCCAACACCATTTATTGAAGAGACTGTCTTGACTCCATTGTATTCTCTTCTTTCCGTTGTCAAATATTAATTGAGCATTATGGCTTGGGTTGATTTCTGGGTTCTCTGTTCAGTTCCATTGGACTATATATCTGTTCTTGTGCCAGTACCAGGCAGTTTTGAGAACAGTGACTTTGCAATATAGATTGATATTTGGTATTGTGATCCCTCGAACTTTGTTCTTCTTCCTCTGGATTGCTGAGGCTATTCAAGGTCTTTTTTTTTTTTTTAATCCCATATGAATTTTTGGTTTGTTCAAGGCCTGTGAAATACTCCATTAGTATCTTAATGGGGATTGCATTGAATCTATAGATTGCTTTGGGTAGTATGGACATTTTAATGGTGTTGATTCTACCAATCCATGAACATGGTATATTTTTCCACTTGTTTATGTCTTCCTCTATCTCTTCTTTCAACGTCCTGTAGTTTTCAGAGTCCAGGTCTTTTAACTCATTAGTTAAGTTTATTCCTAGGTATTTTAATTTTTTTGGTGCAATGGTAAATGGGATTTTTTTTTTAGTTTCTCTTTCTGTGAATTCATTTTCCTACATTATAAAAGGCTAATATGAAAATTGACCAAATGGCAGAATGACCAGTCGCTATGATGTTCAGTGACCATAAGGGGGCAGATGCTCAACGCAGGAGCACCACTGAACCTGAAGCTGGGCTCATGGCTGGCAAGCACAGCTGCCTCTCCCACCTCCACAGTAGTGCTAAGAATGTCCGACTGCTGGCTTAGGCCTGTTCCCAATGGTGAGTGGGTCTAGCCCATCTGTCGGACATCCCTGAGGGTTCCTGGACTGTGAGAGGGCGCAGGCCAGGCTGAGGGACACCCTCAAGTGCACGAATTTTGTGCTCTGGGCCTCTAGTTGGTGTATAAAAAGCCATAGATTTCTGGGTGTTAACTTTGTATCCTGCTACATTGCTAAATTTATTTATTATGTTGAGTAGTTTGTTGATAGAGTCCTTAGGGTTTTCTATGTACAATATCATATTATCTGCAAATAATGACAGTTTTACTTCTTCTTTTCCAATTTGGATGGCTTTTATTTCTTTTTCTTGTCGCATCACTATGGCTAGCACTTCCAGTACTATGTCAAACAGGAGTGGTGCATGTGGGCATCCCTGTCTTATTCCTGTTCTTAGGTGAAATGCTTTTAGATTTTGCCCATTGACTATATTTGTTGTTGGTTTGTCATATAGGCCTTTATCATGTTGAGATATGCTCCCTCTATTCCCACTTTCCTGCCAGTTTTGATAAAAAATGGGCATTGGTTTTTGTCAAATGCATTTTCTGCATCTATTGATATGATCATGTTATATATGTCTTTCAATTTGTTTATATGATATATCACATTTATTGATTTTCCAATATCTTACCAGCCTTGCAACCCTGGAATAAATCCCATTTAATCATGGTGTGTGATCTTTTTAATATATTGCTGGATGCAATTTGCTAATATTTTGTTGAGGATTTTAGCATCTATGTTTATCAGGAAAGTTAGCCTGTAATTCTCTTTCTTTTAGTGTCTTTATCTGGTTTTGGAATTAGCATAATGCGGGCCTCATAAAAAAGAGTTTGGAAGTGTTCCTTCCTCTTGGATTTTCTGAAATAGTTTGAGTAGTATAGGTGTTAGTTGCTCTTTGAATGTTTGGTAAAAGTCCCCTATAAAACCATCCGGATGCGAGTGTTTGTTTGATGGGAGTATTTTTATTACTGCTTCAATTTCATCAGTTGTTATTGGCCTATTTGAGTATTTTGAATCTTCCTGATTTAGTTTTGGGAGATTGTATTTTTCTAGGATTCGTCTATTTCATCCACATTGTCCAGCTTGTTGGCGTATAGTTGCTCATGGTATTTTCTTACAATCCTTTGTATTTCTGTCGTGTCAGTGGTTACTTCTCCACATTCATTTCTGATTTTATTTATTTGGGTCCTCTCTCCTTGTTTCTTGATGAGTATGGCTAATGGTTTATCAATTTTGTTTATCCTTTCAAAGAACCAGCTCTTGGTTTCATTGATTTTTGGTATTGTTTTGTTAGTCTCTATGCTATTTATTTTTGCTCTAATCTTTATTATTTCCTTCCTTCTTACTCTGGGCTTTTCTTGTTGTTCTCTTTCTAGTTCTTTAACTTGAAGGATTTAATAGTTTATTGCTGATTTCTCTTGTTTTTTTTTCTTTTTTTAAATAAATCTTTATTGTTCAGATTATAGGTGTTCCTCTTTTTTTCCCCCCATAGCTCCCCTCCACCTGATTCCCACCCCACCCCAGGCCCTTACCCCCCGCCACTGTCTTCATCCATAGGAGTAAGATTTTTGTCCAATCTCTTCCCGCACCCCTCACACCTGCTTCCCCTGAGAATCGTCAGTCCACTCCCTTTCTATGTCCCTGATTCTATTATATTCACCAGTCCATTCTGTTCTTCAGATTTTTCATTCACTTGATTTTTAGATTCACTTGTTGGTAGGTATGTATTTGATGTCATTTTGTTGTTCATAATTTTTATCTTTACCTTTTTCTTCTTCTTCCTCTTCTTAAAGAATACCCTTCAGCATTTCATGTAATCCTCGTTTGGTGGTGATGAACTCCTTTAGCTTTTTCTTGTCTGTGAAGCTCTTTATCTGACCTTCAACTCTGAATGATAGCTTTGCTGGATAGAGTAATCTTGGTTGTAGGTTCTTGCTGTTCATCACTTTGAATATTTCTTGCCACTCCCTTCTGGCCTGCATAGTTTCTGCTGAGAAATCAGCTGACAGTCGTATGGGTACTCCCTTGTAGGTAATTAACTGTTTTTCTCTTGCTGCTTTTAATATTCTCTCTTTGTCTTTTGCCCTTGGCATTTTAATTATGATGTGTCTTGGTGTGGTCCTCTTTGGATTCCTCTTGTATGGGGTTCTGTGCACTTCCTGTACTTGTAAGTCTATTTCTTTCACCAGGTAGGGAAAGTTTTCTGTCATTATTTCTTCTAATAGGTTTTCAATATTTTGCTCTCTCCCTTCTTCTGGCACCCCAAAAATTCGGATGTTGGTTCGCTTGAAGTTGTCCCAGAGGCTCCTTACACTATCTTCATATTTTTGGATTCTTTTTTCTTTTTGTTTTTCTGGTTGGATGTTTTTTTGTTTCCACATATTTCAGATCTTTGGTTTGATTCTTGGGGTATGTTGATCTACAGTTGAGTTTCTGCATATTCTTTATTTCAGACAGTGTATGCTTCATTTCTGACTGATCCTTTTCCATTTTTTTGGCATTCTCATTAAGATCCTTAAAGGTCTAATCAAGTTTCTCAGCGGTTTTAAGAAGATTCTTGAGTAACCTTATAAATGTGGTTCTGAACTCTATGTCATCCAGTAGTTTGCTTTCCTCCGTTTCTTTCATTCGTGACATGTTTCTTTGTCTCCACATTTTGGCTGCTTCCCTGTGTTGATGGAGTAGCTTTGTGTGGTAGGTGATCTATAGGGGGCAGTAGCTCAGCCTCCCCAATCACCTGATGTGGACACTCTTGGTACACCCCTTTGTGGGCTGAGTGCAAAGTCTTGGTGTAGTTAAGCCTTAATTGCTGTTGGTACACTGGGAGGAATTGACCTCCAGGACAATTAGCTGTTAGCACTCGCTGTGTCTATAATGGAAGAACTGCTGCGCTGAAGACACGCTTATGGGGCAGGACTTGTTTCAGTGGGGCTTTGGTGCTCACTGAGTCTGCCTCTTGAATGTGTCACTTATGGATGTGAGGAGTTGAAATCTGGTGTCTCACACTGACCACTAGGTACACTGGCTTCTGGATCTCCAATGGGGTGCAGGTCAGCTACTGTCTGAGTCCACCCAGCAGGAGCTACAGTGAGAGCTACAGTTTTCTCCTCTTTGCTTGGGGTTTGGAGGTTTTGGAGCTGTCTGACCAGGGTTGCAAGTTTGCCAGGTTAAGCTGCGATAGGGCAGGCCTTTCTTATGCTAAAACTGCTGCTTGGAGCTTGGGTGGGTTTGTAGGTTGTGCAGGGCGGGGTCTCAGGGTGTCACTAGGCTAGGGCATGGCAAACAGCAATGACTGCTAGTTAGTCGGCTCTGTGTCCCCACGGCATCTGCAATTCCCGTGCCCCAGTGCAGTAAACAATTATTTCTGCATGCAGCTCTGCAAGAAGCCACCCTCACTAGCAGATAGTCCAGCTTCTCCCCGTAGGAGTTTTGGTCCCCGTGTCTCCCCAGAGACTGGATTTCAGAGTAATCGGGGGCTGGTCTCCCTTCAGGTTGAAAAAAGCAATGCCTGCCGCCAGCCTGGATCACACGCCTCCATACCTCAGCTTTTCAGCGCTTGTGCACGTCTCAATGCTTTTTTCTCTTTTCTTCTAGTTGTAGAACTTCCACTCAGCCAGCTTTCCCGTGGTTCTGGGTGATAGATGTTTTGTCTTTTAGTTGTAGTTTTGAAATTGTTGTGTGAGGCAGCAGTTTAGGTGTTTACCTACGCCGCCATCTTTGATTCCTCCCTCTTGTTTTTTTGAGGTATGTCTGTAGCATTATGAACTTCCCTCTCAGTACTGCTTATGCTATGTCCCAGAGATCTGGGGTTGTTTGTGTTCATTTTCATTTGTTTCCAGGAAGTTGCTGATTTCTTTTTTGATCTCATTGGTAACCCATTCTTTGTTTAATACATGGTATTTAGCCTCCATGTGTTTGAATGTTTTGGGGTGTTTTTATTGTAGTTGATTTTTAATTTCATTACACTGTGATATGAGATGATGCTTGATAGAATTTCAATCTTCTTGAAATTCTAGAAACTTGTTTTGTGTCCTAACATGTTGCCTATCTTTGTGAATGAACCATGTGCACTTGAGAAGAATGTCTATTCTTCTGCTTTGGGGTGAAATGTTCTATAAATGTCTATTAAATCCATCTGATCCAGTGTATTCTTTTTTTTAAATTTCTTTATTGATTATGGTATTGCATATGTGTTCTCATCCCTCTATTAACTCCCAACCTCCCCCCAACTCATGTCCTCACCCCCCTGGTATTTGTGTCCATTGGTAAGGCTTATATTCATGCATACAAGTCCTTTGGTTGAGCTCTCCTCCTTTCCTCCACCCTCCCATATCTTCCCTCTGAGGTTTGGCAATCTGATCGATGCTTCTCTATCTCTCGATCTGTCCCTGTTCATCAGTTTATGTTGTTCCACAAATGTGTGGAATCATGTGGTATGTATCTTTCTCTGACTGACTTATTTCACTTGACATAATGCTCTCCAGTTCCATCCATGCTATTGCAAATGGTAAGAACTCCTTCTTTTTTACTGCAGCGTAGTATTCCATTGTGTAGATGTACCACAGTTTTTTAATCCACTCATCTGGTGATGGGCACTTAGGCTGTTTCCAAATCTTACTATGGTAAATTGTGCTGCTATGAACATAGAGGTGCATATATCCTTTCTGATTCGTGTTTCTAATTTCTTGGGATATATTCCTAGAAGTGGGATCACTGGGTCAAATGGGAGTTTCATTTTTAGTTTTTTGAGGAAACTCCATACTGTTCTCCTTTCTCTGTATCATACTGTTCCTTTTTCTCTGTATCTTCGCCAACACTTGTCATTTGTTGATTTGTTGATTATCGCCATTCTGACAGATGTGAGGTGATACTGCATTGTTGTTTTTATTTGCATCTCTCAGATAATTAGTGCCTTTGAGCATGTTTTCATATGTCTCTTGGCCTTTCTTCTGTCTTCCTTTGAAAAGTGTGTATTTAGGTCCTTTGCCCATTTTTTGATTGGATTGTTTATCTTCCTTTTGTTAAGTTGTATGAGTGCTCTGTAAATGTTGGAGATTAAACCCTTAACAGTGATGACATTGGCAAATATGTTCTCCCATGCAGTGGGCTTTCTTGTTGTTTTGTTGATGATTTTTTTTTTTTTATGTACAAAAGCTTTTTATTTTGATGTGGTCCCATTTCTTTATTTTCTCTTTAGTTTCCATTGCCCTAGGAGCAGTATCAGTGACGAAATTGCATATATTAGAGATTTTTCTGGCAGTGGATTCCTCTAGTATTTTTATTGTTTCTCGTCTTATGTTTAAGTTCTTTATACATTTTGAGTTTATTTTTGGTATGGTGTAGTTTCATTTTTTTGCATGTATCTGTCCAATTTTCCCAACACCATTTGTTGAAGAGACTGTCTTGACTCCATTGTATGTTCATGCCTCCTTTGTCAAATATTAATTGGGCATAGTGGTTTGGGTCAATTTCTGGGTTCTCTATTCTATTCCATTGATCTATATGTCTGTTCTTGTGCCAGTACCAGGCTGTTTTAAGAACAGTGGCTTTGTAATACAGCTTGATATCTGGTATTGAGATCCCACCTACGTTGTTCTTCTTTCTCAGGATTGCTGCAGCTATTCGGGGTCTTTTTTTATTCCAAATGAATTTTTGGAAAGTTCATTGTAGGTCTGTAAAATGCCATTGGTATTTTAATAGGGATTGAATTGAATCTGTAGATTGCTTTGGGTAGTATGGACATTTTGATGATGTTGATTCTACCAATCCATGAACACATTATGTTTTTCCATCTGTTTATGTTTTCCTCTATCTCTTTTTTCAGTGTCCTGTAGTTTTCCGCATATAGGTCTTTTACCTCCTTGGTTAACTTTATTCCTAGGTATCTTAATTTTTTTGGTGCAATGGTAAATGGGATTGCTTTTTTAGTCTCTTTTTCTGTAAGTTCACTTTTCCATCCCTTAACTCTCTTCCTCTGTGTGTCTTTTGTTTTGAGATGGGTCTCTTGTAGCCAGTATATAGTTCGGTCTTGTTTTTGTATCCATTCAGCTACCCTATGCCTTTTTAAAAATAAATATATATTGATTGATTTCAGAGAGGAAGGGAGAGGGAGAGATAGAGATAGAAACATCAATGATGAGAGAGAAAATCATTGGTTGGCTGCCTCCTGCATGCCCCTCCGCCGCCTGGGGATTGAGTCTGCAACCCAGGCATGTGCCCTGATAGGGAATGGAACCATGACCTCCTGGTTCATTGGTGGATGCTCAACCACTAAGCCATGCCAGCTCAGCCCCTACACCTTTTGATTGAAGTACTTAATCCATTTTCATTTAGGGTTTATTGATAGGTAGTTATTAATTGCCATTTTAAGTCTGTCTCACTAGGTATCTCTATTTTTTTTCTTCTTCCCATTACAGCAATCCATTTAGCATTTTTTGTAATGCTGGTTTGGTGATGATGCACTTCTTTAGCTTTTTTTTTTTTTTTTTTTTTTTTTTTTGACCTGGGAATCTCTGTATTTGACCATGTATTTTGAATGATAGACTTGCTGGATATAGTACTCTTGGACACAGATACTGGATTTCCATTACCTAGAGTACTTCATGCCATTCCCGTCTGGCCTGTAGAATTTCAAATGAGAAATCAGGTGTCAGTTTTGTGGGAACTCCTTTGTAGGTAACAGTTTTCTTTCTCTTGCTGCCTTTAAGATCCTCTATTGGTCTTTAATTTTTGGCATTTTAATGATGATGTCTGGCCCTGTGCCTGTTTGGGTTCTTCTTATTTGGGGTTCTCTGTGCTTCCTGAACTTGTGTGACTTTTTTCTTTACCAGGTTAGGGAAGTTTTCTGCCATTATTTCTTCAAACACGTTCTCTATGCCTTTCTCCCTTTCTGCCTCTTCTGGCACACCTGCTATTCTAATATTGTTATGTTTCATGTTGTCCCATAGCTTCCTTAAACTGTCCTCCTGTTTTTTAATGGTTTTTCTTTTTGGTTCTGTGATTGAGTGATATTTTCAACTCTGTCTTCTAATTTACTGATTTGATCCTCAGCTTCCCCTAATCTTCTGTGTCTCCCTTCCAATGTGTTCTTTATTTGTGTTATGTCATTCTTTATCTCAGACTGTTCTTTTTTCATAGCTACTGTATATTTTTTCATGCTGTTGAGCACTTTTACCATAATTACTCTGAACTCTGATTCAGATAAATTTCTTATCTCTGCTTCATTTATCTCTTCTGAAGAATTCTCTAGTTCTTTTATTTGGGGGTTGTTTCTTTGTCTTCTCATTTTGGCTGTCTGTTTGATTTGTGACTATGTATTAGGTAGATCCTGTACACCTCTCAATCTCTAGTGCAGGACAGTGTTAAAAGCTGTTTCAGACTAATTAGCTCAGACAGTGACTCAAAGCCTCCATAGGCTGCCTTTACCTACAGACTGCTAAGATTCCAACTTGAATTGTCCTCAGGCAGGCAATTGTTAGAAGGTGTGGCTATTGTTTTTTCAACAGGGTGGGGCAGTTGCTTCTGCCTAGAGGTTACCTGATACTCTTAATCTCTTAAGTGGCCTCAGGGCAAGGTGTTTTCCAATAGGGTGTATCAACTGTCTCCCCCCAGGCCAGTCAAATGTCTCTGTGGGGAAGATGTCCCCTTGAGGGAATGACTCAGACCAGGAAACTTGGGGTGCCTGCCTTCTGAGCTCTATCCCTGAATTCCCAGTTCTGGTTTCTGCTCTCACAGCTCCAGTCCAGTTCACCCTGCCTCTGCCAGAGCACAAGGTGGGTGGCTCCACAGGGAAATTAGTGTGTTGGCCCTTTAAGAGCATGCCTGAATTTTCAGCTGTTACTGCTTGGCAGATAGCACCCCACTGCTTTTCACACCCAGATGTTATGTGGGCACCCTCCTCATTTTTTTCTCTCTCTGCTAGGTATCTCAGCTTTGGGTTAGACCCCAGAGTTCTCAGTGGCACCCCCCCACAGCTGAGATATCTCTCTGGGACTTCAGTTGCTGTCCTTGGGCACCCAGCCAGCACTTTCGCGCCTCTGCCTCTCCTACAAGTCTCTATGCAGTCTCGACTTTTGGTCTGCGTACATCAAGGTTCTTTCCTGAAAGTTTTCCTTTGGTTATTCAGAATGTTTTTCTGTATTTCAGTTGTAATACCAGTTTGTTCCTGGGAGCATGTCTGTGCAGCATCCACTTCCTCTGCTGCCATTTCAAATCTCATCTGTGGCAGTTCATTCTTATTCTTTATATTCTACTGCATTTGTTTTCTGTTTACCTCTTTGTTTATTGTCAATCCTCCCCTGACGATATTTTTTCCATTGGTTTTTAAAGAGAGTGGAAGGAAGGGAGGGAGGGAGGGAGAGAGAGAGAGAGAGAGAGGAACATTGGTTAGAGAGACACATCAATTGGCTGCTTCCTGTACACACCCCAACTAGGGCCTGGGATGGAAACTGCAATCCAGGTACATGCCCTTGATCTGGAATCACACCCACAACAGTTTGCTGTGTGGGCCGACACTCCAACCACTGAGAAACACTAGCCAGGGCTGCATTTGTCGAATAGAGAAATTATAAAATTATTTGTAAAATGTAATATTACCTTGTAATTTTAAATTATGTCGATTTTTAAATTTTTAATATAAAGGTAACACAATATATTATTAAGACAAAAAGCAAGCTATGAGAGAATATATATAATATTATTGTTTTTGTTAAAAACAAAGTTTGAAAGGATACTTTCACGTTTGCTAACAAGTGAACATTTCCTACATTATCTGAATGTTTATAGTCAGTGCATGTTGTAAAGCTGTGTAGCTAACAGTTACTGAATATTTCCTTCATGTGCCAGGCCCTGGATTCAATGCTTCATGTGCATTCTTATTTCATTTAATCCTCTTCGCAGCCTGAGATGGTCTAACCATGTATTTTACGGAGTTGAAATTAAGGCTCAGAGAATAGAGTTAATACACCAGAACAGGACCTCAAACCAGTGTCTCTAACAGCAGCAGCGTTCTTGCTTTAGTGTTAGTCTCTGCTGCCTCCTAGAGAGTAGAATAGGGGATGCATACCAGTTAGGATGGCCTAGATCATTTTTGGGCCATGCCCCATCTAAGCATCTCTAAAATCCTGAGGCCCCCTTGTGACATATACTTTTTATTTTTTAAAAAGTGAACTCCATTTCATGTGGAGGAAGCCTAAAAGGCCATTAACTTGGTCTAAACAAGCTTCCAAAGAACATGGCATCCATGAAAGAGAAAAATAAAAGAACGAAAGGACAACTGAAGTACTGAGGAGGAAATCACTAAGAAATTGTTAAAAGATAATGATAATATGAAGTGATATGAAAAAATAGCAAATACAGTTTCAAAACATATAATGCAGAACTGAAATAAATAAATATCTCACAAAATATATTTATACTAGAGGCCCGGTGCATGAAAATTCATGCACTGGAGGGCGGCAGGTCCCCAGCCTGGCCTGTCCCCTCTCATAGTCCGGGTGCCCTAATGGGCAAGAGGTGACCTGGCGATCAGGGAAGGCGATGCCCCCATTACACCCCTGTTGCTGCCACTGCCTACAGCACAAGCCTCAGCCAGCCCTGGTTACCTGAACTTCAGGCTGCTCTATGCGGCTGGGAAGCCGCCTACCAGGACTGGTCTGCACCTTGGGCAGGTCCTGGGCGGCTGGGGGCCTAAGGGGGCTAGGTGCCACCATCGTTTGACTGTGGGCACCACCATCTTTGAGGGCATGGCAGTCCATTAGCATATTCCCTCCTGATTGGCTGTGGGCACCACCATCTTTGAGGGTGGGACAGTCAATTAGCATATTCCCTCTTTATTGGCTCTGACTGCTGCCATTGTTGCAACGGCGTGAGGGTCAACTAGCATTTTCCTTCTTTATTAGATAGGATACTGTATATGAGGCCCCTAGAACCATAAGAAATGGGAAAAGTTCATTGTTGATAACTCATTCTCAAATTGCTCCCCTTAAAAATCAAATTGACCCCTGTGGGACATGTGCCCCATGTTGGATACCACTTGCCTAAATGTTATTGTAACAAACAGCCCCACAGGGGAGTGGCTTATTGTAAGAAAGGCTCATGCCACATGCCCGCCCTGGTCTCCTGGGACCAGGATAGAGAAACAGCCACCACGTAGGTACCTGCCAGGTGCTGTCAGAGATGAACAGAGAGGGTGGCCAGGCTCAGAGGTTCCAAGTCTCCTGAGAGAGGTGGCATGCTTCACTCCACCACATTTCTTGGGCAGAGCACGTCACAGGGCTGCAGCAGCTTCAGGGGGTCAGGAGGAGGACCTGATGTACTTGGCCCCCACCATTGAGGCTACCACCTGCTGCAGACTGTTTGGGGGACGTGCAGGGTGAAGAGAGGAGTGGGGACATGTAGGAAGTGACAGCAGGACTCAGGATGGTTCGCTTTCTCCTCACCCAGGTGGAGTTTGTCCTGGAGCTGCCCAAAACCGTCACTGGCAAGATCAAACGGAGTGAACTTCGGGAAAAGGAGTTCAGTCACATGCAACTGCAGTAAATTCAATGTCCCTTCTGAGTGTGACCTTGGGCACACACCTGGCTGCCTCAGTGCCCCCCCACAGCGGGGACTACTGGGGGTGGGGAGGGCTGATTGGGAAGGGCCCAGGACTGCCAGCATTCCCGCATTTCTGTTCTTTTAAGTTAACATCAGTTTCTACCCTGCCTCCAAGGCTCTTGTTCCTTTGGATTGCCCAGGCAGGAGCTCAAATTGGGGCTGAACATAATAAAGTGCTGACATCAACATCAAGGCTGATCCTGCGTTGTGCATTCATCATGTACATGAACCTGTGGTAAATGCCCTCCCCCCTCCCCTTAGAGAGAGCACAGGGCCTGGTTCTCGCTCCTGTTGCCTCCCGCACACACCCCAGTGTTCCCATGTGGCCCTGCATGTTCTGTAGATGTCAAGGACCCAGAGATCCAAACGTGATCTTCCAAGCAGCCCAGGCACTTTCCTCAGCTAGGGCCCAGCCTAGGCCCAGTAGGGGAAAGTCAGTGACGTGCCCTCCAGGGACCGGAGTTCCACAGAATTGTCCCAGCCTTCTCCACCGGTGCCCAGTCCTTCATTCCTAGGAGAAGCCAGGGGCCTAGGAGTCTTAAATCTCAGCTTTCCCCCATGTGCACCCACCCACACATTCCTTCCCAGGGATCCAGGATCTTCCAGCCCTTCTTCTAGGGCCCAGAATTCTCCCTAAAATCTCTCCCTCCATTCTCTTTAAGTTCTTTCTGCCATCAGATTCTTTTCCAACCCCTCCTCCAACCTGGGCATGGGGTTCTATGAACTGACCCTTCACTTCATCCATCCTTCAGATGGGACCCCCAGGGGCTCATCGCAGGCTGGGAAGAGCAGGGGCAGAAGTGGCTCAGCCTGGGGGTGGGGAAGAAGCACATATTGTCTCTTTTCCCTCACCATAGGGAGTCACTCTTTGGGAAATTGCCTCTAAAGCCATTTGCCAGTGGGCACAGACACACAAACACACAGGGTAATGTACAGATACCTCTTGGGGGTGATGTACTCCTTTAGCCTTTTTTTGTTTTTTTTTTTTTTTGGTCTGGGAAGCTCTTTATTTAATGGTCTATTATGAATGATAGCCTTGCTGGATACAGTAATCTTGGTCTCAGATCCTTGCTTTCCATTACCTAGAGGACTTCATGCCATTCCCATCTGGCCTGTGCAGTTTCTGATGAGAAATCAGGTGTCAGCCTTATGGGAGCTCCTTTGTAGGTAACAGTTTTCTTTTCTCTTGCTGCCTTTAAGATTCTCTCTTGGTCTTTAATTTTTGGCATTTTAATTATGATGTCTCTGGTCATGGGCCTGTTTGGGTTCTTCTTGCTTGCAGTTCTCTGTGCATCCTGGACTTGTGTGACTTTTTTCTTTACCAGGTTAGGGAAGTTTTCTGCCATTATTTCTTTGAACATGTTCTCTGTCACTCCCTTCCTTTCTGCCTTTTCCTGCACACCTACTATGTGAATATTGTTATGTTTCATGATGTCCCACTGTTCCCTTAAGCTGTTCTCCTGTTTTTTTAATGGTTTTTCTTTTTGGTTCTCTGATTGAGTGATTTTTTTTTCAACTCCGTTTTCTAATTTACTGATTCCATCTTCAGCTTCCCCAAATCTGCCGTGTATTCCTTCCAATGTGTTATGTATTTGTGCTATGTCATTCTTTTTTTCTGTTTTCAGAGTCAGAGTTACTATATCTTTTTTTTCATGCTGTTGAGCATCTTTAACATCATTACCCTGGACTCTGTTTCAGATAAATTTCTTATCTGTGCCTCATTTATCTCTTCTTTTGAAAAATTCTTTCGGTTTTTCATTAGGGGGGTGTTTCTTTTTCTCTGAATCTTGGCTGTGTGTTTGGATTTGTGACTGTATTAAGTAGATCTGCTACACCTCTCAATCTCTAGTGCAGAACAGCTTCAAATGCTTTTTATGACTGATTTCATCAGGCAAAGACTTAAAGCCTCCAGAGACCACCTCTGCCTGCAGACTGAAAGGATTCTGACTTGCGTTGCCCTTAGGCAATCAACCTCAGGTGTGGTGAGAGTTGATTTTTTTCAACAGTGTGGTAGTTGCATCTACCTGGAGCCTAACTGTTATTTTTAGTCTCTTCAGTGGCCTCGGGAACTCAGCACTGTGGAACAAGGTGTTTTTCACTAGTGTGGGTCTACTGTCTTCCCCCCAGGCAAAGCCTGCTGCATAGCAAATGTCTGTGTGGGAAAGATGTCCTCTGCTGCATAGGGGACTGACTCAGCACAGGAAACCATGGTGTCTGCCTTCTGAGCTCTAACCCCAGAGCCTCTGATCCTGGGTTCTGCTCCCACAGCTGCAGTCCGCTGTGCCCTCCCTCTGCCTGAGCACAAAGTGGGTGGCTCCAGAGGGAATTTTGTGTGTTGGCCCTTTGAGTGGGTGCCTGAATTTCTAGCATCTCTCCCAGGCACACAGCAACCCCATTGCTTTTCACCCAGATATTTTGTGGGTACTCTTCTCAGTTCTGTTACTCTTTAGTGGGGAGCCCAGCTTGGGAATTAGACCCCAGAGTTTTCATTGGCAAACCCCACAGCTGAGATACCTCTCTGGAACTTCATTTGCTGCCTGTAGATGCCTGGCCAGCCCTTTCCTCCTTCCGCCTCTCCTGCCAGTCTCTATGCAGTCTCCACTTTTGGTTCTCCATTATCAGGTTTCTATCTAGTGAGTCTTCCATTGATTATTAAGGCAGTTTTTCCATATTTTATTTCTACTAGGTGTACCAGGTAATAAGAGTGGATTTTGTAATCAAAGAAAACACTATAATTTCAAGAGAAACAGCAAAAGTGCTTTATTCAAAGTAATGTCCATCACTAGCTGCACATTTCCCCATCATTCAAGTAATTTGTAGACATTGTCCTAATAGAACTTTTCTTGTTTTGAGGAAAACCATTCAGAGACCCAATTTTCCACTTCTCCATGTAGTTTGAAGTGTTGCTCAGAAAGTGCATGTGCCATCCATCAGAACAAGTGGTAATTGAAGGAGCAAGGTCTGGTGAATACAGCAGGTGGGTGAATACTTCCCAGGCAAGATCTGTTTACATATCTTTAACTGGTTTGACGGTGTATCATGAAGCAAAATTACTTTGCTATTTCTTCTGGAACATTCTGGTCTTTTCACGATCAAAACATGGTTCAAACTGATTATTTATTGTCAGTAGTGATCAGCATTAATGGTTTCACCTGGTTTTAGAAGCTCATAATACACCACACCTTCCTGATCCCACCAAACGCAGAGCATTGTCTTCTTTCCAAAGCGATTTGGCCTTGCATTCGATGTTGATGGTTGTCCTGTATCAACCCATGATTTTGTCCATTTGGGATTCTCAAAATCAATGCACTTTTCATTTCTGGTCACAATTGTATGCAAAAAAAGACTTTCTTTCATGCCATTGGAGCAACATGTTACTGATGACTTTTTGGTTTTCCATTTGTCTTTTGATCAGTTGATGTGGCACTCATTTCCCTTCCTTTAAAATCTTTCCCATTGCTTTTAAACAATCAGAAATTGTTTGCTGAGCAATGTTTAATCTTTCTGCAGGTTGTTTTTGAGTTTAACACTCATCTTCATCCAATAATGCTTGTAATGATTGGTCTTCAAACGTTTTCAGTTGACCTGGACATTCTTTGTCTTTCACATAGAAATCATCACTTTTAAAGTGTTTAAACCATTGTTCACATGTATCTTGAGATGGAGCATGTTCACCCTAAGCTTCCAGAAATATTCAGCAGCACTTTTCTTCAAAATAAAGTAATTAATTAAAACTTCCCGGAAATGCTCTTTTTTTGGCACAAAATTCAATATTTTTTAGCCTAAATATATCTATGATGTTAACAACTTCAGCAAATTTGACATATGAACTTCTGAAGCATGTTGTCAATACAACAAAATAGCATACATCTCAAATCGCATGTATATCACCATATATGTAACTCCATCTATTGAAAAATATCCGCATTATTAACCAGTACACCTAATAATTCCAGTTTGTTACTGGGAGGGTGTCTGTGCATTATCCACTTACTCCGCCCCCATGTTTAATCTCCTCTGATTCAATAATAGTACTCTGCACATAATATTTATATTATACTTGAGGCCCAATGAAGGAAATTCAAGCAAGGGGCCTGGTCGTTGCACCCATGGCTGCCTCGGCTGGCCCTGGCAGCCCCTCACAGCCTCAGCCAGCCCTTGCAGGCCCTCGCAACCTCGGCAGCTTGCTTCGGCCCTCGCAGCCCTACCTTTAACCCAATGTCATCCAGAAGGATGTCTGGAAGGTTGTTTGGCTGTCTGGTCTATTTAGCACACTATGCTTTTATTATTATAGATGACATGTAAATGGTCTGTTACAGTGCCTGTAACATAATCAATTTTCAATAAATTTGAGTCTATTTTTTAGTCATGAAAAATTTCTAAGTCTCAATTAATTCATTTCTTTAATAAAAATAAATACAAGGTACTAATCCTATATACTAAAGAACTAATATGCTAATTAGGTCTGATGGCAGAACAATCTTCTGGAACAACCAGTGGGCGGGGCCTCGAGGCAGCCAGTGCAGTGATGGCTGAGGCAGCCGGGGCGGAGAGGCTGCACAGGATGAGCCCCTTGCACAAATTTCGTGTATCGGGCCTATAGTTTATGTATAAATGAGGTTATGTGTATGAGTTCCTTTAGGCAAGAGGTCTTAAAGGAGTAATTAGATCATCTCTTTTCCCACTGCCCTTCCTCTCTAACAGTACTATTACTAGTACTAATACTACTACTACTCTTACTCTAATACTACTACTATTCTTAATATGTGTTGGGCACTATTCCAAGCAGTCTGTAGGTATGATATCCTTCAATTGTCACATCAATTCTATCAGGGAGGTACTATTATTCTTCTTTTCGGGTGAGGAAACTGAAGCACAGTATTGCAATAACTCTCTCAGGATCTGTGTAATGTAGTAACTGGTGGAACACGGTTTCAGCTTTACCTATTTGGCACTGGAGTCTCTGTTTTAAAAACAACAACAGCTGCCATTTGGAAAGCACTTTCCGTATGTTCCTTATGCTGGGCCACTTCCAGTGTCTTCTAAACATTATGGCACATGGCTCCCTCTCCGGGACATAAGTCGATGCAATATTGGATCTGAAATGGTTGGGTAAGGCATTCGTGAATTCCTATGGCTTGGCCAAACATAAAACCAACTGAGATGCTGTAGTGTCATGAATTCCAGAGTCAAATTTTTTTTCCTTCCAGAGCAGATATGGTTGATCAGATAATGTAGAGAGAGCGGGGGTCCCTCCCACCCAGTACCCAGTTTCTCAGTTGAGCAGCTCATATCTATTGTTTTGATGAAAGAAGCCAGAAATCAGAGATGGAGCTGTGTGGCTGGTAGGATAGGGGCAGAATATTGTAGGGAGACATGAGCACAGCAGACCACCTTAAAGAAAGGCAGGCCTCAAGTCCTTGGCCATGTTAGACAATCTCTTCAGCGTGCTTCTACAGAGGTAAAACATGACCGACTACACGTGTCATTGCAGAAGCCAAAAGCTGGAGAGTCACCTCAATCCCTCTTTTCTTCATTTCCTCTATCAAAACCATCAGGACTAGGAAGTCCTCCTGATGCTATCTCAAAATGCCAGCCCACACCTGCCACATCTTCGTGTTCATTGTGTCCAGCTTGCCCAAGCCACCATCAAAGCTTAGGGCATCCAGCATCCTCCTTACTTTGAAAGCCCTTCTCCCAGAACTGCCAGCAAGCTCTCTACAATACAAACCTGATCATTTCACTTCTGAATTACCTCTTTCCCATGCTATTTTATTTCAAAATTAAGGAACCAAGGACATTAGCCACTTAATTGAATAGTGAATCATGTCTCCTTTTTCTTAAAATCCCCTCAAGACACCCCATCACATTTCACACAGGATCCAAACTCCTTATTATGGCCAAAAAGTGTCTCCTCTGTGCGCTGTCTCCTGCCTGTGTCTCTGACCCCAGAATCATCTTCCTCACTCAGTAATTGGCCTTACCAGCCTCGATCTGTTCCTTGGAAAGCTCAGCCTCCAGCCTGTGTACATACTGCTCCTCCTGCCTTTTCCCATGGTCTTTGCATGGCTGGCCCCTTCTCATCTTTCAGGTCTTAAAACATCACTTCTTAAGAAAGGATATCCTTAGTCACCAGTCCCTACTTCCCGCCGCCACCCCCGCCCTAACCCTCCCAGTCACACTGTTATATTATCTTGTTCTGTTTTCTTCTGGACACCTACTACCATTTGGGATTCTCTTGTTAATTTATTGATTTTTTTTGTTTGCAGTCTTCTTCCTCCCTCTCATGGGAATATAAACTTGACAGCAGTAACTTTGATTGACATGTCCAAAGCTATATCCATACCGGGAGGGTGCCCATTACATGTGTATTGCATGAACGAATGCTCCGTAGGTTTGTCCTAAGGTTGAGAAAGACAATGGGTGTAGTGTATTCAGGTTGACGGGAGAGGGCTGCCCAGTTACTCAGAGAACTGGGCTGATAGAGTCTCTGCCATGTTTTGATGTTACCACCTTCACACGTGATTTCCGGGACTAGTGAGTCAGGGAAGAGGGTGTAGAGACTCAGACCTACCCTAAAATGCCCTAGACCAGTGAGTTATGTCACTTCCAACTGGGGTTCACAGATCAGAAGTGGAATTCAGTGGCCTCATTCTAAGTGCAAGAGAGTTTGGCAATGAAAGAAACCTGTGCATGCAGTCATCAGAGAGTTGTACATCTCTACCATATTCCCATTGTCAAAGGTTGAAAAACAGGCACCAAGGGACAAGAAACCTCAGTGTCACAGAGCTGGCAACTGGCAACTGACCGAAACCCAGGCTTCCTGGCCCCTGTCTTCTTGACCCCAACACTGATGTTACAGTCCCACACAGGAGATCCACTGAGATCCAGAGAGGATCCCATGGACTTTTCTTCTTGTCCCCATTCTCTTCTCAAAAGTGATGAGCGACTGCTTTTTCTGCTTGAATAACAGGGTGTTTTTTTTGTAGTTTGATACTTCTGGTGTTTAACCTTTACTAGCCTGCCTTCTCACTCACTCATTCCATGAAATAAAAGGCTGTCTGAGGTAAAAGTTCTTCATTAATGAATCACTCAGGAAGAACAAGACCCATGCTCAGAGCCACAGCAGGGATGTTCTAGGTGTTTCCAGCAATCTTTGGTGGTGACTTTGAACAGTGGTATTTCTCTCCTGGTTCAATGGAGGTTGGGAGGTAAAATGTCATGGGAAAGTTGGGCCAGAAGAGTAGAGATGTGCTTACCCCCCAACAACTCGCCCAACAACACCCCCAAATGGCTCTAGTAGAGAACTAACAGTTCAAGCCACCACGTGTGACAATACCCACTCACATCTGCATGCCTGGGCCAGGTGCTTCCCAGGCATTGCCTCATGCAGTCCTTTCAGAGAGCCCAGGGGCACATCTGAGCAGCAACCCCCACGCCTCCATTCTTCAGACCAGAAGACCAAGGTTAGAATAGCAAATGGCCTGCACCTGGCCATCTTATAAGTGGCTGGGCCAGAATTTCAGCTCAAGGCTTTGGGATTCCAAAGACCCTGCATTTTGCTAGTACAACAACTTTATACTTCAAATCCCAAACTAATACAAACAACCAACATTGATTATGCCAAGCACTGTGCTATATGCTTCCACAAACTATTCCATCTAATCAGAACCACAACAAAACAACCATACCCTGGCTGGGTAGCTCAGTTGGTTAGAGTTTCATTCAGATACGCCAAGGTTGTGGGTTTGATTCCCGGTCTGGGCACATCTAAGAAGCACTCAATAAATGCATAAATAAATGGAATAACAAGTCTCTCTCTCTCTCAACAATAAAATACTCATAGGAGATTAGGTGTGCCAAGGGGACACATCTGAGCAGCAACCTCTCTGATACTCCATTTCCTTAACTGCAAAATGAAGGTGGTGATATTGAATAGGGGATACTTGGGGATATGCACAGGCTGTACCTAGCACAGTGGCTGATACATAGCAGGTGATCAATGTTACATTAGACAGCTGTGCATGGGGTGGAGGGTGCAGAGGGGAGTAAAAAAAGATCCATAAGGTGAATACCTGGAATAAGACTCCACTATGCAGGAGTGGGTTCACATTATATAAAGGGCGTGGCTTTCATTTTCTAAAAAATTTTCACACCTAACAGGGGAGTGGGCTTTAGAAATTGCTGGGTGTCACAGGGCACCTCAACATTTATTGAACCCTTACCCTTATTAGACACAGTACTGGCAAAGAGATTTTTGTAGATTATCTTACTAATCCTGTGGACAGTTGGGTGGTAGGTATTGTTACTGTGCCCTCAAGTTCAGAGACACAAATAGTGGCCAAAATCACTCAGCTGGTAGGCAGTGGAACCAAACCTGGCTGTGTAACACTAAGATCCCCTGGGACACACTAAGTCTGTTATCTGATAAAATAAATAGTGTTTTCAGGCTAAAGTCTCGTGAAATCAGAGCTCTTTTGCTGGAATTCAAGGCACTGTGGGCCTGAGCATAGAGTAGTGGGCCAAGCCATCCCTCAAAAGCCAGTTCCACATTGAAATTCACCTTAAAGCATTTCAAAGTATTATTCTTTTATATATATATATATATATATATATATATATATATATACACACACACACACACACACACACACACATATGTATGTATATGTATATGTGTGTGCGCATATATATATGTGTGTGTGTATATATATATACACACACACACACACACACACACACATATATATATATATATATATATATATATATATATATATATATATATAAAATTTATGTCAGAGTGGACGGGAGAGGGAAAAAGAGATAGAAACATTAATGATGACAGAAAGTTATTGATTGACTGCTGCTGCATGCCCCACACTGAGAATTCATCCCACAACCTGGGCATGTGCCCTGGCCGAGAATCAAACCTCAGCCTCCTGGTTCATAGGTCGGCGCTCAACCACTGAGCCATGCCAGCCAGGTTCAAATGACTGTTCTTTAAAACTATTTTGTAGGATGTCCTTAGACCAGTGATTTTTCATCATTTTTATCCCATAGCACAATTACACTAATTACCACAACTCGGGGGCACACCAAAAATATACTATATTTTTTTCCAATCTGACCAAAACTTGGTATAATTTTTATTCATCCACACTAGCTGTCTATTGTTGTGTTGGCTGTTGTCATTTTTTAAAATTGACATTCTAAGGGAAGAGAGGTCAGTGCCCCTGACTAAATAATCAGGTATTGCGTGTTTTAAAAATTCTTGTGGTGCACAGGTTGGAAATCACTGCCTTAGATTATAAAGCCCAAGAGAGTACGAACGCTTGCAGCCTGAATAATCTCTGATGTTCTAAAACCACATGTGGCACAGCAAATATTTAATGAGTGAAAACTATATTATCTGTAGTTCAGACATTTAGTAGGCACACTGTATGTTCTCTCACAATTTTCATCTTTCAGTTTTCCAAATTATGGCAGAAAGGGAAAATCTAACATTTTATTGAGTTTCAATGTCAAGCATTGTGAGGAATATATACACATATACATATATATACATATGCCGTATTTTTCCATGCATAAGATGCCCCCATTACAAGATGCCTCCCACTTTTCCAACCCATAACTAAGAAATCAATATTTTCAACATAAAACAGAACACATTTTTATTTAGTAATTACTGCGGGAAATGTTTACATACCAGTAGTATGATACTATGCAGCATATCACTTTATTCAGCCTCTGTTGCATCACTGCTCTCTTCTTCATCACTATTAGTTCCAGACATATCAATTTCTATTGCATCACTGCTGTCTTCGGAGTCACTGTCTATATATGTGAGATCATCCTCATAAACTGGTGGCATTTTCTGAGCTAACTTTGTTCGTGTTCTCATGGCCAACCCTTCTCTCCTCATGAAATTGAAGCACCATTTTGTCTTTCCTGTAAACTCAACAATGTTCATTTCACTTGCAGACATTCTTGCCTGACATTGGACAAGCTTGGTTGATACACATCAGCCACTCTGGCGCTGCTCCATAATCCAAGTCTGAAGCTTCTGCTCCAAGTTTGCCCATTTTGCTGGTTTTCCTCTTAAGTTAGCCTTCTCCTTTTTTGGCATCTTAAGGAGTTGTTCTTCCTGTTTCTTCACTCTCTGATCATACACTCAGTGGGAGGAGGTCCAAACTGTCTCTCTTCTGCTCTATTTCCAGCTCTTTTGCGTAGCTGATTACATTTCGTTGGAATTTTGCAGAGTAAGACAATTGCTTACCAGTATTTACCTTTTTATTTTTTGCCATCTTTATGGGCTTAGAATATTCCGGTCACTGTTGCATCTGTGACCTCTCCACCTCCACTTCTAATTATGGCATCAGCTGACGTCAGTAACAATAAGGCTTGTGATTGGAGGAAGCCTGTTTGACAAGGTATGGGCAGCTATGCACCCATGCAGCTCCCTCCTTGGCTGACTTCCGTGTATAAGACACCCTTCAATTTTCAGTGTAAATAGCATCTTATACACAAAAAATACCATACAGAGTTATAGACACAGTGTCTGGTCACAGCCCCTCTGCTGAGGGCTGGACCTCTGTGCACGCGGGAATCAGAAGAAGACATGAGCAACCGCAGGCATATAGGAGACTTTATTGCAGACAAAGCAGCCATTGTTAACACAGGAGCTATCAGACAAAGCAGTTCTGCAAAGTAGTCCCACAAAGCAGCGGCACACTGGCTGGTCAGCAACACATTCTCATACCAACTCAGACAAAAGAGCTCTCTGGCCAAACAGTGACATTAGTTACAGAAGATAATGGTACACCTGTGCAGTGCGTACAGTACAACTGCTGTCATTGCCTTTGCACATACATGTAGCAAATTAGCCTTAAATACCCAGCATAGTCTAGTCACAGACCCACTCACAGATACAAATATAGTAATAAATACCACTATAGTAATTCATAGTGATATATATCAATATCAACATGGATATAGATATACATACAGCTATCCATGTAGTTATGGGTATAGATATGATAAAGCTACAGATAGTGACAGCAGATGTTGGCATAATTATAGATATAGATATTGACAGCTATAAAGACAGATATACATGCAGATAGAGATGGACATGTAAGTATAGATATCCCCATGTTTAGCCTTCTTAACGTATTAATGCAGAATCTGGACACTGCAGTGTCTGCTCAGCAACCTATCCCTGTTCCTTCTCATTAGACACGAATTCTGTGCTGAGTATGTACTTACATGCTTCACACAGGATGTCATTCATTCACTACTCCAGGTGTTGCTAATATTTCCGTATTTTAGAGGGAGGTTAAGAAAATTGTCCAAAGCTGAGTAGGTGAGGAGGGAGGGGCTGGCATTTGAACCCGTGCCGCTTGGCTCCTAAGGGCACGCTCTCAGCTCCCACAGTCCTCCCAGCTGGGTGCTTGTGGCACTTGGCCCTCTCACATGATGAAGATTAAACCAGAATTTCAAACACATTTACAGGATAAAGATAATGCCAAAGTCATTTATTTGTTGTTTGATTAAGAGAGGTGTATTGGATAGCTAGGTCTGCTGTTACAAAGAACCACAGCCTGGGGGGCTTAAACCTCAGGAATTTACTTCTCACAGCTCAGGAGGCAAGAAGTCTGAGATCAAGGTGTCTACAGGGGGGTCTCTTCTTGGGCTTAGCTCTGGGCTTGAAGTTGTCCTCTTCATGTTCACATCACATTCTCCCTCTACGTGTCTGTGTCCCAATCTCTTCTTATAAGGATGTCAGTTATATCATATTAGTGTCTACCTAGTGACTTCTTTTTAACTTAATTACCTTTTTAAAGATTCTTCCTCCACCCTGGCTGGTGTGCTCAGTGATTAGAGTGTTAGAGAGAGTGCCTTTACACACACACACACACACACACACACACACACACACACACACACACATTTGAGAAATGGATTGTGGGTAGCCCAGTCTGGATTAAAAAATCGTAAGGAATGTTTGCTCAACTCTGGACCAATGAACTTTGCACAGGGGTTGCGATCATCTATAAATATAACAGCTCCCATGAGAACTGCACAGTTGGGCTTGGCAGGAAGAGATGGTTAGAGCCAGGCTGGCATGGAGAACAGGACTTTCAAAAGGTGAGTTTCCCACAAAGGGGCTTGTCCCATGGCTGCCAACCTGAGCTTAACTCCCAGGAGGTGAGAGAGAAGGAGAAGACCCTTACGAAGGTGTATCAGCCTCATCTAGTAGCTGCAATTCCTCCCCATCCTTCTCTGCCTGTTGTTCCTGAGCTGAGAAGAGAAATCCTAAATCCTAAGTCATTAAGTTGTGCTGCAAATACTGGTCAGCTGAAACCAAACTCCAGCCATGAACCGGAAATGTGCCTCGTCTTGTGGAGGAAAGTCCTGCTCTATGACTGACCTATTAGCCATCTCTTCCCGAAGCAGGTGGTGACTGAGAAGTCCGTGCCTGCTTCCTGAGGACTGCTCTGCCATGCAGTGGCTGATGAGGCTCCGGGTCCTTTGGGGCACCCACAAATCCTGCAACGCCTTCCAGCCTGCCCCTTGGCACTTGCGCTCCCAGTCTGTATCATCAACTGGCACCCCACGATGGAATGATCATGATACACCCGAGAAATTTAACTTTGCAAGTGACGTCCTGGACTACTGGACTCAAATGGAGAAGGTGAGGAGGCACCTGTGATGGGGGGTGGGGATAGGCATGATTTCTCTGGCTTATCTTACTCCTCAGAGGCTGAGAGCACAGATCCGATACAGTGTCTGCCCCAACTTACCAGTGTCATGGGAAAAGCTTATGTTTTGGGGTTCATTTCTCAATTCTCATCCTGGCCACTTCCGCACTTCTCTGGACCTAAGTGGTTTTATCTGTGAAATGGGGACAATCTCCCTTAAGGAACATGACAGCAGGTTAAAGTATTGGGTACAGTCAGAAAATTGTGACCAAATGCAAAATTCTAACTACAAGGTCAGCAACTTGATGTTCATCTGAATTCTGACCTTCAAATAATGGGACTGTGAGCCTCACTGGAATTCATCTCATCAAACTTGGGCTCAACTTCAGGCTGTACTCAGAGGGAAGGGACAGGCTCCCTGCTGGTGCGCCTGCACACCTGACAGGTAGAGCTCAGACAGCTGTCCTCCGGGGAGGAGAGGAAGGCCAGCTGCAGGCCTCGCTACCAAAGACGACTGGGGTGTGTCATTGGGGTCTGTCCAGAGAAACCACTCCCTCAGCCTCTGGAGTTTACAGGTCTCTTCAGAAGAAACCAAGTGCTTGAAACTGAAGGGGGAGCAGTGATGTCTTCCCCAGGGGATGGGATGGACAATGGGTGGTGTTCCAGCTACTAAGTCCCAGCTGATGATGATCACAGTGTGAAAAGTTACCCAACATTATCTTTGTAGAAAGAGAGACTGCACCGGCAATGCAGTCTGAGAGTTGATGGAAATTTTAAGTTTCCCATGAATTTAACATATGCATTCACGTGCTAGTGTTCAAGGCCTATATGCCTTTCATGGGGCTTCTTCCTCCTTTCTCTGAGTTTTCATTATAACTCCCAGGAAAATAGAGCATTGGTTATGAAGAGCATTTTTTATACGCTATGTCAAGCACTTTGCATTTAATGGTTAAATTAGATGAACACTTTTATGATCTCCATTTTCCAGATGAGAAAACTGAGGTTCCAAGAGTTTTAAATAACCTATAGAAACTAGCTACCTAAGTAGAGGAGCAGAATTTGGGTCCACGTGTTCTAATTGTAAAATCCATTTTTTAACCTGGTTTGGTGATTAGATGACACCAAAACATCTCTTGACTTGATGAAGACCTTTGGGACCGTGAGATGACCTGGAGAGGGAGGAGGTGGAGAGGAGAGAAGGAGACATCACTTTTTATTGCATTTATCTTCATAAAATTCTTATTCATTAGTTCATGCATCCATCCATGGAGATAACCACCAAGAAAATAGGGTTCCCCCATAAAATACCTGTTCTTGTTGGGTTTTATATCATTGTTATCAGTCACTGTCAAGTCATCCATATCTCCCAATGTCCCCCAGCACCCTCATTCCATACATTTTCATTCTCATTATAATTCTGATCTGTCTGTTTCACTTTTCCAATTGTCTTAACCATGATCAGTGTCTCTAGTGATGTGGGGTGTCTGACACAAAGAAATTTATCAACAAACATTTGTGGCGTAAATTAATTTTGAAACCTGCCTTACAATCTGCAGATCTTGGTGCTGCTCTTTTAAAGACTCTGCAGAGTGCACGCCACTGGGGTCCACTTTACTCCCTGAACCTCCCTTTAAACAAACCTCCCTTAAGTTAGAAATTCAACATTTTTATGTGCCCTCTTCTTTTTATTTTAAATACTAGAGGCTCAGTGCACAAAATTCATGCACTGATTGGGTCCCTAGTGGCTGCTGCTGCTGGTCGGGGCCTCCCTCCCTTCCCCATGTTGGCCCCTCCTCCTGGTCGAAAACTCTTCCACGAACTCCCAGTTGTGGGGACAATTTGCATACTATGCTTTTATTATATAGGATGTTTTATTGATTTCACAGAGGAAGGGTGAAGTAGAGAGAGATATAAACATCAATGATGAGGGAGAATCATTGATAGTCTGCTTCCCTAGCACCCCAAACTGCAACCTGGATATGTGCCCTGACTGGAAATCGAACCGCCTGGTTTATAGATTGATGCTCAACCACTGAGCTACATGGGCTGAGCAATGTGTTCTCTTCTGACTGTGTGTGTGTGGGCAGGCGGGGGGCAAAGAATTCATTTTAAAACAAAAGGAAGTGCTTCATGGCACTGGCTGGGTAAGTCAGCTGGTGAGAGTGTTGTCCTGGCCTGCCAAGGTTATGGATTTGATCCCTGGTCAGGTCATATACAAGAATCAACCAATGAATGCATTAATAAGGGAAACAACATAGTTGACATCTCTCTCTCTCTCTCTCTCTCTCTCTCTCTCTCTCTCTCTCTCTATCTCTCTCCCTCCCTCTTTCTAAACCAATCAATAAATAAAAAGTTTTTAAATACTGAAGCTAACCTTTTCTACAGGCAATAAACTCACACATGTGGGAGTTTTGTTTGTTTTATTGTGACTTGGATGCCTTTATTTATTCATTTATTTATTTCTTAAACCTCACCCAAGGATTAATTTGATTTTTTAGAGAAAGAGGAAGGGTGGAAAAGGTGGACGGGTGGGGGAGAGAGAGAGAGCAACATGGATGTGAGAGAGACAACTTGGTTGGTAGCCTAATGCAGGTGCCCTGATAGGGGCCAGGTATGAACCTGCAACCGAGGTAAGTGCCCTTGGCTGGGAATTGAACTTGCCACCCTTTGGTCTGAGGGCCAATGCTCTAATCGCTGAGCCAGACCAGCCAGAGCTTTATTTTTTCAATAATTTTTAAATTTTTCAATAATTTTAAAAATTTTCCAATTACAATTGATATACAATGTTATATTCATAAATTAAACAAATGTCTAATCATTAGATTGTACACCTGAAACTGAGCTCTAGACTATTCCTATCACCCCAAAAGCTTTCTTTTGTCCTTTCTCAGCCAATCCCCTCCCACCCCCACCCTGGGCCCCAGGCAACCACTGACCTGCTCTTGCACCCTTTTGTGTCTGGTTTCTTTTACTCAGGGTAATGTTTTTGTGGATTAGTTGTTTGTGTCTTTTTTTCTTTCTTTTTTTTTAAAAATAATCTTTATTGTTCAGATTATTACAGGTGTTCCTCTTTTTTTTTTTCCCCATAGCTCCCCTCCACCTGATTCCCCACCCCACCCAATACCCTTACCCCCCGCCACTGTCTTCAACCATAGAAGTAAGATTTTTGTCCAATCTCTTCCCGCACCCCTCACACCTGCTTCCCCTGAGAATCGTCAGTCCACTCCCTTTCTATGTCCCTAATTCTATTATATTCACCAGTTCATTCTGTTCTTCAGATTTTTCATTCACTTGATTTTTAGATTCACTTGTTGGTAGGTATGTATTTGATGTCATTTTGTTGTTCATAATTTTTATCTTTACCTTTTTCTTCTTCTTCCTTTTCTTAAAGAATACCCTTCAGCATTTCATGTAATCCTGGTTTGGTGGTGATGAACTCCTTTAGCTTTTTCTTATCTGTGAAGCTCTTTATCTGACCTTCAACTCTGAATGATAGCTTTGCTGGGTAGAGTAATCTTGGTTGTAGGTTCTTGTTGTTCATCACTTTGAATATTTCTTGCCACTCCCTTCTGGCCTGCATAGTTTCTGTTGAGAAATCAGCTGACAGTCATATGGGTACTCCCTTGTAGGTAATTAACTGTTTTTCTCTTGCTGCTTTTAAATATTCTCTCTTTGTCTTTTGCCCTTGGCATTTTAATTATGATGTGTCTTGGTGTGGTCCTCTTTGGATTCCTCTTGTATGGGGTTCTGTGTGCTTCCTGAACTTGTAGGTTTATTTCTTTCACCAGGTAGGGAAAGTTTTCTGTCATTATTTCTTCTAATAGGTTTTCAATATTTTGCTCTCTCCCTTCCTCTGGCACCCCAAAAATTCGGATGTTGGTTCGCTTGAAGTTGTCCCAGAGGCTCCTTACACTATCTTCATATTTTTGGATTATTTTTTCTTTTTGTTTTTCTGGTTGGATGTTTTTTGTTTCCACATATTTCAGATCTTTGGTTTGATTCTTGGGGTACGTTGATCTACAGTTGAGTTTCTGCATATTCTTTATTTCAGACAGTGTATGCTTCATTTCTGACTGATCCTTTTCCATTTTTTTGGCATTCTCATTAAGATCCTTAAAGGTCTAATCAAGTTTCTCAGCGGTTTTAAGAAGATTCTTGAGTAACCTTATAAATGTGGTTCTGAACTCTATGTCATCCAGTAGTTTGCTTTCCTCCGTTTCTTTCATTCGTGACATGTTTCTTTGTCTCCACATTTTGGCTGCTTCCCTGTGTTGATGGAGTAGCTTTGTGTGGTGGGTGATCTATAGGGGGCAGTAGCTCAGCCTCCCCAATCAGCTGATGTGGACGCTCTTGGTACACCCCTTTGTGGGCTGAGTGCAAAGTCTTGGTGTAGTTAAGCCTTAATTGCTGTTGGTACGCTGGGAGGAATTGACCTCCAGGACAATAGCTGTGAGCACTCGCTGTGTCTATAATGGAAGAACTGCTGCACTGAAGACACGCTTATGGGGCAGGACTTGTTTCAGTGGGGCTTTGGTGCTCACTGAGTCTGCCTCTTGAATGTGTCACTTATGGATGTGAGGAGTTGAAATCTGGTGTCTCACACTGACCACTAGGTACACTGGCTTCTGGATCTCCAATGGGGTGCAGGTCAGCTATTGTCTGAGTCCACCCAGCAGGAGCTACAGCGAGAGCTACAGTTTTCTCCTCTTTGCTTGGGGTTTGGAGGTTTGGAGCTGTCTGACCCAGGCTGCAAGTTTGCTAGGTTAAGCTGCGATAGGGCAGGGCTTTCTTATGCTAAAGCTGCTGCTTGGAGCTTGGGTGGGTTTGTAGGTTGTGCAGGACGGGGTCTCAGGGCGTCACTAGGCTAGGGTGTGGCAAAGAGTGATGGCTGCTAGTTAGCTGGCTCTGTGTCTCTGACTGCGTCCTGTGCCCCAGCGCAGTAAACAATTATTCCTGCGTGCAGCTCTGCAACCAAACCCCCCTCACTTTCTGACCTGGTGGCAGACAGTGCAGCTTCTCCCCATAGGAGTTTGGGTCCCCCGCGTCTCCCCAGAAACTGTATTTCAGAGTAATCGGGGGCTTGTCTCCCTTCCGGTGAAAAAAGCAATGCCTGCCACCAGCCCTGATCACACGCCTCCATACCTTAGCTTTTCAGTGCTTGTGCACGTCTCAATGCTCTTTTCTCTTTCCTTCTAGTTGTAGAACTTCCACTGAGCCAGCTTTCCCGTGGTTCTGGGTGATAGACCTTTTGTCTTTTAGGTGTAGTTTTGAAATTGTTGTGCGAGGCAGCAGTTTAGGTGTTTACCTACGCCACCATCTTGGATTCTCCCAGCGTTATTTCTTCTTGTTGGATTGCTCCCTTTAGTATTATGAAGTGACCTTCCTTATCTCTTGCTATGTCCTTCACTTTGAGATCTAATTTGTTAGATATAAGTATTGCTACCCCAGCTTTTTTTTCATTTCCATTCTCCTGAAAATCCTTTTCCTATCCCTTCACCCTCAGTCTGTGTGCGTCTTTTTTTCTGAAGTGGGTTTCTTGTAGACAGCAGATATATGGGTTGTGTTTTCTTATCCAATCTGTTACCCTATGTCTTTTAATTGGGCCATTGAATCCATTTACATTTAAAGTTATTATTGATAGATACTTATTTGTTGCCATTTTTATTCTTTACCCCTGTGTTCCTTCTTCGCTTCCTATTTCTTTTTCTTTTTACAGCAGACCCTTGAGCATTGCTTGCATTGTTGGTTTGGTGGTAATAAACTCCCTTAGTCCTTTTTTGTCTGTGAAGCTCCTGATTTCACCCCCAATTTTTATTGATAGCCTTGCTGGGTACAGTATTCTTAGATTCAGACCCTTCCTTTGCATGACTTTGTATATTTCATTCCATTCCCTTCTGGCCTGATGAGTTTCTGTTGAGAAATCAGTTGCTAGTCTGATGGGGGTTCCTTTGTAGGTAACTTTCTGTCTCTCTCTGGCCACTTTTAAGATTCTTACTTTGTTGTTGGTGTTTGCCAATTTAATTATAATGTGCCTTGGCATCGGTCTTTTGGGGTTCATTTTGCTTGGGACTCTGTGAGCTTCTTGGATTTGTGTGGGTTTTTTCTTCCCAATATCAGGGAAGTTTTCTGTGATTATTTCTTCAAACAGGTTTTCTATTCCTTGCTCAGTTTCCTCTCCTTCTGGAACCGCTATTATGCAGATGTTGTTTTGTTTCATGTTGTCCCAAAGTTCCCTTAGGCTCTTTTCCTGCTTATTTTTTTTTCTAGAAGCTGCTCTACTTGGGTATTTTTTCCTACCTTGTCTTCTAGCTCACTGATGTGGTCGTCTGCTTCTTGTAGTCTACTTTTGATGCTTTCTATTAAGTTATTTACAGCAGGGATGTCATTTTTCATTTCTTCTTGGTTCTTCTTCATTTCCTCTTGGTTCTTACTCATATTGTTGAAATTGTCTTCCATTCTTTTTAGCAACCTTATGACCATTTCTCTGAATTTTCTCTGACAGGATGCTTGCCTCCATTTCGTTTACTTCCTTTTCTGGTGATGCCTGCTTTCCTTTCATATGTGGGCTGTTTCTTTGTCTCCCCATGGTCTCTCTTCTCCAGGTGTCTGGTTATGTAGTTCTCTCTCTCCTTATCCCAGGTGAAATCTGACCTTTCCGTGGTGGAGTGTAGAGCTCCTCTGAATCCACATGTTTGTGCCAATTGGGGACCAGTGCTCTGCGTTTCACAGCTGTTCGGTGGGTGCTGCAATTGTATATTTTCAGGCTTCTGATCTCTCTTGGGGCTTCTATTTCTACCGTGATAATGGGGCTCTCGAGGGCCTGGGCTGCTTCTTCCTGGAGTTGGAAGAGAAGAATGGAGGCACTGAGTGGCACGTAAAGTGGCAAAACCAGCACAGTGGCCGCATTCCCTTCCAGGACGTGCTGAAGCCTCCCCAAGACAAGTGGGCAAAACTCCAAATGGGCTTGGAGAGGGACCTGAGCCAGGCCCTTTGGGAGCTGCAGGCCCCGTTTCTACCAGCAGACCCTCGTCTCCGTTATTCACTTGATTTTTAGATTCACTTGTTGATAGATATGTATTTGTTGTCACTTTGTTGTTCATAGTTTTTATCTTTACCTTTTTCTTCTTCCTCTTCTTAAAGAATACCCTTCAGCAGCTTATGGAATAAAAGAGTAATATGCAAATTGACCATCACTCCAACACACAAGATGGCTGCCCCCATGAGGTCAAAGATTGCTGCCCTCATGTGGACACAAGATGGCCACCATACGCTAGCCTGCAAGGGAGGGCAGTTGTGGGCGATCAGGCCAGTAGGGGAGGGCAGTTGGGGGTGGCCAAGCTGGCAAGGTAGGGCAGTTTGGGGAGACCAGGCCAGCAGGGAAAGACAGTTGTGGGGGACCCAGGCCTGCAGGGGAGGGAAGTTGGGGGGAACCAGGGCAGCAAGGGAAAGCAGTTGGGGTGGGACCAGGCCTGCAGGGGAGAGTAGTTAGGGGCAACCAGGCTGGCAGGGGAGGGCAGTTAGGGGTGACCAGGCTGGCAGGGAAGGGCAGTTGGGGGGACCAGGCCTGCAGGGGAGAGTAGTTAGGGGCAACCAAGCAAGCAGGGGAGGGCAGTTAGTGGTGACCAGGCTTGCAAGGGAGGGCAGTTAGGGGTTACCCAACCAGTAGGGGAGGGCATCTGGGAGTGACCAGGCCTGCAGGGGAGGACAGTTAGGGGCAATCAGGCCAGCAGGGGACCAGGTAGGCATCAATCAGGCTGCCAGGGGAGTGGTTAGGGGGTGATCAGTCTGGCAGGCAGAAGCAGTTAGGGGCAATCAGGCAGCCAGGCTGGCAAGCAGTTGGGAG
Organism: Corynorhinus townsendii; assembly: GCA_026230045.1. Lineage (NCBI taxonomy): Eukaryota > Metazoa > Chordata > Mammalia > Chiroptera > Vespertilionidae > Corynorhinus > Corynorhinus townsendii. Next base: position 62,575,256 of record JAPDVU010000009.1, read on the forward strand.
CCAGCAGTCCTTGATTGTGAGAGGGATGTTCGACTGCCCATTTAAACCAGCATTCAGACATCCCTCGAGGGGTCCCAGATTGGAGAGGGTGCAGGGACACCCCCCATCCCTGTGCACTAATTTTGTGCACCGGGCCTCTAGATTCATATAATACTGGTGTGACGGTGATGAACTCCTTTAGTTTTTTCTTATCTGTGAAGCTCTTTATCTGACCTTCAATTCTAAATGATAGCTATGCTGGGTAGAGTAATCTTAGTTGTAGGTTCTTGCTATTCACCACTTTGAATATTTCTTGCTACTCCCTTCTGGCCTGTGTAGTTTCTGCTGAGAAATCAGCTGACAGTGATATGGGTACTCCCTTGTAGGTAACTGTTTTTCTTGTGCTGCTTTTAATATTCTCTCTTTGTCTTTTGCCCTTGGCATTTTAATTTTGATATGTCTTGGTGTGGTCCTCTTTGGATTCCTTTTGTTTGGGGTTCTGTGCACTTCCTGGATTTGTAAGTCTATTTCTTTCACCAGGTAGGGGAAGCTTTCTGTCATTATTTCTTCAAATAGGTTTTCAAGATCTTGCTCTCTCTCTTCTTCTGGCACCCCCATAATTCGGATATTGGCATGATTGAAGTTGTCCCAGAGGCTCCTTATACTATCTTCATATTTTTGGATTCTTTTTTTTTTCTTTTCTGGTTAGGTGTTTTTTGCTTCTTCGTATTTCAAATCTTTGACTTGATTCTTGGGATGCTCTAGTCTGCTGTTGGATCTCTGTATATTATTCTTTATTTCAGTCAGTGTATGCTTAACTTCTGATTGGTCCTTTTTCATATCCTTGAGGGTGTCACTATATTTCTCAGAGGTTTCTAGAATATTCTTGAGTAACCTTATAACCATGGTTTTGAACTCTATATCCAGTAGTTTGCTTTCCTCCATTTCTTTCATTTGTGACCTGTTTCTTTGTCTCGCATTTTGGCCACTTTCCTGTATTGATAGAGTGGCTTTGTGTGCTAGGTGTCCTATAGGGCCCAGTGGCTCGGCCTTCCCTAATTACCTGAGTTGGACATGCTTGTGCACCCCTTTGTGGGCTGTGTGCACAGTTGTGTTGTAGTTAAGTCTTGATTGCTGTTGGTATCACTTGGAGGAATTGACCTGCAGGCCAATTGGCTGTGAGGACCAGTTGTGTCTACAATGGGAGAACTTCTGTGCTGGAGACACCCTTATAGGGCAGAACTTGCTTCAGTGGGGCTTTGGCACTCACTAAGTCTGCCTCCTGAGTGTGTCTCATTTGGATGTGAAGCATTGTAATCTGGATGGTCTCACTCTGACCACTGGGTACAGTGGCAAAGTCAGCCACTGCCTGAGGCCACCCAGCAGGAGCTACAGAGATCTGCAGATTCCTCCTCTTTGTTTGGGTTTTGGAGGTGCCCCGATGAGGCCCAGGTGTGAAGCAATGCAAGCTACTGTGGAGCCTTGGGTCTTCTTTTGGAAGCTCTGGGGCTCTCTGACCCAGCTGCAGTTTGTTAGGTTTTAGATTGCAAATGGCCAGGCCATTCATATGCAAAAGCTTTTGCACACAGCTTGGGTGGGGTTGTAAATTGGGTGGGGCGGGGTCTCAGGGAATCACCAGCAGGGAGCAAACAGCAATGGCTGCTTGTCAGCCCTGCCCTGAAGAGGCCCCTGGGTCTCTGTGTCCTGCAGCACCGTGCAGGAACAATGGTCGCTGGAAGCACCTCTGAGAGAAAGCAGCCCTCACGTTCTGGCCCAATGCCAGACAGTCCAGTTTCTCTGTGTATGAGTCTGGGTCCCCAGAGTCTCACCCAGAACTGGAGTTCAGAGCAGTTGGGAGCTTGTGTCTCCCTCCCGATTGAAAAAGACAACACTTATGCAGTTGCCAGCCCCTTTTTGTGCGTGCCTCCATACCTCCACACTTCCACACCTTCGCATATCCTACTGGACTCAATGCACTTTTCTCTTTCCTTCTACTTGTAGAATTTCCACTCAGCCAGCCTTCCTGTGCTTCTGGATAATATTCATTTTGTCTTTTAGTTGTAGTTTTGATGTGGTTGTGTGCGGCAGCAAGTTCAGGTGTTTACCTATGCTGCCATCTTCGTAATATTATTGTCCCCACTTGTAGATGAGAATGCTGGGGCACTGTCTACATGGAACTAAGACACATGGGTATGGAGCTATTGGAGACATGAAGCTATTTGTGGTTTTATGTGACTTGGGAGGAGGTGGCTACAGTAGACCAGAAGAAGTTGGCTAGGTCACAGCATGCCCCTAACTTTTCTTAACTCTTTAAATGATTTAAAATGGGGTCTTAGGCCCTGAGCTATACTCACACTGGAATTTGCCTATGACTGTGGATTGGGGAAATAAGTGCCCTTTTTCTCTGCAGTAGGAAGTAACACAAGGTGTATGATCTTGACCAGGAAGGCAAAAGAGGCCCCAACCCAGCCCTGTGGTGGGTGAACAGCCAAGGAGACGAAGTGAAGTGGAGTTTCAGAGAGCTGACAGACTTCACCTGCCGCACAGCCAATGTCTTCATGCAGACCTGTGGCCTGCAGCAGGGAGACCGTCTCGCCTTGATTCTGCCTCGAGTGCCTGAGTGGTGGCTGGTGACCATGGGTTGCATCCGAACAGGTCAGTGACTCAGAGAGACCCGTAGACACCTTAGGGATGTCCTAGAGCCAACTGGTTCAGGAACAGTAGGTGCTTTCTCTTCCCCTACATTCTTTCTTCTTCAGTCTTTCTCTTTCTCAGACTCCCTCACATATTTTTACCCCATATCCCTCACTCTCTCCCTCACCCTTACATGTGCTCAAATGCAATCTCTCTCACACACACACATTTTCTCTCTTTTTTTTCATTATTGATTAAGGTATTTCATATGTGTTCTTATCTCTCTTTTGCCCACCCCCCACAACGCTCCTGCTCATGCCTTCACCCCCCTGGTGTCTATGTCCATTGGCTATGCTTATATGCATTCATACAAGTCCTTTGGTTGATCTCTCCCCTTTAACCGCACCCTCCCCTAACTTTCCTCCGAGGATTGATGGTCTGATGGATGCTTCTCTGTCTCTGGATCTGTTTTTGTTCATCAGTTTTGTTGTTCCTTAATTCCTCAAATGAGTGAGTTCATGTGATATTTATCTTTCTGTGACTGACTTATTTCACGTAGCATGATGCTCTCCGGTTCCATCTATGCTGTTGCAAATGGTAAGAGTTCCTTTTTTTTTTTTTTTTTACAGCAGCATAGTATTCCATTGTGTACATGTACCACCATTTCTTAATCCACTCATCTGGTGATGGGCACTTAAGCTGTTTCCAAATCTTAGCTACTGTAAATTGTGCTGCTATGAACATAGGGGTGCATATATCCTTTCTCACAGGTGTTTCTGATTTTCTGAGATATATTCGTAGAAGTGGGATTATTGACTCAAATGGAAGCTCCATTTCTAATTTTTTGAGGTAACTCCAACTGTTCTCCATAGTGGATGCACCAGTCTGCATTCCCACCAGCAGTGAAGAAGGGTTCCTTTTTCTCTGCATCCTCGCTAGCACTTGTCATTTGTTGATTTGTTGATGATAGCCATTCTGACAGGTGTGAGATGATACTTCATCGTCGTTTTGATTTGCATCTCTCGGATGATTAGTGACTTTAAGCATGTTTTCATATGTCTCTTGGCCTTCTGTATGTCCTCTTTTGAAAAGTGTCTATTTAGGTCCTTTGCCCATTTTTTCTATTGGATTGTTTTTTCTTCCTTTTGTTAATTGGATGAGTTCCCTGTAAATTTTGGAGATTAACCCTTATCGGATATAACATTGGCAAATATATTCTCCCAAGCAGTGGGATTCTTGTTGTTTTGTTGATGGTTTCTTTTGCTGTGCAGGAGCTTTTTATTTTGATGTAGTCCCATTTGTTTATTTTCTCCTTAGTTTCCATTGCCTTAGGAGCTGTATCGGTAAAGATATTGCTACTACATAGGTCTGATATTTTGCTGCCTATGAATTCTTCTAAGATTTTTATGGTTTCTCAGCTTACATTTAAGTTCTTTATCCATTTTGAGTTTGTTTTTGTGTATGGTGGAAGTTGGTGGTCTAGTTTCATTTTTTTTTTTTTTGCATGTATCTGTCTAATTTTCTCAACACCATTTATTGAAGAGACTGTCTTGATGCCACACACTTTCTCTTACACAGTCTCAGACATTATTCCTTTTTTGAAATTCATAAATTGTTAACCTTTTGCCATATTGGAGCTTCCCACTGAGTTAGTAAAGAATCAGTTGCAGACATTGTGACACCCCTAAATACCGTGTAAATACTCATAAATCCTGGATACCAGACATTTCCTTCACATCACCACAGCAGGCTTACCAAACAAGAAGTCTGACACTGGTACAATATATGTTACCTGACATCTATCTATAGTCATCTATCTACATTCCCCATTGCCTTAATAATGTCCTTGACAGCCATTTCTTTCTTTAAGTCCAAAATCCAATTGAGGTTCATGCATTGCATTTAGTTGTCATGTCTTCTCAGTCTCCTTTAACCTAGAAGGGTGCTCTAGCCTTTTCCACATGGCAATGACATTTTGAAGTGTCTAAGCCAGTTATTTGCAAGAGGTGCACCCAAATGTGTATTTCTGACTCTTGCTTCATGATTATATTCATCTTAAAACATCTTAGCAGGAGTGCCTGGAGGACAGTGTTATGTCTTTGTTGTTGCATCACATGAGGGGTCTTTGCAATTGTTTTGTCTTCCATCGGTGACACTGTTTATCTCATTAGAAGGGTGGTATTCAACTGTGTCAAGGCATCTTTTCTCTTCCTGACCAGTAAGAAGTCTGTGGGGTGACACTTATGAGACTAGTGACTACCCTGCTCCCCTACTGTCTTTCACCCCATGGTTTAAGTGTCCACTGATGATTCTTGGCTGAGTTGAGTATTATTATGTTGGTTTTTACATGAGAATTTTCTGTTTATATCACCTCCTCTAGTTTCATTAGTTAGCATTCTTCTATAGAGATTTTCCTTTCCCTTTTAATTGCCTTTTTATCTATCTATCTATCTATCTATCTATCTATCTATCTATCTATCTACCTACCTACCTGCCTACGTATCTATCTAATTTAGAATTAGTATGAAACTTGTGGATTTTTTAAATCACTTCAGTTGAATCACATGTTTACACAACAGTCTGTTCATGCTCTTGCTTATATATTCTCTCTCTTTTTTCCTCATAAAATAGTTGATTAATCCATCTAGTTCCTGTGGAATCAAATGCTAATAGCAACATCAGAGGGAGCATAAAGAAGCCATGTTACCTGATAGTTATCCATAGTCAACATTACCCAATTGCCTTAATAATGTGCTTGACAACCATTTCTTTCTTTAAGACCAAAATCCAATTGAGGTTCATGCATTGCATTTAGTTTACATGTCTTCTCAGTCTCCTTTAACCTAGAAGCGTTCTCTAACCTTTTCCACATGGCAATGACATTTTGAAGTGTCTAAGCCAGTTGCTTTGCAGGTGGTATTCAACTGTGTCAAGGCATCTTTTCTCTTCCTGACCAGTAAGAAGCCTGTGGGGTGACACTTATGAGACTAGTGACTATCCTGCTCTCCCACTGTCTTTCACCCCATGGTTTAAGTGTCCACTGATGATTCTTGAATGAGTTGAATATTATTATGGTGGTTTTACATGAGGATTTTCTGTTTATATCACCCCCTCTATATTCATTAGTTAGCATTTTCTGTATACATTTTCCTTCCCCTTCTAATTGCTTATCTATCTGTCTATCTATCTATCTACTATCTATCTACCTATCTATCTTTCTATCTATCTACCTACCTATCTAGCTATCCAATTTAGACTCAGAATGGAACTCTTGGATTTTTTTAAATCAGTTGAATCACATGTTCACACAACAGTCTGTTCATGCTCTTGCTTATATATTCTCTCTCTCTTTTTTCCTCATAAAATAGTTGATTAATCCATCTAGTTCCTGTGGAATCAAACGTTAATAGCAACAGCAGAGGGAGCATAAAGAAGCCATGTGACCTGTAGAGCTAAGCCATGGCCCATGAGAAACCCAAGATGTGAGCTGAGCCCTCTGGGAACAGCATAACTAAAGAGGAGTAGAAGCAGAGAAAGGGAATTCCAAGAACGGGAATGGCACATGCAAAGGCTTAGAGTCAGGAGCTGCCTATGTGAATGGCCATTTTGAAATAGAGAATAGAGGTGTGGGAGAGAAAGGTGGAGCGTGGGCAGCATCTTCAGTGTCAGAATGGGGAGCGTGGTGTTTTTCTGGAGAGAGGACACAGGTGTCAGTGAAGAGAAGTGAAGGTGAACGTGGTGGGCAGGCAGGCTAAATGCCATCTCAGAAGTGATTAAGGAAAATTGAGTTTATTTAAGGAAATCGGGATGGAGGGTGGGACACCCAAAGGGAAGGGCTGCACAGAGCCTAGTCAAGGGGATGATGGAGCACCCAGGAGCAGGAGTTTCATCCTTATATGCTGTCACAGTGGGACTCTCTTGTCGTCAGTGGGTTTGGGGGCTGAGCTGGTGGGCCTGGAATGGGGATGGAATGCAGATGTGCCATCCGTGTCTTCAGGACAGTTTCACTTCCTTATATGGTCTGATTCCCTGTGTCCAGCAAGCATTTCCTGGTCTTTGTTCTCCTGTGGCAGGAAGCTTACAAATGGCCGTCAAGGATTTTATTGCCTTCTAGTCCTAACAACAGTAAGTGTGGGGAGAAAATCAATGCTCTGTGGAACTTACACAGATTATATGGAAGTTCCAGGGCAAAACATCTGGTGGGGAGATTAGAATCCAATAGGTGCACAAATACTTGAACTAATTGTTGGTGAAAGCAGATGGAAGGGAGGAAATGTAGGAAAGTTCAAGGGACAATGTGGTTAATTTGGATATGAGGGATGAAGGAAAGAAGGGATTCCCAATAACACAGGGATGAGAGAAGGGGGTGGGAGGAGAAAAGTGTGGGGGCTGGGATGCAGCTATTCCTGATGTCAGAGAATCTGTCCTCCTTGCATTTGTGCTCCCAGGTCCCATGTAAACTCTTGCAAAGTAGGATTCACCTGTCTACTGGCTACACCCATCTAGAGTAGAAAGATTTAGGGCAAGCGTTTCAAATTATAATGTGTGTGGGAATCACTTGGAGGTCCTGCATTTTAGCAGGTTCTGGCCCTGCCGCCTTGGTTCAGTGGTTGCACATTGACCTATGAAGCAGGAGGTCATGGTTCAATACCCAGGTGGGGCATGTGCCTGAGTTGCAGACTAGATCCCTAGTGTGGGCGTGCAGAAGGCATCCAATCAAAGACTCTCTCTCATCACTGATGTTTCTATCTCCCTCTCCCTCCACTCTGCAATCAATGAAAATGTATTTTAGACAAAATTTTAAAATGCAGGGTCTGATTCAGTAGGTTTGGGTGTGGCGTGGTGGTGCTGACACTGCGGGTCTTTGCGTAGCAAGGGGTTAGGGGATTTCTATGCAGATCAGCCAGGCCTAAAGTCCATGGTTGTGAAAGAGGAAATGAAATAATTTCTTTCTCACCCCCAGGGATTATCTTCATTCCAGGGACAACCCAGATGAAGGCCAAGGACATTCTCTACCGACTGAAGGAGTCTAATGCCAAGAGCATCGTGACCACAGATGCCCTTGCCCCGGAGGTGGACTCCGTGGCTTCTAAGTGTCCCGCTCTGAAAATCAAGCTCCTGGTGTCTGACCACAGCCGTGAGGGGTGGCTGGACTTCCGATCTCTGATTAAGTGAGTTTCGGGTCTGATGGAGGTGCTCTCTGAGGAACGGTCGGAGAAGGCCATCCACACCCAAGCGCTGTAGACAGACAGCCGGTGGTAGGAAGCTCACCAGGCCTGGCTCCAGAAACCTCTTTCCAGCTATGTCCCTGACCTGCTGTGTGACCCTGGGCTACTTCCTTCCCCTCTCTGTGCCAAGGTTGCTTCATCTGTAATATCAGGACATTGCCCTTCTATGCTTCTCTCCCTAAAGTTTGATCACCCCTGGGATGTGAAAGGAGGTGTACCGTCAGATGATTACTGTGTTTCAAGCTTCTTGTAGGTGGGAGTCTAAAAGACTATTCATATATAAATAAATACATCTATGTGAATAAGTTGAATGAGAGGTTAAAATGGATCCTTAAGATGAAAGTTGAGACTGGAAGAAAAAATGAGGCTGTGACTGGCAGAGGCTTTTGGGGGCAAAGATCTCCCGGGGTCTGTGTGCCCTTAGAAAGTTAGGGAAATGTCAGAAAGACCCTCCACCTCCAATCCTTTACTTCTGTGAGCCTTCAGGCGTTTTTTACACTGTCCACCTAAGAAACGCCCAGACTTGCAGGAAATTTTTATGAGTTTATTTGAGCCAAACTGACAACATGTGCTGGGGAGCAAGACCTCAAATGCTCTGGAGGAAAACCGTTTTGTAGCTTCTTTCATGCATTTGAAATTCAGGAGGGGACTCAAGAAAGACTGAGGTGGGAGAAAGCCAGGTGGGGATGGGATTGCTGGATAGTTAAGATTCTGTGCTCTCTTGAGGGGTCACACCCCCTTCAAGGGTATTACTTTCTGTATTTCAAGGGCGTGTTAACCTAGATGCACAAGAACAATGAACAGGCTTGCTTAAGGCAAAGATAACCCTTTCACCAGAGAAGTTCTGTGTCAGGGGCCTGACTCCAGCCATGCCCTGCCCGGGCAGGGATTTATGATCAGATCATCTGTGAGCTTAGTACACAGCGCCCCCTGTTCCACCCATAGCTCAAACATTGCTGGATGTCTTTTCTTTGTCTCTTTTATTTTTCTGAGGTAACATTGCTTTATAATGTATAAGTTGCACTGGGTTTGTTTTCTTGAAGGAACCCTTCTGTTTTTAAAGGCAAATGTTATTCAACCCCAAAAAGCAAACACAGTTGTTGTGGAGCGAACGTGAGTAAAGACCACTGGAGTCCAGACCAAATTAAAATTTAGGGAGCCTTTATTGCCAGCCGGTGACTGCTCTCTCTCCACGCAGGAAGGTCAGAGAGCAGCCCCGACCCTTTGTGCAAGACCACTTTTAAGCACATTAACCACATCCTGTTTTAGCAGAGTAAGCAACCCAAGACAAAACAGTTTTTCCCAAATAATGTCAGGGCCATGCTATTGAGGACCAGGTTATTTACAGGGTTATCCTGTTCTTTAGAAAGCTGACAGTGTTCTATCTTGCAAGGCTATTTTGTGAGGTGCAAGGGGAAAGGGGCCATGAGACCATATCTCAAGGCCTGGCCTGGTGTCAGCACTGACAACCCTATCTGGGTCATAGTCCAGGGCCTCTCCGGAGTGCTCAAAAATTCTCACTCTTTAACACAGTGACGTCATACCTTGTGGTGGACTCTAAGGTTGAGAGTTGGGGCTCTCCCTCCAGGGAGCACACCCTCACCTCCCCCTGTGCTACCTTTGCCTCTCTCTCTCCTCAATTCCAAGGGCCATTCTTCTGCCCAAACTTGTTTCCTGAGCCAATGCAGCCCCGCTGGCTCACTTCTACTAATTCTGTGGCTTTCAAGATAAACTTTGTTTTATATTTTGAATAAACAAAGTCAGAGAGTTAAACAAACAAACAAAAAAAACACCTTAAATAAATAATACTGTTGCTCAGCCCACATGGCTCAGTGGTTGAGCTTCGACCTATGAACCAGGAGGTCAGAATTCCATTCCTAGTCAGGGCACATACCCAGTTTGCAGGCTTGATCCAAGGTGGGGCGGGGGCATGTAGGAGGCAGCCAATCAATGATTCTCTTTCATCATTGATGTTTCCACCTCTCTCTACCTCTCCCTACCACTCGGAAATCAATAAAACATTTTTTTAAAAAATAGTACTGTTGAAAAATCCCTTCAATTGCCCAGAGTCAGGACTGTACCATTTCTCAGCAAGAGCCAGTGTTCCCTCCAGCATTTGGATGATCTTCAGTTTATTTGATCAACACAGGAAGCTCACAAACCAAATCATCGCAGGCCAGGCTGAGGAGACTGAGTGTAGAAGCTCCCAGGAATCAAGGCCCACTGATTCTTTCTTCTTTCACTCTCACTCTCCCTCGCTTTCTCTGCTCCTTCCCCCTCCCTCACGTATCACCTAGGTTATGGAGTGAAATTCTTGTAAAGTTAGTTTGTATGAAAGCAAGCTTAGCAGTGTGAGTGGGAGGACAGTCTATGCATCACACCTGGTTTGAACCTGGCTCTGCCAATTGCTGGCTGTATGTCTTCAGGCAAGTTACCTGACCTCTCTGAGCTTCAGTGTTCTCATCCACAAAGGGAGCATGACAAGTTGGGCATAGTCACCTCTTAGGATTGCTCTGAAGATTGAATGAGTTCTTATTTGTAAGTCATTTACTAGTAGAGCATTTTCGGAAACAGTAAGTTCTATTTCAATGTTTGATAAATTATAAAACACCCGGCTGTGTTTTCCCCATTTTTTAAATGAAGAAATGTCAGTGCTCTTACCCAGGTCACCCCTAAACTCTGTTTGATGCTTCAGACCTGGAGACCAGTTTTTCCTCCAGTGTTGCTAAACCCCAGTTTTCTACACTGGCCAGGTAGCTCAGTTGGATAGAGTGCCAAGGTTGTGGGTTTGACCCCTGGTCAGGGCACATAAAAAAATCAACCAATGAATGCATAAATAAGTGCAACAGCAAATCCACATCTCTCTCTCTCTCTCTCTCTCTCTCTCTCTCTCTCTCTCTCTCTCTCTCTCTCTCTCTCTTCCCCTTTGTCTCTCTAAAATCTATACAAGCAAACCAGGTTTCTGACTTTGAGCCTCATGTTGTTTGTTTGGCTTATCCTGAGGGTGGAGCCAGGAGACTTGACTTCTCTCCTTTTCTGTTCAATCCCTTTGTAGATCAGCATCCCCAGATCACACCTGCATTAAGTCAAAGACCACGGACCCAATGGTCATCTTCTTCACCAGTGGCACCACTGGCTTCCCCAAGATGGCAAAACACAGCCATGGGCTTTCCTTGCGACACTCCTTCCCTTCATGGTAGGAAAGAGGCCACCAACTTAGAGGCTGGGTCACAGTCTGGGGCAAGGTGTGTGTGTGTGTGTGTGTGTTTTGGGAAAGGTGTTCTTAGTAGAACCGAGTCCATCCTGCTTCTCCCCCTGTCCCCTTTGGTTCAGACCACTGAGTGTCTCAGAGACAAAGGTCTGGACTTCTAAGTGTGTGCTGACAGAAGCGTCCCAATGACAAGGGGGTCCTGCCTGAGCACCTTCACAGGTGTGGAAGGAACGTGAGTGGAGGCAGCAGGCATTCTGCAAGCTGCACAAATGGCAAGCCATGTGTCTTTGTCACTGGTTCCAGGTTTGGTGGGAGGAGGACAGAAAGTTCTAGCTATGTGGTCTGTACAGATATGGAGGTTGAGTTTCCCAATCATGAGCCATTAGGGGAAGTAATACCTGGAACCAAGCCACTGCCATTAACCTAAAATAAATAAGTGTAGAGGCTGAAGACATAGCCTTGGGTTAGTCATTTAATCAATATTAAACCAATCTTATCCCTCCTACTTCCTCCTACCCAACTAGTAATATATATATTGTACCTTATTAAGCAGACCAGGGAGTAGAGAAGGTATCTTGTGGACACTGGGTATCTGTGCTAATGATAACACTTTATAAGCAAAATCTGAAGGAATTGGGGTGGAAAGAAGGGGGCGGGTATTTGTAGTCAGAACAACACAAGCAAAGGCACAAAGACAAAAAAAGTAGCATTACAGAGATTTGAGAGGAGCTGCTGCTCAGGGTGTCAGGGAGGCACAGATGGGATGAGCTGAGAAAGTGAGTGGGACCCAGAGCACACAGGGTCGTGGTGACTTCGATGTAGAGATTGGGAAAACACTGGGCGGTATTGAAAGGTTGTGAACAAGGGAGAGACCTAATCAAATTTGTATTTTGAAAAGATCACTGTGGCTACAGCGTGGAGAATGGCTGGGAAAAAGAATAGACTTAGAAAGACCTGTTAGAGGGTCTTAGAATAATTTTGGTGCAAGATGGTGGTGGCTTGGACAACGTGCTGGGACATGGAGGAAGTTAAGAAGTCTGAGATTTTAGCAGATAGAATGGGAAGGAGTGCTGGCTAGATGTGGGAGGTCGGAGAGGCTGGAGAGTCAAGGTGGACTCCCAGGTTTTGAGCTTGGACAGTAATGATGTTCACTGAAACACAGAGAGCACTGGAGAAGCATTAGTCCAGGGAGGCAGGAGAGATTAGGATGCTCTGGGTTTGAGATACCTAAGAGACATCCCAGGAGAGATGTCCAGTGGGCAGTTGGGTCTGAAGCTCAGAACAGAGGTTCCTAGCTTGTAACTTCCTGTGGGTGTGCCACAACCCTAAGAGATGGGAAGAGGGCGGGTGAATGGCTCTCCAGGCCCCTCCCTACTAACAGAAGAGCTCTTCAAAGCCAAAGCTTGCTAATGGGAGAGTTGAGTTTTTCTCAAGGAGTTCTGCACACAGAGGTCCCTCCGAAGCAGTAGGAGTAGGATGGAGAAATGCTTCAGTCCTAGCTGGGTAGGCACTGGATTCAATTTTCCATCTACCAGCTGTTTCTGTTATTTTTTATTTATTTTTGTTAATTCTCACCCAAGGATATTTTCCCCCGGTGACTATTATTATTTTATATTATGTTTTCAATGAGAGACAGTGCAGGACTCAAAGTTGCACTTTTAAAATTATATTTAATTGGTTTAAAAGAGGAAGGGAGAATGGAGAAGAGATAGAAATATCAATGATTAGAGATCATGCCCACAACCTGGACCTGTGCCTTGACTGGGAATGCAACTGTGGTTACAAAGCTCAGGCCACTGTATTTTGGAGTCAGCAGGAAATTACTGCAGCTGAAGGCCGCTGATGTCTTCTGGTGCCTGTCAGATCCAGGCTGGATTGTGGCTATCATTGGGACCCTGTTTGAACCATGGACAGCAGGGTCTACAGTCTTCATCCATCATCTGCCCCAGTTTGACCCTAAGGTCATTGTAGAGGTAAGAGGACTAATGTGTCAGTGTCAACAAACTCCAGGAGAAACTCATGTTTCAGGATCAAAAGCTGGCCGCTGTGGAAAATAGTGTATAGAACAAAGCAGCCCATTAGGGTGATATAACCTGGGCTCTGGGGGTCTCAAAATGTGAGGTGCTGAATCAGTCAGTGTATCACCCAGAATACACATTTTGAGAAATTAAAGCAACCAGCACAATCTCAGGTCTCCTGGCTCCTCCAGGGCCAGGTAGCTGGTGTGTGTGTGAATTGATTGAAGTGTTTAAAAACAGAGCCCTTGGAATATGATGGTTCCAGTTCCTTTTCACACCTTTAACGTTTGTTAGTGGTAACCTTACCTCTTTGAGCTCAGTCTCCTCACCTGTCAGATGGGAGTTTTAATAATTACGACCTCATAAGATTGTTGGGAATATTGAGATGATACAGGCAAAGTGTGTAATGTGTTTAGCCCTCAGGCCTGCACCTGAAAACACTCAGGAACTGGCAGCAGTTGCTGTTGTTATGCATACATCAAGGATAAATGTGCTCTCCCAGAAGGGTGATCAGAATTAAACTGGTAATAATTTAAAAAATAGAGCTACCACTATGAACAACAAAAGAATGGTAATAATTGGACAGTATTTTTCACGATAATTATAAATATAAAATTTTTCTCTGTTCACCTTGTAGACACTCTTTAAATACCCCATCACTCAGTACTTTGCTGCGCCCTCTGTATTTCGAATGATTCTGCAAAAGAATTTTAGCAGGTATGTGGAAGTGGCTTCTTGTAATCACAATCTTTGGGTAGGATTTTAAGGAGTCTATTTCACTGTGGTCTTGTTGTCGGTGGGAAACAGGCTCTTGCACGGGGTTGGAAAGAAAGAATCCCAAGGATCCACGCACAGGAGATTGCGATGTGGCAATGTGGTTTATTTGTTATGTAACATCAATAGAGTTCTCCTCTTTGCTTCCCAATGCCCATCTCTCTTGGCCCTGCCCTGGAAAAAGTCCAGTCTCTTCTTCAACAGGCTAACACAAAGGCCAATGTCCGGAGTTTCTGTTTCTGAGCCTTTGGGCTTGGAAGTCTCCCCCAGGCCCAGGTGGCTGTAGATCTGCATGGTCCTTTGCTCCTGGGTGGGAGGGACAAGAAGAGATTGGGCCAGTGGGGTCCCAGGCAAGAGAGAGAGCCAGCATTACCCCCTGGGTCTCAACCAGGAGTTTTTTCAAAACAACCAGCTAACCTCCCAAGATTCCAGGGGCATGCACTGGGTCCACCCCTAGTCAATGATCTTATCCCAGGTTAGACTGACAGCCTCTATAGTCCAACACCTTCCCCTGCACCATTTTGACTTTACTGGGTGGGCAGTTCCTGATCTCCCCCGGACCCCTCCCACACACAATCCTGAACCAGAGCGGGGAGAGAGGGGTGTTAATCCCCTCGGGGAGACTATGCTGCCAATTCTTGGGTGTGAAACGGGAGCTTCCTGGTGAAGCGAACAGACCTCTACTTCCCAGCTTCCTGTGCTCAACATTGTCAGCCTCTCCCCTGGCTGTTTCTTTCAATAACCAGCCACAGATGGTAATAGTCTGACTGTTTCAACTCTGGTTCTTTGAGAGCAGGGAGAGCGAGTGTGTGTGTGTGTGTGTGTGTGTGTGTGTGTGTGTGTGTGTGTAATGCTGGTAGCGATAATTATCAGCCAGTCGAATTCGTTTATTAAGCAGGACTCAGATCCAAATGAAACACTGAGCCTTGCATCATTGTGGGTGTTTTTCTTTTTAAAACTTTTTTATTTTGAAATAACAAACACAGAAAATTACATAAGACATAGATTTTTAGATTAACAAATTGTTGAAAATTAAACTAATATGTAACCTCTCATTCAAGTCAAAATAAGAGAACATTGCCAACCCCAGAGACCTACTCAGACCTCTCCAACTCCCCTAAAGGAACTTGACTTTTATGGTGTTCACTCATTTGTGTTTTTTTTTCTTTCTCCGCCCCCCCAACCCCCCCTCCCTCCGTCCCCCATAGTTAACTTCCTAAGGAAATATCAGTCTCTTTTACTTTCTTGTGAGGTTTGTAATCATATAATTCTGTAATATGCAGCTTCTTTTTACAACGTTATATTTCTAAGGTGAGCCCATGTTGCATCATATTGCTGTAGCTAACTTTTACTGCCGTATAATATCTCATTTATAAAAGTCCACATTTTTCCATCCGTTCTGCCACTAATGGACATTTGGGTGGTTTCATTTGAGGGCTATTGATGACTAGCACTGTTCTTGCACATGCACCCTGTGCATATTAGCACTCACTATGTGGGGTCTTTCAGGAGAAATCGCTGAGTCACACTGACACCGCATCCTAACCCTTATTTTCCAAAGTATCCAATCGCTGTGTGTGCCCAGTAGCAGGGAGGCAGGGTTCCCTTATTCCACATCTTTGGCAACATTTGTTCTTGTCAGAGTCTTTAATTTTTACCAATCTGATGGATGTGGTGTTATTTTGCTATAACTTTATTTTTGTATTTGCCCATGTTTGTAGATTAATTTTGAGCTAATCTTGTCTTTGAACATAAGGGCCCTTATATATATTTTAGAGACACTAAAATGGAAATGGCTGCTTCAAAAATCAGACCTAATAACTTTTAGACACAGGGTTAAAATGTCAAGGACTTAAACAGCTACCCTTACGAAGCTGACTCTGAAATACAACTTTCTTTTATTCACGAAGCCTCCATGCCAGCATGCCCGTGGAGTCTGCCTCCACCTGTATTTCAAAGCTCATATGACAGGCACTTTTTGCAACATTCCTCAGATGATGAACTTGGTCCAAACCCAGGAAAAATCCAATCAGGGCATCACTAATGACCCCACTGGAGACTCTGCTAATTTTACCTACTTTGGAGAAAGCTCCAGATGAGTGAGGAAGACGCCCCTAATGAAACCAGCCCCCTTGTCCACCACTCCTACCTCTGTGTAACAGGAACGGTGTTGGGAGGAGAGGGGGAGGTAGGGGAGCCAGGTGGCTGCTCTGAAGCTCTGTGGACACCTTGTGTCCCCCAAGCCTCAGGTTTCCCACTCTGGAGCATTGCTCTGCTGGCGGAGAGGCCGTGCTGCCTGAGGAGCAAGAGAAGTGGAGACAACGGACGGGCCTTCTGCTCCACCAAATCTATGGGCAGTCGGAAACGGTAGGTGGACTGGCCCCACAGGGTCCCCCTACCCAGCAGAGGAGCTGAATCTGCCAGAGCCTGTGCACAGGCTTCACTGTGTACATAGGCCCCACTGGGTGCGCAGCAAGTGGAGGGCGGCTCTGGAGTTCCAGTCGGATCAGCCCCATATCAGTTTTCATAGACACAATTCACACACAGTCTTCGACTTGTCAAGACCCCAGTGTGCTGACGACTATTGGACAAAACCTTCCATAGGGGTCTGAGGACAGGGCTATGTCCCTGGAATCAGGGGAGCCAGGAGGAGCCATGGCAGTGGAGGCCCAGCCTGCAAGTGCTGCCCATGTCACCTACCTTCCTAGAGCAGCAGCCACAGGGCCAGGCAGGAGCTGGCCTGGAAGCTCATCTCTGGGTGTGTATGAGGGCAGCACACACGTTTGGTTGTGGGGCACGGGTAGGAGCAGAGGAGGGAGCAGAGGCATCACACACACACACACACACACACACATTCACACACACGCAGTGAGACCCCCAGGGGTGTCACTGAGCACAGCACGCAGTGGGTAGGCCGTGCAGACTGCTCTGCTGTCTGGACCCTCAAGGGCTTCAGTGGTAGGAGGAGGGGCTGCCTCTCTCCCGAAGCATCCTCAACCCCCTGATGCTGACACAGCCACTCGCCCGCCTCCCACCATCCTGTCAGCTCACAGAGTCACCCCTCTGAGGTCCTCTAGGGCAGGCTCTTTGGTCCTAATTCACATATTTGTCTGACCCTGTGTTGTTTTTGAGAAAAATGTGTTTTTTAGTCAGTGAAGTGGCCTGCTTCCAGGCATGAGAACTGTGAGGGCTCTAGGCCTGACCTTGCATGGCTTACAGTTCACTGTTGGATGAGGAGAAGCACAGGCTACACCCATAACCCCAGCCCCTAGCTTGAGCCACATAATACTCCCTCCTGGCTGCACAGAGCCTCATTGCTCAAAGCTCTTGCAACCCGCTCACTCACCTGTGGGCATTGCCGCATCCTGAAGTGTGAGCAGCAGCTTGGAGAGGGAGACCTTCCTCTCCTGAGAGCCTGGGTGTCAGTTCCTCTCAGCATCGCCAATGGCAGCGTCAAGCCCATAGGCATACCGTGGAACCTGCCAGAAGCTTGACTTCGCTATCTCCAAAATGGGAATAGAATGCCCACCCTGCGGGTGGTGGCGAGGGGAGTGGAAGGGAGTGTGTGAGCTCTGGAGATGCCCGGCCTGCTCATCCCCCAGGGCCAGCCCGCTGTCCTCACTGATGTGGGGGGTCGTGGGCCAGGTGTCAGGGGTCCAGAACCAAAGGGGCATCTCTACACTCAGACACTTGTTATCTTTGGAGGGAAACACCTGCAAAGACAGTATAATGCCTGTTGGCGACAACAGAAATGAGAGAAAATGCCACAGGAGGAGGATCGCCCAGGACTTCTCATGGGGCTTGAGTCTGGGCTGGTTGCCCTAAAGAGCCAGGTGAGCTCACTGGTGCAGGTCTGTGCAGCTTCCCGCCCTGCAGGCTCTGAGAGGGGGTGCCTGCCCTGCCCCTTTGACAGGAGAGACCCAGGGCATTAACTCATCTGTCTGTGAAGGCTGAGCTTTAGGACAGATGTCAGCTTCAGAGAACCAGGAAGGAGGCGTAGGTTCACCAGGAGGGCAAATGGGAAGGGAGTGGTGCCAGAGGCACAGCCTAAGTGATTTCAGCGCAGCCCCAAGGGCAGATGAGGCAGGGTTCCTGTCAGGTTCAGTCTTGAGTAAGTGTTGGTCAAATGGACACATGCCTGGCATGCAGTGGGCACTCCCCCACCCAGTACATGCCCACAGCCCTGATCTCAGCCCTTTGCTCCTTTCGTGGTCTCTCCCATGGGACCCTGTGGCCCCAGCAGCCGGCACTGACCCAGTACATGTCGCATGTCGGGCGCAGTGAATGTCTGCTGAAGAGCTGGGTCAATGCCCTGAGCCCAGGACACAGAGCTTCCAGCTCCCCCACAGGCTCTATGAGCAGCGTCACATGGCCCTGCGAGCAGCGGTGCTGTGTACCATTCTTGCTGCTCTGTGGTCTGCCTGGAGCCTTTCACAACTGCTCTTCTCTTCCTTTTGTGCACAGGGATTCACATGCGGCACGGCCCGGGGATCACAGGTCAAGCCCGGTTCCATGGGGAAAGCCATCCCACCCTTCGACGCCCAGGTTTGGTCCTAAAAGCGTGGCCAGGGAGCACTGAAGGCTCAGCTGGGGTCAACCCCGTGTGACACCAGGTGGCAGAAGAGCTGCGCTCCCTGTCCGAGTTGTTCCTCCTCTTCTCCTAGTTGCCCTCTGGCTTCCTGGGAGGGTCAGTATTGTGGGCATCAGTGCAGCTCACCGTGCCAGGCGAGGCCGCCCACACAGGCGTGGCGCACAGGACCTGGAGGCGCGCCGGCAGCTCTGTCCACCCGCCAGGGCTTTTAGCCTGTCCTGACCCCTGTTTTCTAGCTTGAAGACACATGCGATGTCCACACCATGAAACAAACACACCCATGACTTGCTGATTTCAAAGACGTGACAGCTTCATTCTGTTTTCTGACAGGGATCTCCCCAGGGTCCCCACTGGTGTCACACGCATAAGCCAGGCAGAGCTTGGGTGGGGCAGGAGGGCTGGGAGCCCTGCAGGGGGCCTCACAGACCTCTTGCTCCAGATCATCGATGACAAGGGCAACATCCTGCCACCCAACACTGAAGGCAACCTTGGCATCAGGATCAAGCCCACCAAGCCCATCGGCCTGTTCATGTTGTATGAGGTGAGGGTGCCCCGCCTGCAGCTCCCTGGCCCAAGCACCCCTGCAGCGATGAGGGAGGGGACTCAGCTCTGCATCCTGAGACTCCTCCCATCTTCCCTTATGTGCTCCAGTTCAGTGAAGCCAGGTCTAGTTCACACAAAGCTCACAGCCTTTCCTCTCCTGACCCATGTGGCACTGATGGGGTAGAGAAGCCTGGCTTCGGAGTCATCGGACTTGGGGGCTGATGATTACAAATGCAGACTTCGGCTGGGTTCACATCCTACCCTCCAATTTACCAACAGGGTGTGCACAAACCTAGTAACTGTCCTGAGCCTCCTGAGGCGTCCCCTACCCCACTCCTCAGAGAAAACCACCTGCAGACCATCAGAGTCATGTGTTTCCCCGTGTCAAATACATGGCAGGGCTAAGGTTCAAACGCATGTCTTTCAGCTCCAGGGCCTCATGGGAAATGCAGGGATTACAGAAACCTGTGATGGGCTCTAAGGAAACCTGCTGAGGCTCCTGACCAGATAAACCCTAGCCCTCCCAGGGTAGTAGAGGCCACTAAAGGGGATTCTCAGATTCCAAGATGGGCCATGGAAGGGTGGGCACACCTGAAATGGATCTCAGATTCCATCTCCTTTCTCCAAAACAACAGCCATCAGAGGCTCTTTAGGTGTCACTGTTGTCATCACTGTGGCCTCCAGGGGCACTGCTCCTCATGTGATACTATCTACCAACAGTAAAAACCTCTGGCTAAACCATTCATCAATTTTTTTTTATCTTTTCAAAGATCCAGCTCTTGGTTTCATTGATTTTTTTTTTTAAATCTCTATGTCATTTATTTCTGCTCTAATCTTTATTATTTCTTTCCTTCTGCTTCTCTGGGCTTTTCTTGTTGTCCTCTTTCTAGTTCTTTCAGTTGAAGGGTTAGTTTATTGTAAATTTTTCTTGTTTTATTTTAAAATTTTATTATTTTTATTTTATTTTATTGCTTAAAGTATTACAGAGTAGTACATATGTCTCCTTTTTTTCCCCCATTGACCTTCCCCTAGTGTCTCCTACCCCCCTGTTTCTTACGTCCATTGGTTATGCTTATATGCATGCATACAAGTCCTTTGTTTGATCTCTTACCTCCCCCCAACCCTCCCCAGCCTTCCTGCTGTATTTTGACAGTCTGTTCTATGCTGCTCTGCCTCTGTATCTATTTTTGTTCATCAGTTTATAATGTTCTTTATTACCCATAAATTAGTGAGATCATGTGGTATTTTTCTTTTATTGACTGGCTTATTTCACTTAGCATAATGCTCTCCAGTTCCATCCATGCTGTTGCAAATGATAAGAGTTCCTTCTTTTTTACAGCAGCGTAGTATTCCATTGTGTAGATGTACCACAGTTTTCACATCCACTTATGTGCTCATGGGCATTTAGGTTGTTTCCAACTCTTGGCTATGGTAAATTGTGGTGCTATGAACATAGGGGTGCATATATCTTTTCTGATTGGTGTTCCTGGTTTCTTGGGATATAGTCCTAAAAGTGGGATTACTGGGTCAAATGGGAGTTCCGTTTTTAACTTTTTGAGGAAACTCCATACTGTCTTCCACAGTGGATGCACCATTCTGCATTCCCACCAGCACTGCAGGAGGGTTCTTTTTTCTCTGCATCCTCACCAGCACTTGTCATTTGTTGATTTGTTGATGATAGCCATTCTGACAGGTGTGAGATGGTACCTCATTGTAGTTTTGATTTGCATCTCTCAGATGATTAGTGACTTTGTGCATGTTTTCATATGTCTCTTGGCTTTCTGAATGTCCTCTTTCAAAAAGTGTCTATTTAGGTTCTCTGCCCATTTTTTGATTGGATTGTTTGTCTTCCTTTTGTTAAGTTGTATGAGTTCCTTGTAAATATTGGAGATTAAACCCTTATCGGAGATAACATTGGCAAGTATGTTCTCCCATGTAGTGGGCTTTCTTTTTGTTTTGTTGATGGTTTCTTTTGCTGTACAGAAGCTTTTCATTTTGATGTAGTCCCATTTGTTTATTTTCTCTTTAGTTTCCAATGCCCTAGGACCATGGTCGGCAAACTGCGGCTTGCGAGTCACGTGCAGCTCTTTGGCTCCTTGAGTGTGGCTCTTCCACAAAATACCACGGTCTGGGCAAGTCTATTTTGCAGAAGTGGCGTTAGAAGTTTTAGTTTAAAAAATTTGGCTCTCAAAAGAAATTTCAATCGTTGTACTGTTGATATTTGGCTCTGTTGACTAGTGAGTTTGCTGACCACTGCCCTAGGAGCTGTATCGGTAAAGATATTGCTACAACAAATGTCTGCTATTTTGCTGCCTGTGGTTTCTTCTAAGATTTTTATGGTTTCCTGGCTTACATTTAAGTCCTTGATCCATTTTGAGTTTATTTTTGTGTATGGTGTAAGTTGGTGGTCTAGTTTCATTTTTTTGCAAGTATCTGTCCAGTTTTTCCAACACTGTTTGTTGAAGAGACTGTCTTGACTCCCTGTATGTTCATGCCTCCTTTGTCAAATATTAATTGAGCATACTGGCTTGTGTTGATTTCTGGGTTCTCTGTTCTGTTCCATTGGACTATATGTCTATTCTTGTGCCAGTACCAGGTGGTTTTGAGAACAGTGGCTTTGTAGTATAGCTTGATATCTGGTATTGTGATCCCTCCAACACTGTTCTTCTTTCTCAAGATTGCTACAGCTATTTGGGGTCTTTTTTTATTCCAGATGAATTTTGGAGAGTTTGTTCTAGGTCTTTGAAGTATTCCATTGGTTTTTTAATGGGAATTGCATTGAATTTATAGATTGCTTTGGGTAGTATGGACATTTTTAATGATGTTGATTCTACCAATTCATGAACACGGTATATTCTTGCACTTATTCATGTCTACCTCCATCTCTTTTTTCAATGTCCTGCATTTTTCATAGTATAGGTCTTTTATGTCCTTAGTTAAGTTGATTCC
This sequence comes from Corynorhinus townsendii, assembly GCA_026230045.1. NCBI lineage: Eukaryota > Metazoa > Chordata > Mammalia > Chiroptera > Vespertilionidae > Corynorhinus > Corynorhinus townsendii. The sequence goes on from JAPDVU010000009.1 coordinate 62,597,183, forward strand.
TAGGTATCTTAATTTTTTTGATGCAATGGTAAATGGGACTTTTTTCCCCCTTCTCTTTCTGTTAGTTCATTATTAGTGTATTAAAAGGCCATAGATTTCTGGGTGTTAATTTTGTATCCTGCTACTTTGCCAAATTCACTTATTAGATCCAGTAGTTTTTTGATGGGGTTTTCTATGTATTTGTATCATGTCATTTGCAAGTAAGGACAGTTTTACTTCTTCTTTTCCAATTTGGATGCTTTTTATTTCTTCTTCTTGTCTGATCACTATGGTTAGCACTTCCAGTACTATATTGAACAGGAGTGGTGAAAGTGGGCATCCCTGTCTTGTTCCCGTTCTTAGGGGAAACAAGTTTAGTTTTTGCCCATTGAGTATGATGTTGGCTGTAGGTTTGTCGTACAAGGCTTTTATTATGTTGCAGTATGATCCCTCGATTCCCACTTTGCTGAGAGTTTTTATCAAGAAAGGGTGTTGGATTTTGTCAAATGTTTTTTCTACACCAATTGATATGACTATGTGATTTTTGTCTCTTAGTTTTTTTATGTGATGTATCACATTTATTGATTTGCGGATATTGTACCATCCTTGCATCCCCAGAATAAATTCCACTTGGTCATGGTGTATGATCTTTCTAATGTAATGCTGAATTCTATTTGCTAGAATTTTGTTGAGGATTTTAGCATCTATGTTCACAAAAGATATTGGCCTGTAGTTCTCTTTCTTTGTGGTGTCTTTATCTGGTTTTGGAATTAAAGTAATGCTGGCTTCATAGAAAGAGCTTGGAAGTGTGCCTTCCTCTTGAATTTTTGAAATAGTCTGAGGAGGACAGGTTTTAGTTCTTCTTTTAGAATGCTTGGTAGAACTCTCTGGACCAGGGCTTTTGTTTGCTAGAAGATTTTTTATTGCTGCTTCAATTTATTCAGTAGTTATCGGCCTATTCAGTTTTTTTTTATTTATTATTATTATTCTTGATTGAGTTTTGGGAGCTTGTTTTTTTAAAGAATATGTCCATTTTATCTAGGTTGTCCATTTTGTTGGAAAAGAGTTGTTCATGGTATTTTTTCATAATCATTTGTATTTCTGTGGAATTGGTTGTTATTTGGCCTCTTTCATGTCTGATTTTGTTTATTTAGGTCCTTTCTCTTTGCTTTTTGGTGAGCCTGGCTAGAGGTTCATCAATCTTGTTTATCCTTTCAAAGAACCACCTCTTGGTTTTGTTGATCTTTTGTATTGTTTTTTTGGTCTCTGTCATTTATCTCCACTCTGATCTTTATTATTTCCTTCCTTCTGCTTACACTGGGCTTTTCTTGTTGCTCTCTTTCTAGCTCTTTGAGTTGTAAGCTTAGATAATTTATTACCATCTTTTCTTGTTTAGTGAGATAGGCCTGTAGAGCTATGAATTTCCCTCTCAAGACTGCTTTCTCTGTGTCCCATGCATTTTGGGTTGTTGTGTTTTCATTGTCATTTGTTGCCATGATGCTTTTTGTTTCTTCTTTGGTCTCTTTGGTAACCCAATCATTGTTTAATAGCATGCTATTTAGCCTCCAGGTATTTGATTTTTTAAATTGTTTTTATTGTAGTTTATTTCCAGTTTTATGCCATTGTGATCTGAGAAAATGCTTGATATGATTTCTATCTTCTTGAATTTGAAGAGACTTTTCCTGTGCCCCAATATGTGGTCTATCTTTGCAAATGAACCCTGTGCACTTGAGAAGAATGTATATTCCGTGGTTTGGGGCTGAAATGTTCTGAAGATGTCAATTAATTCCATCTGATCTAGTGAGTCGTTTAGGATTGCTGTTTCTTTGCTGATTTTTTGTTTAGAGGGTTTGTTCAGTGGTGTTAGTGGGGTATTAAAGTCCCCTACTATGACTGTATTGCTGTCAATCTCTCCCTTGATATTCTCCAGAATTTTTTAAAATACATTCATATTGATATCAGAGAAGAAGGAAGAGGTAGAGAGGGATAGAAACATCAATGATGAGAGAGAATAATTGATCTGCTGCCTCCTGCAAGTCCCCCACTCTGAATCGAGCCCACAACACAGGGCATGTGCCCTTGACCAGAATTGAACCTGGGACCTTTCAGTTCGCAGGCAGACGCTCTATCCACTGAGCCAAACTGGCTAGGGCCAGAATTTTTTTTAATGTATTTGGGTGCTCCTTTATTGGTTGCATATATGTTTAACAGAGTTATATCTTCTTGTTGAATTGCTCCCTTTAGTATTATGAAGTGACCTTCCTTATATCTTCTTATGGCCTTCACTTTGAGGTCTAATTTGTCAGATATAAGTATTGCTATCCCAGCCTTTTTTTCCCCCCATTTCCATTTGCCTGAAAAACCTTTTTCCATCCTTTAACCATCAGTCTTTGTGAGTCCTTTGTTCTTTTTTTAAAAATATATTTTTTTATTGATTTCAGAGAGGAAAGGCGAGGGAGAGAGGGATAGAAACATCAATGATGAGAGAGAATCATTGATTGGCTGACTCCTGCACGCCCCCCACTGGGGATTGAGCCTGAAACGGGCATATGCCCTGACCGGGAATCAAACCTGTGACCTCTTGGTTCCTGGGTTGACACTCAACCGCTGAGCTACACCCGGCTGGGCATGAGTCCTTTGTTCTAAGTTGAGTTTCCTGTAGTCAGTAGATATAAGGCTCATGTTTTCTTATCCACTCAGCTACATTATGTCTTTTGATTGGGGCATTTAATCCATTTACATTTAAAGTTATTATTGATAGGTACTTGTTTGTCATCATTTTTATTCATTATGCCTGTGTTCCTTCTTTCCTTCCTATTTCTTCTTTTTATAGCAGACCCTTTAGCATTTCTTGCATTGCTGGTTTGGTGGTAATAAACTCCCTTAGTCCTTTTTTGTCTGTGAAGCTCCTGATTTCACCCCCAATTTTTACTGATAGCCTTCTTGGATTCAGACCGTTGCTTTGCATGACTTTGTATATTTCATTCCATTCCCTTCTGGCCTGATGAGTTTCTGTTGATAAATCAGTCGATAGTCTGATGGGAGATCCTTTGTAGGTAACTTTCTGTCTCTCTCTGGCAGCCTTTAAGATTCTTACTTTGTTGTTGGTGTTTGCCAATTTAATTATAATGTGCCTTGGCATTGGTCTTTTGGGGTTCATTTTGCTTGGGACTCTGTGAGCTTCTTAGATATGTGTGAGTTTTTTCTTCCCAATATCAGGGAAGTTTTCTGTGATTATTTCTTCAATCAGGTTTTCTATTCCTTGCTCAGTTTCCTGTCCTTCTGGCACCCCTATTATGTTGTTTCGTTCTGTGTTGTCCCAAAGTTCCCTTAGGCTCTCCTCCTGTTTTTTTAAGTTTTTCTAGATGCTCTGTTTGGGTATTTTTTCCTACCTTGTTTTCTAGCTCACTGATGTGGTCCTCTGCTTCTTCTAGTCTACTGTTGATGCTTTCCATTGAGTTCTTTATTGCAGCGATGTCATTTTTCATTTCTTCTTGGTTCTTCTTCATTTCCTCTTGGTTCTTCAACATATTGTTGAATTTGTCTTCCATCCTTTTCAGCAACCTTATGACCATTGCTCTGAATTCTTTCTCTGTCATATTGCTTGCTTCCATTTCATTTACTTTGTTTTCTGGTGATTCCTCCTTTTCTTTCGTATGTGAGCTGTTTCTTTGTCTCCCCATGATCACTCCTCTCAGGATTTCTGGTTATGTAGCTCTCTCTCTCCTGCATTGATTTAAAAACACAAAATACAACACAAGACACAATGCACAGGGCACTAAACACAAATGTATTCACAATACTAATACCCCTAAATAAAGGTGACCACCAGAGAAAAGAGAATTAGGGAATAGAGATGATTGCAAAACTGATATTGAGAAAAGGAAAAAATGTAAGAGAGAGAAGAAAAATAAGAAGGGGAAAAATACATATATGGGGAGAAAACTCCAATAAAACAACAACTAATCCAAAAAATGCAAACAAAAACCTCCAAACAATAAACACCTGGATGAATCTGAGGAGGCAGAGCTTATTTCCAGGAGGTAAGGTCAAGGAATTGAATGAATGGGGAAATTGAGTATATAGCCACAATTGAGTATATAGGAGGTAGGAAGAGAATGGGTGTATAAGAAGAAAAGTAAAAAAAAAAAACTAAATACAAAAAAAGAAACATATATATATATATATGAAAATTTATATATATATACTTTTCCTCCTTCTTTAATCTATCTATCTATGTATTTGTTTACTTTTGGAAAAGGAGGATAGAGAGAGAGATAAGCCTGAGTTGGTGATTGGAATTAGTTAAGCTATTAGTAGAAGAGAACAATCAAAGAGAGGAAAAATAGAAGCAAAGCAAACAATCAAACAAAAAATGAACCAATAATCAAACAATCAACAAGACAGAAAGAAAGAAAAAGGTGAAAAAGGGAAAAGAATTTGGATAGTGAAGAAAGCAAAGAGAGAGATGTGCATGGGTTTGGAACAGGGGAGAGGAAAGTAGATATATGAGTAAGATCAATTTTTAACAGGGAATAAAAAGAAAGGGTAGAGAAAAAATAAAGCAGGAACAGGGTAAGAGAAACAGGACCAAAAAGGGGAAAAGTGATGAAGAGAGTGTAGGCATAAAGGAAAAATTGAGAGAGAGTAAAATAATGCTAAAGAGAAAATCAAAATAGAATGTATAACACCAATCCTAAAATAAAATAAAGAAAAAATAACATAAAATAACACTTTTTAAAAAGGGTACAATAATGTATTAATAGTAATAGTTTAAAATAAATATATAATAAAAAATAAGGTAAAATCTAGTGAGAGAAATAAAAGTAGTTTCTTAAGTAAAAGATAAAAAATAAAAATGTGAAGTAGTGGAGGTCATTCACTTCCTCCACTGTTCTGGTTGGCATGTCTTTTTCCTTGCAGGTAGTCAGCACAGGATTGAAATTCCCTGGTATCATAATGAAGCATCAACCTTATATAAAAACTGCTGTTTGAAATTTTAACCCTGCTATTTTGGCTTCTGTAAACACTTGCTGGCTTAAATAATAAGGAAAATAAGACTACTCCCATTCCAGAGAAGCCATGGACTGTGCCCCAGACAGAGTTGTCAGTGCTGACACCAGGCCAGGCCTTGAGATATGGTCTCATGGCCCCTTCCCAGCATGTAGGCCTTCTTTCCCAGAAGGCCCGGAAGTCTCATTGCAAATTTGGGAGACAAAAGAGCTAGGAAAAGTATAAATAGAAAAGGTTTCCTCCATGTCGGGGGGCCAGAATTTGAAAGGCACATTTTTCTCTGGCCCTGCCCTTAATAAAATGTAACTCCCTTTCTCTAAGCACGGCTTGTTTTTTTTTTTTGTTTTTTTTTTTTTTTTGTTTTTTTCCCCTTCGGGTCTTCTGTAACATAATGGTCCCCTGACCGAGGAGAAGGCCAAACATGCTGGCTTTTTGGCCTCTGGTGAGTGGACCAGGTTTGGGGCTCCAGGGAGCTGGACAGATCTCTGGGAGGCACCACTCTGCTGATTTAGCAGAATTGAACCGGGGGACTCTGGGCTCTCCCAGACCTCAGCCTAGGCCCGGCCGGCATCTGGAGAGAGTGGACGGACACTTCTAGACCTGTCGACAGAATCAGTAAGGTAGGGGCCCTATAAGTCAGGCCCACTCCGAGTGAGTGGAAGGGGGAGCTGGATCACCTCCCTGGAAGTCAAGGACTTCCTCAGGCAATTAATCAGGAATCAGGTGGACTGTTTAAACTCTGAGTAAATATCTGGTAGAAGTAAAAAACTCAGACTACCTGGTGTATAAATGTAAGTGTGTGAGTCTGTGTGAAAGACAGTGCAAACCCCACTTTAGGGGAAGACAGTAGAGAACTTTTGATTGCTTTTCCTTGATTTATAATTTTGCTGTGTTAATTTAAAATTTTGGAATTCTAGGATTAATTTAAAGGTTGCCAATCCAGAGAAGTTTAAACAAAGGCTTGTTAGGTTAAGATTAGTCATAATTAACTGCATTGTAGGCTGCCTTTTTCAGCCCTGCTAACAAACAGAGAATCATGTGGTCCTGAGAACTGCAACCTGCCTGCCCTTCCTGATAGATTTATAGTGGGTCTCTGGGGGAGGAAGAGAGCCGAAAACTGCTCTGGAACAGGTGTGAGAAAGGGTAGAGGTGGTAGAATTCACTCTCAGCCTGCTGATATCAACAAGCCTTAGGCTGGGGGACAGGGGGATGGTTGGAGATATCAGAAGTGGTGGAGGAGGAGGAGGATTTGAGATCCTCTGGGGCCTTGGAGTAAAGAAGGAAAATCGGGGAGGGAGAGCAGCTGTTCCTTAAGTGTAAAAAGCCTGGTTATACAGGATCTCAGACCGCTTGCCTTATTTCCCCTGCTAAGTAAATGGTTAATGCAGAAAAGGGGGGGGGGGGGGAGACAGCGGGAAGAACAGGGAGAGAGAGGTTTTTGTTGATTTTGCTGGCTACAACCCGTTCTGCTGGCGTCTTTGGTTTCTTACTTATCTGAACTATTCTAGACTCAAGGCTTTCTACAAAACACAGTGGATCTTCCTCTGGCCCGTTTTCTTTTTAACCCTTCCAATACACATAAAGAAAATCTCATTGTCTGAGCCTGGCAGGGCTGGGTTACTGGGTACTTCTTGGGCAGTGGTGGAATATTCAGCAAAGGAACTTTAAGATATAATATCTTTAATGTTACAACTAGTTTAAGTTTTAAAAATCTCTGTCTCTCAAAAAGAAATATTTTTACCTACTCCTAGTTTCATCACAGAAGGTCTAAGTCATAAATGTTAATCTAAGAAATTCTGGCTGTTTACTTTTTAGGAATCATTAAAGGATTGATGTTTCAAAGAATAAGGAATACTGAGTAGAAGGTCTGGGGCATGGTAATGCATTTTTAAAGGACATAGAAAGAAGGTTTGAAGGCTAATTTGGAAGAGTAAAATTTATAAAGGTTGTGTATATAATAAGAAGGAGAAGAGAAATGTTTAAAGGAAATCAAATAATACAGGCCAGTAAGCCAGGAAGAATAAATAATTTATAGTCTGCCTCCCTAAACAGAGGGTAAATAGTTATGCCAAAGTACTTAGGGAGGGACTGATAAAAGAAATCTAACAGTTACTGTTTGTTATAATACATTCAGAAAATATTACTTTGGAAAGTCCATAAAAAGGACTGTCAAGGAAAATTCTATCTTAAAGCAGGTCAGTATATTTTTCTCCTTATACAATTCCTCCAAAATTTGGCAATACTTAATAAATAAATCATAGCAATACATTTCTTTGCATAAATTCAATAAGACCGGTTTCCAATAGTGGTTTTATTAACCAGAAACTTTCACTGGAGTATCATGTTTTAAAGATCCCTGCCTGAACTCTGAAGACTTGAAACCAATAAGGGTACCATGGAGAAAGTCTGGTATCCTGCTTGGTAACCCTGAAAATAGCTGGCGCTGGAGCATCAGGCCCATGCCCTACCATCACTGGCAGTTGGTCAGAGTAGAAGGGGAGCAATAAGGATGCCTCTGCATCCCTCTGGGACCCCCACATACTCTGAGCCATGACAAGTAGGAGGGCTGAGATGGGCGTTGAAGCCTAGGGCATGGGCCCAGATAGAGCCATTACAGGTGAGGACTTCACCTAACTCAGCAGATACTACAGGCATGCCTGACGGCAACTGGATGGCTTGGCTTCCTGGCCCTATGGGGCACATTAAAATTCAATCATGAAATCTGGCAAAGGTGATCAGTTACCATTCTTATGTTTATGCAAACAATCAGGCCAAATTAAATACAATAGATAAGTTAGTCTTAATTTGGCTCTTTTGATAAACATGGGGGTAATTTTGAGGAGAAAAATTCTATTTCAATAGAAGTTATTAAAACTGACAGGTTTTCTTTCTCTTCCACCAGACCATTTGTTACAGTTTGTCTCTGCCAGGTCACAAGCCCACCTCTTTCTGTGCCCAGGCCTCATTGTCCATCTGACAGACAGCAAGGATCTCTTGGCTCTGAGAGAAACCTCTGACCCACCTCAGCAGGAAGTAGCTAGAAGAGCCCACTGACATCCATTTTCCCTAAAAGAATTTGGAGCCAGGATCCTTGAGGTAATATATTAGGCAGTTAGACAGATATGAGCAGAGCAAGGACAATGGGCCAACTAGCACTACCAGGTGTAATTAAGTCTTTCCTTTTCTACCTATGTGAGACAAGGGGACTCCCCAGAAGCAAGAGGGAACGAGACTGCAGATGAAGCAGCCTAGGAGGCTGCCCTAAAACCAATGGGGCCTCTACAGATTCTAGTGACTCTTCCAAATCCTGACCTACCCACCTCACCAGCTTACATGGAAACCCAATCTAGAAAAGCTGAAATCCATAACCAATCTTTACTCAAGTTCTTACAGGTTTTACAGTCCACCCAGAAAGCAGTCCAGAAGCATGTTCAAGGTACTCTGCCTATACCAACTTCTGATCCTGTCCCTCCTTCCACCCTGGTGACTTTGTTTGGGTAAAGAAATTTGCCATACAAGGACTGACTCTTACCTGGAAAGGACCACCCCCACAACAGTCAAGGCCGATGGGATCCCGATGTGGCTTCCTCACACCTGGCTTAAGACAGCCCAGGCAAAATAGAGAGTCCAGGACTCTTCAGACCCTCTAAAATTAGTCCTGGCCCTCATTCTGGGCCCTTATCTTATAAACAAGCCCACTGACTTTATTCAGCAGAGAATTAATTCTATTAAGCTTATAGTCCTCAGGGGTCAGTATAACTCCCTCACCAACAATGACCCAAAAGAGTCAAGATTCGACTCATGTATATAAAACCAGCAGGGAATGAAGCATCCATCTTACATAAAAACTGCTGTTCGAAATTTTAACCCTGCTATTTTGGCTTCTGTAAACGCTTGCTGGCTTAAATAATAAGGAAAATAAGACTACTCCCATTCCAGAGACAATGCCCCAGACAGAATTGTCAGTGCTGACACCAGGCTAGGCCTTGAGATATGGTCTCATGGCCCCTTCCCAGCACATAGGCCTTCTTTCCCAGAAGGCCCAGAAGTCTCATTGCAAATTTGGGAGACAAAGCAGCTAAGAAAAGTATAAAAAGAAAAGGTTTCCTACATGGGTAGGAGGGGGGGTGCGCAGGGGGCAGAATTTGAAAGGCACATTTTTCTCTGGCCCTTCCCTTAATAAAATGTAACTTCCTTTCTCTAAGCATAGCTTTGGTATTTTTCAGGTCTTCTGTAACAATAAGCCACAACCGTATTTTCAAGCAGGCGGGATCTCTCTGCTCTCTTTGGTTCTCAGTCTGTTTTTAGTTGTTTTTGCACACAAGAGTCCATTTCTGCTACAGCCCCTGTGTGGCAGTGTTTCTGTCTTAATATCCTGGGCTAAAAGGCCTCTCTACTTTGGTTCTGTGCGCAATTCTGTGCCCGACTCTGAGGCTGCCTTTCTGAGTCCAGTCCAGCTGTGGATTAGTATCTAGAATCCCTTTCTGCCAGCCACCCTGTGGACCCCCTTCCACATTTGAGGGGTACACTGATCCCAACAGCAGTGAGTTTCGTGGGGGACAGTCTTTCTCTGAGGCTCTAGTTCCCACTGCCCGGTTTCTCCCTCTAGGCTGGATCCCAAATCTCACCTTTCTTCAGGCAATGCCAGCTGTGTTTAATTCGGCAGTTCTGGGTGGGTGCTCTTTGATTCAGCTGTTCCTTCTGCTCTGTGAAAAGGTGCAGGGCCCATCTGGGAATTCGCGCATTTGTCTCCCCCTGAGCAGACCTCCCAGGTGCCCTTGGTCAGGGAGGTTGGAGTTCCAGCTTTCTGGATTCGCAGATGAGGTAACTGGTCCCTGGGCATTATGGTTTTAAGGTCCCCAGAGGCATCCTTGATCTCCCCGGTTGAAGGTAAGGCTGGGGTTCGATCACAGCTGTCTCCCCTTCAAGATGGCGTGGCCTCTGCTGCAGAGCCAACCTATCTGGGAGAGATTTCAGCTGCAGTAGAGGCTGCCCAGTCACCGGGGTGGGGGAGGGGGGGAGGGAGGCTGATCCTGCAGTCCCTGACAGTCCCTTGGAGTATAGCTGTCCCTCACTCACAAATACTGACACTCCCCACACATCCATGCACTCTCCTTTCGTTCTCTCACTCTCACACTATCTATCAGCCTGCAGTCCCATCTGGAGCCACCTTTGATCCTCCAATTTTTCTTATTTTTGAGATAGGCCTGTCGTGCTATGAACTTCCCTCTCAGGACTGCTCTTGCTGTGTCCCCGAGATTTTGCGTTGTTGTGTGTTCATTTTCATTTGTTTCCACAAAGGTGTTTTTATTTATTTCTTGAGGTCATTTGTAACCCATTTTTTATTTAATAACATCCTACTTAGCCTCCATGTGTTTGAATGTTTTGGGGTGTTTTTACTGTAGTTAATTTCTAATTTCATTCCACTGTGATATGAGAAGTTGATTGATAGGATTTCAATATTCTTGAACTTGTAGAGACTTGTTTTATGTCGTAACATGTGGTCTATCTTTGTGAATGATCCATGTGCACCTGAGAAAAATGTACTACATTCTGCGGCTTTGGTGTGAAATGTTCTATAAATGTCAATTAAATCCATCTGATCCAGTGTGTCCTTTAGAGTCACTGTTTCTTGGTCACATTTTTGTCTGGAAGATCTATCCAGTGAAGTCAGCAGGGTGTTCAAGTCCCCTGCTATGACTGCATTGTTGTCAATCTCTCCACTAAAGTCCTCTAGAAGTTTTTAAAATGTATTTAGGTGCTCCTGTATTGGGTGTATATATGTTTACCAGGGTTCTATCCGCTTCTTGGCTCCATCCCTTTTGTATTATGTACTAAAGTGATCTTTGTTGTCTTTTGTGATGGCCTTCACTTTGAAGTCTATTTTGTTGGATATGAGTATTGCTACCCCAGCTTTTTCTTTTCCTTTCCATTTGCAAGGAAAACTTTTCTTCTATTCCTTCACTCTCATTCTGTGCATGTCCTTTGTTCAGAGGTGGGTCTCTTATAGACAGCACATAGTTGGCTCATGTTTTTGTATCCATTCAGCTATCCTATGCCTTTAGATTGGAGGCTGTATTTTATTTACATTTAGGGTTATTATTGATAGGTACTTATTTATTGTCATTTTAATCTATATGTGTAGGTTTCCCTCTCTGTTTCTCCTTCTCATTACAGCAGTCCCTATAGCATTTCTTGTAATGTTGCCTTGGTGGTGATGTACTCCTATGGCCTTTTTTCCTTGTCTGGGGACCTCTTTATCTGACTGTATATTTTGAATGATATCCTTGCAGGATACAGTGATCTTGGTCTCAGATCCTTTCTTTCCATTACCTTGAGTACTTCATGCCATTCCCTTCTGGACTATGCCATTTCTGATGAGAAATCAGGTATCAACCTTATGGCAGCTCCTTCATAGGTAACAGTTTGCTTTCCTCTTGTTGCCTTTAAGATTACCTCTTAGTCTTTAATTTTTGGCATTTTAATTATGATGTGTCGGGGCATGGGCCTGTTTGGGTTCTTCTTGTTTGGAGTTCTCTGTGCCTTCTGAACTTGTGTGACCTTTTCCTCCACCAGGTTAGAGAAGTTTTCTGCCATTATTTCGTCAAACATTGAACAACTGGCTCCTGCACGCCCCCTACTGGGGATTGAGCCCGCAATCTGGGCATGTGCCCTGATCAGGAAGTGAACTAGTGACCTTTTGGTACATGGGATGACACTAAACCAACTGAGCCACACTTGCCAGGGCCTTAAGCTTTCTTAGAGCATGAGGTGAGATGGTACTTGGAGAAGAAAATTCATTTAGCAAAAGTTTATTGTCACCTTCCATCTGTTTAGCCACTGTGTTATATTAATATCAATTGTCTGTATTTTGTACATTAATTGACCAGTAACATGCATTGGGTGTTTGCATGTAAAGCAAATAGACTCAGAGAGATTACAGAAGTTGCACAGGTGCCTGGTGGAGTGAGAAGCAGGATTCAAACCCAGATCTGAGCCCCAGGTTGCAGCTCAACATCTCTAATCTCACTGCCTTCAACAAGAGTGCCGTTCTGTCTGTAGAATGACCCAGTGAAGACAGCCAAAGTGGAGTGTGGGGACTTTTACAACACGGGGGACAAAGCATCTATTGACGAAGAGGGCTACATCTGGTTCCTGGGGAGGGACGATGACATCATTAACTCCTCTGGGTAGGTGTGGCCTGGGCCTGGCAGGCTCTAGCTTGCTTCACCATTCTTCTGTGCATTGGGGATGGGACCCGCAGCCTGTTCCTGAATGCAGCCATTTCCACAAGGCCCTAGCCCAGGGTATCTGTGCATCTCCCCCAACGTCAAAATAAAGTCCAAGAAGGCCTGGAAGTGCAAACACAGGAGACATCGTGCAATTTAAAGAGGGGATATAGGATTGGGAAGGGAGACCGTGTTCGAGCCCCCATTTGTCCCCATTGGTGGGGAAAATATTCTCTGTGTTTTATTAATGGGACACATGTCACAGAACAACAACAGCAATAGCAGCTAAGCTCATGGAGTACTTACTGTGTGAAAGGACACTCCTCTGTGCTTTGCTTAACGCAGTAGATGCCATTATTGTGCCTATTTTACAGATGAGAACACTGAGTCACTGACCAGTGAACTAAGCTGCTATAAGTTCCCAAGATAGTGCAGGGAGAGGCCCACATTTGAACTGAGGTAGTGTGGCTCCCGATCTGTTGTCCCTATCGCTTAGGTGATGTAGGACGAAAAAGTGACACAAGTAATAACTTCCCTTGGACGCATCAGGGAAATTAAGTTTGTTTTACTTCTTAAATTTCTACATGAGATGCTGATGTAGTGAGACAGAATTTCTCAAAATCTTTAAGGCAAAGTTTGAGGCTCCCAAGAGTACAGTAAGAGTCCTGCTGGGAAGCTCCTTGTGCCACGCCCACAGCCCGAGAGCACAGCCTCCCACCCCCACAGCCCACCAGAGGCAGTGAGGGAGGCCCTGGGAGCATGTGAGCTTGCAATGCCCAGGTCTTCACATCCTGGTCCCTACAGAGCCTTTTCACTGTCCTCTGGCTCTCCTGAAGGTTGCCCTCTGTGCCCAGGGAAGTGTGACCCCAAACATGAGATTGGAGGGCCTGGGTCACTCCAGCCCTGGCATCTGCTCAGAAGCAGAGCAGGAACTGTTGCTCCTGCAGGTACCGCATTGGGCCGGCAGAGGTGGAGAACGCCCTGGCAGAGCATCCTGCGGTGGCTGAGTCAGCTGTGGTGAGCAGCCCGGACCCCATCCGAGGGCAGGTGAGGAGGAGGACAGGAGGTCATGGGATCTGCATGAGGGCACTGGAAGGCTGGTGCAAGGGAATCTTCCAGAGCAGTTGGTATGTGTGCCGCACTTACACTTGTGGGCAGCAGGATGCACTGTGGCATCATCCATGACAATCCTGACTAGATACTGGGTGTGCTGGCTCATTTAAACCTCAAAACAACCTAATGAGTTAGAGACTATTACTTACTATATCCTTTTAATAGGCAGAGAGACAGCATAAAGAAGTTAAATAACTTGCTCAGATTACACTGTGCTGGAGCCAGGATGGAAATCTGAGCACTCTGTTTCCATTGCATTCACTGGATTTATTGAGCACGTACTAGGTACAAGGCCTGTGCAATTCAATGGGGACATAAATCCTATATAATAAAAGGCTAATGTTCAAATCAAACCAATGGCAGAACAATCAGTAGTTAGGACTCACACTGACCAGCAGAGGGCAGACGCTCAATGATGGAGCTTCCCCCTAGTGGTCAGTCCTGGGCTCACGGCAGGTGAATGCAGTGGCAGTGGCAGGAGCATTTCCTGCCTCTGAGGGGAGCGGGCCTAAGCTGGCAGTCAGACATCCCCCAAGGACTCTGGGACTCCCAAAGGGCACAGGCCAGGCTAAGGGACACCCCCCCCCCAAGTGCACGAATTTCATGCACCAGGCCTCTAGTAACAATATAAAAGCAATATGTTCAGCCCAGCCAATCTGACTTATTGGTTGAGTGTCAACCCAAGAACCAGGGTTGATTCCCAGTCAGCATACATGCCAGGTTGCAGGCTAGATCCACAGTAGGGGCCCTGCAGGAGGCAGCAGAGTGATGATTCTCTCTCATCATTGATGTTTCTAACTCTCCCCATCCTTTCCTCTGAAAAAAACAACAACAAACATGTATTTTTTAAAAAAGAAACTTAAAAAATAAAAACAATAAGTTTAGTAAGTTACCAACAATTATTAAATGCCCACAGATTCCAGGTACAGAATGTACATACATTAGTGGTAAAAATGGTGATAAAAATAATGATGCTGGGGATAATAATACAGTTAAACTACATGCATGTTTTATGTGTACTAGCTCCTGGAATCTGAACATAAGCCACCATGTTCAGCTCCATGGGATGAACCTGTCCTCTGCGCATGTCACAGAGAAGGAATTTGAGGTTAAGTGGTTTTGCCAGGGAAGGAGTAGAAATCGAAGTATTTGATTTGAACCTGGTCTTGGCCGTTTCCAAAGGCTCGGGTGTCAGCTTGTTTTGCCATTCATTGCATAAACACTTACTTTTTAAACCAGGCACCTCGGTGGCACTGACCCTGAGCCCCAACTCTGCTCCTGCGTTGCAGGTGGTGAAGGCCTTCATTGTCCTGACCCCACAGTTTCTGTCCCATGACCCGGACCAGCTCGCCCAGGAGCTGCAGGAGCACGTGAAGTCAGTGACAGCCCCGTACAAGTACCCGAGGAAGGTGAGTGGGGCTCATGCTCATGCCCTTCTGAGCTCTGCTGCCCCAAGTCTGGTCGGGTGGCCGGGAGATGCTGAAACTGCACATAGAAGGAGCATTTTTCTCTGCCAAGAAGCAATTCAGCTTAGGGGTGGATGCAGCCAACTGAATGGGATGGAACCTCTATTCTGGTCAGAAACACCCACACGTGCTTTACATTACCCTGAGGGCAAAAAAATCAGACCAGTGCCTAAAGCTATCCAAGAAGGCTATTTAATATCTTTCAAAGTTTGAAAAAGACATCCAAATCAGCCGCTTTCTACCTATTCTTAAGCGTGATTCATACTAAGAAATACATTCAATACTGCCACTCAATACTTACTTATGTACACAACAAACAAGTGTTAACAAAATTATAGATATCCTTAAAACATGTAGTTCATTCTTTTTTTTAGAAACAAAATGCATTAATATTTCAAGAAAAACAGTTTTTTTAATTTAATAAATCTTTATTCAGATTATTACAATTGTTTCTCTTTTTTCCCCCCATACCTCCCCTCCACCTGGTTCCCACCCCACCTTCTGCCCTTACCTCCTGTGTATCTTATTATCCCACTATCGTCATCCATAGGTGTACGATTTTTGTCCAGTCTCTTCCTGCACCCCCTCATACTCCTTTCCCCCTTAGAATTATCAGTCCACTCCCTTTCTATGCCCCTGATTCTATTATATTCACCAGTTTATTCTGTTCCTCAGGTTTTTAATTCACTTGATTTTTAGGTTCACTTGTTGATAGATATGTATTTGTTGTTCATAATTTTTATCTTTACTTTTTCCTTCTTCCTCTTCTTAAAGAATACCTTTCAGCATTTCATATAGTACTGGTTTGGTGGTGATGAACTCCTTTAGCTTTTTCTTATCTGTGAAGCTCTTTATCTCACCTTCAATTCTGAATGATAGCTTTGCTAGGTAGAGTACTCTTGGTTGTAGATTCTTGCTATTCATCACTTTGAATATTTCTTGCCACTCCTGTCTGGCCTGCATAATTTCTGTTGAGAAATCAGCTGACAGTTGTATGGGTGCTCCCTTGTAGGTAACTAACTGTTTTTCTCTTGCTGCTTTTAATATTCTCTTTTTGTCTTTTGCTCTTGGCATTTTAATTATGATGTGTCTTGGTGTGGTCTTCTTTGGATTCCTTTTGTTTGGGGTTCTGTGTGCTTCTTGGACTTGTAAGTCTATTTCTTTCACCAGGTGGGAGAAGTTTTCAGTCATTATTTCTTTGAATAGGTTTTCAGTATCTTGCTCTCTCTCTTCTTCTGGCACTCCCATAATTCTGATGTTGGTACGCTTGACGTTGTCCCAGAGGCTTCTTACACTATCTTCAATTTTTTGGATTTCTTTTTCTTTTTGCTTTTTCAGTTGAGTGTTTTTTTGCTTCTTTGTATTTCAATTCTTTGACTTGATTCTTGCATTCCTCTAGTCTGTTGTTGGGTCTCTGTATAAATTTTTTTTTTCAGTCAGTGTACGTTTAATTTCTAGTTGGTCCTTTTTCATATCTTTGAGGGTCTCGTTATATTTATCGGCCTTTTCTAGGATATTCTTGAAAAGCCTTATAACCGTGGTTTTGAATTCTATATCCAGTCGTTTGTTTTCCTCCATTTCTTTCATGTGTGATCTGTTTCTTTGTCGTCACATTTTCACTGCTTCCCTGAGTTGGTAGGGTAGCTTTGTGTGCTAGGTTTCCTATATGGCCCAGTGGGTCAGCTTCCTCAGTTAACCTGAGGTGGACACTCTTGGTGCACCCCTTTGTGGACTGTGTGCACAGCCTTTTTGTAGTTAAGTCTTGATTGAAGTTGGTATCACTGGGAGGAATTGACCTCCAGGCCAGTTGGCTGTGAGGATCAGCTGTGTCTATGCTGGGAGAAGTTTGGTGCTGGAGACAGTCTTATAGGATTAGACTTGCCAAATTGCAAAAGCCTCTGTGTTCAGTTTGGATGGGGTGGAGTCTCAGGGTGGAGAAGACAGTCTTGGCTTCCTGTTAGCCCTGCTCTTGCACGCGCGCCTTCAGATCTCTGCCTTCCCAGGCTCCCGGGTCTCCGCCCAAGAGTCCAGATTCCCCCTGCAAGAGTGTGGGTCCCCAGGGGCTCGCCTGGAACTGGGGTTTAGTGCAGTCAGGAGCTTCCAACTCCCTTCCACTAGGGAAAGCCTGTGGCAAACTCAGCAGTCATTGTGCACACTGGCGCGCGTGAGTGCCTCCAGACCCCTGCCCACCGGGGCTCCCCTGGCGCTCTGAGTCTCTGAGTGCCTTTCTCTCTACCTGACTGTCCAGACTCCCCATGTATGAGCCTGGGTCCACGGGGTTTCACCCGGAACTGGGGTTCAGTGCAGTCTGAACTGGGGTTCAGTGCAGTCGGGGGCTTCCTTCCCCCTCCTGCCAGAGAAAGTCAGCCAGGCTCTCAGCTGCCCTTCCTCTCTGTTCGCACAAAGACCCTTTGCTGAACCTCAACCCTTTGCCATTCCCCCAAATCTCCATGAGCTTTTCTCTTTCCTTCTAGTTGTAGAATTTCCACTCACCCAGCTTTCCTGTGGTTCTGGGTGGTGTCCGTTCTGTCTTTTAGTTGTACTTTTGAAATTGTTGTGCAAGGCAGCAGTTTTGGTGTTTACCTATGCTGCCATCTTGGTTTCCTCCAAGAAAAACAATTTTAAATATAATAATGTTACATGCAAGAAACAATATTTCAAGAAAAATGATTTTAAATATAATATATTACATGGAATAAACATTAATATTTCAAGAGGAAAATGATTTTCAATATAATAATATTACCCAAACTGTACTAATATAGTATAATATCACAAAAGTTGTAGGAAACATTAAAAATGTGCAAGTAACAGGAATATTTCTATTATATTCTAAGTATTTTCCCCCCTCTGGCTTTATTTTTGTTCATCAGTTTTTACTGTTCATTATATTCCACAAATGAGTGAGCTCATGTGATATTTATCTTTCTTTGACTGGCTTTCACTTACCATAAAACTCTCCAGGCCCATCCATGCTGTTGCAAATGGTAAGAGTTCCTTCTTTTTTACAGCAGCGTAGTATTCCATTGTGTAGATGTACCACAGTTTTCACATCCACTTATGTGCTCATGGGCATTTAGGTTGTTTCCAACTCTTGGCTATGGTAAATTGTGGTGCTATGAACATAGGGGTGCATATATCTTTTCTGATTGGTGTTTCTGGTTTCTTGGGATATATTCCTAGAAGTGGGATTACTGGGTCAAATGGGAGTTCCATTTTTAACTTTTTGAGGAAACTCCATACTGTCTTCCACCGTGGATGCACCATTCTGCATTCCCACCAGCATTGCAGGAGGGTTCTTTTTTCTCCACATCCTCACCAGAACTTGTCATTTGTTGATGATAGCCATTCTGACAGGTGTGAGATGGTATTTCATTGTCGTTTTGATTTGCATCTCTCAGATGATTAGTGACTTTGAGCATGTTTTCATATGTCTCTTGGCTTTCTGAATGTCCTCTTTCATAAAGTGTCTATTTAGGTTCTCTGCCCACTTTTTGATTGGATTGTTTATCTTCCTTTTGTTACGTTGTATGAGTTCCCTGTAAATGTTGGAAATTAAACCCTTACCTGAGAGAGCATTGGCAAATGTCTTTTCCTATCCAGTGGGCTCTCTTGTTTTGTTGATGGTCTCTTTTGCTGTGCAGAAGCTTTTTATTTTGATGTAGTCCCATTTGTTTATTTTCTTTTTTTTTTACCATTTTTTTATTGTTTTAAGTATTACAAATAGTAGTACATATGTCTCCTTTTTTTCCCCCATTGATGTCCCCCCGACCTCCCCTACCCCCCAGTACATGCCTTCACCTGCCTGCCCTCCCCCCCACCCCAGTGTCTTATATCCATTGGTTGTGCTTATATGCATGTGTACAAGTCCTTCTGTTGGTCTCTTACAGCCCCCCTTGCCCAACCTCCCATGTCTTCCCAATGTAGTTTGACAGTCTGTTCAATGCTTCTTTGCCTCTGTATCTTTTTCCCACCATTTCTTTCCTTTAAAAAGTTTTGCCTTTGCAGACTAGAAATAAACATATAATAACAAAACAAGATAAAACAAAAAAATGTTTGAGTCCCAATTTCAATGTCCAACAGTTCTGGGTCCCCGTTTCAATGTCTTTGTTTATTTTCTCCTCAGTTTCCATTGCCCTAGGAGCTGTATCGGTAAAGATATTGCTACAGCACAGGTCTGATATTTTGCTGCCTATGGATTCTTCTAAGATTTTTATGGTTTGCTGTCTTGCATTTAAGTCCTTTATCCATTTTGAGTTTATTTTTGTGTATGGTGTAAGTTGGTGGTCCAGTTTCATTTCTTTGCATGAATTGTTCCAATTATCCCAACACCATTTATTGAAGAGACTGTCTTGACTCCATTGTATTCTCTTCTTTCCGTTGTCAAATATTAATTGAGCATTATGGCTTGGGTTGATTTCTGGGTTCTCTGTTCAGTTCCATTGGACTATATGTCTGTTCTTGTGCCAGTACCAGGCAGTTTTGAAAACAGTGGCTTTGTAATATAGATTGATATTTGGTATTGTCATCCCTCCAGCTTTGTTCTTCTTCCTCAGGATTGCTGTGGCTATTCACGGTCTTTTTTTTTTTTTTAATTCCATATGAATTTTTGGAATTTGTTCAAGGCCTATGAAATATTCCATTGGTATCTTAATGGGGATTGCATTGAATCTATAGATTGCTTTGTGTAGTATGGATATTTTAATGATGTTGATTCCACAAACCCATGAACATGGTATATTTTCACTTGTTTATGTCTTCCTCTATGTCTTTTTTCAATGTCCTGTAGTTTTCAGAGTATAGGTCTTTTACCTCATTAGTTAAGTTTATTCCTAGGTATCTTAATTTTTTTTTGGTGCAAAGTTAAATGGGATTTTTTTTAGTTTCTCTTTCTGTGAATTCATTTTCCTATATTATAAAAGGCTAATATGCAAATTGACTGAATGGCAGAATGACCAGTAGCTATGATGTTCAGTGACCATCAGGGGGCAGACGCTCAACACAGGAGCACAGCTCAGGCTGAACCATGATAGTGCTAATGTGTCCGACTGCCGGATTAGGCCTGTTCCCAGTGGTGAGCGGGCGTAACCCATCAGTCAGACATCCCGGAGGGTTCCTGGACTGCGAGAGGGTGCAGGCCGGACTGAGGGACACCCTCAAGTTCATGAATTTTGTGCTCCAGGCCTCTTGTTGGTATATAAAAAAGCCATAGATTTCTGGGTGTTAACTTTGTATCCTGCAACATTGCCGAATTCATTTATTAAGTCAAGTAGTTATTTGATGGCATCTTTAGGTTTTTCTATCATATCATCTGCAAATAATGATAGTTTCACTTCTTCTTTTCCAATTTGGATACCTATTATTTCTTCTTGTTGTTGGATCACTATGGCTAGCACTTCCAGTACTATGTCAAACAGGAGTGGTGCAAGTGGGCATCCCTGTCTTGTTCCTGTTCTTAGGGGAAATGGTTTTAGTTTTTGCAGATTGAGTATGATATTTGTTGTTGGTTTGTCATATAGGCCTTTATCATATTGAGATATGCTCCCTCTATTCCCACTTCCTGCCAGTTTTTATAAAAAATGGGCATTGGGTTTTGTCAAATATTTTTTCTGCATCTATTGATATGATCATGTAATATTTGTCTTTCAAGTTGTTTGTATGATGTATCACATTTATTAATTTGCCAATGTTATACCAGCTTTGCAAGCCTGGAATAAATCCCACTTGATCATGGAGTGTGATCTTTTTAATATATTGCTGGATGTGATTTGCTAATATTTTGTTGAGGATTTTAGCATCTATGTTTATCAGGAAAGTTGGCCTGTTATTCTCTTTCTTTTAGTGTCTTTATCTGGTTTTGGAATTAGGATAATGTGGGCTTCATGAAAAGAGTTTGGAAGTGTTCCCGCCTCTTGGATTTTCTGAAATAGTTTGAGTAGTATAGGTGTTAGTTGCTCTTTGAATGTTTGGTAAAAGTCCCCTAAAAAGCCATCCGGATGCAAGCATTTGTTTGATGGGAGTATTTTTATTACTGCTTCAATTTCATCAGTTGTTATTGGCCTATTCAGGTATTTTGAATCTTCCTGATTTAGTTTTGGGAGATTGTATTTTTCAGGGAATTTGTCTATTTCATCCACATTATCCAGCTTGTTGGCATATAGTTGTTCATGGTATTTTCTTACAATCCTTTGTATTTCTGTCGTGTCAGTGGTTTCTTCTCTACGTTCGTTTCTGATTTTATTTATTTGGGTCCTCTCTCCTTGTTTCTTGATGAGTATGGCCAATGGTTTATCAATTTTGTTTATCCTTTCAAAGAACCAGCTCTTGGTTTCATTGATTTTTTGGTATTGTTTTGTAAGTCTCTATGCTATTTATTTTTGCTCTAATCTTTATTATTTTCTTCCTTCCACTTACTCTGGGCTTTTCTTACTGTTCTTTTTCTAGATCTTTAAGTTGAAGGGTTTATAGTTTATTGCTGATTTCTCTTGTTTTTTGAAGTATGCCTGTAGTGTTAGGAACTTCCCTCTCAGGACTGCTCATGCTGTGTCCCAGAGATTTGGGGTTGTTTGTGTTCATTTTTATTTATTTCCAGGAAGTTGCTGATTTCTTTTTTGATCTCATTCTTTGTTTAATACATGGTATTCTTTGTTTAATACATGGTATTTAGCCTTCATGTGTTTGAATATTTTGGGGTGTTTTTATTGCAGTTGATTTCTAATTTCATAATACTGTGATATGAGAAGATGCTTGATAGGATTTCAATCTTCCTGAACTTGTAGAAACTTGTTTTGTGCCCTAACATGTGGCCTATCTTTGTGAATGAACCATGTGCAGTTGAGACGAATGTATATTCTGCTGCTTTGGGGTGAAATGTTCTATAAATGTCAATTAAATCCATCTGATCCAGTGTATTCTTTAGAGTCTCTGTTTCCTTGTTAAGTTTTTGTCTGGAAGATCTATCCCATAAAGCAGAATGGTGTTAATCTCCACTGCTATGACTGAATTTTTGTCTTTTTCTCTGTTAAAGTCCTCTGGAATTATCTATATCTATATCTATATCTATACCTATATCTATATCTATATGTATTTAGGTGCTCCTATATTGGGTGCATTGATGTTTGCCAAGGTTCTATCCTCTTGTTGGATCCATTCCTTTAATATTATGTAGTTATCTTTGCTGTTTCTTCTGATGGCCTTCATTTTGAAGTCTATTTTGTCGGACATGGTTATTGCTACTCCAGCTTTTTATTCTTTTCCACTTGCATGGAAAATATATTTTCCATCCCTTAACTCTCTTCCTCTCTGTGTCTTTTGTTTTGAGATGGGTCTCTTGTAGACAGTATATAGTTGGGTCTTGTTTTTGTATCTATTCAGCTACCCTATGCCTTTTTAAAAATAAATATATATTGATTGATTTCAGAGAGGAAGGGAGAGGGAGAGATAGAGATAGAAACATCAATGATGAGAGAGAATCACTGGTCAGCTGCCTCCTGCATGCCCCTCCACCCCCCGGGGATTGAGTCTGCAACCCAGGCATGTTCCCTGAGCTGGAATTGAACCGTGACCTCCTGGTTCATTGGTGGATGCTCAACCACTGAGCCATGCCAGCTGGGCTCCTACGCCTTTTGATTGAAGCATTTAATCCATTTTCATTTAGGGTTATTATTGATAGGTACTTATTAATTGCCATTTTAAGTCTGTATGGCTAGGTTTCTCTATTTTATTTCTTCTTCTCATTACAGAAATCCATTTAGCATTTTTTGTAATGCTTGTTTGCTGATGATGTACTTCTTTAGCCTTTTTTGGGGGGGCCTGGGAATCTCATTATTTGACCATGTAATTTGAATGATAGACTTGCTGGATATAGTACTCTTGGACACAGATACTGGATTTCCATTACCTAGAATACTTCATGCCATTCCCGTCTGGCCTGTAGAATTTCTGATGAGAAATCAGGTGTCAGCCTTGTGGGAACTCCTTTGTAGGTAACAGTTTTCTTTCTCTTGCTGCCTTTAAGATCTTCTATTGGTCTTTAATTTTTGGCATTTTAATGATGATGTCTGGCCCTGGGCCTGTTTGGGTTCTTCTTATTTGGGGTTCTCTGTGCTTCCTGAACTTGTGTGACTTTTTTCTTTACCAGGTTAGGGAAGTTTTCTGCCATTATTTCTTCAAACACGTTCTCTATGCCTTTCTCCCTTTCTGCCTCTTCTGGCACACCTGCTATTCTAATATTGTTATGTTTCATGTTGTCCCATAGCTTCCTTAAACTGTCCTCCTGTTTTTTAATGGTTTTTCTTTTTGGTTCTGTGATTGAGTGATATTTTCAACTCTGTCTTCTAATTTACTGATTTGATCCTCAGCTTCCCCTAATCTTCTGTGTCTCCCTTCCAATGTGTTCTTTATTTGTGTTATGTCATTCTCTATCTCAGACTGTTCTTTTTTCATAGCTACTGTATATTTTTTCATGCTGTTGAGCACTTTTGCCATAATTACTCTGAACTCTGATTCAGATAAATGTCATCTCTGCTTTATTTATCTCTTCTGAAGAATTCTCTAGTTCTTTTATTTGGGGGTTGTTTCTTTGTCTTCTCATTTTGGCTGTCTGTTTGATTTGTGACTATGTATTAGGTAGATCCTGTACACCTCTCAATCTCTAGTGCAGGACAGTGTTAAAAGCTGTTTCAGACTAATTAGCTCAAACAATGATTCAAAGCCTCCATAGGCTGCCTCTACTTACAGACTGCTAAGATTCCAACTTGAATTGTCCTCAGGCAGGCAATTGTTAGAAGGTGTGGCTATTGTTTTTTCAACAGGGTGGGGCAGTTGCTTCTGCCTAGAGGTTACCTGATACTCTTAATCTCTTAAGTGGCCTCAGGGCAAGGTGTTTTCCAATAGGGTGTATCAACTGTCTCCCCCCAGGCCAGTCAAATGTCTCTGTGGGGAAGATGTCCCCTTGAGGGAATGACTCAGACCAGGAAACTTGGGGTGCCTGCCTTCTGAGCTCTATCCCTGAATTCCCAGTTCTGGTTTCTGCTCTCACAGCTCCAGTCCAGTTCACCCTGCCTCTGCCAGAGCACAAGGTGGGTGGCTCCACAGGGAAATTAGTGTGTTGGCCCTTTAAGAGCATGCCTGAATTTTTAGCTGTTACTGCTTGGCAGACAGCATCCCACTGCTTTTCACACCCAGATGTATGTGGGTACTATCCTCATTTTTTCCTCTCTCTGCTAGGGAGCTCAGCTTCGGGTTAGACCCCAGAGTAATCAGTGGCACCCACCACAGCTGAGATATCTATCTGGGACTTCAGTTGCTGTCCTTGGGCACCCAGCCAGCACTTTCGCGCCTCGGTCCCTCCTACCAGTCTCTATGCAGTCTTGACTTTTGATCTGCGTACATCAAGGTTCTTTCCTGAAAGTTTTCCTTTGGTTATTCAGGAAGTTTCTCTGTATTTCAGTTGTAATACCAGTTTGTTCCTGGGAGCATGTCTGTGCAGCATCCACTTCCTCTGCTGCCATTTCAAATCTCATCTGTGGCAGTTCATTCTTATTCTTTATATTCTACTGCATTTGTTTTCTGTTTACCTCTTTATTTATTGTCAATCCTCCCCTGACGATATTTTTTCCATTGGTTTATAAAGAGAGTGGAAGGAAGGGAGGGAGGGCGGGAGAGAGAGAGAGAGAGAGAGGAACATTGGTTAGAGAGACACATCAATTGGCTGCTTCCTGTACACACCCCAACTAGGGCCTGGGATGGAAACTGCAATCCAGGTACATGCCCTTGATCTGGAATCACACCCACAACAGTTTGCTGTGTGGGCCGACACTCCAACCACTGAGAAACACTAGCCAGGGCTGCATTTGTCGAATAGAGAAATTATAAAATTATTTGTAAAATGTAATATTACCTTGTAATTTTAAATTATGTCGATTTTTTATTTTTAATATAAAGGTACCACAATATATTATTAAGTCAAAAAGCAGGCTATGAGAGAATATACATAATATTATTGTATTTGTTTAAAAACAAAGTCTGAAAGGATACGTATGCCAACAAGTGAACATTTCCTTCATTGTCTGAATGTTTATAGTCAGCGCATGTTGTAAAGCTGTGTAGCTAACCGTTACTGAATATTTCCTTCATGTGCCAGGCCCTGGATTCAATGCTTCATGTGTATCCTTATTTCATTTAATTCTCTCCGTAGCCTTAGATCGCCTTAACCATGTATTTTACGGAGTTGAAATTAAGGCTCAGAGAATAGAGTTAATACAGGCAGAACTGGACCTCAAACCAGTGTCTCTAACAGCAGTAGCGTTCTTGCTTTAACGTTAGTCTCTGCTGCCTCCTAGAGAGTAGAATAGGGGATGCGTACCAGTTAGGATGGCCTAGATCCGTGGTCGGCAAACTGTGGCTCGTGAGGCACATGTGGCTCTTTGGCCCCTTGAGTGTGGCTCTTCCATAAAACACCATGGCCTGGGCGAGTCTATTTTGAAGAAGTGGCATTAGAAGAAGTTTAAGTTTAAAAAATTTTACTCTCAAAAGAAATTTCAATCGTACTGTTGATACTTGGCTCTGTTGAATAATGAGTTTGCCAACCACTGACCTACATCATTTTTGGGCCATGCCCCATCTAAGCATCTCTAAAATCCTGAGGCTCTCCTTGTGACATATACTTTTTATTTTTTAAAAAGTGAACTCCATTTCATGTGGAGGAAGCCTAAAAGGCCATTAACTTGGTCTAAACAAGCTTCCAAAAACATGGCATCCATGAAAGAGAAAAATAAAAGAACGAAAGGACAGTTGAAGTACTGAAGAAGAAA
Organism: Corynorhinus townsendii; assembly: GCA_026230045.1. Classification (NCBI taxonomy): domain Eukaryota; kingdom Metazoa; phylum Chordata; class Mammalia; order Chiroptera; family Vespertilionidae; genus Corynorhinus; species Corynorhinus townsendii. The sequence goes on from JAPDVU010000009.1 coordinate 62,622,797, forward strand.
TCACTAAGAAATTGTTAAAAGATAATGATAATATGAAGTGATATGAAAAAATAGCAAATACCGTTTCAAAACATATAATGCAGAACTGAAATGCATTAATATGTCACAATATATATTTATACTAGAGGCCCGGTGCATGAAAATTCATGCACTGGATGGAGGGGCGGGTTCCTAAGTCTGGCCTGTCCCCTCTCACAGTCCAGGATCCCTAAGGGGCAGGATAGGACCTGGCAATGAGGGGAAGGTGATGCCCCCATTAGACCCCTGTTGCTGCCACTGCCAACAGCGCAAGCCCCAGCCAACCCTGGTTATCTGAGCTTCGGGCAGCCCTGAGTGGCTGGGCAGCCGCCATCCATGACTTGTGTGCACCTTGGGCCAGTCCATTAGTATAGTCCCTCCTTATTGGCTGTGGGTGCCACCATTTTTGAGGGCAGGGGAGTCAATTAGGATATTGCCTCCTTATTACCTCTGTCTGCCACCATCATTGCTTTGCCGTGAGGGTCAATTAGCATTTTACCTCTTTATTAGTTAGGATACTGTATATGAGGCCCCTAGAACCATAAGAAATGGAGAAACTTCACTGTTGATAATTCATTCTCAAATTGTTCCCCTTAAAAATCAAATTGATCCCCTGTGGGGTGTGTGCCCCATGTTGGACACCACTTGGCTAGTTATTGTAACAAATAGCCCCACAGCCACATGATTTATTGTAAAACAGGCTCATGCCACATGCCCATTCTGGTCTCCTGGGACCAGGATAGAGAAGCAGCCACCACATAGGTGCTGTTAGATGCTGTCAGAGATGGACAGAGAGGGTGGCCAGGCTCAGAGGTTCCAAGTCTCCTGAGAGAGGTGGCATGCTTCACTCCACCACATTTCTTGGGCAGAGCACGTCACAGGGCTGCAGCAGCTTCAGGGGGTCAGGAGGAGGACCTGATGTACTTGGCCCCCACCATTGAGGCTACCACCTGCTGCAGACTGTTTGGGGGACGTGCAGAGTGAAGAGAGGAGTGGGGACATGTAGGAAGTGACAGCAGGACTCAGGATGGTTCGCTTTCTCCTCACCCAGGTGGAGTTTGTCCTGGAGCTGCCCAAAACCGTCACTGGCAAGATCAAACGGAGTGAACTTCGGGAAAAGGAGTTCAGTCACATGCAACTGCAGTAAATTCAGCGTCCCTTCTGAGTGTGACCTTGGGCACACACCTGGCTGCCTCAGTGCCCCCACACAGCGGGGGCGAGGTAGGGGTGGTGAGGGATGATTGAGAAGGGCCCAGGACTGCCAGCATTCCCGCATTTCTCTTCTTTTAAATTAACATCAGTCACTACCCTACCTTCAAGGCTCTTGTTCCTTTGGATTGCCCAGGCTGGTGCTCAAATTGGAGCTGAACATAATAAAGTGCTGACATCAACATCAAGGGTGAGCCTGCGTTGTGCATTCATCATGGACATGAACCTGTGGTAAATGCCTTCCCCCCTCTCCTTAGAGAGAGCACAGGGCCTGGTTCTCGCTCCTGTTGCCTCCCGCACACACCCCAGTGTTCCCATGTGACCCTGCATGATTAGTAGATGTCTAGGACCCAGAGATCCAAATGTGATGCTCCAAGCAGCCCAGGCACCTGCATCAGCTAAGGGCCAGCCTAGGCCCAACATGGGCAAGTGAATAACCTGCTCTCCAGTGACTGGAGTTCCACAGAATGGTCCTAGCCTTCTCCACCAGTGCCCAGTCCTTCATTCCTAGGAGGAGCCAGGGGCTTAGGAGTCTTACCCCTCAGCTATCCCCCATGTGCACCCACCCACACATTCCTTCCCAGGGATCCAGGATCTTCCAGCCCTTCTCCCAGGGCCCAGAGTTCTCCCTAAAATATCTCCCTCCACACTCTTTAAGTTCTTTCTGCCATCAGATTCTTTTCCAACCTCTCCTCCAACCTGGGCATGGGGTTCTATGAACTGACCCCTCACTTCATCCATCCTTGGGATGGGACCCCCAGGGGCTCATCGCAGGCTGGGAGGAGCAGGGGCAGAAGAGGCTCAGCCTGGGTGTGGGGAAGCAACACATATTGTCTCTTTTCCCTCACCACAGGGAGTCACTCTTTGGGAAATTGCTTCTAAAGCTGTTTGTCAGGGGGCACAGACAAACAAACACACAGGGAAATGTACAGATACCTCTTGGGGGTGATGTACTCCTTTAGCCTTTTTTTTTTTTTTTTTGTCTGGGAAACTCTTTATTTAATGGTCTATTATGAATGATAGCCTTGCTTGATACAGTAATCTTTGTCTCAGATCCTTGCTTTCCATTACCTAGAGGACTTCATGCCATTCCCATCTGGCCTGTGCAGTTTCTGATGAGAAATCAGGTGTAGCCTTATGGGAGTTCCTTTGTAGGTAACAGTTTTCTTTTCTCTTGCTGCCTTTAAGATTCTCTCTTGGTCTTTAATTTTTGGCATTTTAATTATGATGTGTCTGGCCATGGGCCTGTTTGGGTTCTTCTTGCTTGCGGTTCTCTGTGCATCCTGGACTTGTGTGACTTTTTTCTTTACCAGGTTAGGGAAGTTTTCTACCATTATTTCTTCAAAAATGTTCTCTGTCACTCCCTTCCTTTCTGCCTCTTCCTGCACACCTACTATGTGATTATTGTTATATTTCATGTTGTCCCACTGTTCCCTTAAGCTGTTCTCTTATTTTTTTTAATGGTTTTTCTTTTTGGTTCTCTGATTCCGTGATTTTTTTTCAACTCCATTTTCTAATTTACTGATTCTATCTTCAGCTTCCCCAAATCTGCTGTGTATTCCTTCCAATGTGTTATGTATTCGTGCTATGTCATTCTTTATTTCTGTTTTCAGAGTCAGAGTTACTATATCTTTTTTTTTTTCATGCTGTTGGGCATCTTTACCATCATTACCCTGGACTCTGTTTCAGATTAATTTCTTTTCTGTGCTTCATTTATCTCTTCTTTTGAAGAATTCTCTTGGTTTTTCATTAGGGGGGTGTTTCTTTTTCTCTGAATTTTGGCTGTGTGTTTGAATTTGTGACTGTGTATTTAGTAGATCTGCTACACCTCTCAATTTCTAGTGCAGAACAGCTTCAAACGCTTTTTATGACTAATTACATCAGGCAAAGACTTAAAGCCTCCAGAGACCACCTCTGCCTGCAGACTGAAAGGATTCTGACTTGAGTTGCCCTTAGGCAATCACCCTCAGGTGTGGTGAGAGTTGTTTTTTTTTTTTCAACAGGGTGGGGTAGTTGCATCTACCTGGAGCCTAACTGTTATTTTTAGTCTCTTCAGTGGCCTCGGGAACTCAGCACTGTGGAACAAGGTGTTTCTCACTAGTGTGGGTCTACTGTCTTCCCCCCAGGAAAGCCTGCTGCATAGCAAATGTCTGTGTGGGAAAGATGTCCTCTGTTGCATAGGGGACTGACTCAGCACAGGAAACCATGGTGTCTGCCTTCTGAGCTCTAACCCCAGAGCCTCTGATCCTGGCTCCGGCTCCCACAGCTCCAGTATGCTGTGCCCTCCCTCTGCCCAAGCATAAAATGGGTGGCTCCAGAGGGAATTTTGTGTAGTGGCCCTTTGAGTGGGTGCCTGAATTTCGAGCATCTCTCTCTGGCACACAGCAAACCCACTGCTTTTCACCCAGATGTTTTGTGGGTACCCTTCTCAGTTATGTTACTCTTTACTGGGGGGCCCAGCTTGGGGATTAGACCCCAGAGTTCTCAGTGGAAAACCCCACAGCTAAGATACCGCTCTGGAACTTCATTTGCTGCCTGTAGATGCCTGGCCAGCCCTTTCCTCCTTCCGCCTCTCCTGCCAGTCTCTATGCAGTCTCCACTTTTGGTTCTCCATTATCAGGTTTCTATCTAGTGAGTCTTCTATTGATTATTAAGGCAGTTTTTCCATATTTTATTTCTACTAGGTGTACCAGGTAATAAGAGTGGATTTTGTAATCAAAGAAAACACTATAATTTCAAGAGAAACAGCAAAAGTGCTTTATTCAAAGTAATGTCCATCACTAGCTGCACATTTCCCCATCATTCAAGTAATTTGTAGACATTGTCCTAATAGAACTTTTCTTGTTTTGAGGAAAACCATTCAGAGACCCAATTTTCCACTTCTCCATGTAGTTTGAAGTGTTGCTCAGAAAGTGCATGTGCCATCCATCAGAACAAGTGGTAATTGAAGGAGCAAGGTCTGGTGAATACAGCAGGTGGGTGAATACTTCCCAGGCAAGATCTGTTTACATATCTTTAACTGGTTTGACGGTGTATCATGAAGCAAAATTACTTTGCTATTTCTTCTGGAACATTCTGGTCTTTTCACGATCAAAACATGGTTCAAATTGATTATTTATTGTCAGTAGTGATCAGCATTAATGGTTTCACCTGGTTTTAGAAGCTCATAATACACCACACCTTCCTGATCCCACCAAACGCAGAGCATTGTCTTCTTTCCAAAGCGATTTGGCCTTGCATTCGATGTTGATGGTTGTCCTGTATCAACCCATGATTTTGTCCATTTGGGATTCTCAAAATCAATGCACTTTTCATTTCTGGTCACAATTGTATGCAAAAAAAGACTTTCTTTCATGCCATTGGAGCAACATGTTACTGATGACTTTTTGGTTTTCCATTTGTCTTTTGATCAGTTGATGTGGCACTCATTTCCCTTCCTTTAAAATCTTTCCCATTGCTTTTAAACAATCAGAAATTGTTTGCTGAGCAATGTTTAATCTTTCTGCAGGTTGTTTTTGAGTTTAACACTCATCTTCATCCAATAATGCTTGTAATGATTGGTCTTCAAACGTTTTCAGTTGACCTGGACATTCTTTGTCTTTCACATAGAAATCATCACTTTTAAAGTGTTTAAACCATTGTTCACATGTATCTTGAGATGGAGCATGTTCACCCTAAGCTTCCAGAAATATTCAGCAGCACTTTTCTTCAAAATAAAGTAATTAATTAAAACTTCCCGGAAATGCTCTTTTTTTGGCACAAAATTCAATATTTTTTAGCCTAAATATATCTATGATGTTAACAACTTCAGCAAATTTGACATATGAACTTCTGAAGCATGTTGTCAATACAACAAAATAGCATACATCTCAAATCGCATGTATATCACCATATATGTAACTCCATCTATTGAAAAATATCCGCATTATTAACCAGTACACCTAATAATTCCAGTTTGTTACTGGGAGGGTGTCTGTGCATTATCCACTTACTCCGCCCCCATGTTTAATCTCCTCTGATTCAATAATAGTACTCTGCACATAATATTTATATTATACTTGAGGCCCAATGAAGGAAATTCAAGCAAGGGGCCTGGTCGTTGCACCCATGGCTGCCTCGGCTGGCCCTGGCAGCCCCTCACAGCCTCAGCCAGCCCTTGCAGGCCCTCGCAACCTCGGCAGCTTGCTTCGGCCCTCGCAGCCCTACCTTTAACCCAATGTCATCCAGAAGGATGTCTGGAAGGTTGTTTGGCTGTCTGGTCTATTTAGCACACTATGCTTTTATTATTATAGATGACATGTAAATGGTCTGTTACAGTGCCTGTAACATAATCAATTTTCAATAAATTTGAGTCTATTTTTTAGTCATGAAAAATTTCTAAGTCTCAATTAATTCATTTCTTTAATAAAAATAAATACAAGGTACTAATCCTATATACTAAAGAACTAATATGCTAATTAGGTCTGATGGCAGAACAATCTTCTGGAACAACCAGTGGGCGGGGCCTCGAGGCAGCCAGTGCAGTGATGGCTGAGGCAGCCGGGGCGGAGAGGCTGCACAGGATGAGCCCCTTGCACAAATTTCGTGTATCGGGCCTATAGTTTATGTATAAATGAGGTTATGTGTATGAGTTCCTTTAGGCAAGAGGTCTTAAAGGAGTAATTAGATCATCTCTTTTCCCACTGCCCTTCCTCTCTAACAGTACTATTACTAGTACTAATACTACTACTACTCTTACTCTAATACTACTACTATTCTTAATATGTGTTGGGCACTATTCCAAGCAGTCTGTAGGTATGATATCCTTCAATTGTCACATCAATTCTATCAGGGAGGTACTATTATTCTTCTTTTCGGGTGAGGAAACTGAAGCACAGTATTGCAATAACTCTCTCAGGATCTGTGTAATGTAGTAACTGGTGGAACACGGTTTCAGCTTTACCTATTTGGCACTGGAGTCTCTGTTTTAAAAACAACAACAGCTGCCATTTGGAAAGCACTTTCCGTATGTTCCTTATGCTGGGCCACTTCCAGTGTCTTCTAAACATTATGGCACATGGCTCCCTCTCCGGGACATAAGTCGATGCAATATTGGATCTGAAATGGTTGGGTAAGGCATTCGTGAATTCCTATGGCTTGGCCAAACATAAAACCAACTGAGATGCTGTAGTGTCATGAATTCCAGAGTCAAATTTTTTTTCCTTCCAGAGCAGATATGGTTGATCAGATAATGTAGAGAGAGCGGGGGTCCCTCCCACCCAGTACCCAGTTTCTCAGTTGAGCAGCTCATATCTATTGTTTTGATGAAAGAAGCCAGAAATCAGAGATGGAGCTGTGTGGCTGGTAGGATAGGGGCAGAATATTGTAGGGAGACATGAGCACAGCAGACCACCTTAAAGAAAGGCAGGCCTCAAGTCCTTGGCCATGTTAGACAATCTCTTCAGCGTGCTTCTACAGAGGTAAAACATGACCGACTACACGTGTCATTGCAGAAGCCAAAAGCTGGAGAGTCACCTCAATCCCTCTTTTCTTCATTTCCTCTATCAAAACCATCAGGACTAGGAAGTCCTCCTGATGCTATCTCAAAATGCCAGCCCACACCTGCCACATCTTCGTGTTCATTGTGTCCAGCTTGCCCAAGCCACCATCAAAGCTTAGGGCATCCAGCATCCTCCTTACTTTGAAAGCCCTTCTCCCAGAACTGCCAGCAAGCTCTCTACAATACAAACCTGATCATTTCACTTCTGAATTACCTCTCTCCCATGCTATTTTATTTCAAAATTAAGGAACCAAGGACATTAGCCACTTAATTGAATAGTGAATCATGTCTCCTTTTTCTTAAAATCCCCTCAAGACACCCCATCACATTTCACACAGGATCCAAACTCCTTATTATGGCCAAAAAGTGTCTCCTCTGTGCGCTGTCTCCTGCCTGTGTCTCTGACCCCAGAATCATCTTCCTCACTCAGTAATTGGCCTTACCAGCCTCGATCTGTTCCTTGGAAAGCTCAGCCTCCAGCCTGTGTACATACTGCTCCTCCTGCCTTTTCCCATGGTCTTTGCATGGCTGGCCCCTTCTCATCTTTCAGGTCTTAAAACATCACTTCTTAAGAAAGGATATCCTTAGTCACCAGTCCCTACTTCCCGCCGCCACCCCCGCCCTAACCCTCCCAGTCACACTGTTATATTATCTTGTTCTGTTTTCTTCTGGACACCTACTACCATTTGGGATTCTCTTGTTAATTTATTGATTTTTTTTGTTTGCAGTCTTCTTCCTCCCTCTCATGGGAATATAAACTTGACAGCAGTAACTTTGATTGACATGTCCAAAGCTATATCCATACCGGGAGGGTGCCCATTACATGTGTATTGCATGAACGAATGCTCCGTAGGTTTGTCCTAAGGTTGAGAAAGACAATGGGTGTAGTGTATTCAGGTTGACGGGAGAGGGCTGCCCAGTTACTCAGAGAACTGGGCTGATAGAGTCTCTGCCATGTTTTGATGTTACCACCTTCACACGTGATTTCCGGGACTAGTGAGTCAGGGAAGAGGGTGTAGAGACTCAGACCTACCCTAAAATGCCCTAGACCAGTGAGTTATGTCACTTCCAACTGGGGTTCACAGATCAGAAGTGGAATTCAGTGGCCTCATTCTAAGTGCAAGAGAGTTTGGCAATGAAAGAAACCTGTGCATGCAGTCATCAGAGAGTTGTACATCTCTACCATATTCCCATTGTCAAAGGTTGAAAAACAGGCACCAAGGAACAAGAAACCTCAGTGTCACAGAGCTGGCAACTGGCAACTGACCGAAACCCAGGCTTCCTGGCCCCTGTCTTCTTGACCCCAACACTGATGTTACAGTCCCACACAGGAGATCCACTGAGATCCAGAGAGGATCCCATGGACTTTTCTTCTTGTCCCCATTCTCTTCTCAAAAGTGATGAGCGACTGCTTTTTCTGCTTGAATAACAGGGTGTTTTTTTTGTAGTTTGATACTTCTGGTGTTTAACCTTTACTAGCCTGCCTTCTCACTCACTCATTCCATGAAATAAAAGGCTGTCTGAGGTAAAAGTTCTTCATTAATGAATCACTCAGGAAGAACAAGACCCATGCTCAGAGCCACAGCAGGGATGTTCTAGGTGTTTCCAGCAATCTTTGGTGGTGACTTTGAACAGTGGTATTTCTCTCCTGGTTCAATGGAGGTTGGGAGGTAAAATGTCATGGGAAAGTTGGGCCAGAAGAGTAGAGATGTGCTTACCCCCCAACAACTCGCCCAACAACACCCCCAAATGGCTCTAGTAGAGAACTAACAGTTCAAGCCACCACGTGTGACAATACCCACTCACATCTGCATGCCTGGGCCAGGTGCTTCCCAGGCATTGCCTCATGCAGTCCTTTCAGAGAGCCCAGGGGCACATCTGAGCAGCAACCCCCACGCCTCCATTCTTCAGACCAGAAGACCAAGGTTAGAATAGCAAATGGCCTGCACCTGGCCAACTTATAAGTGGCTGGGCCAGAATTTCAGCTCAAGGCTTTGGGATTCCAAAGACCCTGCATTTTGCTAGTACAACAACTTTATACTTCAAATCCCAAACTAATACAAACAACCAACATTGATTATGCCAAGCACTGTGCTATATGCTTCCACAAACTATTCCATCTAATCAGAACCACAACAAAACAACCATATCCTGGCTGGTAGCTCAGTTGGTTAGAGTTTCATAGTGTCATTCAGATACGCCAAGGTTGTGGGTTTGATCCCTGGTCTGGGCACATACAAGAAGCAATCAATAAATGGAACAACAAATCTCTCTCTCTCTCTCTCTCTCTCTCTCTCTCTCTCTCTCTCTCTCCCTCCCTCTCTCTCTCATCAATAAAAATACACATAAGAGATTAGGTATCACTATTGTCACCCCCATTTTATGAATAAGGAAACCAAAGCTTAGAGAAAGGAGGTCAGTGAAGGTCAAAGAAATGGTAAATGGCAGGCCTGAGGCTTCAACTGAAACCTTTCTGCCTCCAGAGCCCTGGCTTTAACTATTAGGCAACACTGCCATTTTCCTCTCATTTAAATGAGAACATTGGAGGGACAGGGCTGGGAAAGGGAGCCAGTGAGCCTCAGAGAACAGTGAGAGAGCTGCATTTGACTTTGTTCATTCATGCTACATGTCATCCCACAAGAATTGGAGGTGATTTCATATGGTTTGTTTTTATTTTCCCTTTATTGCTGAAAGTATTACAGATGTCCCTCCCTTTTCTACCCATTGACCCCCTCTACCCCTCTCCCACCTATATGGTTTGTCTTTCTAATGACTGTGTCTCCATGCAAGCATATGATTGCCCTCTGCCCTATCCTACCTGAGTAGCTTCTTCCTTCTGAATCATCTAATTCCTGCCAAGTTTTCTACCCTATGTGTGGCCAGGAGCTATTTTGTTACATATATACTCCTGGAAACTGCTGACCAGAGAGGACTACTTATGCAAACTTCCCTTTTCCGTGACAATCCGAGACCTGACCCAAATGTTTCCTAGACAATCCCCAGTACCAGGTAAGACGGAGGCAAATGAGAGGTGAATGGCAGTTTCTGTGTGTGAGAGTGTGTGTGTGTGTGTGTGTCTGAGCCAGTAAGTATATACAGAGTCTGGAACTGAAAATCTGCAAGCCCGACTATAGGTTGGCTGGCCTTTGGTAAGTGTCCTAACCTCTCTGATATTTCATTCATTTCCTTAGCTGCAAAAATGAAGGTGGTGATATCAAGTAGGGTATCCATGGGGATATGCACAGGCTGTCCCTAACACAGTGGCTGGCATATAACAGGTGATCAATGTAATGTTGGACAGCTGTGCATGGGGTAGAGGGTGCAGAGGGAAGTAAAAAAGATCCATAAGGTGAATACCTGGAATAAGACTCCACTATGCAGGAGTGGGTTCACATTATATAAAGGCTGTGGCTTTCGTTTTCTAAAAAATTTTCAGGAGAATCCAAGATGGTGGCGTAGGTAAACACCTAAACTGCTGCCTCGCACAACAACTTCAAAACTACAACTAAAAGACAAAACGTCTATCACCCAGAACCACGGGAAAGCTGGCTGAGTGGAAGTTCTACAACTAGAAGAAAAGAGAAAAGAGCATTGAGACGTGCACAAGCGCTGAAAAGCTGAGGTACGGAGGCCCGGGATCTGGGCTGGCGGCAGGCGTTGCTTTTTTCAACCCAAAGGGGAGACAAGCCCCCGATTACTCTGAAATACAATTTCTGGGGAGACGTGGGGGACCCAAACTCCTACGGGGAGGAGCTGGATTGTCTGCCACTGGGTCGGAAAGTGAGGGGGGCTTGCTTGCAGAGCTGCACGCAAGAATAATTGTTTACTGCGCTGGGGCATGGGACGCAGTTGGAGACACAGAGCCGGCTAACTAGCAGCCATCGTTCTTTGCCACCCCCTAGCCTAGTGATGCCCTGAGACCCCACACAACCTACAAACCCACCCAAGCTCCAAGCAGCAGCTTTAGCATAAGAAAGGCCTGCCCTATCGCAGCTTAACCTAACAAACTTGCAGCCCGGATCAGACAGCTCCAAAACCTCCAAACCCCAAGCAAAGAGGAGAAAACTGTAGCTCTCGCTGTAGCTCCTGCTGGGTGGACTCAGACAATAGCTGACCTGCACCCCATTGGAGATCCAGAAGCCAGTATACCTAGTGGTCAGTGTGAGAAACCAGATTTCAACTCCTCACATCCATAAGTGACACATTCAAGAGGCAGACTCAGCAAGCACCAAGTCCTGCACCATAAGCATGTTTCCAGCACAGTAGTTCTTCCATTATAGACACAGCAAGTCCTCACAGCCGATTGGCCTGGAGGTCAATTCCTCCCAACGTACCAACAGCAATTAAGGCTTAACTACACCAAGACTTTGCACTCAGCCCACAAAGGGGTGTACCAAGAGCCTCCACATTAGGTGATTGGGGAGGCTGAGCTACTGCCCCCTATAGATCACCTACCACACAAAGCCACTCCATCAACACAGGGAAGCAGCCAAAATGCGGAGACAAAGAAACATGTCACGAATGAAAGAAACGAAGGAAAGCAGACTACTGGACGACATAGAGTTCAGAACCACATTTATAAGGTTACTCAAGAATCTTCTAAAAACCACCGAGAAACTTGATGACACTTCTGAGGAGCTTAGTGAGACCTTCAAGGACCTTAATGAGAATGCCAAAAAAAAATGGAAAAGGACCAGTCAGAAATGAAGCATACACTGTCTAAAATAAAGGATATACAGAAACTCAACTGTAGATCAACGTACCCCAAGAATCAAACCAAAGATCTGAAGTATGTGGAAACAAAAAACACCCAACCAGAAAAACAAAAAGAAAAAAGAATCCAAAAATATGAAGATAGTGTAAGGAGCCTCTGGGACAACTTCAAGCGTACCAACATCCGAATTTTTGGGGTGCCAGAAGAAGAGAGAGAGCAAAATACTGAAAACCTATTAGAAGAAATAATGACAGAAAACTTTCCCTACCTGGTGAAAGAAATAGACTTACAAGTCCAAGAAGCACACAGAACCCCAAACAAAAGGAATCCAAAGAGGACCACACCAAGACACATCATAATTAAAATGCCAAGGGCAAAAGACAAAGAGAGAATCTTGAAAGCAGCAAGAGAAAAACGGTTAGTTACCTACAAGGGAGTACCCATACGACTGTCAGCTGATTTCTCAGCAGAAACTATGCAGGCCAGAAGAAATATTCAAAGTGATGAACAGCAAGAACCTACAACCAAGATTACTCTACCCAGCAAAGCTATCATTCAGAGTTGAAGGTCAGATAAAGAGCTTCACAGACAAGAAAAAGCTAAAGGAGTTCATCGCCACCGAACCAGGATTACATGAAGTGCTGAAGGGTATTCTTTAAGCAGAGGAAGAAGAAGAAAAAGGTAAAGATAAAAATTATGAACAACAAAATGACATCAAATACATACCTACCAACAAGTGAATCTAAAAATCAAGTAAATAAAAAATCTGAAGAACAGAATGGACTGGTGAATATAATAGAATCAGGGACATAGAAAGGGAGTGGACTGACAATTCTCAGGGGGAAGCAGGTATGAGTGGTGCGGGAAGAGATTGGACAAAAATATTACTCCTATGGATGAAGACAGTGGCAGGGGGTAAGGGCATGGGGTAGGGTGGGGTGGGGAATCAGGTGGAGGGGAGCTATAGGGGGAAAACAAAAAGAGGAACACCCGTAATCTGAACAATAAAGATTTATTTAAAAAATAAAAATAAAAATACAAAAAAATTTCTTTCATATATATAAAAAAAAGAATAAACTATGTTTCAAATACAAAAAAAAAAAAATTTCATACCCAACAGGGGGGTGGGCTTTAGAATTTGCTGGGTGCTACAGCGCACCTCAACATTTATGGAACCCTTACCCTTATTAGACATAGTGTCTATTGCACTTGGATTGTCCCTGGCAAAGAGATTTTTGTAGATTATCTTACTAATCCTGTGGGCAGTTGGGTGGTAAGTATTGTTACTGTGCCCTCAAGTTCAGAGACACAAATAGTGGCCAAAATCACTCAGCTGGTAGACAGTGGAACCAAACCTGGCTGTGTAACGCTAAGATCCCCTGGGACACACTAAATCTGTTATCTGATAAAAATAGATAGTGTTTTCAGGCTAAAGTCTCGTGAAATCAGAGCTCTGTTGCTGGATATCAAGGCACTGTGGGCCTGAGCATAGAGTAGTGGGCTGAGCCACCCCTCAAAAGCCAGTGCCAAACTGAACTTAAAGTATTTCAAATCATTATATTATATATTACATATTATGTATCATGTATTACATATTAGGCATCACATATCATGTGTCATATGTTACATGTTCTATATTATATATCATGTTATATATCATATATTGTATATCATATATTATATATTATATATATTAATTGATTTCAGGGAGGAAGGGAGAGGGAGGGAGATATAAAAACATCAGTGATGAGAAAGAATCATTGATCGGCTGCCTACTGCACACCCCACACTGGGGAGCAAGCCCACAACCTGGGCATGTGCTCTAACCAGGAATTGAATCTCAACCTCCTGATCAACACTCAACCATTGAGCCATGTCAGTGGGACTCACATGATTGTTCTTTAAAACTATTTTGTAGGATGTGCTTAGATCAGTAATTTTCAATCATTTTTATCCCATGGCACACATAAACTAATTACTATAACTCTGTTGCTGGGGCTTACCAGCAGACCCTCTGCGACAGATGAATGATTACTCTGACACATGATTTGCTGTGAAAGAGAAGGCTAAGGGACTGCCTGGCTAAAGGAACCAGACAGCCCCATTCGCCTGCTCCTTAGGCTTTTATTGTAACAGCAGCTTGAACTAAAATTAACTATTAGATACTATCAGCAGGGTAAGTATCCTTGAGAAGACACATGCATCTGCAGTGTCCTTTAAGCAAGGGCATCTAAAGAATAAACATAAAGATTCCAGCAAAACACCGTTGTTTGGAAAAGTCAAGGCAGGGTCTGCCGCCTTTGGCAAGGTCCCCTTAGAGGCCTCCAACCTTTCATAGAATCCTCCTTACAGACTTTCCAACCAAGTCCTGTGCTTCCCCACACTCTGTGTCACACCAAAAAATATGTTATATTTTTTGCCACTCTGACCAAAAATAGATATTATTTTTATTCATCCACACTAGTTGGCTATTGTTGTGTTGGCTGTTGTCATTTTTTAAAATTGACATTCTAAGGGAAAAGAGGTCAGTGCTCCTGACTAAATAGTCAGGTATTGCATGTTTTAAAAATTCTTGTGGTACACAGGTTGAAAATCACTGCCTTAGATTATAAAGCCCAAGAGGGTATGAACGCTTGCAGCCTAAATAATATCTGATGGTATCTAAAACCATATGTGGCACAGTAAATATTTGATGAATGAAAAATATATTTATCTTTAATTCAGACATTTTGTAGGCACACTGTATCTTCACTCCCCAATTTTCATCTTTTAGTTTTCCAAATTATGGCAAAAGGGAAAATCTAACATTTTGTTGCATTCCAATGTCAGGCATTGTGAGGAATATCTATATATACAAAAGCCTAAGTGACCGATCGACCGTTCAACCAGTCGCTATGACACGCACTGACCATTTGGTGGCAGATGCTCAATGCAGGAGCTGCCCCCTATGGGAGCACTGCTCAGCTGACTGATGGGCGTCAGGCGCCGGCCTCATGGCTGGTGAGTGCAGCTGCAGCAGTGAAAGCCTCTCCCATGGACACCCCTGTGCGCCCCTCCTCCATCCAGACCAGGAGGGGATTGCAATGGGGAACAACATTGGTACTGACTGGATGTGAGCCTGCAGCTGCTTCTCATTCATGGGGGGCTGGTATTGCCCTAGGCCAGTGGTCAGCAAACTCATTAGTCAACAGAGCCAAATATCAACAGTACAATGATTGAAATTTCTTTTGAGAGCCAAATTTTTTAATCTTAAACTTCTTCTAACGCCACTTCTTCAAAATAGACTTGCCCAGGCTGTGATATTTTGTGGAAGAGCCACACTCAAGAGGCCAAAGAACCGCATGTGGCTCATGAGCCCAGTTTGCCAACCACGGCCCTAGGTGGAGGGGGCCTAACGAGAGGCAGTGGCAGCAGGTAGAGCGGGGCTGGGATGAGCTGGAGCGGCGGCACCTCCCTGGGGCTCGGGCTTCTCCCCAGCTGCCTGCCACTTCTTGTACTACTTACATCCCTCGAAGGATCTTGGACTGCCAGTCTCAGCCAGATCCCTGCAGGCCAGGTAGAGGAACCCCACCAGTGCATGAATTTGTGCACCAGGCCTCCAGTGTATTCATATACATATACATATACATATACATATACATATACATATACATATACATACACATATACATAGTTATAGACACAGATATACATGTAGTTATAAATATCACTACAGTAATACATAGTAGATATATCAATATCAATATGGATATAGATATAAATACAGCTATCAATGTCGTTATAGGTATAGCTATGATAAAGTTATAGCTACAGATAATGACAGCAGATGTTGGCATAATTATAGATATAGAAATTGACAGTTATAAAGACAGTCATACATGCAGATAGAGATGGACATGTAAGTATAGATATCCCCATGTTTAGCCTTCTTAACGTATTAATGCAAAAGCTGGACACTGTGGTGTCTGCTCAACATCATATCCCTGTTCCTTCTCATTAGACGCTAGTTCCAAAGCTCAAGCAGCCATGTTTTTTGAAGGCTGATTGTTCAATGAGTTTCCCCAGAGAGAGTGTTGGTTAGCAGAAACCCCCAGACCGGGATTATTCATCTGTGCTCACATGCTTCACACAGGATGTCATTCATTCACTACTCCAGGTGTTGCTAATATTTCCGTATTTTAGAGGGAGGTTAAGAAAATTGCCCAAAGCTGGGTAGGTGAGGAGGGAGGGGCTGGCATTTGAACCTGTGCTGCTTGGCTCCTAAGGGCACGCTCTCAGCTCCCACAGTCCTCCCAGCTGGGTGCTTGTGGCACTTGGCCCTCTCACATGATGATTAAATCAGAATTTCAAACACATTTACAGGATAAGATAATGCCAAAGTCATTTATTTGTTGTTTGATTAAGAGAGGTGTATTGGATAGCTAGGTCTGCTGTTACAAGAACCACAGCCTGGGGGGCTTAAACCTCAGGAATTTACTTCTCACAGCTCAGGAGGCAAGAAGTCTGAGATCAAGGTGTCTACAGGGGGGTCTCTTCTTGGGCTTAGCTCTGGGCTTGAAGTTGTCCTCTTCATGTTCACACCACATTCTCCCTCTATGTGTCTGTGTCCTAATCTCTTCTTATAAGGACATCAGTTATATTGGATTAGGGTCTACCTAGTGACCTCATTTTAACTTAATTATCCCTTTAAAGATTCTTCCTCCCGCTCTTGCTGGTGTATTTTCAGTGGTTAGAGCATTGGCCTGTGCATGGAAGAATCCTGGGTTCAATTCCTGGTCGGGGCACATACCTGGGTTGCAGGTACCATCCTGCACCACAGGCGTATGAGGAAGGCAACCAATCCATGTGTGTCTCTCACATCAATGTGCCTCTCTCTCTCTCTCTCTCTTTCTCTCTCTCCTTTCCTTCTCCCCCTACCCTCTTTCCACTCTCTCTTGATAGAGCTAAACTAGGTTGACCCCATGGAGTTCTTTTTGTTACTTTTATAATGTTTCTTTTGTTCTGTACCCGCCGTTCTGCAACTCTTCCTACTGCCTTTCCCTGTAAACCGCGAGTCCCCTGCGTAACCAGACCCCTGATCCTGCCCCCTGACCAATCAACAGGGGCCACGAACGTTCCCCCTGCCCACCGTTTTGGACCCCATATAAAGCCTTTGTTCTCCCAGAGCTCTCTCTCCCGCCGCTGCGCTGGTGATTGCTGGAGATGGGAGCGCCTGCTAGCACGAATAAAGGTTCTTTTGCTTTTGCATCGGGCTCGGTCTTTCCTGGTCGGTTTTTGGGGATCCTGAACACTGGGCATAACACTCTGAAAAGCAATGGAAAAATATCCTCAGGTGAGGACTAACTAACTAGAAAAGGTCTCCTTGGGTGAGGACTAACAACAACAACAAAAGATTCTTTCAACAAACACAGTCTGATTCTGAGGATTAGTTAATTTCTTTATTTCACTCCCTTTGGTTAAGGGGTTTTTGAACCGTCCTTGGGTAGTTTAAGGGATCTTCTGAGGTCCTGTGTATGAAAATAGCAACTGAGTCTGGTGTTCTTGCTCTAAACCAGTTGGTGCTGGTGGAGGGAGGTACATGTTGGAAAAAAATGGCAGGGGAAATGGGCTTCTTGGACCAGCTCTGCTACTAAACTTGCCTTGCAGCCTGGGGAATTTCCTCTTGTGGTGTTGGCTTAGATCAGGGTTTTTAAGCTCAAATGTTCACAGAAGCTGAACAATAAGTGGAGAAACAGGGGGTGTGTGGCAATATAAGGAGTGGTGGGAACCCTGCAAAGTTGGAGAACGTCCCTAATCCATTTTCTCAGTGGTTAGAGTCAGCTGTCAGACTGAAGGGTTGGTGGGAGCTGGGGGAGGGGGAGAGGGGAGAGGCAACCAATCGAGGTGTCTCTCACATTGATGTTTCTCTTTCCCTGTCTCTCTCCTTCCCTTCCTCTCTCTCTAGAAATCAATGGGGAAAATATCCTCAGGTGAGGATTAACAACAAACAACAAACAAACAAAAACACCAAAAAATGGAGCAGATAATTTCTTCGCCAAAGGAAATGTGTTTGAGGGCCAAGTCTGGATCAGCTGATACCTCAGGGCCTTTCTTCCAAAGGTGCTCCGACAAAACAAAAGATAGTACTGTTAGTTGGCAGGCTCTAAAAAGGAAGAGGCTTATTGTAGTTCCTGTGGCCTAAGGACCATGCTGACAAGCAAACTCTAAGGGGTGAACTTCTCATATGTCTGTGCTCTTTTCTGCAGACAGTAATCCAATGACATATTTAGCTATGGTTTTCCTACTGGGAATGCAGAGCAGGGTTCTGGGGGCAGCATCAAAATTAATTGAGGTTAGGTTATTATGGGTCAAAAGGACCTGAGCCCAGCCAGTGTGGCTCAGTGGTTGAGCATCAACCTGTGAAGCAGGAGGTCAAGGTTCGATTCCTGGGTTGTGGGCTTGATTCCCAGTGGGGGCGTGCAGGAGGCAGCCAATCAGTGATTCTCTCTCACCATTGATGTTTCTATCCCTCTCTCCCTCTCCCTTCCTTTTGGAAATCAATAAAAATATATTTTTAAAAAGGACCTGAAAGTAAGCTGAGTCAAGTTTTATTAGTCTATCCTGGGGGTCTGTGGTCAAGCAGTAGCATCTAACTGCTGAAACCAGGCGAGGGGGCTTCCCTGTTTGCAGTGTTGATGTGCTTGAACCTCCAATCTGTTTGTGAGGCCACCTTCCCTCAGTCAATATTCTCATGGAAAGATAATTCTAGCTTAAGCCACTTTTTTACACTCAAACTTCAAGAAGGACCCTACGAAAACAGGGTTTTGATTCTGTAACTGGACAAACAATGGGTCCATGCTGCCTGTCACTACTCAAGCCAATTAAGCAGAGACAGGCTTGAATCACATATGAGCATTTATTCCAATACTAGAGGCCCAGTACACAAAATCCTTGCACAGGTAGGGTCCCTAGGCCTGGCTGGTGATCAGGGCTGATCAGGTTCCCCGCCTCCCTGCCTCCTCCTCCCCTTGCTCCCTCAGTGTCCTGCTGCTGCCACTGGTCACCTGCCATGTCCTTGCCTCTACGCCTGCTCCACCACCAGGCTCCACTCCTCCCCCCCCCACCTCTCTGCCTCCCACCTCCTCCTTCCCTCAATTCCTCAAAGCCCCGCCACCTCCTCTGCCACTGGTCACCTGCCATGTTCCTCACTGTCCCCTGGTGGTCAGCATACCTCATAGCGAGCAATCAACTCGCAGTCTCCTAGTCAAACTCCTGAGGGGGACACTTTGCATTTTATACACACACACACACACACACACACGCACACACGCACACACACACACGCACACACACACACATGCATACGCACACACTAGAGGCCTGGTGCACGAAATTAGTGTGTGGGGGTGGTCCTTCAGCCATGCTTGCACCCTCTAACAATCCAGGACCACTGACTCCTAAACACTTGCCTGCCAGCCTGCATGATTGCCCCTAACCACTCTACTTGCCTGCCTCATCACCCCATAACCTTGCCTGCTTCATCACCCTTAACCACCTCTGCCTGACTGCCTGATCACTACTAACTACTCTCTCTGCCTGCCTGCCTGCCTGATTGCCCCAACTGCTCACCTGCCTGCCTGATCACCCCTAACTGCCTCTGCCTGCCTGCCTGATTGCCCCTAACTATCTCTGCCTGCCTGCCTCATTACCCCTCATATTACACTTTTATTATTATAGATAGTTGCCTTGCTCCAAGTTGTAAGGACCTGCTTATCATAGAGATAGAAAAGTTTTAATTCTTAATTATGGCAATTAACTAACACAGATGGCCACCAAAAAGGTGATTTACCAAAGGGTGTATAGCAAATGGTGCTGTTAAGTCTTCTTCCATGAAAACATGTATATCGTGCATGGTATCTCCCTGGGTACATGAAAGAGTGAAGTTTCTTTCTGTCTTTGCAATCATATGAGCGAATTGTGTGAGACCCTAGCCCAGTCTGGTTTGGTGCTCACAGAATAATAGAGCTCTTTTTTTTTCTTTGCTCCATTAGTGGAGATTTCCTAGAAGTTGCAGGATATCTTCCTTTTAATTTTTCCTTGACACTCTGACTTGTCTCTCACCTTTGCTTTCCCTCAATCCCCCACCCGCAACAGTAACTTGCTCCAGGCTCACTTCGCTGGAGTATCTAGGAGATCATACAATGCATCCGCCACCAGAACCATGATTCCCAACATTCCTGGTGCTCCCCACGCTCTTGGCTTCTGCTTCCGGTCCAGGGGCCGCCACCAGTACTACAACTCCCAACATTCCTGATGCTCCCCATGCTTCTGCTTGTGGCCCAAGTGCCCCTCTCCTCCCACTGCACAGCCTGGCCCGAGACCCCTCCCATCCCTCTTGAGGCCGAGGTGCAGGCGCTGGGCTCACCGCAAGCCCAGCATCCCTTGTTCTGACCCGAGTCCCTTCCCCTCTAGCCCACAGGTCCCTCCTTTGACCCAGCCTTCCACATACCCACCTGAGCTGGCTCCATGTCCACCCCCTACAGGCACCTCCTTCAGCAGCTGGCCCAGGTGGGTGGGAAGCTTGGTTTCCTCCATTGCCAGGGCGACCCAAGCCTCCCGCTCACTCTGGCTGGCTCCATGGCAGCCGCAATCTTTGTCCCGCTAATTTGCATGCTCACTCCTGATTGGCTGGTGGGTGTTGTGAAGTGATGGTCAATTTACATATTTCTCTTTTATCAGTGTAGATATATATAGACTAGAGGCCTGGTGCATGAAATTAGTGCACTGGGGGGGGGGGTTGTCCCTCAGCCCAGCATGTCCCCTCTTTAATCCGGGAACCCTCAGGGGATGTCTGACTGTCAGTTTAGGCCCGATCCCTGTTGGACATCCCTCCCACAATCTGGGACTGCTGGCTCCCAACCGCTTGCCTGGCTGCCTGCCTGGTTGCCCCTAATCACTTCTGCCTGCCAGCCTGATCACCCGTTAACCACTCCCTTGCTGGCCTGATTGATGCCTAATTGCTCCCCTGCTAGCCCGATCATCCCCACTTGCCCTTCCCTGCATGCCTGGTCGTCCCCCCCCCCCCCCCCCCCCGCAATTGCCCTCCCTTGTCAGCCTGGCTGCCCAGTTAAAAGAGCAGGATAAATATTTCTTACAATACTAGCTGGTTCCCCAACATTCTATTTCTGCCCCCTTTCACTTCCATTTTAAGGGCATTTGTTGGAATCTGGAGTGGCAAAGAAGTTTCATGGGTCAACTCTGATAATAGCTGCCCTGACACTATCCTGAGGGGCCCTGAGGCTAGACCACAATCCAGGAGGGAAGGTGCTGTGGTATTAGCCTCATCGGTCCTGAGTATGGTTGTGTATATTTGTCAATATCCTCATAGTCTCAAGTGACTGAAACCTAATCTCAGGCAGAAAAACTTGGCTTACAGAATCCAGGACAGAATATTAACAAGAAAGGACTGGAGATGCAGAGGGGCCTGAAGAACACTATGAACCAGCAACTTGAAGGTATTCAAGGTCCTCTCATCCCCTCAGTCCCGTCTCTGCACATCAGTTTTCTTCTCTCGTGCAGAGCAGTCATCTCACAAGACAGGAATCCTAACCACCGACACGTTCTCAGATGCATACTTCGAGGCCTCCTCCAGAGAGAGAGTGCCTTTACACCCTTCGGTAACAAGCACACACACACACACACACACACACACACACACACACACACACACCCGTTTGAGAAAGGGATTGTGGGCAGCTCAGTCTGGATTAAAAAAAATTCAAGGAATGACTGATAACAGCTCCCATGAGAACTGCACAGTTGGGCTGGGCAGGAAGAGAGGTGTTAGAGCCAGGCTGGCATGGAGAACAGGACTTTCAAAAGGTGAGTTTCCCACAAAGGGGCTGGTCCCATGGCTGCCAACCTGAGCTTAACTCCCAGGGGGTGAGAGAGAAGGAGAAGACCCTCAGGAAGGTGTACCAACCTCATCTAGTAGCTATAATCCCTCTTTGCCTGTGGTTCCTGAGCTGAGGAGAGAAATCCTAAATCCTAAGTCATTAAGTTGTGCTGCAAATACTGGTCAGCTGAAACCAAACTCCAGCCATGAACCGGAAATGTGCCTCATCTTGTGGAGGAAAGTCCTGCTCCATGACTGACCTATTAGCCATCTCTTCCTGAAGCAGGTGGTGACTGAGAAGTCCGTGCCTGCTTCCTGAGGACTGCTCCGCCATGCAGTGACTGATGAGGCTCCGGGTCCTTTGAGGCACCCACAAATCCTGCCACGCCTTCCAGCCTGGCATTTGCGCTCCCAGTCTGTATCAGCAACTGGCACCCTGCGATGGAATGATCATGATACACCCGAGAAATTTAACTTTGCAAGTGACGTCCTGGACTACTGGACTCAAATGGAGAAGGTGAGGAGGCAGCTGTGATGGGGGGTGGGGATAGGCGAGATCTCTCTGGCTTATCTTGTTCATTGGAGGCTGAAGGGCACAGACCCGATACAGCATCTGCCTCAACTTACCAGTGTCATGGGAAAAGTTTATGTTTTGGGGTTCAATTCTCAATTCTCATCCTGGCCACTTCCGCACTTCTCTGGACCTCAGTGGTTTTATCTGTGAAATGGGGACAATCTCCCTTAAGGAACATGACAGCAGGTAAAAGTATCTGGTACAGTCAGATAATTGTGACCAAATGCAAAGTTCTAACTACAAGGTCAGCAACCTGATGTTCATCTGAATTCTGACCTTCCACTAATGGGACTGTGAGCCTCAATGGAATTCATCTCATCAAACTTGGGCTCAACTTCAGGCTGCACAGAGGGAAGGGACAGGACCCCTGCCGGTGCGCCTGCACACCTGACAGGTAGAGCTCAGACAGCCGTGCTCCAGGGAGGAGAGGAAGGACAGCTGCAGGCCTCGCTACCAAAGTCGAGTGGGGTGTGGCATTGGGGTCTGTCCAGAGAAACCAGTCCCTCAGCCTCTGGAGTTTACAGGTCTCTTCAGAAGAAACCAAGTGCTTGAAACTGAAGGGGGAGCAGTGATGTCTTCCCCAGGGGATGGGGTGGACAATGGGTGGTGTTCCAGCTACTAAGTCCCAGCTGATGATGATCACAGTGTGAAAAGTTGTCCAACATTATCTTTGTAGAAAGAGAGACTGCACCGGCAATGCAGTCTGAGAGTTGATGGAAATTTTAAGTTTCCCATGAATTTAACATATGCATTCACATGCTAGTGTTCAAGGCCTATATGCCTTTCATGGGGCTTCTTCCTCCTTTCTCTGAGTTTTCATTATAACTCCCAGGAAAATAGAGCCTTGGTTACAAAGAGCACTTTTATGATCCACATTTCCCAGATGAGAATTCTGAGGATCCGAGTTTTTCATAACCTACAGAAATTACATGCCTAAGTAGAGGAGCAGAATTTGGGTCCAGGTTGTCGAGTTCTAAAAATATATTTTTTAAACTTGTTCTCATGATCTGGTGATGGCAAATCTTTTCCTTCAGACTATAAATTGACTTCCATTACTGCCCAGACCAAACATCTGATGAAGACCTTTGGGACCGTGAGATGGGCTGGAGAGGGAGGAGGTAGAGAGGAGGGAAGGAGCCATCACTTTATTTTCACATTTATCTTCATGAAATTCTTATTCATCAGTTCATGCATCCACTCATGGAGCTACCCACCACGTAAATAGGGTTCCCCCATGAAATACCTGTTCTTGTTGGGTTTTATATCATTGTTATCAGTCACTGCCAAGTCATCCATATCTCCCAATGTCCCCCCAGCACCCTCATTCCATTAATTTTAATTCTCACAACACTTCTGATCTGTTTCACTTTTCTAATTGCCTAAACCATGATCAGTATCTCTCTAGTGATGTGTGGTGTCTTACACCTAGAAGTTTCTCAACAAACATTTGTGGAATAAATTAATTTTGAAACCTGCCTTACAATCCATAGATCTTGGTGCTCCTCCTACTAAAGACTGCAGAGGGCACGCCTCTGGGGTCCACTCAGCTCCCTGAACCTCCCTTAAAACTTAAAAGTCTTAAGTTAGAAATCCAACATTTTTATGTGTCTCTCTCTTGATTGTGTGTGTGTGTGTTTGTGTGTGTGCACGCGCTTAAAAAATCCTATATAATAAAAGGCTAATATGCAAATCGACTGAACTGATGAGCACTGACCACCAGGGGGCAGACACTCATTGCAGGAGCCGCCTCCTGGTGGTAGTCAGTGCACTCCCACAGGTAGAGTGCCACTCAGCCATAAGCCAGGCTTATGGCTGGTGAGCGCAGTGGCGGTGGTGGGAGCCTCTCCTGCCTCTGTGACAGTGCTAAGAGTTGATGGAATTTTTAAGTTTCCAATGAATTTAACATATGCATTCACGTGCTAGTATTCAAGGCCTATATGCCTTTCATGGGGCTTCTTCCTCCTTTCTCTGAGTTTTCATTATAACTCCCAGTTTTCATTATAACCACACTGGCCAGGGCTGTTCATTTCTTTCTACTGCTGAGTAAGGATGTCTGATTGCTGGCTTAGGCCTGCTCCCTGGGGTTAGAGGGCCTAAGCCATCAGTCAGACATCCCCTGAGGGATCCTGGACTGCCAGAGGGCACAGGCTGGGCTGAGAGGACCTCCTCACACCCCCGAGTGCACGAATTTCATGCACTGGCCCTCTAGTTCATTATAAAACAAAAGAAAGTGCTTTGTCACCTTGGCTAGGTAGCTTAGTTGGTTAGAGCAGCGTCCCAATATGCCAAGATTGTGAGTTTGATTTCTGGTCAACCAATGAATGCATAAATAAATGGAAGAACAAATCAATGTTTCTCTCTCTCACTTTCTCTCTATATAAAATGAATCAATAAATAAAAATTTTAAAGAATACAAGGCAAACCTTTTCTACATGCAATAAACTCACATGTGTGGAGGTTTTGTTTGTATTATTGTGACTTGGATGTCTTTATTTATCCTCACCCAAGGATATTTTTCCCCATTGATCTTTTAGAGAGAGGGGAAGGGAGGAAGAGGAAGAGGAGAGTTAGAGAAACATTGATGTGAGAGAGACACATCCATTGGTTGCCCTGACAGGGTTTGGAAATGAACCTACAACTGAGGTTCGTGCCCTTGGCTGGAAATCTAACTCTAGACCCTTCAGTCCACAGGCCTACGTTCTAACAACTGAGCCAAACCTGTTGGGGCTTTATATTTTTTTTAATTAAAAATTGTTTTCAATTACAATTGACATACAATATTATATTCATAGGTTAAATAAATGTCTAATCATTAGGTTGTACACCTGCAACTGAGCTCTAGACTACTCCTATCACCCCAAAAGCTTTCTTTTGTCCTTTCTCAGCCAATCCCCTCCCACTCCCACCCTGGGCCCCAGGCAACCACTGACCTACTCTTGCACCCTTTTGTGTCTGGTTTATTTTACTAAGTGTAAGTTTGTGCCTTTTTTTCTTTTCTTTCTTTTTTTTTTTTTTTTTTTTTTTTTTGAGAGAGAGTGGGAGGGGGAGGGAGAAAGAGAGAAACATGGACACGTGAGAGACACATCCATGAGTTGGTATCTGACCGGGATTGAACCTGCAACCCTGGTTCTTGCCCTTAACCAGAAATCAAACCCGGAACCCTTTGGTGCAAGGGCAGACACTCTAACCGCACTGGCCAGGGCTGTTCATTTCTTTCTACTGCTGAGTCACTTACTCAGTGTTTTATCTTTTAAAACAATTTCTCAATATCCCTTGGTTTCAGATCTCACCCCTTAACATTTTAAATTTCAAATCTAGTTTAAGGGTTGTATTTTATCTTCTCAAAAACTTTATGTCAATATCACATTATCAAATTAATCTTTAGCACAAAAATACATAACTACTAAAATGATATCTTCAAGGTGTAGGAGTTAGGATCTAACACAGTCTGAATTCTGAGCAACAATTGTTTTCTACCTTAATATACCACCTTTTCCATCATTATTAAAATCCTGCAGAAATCTTCTATACTCAAATAGGCTCCCTATCTATAAGCAGTGCACAACTTGTCATCAATACTTATTAATATTCTTTAACCTGTAGGGCAAGAATTGTTTTTACAGCACTGATTTTTTTAAAGCTGTAGAGACACACATGTATATGCACATATATTAATCTTATCTCAGATGAGATACATTCTTTGGTTCCAATCATCTGAGTCAAAGAATCATGTTTGTGCATCTGTCAGGGGAAAATTGCTGGAAAAATATACACTAAACCGTTTCAGTGCTAACATTCAGGGAGTAAAAATGTGATGAGAAATTTGAAGAAATCCTTTTGTTTATAAGAACCTTTCTGCTCATCAGTTTCTGTATTGCCTGAATTTCTGCTCTGAACATGTTTTGTTTTGAGAATAAGAAATCTTTTTTTTTTTAAATCATGTTCATTATGGAAAATTTGGGGGGGAAAAGACGGGTGAGTTAAACAAGAAAATTGGCCATAAATATTTAAACCATTTACATATGGGCACATATGTGTGCCTTGTTTTCCGTGGTATCCTTGTGGTCTAAGAACTGTGCCTAAGAAATAATAAGATCTTAGTAATATTGAATGAATAAATGAATAATTATTATTAAATTTGAATTATAATGTAAATATGGTTTTGCTTATGTAAGTTGATATATTGTTAGCATTTTATTGCAAAAAAAATGGTTCTATTAATTCTGTAATTTTGTAGACAGCATATAGTAAGATCTTGCCAATCTTTGTCTTTGGGAAAGTTAGTTCTCTTACCTTTAAAGCAATTACTAATAGGGAAGGACTTACTACTGCCATTTTGTTAATTGTTTTCTTGATAACATAGCTTTTATTTTTGTCCCTCATTTCCTCTTATACAACTTTCTTTTGTGTTTGGTTGATTATTTTTGCAGTGATATGTTTTGATTCTCTTCTCATTTCCTTCTGTGTATATTCTGTGAATTGTGTATATTACATATAAGGTCTTAAAGTTATAGAAATCTATTTTAAACTAATAACTTAACTTCAATTGCTTATAAAACCCTATTTCTAGATGAATTTGAATAATAATAAGAATTATAAAGATATATAAAAAAGAAAAAAGAGATATCCAAAATATAGAAAGGACTCAAACTCAATAAATAAGAAACAACCCACTTAGAAAATTGGCAAAAGATTCTGAACAGATATATCATTTGAGAGTCACACAGAAAGCAAACAAGCCTACAAAGATACTCAACATTACTTTTTATTAGGGAATTTATAAATAAATGAATAAATAAATAAATTCCTTTCCAGCTACATCTCATTCCCCACTGAATGTTGCCAACAAGTTTCACTCTTTTCCTTCTGTCCCAGAGAGGGGCTGGGGACCCAGCCACACCTCCTCCCAAGCCTGGAACACCAAATCAGAGAAGGGGGATGGCAAAAGTGAGCACAAAGGCGACCTGCCCTACCATTCTGAGCATGGCTTTAGCTGTGTGGCCATTTGTTGGTTGCTACAGATCCTTGACTGTTTGAAAAGGACCAACAAAGCCATTTTAGTCTGTTTACTTGATATTTCTCTGAAGAAATAGGGGCCTGGACCTTCCCAGTCTGCTTCTTACGAATTTCACAGTTAGAGGTAACTTAATTTTAAAATTAATATCCCCAAATATTCAGAGCCTAAATTAGTCTCTTTTATTGTGTAGCAATTATGATAATAGTCATATTTATTGAGTACCTACTGTTATATACACTTTACTCATTAAATAACTCATTTAGACTTTATGACCTTCTAGGTAATATTGTCCCCACTTTGTAGATAAGAATGCTGGAGCACAAAGAGAACACACTGTCTACATGGAACTAAGACACGTGGGGATGGAGCTTTAAGTCTTCAATTGGAGACATGAAGCTATTCATGGTTTTATATGACTTGAGAGGAGACGGCTACAGTAGATCAAAAGAAGTTGGCTGGATCATACACTAACTTTACTTGGCTGTTTAAATGATTTAAAATGAGGCCTCAGGCCTTAGCCTGTTTGGCTTAGTGCATAAAGTGTTGGCCTATGGACCAAAGGGTCCCAAGTTTGAGTCTGGTCAAGGGCATGTACCTTGATTGCAGGCTCTTCCCCAGCCTGGGCACTGGTCAGGGCACATACAGGAGGCAACCAATGGATGCGTTTCTCTCACATCAATATTTTTCTCGGTCTTTCCCTTCCTCTTCCAGTCTCTCTAAAAATCCTTGAATGAGGATTAAAAAATAATAATAATAAATTAAAATAAAATGGGGTCTTAGTTCCTGAGCTATGCTCACACTGGAATGCGCCTATGACAGTGGATTGGGGGAATAAGTGCCCTTTTCCTCTGCAGCAGGAAGTAACACATGGTGTATGATCTTGACAAGGAAGGCAAAAGAAGCCCCAACCCAGCCCTGTGGTGGGTGAACAGCCAAGGAGACGAAGTGGAGTTTCAGAGAGCTGACAGACTTCACCAATGTCTTCACACAGACCTGTGGCCTGCAGCGAGGAGACCTTCTCGCCTTGATTCTGCCTCGAGTGCCTGAGTGGTGGCTGGTGACCATAGGCTGCATCCGAACAGGTCAGTGACTCAGAGAGACCCGTAGACACCTTAGGGATGTCCTAGAGCCAACTGGATCAGGAACAGTAGGTGCTTTCTCTTCCCCTACATTCTTTCTTCTTCAGTCTTTCTCTTTCTCAGACTCCCTCACATATCTTTACCCCGTATCCCTCTCTCTCTCCCTCACCCTTACATACACTCAAACACAATGTCACACACACACACACACACACACACACACACACACACATACTCTTGCACAGTCTCAGACATTATTACTTTTTTGAAATTCATAAATGGTTAACCTTTGCCATATTGGAGCCTCCCACTGAGTTAGTGAAGAGTCAGTTGCAGACATTGTGACACCCCTAAATACCATGTAAATACCCATAAATTCTGGATCCCAGACATTTCCTTCACATCACCACAGCAGTCTTACCAAACAAGAAGTCTAACATTGGTACAATATATGTTCCATGATAGTTATCCATAGTCAACATTCCCCAATTACCTTAATAATGTCCTTCACAGCCATTTCTTTCTTTAAGACCAAAATCCAATTGAGATTCATGCATTGCATTTAGTTGTCATGTCTTCTCCGTCTCCTTTAACCTAAAAGGGTTCTGTAGCCTTTTCCACATGGCAATGACATTTTGAAGTGTCTAAGCCAGTTGCTTTGCAGGCGGTGCGCCCAAATGTGTATTTCTGACTCTTGCTTCATGATTATATTCATCTTAAAACATCTTAGCAGGAGTGCCGGGAGGACAGTGTTGTGTCTTTGTTGTTGCATCACATGAGGGGTCTTTGCAATTGTTTTGTCTTCCATCATGATACTGTTTATCTCGTTAGAAGGGTGGTATTCAACTGTGTCAAGGCATCTTTTCTCTTCCTGACCAGTAAGAAGTCTGTGGGGTGACACTTATGAGACTAGTGACTATCCTGCTCCCCTACTGTCTTTCACCCCATGGTTTAAGTGTCCACTGATGATTCTTGACTGAGTTGAATATTATTATGGTGGTTTTACATGAGGATTTTCTGTTTATATCACCCCCTCTACATTCATTAGTTAGTATTCTTCTGTAGAGATTTTCCTTTCCCTTTTAATTGCTTATTTATCTATCATCTATCTATCTATCTATCTACCTACCTATCTAGCTATCCAATTTAGACTCAGAATGGAACTCTTGGATTTTTTTAAATCAGTTGAATCACATGTTCACACAACAGTCTGTTCATGCTCTTGCTTATATATTCTCTCTCTCTTTTTTCCTCATAAAATAGTTGATTAATCCATCTAGTTCCTGTGGAATCAAACGTTAATAGCAACAGCAGAGGGAGCATAAAGAAACCATGTGACCTGTAGAGCTAAGCCATGGCCCATGAGAAACCCAAGACGTGAGCTGAGCCCTCTGGAAACAGCATAACTAAAGAGGAGTAGAAGCAGAGAAAGGGAATTCCAAGAACGGGAATGGCACATGCAAAGGCTTAGAGTCAGGAGCTGCCTATGTGAATGGCCATTTTGAAATAGAGAATAGAGGTGTGGGAGAGAAAGGTGGAGCGTGGGCAGCATCTTCAGTGTCAGAATGGGGAGCGTGGTGTTTTTCTGGAGAGAGGACACAGGTGTCAGTGAAGAGAAGTGAAGGTGAACATGGTGGGCAGGCAGGCTAAATGCCATCTCAGAAGTGATTAAGGAAAATTGAGTTTATTTAAGGAAATCGGGATGGAGGGTGGGACACCCAAAGGGAAGGGCTGCACAGAGCCTAGTCAAGGGGATGATGGAGCACCCAGGAGCAGGAGTTTCATCCTTATATGCTGTCACAGTGGGACTCTCTTGTCATCAGTGGGTTTGGGGGCTGAGCTGGTGGGCCTGGAATGGGGATGGAATGCAGATGTGCCATCCGTGTCTTCAGGACAATTTCACTTCCTTATATGGTCTGATTCCCTGTGTCCAGCAAGCATTTCCTGGTCTTTGTTCTCCTGTGGCGGGAAGCTTACAAATGGCCGTCAAGGATTTTATTGCCTTCTAGTCCTAACAACAGTAAGTGTGGGGAGAAAATCAATGCTCTGTGGAACTTACACAGATTATATGGAAGTTCCAGGGCAAAACATCTGGTGGGGAGATTAGAATCCAATAGGTGCACAAATACTTGAACTAATTGTTGGTGAAAGCAGATGGAAGGGAGGGTAGGAAAGTTCAAGGGACAAAGTGGTTAATTTGGACGTGAGGGATGAAGGAAAGAAGGGATTCCCAATGATACAGGGATGAGAGAAGGGGGTGGGGGCTGGGATGCAGCTATTCCTGATGTCAGAGACCAAGTCCTCCTTGCATCTGTGCTCCCAGGTCCCATGTAAACTCCTGCAAGATAGAATCCACCTGTCTACTGGCTGCACCCATCTAGAGTAGAAATGTTTAGGGCAAGCGTTTCAAATTTTAATGTGCATGTGAATCATTTGGAGGTCCTGTTAAAAGGCAGGTTCTGGTCCTGCCACCTTGGTTCAGTGGTTGCACATTGACCTATGAAGCAGGAGGTCATGGTTCAATTCCCAGTTTGGGCACATGCCTGGGTTGCAGACTAGGTCCCCAGCGTGGAGGTGTGCAGGAGGCAGCCAATCAATGATTCTCTGTCATCACTGATGTTTCTGTCTCTCTCTCCCTCTCCCTTCCTCTCTGCAATCAATGAAAATGTATTTTAAACAAAATTTTTAAAAATGCAGGTTCTGATTCAGTAGGTTTGGGTGTGGCGTGGTGGTGCTGACACTGAGGGTCTTTGTGTAGCAATAGATTAGTGGATTTCTATGCAGATTGGCCAGGCCTGAAGTCCGTGGTTGTGAAAGAGGAAATGAAAAGAACAATTTCTTTCTCATCCCCAGGGATTATCTTCATGCCGGGGACAATCCAGATGAAGGCCAAGGACATTCTCTACCGACTGAAGGAGTCTAATGCCAAGAGCATCGAGACCACAGATGCCCTTGCCCCGGAGGTGGACTCTGTGGCTTCTAAGTGTCCCGCTCTGAAAATCAAGCTCCTGGTGTCTGACCACAGCCGTGAGGGGTGGCTGGACTTCCGATCTCTGATTAAGTGAGTTTCGGGTCTGATGGAGGTGCTCTCTGAGGAACGGTGGGAGAAGGCCATCCACACCCAAGCGCTGTAGACAGACAGCCAGTGGTAGGAAGCTCACCAGGCCTGGCTCCAGAAACCTCTTTCCAACTATGTCCCTGACCTGCTGTGTGATCCTGGGCTACTTCCTTCCCCTCTCTGTGCCAAGGTTGCTTTATCTGTAATATCAGGACATTGCCCTTCTATGCTTCTCTCCCTAAAGTTTGATCACCCTTGGGATGTGAAAGGAGGTGTAACGTCAGAGGATTTCTGTTTCAAGCTTCTTGTAAGTGGGAGTCTAAAAGACTATTCACATATAAATATAAATACATCTATGTGAATAAGTTGAATGAGAGGTTAAAATGGATCCTTAAGGTGAAATTTGAGACTGGAAGAAAAAATGAGGCTGTGACTGGCAGAGGGTTTTTGGGGCAAACATCTCCCGGGGTCTGTGTGCCCTTAGAAAGTTAGGGAAATGTCAGAAAGACCCTCCACCTCCAATCCTTTACTTCTGTGAGCCTTCAGGTGTTTTTTACATTGTCCACCTAAGAAACGCCCAGACCTGCAGGAAAATTTTTTTTTTTTATTTTGAAGATTTTATTTTGCTGAATGCATTTTTTAAATAAATCTTTATTGTTCAGATTACAGGTGTTCCTCTTTTTGTTTTCCCCCTATAGCTCCCCTCCACCTGATTCCCCACCCCACCCTACTCCATGCCCTTACCCCCTGCCACTGTCTTCATCCATAGGAGTAAGATTTTTGTCCAATCTCTTCCCGCACCACTCACACCCGCTTCCCCCTGAGAATTGTCAGTCCACTCCCTTTCTATGTTCCTGATTCTGTTATCTTCACCAGTCCATTCTGTTCTTCAGATTTTTTATTTACTTGATTTTTAGATTCACTTGTTGGTAGGTATGTATTTGATGTCATTTTGTTGTTCATAATTTTTATCTTTACCTTTTTCTTCTTCTTCCTCTGCTTAAAGAATACCCTTCAGCACTTCATGTAATCCTGGTTCGGTGGCGATGAACTCCTTTAGCTTTTTCTTGTCTGTGAAGCTCTTTATCTGACCTTCAACTCTGAATAATAGCTTTGCTGGGTAGAGCAATCTTGGTTGCAGGTTCTTGCTGTTCATCACTTTGAATATTTCTTGCCACTCCCTTCTGGCCTGCATAGTTTTTGCTGAGAAATCAGCTGACAGTCGTATGGGTACTCCCTTGTAGGTAACCAACCGTTCTTCTCTTGCTGCTTTCACGATTCTCTCTTTGTGTTTTGCCCTTGGAATTTTAATTATGATGTGTCTTGGTGTGGCCTTCTTTGGATTCCTCTTGTATGGGGTTCTGTGCGCTTCCTGGACTTGTAAGTCTATTTCTTTCACCAGGTAGGGAAAGTTTTCTGTCATTATTTCTTCTAATAGGTTTTCAATATTTTGCTCTCTCTCTTCTTCTGGCACCCCAAAAATTCGGATGTTGGTATGCTTGAAGTTGTCCCAGAGGCTCCTTACACTATCTTCATATTTTTGGATTCTTTTTTTTTGTTTGTTTTTCTGGTTGGGTGTTTTTTGTTTCCTCATATTTCAGATCTTTGGTTTGATTCTTGGGGTACGTTGATCTACAGTTGAGTTTCTGTATATTCTTTATTTTAGACAGTGTATGCTTCATTTCTGATTGGTCCTTTTCCATTTTTTTGGCATTCTCATTAAGGTCTTTGAAGGTCTCACTAAGCTCCTCAGAAGTGTCATCAAGTTTCTCGGTGGTTTTTAGA
The DNA here is from genome assembly GCA_026230045.1 of Corynorhinus townsendii. Taxonomy (NCBI): domain Eukaryota; kingdom Metazoa; phylum Chordata; class Mammalia; order Chiroptera; family Vespertilionidae; genus Corynorhinus; species Corynorhinus townsendii. The sequence continues at coordinate 62,655,664 of JAPDVU010000009.1, forward strand.
AGATTCTTGAGTAACCTTATAAATGTGGTTCTGAACTCTATGTCGTCCAGTAGTTTGCTTTCCTCCATTTCTTTCATTCGTGATATGTTTCTTTGTCTCCGCATTTTGGCTGCTTCCCTGTGTTGATGGAGTGGCTTTGTGTGGTAGGTGACTTATAGGGGGCAGTAGCTCAGCCTCCCCAATCACCTGATGTGGATGCTTTTGGTACACCCCTTTGTGGGCTGAGTGCAAAGTCTTGGTGCAGTTAAGCCTTAATTGGTGTTGGTACGCTGGGAGGAATTGACCTCCAGGCCAATCGGCTGTGAGGACTCGCTGTGTCTATAATGGAAGAACTGCTGTGCTGGAGACACGCTTATGGTGGGGCTTGTTTCAGTGGGGCTTTGGTGCTCGCTGAGTCTGCCTCTTGAATGTGTCACTTATGGATGTGAGGAGTTGAAATCTGGTTTCTCACACTGACCACTACGTGTACTGGCTTCTGGATCTCCAATGGGGTGCAGGTCAGCTATTGTCTGAGTCCACCCAGCAGGAGCTACAGCAAGAGCTACAGTTTTCTCCTCTTTGCTTGGGGTTTGGAGGTTTGGAGCTGTCTGACCCAGGCTGCAAGTTTGTTAGGTTAAGCTGCGATAGGGCAGGGCTTTTCTTATGCTAAAGCTGCTGCTTGGAGCTTGGGTGGGTTTGTAGGTTGTGTGGGGCGGGGTCTCAGGGCGTCACTAGGCTAGGGCGTGGCAAAGAGCGATGGCTGCTAGTTAGCTGGCTTTGTGTTTTCGACTGTGTCCTGTGCCCCAGCGCAGTAAACAATTATTCCTGCGTGAAGCTCTGCAAGCAAAGCCCCCCTCACTTTCCTACCCGGTGGCAGACAGTCCAGCTTCTCCCCGTAGGAGTTTGGGTCCCCCGTGTCTCCCCAGAGACTGGATTTCAGAGTGATCGGGGGCATGTCTCCCTTGGGGTTGAAAAAAGCAATGCCTGCCGCCAGTCCGGATCACGCACCTCCATAGCTCAGCTTTTCAGCGCTCGTGCACATCTCAATGCTCTTTTTTCTTTCCTTCTAGTTGTAGAACTTCCACTCAGCCAGCTTTCCCGTGGTTCTGGGTGATAGACATTTTGTCTTTCAGTTGTAGTTTTGAAGTTGTGCGAGGGAGCAGTTTAGGTGTTTATCTACGCCACCATCTTGGATTCTCGCTGAATGCATTTTTTAAAATCCACCTGCAGGAAATTTTTATGAGTTTATTTGAGCCAAACTGACAACATGTTCTGGGGAGCAAAACCTCAAATGCTCTGGAGGAAAACCTTTTTGTAGCTTCTCTCATGCATTTGAAATTCAGGAAGGGACTCAAGAAAGACTGAGGTGGGAGAAAGCCAGGTGGGGATGGGATTGCTGGATAGTTAAGATTCTGTGCTCTCTTGGGGGGTCACGCTCTCTTGAGGGGTCACACCCCTTTCAAGAGATATTACTTTCTGTATTTCAAGGGCGTGTTAACCTAGATGCACAAGAACAATGGACAGGCTTGCTTAAGGCAAAGATAACCCTTTCACCAGAGAAGTTCTGTGTCAGGGGCCTGACTCCCGCCATGCCCTGCCCGGGCAGGGATTTATGATCAGATCACCTGTGAGCTTAGTTCACAGAGCCCCTGTTCCACCCACAGCTCAAACCTTGCTGGGTGTCTTTTCTTTGTCACTGTTATTTTTCTGAGGTAACATTTCTTTATAACATATAAGTTGCACTGGGTTTGTTTTCTTGAAGGAACCCTTCTGTTTTTAAAGTAAAATGTTATTCAACTGCAAAAGGCAAACACAGAGATGTCACACCTTGTGTTGGACTCTAAGGTCTGGAGTTGGGGTTCTCCCTCCAGGAAGTGTGCCCTGACCTCCCCCTGTGCTACCTTTGCCTCTCTCTCTCCTCAATGCCAAGGGCCATTCTTCTGTCCAAACTTATTTCCTGAGCTAATGCAGCCCCGCTGGTTCACTTCCACTACCTCTTTGACATCTAGGTAGATTTTCTTTTATAATTTGAATAAACAAGTAAAGTCAGAGGTTAAACAAAAATCAAACAAAAAACTTAAATAAGTAATACTGTTGTCCGGCCCTCATGGCTCAGTGTTTGAGCGTCAACCTATGAAGCAGAAGGTAAAAGTTCCATTCCTAGTCAGGGCACATGCCCAAGATGCAGGCTCAATCCAAGGTGGGGCGATTGTCTCTCTCATCATTGATGTTTCCACCTCTCTCTACCTCTCCCTTCCTCTCAGAAATCAATAAAACATATTTTAAAACATAGTACTGTTGAAAAATCCCTTAAATTGCCCAGAGTCAAGACTGTACATTTCTCAGCAAGAGTCAATGTTCCCTCTAGCATTTGGATGATCTGCAGTTTATTTCATCAACACAGGAAGCTCACAAACCAAATCATTGTATGCGTCCAATCATCACAGGCCCTGGAGACTGAGTGTAGAAGTTCCCAGGAATCAAGGCCCACTGATTCTTTCTTCTTTCACTCTCACTCTCCCTTGCTTTCTCTGCTCCTTCCCCCTCCCCCACTTATCACCAAGGTTATGGAGTGAAATTCCTGTAAAGTTAGTTTGTATGAAAGCAAGCTTAGCAGTGTGAGGAAGAGGACAGTCTATGCATCACACCTGGTTTGAACCTGGCTCTGCCATTGCTGGATGTATGTCTTCAGGCAGGTTACCTGACCTCTCTGAGTCTTAGTTTCCTCATCCACAAAGGGAGCATGACAAGTTGGGCATAGTCACCTCTTAGGATTGCTCTGAAGATTGAATGAGTTCTTATTTGTAAGTCATTTACTAGTAGAGCATTTTCGGAAACAGTAAGTTCTATTTCAATGTTTGATAAATTATAAAACACTGGGCTGTGTTTTCCCCATTTTTTAAATGAAGAAATGTCAGTGCTCTTACCCAGGTCACCCCTAAACTCTGTTTGATGCTTCAGACCTGGAGACCAGTTTTTCCTCCAGTGTTGCTAAACCCCAGTTTTCTACACTGGCCAGGTAGCTCAGTTGGATAGAGTGCCAAGGTTGTGGGTTTGACCCCTGGTCAGGGCACATTCAAGAATTAACCAATGAATGCATAAATAAGTGGAAGAGCAAATTCATGTTTCTCTCTCTCTCTCTCTCTCTCCCCCCCTCCCTCTTTCTCTCTCAAAAATCTATATAAGCAAACCAGATTTCTGACTTTGAGCCCCACGTAGTTTCTTTTTCTTACCCTGAGGGTGGAGCCAGGAGATATGACTTCTCTCCTTTTCTGTTCAATCCCTTTGTAGATCAGCATCCCCAGATCACACCTGCATTAAGTCAAAGACCACGGACCCAATGGTCATCTTCTTCACCAGTGGCACCACCAGCTTCCCCAAGATGGCAAAACACAGCCATGGACTTTCCTTGTGACACTCCTTCCCTTCATGGTAGGAAAGAGGGCACCAACTTAGAGGCTGGATCACACTCTGAGGCAAGGTCTGTGTGTGTGTGTGTTGGGAAAGGTGTTCTTAGTAGAACCGAGTCCATCCTGCTTCTCCCCCTGCCCCCTTTGGTTCAGACCACTGAGTGTCTCAGAGACAAAGGTCTGGACTTCTAAGTGTGTGCTGACAGAAGCGTCCCAATGACAAGGGGGTCCTGCCTGAGCACCTTCACAGGTGTGGAGGGAACGTGAGTGGAGGCAGCAGGCATTCTGCAAGCTGCACAAATGGCAAGCCATGTGTCTTTGTCACTGGTTCCAGGTTTGGTGGGAGGAGGACAGAAAGTTCTAGCTATGTGGTCTGTACAGATATGGAGGTTGAGTTTCCCAATCATGAACCATTATGGCGAAGTAATACCTGGAACCAAGCCACTGCCATTAACCTAAAATAAATAAGTGTAGTGGCTGAAGACATAGCCTTGGGTTATCCATGTAATCAATTTTAAACCAAACGTCTCTTCCCTCCTACTTCCTCATCCCCAACTAGTAATATTCTGTGAGGAAGTATGGGACTTGGTTGGAAAGTCTGTAAGGAGGATTTTCCAAAAGGTCGAGTGCCTCTGGGAGACCTTGCCAAAAGCGATAGACCCTACTTTGACTTTTCCAAACCAGTCTGATCCCCTCAGTGTTTTCCCGGAATATCTATGTTTAGTCTTTAAGACCAGACCTTGAAGAAGCATGTGCTTTCTCAAGGATATTTACCCTGATGATTGTATCTAGAGGTTAGTTTTAGTTCAATCTTTTTGTTACAATAACAGGGACAGTGCAGGCATTGGGGTCTGTTTTGGTTCCTAAAGCCTACCAAGCCCCTTAGCCTTCTCTTTCACAGAAACGTGTGTCAACGAAATCTATCCATCCCTCTCTCAGGGTCTGCTGGTCAGCCCCGCCAAGGTTCTATGTGTTTTGTACCTTATTAAGCAGACCAGGGGGCAGAGAAGGTGTCTTGTGGACAGTGGGCATCAGTGCTAATGATATCACTTGATCAGCAAAACCCTGGAGGAATAGGGGTGGAAAGAAGGGGAGAGTTTATGTGTAGTCAGAATAACACAAGCAAAGGCACAAAGATATAAAAGGTAGCATTCATAGCCCAGCTGTCATGGCTCAATGATTGAGCATCAACCTATGAACTTGGCTCAATGCCAGGTCAGGGCATGTGCCCAGGTTTTGCCTCTATCCCTGGTGTGGGGCATGCAAGAGGCAGTCAATCAATGATTCTCTTCACCACTGATGTTTCTATCTCTTTCTCTGAAATCAAAAAAAATATATTTTAAAAAGTAGCACTCATAAAACTACAGAGATTGGAGAGGAGCTGCTGCTCAGGGTGTCAGGGAGGCACAGATGGGATGAGCTGAGAAAGTGAGTGGGACCCAGAGCACACAGGGTCGTGATGACTTTGGTGTAGAGATTGGAAAACTGTGGGCGGTATTGAAAGGTTGTGAACAAGGGAGAGACCTAATCAAATTTGTATTTTGAAAAGATCATGGTGGCTGCAGGATGGAGAATGTCTGGGAAAAAGAATAGATTTAGAAAGACCTGTTAGAGGGTCTTAGAATACTTTTGGTGCAAGATGGTGGTGGCTTGGACAAGGTGCTGGGACATGGAGGAAGTTAAGAAGTCTGAGATTTTAGCAGATAGAATGGGAAGGAGTGCTGGCTAGATGTGGGAGGTCGGAGGGGCTGGAGAGTCAAGGTGGACTCCCAAGTGTTGAGCTTGGACAGTAATGATGTTCACTGAAACACAGAGAGCACTGGAGAAGCATTAGTCCAGGGAGGCAGGAGAGATTAGCATGCTCTGGGTTTGAGATACCTAAGAGACATCCCAGGAGAGATGTCCAGTGGGCAGAGGTCCCTCGCTTGTAATTTACTGTGAGTGTGCCACAGCCAGAAGAGAGCCGGGAAAAGGGAGTGTGAATGGCTCTCCAGGCCCCGCCCTACTAATAGAAGAGCTCTTCAACGTCATCGCTCCTCGTGGGTGAGTTGAGTTTTTCTCAAGGAGTTCTGCACACAGAGGTCCCACAGAAGCAGTAAGAGTAGGTGGAGAAATGCTTCAGACCTAGCTGAGTAGCCACTGGATTCAATTTTTTATCTACCAGCTGTATCTGTTATTTATTTATATATTTTTGTTAATCCTCACCAGAGGATATTTTTTCCCTGTTGATTATTTTTATTTTTTTTAATGACAGACAGTGCAGGACTCAAAACTGCACTTTTAAAAATTACATTTAATTGGTTTCAGAGAGGAAGGGAGAGGGGAAAAAAGATAGAAACATCAATGACTAGATATCATTGCCATAACCCAGGCGAGTGCCTTGACCGGGAATGCAACTGCGGTTACAAAGCTCAGGCCACTGTATTTTGGAGTCAGCAGGAAATTACTGCAGCTGAAGGTGACTGATGTCTTCTGGTGCCTGTCAGATCCAGGCTGGATTGTGGCTATCATTGGGACCCTGTTTGAACCATGGACAGCAGGGTCTACAGTCTTCATTCAACATCTGCCCCAGTTTGACCCTAAGGTCATTGTGGAGGTAAGAGGACTAATGTGTCAGTGTCAACAAACTCCAGGAGAAACTCATGTTTCAGGCTCAAAAGCTGGCCGCTGTGGAGAATAAGTGTATAGAACAAAGCAGCCCATTAGGGTGATATAACCTGGGCTCTGGGGGTCTCAAAATGTGAGGCGATGAATCAGTCAGTGAACCACCCAGAATACACATTTTGAGAAATTAAAGCAACCAGCACAATCTCAGGTCTCCTGGCTCCTCCAGGGCCAGGTAGCTGGTGTGTGTGTGAATTGATTGAAGTGTTTAAAAACAGTGCCCTTAGAATATGATGGTTCTAGTTCCTTCTCATACCTTTAACATTTGTTAGTGGTAACCTTACGTCTCTGGGCTCAGTCTCCTCACCTGTCAGATGGAGTTTTAATAATTACGACCTCATAAGATTGTTGGGAATATTGAGATGATACAGGCAAAGTGTGTAAAGTGCTTAGCCCTCAGGCCTGCACCTGAAAACACTCAGGAACTGGCATCAGTTGCTCTTATTGTTACGCATACATCATGGTGACGATTGAAGTTGCCTCCATAAACCCTTTCAAATGACTTCCCTGCACCTGACCATGCTGTTTGTGTCTGCACTCATTGCACCCTGGCTTTCCTTCACAGATCTGCCTCTCCACCTTTCAAGCCCAGGCCCCTGCCCTCACCACTGTGGGGCCTGTTCTTCTCCAGACCCTTCCATTGGAGCCCCTCACTACTCATCTTTAATCCATTATACCCTTTCTTCTATATTATCAGTCTCTCACTTTTCATCAACTCTACTCCCTCAGTCCATAAACACATTCATGTTCAATATACGGATACTGAAAGAATTAACAAATGAATAAATGGGCTCTCTTAGAGGGGAGATCAGAATAAAAATAGTGATAATTGGTCAGTATTTTGTTGTTGTTGTTGTTTTTGGCCAGTATTTTTCATAGTAACTATAAATGTAAAATTTTTCTCTGTTCACCTTGTAGACACTCTTTAAATACCCCATCACCCAGTGCCTTACTGCACCCTCTGTATTTCGAATGATTCTGCAGCAGAATTTTAGCAGGTATGTGGAAGTGGCTTCTTGTAATCACAATCTTTGGGTAGGATTTTAAGGAGTCTATTTCACTGTGGTCTTGTTGTCGGTGGGAAACAGGCTCTTGCACGGGGTTGGGAGGAAAGAATCCCAAGGATCCACGCACAGGAGATTGCGATGTGGCAATGTGGTTTATTTGTTATGTAACATCAATAGAGTTCTCCTCTGGGCTTCCCAATGCCCATCTCTCTTGGCCCTGCCCTGGAAAAATTCCAATCTCGTCTTCAACAGGCCAAGGCAAAGGCAATGCCCAGAGTTTCTTCTTCTGAGCCTTTGGGCCTGGAAGTCTCCCCCAGGCCCAGGTGGCTGTAGACCTGCATGGTCCTTTGCTCCTGGGTGGGAGGGACAAGAAGAAATTGGGCCAGTGGGGTCCCAGGCAAGAGAGAGAGCCAGCATTACCCCCTGGGTCTTAACCAGGACCCAGGTTTCTCAAAACAACCAGCTAACTTGCCAAGATTCCAGGGGCATGCCCTGGTCCACCCCTAGTGAACAATCTTATCCCAGGTTAGACTGACAGCCTCTGTGGTCCAACACCTCCCCCTGTGCCATTTTGACTTTCCTGGGCAGTTCCTGATCTCCCCTGTGACCCCTCCCACACACAATCCTGAACCAGAGGGGGGAGAGAAGGGTGTTAATCCCCTTGGGGGGACTATGTTGCCATTTCTTGGGTGTGAAATGGGAGCTTCCTGGTGAAGCAAACAGGCCTCTGCTTCCCAGCTTCCTGTGCTCAACACTGTCAGCCTCTCCCCTGGCTGTTTCTTTCAATAACCAGCCAAGGATGGTATCAATCTGACTGTTTCAACTCTGGTTCTTTGAGGGCAGTAAGAGCTAGTGTGTGTGTGTGTGTGTGTGTGTGTGTGTGTGTGTGTGTGTGTGTATGTGAGAGAGAGAGAGAGAGAGAGAGAGAGAGACAGACAGACAGACAGACAGACAGACAAATGATGGTAGCAATAATAATCAGCCAGTCGAATTCATTTATTAAGCAGGATTCAGATCCAATTGAAACAGTGAGCCTTGCATCATTGTGAGGTTTTTTTTTCCTTTTCTAAACTTTTTTATTTTGAAATATCAAACACACAGAAAATTACATAAGATATAAATTTGTGGATTAAGCAATTGTTGAAATTTAAACCAATAGGTAACCACTCATTCAAGTCACAATAAGAGAACATTGCCAGCCCCAGTGACCTACTCAGACCTCTCCAACTCCCCTAAAGGAACTCACTGTCTTGACTTTTATGGTGTTCACTCATTTGTGTGTTTTTTTCTTTTTTTCCCCTTGTAGTTTCCCTTCTACGGAAATATTCTGGAACAAATCAGTCTCTTTTACTTGCTTGTGAGCTTTGTAATCATATTATTCTGTAATGTCTGGCTTCTTTTTACAAAATCATATTACTAAGATGTGCCCGTGTTGCATCATATTGCTGTAGCTAACTTTTACTGCCGTATAATATCTCATTTATAAAAGTCCACATTTTTCCATCCGTTCTACCACTAATGGACATTTGGGTGGTTTCATTTGAGGGCTATTGATGACTAGCACTGTTCTTGCACATGCACCCTGTGCACATTAGCACTCACTATGTGGGGTCTTTCAGGAGAAATCGCTGAGTCACACTGACACCGCGTCCTACCCCTTGTTTTCCAAAGTATCCAATCACTGTGTGTGCCCACTAGCAGGGAGGCAGGGTTCCCTTATTCCACATCTTTGGCAACATTTGTTCTTGTCAGAGTCTCTAATTTTTACCAATCTGATGGATGTGGTGTTATTTTGCTAAAACTTTATTTTTGTATTTGCCCATGTTTGTAGATTAATTTTGAGCTAATCTTGTCTTTGAACATAAGGGAACTTATATATATTTTAGAGACACTAAAATGGAAATGGCTGCTTCAAAAATCAGACCTAATAACTTTTAGACACAGGGTTAAAATGTAAAGCAGTTGAACAACTATCCTTACGAAGCTAACTCTGAAATACAACTTGCCTTTATTCACGAAGCCTCCATCCCAGCATGCCCTTGGAGTCTGCCTCTATCTGTATTTCAAAGCTCATATGACAGGCACTCTTTGCAACATTCCTCAGATGATGAACTTGGTCCAAACCCAGTAAAAATCCAATCAGGGCATCACTAATGACCCCACTGGAGACTCTGCTAATTTCACCTACTTTGGAGAAAGCTGGAGACAAATGAGGAAGACACTCCTAATGAAACCAGCCCCCTTGTCCACCACTGCTGACTCTGTGTAACAGGAGAGGTGATGTGTGGGGTGGGATGGTTGGGAATGGGAGCAGAGGTCTGCCACTACCGTCATCTCCAAGAACTGGTCCAGCTCAGCCTGCTGATGATGCTCAGACCTCAGTCACTTCTCCTCATCTCCTTTAGGGAGTCCATTATGATTGTGTGATTGTTTTTGTATTATTTCTGGGAATTTTCCTGGGGAAAATGGAGGAGAATTAATGTACAGCAAATGGCATGCCTAGTACAGGATATACCTGCTGCAGGATCACAGCAGATTATCTATTCTCTCCAAAATTCCTTCATAAAGGGCTACTACCTGTGACCCCTGTCCTGTTTTCCAACACCCAGACCAATCTTTCTTGATGACCAGAGCAATTCACTGACAATCCCTAACTTGCATTCTCCACTGGGGAACACGAAGCCCTTCAGTTCACATAACCCATCTCTCCCAAGGCAGGAAGTGCAGTCTGATGACCCCAGCGTTTCCCTGGAGTCCTAGCCTTCACCCCCTTACGGTTTATAAAACATCGTTCTTTCCACATAGAAGCTTCCCTCAGACCAGGTTTCAATGTCCAAATTTAGCTGGATCCCCAACTGAACTCCTTAACCTCATCACCCCCCCACCCCACCTGCAGGATCCCTAACTGAGCCCCTTAGCCTCATCACCACCCCTCCTCCCTCCACCTGAAGGATCCCTAACTGAACCCCTTAGCCTCATCAGCACCCTCCCCCTTCCCACACTGAAGAAGAGTTAATAGGGACTGACAGACAGGAGTGAATGATGTCCAACCGGAAGTGAATGTCGTCCAACCGGAAGTGAATGACGTCCAACCAGAAGGCAAGTAAGAAAGTGAGGAAGCAGAAAGGTGGATGGGCTCCTCACTCCTGGGCCTAAGTAGGAGGTCCAGGGCCTGTTCTGAAGCTCTGTGGACATTTGTCTCCCCCAAGCCTCAGGTTCCCCACTCTGGAGCATTGCACTACCAATGGGGAGGTCCTGCTGCCTGAGGAGCAAGAGAAGTGGAGAGAACAGACGGGCCTTCTGCTCCACCAAGTCTACGGACAGATGAAAACCGTAGGTGGACAGGCCCTACAGGGCCACCCAGCCCATCAGAGGAGCTGAATCTGCCAGGGCCTGTGCACAGGTCCCACTGTGCGCACAGCCAGTAGAGGGCGGCTCTGGAGTTCCAGGTGGATTGGCCCCAAATCAGTATGCAGAGAGAGAATTCACACACAGTGTTCGACTTGTCAAGACCCCAGTGTGCTGATGGCTATTGGACTAAACCTTCCATAGGTGTCTGAGGACAGGGCTATGTCCCTGGGCCCAGAGAGCCGGGAGGAGCCATAGCAACAGAGGCACCGCTTACAAGTGCTGCCCATGTCACCCTCCCTCCCTAGAGCACCAGCCACAGGGCCAGGCAGGAGTGAGCCCCGAAGCTCATCTCTGGGTATGTATGAGGGCAGGACACACATTTAATTGATGGGCACGAGCAGGACCGGAGGAGGGAGCAGAGGCATCACACACACACACACACACACACACACACACACACACACGCAGTGTGACCCCTAAGGGTGTCACTGAGCACAGCACGCAGTGGGCAGGCCGTGCAGACTGCTCTGCTGTCTGGACCCTCAAGGGCTTCAGTGGTAGGAGGAGGGGCTGCCTCTCTCCCGAAGCATCCTCAACCCCCTGATGCTGACACAGCCACTCGCCCGCCTCCCACCATCCTGTCAGCTCACAGAGTCACCCCTCTGAGGTCCTCTAGGGCGGGCTCTTTGGTCCTAATTCACATATTTGTCTGACCCTGTGTTGTTTTTGAGAAAAATGTGTTTTTTAGTCAGTGAAGTGGCCTGCTTCCAGGCCTGAGAACTGTGAGGGCTCTAGGCCTGACCTTGCATGGCTCACAGTTCACTGTTGGATGAGGAGAAGCACAGGCTACACCCATAACCCCAGCCCCTAGCTTGAGCCACACAATACTCCCTCCTGGCTGCACAGAGCCTCATTGCTCAAAGCTCTTACTACCTGCTCACTCACCTGTGGGCGTTGCCACGTCCTGAAGTGTAAACAGCAGCTTGGAGAGGGAGACCTTCCTCTCCCGGGAGCTTGGGTGTCAGTTCCTCTCAGCATCGCCAATGGCAACATCAAGCCCATAGGCACACCGTGGAACCTGCCAGAAGCTTGACTTCCCTGTCTCCAAAATGGGAATAGGATGCCAACCCTGCGGGTGGTGGCAAGGGGAGTGGAAGGGAGTGTGCGAGCCCTGGCGATGCCCAGCCTGCACATCCCCCAGGGCCAGCCCGCTGTCCTCACTGATGTGGGGGGTCGTGGGCCAGGTGTCAGGGGTGCAGAGCCGAAGGAGGTAAGACACTTGTTATCTACGGAGGGAAACACCGCAAAAGTCCGTATAATGCCAGGGGAGTAAACAGAAATGCAGGAAAAATGTCACCGGAGGAGCATCGCCCAGGACTTCTCCTGGGGCCTGAGTCTGGGCTGGTTGCATAAGGAGCCAGGTGAGCTCACTGGTGCGGGCCTGAGCAGCTTCCTGTACTACAGGCTCTGAGAGGGGGTGTCGGCCCGGCCCTTTGACAGGGGAGACCCAAGGCATTAACTCATCTATCTGTGTAACTGTGAAGGCTGAGCTTTAGGAAAGATGTTAGCTTCAGAGAACCAGGAAGGAGGCGTAGGTTCACCAGGAGGGCAAATGGGAAGGGAGTGGTGCCAGAGGCACAGCCTAAGTGATTTCAGCGCAGCCCCAAGGGCAGATGAGGCAGGGTTCCTGTCAGGTTCAGTCTTGAGTAAGTGTTGGTCAAATGGAGACATGCCTGGCATACAGTGGGCACTCCCCCACCCAGTACACGCCCACAGCCCTGATCTCAGCCCCTTGCTCCTTTCGTTGCCTCCCCCATGGGACCTTGTGGCCATGGCAACCGGCACTGGCCCAGTACATGTCGCATGTCGGGCGCAGTGAATGTCTGCTGAAGAGCTGGGTCAATGCCCTGAGCCCAGGACGCAGAGCTTCCAGCTCCCCCGCAGGCTCTATGAGCAGCGTCACATGGCCCTGAGAGCAGCAGTGCTGTGTACCATTCTTGCTGCTCTGTGGTCCGCCTGGAGCCTTTCACAACTGCTCTTCTCTTCCTTTTGTGCACAGGGATTCACATGCTGCGCGGCCCGGGGGTCACAGGTCAAGCCCAGTTCCATGGGGAAAGCCATCCCACCCTTCGACGCCCAGGTTTGGTCCTAAAGGCGTGGCCAGGGAGCACTGAAGGCTCAGCTGGGATCAACCCCGTGTGACACCAAGTGGCAGAAGAGCCGTGCCCCCTGTCCGAGTTGTCCCTCCTCCTCTCCTAGTTGCCCTCTGGCTTCCTGGGAGGGTCAGTATTGTGGGCATCAGTGCAGCTCACCGTGCCAGGCGAGGCCGCGCACACAGGCGTGGTGCACAGGACCTGGAGGCGCGCCAGCAGCTCTGTCCACCCGCCAGGGCTTTTAGCCTGTCCTGACCCCTGTTTTCTAGCTTGAAGACACATGCGATGTCCACACCACGAAACAAACACACCCATGACTTGCTGATTTCAAAGACGTGACAGCTTCATTCTGTTTTCTGACAGGGATCTCCCCAGGGTCCCCACTGGTGTCACACGCATAAGCCAGGCAGAGCTTGGGTGGGGCAGGAGGGCTGGGAGCCCTGCAGGGGGCCTCACAGACCTCTTGCTCCAGATCATCGATGACAAGGGCAACATCCTGCCGCCCAACACTGAAGGCAACCTTGGCATCAGGATCAAGCCCACCAAGCCCATCGGCCTGTTCATGTTGTATGAGGTGAGGGTGCCCCGCCTGCAGCTCCCTGGCCCAAGCACCCCTGCAGCGATGAGGGAGGGGACTCAGCTCTGCATCCTGAGACTCCTCCCATCTTCCCTTATGTGCTCCAGTTCAGTGAAGCCAGGTCTAGTCCACACAAAGCTCACAGCCTTTCCTCTCCTGACCCATGTGGCACTGATGGGGTAGAGAAGCCTGGCTTAGGAATCATCGGACTTGGGGGCTGATGATTACAAATGCAGACTTCGGCTGGGTTCACATCCTACCCTCCAATTTACCAACAGGATGTGCACAAACCTAGTAACTGTCCTGAGCCTCCTGAGGCGTCCCCTACCCCACTCCTCAGAGAAAACCACCTGCAGACCATCAGAGTCATGTGTTTCCCCGTGTCAAATACATGTCAGAGCTAAGGTTCAAACGCATGTCTTTCAGCCCCAGAGCCTAATGGGAAATGCAGGGATTACAGAAACCTGTGATGGGCTCTAAGGAAACCTGCTGAGGCTCCTGACCAGATAAACCCTAGCCCCCCCCCCCCCCAGGGTAGTAGAGGCCACTAAGGGGAAATTCTCAGCTTCCAAGATGGGCCATGGAAGGGTGGGCACACCTGAAATGGATCTCAGATTCCATCTCCTTTCTCCAAAACAACAGCCAACATCCTCATGTGATTCTATCTACCAACAGTAAAAACCTCTGGCTAAACCATTCATCAATTTTGTTGATGAATCTTTTCAAAGAACCAGCTCTTGGTTTCACTGATTTTTTTTATATTGTTTTTTTAGTCTTTGTGTCGTTTTTATCTGCTCTCATCTTTATTATTTCCTTCCTTCTGCTTCTCTGGGCTTTTCTTGTTGTCCTCTTTCTAGTTCTTTACGTTGAAGGGTTAAATAGGTTATTGTTAATTTTTCTTGTTTTGAGTTAGGCCTGTCGTGCTATGAATTTCCCTCTCAGGACTGCTTTTGCTGTGTCGTCAAGGTTTTGTGTTGTTGTGTGTTCATTTTCATTTGTTTCCAAGAAAGTTTTTTTATTTATTTCTCTTTTTTTAATTTAATAACTCTTTATTGTTCAGATTATTACAATTGTTCCTCTTTTTTCCCCCATAGCTCCCCTCTACCTGGTTCCCACCACACCCTCTGCCGTTAAACCCCGCCCCCCACTGTCCTCATCCATAGGTATATGATTTTAGTCTAGTCTCTTCCCTCACTACCACCATCCATTTCCCCACAAGAATTGTCAGTCCACTCTCTTTCTATGCCCCCGATTCTATTATATTCACCAGTTTATTCTGTTCATCTGATTTTTTTATTCACTTGATTTTTACATTCACTTGTTGATAGATATGTATTTGTTGTTCATAATTTTTATCTTTACCTTTTTCTTCTTCCTCCTCTTTTAAAGAATACCTTTCAGCATTTCATATAATACTGGTTTGCTGCCAGACAGTCCAGTTTCTCCCCAAATGAGTCTGGGTTCCCAAAGTCTCGCCCGGAACTGGAGTTCAGGGCAGTCAGGAGCTTTTGTCTCCCCGCCCACTTGAGAAAGCCAGCCCTGTAACTCAGCTGCCTGCCCTCTCTGCGTGCGCCTCAGTACTCTGTCTTCTGCAGTTCCTCTGAGTCTCAGTGTGCTTTTCTCTTTCCTGACAGTCCAGTTTCACCCCCTATGAGTCTGGATCCTCAGAGTTTCACCTGGAACTGGAGTTCAACGCAGTTGGGAGCTTTTTTCTCCCTCCAGGTTAAGAAAGTCAGCCTCAAACTCAGTTGCCCGCCCTCTTCACACACGCGTGCCTTGGTACCTCTGCCTCCTGCAGGTCCTCTGAGTCTCAGTGTGCTTTTCTCTTTCCTTATAGTTGTAGGATTTCCACTCAGCCAGCCTTCCTGTGGTTCCAGATGATGTCCATTTTGTCTTTTAGTTGTAGTTTTGAAGTTGTTGTGCGAGGCAGCAGATTAGGTGTTTACCTATGTCGCCATCTTGGTTTCTCTTCTTTTATTTATTTCTTGATGTCGTTGGTAACCCATTCTTTTTTTTAATAACATGCTACTTAGCCTCCATGTGTTTGAATGTTTTGGGGTGTTTTTACTGTAGTTGATTTCTAATTTCATTCCACTGTGATATGAGAAGTTGATTGATAGGATTTCAATCTTCTTGAACTTGTAGAGACTTGGTTTGTGTCGTAACATGTGGTCTATCTTTGTGAATAAACCATGTGCACTAGAGAAAAATGTACTATATTCTGCTGTTTTGGGGTGAAATGTTCTATAAATGTCAATTAAATCCATCTGATCCAGTGTGTCCTTTAGAGTCACTGTTTCTTGGTCACATTTTTGTCTGGAAGATCTATTTAGTGAAGTCAGCAGGGTGTTCAAGTCCCCTGCTATGACTGCATTGTTATCAATCTCTCCATTAAAGTCCTCTAGAAGTTTTTAAAATGTGTTTAGGTGCTCCTGTATTGGGTGTATATATGTTTACCAGGGTTCTATCCTCTTGTTGGCTCCATCCCTTTTGTATTAAGTACTAAAGTGATATTTGTTGTCTTTTGTGATGGCCTTCACTTTGAAGTCTATTTTGTCAGATATGAGTATGCTACCCCAGCTTTTTCTTTTCCTTTCCATTTGCATGGAAAACATTTTTTCCATTCCTTCACTCTCATCCTATGCGTGTCTTTTGTTCTGAGGTGGGTCTCTTATAGATAGCATATAGTTGGCTCACGTTTTTGTATCCATTCAGCTATCCTATGACTTTAGATTGGAGCCTGTATTTTATTTACATTTAGGGTTACTATTGATAGGTACTTATTTATTGTCATTTTAATCTGTATGTGTAGGTTTCCCTCTCTGTTTCTCCTTCTCATTACATCAGTCCCTATAGCATTTCTTGTAATGTTGCCTTGGTGGTGACGTACTCCTATGGCCTTTTTTCCTTGTCTGGGAAGCTCTTAATTGACTGTCTATTTTGAATGATATCCTTGCAGAATAGAGTGATCTTGGTCTCAGATCCTTTCTTTCCATGACCTTGAGTACTTCATGCCATTCCCTTCTGGACTATGCCATTTCTGATGAGAAATCAGGTGTCAGCCTGAAGGGAGCTCCTTTGTACGTAACAGTTTGCTTCCCTCTTGTTGCCTTTAAGATTACCTCTTAGTCTTTAATTTTTGGCATTTTAATTATGATGTGTCAGGGCATGGGCCTGTTTGGGTTCTTCTTGCTTGGAGTTCTCTGTGCCTTCTGAACTTGTGTGATTTTTTCCTCCACCAGGTTAGAGAAGTTTTCTGACATTATGTCGTGAAACATTGACCAGCTGCCTCCTGCACGTACCCTACTGGGGACTAAGCCCGAAACCTGGGCATGTGCCCTGACCATGAAGTGAACTGGCCACCTTTTGGTACATGGGATGACACTAAACCAACTGAGCCACACTTGCCAGGGCCTTAAGCTTTCTTTGAGGATGAGATGAGATAGTACTAGGGAAGAAAATTCATTTAGCAAAAGTTTATTGTCACCTTCCATCTGTTCAGCCACTGTGTTATATTAATATCAATTGTCTGCATTTTGTACATTAATTGACCAGTAACATGCATTGGGTGTTTGCATGTAAAGCAAATAGACTCAGAGAGATTACAGAAGTTGCACAGGTGCCTGGTGGAGTGAGAAGCAGGATTCAAACCCAGATCTGAGCCCCAGGTTGCAGCTCAACATCTCTAATCTCACTGCCTTCAACAAGAGTGCCGTTCTGTCTGCAGAATGACCCAGTGAAGACAGCCAAAGTGGAGTGTGGGGACTTTTACAACACGGGGGACAAAGCATCTATTGACGAAGAGGGCTACATCTGGTTCCTGGGGAGGGATGATGACATCATCAACGCCTCTGGGTAGGTGTGGCTGACCTGAGTCTGACAGGCTCTAGCTTGCTTCACCATTCTTCTGTGCATTGGGGATGGGACCCGCAGCCTGTTCCTGAATGCAGCCATTTCCACAAGGCCCTAGCCCAGGGTATCTGTGCATCTCCCCCAACGTCAAAATAAAGTCCAAGAAGGCCTGGAAGTGCAAACACAGGAGACATCATGTGATTTAAAGAGGGGATATAGGATTGGGAAGGGAGACCGTGTTTGAGCCCCCATTTGTCCCCATTGGTTGCAGGAAATTATTTTCTGTGTTTTATTAATGGGACACATGTCACAGAACAACAGCAATAGCAGCTAAGCTCATGGAGTACTTACTGTGTGAAAGGACACTCCTCTGTGCTTTGCTTAATGCAGTAGATGCCATTATTGTGCCTATTTTACAGATGAGAACACTGAGTCACTGACCAGTTAACTAAGTTGCTAAAAGTTTCCAAAATAGTGGAGGGACAGGCCCAGACTTGAACTGAGGTAGTGTGGCTCCCGATCTGTTGTCCCTATTACTTAGGTGATGTAGGGAGAAAAAGTGGCACAAGTAATAACTTCCCTTGGACGCATCAGGGAAATTAAGTTTGTTTTACTTCTTAAATTTCTACATGAGATGCTGATGTAGTGAGACAGAATTTCTCAAAATCTTTAAGGCAAAGTTTGAGGCTCCCAAGAGTACAGTAAGAGTCCTGCTGGGAAGCTCCTTGTGCCACGCCCACAGCCCCAGAGGACAGCCTCCCACCCCCACCGCCCACTAGAGGCAGTGAGGGAGGCCCTGGGAGCATGTGAGCTTGCAATGCCCAGGTCTTCACATCCTGGTCCCTACAGAGCCTTTTCACGGTCCTCTGGCTCTCCTGAAGGTTGCCCTCTGTGCCCAGGGAAGTATGACTCCCAAACATGAGATTGGAGGGCCTGGGTCACTCCAGCCCTGGCATCTGCTCAGAAGCAGAGCAGGAACTGTTGCTCCTGCAGGTACCGCATTGGGCCGGCAGAGGTGGAGAACGCCCTGGCAGAGCATACTGCAGTGGCTGAGTCAGCTGTGGTGAGCAGCCCGGACCCCATCTGAGGGCAGGTGAGGAGGAGGACAGGAGGTCATGGGATCTGCGTGTGGGCACTGGAAGGCTGGTGCAGGGGAAACTTCCAGAGCAGTGGGTATGCATGGTGCACTTACACTTGTGGGCAGCAGGACGCACTGTGGCATCATCCATGACAATCCTGACTAGATACTGGGTGTGCTGGCTCATTTAAACCTCAAAACAACCTACTGAGTTAGAGACTCTTATTTACTATATCCTTTTAATAGACAGAGAGACAGCATAAAGAAGTTAAATAACTTGCTCAGATTACACTGTGCTGGAGCCAGGATGGAAATCTGAGCACTCTGTTTCCATCGCATTCACTGGATTTATTGAGCACCTACTAGGTACAAGGCCTGTGCAATTCAATGGGGACATAAATCCTATATAATAAAAAGCTAATGTGCAAATCAACCTAATGGCAGAACAGTCAGTCGTCATGACACACACTGACCAGCAGAGGGCAGACGCTCAATGTTGGAGCTTCCCCCTGGTGGTCAGTCCTGGGCTCAAGGCAGGTGAGTGCATTGGCAGTGTCAGGAGCCTCTTCCACTTCTAGGGGAGTAGGCCTAAGCTGGCAGTCGGACATCCCCCAAGGGTTCTGGAACTGCCAGAGGGCACCATCCAGAATAAGGGACCACCCCTGAAGTGCACGAATTTCGTGCCCCAGGCTTCTAGCAACAATATAAAAACAATAAGTTCAGCCCAGCCAATGTGATTCATTGGTTGAGTATCAACCCAGGCATGAGGTTGGATTCCCAGTCAGGGCGCATGCCGGGTTGTGGGATAGATACCCAGTAGGGGGCCTGCAGGAGGCAGCAGAGTGATGATTCTGTCTCATCATTGATGTTCATATCTCTCCCCCACCTTTCCTCTCTGAAACCAATAAAAACATATTTTTAAAAAAAGATTCAACAACTAAAAATATAAAAACAATAAGTTCAATAAGTTACCAACAATTATTAAATGCCCACAGGTTCCAGGCACAGAACTGTACATACATTAGTGGTAAAAATTGTGATGAAAGTAATGATGCTGAATGTGAGTGTCCCCCCAATGTCCCACATGGTTCAGAGTTCAGGTTCAGGGTTCGGGCTCTGGAGGAGGCCGCACGCAAATGAAAGAGACTAGAAAATATTAATTTAGAAATACTGGGGGCCAGGTGGGAGCCACTGCTTTGCTCTGGCCTTGTGATCCCTTTTATTCAGGATTTGGGATACACCCATAGCCCTTAGGCAGGCAATTCCAATGATAGCCCATCAGTAAGGATTTACATAAGACTAAAAGGTAGAAGTTGCTTCAGCTCCCTTTGTCTCAACTAGACAGTGGGTGCTTGGCTCTGACCTTTCAGAGCCTTCAAGGTTAACCAGCCTTCTGGGTTCCTTGTCCACACCTCTCTGCTAGTGAAGACCATGGGCAGCTTCCAACAGCTGAGGATAATGACCAAGTTAAACCAGGTGTACGTGTTATGTGTACTTGCTCATGGAATCTGAACATAAGCCACCATGTTCAGCTCCATGGGATGAACCTGTCCTCTGTGCATGTCACAGAGAAGGAATTTGAGGTTAAGTGGTTTTGCCAGGGAAGGAGTAGAAATCGAAGTATTTGATTTGAACCTGGTCTTGGCCGTTTCCAAAGGCTCGGGTGTCAGCTTGTTTTGCCATTCGTTGCATAAACACTTACTTTTTAAACCAGGCACCTGGATGGCACTGACCCCGAGTCCCTGCTCTGGTCCTGCGTTGCAGGTGGTGAAGGCCTTCATTGTCCTGACCCCACAGTTTCTGTCCCATGACCCGGACCAGCTCGCCCAGGAGCTGCAGGAGCATGTGAAGTCAGTGACAGCCCTGTACAAGTACCCGAGGAAGTTGAGTGGGGTCCATGCTCATGCCCTTCTGAGCTCTGCTGCCCCGGGTGGCCGAGAAATGCTGAAACCGCACATAGAAGGAGCATTTTTCTCTGCCAAGAAGCAATTCGGCTTAGGGGTGGATGCAGCCAACTGAATGGGATGGAACCTCTATTCTGGGTCAGAATCCCCCAAACGTGCTGCACATTACCCTGAGGGCAAAAAAATCAGACCAGTGCCTAAAGCTGTCCAAGGAGGCTATTTAACACCTTTCAAAATTTGAAAAAGACATCCAAATCAGCCACTTTCTACCTATTCTTAAGCATGATTTATACTAAGAAATACATTTGATACTGCCACTCAATACTTACTTATGTACACAACAAATGTGTTAATAAAATTATAGATATCCTTAAAACATGTAGTTCATTCTTTTTTTAGATACAAAATAATTAGCCCTTTACGTGCAACAAACATTAATATTTCAAGAAAAACTATTTTAAATATAATGTTACATGTAATAAACAATATTTCAAGGAAAATGATTTTAAATATAATATATTACATGCAGTAAACATTAATATTTCAAGAGAAAAATGATTTACAGTATAATAGTACTAGAGACCTGTTGCGCAAAGATTCGTGCAATAGTCCTTCCATCCCTTGGCTTCCAGCACTGGTTTTCCTCCCGCACCTCGGACCCAGGCTTTCACTCCAGCTGGAGTCTGCGGCCTTTGCTGCAGACTCTGACCAGAGTCTGCCTTCTTCATCTTTGCGGCAGGCTCTGGCCAGTGTCTGCCGCCATCGTCTTTGGTGCACACTCCGGCTGGAATCTGCCATCTTAGCTGCAGATTCAGGCCAGAGTCTGTAGTCTTCATCTTCAATGTGGCCAGGTTGCCGCTCCTGTAGATCCCTTCGCCCCCGCCCTCCCTCTCATAGCAGGCGTCCTGCCCCGCCCGGCCACTCCATGCCTGGAGCAGCTGGGCAGCTGCCATCTTTCTCCTTCTAATTTGCATATTCCCTCCTGATTGGCTGGTGGGCATAGCAGGATAGTTAATTTGCATGTTTCTCTTTCATTAGTGTAGATTACCAAAACTGTACTAATATAGTATAATATCATAAAGGTTGTAGGAAATATTAAAAATCTGCAAATAACAGGATTACTTCTATTATATTCTAAATTTTTTCCCCCTCTGGCTCTATTTTTGTTCATCAGTTTATGTTGTTCTTTTATATTCCACAAATGAGTGAGTTCATGTAATATTTATCTTTCTCTGACTTGCTTATTTCTCTTAGCATAATACTCTCCAGGTCCATCCATGCTGTGGCAAATGGTAAGAATTCCTTCTTTTTTACATCAGCATAGTATTCCATTGCATAAATGTACCACTGTTTTTTAATTCACTCATCTGCTGATGGGCACTTAGGTTGTTTCCAAATCTTAGCTATTGTAAATTGTGCAGTTATGAACATAGGGGTGCATACATCCTTTCTGATTGTTGTTTCTGATTTCTTGGAATATATATCTTAGAAGTGGCATTACTGGGTCAAATGGGAGTTCCATTTTTAATTTTTGGAACAAATGCCATACTGTTTTCTACAGTGGCTGCACCAGTCTTCATTCCCATCAGCAGTGCATGAGGCTTCCTTTTTCTCCAGATCCTCACCAGCACTTGTCATTTGTTGATTTGTTGATGATAGCCATTTCGGACAGGTGTGAGATGGTACAACATATTCGTTTTGATTTGCATCTCTCAGATATTTAGTGACTTTGAGCATGTTTTTGTATGTCCCTTGGCCTTCTGCATGTGCTATTTTGAAATTGTCTATTTAGGTCCTTTGCCCACTCTTTGATTGGATTGTTTATCCTCCTTTTGTTAAGTTGTATGAGTTCCCTGTAAATGTTGGAGATTAAACCCTTACCTGAGAAAGTATTGGCAAATGTCTTTTCCCATGCAGTGGGCTCTCTTGTTGTTTTGTTGATGGTTTCTTTTCCTGTGCAAAGCTGTTTATTCTGATGTAGTCCCATTTGTTTATTTTCTCCTCAGTTTCCATTGCCCTAGGAGCTGTATCAGTAAAGATATTGCTACAGCATAGGTCTGATATTTTGCTGCCTATGGATTCTTCTAAGATTTTTATGGTTTGCCTTCTTACATTCAAGTCCTTTATCCATTTTGAGTTTATTTTTGTGTATGGTGTAAGTTGTTGGTCCAGTTTCATTTTTTTGCGTGAATTGTTCCAATTATTCCAACACCATTTATTGAAGAGACTGTCTTGTCTCCATAGTATGCTCTTGCTTCCATTGTCAAATATTAATTGAGCATTATGGCTTAGGTTGATTTCTGGGTTCTCTGTTCAGTTCCATTGGACTATATGTCTGTTCTTGTGCCAGCACCAGGAAGTTTTGAGAACAGTGGCTTTATAATATAGCTTGATATTTGGTATTGTTATCCCTCCAACTTTGTTCTTCTTCCTCAGGATTGCTGAGGCTTTCAGGGTCTTTTATTTTTTATCCCATATGAATTTTTGGAAAATTTCTCCAAGGCTTGTTAAATATTCCATTGGTATCTTAATGAGGATTGCATTGAATCTATAGATTGCTTTGGGTAGTATGCACTTTTAAAAAATATATCTTTTATTTATTTTTTACAGAGAGGAAGTGAGAAGGATACAGAGTTAGAAACAGTGATGAGAGAGAAACATCGATCAGCTGCCTCCTGCACACCCTCCTGCTGGGGATGTGCCCTCAACCAAGGTACATGCCCTTGACTGGAATCGAACCTGGGGCCCTTCATTCCATAGGCCGATGCTCTATTCTCTGAGCCAAACTGGTTAGGACAATGGATAAGTTAATGATGTTTATTCTACCAATCCATGAACATGGTATATTTTCACTTGTTTATGTCTTCCTCTAGGTCTTTTTTCAATGTCCTGTAGTTTTCTGAGTACAGGTCTTTTACCTTGTTAGTTAAGATTATTCCTAGGTATCTTAATTATTTCATTACAATGGTAAATGTGATTGTTTTTTTAGTTTCTCTTTCTGTGGTTTCATTATCCTATATAATAAGAGGCTAATATGCAAATTGACCAAATGGCAGAACAACCAGTCACTATATTGTGCACTGACCACCAGGGGGCAGACCTTCAATGCAGGAGCACTGCTCAGCCTGAAGCCAGGCTCATGGCTGGCAAGTGCAGCCGGGTCTCCCGCCTCTGCAGTAGCGCTAAGGATGTCCGACTGCCAGCCTAGGCCTGTTCCCCATAGTGAGCGGGCCTAGCCCATCTGTCAGACATCCCCGAGGGTTCCTGGACTGTGAGAAGGTGCAGGCTGGACGAATTTTGTGCTCCAGGCCTCTAGTTGGTGTATAAAAAAGCCATAGATTTCTGGGTGTTAACTTTGTATCCTGCTACATTGCCGAATTCATTTATTAAGTCAAGTAGTTTTTGATGGTGTCTTTAGGGTTTTCTATGTACAGTATCATATCATCTGCAAATAATGACAGATTCACTTCTTCTTTTCCAATTTGGATACCTCTTATTTCTTCTTCTTGTTGGATCACTATGGCTAGCACTTCCAGTATTATGTCAAACAGGAGTGGTGCAAGTGGGCATCCCTGTGTCTTGTTCCTGTTCTTAGGAGACTGAGTATGATATTTGTTGTTGGTTAGTCATATAGGTCTTTATCATGTTGAGATATGCTCCCTTTATTCCCACTTTCTGAGAGTTCTTATAAAAAATGGGTGTTGGATTTTGTCGAATGCTTTTTCTGCATCTATTGATATGATCATGTAATATTTGTCTTTCAATTTGTTTATATATCACATTTATTGATTTGCCAATATTATACCAGCTTTGCAAGCCTGGAATAAATCCCACTTGATCATGGTGTGTGATCTTTTTAATATATTGCTGTATGCGATTTGCTAATATTTTGTTGAGGATTTTAGCATCTATGTCTATCAGGAAAGTTGGCCTGTAATTCTCTTTCTTTTAGTGTCTTTATCTGGTTTTGGAATTAGCATAATGTGGGCCTCATAAAAAGAGTTTGGAAGTGTTCCCGCCTCTTGGATTTTCTGAAATAGTTTGAGTAGTATAGGTGTTAGTTGTTCTTTGAATGTTTGGTAAAACTCCTCTGTAAAGACATCCTGCCCCGGGCTTTTGTTTGGTGGGAGTATTTTTATTACTGCTTCAATTTCATCAGTTGTTATTGGCCTATTCGGGTATTGTGAATCTTCCTGATGTAGATTTGGGAGATTGTATTTTTCTAGGATTTGTCTATTTCATCCACATGGTCCAGCTTGTTGGCATATAGTTGTTCATGGTATTTTCTTACAATCCTTTGTATTTCTGTCGTGTCAGTGGTTACTTCTCCACTTTTGTTTCTGATTTTTTTTATTTGGGTTCTCTCTCCTTGTTTCTTGATGAGTCTGGCTAATGGTTTATCAATTTTGTTTATCCTTTCAAGGAACCAGCTCTTGGTTTCATTGATTTTTTTTGTATTGTTTTTTTTTAGTCTATGTTATTTATTTTTGCTCTAATCTTTATTATTTCTTTCCTTCTACTTACTCTGGCTTTTCTTGTTGTTCTATTTCTAGTTCTTTAATTTGAAGGTTTAAGTAGTTTATTGCTGATTTTTCCTCTTTTTTTGTTTGTTTGTTTGTTTGTTTGTTTGAGGTATGCTACAGAGTTATTAACTCTTTCTCAGGACTGCTTTTGCTGTGTCCCAGATATTTGTGGTTATTTGTGTTCATTTTTATTTATTCCCAGGAATTTGCTGATTTCTTTCTTGATCTCATTGGGAATCCATTCTTTGTTTAATAACATGGCATTTAGCTGCCATATACTTGAATGTTTTATGGTGTTTTTATTGTAGTTGATTTCTAATTTCATTGTACTGTGATATGAGAAGATGCTTGACAGGATTTCAATCTTGTTGAACTTGTAGAAACTTGTTTTGTGTCCCAACATGTGACCTATCTTTGTGAATGATCCATGTGCACTTGAGAAAAATGTACTATATTCTGCTGCTTTGGGATGAAATGTTCTATAAATGTCAAATCCATCTGATCCAGTGTATTCTTTAGTCTCTGTTTCCTTGTTAAGTTTTTGTTGGAAGATCTATCCAGTGAAGTGGAGGGGTGTTAAACTCCACTGCTATGACTATATTGTTGTCGATCTCTCTATTAAGGTCCTCTGGAATTATATATAGGTAAAGCTATAGATATAGATATAGATATACATATACATATACATATACATATTTACGTGCTCCTATATTGGGTGCATTGATGTTTATCAGCATTCTAATCTCTTATTGGATCCATCTTTTTAGTATCATGTAGTGATCTTTGCTGTCTCTTGTGATGGCCTTCATTTTAAAGCCTATTTTGTAAGATATGAATGTTGCTACTCCAGCTTTTTATTCTTTTGCACTTGCATGGAAAAAAATTTTTCCATCCCTTCACTCTCATCCTGTATGTGTCTTTTGTTTTGAGAAGGGTCTTTTGTAGACAGTATATAGTAGGGTCATGTTGTTGGATCCATTCAGCTACCCTATGCCTTTTTAAAAATAAATATATATTGATTGATTTCATAGAGGAAGTGAGAGGGAGAGATAGAAACATCAATGATGAGAGAGAATCACTGATTGGCTGCCTCCTGCACCCTCCCTACTGGGGATTGACCCTACAACACAGGCATATGCCCTGACCGGGAATCAAACCGTGACCTCCTGGTTCATTGGTGGATGCTCAACCACTAAGCCATGCCAGCCAGGCCGGTACGCCTTTTTTTTTTTTTTTTTTTTTTCAATTAATAACATTTTTATTCTGGAAAAGCAAATGAAAGTCATATTCATATAAACACTGACATTACAAAGTACAGGGGGAAGAGGAAGGGAGAAGGAAACAAAAACCTCTACCAATCCTGCTAATACTGTCTCACCAAACAAGACGATACTGCTTTGTCCCATATTCAATCACTTATATAATAAACCACAAATAAAATCTTCTCTGGAAGATAAATTGCTCCTCTTTGAGACGGCAGGGAAAAGGGGCCAAAGTGGGGGCAGGAGGCTTTATTCTTTTGGCAGATCCTCTCAGTCATTATAGATATTGCTGCACTGTTAATAAAAAATATATGCTTCTCTGTAAAGCATTAAAAAAAAAATCCAAAGGTGAGATGGCTGAGGTCTCAGCTCAAGTATCTCCAAATACAATGTTGTCCATTCCCTGATCTCTCCATGTGTTATTTCTTGGTTGTTTTCCGGATCAATGCCATTCTCTGTTTGTGAGCCTCTGTGGTGCAAGCTTTTTTGTAGGGTCGGATTTCTTCAGAGCCAAATCCTGGGATCCACATGTTCCACTGGCGCTCTAGGTGCAGCTGGACATCCTTCACCTCCAGGGTGCTGGATTTGCGATGCCGAGCAAGCTGGCAGGCTGCCGTCACTACACTCTCGATAAAATCATCAGCAATCTGCAGCAGCATCTCCTCTACATCTTCATCCAATTGCTCATTAGGATCCACTTCTCTTACTAAGTCTTGTAATTTCTTCTTGGTCAACACCTGATTGTTTTCAGGGCTGAGACGCCCTCCAGACCCAGGCGTGCCTGGTATCTTTACCACTGTAGTGCTATTGGCCATGGAACCTTGTGGAGGGGTGCTGGCTGGTTCTGGTTTTATGGATGAGAAATTGGACAGGTTGATGAGGGCTGAGGGGCCAAACTGGTTCATAATCTGCCGAGCTTTGGACTTCAGCTCATAGAGCTTATCGAGATCCTGTTTCTTCCTGGAGGTATGAGGACCAAGACCAATCAACTTGGTTGCAGGCACATCCCTGGTGAGGGGTGGGCAGGAGGCAGCTGATCGATGTTTCTAGCTCTCTGTCCCTTTCCTTCCTCTAGGCAGCAGGTCTATCTCCCCATGATATGCGAAGACTGCCCCAGTGAAGCGATCGTCTCGGCAGCCGGTCCGACTCCGGTACGCCTTTTGATTGAAGCATTTAATGCATTTTCATTTAGGGTTATTATTGATATGTACTTATTTATTGTCATTTTAATTTTGTATGGCTGGATATCTCTCTTTATTTCTTCTTCTCATTACAGTCATTCCTTTAGCATTTTTTGTAATGTTGGTTTGGTGATGATGTACTCCTTTAGCCTTTTTTTTTTTTTTTTTTTTCTGGTCTGGGAATCTCTGTATTTTGAATGATAGCCTTGCTGGATATAGTAATCTTAGTCTCAGATCCTTGATTTACATTACCTTGAGTACTTCATGCCATTCCCACTTGACCTGTGGAGTTTCTGATGAGAAATCAGGTGTCAGCCTTATGGGAACTCTTTTGTAGGTAACAGTTTTCTTTTCTCTTGCTGCCTTTAAGATTCTCTCTTGGTCTTTAATTTTTGGCATTTTAATTATGATGTGTCTGGTCATGGGCCAATTTGGGTTCTTGTTTGGGGTTCTCTGTCACTACTGGACTTGTGTGACTTTTTTCTTGACCAGATTAGGGAAGTTTTCTGCCATTATTTCTTCAAACAGCTTCTCTATGCCTTTCTCCCTTTCTGCCTTTTCTGGCAAACCTGATATTTAATATTGTTATGTTTCATGTTGTCTCACTGTTCCTTAAGCTGTTCTCCCTTTTTTTAATGGTTTTCTTTTTGGTTCTTTGGTTGAGTGATTTTTTTCAACTCTGTCTTCTAATCACTGATTCCATCCTCAGCTTCCCCTAATCGGCTGTGTATTCATTCCAATGTGTTATTTATTTTTGCTATGTCATTCTTTATTTCTGTTTTCAGAGTCAGAGTTACTATATCTTTTTTTTTCATGCTGTTAAGCATATTTACCATCATTACCCTGGACTCTGTTTCAGATTAATTTATTTTCTGTGCTTCATTTATCTCTTCTTTTGAAGAATTCTCTTGGTTTTTCTTTTGGGGGTTGTTTCTTTGTCTCCTCATTTTGGCTGTGTGTTTGGATTTGTGACTGTGTATTAAGTAGATCTCTTACACCTCTCAATCTCTAGTGCAGAACAGCTTCAAATGCTTTTTTCTGACTAATTAGATCAGACACAGACTTAAAGCCTCCAGTGACCACCCCTGACTACAGACTGAAAGGATTCTGACTTGAGTTGCCCTCAGGCAGTAGTCCTCAGGTGTGGCAAGAGTTGTTGTTTTCTTTCAACAGGGTGGGGTAGTTGCTCCTACCCGAAGGCTAACTGTTATTTTTAGTCTCTTAAGTGGCCTCAGGAACTCAGCGCTGTGGGGCAAGGTGTTTCCCAATAGGATGGGTCAACTGTCTTCCCCCCAGGCAAAGCCTGCTGCAGAGCAAATGTCTGTGTGGGAAAGATGTCCTCTGCTGCATAGGGGACTGACTCAGCACAGGAAACCATGGTGTCTGCCTTCTGAGCTCTAACCCCAGAGGCCTCTGATCCTGGGTTCTGCTCCCACAGCTGCAGTCCGCTGTGCCCTCCCTCTGCCTGAGCACAAAGTGGGTGGCTCCAGAGGGAATTTTGTGTGTTGGCCCTTTGAGTGGGTGCCTGAATTTCCAGCATCTCTCCCTGGCACACAGCAACCCCACTGCTTTTCACCCAGATGTTATGTGGGTACCCTTCTCAGTTCTGTTACTCTTTACTGGGGGGCCCAGCTTGGGGATTAGACCTCAGAGTTCTCAGTGGCAAACCCCACAGCTGAGACATCTCTCCAGAAGTTCGGTTGCTGTCCATGGATATCTGGACAGCCCTTTTCCCCCTTGCCCCTCCTACCAGTCTCTATGCAGTCCACTTTTGGTCCTCTTTTATCAGGGTTCTCTCTGGCAAATCTCCTATTGATTATTAAGGCAATTTTTCCATATTTTATTTCTACTAGGTGTACCAGTTAATAATGCTGGATTTTTTAATCAAAGAAAACACAATAATTTTAAGAGGAACATCAAAAGTGCTTTATTCAAAGTAATGTCCATCGCTAGCTACACATTTCCCCATCTTTCAGGTAATTTGTGGACACCGTCCCAAGAGAACTTTTCTTGTTTTGAGGAAAACCATTCAGAGACTCATTTTTCCACTTCTTTGTATGTTTTGAAGCGCTGCTCAGAAAGTGCGTGTGCCATCAATGAGAACAAGTTGTAACCTGAAGGAGCAAGGTATGGTGAATACTGCAGGTGGGTTAAAACCTCCCAGGCAAGATCTTTTAAGGTGTCTTTAACTGGTTTTGAAGTGTGTGATGGTACATCATCATGAAGCAAAATTACTTTGCCGTGTCCTCTGGAACATTCTGGTCATTTCATGATCAAAGCGTGGTTCAAAGTGATTATTTGTTTTCAGTAGCCTCTGCTCCAAGTTTGCCCATTTTGCTGGTTTTCCTCTTAAGGCCTTCTCCTTTTTTGGCATCTTAATGAGTTGTTCTTCCTGTTTCTCCACTGTCTGATCATACTCAGTGGGAGGAGGTCCAAACTGTCTCTCTTCTGCTCTATTTCCAGCTCTTTTGCATAGCTGATTACATTTCGTTTGAATTTTGCAGAGTAAAATCACTTACTGGTATTTATCTTTTTATTTTTTTGACATCTTTATGGGCTCAGAACACTCTGATCCCAGTTGTATCAGCACACTCTCTACCTCCACCTCCAATTATGGCATCAGGTGACATCAGTAACAATAAGGCTTGTGATTGGAGGAAGCCTGTTTGACAAGGTATGGGCAACAACTCTCTCCTTGGCTGACTTCCATGTATGAGACACCCCTCGATTTTTAGTCTAATGATTTCAGAAAAAAATAGTGTCTTATACACAGAAAAATATAGCACACAGTTATAGACACAGTGTCTAGTCACAGCCCCTCTGCTGAGGGCTGGACCTCTGTGCATGCGGGAATCAGAAGAAGACATGAGCAACCGCAGGCATATAGGAGACTTTATTGCAGACAAAGCAGCCATTGTTAACACAGGAGCTATCAGACAAAGCAGTTCTGCAAAGTAGTCCCACAAAGCAGCCGCACACTGGCTGGTCAGGAACACATTCTCATACCAACTCAGACAAAAGAGCTCTCTGGCCAAACAGTGACATTAGTTACAGAAGATAATGGTACACCTGTGCAGTGCGTACAGTACAACTGCTGTCATTGCCTTTGCACATACATGTAGCAAATTAGCCTTTAACATTTGGCGTAGTCTAGTCACAGACCCACTCACAGATACAAATATAGTAATAAATACCACTATAGTAATTCATAGTGATATATATCAATATCAACATGGATATAGATATACATACAGCTATCCATGTAGTTATGGGTATAGATATGATAAAGCTACAGATAGCGACAGCAGATGTCACTATATCTATAATTATAGATATTGACAGTTATAAAGACAGATATACATGCAGATAGAGATGGTCATGTAAGTATAGATATCCCCATGTTTAGCCTTCTTAATGTATTAATGCAGAAGCTGGACACTGCGGTGTCTGCTCAGCATTGTATCCCTGTTCCTTCTCATTAGACGCTAGTTCCAAAGCTCAAGCAGCCATCTTTTATGAAGCCTGATTGTTCAATGAGTTTCCCCAGAGAGAGTGTTGGTTAGCAGAAACCCCCAGACCGGGATTATTCATCTGTGCTGCGTCTGTGCTCACATGCTTCACGCAGGATGTAATTCATTCACTACTCCAGGTGTTGCTAATATTTCCATATTTTAGAGGGAGGTTAAGAAAATTGCCCGAAGCTGGGTAGGTGAGGAGGGAGGGGCTGGCATTCAAACCTGTGTCGGTTGGCTCCTAAGGGCACGCTCTCAGCTCCCACAGTCCTCCCAGCTGGGTGTTTGTGGCACTTGGCCCTCTCACATGAAGAACATCAAATCAGAATTCCAAACATACTTACAGGATAAGATAATGCCGAAGTCATTTATTTGTTGTTTGATTAAGAGAGGTGTATTGAATAGCTAGATCTGCTGTTACAAAGAACCACAGCCTGGGTGGCAAGAAGTCTGAGATTAAGGTGTCAACAGGGGGGTCTCTTCTTGGGCTTAGCTCTGGGCTTGAAGTTGTCCATCTTCATGTTCACACCACATTCTCCCTCTACGTGTCTGTGTCCCAATCTCTTCTTATAAGGACATCAGTTACATTGGATTAGTTCCACGTAGTGATCTCATTTTAACTTAATTACCTCTTTTAAGATTCTTCCTCCAGCCCTGGCTGGTATGCTCAGTGGTTAGAGTGTTAGAGAGAGTGCCTTTACCCACTTTGGTAACAAGCACACACACACATATTTGAGAAAAGGATTGTGGGTAGCTCAGTCTGGATTAAAAAAACGTAAGGAATGTTTGTTCAACCCTGGACCAATGAACTTTGCACAGGGGCTGGATCATCTATAAATATAACAGCTCCCATGAGAATGGTACAGTTGGGCTCAGCAGGAAGAGAGGTATTAGAGCCAGGCTGGCATGGAGAACAGGACTTTCAAAAGGTGAGTTTCCCACAAAGGGGCTGGTCCCATGGCTGCCAACCTGAGCTTAACTCCCAGGAGGTGAGAGAGAAGGAGAAGACCCTTACAAAGGTGTATCAGCCTCATCTAGTAGCTGCAATTCCTCCCCATCCTTCTCTGCCTGTTGTTCCTGAGCTGAGAAGAGAAATCCTAAATCCTAAGTCACTAACTTGTGCTGCAAATACTGGTCAGCTGAAACCAAACTCCAGCCATGAACCGGAAATGTGCCTCGTCTTGTGGAGGAAAGTCCTGCTCCATGACTGACCTATTAGCCATCCCTTCCCTTCCCGAAGCAGGTGGTGACTGAGAAGTCCGTGCCTGCTTCCTGAGGACTGCTCTGCCATACAGTGGCTGATGAGGCTCCGGGTCCTTTGGGGCACCCACAAATCCTGCCACACTTTTCATCCTTCCCTTAGGCACTTGAGCTCCCAGTCTGTATCAGCAACTGGCGCCCCGCGGTGGAATGACCATGATACACCTGAGAAATTTAACTTTGCAAGTGATGTCCTGGACTACTGGACTCAAATGGAGAAGGTGAGGAGGCAGCTGTGATGGGGGGTGGGGATAGGCGTGATCTCTCTGGCTTATCTTGTTCATTGGAGGCTGAAGGGCACAGACCCAATACAGAGCCTGCCTCAACTTACCAGTGTCATGGGAAAAGCTTATGTTTTGGGGTTCAATTCTCAATTCTCAATCTGGCCATTTCTGCACTTCTCTGGACCTCAGTGGTTTTATCTGTGAAATGGGGACAATCTCCCTTAAGGAACATGACAGCAGGTTAAATGTATCTGGTGTAGTCAGATAATTGTGACTAAATGCAAAGTTCTAACTATAAGGTCAGCAACTTGATGTTCATCTGAATTCTGACCTTCCACTAATGGGACTGTGAGCCTCACTGGAATTCATCTCATCAAACTTGGGCTCAACTTCAGGCTGCACGGAGGGAAGGGACAGGACCCCTGCTGGTGTGCCTGCACACCTGACCAGTAGAGCTGAGACAGCTGTCCTCCTGGGAGGAGAGTAAGGCCAGCTGCAGGCCTCGCTACCAAAGTCGACTGGGTCGTGGCATTATGGTCTGTCCAGAGAAACCAGTCCCTCAGCCTCTAGAGTTTACAGGTCTCTTCAGAAGAAACCAAGTGCTTAAAACTGAAGGGGGAGCAGTGATGTCTTCCCCAGGGGATGGGGTGGACAATGGGTGGTGTTCCAGCTACTAAGTCCCAGCTGATGATGATCACAGTGTGAAAAGTTACCCAACATTATCTTTGTAGAAAGAGAGACTGCACCGGCAATGCAGTCAGAGAGTTGATGGAATTTTTAAGTTTCTAATGAATTTAACATATACATTCACATGCTAGTGTTCAAAGCCTATATGCCTTTCATGGGGCTTCTTCCTCCTTTCTTTTTCCTTTCTCTGAGTTTTCATCATAATTCCCAGGAAAATAGAGCCTTGGTTATGAAGAGCATTTTTTATACGCCATGTCAAGCACTTTGCACTTAATGTTCAAATTAGATGAACACTTTTATGATTTCCATTTCCCAGATGAGAAAACTGAGGTTCCAAGAGTTTTAAATAACCTACAGAAACTAGTTACCTAAGTAGAGGAGCAGAATTTGGGTCCAGGCTTTCTAATTGTAAAATCCATTTTTTAACCTGGTCTCATGACTAGATGACGCCAAAACATCTCTTGACTTCATGAAAACCCTTTGGACCGTGAGATGGGCTGGGGAGGGAGGAGGTAGAGAGAAGGAATTGAGCCCAGCACTTTATTCTCTCATTTATCTTCATAAAATTCTTATTCATTCGTTCACACATATCCACCCAGGGAGATAACCACCAAGTAAATAGAATTCCTCCATGAAATACCTGTTCTTGTTGGGTTTTATATCATTGTTATCAGTCACTGCCAAGTCATCCATATCTCCCAATGTCCCCCAGCACCCTCATTCCATTAATTTTCATTCTCACACCGCTTCTGATCTGTCCGTCTCCACTTTTCCAATTGCTGTAACCAGGGTTACAGTGTCGCGTAACCAGTGATGTGTGGTGTCTGACACCTAGAAGTTTCTCAACAAACATTTGTGGAGTAAATTAATTTTGAAACCTGCCTTACAATCTACAGATCTTGGTGCTGTTCCTATCAAACACTCCGCAGAGGGCACGCCACTGGGGTCCACTCTACTCCCTGAACCTCCCTTAAAACAAACCTTCCTTAAGTTAGAAATCCAACATTTCTATGTGCCCTCTTCTTTTTATTTTACACCAGAGGCCCGATGCACACAATTCATGCAGGAGTAGGCCTTCCTTCCCCTGGCTGCTGGCACTGGCTTTCCTCTGGCACTGGGGACCCGGGCTGGTTTCCCTCTGGCCACACACAGGCATCCGGGACCTGGACTGGCTTCCCTCAGGCCCTGGCTTTGTCTGGAAGGATGTCTGGAAGGAAGTCTGGTCTAATTAGCATATTATTCTTTTATTATTATAGATATGTTTTCACTATTTCAGAGAGGAAGGGAGAGGTGGAGAGAGATAAAAATGTGAGTAGCTCACATTGAACTGCCAGTTGCCAGTGTACCCCCCACATCCTGTGTGGTTCAGGGTTCGGGTTCTGGAGGAGGCTGCACACAAATGAAAGAGACTAGACAAGAAAATATTAATTTGGGAATTGGGGGCCAGGCGGAAGCCTAAGAGAGGACTATGCTTTGCTCTGGCCTTGTGATCCCTTTTATTCAGGTTTGGGATCCACCTATAGCCCCTAGGCAGGCAATTTCCAGTAACAGGCAAACTTTATTATCAGTAAGGATTTACATGAGACTAAAAGGTAGAAGTTGCTTCAGCTCCCTTTGTCTCCACCAGACAGTGGGTGAATGGCTCTGACCCTTTCCAGAGCGTCAAGGTTGACCAGCCTTCAGGGTTCCTTGTCCACACCTCTCTGCTAGTGAAGGCAATGGGCAGCTTCCAACATCTCCCCCGTTTCTTTTCCTTAAAAAACCTTGCATCTGCAGACTAGAAATAAACATTTGTGAACAAAAATGAGACAAGCAATAGTGGTTATGCTGAGAAACAAATGAATCAGTCTGTAGTAAATTTCTTTTTGGGCAAACAATTCTTTGAGTCCCAATTTCAATGCCCAACAGTTCTGAGTCACAATTTCAATGTCCAACAGTTTTGAGTCACAATTTCAATGTCCAACAGTTCCTTATGTGTGCATGTCAGCAATGATATTTCAGTTCTGGATGGTGGACAAACAGTGGCAATACAGGTCCGACCTCCTCTGGTTTTGGTCCTGGGCAACCTGCGGTAATACACAGCTGCTGACTGCTAGCATGGCAATCAAGGCGTCTTCACCATCTTCATTTCGGGACTGTTTCTCCTCTGTTCTCGGGGACACTGCTATTTCTGTGGCTGGAGCAGTCCTGTCACTTCCTCTCTGGGATCCATTGTTGTAGGAATCCACATGGTCTAGGAGTTTTCTGGAAATATACAAACATATTCTCAACCAAAGGTTAATAAAGGAATCTTTTCTATAAACTAGACTTGGGATCCTTTTTATTTTTACCCAATGATTTTCCTTTGGCTTATTTTGACACCATGTGATTTTTCATGGGTGTCTTGCCATTAGCATAAGAAATGAAAAATGATTTTCCAAAGTAAAAAAATTTTTTGATGTAATTTACTTACAAGGTATTATTTCTTACAGGATATTATTATACTATCCCCCTTTTTTAATTTAAATATTAGGAGTCTTTTGGAAATTTTATAATGCAGTCTTGATAACTTTTAATTTTTGCACAAAAATATGACTGCTTTGGATTCATTGCATGTTAAGCAATTTTACTATGAGATAAACTATCAATAAAAATTTTAGTTAATACTTCAGCAACAGTTTTTGTCCAGTACAATTAAGATTTTACAAATATTCACTTATTTCAATTAGCCAAATTAAATAATTTGAAATAAAGCTTATTTTTTAACTTCACTTGTCCTAGGTTATGGACAATAAATGACATTAATTAAATCCCTGCAATTAGTCTTTGTCAGAGAGGCAAAAAACACAAATCATTTACTTTAGTTTAAGAGGCCAAACATTGACTTTTAATTACAGTTCTTCAGATGTTTGAATGAAACCTCTCTTTTTCTTTCCAGAATAATTTTCAGGCTACAGCGAGTTTCATTTAAAAATCTTTGTCTTTCTTTACACCAAGCAGTCACAGGGCTGCAGCTTGAAACTGGCAGATAAGTCTGAATAGCTAGCTATATTACAAGTAACTTTACATATACGTAGTTAGGGAGGCAAAAACACAAATTATTTATTTTAGTTTATGTTTACATATGATTCACAAGGCGCAAAAGTCTGCCCCACCTCCAGCCTATTTAAAAACACAGGCAGCTATGGGCTTTTTGTCATTTTAAATTTCCTCTGTTGGATTTAAAGAAATATTTAGCTACTTATTTTGCCCTTCTGAGAGGCCAAAACCTTCATAACATTTATAAGTAAAATATAGTTATTAATTTTTATTTGATAAAGCTTTCCATGCAATTTCAAGTATATTAGATTGGTTTAGTTGAAAATATTTCCTTTAAGCAGACAATACACATTCCTTGAATTACTCCGGGCCCTTGAAACTTTCCAAGAATCATCTCTCGGTTAAAGCCTTGAAATTTTAACTTGGAAAAAAACCATCAAATATATATCTATATATGATTTAAAGATTATAATACTTTTATAATTATCTTAAGATATCAATTAAATTTAAACTGGTCTTTATATTAAAAATTTGATTGGGATTACAGAATTAATCCTCTTTATTTAATTAGACCAATAAGTAACATATTTTGAATTCCTAATTTTCAGAGAAAAGATAACATTTTATTTTCTCCTGAATAAATTTCTATACTTTAGGCATTTAGTTACCACAATTACATTTTCTCCCAATTTGATTTAAACCTCGAACTTTTAGAGCTTCAAATTTTAGGTAGCAAATTAAATACTTAGCATTTCTCAAATCAATAATACTTTTACATTTTTAAGGATACATTTCAAATAAAATACAAGGCATATTGAATTAATAGATTAAATTCCGTCCTCTGGGTTTTTTCATAAGGAAGCAAATTGAGATTATTGAACAAGTTTTTATCATTTGATTAACAGGCCCAGCCTAGCTGCTTGACTTTTTAAAACGACCATATTTTTTTCTGCTGGGGGAAGGGCAGCTAGCAAACTTGTAGCCATTTAAATGCAAATTAACACATTCTTTGTCCTGAGAAGCCTGATTTCAAACGAGCCACATTCCTTAAAGATGGCTTCTGGTGGGAAACTGGTTTACCTGTCTTCTGGGGGAATGGTGACCACCCCTCTTCCTCTATTAACATAGGGTGTAGCCAGCCTTCCTGTGCTACTTTAGATCTTTATAATATATTTTTCAACAACTTTTGAGATTCTAGAGTCAGTTAAAATTATTTTAAAGCATTTTCTCTGGCAAAAATTTTTTTGTAACAAAGGCAATTTAATGATTTTCTTAAAGGCCTTAAAAGTTAACTTTTTAACATGGTTCATTAGCATTTCAAAAACTGCTTTTTATTATAGAAATGCCGATCTCCCTGCAGCATGAACCTAGCCTGTGTCTTTTCCTGGGTCAAATCTGCCATTTTTCTTAGGAAAAAACCCAGTTTTGGTTTTTTTTTCATTTCTGTAGCTCTTGTAAAGAGATTCCAGCTGAAAAGAGACTTTAAATTAGCATACTGGGACAGTGGGCATCCATATTGGATTGCCACGTGTCTCCCTTCCCCCACATCCTGCTTGCTTTGGGGGAAATTTCAGTAACAAATCTTTTCATGCTTAATAGATAAAGACAGATCTTAAATTTTTTCCTTTTTTGCTTTCTGAAGTAATAACTAGCACTTAAACTTATCTTTGACAAAATTTGCATTTCCCAGTGAGTTCTTCTATAATTTTTAAACAAAACTTTAAGTAATCTCATTGTGGGAGAGCAGATAGCTTTGCCCTCTCCTGCCACCTATGAATTTCTCTGCACCAGAGGTGGTTTCGGCAGCGGGGTTTCATTTCTTAGTATAGATTTTAGATTCCAAATACAAATTATGATTTTAATTTGAACAAGAAACCACATTCCTTAAGCATGCAAACCAAAAGTCTATAATAAAGTTTACTTTATAACCTAATTCTGCCCCTTTAGCCTGGCTGAAAAAGTCGTTTCCACCCTACTTACAGATTGCAACTTCTGCACCTGATCGTGGGCTTTGCCTGAGGTGAATTTCCCTCACCTATAGGGTGAATTCTTCCTCACCTTTTTGGTGAATTCTTCCCCATCTTTTCCGTGAAATCTTCCTTTCTTTGCTCTAGGCGAAATCAT
Organism: Corynorhinus townsendii; assembly: GCA_026230045.1. Classification (NCBI taxonomy): domain Eukaryota; kingdom Metazoa; phylum Chordata; class Mammalia; order Chiroptera; family Vespertilionidae; genus Corynorhinus; species Corynorhinus townsendii. The sequence goes on from JAPDVU010000009.1 coordinate 62,693,430, forward strand.
CCCCTCCAGAGGTCCCACATTGAAGGTGCCAGTTGCAAGTAGCCCACATTGGACTGCCAGTTGCGAGTGTACTCCCCTCGTCCCACGTGATTCAGGGTTCAAGTTCAAGGTTTGGATTCTGGAGGAGACTGCACACAAATGAAAGAGACTAGATAAGAAAATATTAATTTGGGAATTGGGGGTCAGGCGGAAGCCCAAGAGAGGACTATGCTTTGCTCTGGCCTTGTGATCCCTTTTATTCAGGTTTGGGATTCAGCTATAGCCCCAAGGCAGGCAATTTCCAGTAACAGGCAAACTATCTTATCAGTAAGGATTTACATGAGACTAAAAGGTGGAAGTTGCTTCAGCTCCCTTTGTCTCCACCAGACAGTGGGTGAATGGCTCTGACCCTTTCCAGAGCGTCAAGGTTGACCAGCCTTCAGGGTTCCTTGTCCACACCTCTCTGCTAGTAAAGGCAATGGGCAGCTTCCAACATAGAAACATCAACGATGAGGGAGAATCACTGATCGTCTGCCTCCTGCCCACCCCAGACTGGGGATTGAGTCAGCAACCTGGATATGTACACTGACCCAAAATCGAACCATGACCTTCTGGTTCATAGGTTAATGCTCAATCACTAAGCCATGCCAGCTGAGCAGTGTGTGTGTGTGTGTGTGTGTGTGTGTGTGTGTTTGATTTCCAGGAATCAAATCCAATGAATGCATACATAAGGGGAACAACAAAATTGATGTTTCTCTCTCTGTCACTTCCTCTTTCTCTAAACCAATCAATAAATAAAAATTTTTAAAAATACTGACGCTAACCTTTTCTACAAGCAATAAACTTATGTGGGTGGAAGTTTTGTTTGTTTTATTGGGACTTGGATGCCTTTATTTATTTTTTTATCTTTTATTTTTTAATCCTCACCCAAGAATATTTTTTCCATTGAGTTTTTAGAGAAAGGCGGGGGGGGGGGGGAGGGAGGAGGGTGGAAGAGGTAGGGTAGAGAGAAACATGGATGTGAGAGAGACACTTTGGTTGGTGGCCTCCTGCAGGTGCCCTGACAGGGGCCAGCGATAAACCTGCAACCAAGCTATGTGCCCTTGTCTGGGAATTGAACTTGTGACCCTTTGTGCCAAGGGCCAATGCTCTAATCACTGCGCCAAACCAGCCAGAGCTTTATTTTTTCAATAATTTTTAAAATTTTCCAATTACAGTTGACATATAATGTTATATTCATAAGTTAGGTAAATGTCTAATTATTAGGTTACACACCTGAAACTGAGCTCTAGACTACTCCTATCACCCCAAAAGCTTTCTTTTGTCCTTTCTCAGCCAATCCCCTCCCACTTCCACCCTGGGCCCCAGGCAACCACTGACCTGCTCTTGCACCCTTTTGTGTCTGGTTTCTTTTACTCAGTGTAATGTTTTTGTGGATTAGTTGTTTGTATCTTTTTTTCTTTTTCTTTTTTTGTTAGTCCTCAGCAGAGACTATTTTTTCATTGATTTTCTTCTTTTTTTTAGAGAGAGAGAGAGCAGGGGAGGAGAGGGAGAAAGGAGAAGGAGAAAAAGAAAGAGAGAACATGGACATGTGAGAGACACATCCATGAGTTGGTATCCGGCTGGGATCGAACCTACAACCCTGGTTCTTGCTCTAACCAGGAATCAAACCTGAAACCCTTTGGTGCAAGGGCAGACACTCTAACCACACTGGCCAGGGCTGTTCATTTCTTTCTACTGCTGAGTTACTTGCTCGGTGTTTTATCTTTTAAAACTACTTTTTAATATCCCTTGGTTTCAGATCTCACCCCTTAAATTTTTAAATTTCAAATCCAGTTTAAGGGTTGTATTTTATCTTCTCAAAAACAGCTTCATGTCAATATCATATTATCAAATTAATCCTTAGCACAGAAATACATAACTACTAAAGTGACATCTTCAAGGTGCAGGAGTTAGGATCTAACACAATCTGACTTCTGAGCAACAATTGTTTTCTACCTTAATATACCAGTTTTTCCATCATTTTTAAAATCCTGCAGAAATATTATGTACTGTACTAGGCTTCCTGTATATAGGCACTGCACAACTTGTCATCAATACTTGTTAATACTGTTTATCCTGTTGGGCAAGGATTTTTTTCACCACACTGATTTTTTTTAAAGCTGTAGAGACACACATGTATATGCACATATATTACTCTTATCTCAGATGAGATACATTCTTTGGTTCCAATCATCTGAATCGAAGGATCATGTTTGTGCATCTATGAGGGGAAAATTGCTGGAAAAATATACACTAAACCATTTCAGTGCTAACATTCAGGGAGTAAGAATGTGATGAGAAATTTGAAGAAATCCTTTTGTTTATAAGAACCTTTCTGCTCATAAGTTTCTATATTGCCTGAATTTCTACTCTGAACATGTTTTGTTTAAATAAAAAAAATATTTTTAAAAACCATGTTCATGATAAAATACTTGGGAAAAAGAAGACAGTTGAGTTAAACAAGAAAATTGGTTATAAATATTTAAACCATTTACATATGGGCACATATGTGTGCCTTGTTTACCGTGGTATCCTTGTGGTCTAAGAACAGTGCCTAAGAAATAGTAAGATATAACTAATATTGAATGAATAAGTGAGTAATTATTATTAAATTTGAATTATAATTTAAATATGGTTTTGCTTACATAAATTGATATTATATTGTTAGCATTTTATTGTAAAAAATCTGAATGTTTAAATTGGTTTTATTTATTTTACTAGAGACCTGGTGCACAAGATTCATGCACTGGTGGGGTGTCCCTCAGCCCGGCCTGCACCCTTTCACAGTCTGGGGTTCTCACAGTCCTTGCCACCTTGCTCCTTACTGCCCACCTGCAGTGGAAGTGGGAGAGGCTCCCACCACCACTGCTGTGCTGGCCAGCCGTGAGCCTGGCTTCTGGCTCAGTGGCACTCCCTCTGTGGGAGCGCACTAAACACTAAGGGGCAGTTCCTGCATTGAGCATCTGCCCGCTGGTGGTCAGTGCATATCATAGCAACCAGTTGTTCCACTGTTGGGTCGATTTGCATATTAGCCTCTTATTATATAGGACTAGAGGCCCAGTGTATGAAATTTGTGCATGGGAGGGGTGTCTCTCAGCCCAGCCTGCACCCTCTCCAATCCAAGACCCTTTGGGGAATGTCCGACTAATGCTTTAGGCTCAATCCCCAGGATCGGGCCTAAACCAGCAGTTGGACATCCCTCTCACAATCTGGGACCGCTGGATCCTAACTGCTCACCTGCCTGCCTGCCTGATCACCCCTAACTGCCTCCCCTGCTGGCCTGATCACCCCTAATCGCCTCTGCCTGCCAGCCTGGTCACCCCTCACTGCCCGCTATGCCAGCCTGGTTGCCTTAAACTGCCCCTCCTGCCGACCTGGTTGCCCCCAAGTGCCCCCCCCCCAGCTGGCCTGGTCACCCCTCATGGACCCCCATACTGGCCTGGTTGCCCCTCACTGCCACCCCTGCCGGCCTGGTCATCCTACACAGCCTTCTGTTCAGTTGTTTGGTCATCCCTCACTAATGCCCCTGCCGGCCCGGTCGCCCCACGCAGGCTGCTTTTCGGTTGTTACTGTGAGGGTATCATGACCAATTTGCATATTATCCTTTTATTAGTATAGACCAGAGGCATGGTGCACAAAATTTGTACATGGGGTGGTTCCCTCAGCCCAGTTTGCAGCCTCTCCAATCAGACATCCCTCTTGCAATCTGAGACTGGTGGCTCCTAACCATTCACCTGCCTGCTAGCCTGATCACCCCTAACCATTCTGCTGCCTGCCTGATTGCCCCTAACCACCTCTGCCTGCCCACCTGATCACTCCTAACTGCTCCCCTGCTGGCCTGATTGCCCCAACTACTCTCTCCTGCTGCCTGATTATCCCTAACTGCACTCCCCTAAAGGCCTGATCACCCCTAACTGCTCTCCCCTGCCGGCCTGATCTTGCCTCCATCTACCCTCTCCTGCTGACCTGATCGCCCCTAACTGCCTCTGCCTTGGCCCCCACCACCCTGGCTTTGTCCAGAAGGAAGTCGAACATCTGGAAGATGGCTGGTCAACCTGGTCTAATTAGCATATTACCCTTTTATTAATATAAATAGATTATATAGGATAGTATTGCTTAAATGGGGGGGGGGTTATCAGCAGGAGGAGATACTCTTGGCAGACAAAAATACATAATCCCTATATCTGGACTGATAGCCAGACATATGCACTATACTGCCAAACTGGTCATTAAAAAATTGAACCACTTTCTGACACATTACACCAAATAGCTGTTGCCCTTAAAACCCCTCCTCAGCCCCCACCTTAGGTTCCGCCTTCACAGGTCATCCAGATTAGGTTCTGATTGGTCAGTTTCTATGCCTGTCAGCATCAAAAGCTCTGCCTCTTAGGCAGCCATTGGCTCCTCACAGTTCACCCAGATTTGGTTCTGATTGGTTGGTTTCTATGCCAGTCAGCCTCTCCAAGCCTATTTCCAGGCTTGATCCGCAGCCACCTGGGCCGCTGTGGATCAGGCCCTGCTTCTCTCTCCCAGCCTCTCTCTGAGCCTTGCCAGCAGCCACGGCAGATGCTGATCAGGCCCTGCCTCTCTCTCCAGGCCTTTCTCTGGACCTGATCTGCAGCAACCACAGAAGCGGCAAGGTCCTTAGGCCTCCGGCCCAGCCCTGGGCAAGAGGCCTAAAGACCTCACTGTGCCCGCCTCATCCCGCCCACCACTCTTGCTGCCCCACCTGCCTGCTGGCCACCAGCCTTGCTGTGATAGGAGCCTGTGGGCCACAGGGGAGGGATGAGAGGTGCTCCATGAACTTCCTGTTGACCGGTCGTCCATCTGGTCATTTAGGTCATGATGGCTCCTGGCCATTTATAAGGCAGATAATTTTGTAGACATCAGATAGTTAGATCCTGCCAATCTTTGTCTTTGGGAAATGCAGTTAGCTTACATTTAAAGTAATTACTGATAGGGAAGGACTTATGACTGCCATTTTGTTAATTGTTTCCTTGATATCATAGCTTTTATTTTTGTCATTCATTTCCTCTTTTACAACTTTCTTTTGTGTTTGGTTGGTGTTTGTATTTTGTTTGTTTGTTTTTGTATTGATATGTTTTGATTATCATCTCATTTCCTTCTATGTATATACCATGAATTGCATATATTACATATAATGTCTTAAAATTATAATAATCTATTTTAAACTAATAACAACTTAACTTTAATTGCTTATAAAAAACCTATTCCTAGATATATTTAAGAAATAATAAAGATATATAAAGAAAAGTAAAAAAGAAAACAAATACTTGCATTGAAAACATACAAAGGTCACAAAATCAATAAAAAGGAAACAACCAACGTAGAAAATTGGAAAAAGATCTGAACAGTTCACTTGAGATTCTCACATATAGCAAGTATACAAAAAGACACTCAACATTACTTGTTATTAGGAAATCTATAAATAAATAAATAAATAAATAAATTCCTTTCCAGCTACATCCACCCCCCACTGAATGTTGCAAACAAGTTTCACTCTTTTCCTCCTATTCCAAAGAGGGGCTGGGACCCTGCAACACCTCCTCGCAAACCTGGGACACCAAATCAGAGAAGCGGGGTGCAAGAGTGAGCAGAACATCACAACATGCCCTACCGTTCTGAGTGTGTCTTTACCTGTGTGGCCATTTGTTGGTTGCTACAGATCCTTGACTGTTTGAAAAGGACCAACAAAGCCATTTTAGTCTGTTTACTTGATGTTTCTCTGAAGGAATAGGGGACTGGATCTTCCCAGTCTGCTTCTTATGAATTTCACCGTTAGAGGTAACTTAATTTTAAAAATTAATTTCCCCTAATATTCAGAGCCTAAATTAGCCTCTTTTGTTGTGTAGCAATTATGATAATAGTCATATTTATTGAGTACCTACTGTGTCAGACATTGTTATGTACACTTTACTCATTAAATAACTCATTAGGACTTTATGACCTGCTAAGTAATATTATTGTCCACACTTTGTAGATGAGAATACTGGGGCACAAAGAGGAACCCACCGTCTACATGGAACTAAGACAGGTGGGGATGGAGCTTTAAGTCTTCAGTTGGAGACATGAAGCTATTCATGGTTTTATATGACTTGGAAGGAGGTGGCTATAGTAGACCAGAAGAAGTTGGCTGGATCACAGCATGCCCCTAACTTTTCTTGGCTCTTTAAATGATTTAAAATAGTCCTCAGTTCCTGAGCTATGCTCACACTGGAATGCGCCTATGACAGTGGATTGGGGGAATAAGTGCCCTTTTCCTCTGAAGCAGGAAGTAACACATGGTGTATGATCTTGACCAGGAAGGCAAAAGAGGCCCCAACCCAGCCCTGTGGTGGGTGAACAGCCAAGGAGACGAAGTGAAGTGGAGTTTCAAAGAGCTGACAGACTTCACCTGCCGCGCAGCCAATGTCTTCACGCAGACCTGTGGCCTGCGACGGGGAGACCTTCTCGCCTTGATTCTGCCTCGAGTGCCTGAGTGGTGGCTGGTGACCATAGGCTGCATGCGAACAGGTCAGTGACTCAGAGAACAGGTCAGTGACTTAGGGATGTCCTAGAGCCAACTGGTCCAGGAACACTAGGTGCTTTCTCTTCCCCTACATTCTTTCTTCTTTACAGTCTTTCTCTTTCTCAGACTCCCTCACATATTTTTACCCATTATCCCTCACTCTCTCCCTCACCCTTACATACACTCAAACACAATGTCATACACACACGTATACTTTCTCTCTTTTTATCCTTTATAGATAAAGGTATTACATATGTGTTCTTATCCAACTCTTAACCGCCCACAAACCCCCAGCTCATGCCTTCACCCCCCCCCCCCCAGTGTCTATGTCCATTGGCTATGCTTATATGCATTCATACAAGCCCTTTGGTTGATCTCTCCCCCTTAACCGCACCCTCCCCTACCTTCCCTCTGGAGTTTGATGGTCTGATCCATGCTTCTCTGTCTGTGGATCTATTTTTGTTCATCAGTTTATGTTGTTCATTATATTCCACAAATGAGTGAGATCGTGTGATATTTACTTTCTCTGACTGACTTATTTCGCTTAACATAATGCTCTCTGGGTCCATCCATGCTGTTGCAAATGATAGGAGTTCCTTCCTGTTACAGCAGCATAATATTCCATAGTGTATATGTACCACCGTTTTCTAATCCACTCATCTGCTGATGGGCACTTGGGCTGTTTCCAAATCTTAGCTATTGTAAATTGTGTTGCTATGAACATAGGGTGCATGTATCCTTTCTGATTGCTGTTTCTAGTTTCTTGGGATATAATCCTAGAAGTGGGATCACTGGGTCAAATGGGAGTTCCATGTTTAATTTTTTGAGGAAACTCCATACTGTTCTCCACAGTCTTCATTCCCATCAGCAAAGCCGAAGGGTTCCATTTTCTCAGCATCCTCGTCAGCACTTGTCACTTGTTGATTTGTTGATGATAGCCATTCTAACAGGTGTGTGACAGTACCTCATTGTCATTTTCATTTGCATCTCTTGGATGATTAGTGACTTTGAGCATGTTTTCATGTGTCTCCTGGCCTTCTATATGTCCCCTTTTGAAAAGCATCTATTTAGGTCCTTTGCCCATTTTTTGATTGAATTGTTTATCTTCCTTTTGTTAACCTGTATGTGTTCCCTGTAACTGTTGGAGATTAAACTTTTATCGGATATAACATTGGCAAATATATTCTCCCATGCAGTGGAATTCTTGTTGTTTTGTTGATGGTTTCTTTTGCTGTGCAAAGATTTTATTTTGATCTATTCCCATTTGTTTATTTTCTCCTTAGTGTCCATTGCCCTAGGAGCTCTATTGGTAAAGATATTGCTACGATATGGGTCTGATATTTGGCTGCCTATGGATTCTTCTAAGATTTTTATGGTTTCATGTCTTACATTTAAGTCCTTTATCCATTTTGAGTTTATTTTTGTGTATGGTGGAAGTTGGTGGTCTAGTTTCATTTTTTTGCATGTATCTGTCTAATTTTCCAACACTATTTATTGAAGAGACTGTCTTGATGTCACACACTTTCTCTTGCACAGTCTCAGACATTATTACTTTTTTGAAATTCATAAATTGTTAACCTTTTGCCATATTGGAGCCTCCCACTGAGTTAGTGAAGAGTCAGTTGCAGACATTGTGACACCCCTAAATACCATGTAAATACCCATAAACTCTGGATCTCAGACATTTCCTTCATATCACCACAGCAGGCTTACCAAACAAGAAGTCTGACATTGGTACAATATATGTTACCTGATAGTTATCCATAGTCAACATTCCCCAATTGCCTTAATAATGTGCTTGACAACCATTTCTTTCTTTAAGACCAAAATCCAATTGAGGTTCATGCATTGCATTTAGTTTACATGTCTTCTCAGTCTCCTTTAACCTAGAAGGGTTCTCTAACCTTTTCCACATGGCAATGACATTTTGAAGTGTCTAAGCCAGTTGCTTTGCAGGAGGTGCACCCAAATGTGTATTTCTGACTCTTGCTTCATGATTATATTCATCTTAAAACATCTTAGCAGGAGTGCCTGGAGGACAGTGTTATGTCTTTCTTGTTGCATCACATGAGGGGTCTATGCAGTTGTTTTGTCTTCCATCGGTGACACTGTTTATCTCGTTAGAAGGGTGGTATTCAACTGTGTCAAGGCATCTTTTCTCTTCCTGACCAGTAAGAAGTCTGTGGGGTGACACTTATGGGACTAGTGACTATCCTGCTCTCCCACTGTCTTTCACCCCATGGTTTAAGTGTCCACTGATGATTCTTGAATGAGTTGAATATTATTATGGTGGTTTTACATGAGGATTTTCTGTTTATATCACCCCCTCTATATTCATTAGTTAGCATTTTCTGTATACATTTTCCTTCCCCTTCTAATTGCTTATCTATCTGTCTATCTATCTATCTACTATCTATCTACCTATCTATCTTTCTATCTATCTACCTATCTGTCTACTTATCTATTTAATTTAGAATCAAAATGGAACTCATGGATTTTTTTAATCACTTCAGTTGAATCACATGTTCACACAACTGTCTGTTCATGCTCTTGCTTATATATTCTCTCTCTCTTTTTTCCTCATAAAATAGTTGATTAATCCATCTAGTTCCTGTGGAATCAAACGTTAATAGCAACAGCAGAGGGAGCATAAAGAAGCCATGTGACCTGTAGAGCTAAGCCATGGCCCATGAGAAACCCAAGACGTGAGCTGAGCCCTCTGGGAACAGCATAACTAAAGAGGAGTAGAAGCAGAGAGAGGGAATTCCAAGAACGGGAATGGCACGTGCAAAGGCTTAGAGTCAGGAGCTGCCTATGTGAATGGCCATTTTGAAATAGAGAATAGAGGTGTGGGAGAGAAAGGTGGAGCGTGGGCAGCATCTTCAGTGTCAGAATGGGGAGCGTGGTGTTTTTCTGGAGAGAGGACACAGGTGTCAGTGAAGAGAAGTGAAGGTGAACGTGGTGGGCAGGCAGGCTAAATGCCATCTCAGGAGTGATTAAGGAAAATTGAGTTTATTTAAGGAAAAGGGGATGGGGGATGGGATACCCAAAGGGAAGGGCTGCACAGCGCCAAGCCAAGGGGATGATGGTGCGCCCAGGAGCAGGAGTTTCACCCTTATATGCTGTCACAGTGGGACTCTCTTGTCGTCAGTGAGTTTGGGGGCGGGGCTGAGCTGGTGGGCCTGGAATGGGGATGGAATGCAGGTGTGTGATCAGGGGTCTTCAGGACAGTTTCACTTCCTTATATGGTCTGATTCCATGTGTCCAGCAAGCATTTCCTGCTCTTTGTTCTCCTGTGGCAGGAAGCTTACAAATGGCTGTCAAGGGTTGTATTGCCTTCTAGTAGTAACAATAGGAAATGTGGGGGGAGGTCGATGCTCTGTGGAATTTACAGATTATAATATGGAAGTTCCACTGCAAGGCATCTGGTGGAGAGGTTAGAATTTAATAGGTGCAGAGAAATACTTGAGCTAATTGTTGGGGACAGAAGATGGGAGGGAGGATATGAAAGTTCAAGGGACAAAGTGGTTAATTTGGATATGAGGGGTGAAGGAAAGAAGGGATACCCAATGACACAGGGATGAGAGAAGGGGGTGGGAGGAGAAAAGTGGGGGCTGGGATGCAGCTATTCCTGATGTCAGAGACTCTGTCCTCCTGGCATCTGTGCTCCCAGGTCCCATGTAAACTCTTTTGTTTTTTTTTAATAAATCTTTATTGTTCAGATTATTACAGGTGTTCCTCTTTTTTTTCCCCCATAGCTCCCCTCCACCTGATTCCCCACCCCACCCCATGCCCTTACCCCCCGCTACTGTCTTCATCCATATGAGTAAGATTTTTGTCCAATTTCTTCCCGCACCCCTCACACCTGCTTCCCCTGAGAATCGTCAGTCCACTCCCTTTCCATGTCCCTGATTCTATTATATTCACCAGTCCATTCTGTTCTTCAGATTTTTTATTTACTTGATTTTTAGATTCACTTGTTGGTAGGTATGTATTTGATGTCCTTTCGCTGTTCATAATTTTTATCGTTACCTTTTTCTTCTTCTTCCTCTTCTTAAAGAATACCCTTCAGCATTTCACGTAATCCTGGTTCGGTGGTGATGAACTCCTTTAGCTTTTTCTTGTCTGTGAAACTCTTTATCTGACCTTCAACTCTGACTGATAGCTTTGCTGGGTAGAGTAATCTTGGTTGTAGGTTCTTGCTGTTCATCACTTTGAATATTTCTTGCCACTCCCTTCTGGCCTACATAGTTTCTGTTGAGAAATCAGCTGACAGTCGTATGGGTACTCCCTTGTAGGTAATTAACTGTTTTTCTCTTGCTGCTTTTAATATTCTCTCTTTGTCTTTTGCCCTTGGCATTTTAATTATGATGTGTCTTGGTGTGGTCCTCTTTGGATTCCTCTTGTATGGGGTTCTGTGTGCTTCCTGAACTTGTAGGTCTATTTCTTTCACCAGGTAGGGAAAGTTTTCTGTCATTATTTCTTCTAATAGGTTTTCAATATTTTGCTCTCTCCCTTCTTCTGGCACCCCAAAAATTCAGATGTTGGTTAGCTTAAAGTTGTCTCAGAGGCTCCTTACACTATCTTCATATTTTTGGATTCTTTTTTCTTTTTGTTTTTCTGGTTGGATGTTTTTTGTTTCCACATATTTCAGATCTTTGGTTTGATTCCTGGGGTATGTTGATCTACAGTTGAGTTTCTGTATATTCTTTATTTCAGACAGTGTATGCTTCATTTCTGACTAATCCTTTTCCATTTTTTTCGCATTCTCATTAATATCCTTAAAGGTCTCATCAAGTTTCTCAGCGGTTTTAAGAAGATTCTTGAGTAACCTTATAAATGTGGTTCTGAACTCTATGTCATCCAGTAGTTTGCTTTCCTCCATTTCTTTCATTCGTGACATGTTTCTTTGTCTCCACATTTTGGCTGCTTCCCTGTGTTGATGGAGTAGCTTTGTGTGGTAGGTGATCTATAGGGGGCAGTAGCTCAGCCTCCTCAATCACATGAGGTGGATGCTCTTGGTACACCCCTTTGTGGTCTGAGTGCAAAGTCTTGGTGTAGTTAAGCCTTAATTGCTGTTGGTACACTGGGAGGAATTGACCTCCAGGACAATTAGCTGTGAGCACTCGCTTTGTCTATAATGGAAGAACTGCTGCGCTGAAGACACGCTTATGGGGCAGGACTTCTTTCAGTGGGGCTTTGGTGCTCACTGAGTCTGCCTCTTGAATGTGTCACTTATGGATGTGAGGAGTTGAAATCTGGTGTCTCACACTGACCACTAGGTACACTGGCTTCTGGATCTCCATTGGGGTGCAGGTCAGCTACTGTCTGAGGCCACCCAGCAGGAACTACAGTGAGAGCTACAGTTTTCTCCTCTTTGCTTGTGGTTTGGAGCTTTTGGAGCTGTCTGACTGGGGCTGGAAGTTTGCTAGGTTAAGTTGCGATAGGGCAGGGCTTTCTTATGCTAAAGCCGCTGCTTGGAGCTTGGGTGGGTTTGTAGGTTGTGCAGGGCGGGTCTCAGGGTGTCACTAGTCTAGGGTGTGACAAACAGCAATGGCTGCTAGTTAGCTGGCTCTGTGTCCCCGTCAGCATCCCCAAGTCCCTTGCCCCAGTGCCGTAAACAATTATTCCTGCACGGAGCTCTGCAAGCAAGCCACCCTCACTGGCAGACAGTCCAGCTTCTCCCCGTAGAAGTTTGGGTCCCCCGCGTCTCCCCAGAAACTGTATTTCAGAGTAATCGGGGGCTTGTCTCCCTTTGGGTTGAAAAAAGCAACACCCGCCGCCAGCCCGGATCACGTGCCTCCGTACCTCAGCTTTTCAGCGCTCGTGCACGTCTCAATGCTCTTTTCTCTTTCCTTCTAGTTGTAGAACTTCCACTCAGCCAGCTTTCCGGTGGTTCTGGGTGATAGACGTTTTGTCTTTAATTGTATTTTTGAAATTGTTGCAGGAGGCAGCAGTTTAGGTGTTTACCTACGCCGCCATCTTGGATTCTCTCCCCATGTAAACTCTTGCAAAGTAGGATCCACCTGTCTACTGGCTGCACCCATCTAGAGTACAAAGGTTTGGGGCAGTGGTCGGCAAACTCATTAGTCAACAGAGCCAAATATCAACAGTACAACGATTGAAATTTCTTTTGAGAGCCAAATTTTTTAAACTTAAACTTCTTCTAATGCCACTTGTTCAAAATAGACTCACCCAGGACGTGGTATTTTGTGGAAGAGCCACACTCAAGGGGCCAAAGAGCCGCATGTGGCTCGCGAGCCGCAGTTTGACGACCATGGGTTTAGGGCAAGCATTTCAAACTTTAATGTGTGAGGGAATCACTTGGAGGTCCTGTTAAAAGGCAGGTTCTGGCCCTGCTGCCTTGTGTCAGTGGTTGCACATTGACCTATGAACCAGGAGGCCATGGTTCAATCCCCAGTTGTGGCACATGCCTGGGTTGCAGACTAGGTCCCCAGCGTGCAGGAGGCAGCCAATCAATGATTCTCTCTCATCACTGATGTTTCTATCTCCCTCTCCCTTCCTCTCTGTAATCAATGAAAATGTATTTTAAACAAAATTTTAAAATGCAGGGTCTGATTCAGTAGGTTTGGGTGTGGCGTGGTGGTGCTGACACTGAGGGTCTTTGTGTAGCAATAGATTAGTGGATTTCTATGCAGATTGGCCAGGCCTGAAGTCCGTGGTTGTGAAAGAGGAAGTGAAATAATTTCTTTCTCACCCCCAGGGATTATCTTCATGCCAGGGACAATCCAGATGAAGGCCAAGGACATTCTCTACCGACTGAAGGAGTCTAATGCCAAGAGCATCGTGACCACAGATGCTCTTGCCCCAGAGGTGGACTCTGTGGCTTCTAAGTGTCCCGCTCTGAAAATCAAGCTCCTGGTGTCTGACCACAGCCGTGAGGGGTGGCTGGACTTCCGATCTCTGATTAAGTGAGTTTCGGGTCTGATGGAGGTGCTCTCTGAGGAATGGTGGGAGAAGGCCATCCACACCCAAGCGCTGTAGACAGACAGCCGGTGGTAGGAAGCTCACCAGGCCTGGCTCCAGAAACCTCTTTCCAGCTATGTCCCTGACCTGCTGTGTGACCCTGGGCTACTTCCTTCCCCTCTCTGTGCCAAGGTTGCTTCATCTGTAATATCAGGACATTGCCCTTCTATGCTTCTCTCCCTAAAGTTTGATCACCCCTGGGATGTGAAAGAAGGTGTACCGTCAGAGGATTTCTGTTTCAAGCTTCTTGTAGGTGGGAGTCTAAAAGACTATTCACATATAAGTATAAATACATCTATGTGAATAAGTTGAACGAGAGGTTAAAATGGATCCTTAAGGTGAAAGTTGAGACTGGAAGAAAAAATGAGGCTGTGACTGGCAGAGGGTTTTGGGGGCAAAGATCTCCCGGGGTCTGTGTGCCCTTAGAAAGTTAGGGAAATGTCAGAAAGACCCTCCAGCTCCGATCCTTTACTTCTGTGAACCTTCAGGCGTTTTTTACACTGTCCACCTAAGAAACGCCCAGACTTGCAGGAAATTTTTATGAGTTTATTTGAGCCAAACTGACAACATGTTCTGGGGAGCAAAATCTCAAATGCTCTGGAGGAAAACCGTTTTGTAGCTTCTCTCATGCATTTGAAATTCAGGAGGGGACACAAGAAAGACTAAGGTGGGAGAAAGCCAGGTGGGGATGGGATTACAGGATAGTTAAGATTCTGTGCTCTCTTGAGGGGTCACACCCCCTTCAAGGGTATTACTTTCTGTATTTCAAGGGCGTGTTAACCTAGATGCACAAGAACAATGGACAGGCTTGCTTAAGGCAAAGATAACCCTTTCACCAGAGAAGTTCTGTGTCAGGGCCTGACTCCCGCCATGCTCTGTCCAGGCAGGGATTTATGATCAGATCACCTGTGAACTTAGTTCACAGAGCCCCATGTTCCACCCACAGCTCAAACCTTGCTGGGTGTCTTTTCTTTGTCTCTTTTATTTTTCTGAGGTAACATTGCTTTATAACATATAAGTTGCACTGGGTTTGTTTTCTTGAAGAAACCCCTTTGTTTTTAAAGTAAAATGTTATTCAACCGCAAAAGGCAAACACAGTGATGTCACACCTTCTGTTGGACTCTAAGATCTGGAGTTGGAGCTCTCCCTCCAGGGAGCACGCCCTCGCCTTCCCCTTGCGCTACCTTTGCCTCTCTCTCCCCTCAATGCCAAGGGCCCTTCTTCTGCCCGAACTTGTTTCCTGAGCCAATGCAGCCCCACTGGCTCACTTCCACTACCTCTGTGGATTTCTAGATAAACTTCCTTTTATATTTTGAATAAACAAATAAAGTCAGAGTTGATAAAACCCTAAATAAATAATACTGTTTAAAAATCCCTTAAATTGCCCAAAGTCACGATGGTACTGAACATCTCAGCAAGAGCCAGTGTTCCCTCCAGCGTTTGGATGATCTGCAGTTTATTTGAACAACACAGGAAGCTCATATGTCACATCCAACATCGCAGGTGTCCAATCATCGCAGGCTGAAGACACTGAGTATAGAAACTTCCAGGAATCAAGGCCTCCTGAGGGGCCTGCAGTTTTCCTCTGCAGGCCAGGATCAAGCTTACGCCAGACGTACACATATATTTCTTTCACTCTCCCTCTCCCTCGCTCTCTCTTCCCCACCCCTTATCACCAAGGTAATGGAGTGAAATTCCTGTAAAGTTAGTTTGTATGAAAGCAAGATTGTCAGTGTAAGAGGACAGTCTTTGCACCACACAGGTTTTGAACCCTGGCTCTGCCATTGCTGGCTGTATGTCTTCAGGCAGGTTACCTGACCTCTCTGAGCCTCAGTTTCCTCATCCACAAAGGGAGCATGACAAGTTGGGCATAGTCACCTCTTAGGATAGCTCTGAAGATTGAATGAGTTCTTATTTGTAAGTCATTTACTAGTAGAGCATTTTCGGAAACAGTAAGTTCTATTTCAATGTTTGATAAATTATAAAACACTCGGCTGTGTTTTCCCCATTTTTTAAATGAAGAAATGTCAGTGCTCTTACCCAGGTCACCCCTAAACTCTGTTTGATGCTTCAGACCTGGAGACCAGTTTTTCCTCCAGTGTTGCTAAACCCCAGTTTTCTACACTGGCCAGGTAGCTCAGTTGGATAGAGTGCCAAGGTTGTGGGTTTGACCCCTGGTCAGGGCACATCCAAGAATTAACCAATGAATGCAGAAATAAGTGCAACAGCAAATCCACATCTCTCTCTCTCTCTCTCTCTCTCTCTCTCTCTCTTCCCCTTTGTCTCTCTAAAATCTATACAAGCAAACCAGGTTTCTGACTTTGAGCCTCATGTTGTTTGTTTGGCTTACCCTGAGGGTGGAGCCAGGAGACTTGACTTCTCTCCTTTTCTGTTCAATCCCTTTGTAGATCAGCATCCCCAGATCACACCTGCATTAAGTCAAAGACCACGGACCCAATGGTCATCTTCTTCACCAGTGGCACCACCGGCTTCCCCAAGATGGCAAAACACAACCATGGGCTTTCCTTGCGACACTCCTTCCCTTCATGGTAGGAAAGAGGGCACTGACTTAGAGGCTGGATCACAGTCTGGGGCAAGGTGTGTGTGTGTGTGTGTGTGTGTGTGTGTGTGTGTGTGTGTGTGTATTGGGAAAGGTGTTCTTAGTAGAACCGAGTCCATCCTGCTTCTCCCCCTGCCCCCTTTGGTTCAGACCACTGAGTGTCTCAGAGGCAAAGGTCTGGACTTCTAAGTGTGTGCTGACAGAAGCATCCTAATGACAAGGGGGTCCTGCCTGAGCACCTTCACAGGTGTGGAGGGAACGTGAGTGGAGGCAGCAGGCATTCTGCAAGCTGCACAAATGGCAAGCCATGTGTCTTTGTCACTGGTTCCAGGTTTGGTGGGAGGAGGACAGAAAGTTCTAGCTATGTGGTCTGTACAGATACGGAGGTGGAGTTTCCCAATCATGAGCCATTAGGGGGAGGTAATACGTGGAACCAAGCAATTGCCTTTAACCTAAAATAAATCATTGTAGAGGCTGAAGACGTAGCCTTGGGTTAACCATGTAATCAATTTTATACCAAACATCTTTTCCCTCCTACTTCCTCCTCCCCATATAGTAATATTCACACCAGACCAAGTTCTGTGGGGAAGTATGGGACTTGGTTGAAAAGTCTGTAAGGAGGATTTTCCAAAAGGTCGGGGGCCTATGGGGGTCCTTGTCAAAGGCAGCAGCCCCTACCTTGACTTTTCCAAGCAAGTCCGATCTCCTGGGTGTCTTGCTGGAATCTCTATGTTTAGTCTTTAAGACCCGACCTAGAAGAAGCATGTGCTTTCTCAAGGATATTTACCCTGCTGATTGTATCTAGAGTTTAATTTTAGTTCAACCCGTTGTTACAATAAAAGGCAATCGAGGCTATTTTGTTTCCTAAAGCCAAACAAGCCCCTTAGCCTTCTCTTTCAGAGAAACGTGTGTCAACAAAATCTATTCATCTGTTTCTCAGGGTCTGCTGGTAAGTCCTGGTAAAGTTCTATGTGTTTTGTGCCTTATTAAGCAGACCAGGGGGCAGAGAAGGTGTCTTGTGGACACTGGGCACTTATGCTAATGATATCACTTGATCAGCAAAACCCTGGAGGAATGGGGGTGGAAAGAAGGGGAGAGTTTATGTGTAGTCAGAATAACACAAGCGAAGGCACAAAGATATAAAAGGTAGCATTCATAGCCCAGCTGGCATGGCTCAATGATTGAGCATCAACCTATGAACTTGGCTCAATGCCAGGTCAGGGCCCGTGCCCAGGTTGTGGGCTCCATCCCTGGTGTGGGGCATGCAGGAGGCAGTCAATCAATGATTCTCTTCAGCATTGATGTTTCTATCTCTTATTACCTCTACCTTCCTCTCTGAAATCAATAAAAATATATTTTTAAAAGTAGAACTCATAGAACTACAGAGATTGGAGAGGAGCTGCTGCTCAGGGTGTCAGGGAGGCACAGATGGGATGAGCTGAGAAAGTGAGTGGGACCCAGAGCACACAGGGTCGTGATGACTTTGGTGTAGAGATTGGAAAACTGTGGGCGGTATTGAAAGGTTGTGAACAAGGGAGAGACCTAATCAAATTTGTATTTTGAAAAGATCACTGTGGCTACAGAGTGGAGAATGTCTGGGAAAAAGAATAGATTTAGAAAGACCTGTTAGAGGGTCTTAGAATAATTTAGGTGCAAGATGGTGGTGGCTTGGACAAGGTGCTGAGGACATGGAGGAAGTTAAGAAGTCTGAGATTTTAGCAGATAGAATGGGAAGGAGTGCTGGCTAGATGTGGGAGGTCGGAGGGGCTGGAGAGTCAAGGTGGACTCCCAGGTTTTGAGCTTGGACAGTAATGACGTTCAGTGAAACACAGAGAGCACCGGAGAAGAATTCATCTAGGAAGGCAGGAGAGATTAGGATGCTCTGGGTTTGAGATACCTAAGAGACATCCCAGGAGAGATGTCCAGTGGGCAGTTGGGTCTGAAGCTCAGAACAGAGGTCTCTCGCTTGTAATTTCCTGAGGATGTGCCACAGCCCTAAGAGATGGGAAGAGGGCGGGTGAATGGCTCTCCAGGCCCCTCCCTACTAACAGAAGAGCTCTTCAAAGCCATAGCTTGCTAATGGGAGAGTTGAGTTCTTCTCAAGGAGTTCTGCACACAGAGGTCCCTCCGAAGCAGTAAGAGTAGGTGGAGAAATGCTTCAGTCCTAGCTGAGTAGCCACTGGATTCAATTTCCTGTCTCTCATCTACCAGCTATTTCTTGTGTGTGTGTGTGTGTGTGTGTGTGTGTGTGTGTGTGTGTGTGTGTTTAAAAATTAAATCTTTATTGTTCAAAGTATTACTTATGTCCCCCTTCTCCCCCATTCCCTCCTTCTAGCCCACTCCAACCCCTGTTTTGTGTGTGTGTGTGTGTGTTTAGTTAATCCTCACATGAGGGTATTTGTTTTTCATTGATTTTTAGAGAGTGTGGGAGGGGGAGAGACAGAGAGAGAGAAACATTGATGTAAGAGGGACATATCAATTGGTTGCTGCCCACACCCCCCCCCAACCAAGGCTGCCTGCAACTGAGGTACATGCCCTTGACCAGAATTGAACCCTAGACCCTTCAGTCTGTGGGCCAACATTCTAACCACTGAGTCAAACAGGCTAGGGCTGTTTCTGTTATGTTTTGATGCTATTCTCAGAAAGGCCCCTCCCTTATTATCCCTGATGGCTTCCAGCATTGCCCAAAACTGTACCAGTAATAGATTTGAATGCAGAAAATGAGCAACAGACTCCATCCCAGTATTCCTAGCCTTAAGGGTCGTTATGATTGAACCAGGTGAAGTGGCAAGTGACCAGGAAATCCGATTGGCGTGCCTCTGGGAAGGGGGTGGGAGTGAGTCTGGAGCCCCACACTAACCACATGAATTCAGAGTGAGAGGGGTGGCTCGCTGTCTCAGCACCATTCCCCAGCCCTTGGTCACATGCTCCTGTGCTTACAAAGCTGAGGCCACTGTATTTTGGAGTCAGCAGGAAATTACTGCAGCTGAAGGCCGCTGATGTCTTCTGGTGCCTGTCAGATCCAGGCTGGATTATGGCTGCCGTGGGGACCCTGTTTGAACCATGGACAGCAGGGTCTACAGTCTTCATCCATCATTTGCCCCAGTTTGACCCTAAGGTCATTGTGGAGGTAAGAGGACTAATGTGTCAGTGTCAACAAACTCCAGGAGAAACTCATGTGTCAGGCTCAAAAGCTGGCCCCTGCAGAGAATAGTGTATAGAACAAAGCAGCCCATTAGGGTGATATAACCTGGGCTCTGGGGGTCTCAAAATGTGAGGCGCTGAATCAGTCAGTGTATCACCCAGAATACACATTTTGAGAAATTAAAGCAACCAGCACAATCTCAGGTCTCCTGGCTCCTCCAGGGCCAGGTAGCTGGTGTGT
Organism: Corynorhinus townsendii; assembly: GCA_026230045.1. Classification (NCBI taxonomy): domain Eukaryota; kingdom Metazoa; phylum Chordata; class Mammalia; order Chiroptera; family Vespertilionidae; genus Corynorhinus; species Corynorhinus townsendii. The sequence continues at coordinate 62,712,912 of JAPDVU010000009.1, forward strand.
GTGTGAATTGATTGAAGTGTTTAAAAACAGTGCCCTTAGAATATGATGGTTCTAGTTCCTTCTCATACCTTTAACATTTGTTAGTGGTAACCTTACGTCTCTGGGCTCAGGCTCCTCACCTGCCAGATGGAGTTTTAATAATTACGACCTCATAAGATTGTTGGGAATATTGAGATGATACAGGCAAAGTGTGTAAAGTGCTTAGCCTACAGGCCTACACCTGAAAACACTCAGGAACTGGCAGCAGTTGCTGTTATTGTTACGCATACATCATGGTGACGATTGAAGTTGCCTCCATAAACCCTTTCAAATGACTTCCCTGCACCTGACCATGCTGTTTGTGTCTGCACTCACTGCACCCTGCCTTCCTTCAGAGATCTGCCTCTCCACCTCTCAAGCCCAGGCCCCTGCCCTCACCACTGTGGGGCCTGTTCTTCTCCAGACCCTTCCATTGGAGCCCCTCACTACTCATCTTTAATCCATTATACCCTTTCTTCTATATTATCAGTCTCTCACTTTTCATCAACTCTACTCCCTCAGTCCATAAACACATTCATGTTCAATATACGGATACTGAAAGAATTAACAAATGAATAAATGGGCTCTCTTAGAGGGGAGATCAGAATAAAAATAGTGATAATTGGTCAGTATTTTGTTGTTGTTGTTGTTTTTGGCCAGTATTTTTCATAGTAACTATAAATGTAAAATTTTTCTCTGTTCACCTTGTAGACACTCTTTAAATACCCCATCACCCAGTGCCTTACTGCACCCTCTGTATTTCGAATGATTCTGCAGCAGAATTTTAGCAGGTATGTGGAAGTGGCTTCTTGTAATCACAATCTTTGGGTAGGATTTTAAGGAGTCTATTTCACTGTGGTCTTGTTGTCAGTGGGAAACAGGCTCTTGCACGGGGTTGGGAGGAAAGAATCCCAAGGATCCACGCACAGGAGATTGCGATGTGGCAATGTGGTTTATTTGTTATGTAACATCAATAGAGTTCTCCTCTGGGCTTCCCAATGCCCATCTCTCTTGGCCCTGCCCTGGAAAAATTCCAATCTCGTCTTCAACAGGCCAAGGCAAAGGCAATGCCCAGAGTTTCTTCTTCTGAGCCTTTGGGCCTGGAAGTCTCCCCCAGGCCCAGGTGGCTGTAGATCTGCATGGTCCTTTGCTCCTGGGTGGGAGGGACAAGAAGAAATTGGGCCAGTGGGGTCCCAGGCAAGAGAGAGAGCCAGCATTACCCCCTGGGTCTTAACCAGGACCCAGGTTTCTCAAAACAACCAGCTAACTTGCCAAGATTCCAGGGGCATGCCCTGGTCCACCCCTAGTGAACAATCTTATCCCAGGTTAGACTGACAGCCTCTGTGGTCCAACACCTCCCCCTGTGCCATTTTGACTTTCCTGGGCAGTTCCTGATCTCCCCTGTGACCCCTCCCACACACAATCCTGAACCAGAGGGGGGAGAGAAGGGTGTTAATCCCCTTGGGGGGACTATGTTGCCATTTCTTGGGTGTGAAATGGGAGCTTCCTGGTGAAGCAAACAGGCCTCTGCTTCCCAGCTTCCTGTGCTCAACACTGTCAGCCTCTCCCCTGGCTGTTTCTTTCAATAACCAGCCAAGGATGGTATCAATCTGACTGTTTCAACTCTGGTTCTTTGAGGGCAGTAAGAGCTAGTGTGTGTGTGTGTGTGTGTGTGTGTGTGTGTGTGTGTGTGTGTGTGTATGTGAGAGAGAGAGAGAGAGAGAGAGAGAGAGAGAGAGAGACAGACAGACAGACAGACAGACAGACAAATGATGGTAGCAATAATAATCAGCCAGTCGAATTCATTTATTAAGCAGGATTCAGATCCAATTGAAACAGTGAGCCTTGCATCATTGTGAGGTTTTTTTTTCCTTTTCTAAACTTTTTTATTTTGAAATATCAAACACACAGAAAATTACATAAGATATAAATTTGTGGATTAAGCAATTGTTGAAATTTAAACCAATAGGTAACCACTCATTCAAGTCACAATAAGAGAACATTGCCAGCCCCAGTGACCTACTCAGACCTCTCCAACTCCCCTAAAGGAACTCACTGTCTTGACTTTTATGGTGTTCACTCATTTGTGTGTTTTTTTCTTTTTTTCCCCTTGTAGTTTCCCTTCTACGGAAATATTCTGGAACAAATCAGTCTCTTTTACTTGCTTGTGAGCTTTGTAATCATATTATTCTGTAATGTCTGGCTTCTTTTTACAAAATCATATTACTAAGATGTGCCCGTGTTGCATCATATTGCTGTAGCTAACTTTTACTGCCGTATAATATCTCATTTATAAAAGTCCACATTTTTCCATCCGTTCTACCACTAATGGACATTTGGGTGGTTTCATTTGAGGGCTATTGATGACTAGCACTGTTCTTGCACATGCACCCTGTGCACATTAGCACTCACTATGTGGGGTCTTTCAGGAGAAATCGCTGAGTCACACTGACACCTCATCCTAACCCTTATTTTCCAAAGTATCCAATCGCTGTGTGTGCCCACTAGCAGGAAGCAAGGTTCCCTTATTCCACATCTTTGGCAACATTTGCTCTTGTCAGAGTCTTTAATTTTTACCAATCTGATGGATGTGGTGTTATTTTGCTATAACTTTATTTTTGTATTTACCCATGTTTGTAGATTAATTTTGAGCTAATCTTGTCTTTGAACGTAAGGGCACTTATATATATTTTAGAGACACTAAAATGGAAATGGCTGCTTCAAAAATCAGACCTAATAATTTTTAGACACAGAGTTAAAATGTAAAGGAGTTGAACAACTACCCTTATGAAGCTAACTCTGAAATACAACTTGCCTTTATTCACGAAGCCTCCATCCCAGCATGCCCTTGGAGTCTGCCTCTACCTGTATTTCAAAGCTCATATGACAGGCACTTTTTGCAACATTCCTCAGATGATGAACTTGGTCCAAACCCAGTAAAAATCCAATCAGGGCATCACTAATGATTCCATTGGAGACTCTGCTAATTTCACCTACTTTGGTGAAAACTCCAGACAAATGAGGAAGACGCCTCTAATGAAACCAGCCCCCTTGTCCACCACTGCTGACTCTGTGTAACAGGAGAGGTGATGTGTGGGGTGGGATGGTTGGGAATGGGAGCAGAGGTCTGCCACTACCCTCCTCTCCAAGAACTGGTCCAGCTCAGCCTGCTGATGATGCTCAGACCTCAGTCACTTCTCCTCATCTCCTTTAGGGAGTCCATTATGATTGTGTGATTGTTTTTGTATTATTTCTGGGAATTTTCCTGGGGGAAATGGAGGAGAATAATGTACAGCAAATGGCATGCCTAGTACAGGATATACCTGCTGCAGGATCACAGCAGACTTTTCTGTTCTCTCCCAAATTCCTTCTTAAAGGGCTGCTGCCTGTGACCCCTGTCCTGTTTTCCAACACCCAGCTCAATCTTCCTTGATGACCAGAGCAATTCACTGACAATCCCTAACTTGCATTCTCCACTGGGGAACACGAAGCCCTTTGGTTCACATAACCCATCTCTCTCAAGGCAGGAAGTGCAATCTGATGACCCCAGCGTATCCCCGGCGTCCTAGCCTTCACCCCCTTACGGTTTAGAAAACATCGCTCTTTCCACATAGAAGCTTCCCTCAGATGAGGTTTCAATGTCCAAATTTAGCTGGGTCCCCAAATGAACCCCTTAGCCTCATCACCAGCCCCCCTCCCCCAGCCTGAAGGATCCCTAACTGAGCCCTTTAGCCTCATCACCACCCCGCCCCCTCCCATGCCCCCACTGAGGAACAATTTATAGGGACTAACACCCGGAAGTGAATGTCGTCCAACCGGAAATGAATGACGTCCAACTGGAAGGCAAATAAGAAAGTGAGGAAGCAGAAAGGTGGATGGGCTCCTCACTCCTGGGCCTAAGTAGGAGGTCCAGGGCCTGTTCTGAAGTTCTGTGGACACTTTGTCTCCCCCAAGCCTCAGGTTCCCCACTCTGGAGCACTGCACTACTGGCGGGGAGGCCCTGCTGCCCGAGGAGCAAGAGAAGTGGAGAGAACAGACGGGCCTTCTGCTCCACCAAATCTACGGACAGACAGAAATGGTAGGTGGATGTGCCCCATAGGGCCACCCAGCCCATCAGAGGAGCTGAATCTGCCAGGGCGTGTGCACAAACCCCACTGTGTGCAAAGGGCGGCTCTGCAGTTCCAGGCGGATTGGCCCCAAATCAGTTTGCAGAGAGAGAATTTACACACAGTGTTCGACTTGTCAAGACCCCAGTGTGCTGATGGCTATTGGACAAAACCTTCCATAGGGGTCTGAGGACAGGGCTACGTCCCTGGGATCAGGGAGCTAGAAGGAGCCATGACAATAGAGTTGCCTCCTGCCTCACGAAGGCCCCGCCTGCGAGTGTTGTCCATGTCACCCTCCCTCCCTAGAGCAGCAGCCACAGGGCCAGGCAGGAGCTGGCCTGGAAGCTCATCTCTGGGTGTGTATGAGGGCAGCACACACGTTTGGTTGTGGGGCACGGGCAGGAGCGGAGGAGGGAGCAGAGGCATCACACACACACACACACATTCACACACACGCAGTGAGACCCCCAGGGGTGTCACTGAGCACAGCACGCAGTGGGCAGGCCGTGCAGCCTGCTGCGCTGTCTGGACCCTCAAGGACTTCAGTGGTAGGAGGAGGGGCTGCCTTTCTCCTAAAGCATCCTCAACCCCCTGATGCTGACTCAGCCACTTGCACGCCTCCCACCATCCCGTCAGCTCACAGTGTCACCCCTTTCAGGACCTGTAGGGCAGGCTCTTTTGGTCCTAATTCACAATTTGTCTGACCCTGTGTTGTTTTTGAGAAAAATGTGTTTTTTTCAGTCAATGAAGTGGTCTGCTTCCAGGCCTGAGAACTGTGAGGGCTCTAGGCCTGACCTTGCAGGGCTCACAGTTCACTGTTGGATGAGGAGAAGCACACACTACACCCGTAACCCGAGCCCCTTAGCATCCACTGCTTGAGCCACATAATACTCCCTCCTGGCTGCACAGAGCCTCATTGCTCAAAGCTCTTGCAACCCGCTCACTCACCTGTGGGCATTGCCGCGTCCTGAAGTGTGAGCAGCAGCTTGGAGAGGGAGACCCTCCTCTCCCAGGGTTGGACGTCCAGGTTTGGACCAGGAGTTCAGGTCTCATTTCCTCTCAGCATCGTCAAGCCCATAGGCACACCGTGGAACCTGCCAGAAGCTTGACTTCCCTGTCTCCAAAATGGGAATAGAATGCCAACCCTGCGGGTGGTGGCGAGGGGAGTGGAAGGGAGTGTGTGAGCTCTGGCGATGCCCAGCCTGCACATCCCCCAGGGCCAGCCCGCTGTCCTCACTGATGTGGGGGGTCGTGGGCCAGGTGTCAGGGGTCCAGAACCGAAGAGGCCTTCTCTAAGCTCAAACATTTGTTATCTATGGGGGGAAACACCCCCAAAATCAGTATAAGGCCTGTTGGCAACAATAGAAATGCGGGGGAAATGCCAGGGTTGGAGGATCGCCCAGGACTTCTCATGGGGCCTGAGTCTGGGCTGGTTGCCCTAAGGAGCCAGCTGAGCTCACTGGTGCAGGTCTGTGCAGCTTCCCGCCCCACAGGCTCTGAGAGGGGGTGCCGGCCCGGCCACTTTGACAGGGGAGACCCAGGGCATTAACTCATCTGTCCCACTGTGAAGGCTTAGCTTTAGGACAGATGTCAGCTTCAGAGAACCAGCAAGGAGGCATAGTTGATCAAGAGGGCAAATGGGGGTGGGAGTGGTGCCAGAGGCACAGCCTAAATGATTTCAGCGCAGCCCCAAGGGCAGATGAGGCAGGATTCCTGTCAGGTTCAGTCTTGAGTAAGTGTTGGTCAAATGGAGACATGCCTGGCATGCAGTGGGCACTCCCCCACCCAGTACATGCCCACAACCCTGATCTCAGCCCCTTGCTCCTTTCGTTGCCTCCCCCACGGGACCCTGTGGCCCCAGCAGCCGGCACTGACCCAGTACATGTCGCATGTCGGGCGCAGTGAATGTCTGCTGAAGAGCTGGGTCAATGCCCTGAGCCCAGGACGCAGAGCTTCCAGCTCCCCAGCAGGCTCTATGAGCAGCGTCACATGGCCCTGAGAGGAGCGGTGCTGTGTACCATTCTTGCTGCTCTGTGGTCCGCCTGGAGCCTTTCACAACTGCTCTTCTCTTCCTTTTGTGCACAGGGATTGACTTGCGGCACGGCCCGGGGGTCACAGGTCAAGCCCAGTTCCATGGGGAAAGCCATCCCACCCTTCGACGCCCAGGTTTGGTCCTAAAGGCGTGGCCAGGGAGCACTGAAGGCTCAACTGGGATCAACCCCGTGTGACACCAAGTGGCAGAAGAGCCGTGCCCCCTGCCCGAGTTGTCCCTCCTCCTCTCCTAGTTGCCCTCTGGCTTCCTGGGAGGGTCAGTATTGTGGGCATCAGTGCAGCTCACCGTGCCAGGCGAGGCCGCGCACACAGGCGTGGTGCACAGGACCTGGAGGCGCGCCAGCAGCTCTGTCCACCCGCCAGGGCTTTTAGCCTGTCCTGACCCCTGTTTTCTAGCTTGAAGACACATGCGATGTCCACACCACGAAACAAACACACCCATGACTTGCTGATTTCAAAGACCTGACAGCTTCATTCTGTTTTCTGACAGGGATCTCCCCAGGGTCCCCACTGGTGTCACACGCATAAGCCAGGCAGAGCTTGGGTGGGGCAGGAGGGCTGGGAGCCCTGCAGGGGTCCTCACAGACCTCTTGCTCCAGATCATCGACGACAAGGGCAACATCCTGCCGCCCAACACTGAAGGCAACCTTGGCATCAGGATCAAGCCCACCAAGCCCATCGGCCTGTTCATGTTGTATGAGGTGAGGACGCCCCGCCTGCAGCTCCCTGGCCCAAGCACCCCTGCAGCGATGAGGGAGGGGACTCAGCTCTGCATCCTGAGACTCCTCCCATCTTCCCTTATGTGCTCCAGTTCAGTGAAGCCAGGTCTAGTTCACACAAAGCTCACAGCCTTTCCTCTCCTGACCCATGTGGCACTGATGGGGTAGAGAAGCCTGGCTTCGGAGTCATCGGACTTGGGGGCTGATGATTACAAATGCAGACTTCGGCTGGGTTCACATCCTACCCTCCAATTTACCAACAGGGTGTGCACAAACCTAGTAACTGTCCTGAGCCTCCTGAGGCGTCCCCTACCCCACTCCTCAGAGAAAACCACCTGCAGACCATCAGAGTCATGTGTTTCCCCGTGTCAAATACATGGCAGGGCTAAGGTTCAAACGCATGTCTTTCAGCCCCAGAGCCTAATGGGAAATGCAGGGATTACAGAAACCTGTGATGGGCTCTAAGGAAACCTGCTGAGGCTCCCGACCAGATAAACCCTAGCCCCCCCCAGGGTAGTAGAGGCCACTAAAGGGGATTCTCAGATTCCAAGATGGGCCATGGAAGGGTGGGCACACCTGAAATGGATCTCAGATTCCATCTCCTTTCTCCAAAACAACAGCCAACAGGACTCTTTAGATGTCACTGTTGTCATCACTGTGGCCTCCAGGGAGCGCTGCTCCTCATGTGATTCTATCTACCAACAGTAAAAACCTCTGGCTAAACCATTCATCAATTTTGTTGATGAATCTTTTCAAAGAACCAGCTCTTGGTTTCACTGATTTTTTTATATTGTTTTTTTAGTCTCTGTGTCGTTTTTATCTGCTCTCATCTTTATTATTTCCTTCCTTCTGCTTCTCTGGGCTTTTCTTATTGTCCTCTTTCTAGTTCTTTACGTTGAAAGGTTAAATAGGTTATTGTTAATTTTTCTTGTTTTGAGTTAGGCCTGTCGTGCTATGAATTTCCCTCTCAGGACTGCTTTTGCTGTGTCGTCGAGGTTTTGTGTGGTTGTGTGTTCATTTTCATTTGTTTCCAAGAAAGTTTTTTTTATTTATTTCTCTTTTTTTTAATTTAATAACTCTTTATTGTTCAGATTATTACAATTGTTCCTCTTTTTTCCCCCATAGCTCCCCTCTACCTGGTTCCCACCACACCCTCTGCCCTAACCCCCACCCCACTGTCCTCATCCATAGGTGTGCGATTCTAGTCCAGTCTCCTCCTGCACCCCCAACACCCTTTCCCCTGAGAATATGCAGTCCACTCTCTTTCTATGCTCCTGATTCTATTATATTCACCAGTTTATTCTGTTCATCTGATTTTTTTTATTCACTTGATTTTTACATTCACTTGTTGACAGATATGTATTTGTTAATAATTTTTATCTTTACCTTTTTATTCTTCTTCCTCTTCTTAAAAAATACCTTTCAGCCTTTCATGTAATACTAGGTTGCTGCCAGACAGTCCAGTTTCTCCCCGAATGAGTCTGGGTTCCCAAAGTCTCGCCCGGAACTGGAGTTCAGTGCAGTCAGGAGCTTTTGTCTCCCTCCCGCTTGAGAAAGCCAGCCGTGTACTCAGCTGCCCGCCCTCTCTGCATGCGCCTCGGTACTCTGCCTTCCACAGTTCCTCTGAGTTTCAGTGTGCTTTTCTCTTTCCTGACAGTCCAGTTTCACCCCGTATGAGTCTGGGTCCTCAGAGTTTCACCTGGAAGTGGAGTTCAGCGCAGTTGGGAGCTTTTGTCTCCCTCCAGGTTAATAAAGCCAGCCAAACATTCAGTTGCCCGCCTTCCCTGCGCACACGCACCTTGGTACCTCTGCCTCCAGCAGCTCCTCTGAGTCTCAGTGTGCTTTTCTCTTTCCTTATAGTTGTAGAATTTCCACTCAGACAGCTTTCCTGTGGTTCCAGGTGATGTCCGTTTTGTCTTTTAGTTGTAGTTTTGAAATTGTTGTGCTAGGCAGCAGATTAGGTGTTTACCTATGTCGCTATCTTGGTTTCTCTTCTTTTATTTATTTCTTGATGTCATTGGTAACCCATTCTTTTTTTAAAAACATGCTACTTAGCCTCCATGTTTTTGAATGTTTTGGGGTGTTTTTACTGTAGTTGATTTCTAATTTCATTCCACTATGATATGAGAAGTTGATTGATAGGATTTCAATCTTCTTGAACTTGTAGAGACTTGGTTTGTGTCATAACATGTGGTCTATCTTTGTGAATGAACCATGTGCACTAGAGAAAAATGTACTATATTCTGCTGCTTGGGGGTGAAATATTTTTAAAATGTCAATTAAATCCATCTGATCCAGTGTGTCTTTTAGAGTCACTGTTTCTTGGTCACATTTTTGTCTGGAAAATCTATTTAGTGAAGTCAGCAGGGTGTTCAAGTCCCCTGCTATGACTGCATTGTTATCAATCTCTCCATTAAAGTGCTCTAGAAGTTTTTAAAATGTATTTAGGTACTCCTGTATTGGGTGTATATATGTTTACCAGGGTTCTATCCTCTTGTTGGCTCCATCCCTTTTGTATTATGTACTAAAGTGATGTTTGTTGTCTTTTGTGATGGCCTTCACTTTGAAGTCTATTTTGTCAGATATGAGAATTGTTACTCCAGCTTTTTCTTTTCCTTTCCATTTGCATGGAATACATTTTTTCCATTCCTTCACTCTCATCCTGTGCGTGTCTTTTGTTCTGAGGTGGGTCTCTTATAGACAGCATATAGTTGGCTCATGTTTTTGTATCCATTCAGCTATCCTATGACTTTAGATTGGAGCCTGTATTTTATTTACATTTAGGGTTACTATTGATAGGTACTTATTTATTGTCATTTTAATCTGTATGTGTAGGTTTCCCTCTCTGTTTCTTCTTCTCATTACACCAGTCCCTATAGCATTTCTTATAATGTTGCCTTGGTGGTGATGTACTCCTATGGCCTTTTTTCCTTGTCTGGGAAGCTCTTAATTGACTATCTATTTTGAATGATATCCTTGCAGAATAGAGTGATCTTGGTCTCAGATTCTTTCTTTCCATTACCTTGAGTACTTCATGCCATTCCCTTCTGGACTATGCCATTTCTGATGAGAAATCAGGTGTCAGCCTGAAGGGAGCTCCTTTGTAGGTAACAGTTTGCTTCCGTCTTGTTGCCTTTAAGATTACCTCTTAGTCTTTAATTTTTGGCATTTTAATTATGATGTGTCGGGGCATGGGCCTGTTTGGGTTCTTCTTGCTTGGAGTTCTCTGTGCCTTCTGAACTTGTGTGACTTTTTCCTCCACCAGGTTAGAGATGTTTTCTGCCTTTATTTCGGCAAACAGTGACCAGTTGGCTCCTGCACGCCCCCTACTGGGGATTAAGCCCGAAACCTGGGCATGTGCCCTGAGCAGGAAGTGAACTAGTTACCTTTTGGTACATGGGATGACACTCAACCAACTGAGCCACACTTGCCAGGGCCTTAAGCTTTCTTAGAGTATGAGGTGAGATGGTACTTGGAGAAGAAAATTCATTTAGCAAACGTTTATTGTCACCTTCCATCTGTTCAGCCACTGTGTTATATTAATATCAATTGTCTGCATTTTGTACATTAATTGACCAGTAATATGCATTGGGTGTTTGCATGTAAAGCAAATAGACTCAGAGAGATTACAGAAGTTGCACAGGTGCCTGGTGGAGTGAGAAGCAGGATTCAAACCCAGATCTGAGCCCCAGGTTGCAGCTCAACATCTCTAATCTCACTGCCTTCAACAAGAGTGCCGTTCTGTCTGCAGAATGACCCAGTGAAGACAGCCAAAGTGGAGTGTGGGGACTTTTACAACACGGGGGACAAAGCATCTATTGACGAAGAGGGCTACATCTGGTTCCTGGGGAGGGACGATGACATCATCAACGCCTCTGGGTAGGTGTGGCCTGGGTCTGACAGGCTCTAGCTTGCTTCACCATTCTTCCGTGCATTGGGGATGGGACCCGCAGCCTGTTCCTGAATGCAGCCATTTCCACAAGGCCCTAGCCCAGGGTATCTGTGCATCTCCCCCAACGTCAAAATAGAGTCCAAAAAGGCCTGGAAGTGCAAACACAGGAGACATCATGCGATTTAAAGAGGGGATATAGGATTGGGAAGGGAGACCTTGTTCGAGCCCCCATTTGTCCCCATTGGTTGCAGGAAATTATTCTCTGTGTTTTATTAATGGGACACATGTCACAGAACAACAACAGCAATAGCAGCTAAGCTCATGGAGTACTTACTGTGTGAAAGGACACTCCTCTGTGCTTTGCTTAACGCAGTAGATGCCATTATTGTGCCTATTTTACAGATGAGAACACTGAGGCACTGACCAGTGAACTAAGTTGCTAAAAGTTTCCAAAATAGTGGAGGGAGAGGCCCAGACTTGCACTGAGGTAGTGTGGCTCCCGCTCTGTTGTCCCTATCGCTTAGGTGATGTAGGACGAAAAAGTGACAAAAGTAACAACTTCCCTTGGACGCATCAGGGAAATTAAGTTTGTTTTACTTCTTAAATTTCTACATGAGATGCTGATGTAGTGAGACAGAATTTCTCAAAATCTTTAAGGCAAAGTTTGAGGCTCCCAAGAGTACAGTAAGAGTCCTGCTGGGAAGCTCCTTGTGCCACGCCCACAGCCCGAGAGGACAGCCTCCCACCCCCACAGCCCACCAGAGGCAGTGAGGGAGGCTCTGGGAGCTTGTGAGCTTGCAATGCCCAGGTCTTCACATCCTGGTCCCTACAGAGCCTTTTCACGGTCCTCTGGCTCTCCTGAAGGTTGCCCTCTGTGCCCAGGGAAGTGTGACCCCAAACATGAGATTGGAGGGCCTGGGTCACTCCAGCCCTGGCATCTGCTCAGAAGCAGAGCAGGAACTGTTGCTCCTGCAGGTACCGCATTGGGCCGGCAGAGGTGGAGAACGCCCTGGCAGAGCATCCTGCGGTGGCTGAGTCAGCTGTGGTGAGCAGCCCAGACCCCATCCGAGGGCAGGTGAGGAGAAGGACAGGAGGTCATGGGAACTGCGTGTGGGCACTGGAAGGCTGGTGCAGGGGAAACTTCCAGAGCAGTTGGTACGTGTGCCGCACTTACACTTGTGGGCAGCAGGACACACTGTGGCATCATCCGTGACAATCCTGACTAGATACTGGGTGTGCTGGCTCATTTAACCTTCAAAACAGCCTAATGAGTTATAGACTCTTACTTATTATATCCTTTTAATAGACAGAGAGACAGCATAAAGAAGTTAAATAACTTGCACAGTAACTGTGGTGGAGCCAGGATGGAAAGCTGAGCACACTGTTTCCATCACATTCACTGGATTTATTGAGCACCTACTAGGTACAAGGCCTGTGCAATTCAATGGGGACATAAATCCTATATAAGAAAAGGCTAATGTGCAAATCAACCTAATGGCAGAACAGTCAGTAGCCATGACTCACACTGACCACCAGAGGGCAGACGCTCAATGTTGGAGCTTCCCCCTGGTGGTCAGCCCTGGGCTCAAGGTAGGTGTGTGTAGTGGCAGTGGCAGGAGACTATCCAACCTCTTAGGGGAGTAGGCCTAAGCTGGCAGTCAGACATCCCCCAAGGGTTCTGGAACTGCCAGAGAGCACCAGCCAGGATAAGGGACCACCCTTCAAGTGGACGAATTTCGTGCCCCAGGCCTCTAGTAACAACATAAAAACAATAAGTTCAGCCCAGCCAATGTGATTCATTGGTTGAGTGTCGACCCAGGAATGAGGTTGGATTCCCAGTCAGGGCGCATGCCGGGTTGTGGGATAGATACCCGGTAGGGGGCCTGCAGGAGGCAGCAGAGTGATGATTTTGTCTCATCATTGATGTTCATATCTCTGCCCCACCTTTCCTCTCTGAAATCAATAAAAACATATATATTTTAAAAAGAATCAACAACTAAAAATATAAAAACAATAAGTTCAATAAGTTACCAACAATTATTAAATGCCCACAGGTTCCAGGCACAGAAGTGTACATACATTAGTGGTAAAAGTGGTGATGAAAATAACAATGCTGAGTGTTAGTGTCCCCCCAACTTCCTGCATGGTTCAGAGTTCAGGTTCAGGGTTCAGGCTCTGGAGGAGGCCACACGCAAATGAAAGAGACTAGAAAATATTAATTTGGAAATACTGGGGGCCAAGCAGGAGTCCAGCTCAAGAGGAAGGACACTGCTTTGCTCTGGCCTTGTGATCCCTTTTTTCAGGATTTGGGATACACCCATAGCCCTTAGGCAGGCAATTCCAATGATAGCCCATCAGTAAGGATTTACATAAGACTAAAAGGTGGAAGTTGCTTCAGCTCCCTTTGTCTCAACTAGACAGTGGGTGCTTGGCTCTGACCTTTCAGAGCCTTCAAGGTTAACCAGCCTTCTGGGTTCCTTGTCCACACCTCTCTGCTAGTGAAGACCATGGGCGGCTTCCAACAGCTGAGGATAATGACCAAGTTAAACCAGGTGCATGTGTTATGTGTACTTGCTCATGGAATCTGAACATAAGCCACCATGTTCAGCTCCATGGGATGAACCTGTCCTCTGCGCATGTCACAGAGAAGGAATTTGAGGTTAAGTGGTTTTGCCAGGGAAGGAGTAGAAATCGAAGTATTTGATTTGAACCTGGTCTTGGCCGTTTCCAAAGGCTCGGGTGTCAGCTTGTTTTGCTATTCATTGCATAAACACTTACTTTTTAAACCAGACACCTGGGTGGCACTGACCCCGAGTCTCTGCTCTGGTCCTGCGTTGCAGGTGGTGAAGGCCTTCATTGTCCTGACCCCACAGTTTCTGTCCCATGACCCGGACCAGCTCGCCCAGGAGCTGCAGGAGCACGTGAAGTCAGTGACAGCCCCATACAAGTACCCGAGGAAGGTGAGTGGGGCCCATGCTCGTGCCCTTCTAAGCTCTGCTGCCCCGGGTGGCCGAGAAATGCTGAAACCCGCACATAGAAGGAGCATTTTTCTCTGCCAAGAAGCAATTCGGCTTAGGGGTGGATGCAGCCAACTGAATGGGATGGAACCTCTATTCTGGTCAGAAACGCCCACACGTGCTTCACATTACCCTGAGGGCAAAAAAATCAGACCAGTGCCTAAAGCTATCCAAGAAGGCTATTTAATATCTTTCAAAATTTGAAAAAGACATCCAAATCAGCCGCTTTCTACCTATTCTTAAGCGTTATTCATACTAAGAAATACATTCGATACTGCCACTCAATACTTACTTATGTACACAACAAACAAGTGTTAACAAAATTATAGATATCCTTAAAACATGTAGTTCATTCTTTTTTAGATTCCAAATGCATTAATACTTCAAGAAAAACAATTTTAAATATAATAATGTTGCATGCAATAAACAATATTTCAAGAAAAATGATTTTAAATATATTACATGGTATAAACATTAATATTTCAAGAGCCAGAAGATTTTAAATATAATAATATTACCCAAACTGTACTAATATAGTATAATATCACAAAGGTTGTAGGAAACATTAAAAATCTGCAAATAACAGGATTACTTCTATTATATTCTAAAATTTTTTTCCTCTGGCTCTATTTTTGTTCATCAGTTTATGTTGTTCATTATATTCCACAAATGAGTGAGAGCATGTGATATTTATCTCTCTCTGACTGCCTTATTTCACTTAGCATAATACCATCCAGGCCCATCCATGCTGTTGCAAATGGTAAGAGGTCCTTCTTTTTTACAGCAGCATAGCATTCCATTGTATACATACATGTACCACCATTTTTAATCCACTCATCTGCTGATGGGCACATAGGCTGTTTCCAAATCTTAGCTATTGTAAATTGTGTTGCTATGAACATAGGGGTGCATACATCTTTTCTGATTGGTGTTTCTGATTTCTTGGGATATATATCCTAGAAGTGGGAATACTGGGTCAAATGGGAGTTCCAATTTTGGAGGAAACGCCATACTGTTTTCCACAGTGGCTGCACCAGTCTTCATTCCCATCAGCAGTGCATGAGGCTTCCTTTTTCTCCGGATCCTCACCATCTCTTGTCATTTGTTGATTTGTTGATGATAGCCATTCTGACAGGTGTGAGATGGTACCTCATTGTTGTTGTAATTTGCATCTCTTGGATGTTTAGTGACTTGGAGCATGTTTTCGTATGTCTCAGCCTTCTGTATGTGCTCTTTCGAAATTGTCTATTTAGGTCCTTTGCCCACTTTTTGATTGGATTTTTTATCTTCCTTTTGTTATGTTTTATGAGTTCTCCGTAAATGTTGGAGATTAAACCCTTACCTGAGAGAGCATTGGCAAATGTGTTTTCCCATGCAGTGGGCTCTCTTATTGTTTTGTTGATGGTTTCTTTTGCTGTGCAAAGCTTTTTATTTTGATGTAGTTTCATTTGTTTATTTTCTCCTTAGTTTCCATTGCCCTAGGAGCTGTATCGGTAAAGATATTGCTATAGCATAGGTCTGATATTTTGCTGCCTATAGATTCTTCAAAGATTTTTATGGTTTGCCGTCTTGCATTTAAGTCCTTTATCCATTTTGAGTTTATTTTGTGTATGGTCTAAATTGTTGGTTAAGTTTCATTTTTTTGCATGAATTGTTCCAATTATTCCAACACCATTTATTGAAGAGACTGTCTTGTCTGCATAGTGTGCTCTTGCTTCCGTTGTCAAATATTAATTGAGCATTATGGCTTGGGTTGATTTCTGGGTTCTCTGTTCAGTTCCATTGGACTATATGTCTGTTCTTGTGCCAGTACCAGGCAGTTTTGAGAATAGTGGCTTTGTAATACAGCTTGAAATCTGGTATTGAGATTCCACCTACTTTGTTCTTCTTTCTCAGGATTGCTATGGCTATTTTTATTCCAGATGAATTTTTGGAGAGTTCTTTCTAGGTCTGTGAAATATGCCATTGGTATTTTAATGGGGAGTGCATTGACTCTATATATTGTTTTGGGTAGTATGGACATTTTAATGATATTGATTCTCCCAATCCATGAACATGGTATGTTCTTCCATCTGTTTATGTCTTACTCTATACCTTTTTTCAGTGTCCTGTAGTTTTCCACGTGTAGGTCTTTTACCTCCTTAGTTAAGTTTATTCCTAAGTATCTTAACTTTTTTGGTGTGATGGTAAGTGGGATTGCTTTTTTAGTCACTTGTTCTATAGGTTCACTATTGGTGTATAGAAATGCCATAGATTTCTTGGCATTAATTTTGTATTCTGCTACATTGCTGAATTCATTTATTAAGTCTATTAGTTTTTTGATGGAGTCTTTTGGGTTTTTTATGTACAATATCATGTTATCTGCAAATAAGGACAGCTTTACTTCTTCTTTTCCAATTTGGATGCCTTCTATTTCTTCTTCTTGTCTAATTGCAATGGCTAATACTTCCAGTACTGTGTCGAACAGCAGTGGTGAGAGTGGGCATCCGTGTCTTGTTCCTGTTCTTAGGGGAAATGGTTTTAGTTTTTGCCCATTGAGTATGATGTTAGCTGTGGGTTTATCAGATATAGCTTTTATTATGTTGAGGTATGATCCTTCTATCCCCACTTTGCTGAGAGTTTTTATCAAGAAAGGGTGTTGGATTTTGTCAAATGCTTTTTATGCATCAATTGATATGACTATGTGTTTTTTATCTCTCAGTTTGTTTATGTGATGTATCAAGTTTATTGATTTGCGGATATTGTACCATCCTTGCATTTCTGGGATAAATCCTACTTGGTCATGGTGTATGATCTTTCTGATGTACTGCTGGATCCGATTTGCTAGAATTTTGTTGAGGATTTTGGCATCTATGTTCATGAGGGATATTGGCCTGTAATTCTCTTTCACTGTATTGTCTTTATCTGGTTTTGGTATTAGGGTGATGCTGGCTTCATAGAATGAGCTTGGAAATGTTCTTTCCTCTTGAATTTTTTGGAATAGTCTGAGCAGGATAGGTTTTAGTTCTTCCTTGAATGTTTGGTAAAACTCCCCTGTGAAGCCATCTGAGCCTGGGCTTTTGTTTGCTGGAAGCTTTTTGATGACTGCTTCAAATTCATCCATAGGTATCGGCCTATTGAGATTTTTAGAATCTTCTGATTGAGCTTTGGAAGGTTATATTTTTCTTGGAATATCCATTTCCTCCAGGTTGTCCAGTTGGTTGGAGTAGAGTTGTTCATAGTATTTTTTAGTGATCCTTTGTATTTCTGTGGGGTCTGTTGTTTTTTTGCCTCTCTCATTTCTGATTTTGTTTATTTGAGTCCTCTTTCTTTGCTTCTTGGTGAGCCTGGCTAGAGGTTCATCAATCTTGTTTATCCTTTCAAAGAACGAGCTCTTGGTTTCATTGGTCTTTGGTATTGTTTGTTTGTTTGTTTTGTTTTGTTTTTTGTTTTTCTGGTCTCTATGTCATTTATTTCTGCTCTGATCTTTATGATCTTCTTCCTTCTGCTCACTCTGGGCTTTTCTTGTTGCTCTCTTTCTAATTCTTTGAGTTGTAGAGTGAGATGATTTACTATCATTTTTATTGCTTTTTGAGGTAGGCCTGTAGAGCTATTAACTTCCCTCTCAGGACTGCTTTAATTGTGTCCCATAGATTTTGGATTGTTGTGTTTTTGTTGTTATTAGTTTCCAGGATGCTTTTAATTTCTTCTCTGATTTCATTGGTAACCCAGTCATTATTTAATAGCATAGTATTCAGCTTCCAAGTGTTTGAGATTTTTGTATTGTTTTTATTGTAGTTTATTTCTAATTTTATGGCATTGTGGTCTGAGAAGATGCTTGGTATGATTTCAATCTTCTTGAATTTGGGGAGACTTTGCTTGTGACGCAATATGTGGTCTATTTTTGAAAATGTCCCATGTGCACTTGAGAAGAACATATATTCCATGGCTTTGGGATGCAATATTCTGAAGATGTCAGTTAAGTCCATCTGATCTAGTGTGTCATTTAGGATTGCTGTGTCTTTGCTGATTTTTTGTCTAGGGGATTTATCCAGTGATGTCAGTGGTGTATGAAAGTCTCCTACTATGATTGTATTGTTGTCAGTCTCTCTCTTGATATCTCCCAGGAGTTTTGTTATGTATTTGGGTGCTCATGCATTGGGTGCATATATGTTTATCAGGGTTATATCCTGTTGTTGTATTGATCCCTTTAATATTATGAAGTGGCCTTCCTTATCTCTTGTTATGGCCTTCACTTTGAGGTCTATTTTGTCAGATATAAGTATTGCTACCCCAACTTTTTTTTCCTTTCCATTTGCCTGAATGATATTTTTCCATCCCTTCACTTTCAGTCTGTGTGAGTCCCTTGTTCTGAGGTGGGTCTCTTGTAGACAGCATATATATGGGTCGTGTTTTTTTATCCATTCAGCCACTCGATGTCTTTTGATTGGAGCATTTAGTCCATTTACGTTTAAAGTTATTACTGAAAGGTATTTGTTTGTAGTCATATCTATTTTTGTGTCTGTGTTCCTTCTTACCTTTTTATTTCTTCTTTTTACAGTATTCCCTTTAGCATTTCTTGCATTGCTGGTTTGGTGGTGATAAAATCCCTTAGCCTTTTTTTTTGTCTGTGAAGCTCCTGATTTCTCCTTCAATTTTAATTAATAGTTTTGCTGGTTAGAGTATTCTTGGATTCAGTCCTTTGCTTTGTAACACTTTGTATACCTCCTTCCATTCCCTTCTAGCTTGATGTGTTTCTGTTGAGAAATCATTTGATAATCTGATGGGGGATCCTTTGTAGGTAACCCTCTGTCTCTCTCTTACCTCCTTTAAGGTTCTCTCTTTGTCGTTAATATTTGCCATTGAAATTATGATGTGTCTTGGTGTGGGTCGTTTGGGATTGATCCTGCTTGGGACTCTCTGTACTTCTGTAACTTTTTTCTTCCCCATATCCAGGAAGTTTTCTGTCATTATTTCTTCAAATAGATTTCCTAATCCTTGCTGCTCTTCTTGTTCTTCTGGCAGCCCTATTATACGTATGTTACTTCGTTTCATGTTGTCCCAAAGCTCGCTTAGGCTCTCCTCCTGCTTTTTAATTTTTTTCTCCAGTTGCTGTTCAGATTGGGCTTGTTTCTGTACCTGATCTTCTAACTCACTAATTCGGTCCTCTGCTTCTTCTAGTCTACTGTTGAAACTTTCCATGGTGTTTTTGATTGTAGCTATATCACTTTTTATTTCTTCCTGATTCTTGCATAGGTTTTTTATTTTCTCATCCATCCGGTGTATGAAGTGTACGACCATTACTCTGAATTCTCTTCCTGTCATGCTGCATGCTTCAATTTCACAAATTTCCTTTCTTGGTGACTACTCGTTTTCTTTCCTCTGGGGATTGTGTCCTCTCCCCATTCTGACTATCACCAGAAGGTTCAAACTTCGAGTTGCATGGACCTGGGCCATGTGCCATGGGAGCTTCGCACCACCCGAGTGTCACTGAAGTGCTCCGACACCAAGACTTGTGGCTGCCGTGGGTTGGTGGGAACCAGGCTCACCCAGGATCAGTATTACCAGCATTCAGTGTGGTCTCATGTGCACACCTAGAATCATGGACCCCGCCTGCACTGCGCTGTTGGTTTGTGCTGAAAATGAGTCCCCTCGCGTGTGCCAGGAGTCAGAGTTTTCCTGTGTCTGCACCAAGAATCGAGTATCAGAGTCTCTGTTGCATCGTGCAGCTTCTCGCTGAGAATCAGGGTCCTTGTGTGTGCATGCACCAAGAATTGGAGTCACTGGCTCTTAGTGTGAATGTGCTGTGAGTCAGGGATCCCAGGCTCACACGGTAAGAAACAGAGTCAAGTCAATGCTGCCTCTTGCCGGGAGAATCTGGGTCCCAGTCTCCATGGGGAACTGGGTTGCACAGTAGCACTGTGGCATGCCTGCACTGCGGAAAACAGACTTGCGTGTGCACTGCAGAAAACAGACTTCCATGTGCGCTGCGGAAAACAGACTTCTGTGTGCGCTTGCCCAGAATTGAAGTCAGGTGGCACTGCCGCCCTGCGTGGGCTTTGGGTTTGGTCCCGATTGCGTTGCAGGGAGCAGATTCCAGTCTCTGTGTGTGCACAGGCTCAAATTCCCTTAGCAGCACTGTGGGTTCGTGCACGTGCTCCCAAACTCAAATTCCCTTAGGGGCTCTCCGGTCCCTGAACGCGTTCCCAAGCTGAAATTCGAGGGGCGAGAATATCAGTTACTATGGCGCAATCCACGATCCTGCGGTGAGGGGGATAGGCTCTTTGACTCACAGAAATCTGCTGCCAGAAAGTCTGGATTCTTGTTGTCTGATGGTCTGAAGCTGTGGTCGCAGTTCTCTGTCCCCAGTGGCTGCAGGGTCCTGATTTGCGTCTGTGGCAACTGGGTGGTGCTGAGGCCAGGATCCTAGTCTCAAGCAGCTGTGTTTCTCAAGATGGCATGGTCTCTGTGCCCACACTGGCCGCCCAGACGTGTCTGCTTTGTGCACAGAGCTCCGCCATCTAAGACTGCCCAGTTTGGCAGCCCCTTGAAGGACCTGCAGAATCTAACTGTCCCTAGCTCATACACACACACCACACACATCTCCACTCTCCTCTGTGGTTCCCTCACTCTCTCACACTGTCTCCCTCCCTACCTTCCTGCCGGTTGCCATCTTCCAATTCAGTGTATTCTTTAGAGTCTCTGTTTCCTTGTTAAGTTTTTGTCTGGAAGAGCTATCCAGTGAAGCAGAGGGGTATTAAACTCCACTGCTATGACTGTATTGTTGTCTTTTTCTCTGCTTCAGTCCTCTGGAATTATCTATATCTATATCTATATCTATATCTATATCTATATCTATATCTATATCTATATCTAGGTGCTCCTATATTGGGTGCATTGATGTTTACCAGGGTTCTATCCTCTTATTGGATCCATTCTTTTAGTATTATGAAGTTATCTTTGCTGTCTCTTGTGATGGCCTTTATTTTGAATTCTATTTTGTCAGACATGAGTATTGCTACTCCAGCTTTTTATTCTTTTCCACTTGCATGGAAAATATATTTTCCATCCCTTAACTCTCTTCCTCTCTGTGTCTTTTGTTTTGAGATGGGTCTCTTGTAGACAGTATATAGTTGGGTCTTGTTTTTGTATCCATTCAGCTACCCTATGCCTTTTTAAAAATAAATATATATTGATTGATTTCAGAGAGGAAGGGAGAGGGAGAGATAGAGATAGAAACATCAATGATGAGAGAGAATCATTGATCGGCTGCCTACTGCACACCACCCACTGGAGATTCAGTCTGCAACTCAGGCATGTGCCCTGACCGGGAATCGAACTGTGACCTCCTGGTTCATTAGTGGATACTCAACCACTGAGCCATGCCAGCCAGGCCCCTATGCCTTTTGATTGAAGTACTTAATCCATTTTCATTTAGGGTTATTATTGATAGGTATTTATTAATTGCCATTTTAAGTCTATATGGCTAGGTTTCTCTATTTTTTTTTCTTCTTCCCATTACAGCAATCCATTTAACATTTTTTTATAATGCTGGTTTGGTGATAATGTACTTCTTTAGCCTTTTTTTTTTTTTTTTTTTTGGCCTGGGAATCGCATTATTTGACCATGTATTTTGAATGATAGACTTGCTGGATATAGTACTCCTGGTCACAGATCCTTGATTTCCATTACCTAGAGTACTTCATGCCATTCCCGTCTGGCCTGTAGAATTTCTGATGAGAAATCAAGTGTCAGCCTTGTGGGAACTCCTTTGTAGGTAACAGTTTTCTTTTCTCTTGCTGCCTTTAAGATCCTCTCTTGGTCTTTAATTTTTGGCATTTTACTGATGATGTTTGACCATGGGCCTGTTTGGGTTCTTTTTGTTTGGGGTTCTTCCTGAACTTGTGTGACTTTTTCCTTTTCCAGGTTAGGGAAGTTTTCTGCCATTATTTCTTCAAACACGTTCTCTATGCCTTTCTCCCTTTATGCCTCTTCTGGCACACCTGCTATTCTAATATTGTTATGTTTCATGTTTTCCTATAGTTCCCTTAAGCTGTCCTCCTGTTTTTTAATGGTTTTTCTTTTTGGTTCTGTGATTGAGTGATATTTTCAACTCTGTCTTCTAATTTACTGATTTGATCCTCAGCTTCCCTTAATCTTCTGTGTATCCCTTCCGATGTGTTCTTTATTTGTGTTACGTCATTCTTTATCTCAGACTGTTCTTTTTTTATAGCTACTATATATTTTTTCATGCTGTTGAGCACTTTTACCATAATTACTCTGAACCCTGAATCACATAAATTTCTTATCTCTGCTTCATTTATCTTTTCTGAAGAATTCTCTAGTTCTTTTATTTGGGGGTTGTTTCTTTGTCTCCTCATTTTGGCTGTCTGTTTGGATTTGTCACTATGTATTAGGTAGTTCCTCTACACCTCTCAATCTCTAGTGCAGGACAGTGTTAAAACCTGTTTCAGACTAATTAGATCAGACAATGACTCAAAGCCTCCATAGACTGCCTCTACTATAGACTGCTAGGATTCCAACTTGAATTGCCCCCAGGCAATTGTTGGAAGGTGTGGCAAGAGTTTTTTCAACAGGGTGGGGCAGTTGCTTCTGCCTGGAGGTTAACTGATACTCTTAATCTCTTAAGTGGCCTCAGGGCAAGGTGTTTTCCAATAGGGTGTATCAACTGTCTCCCCCCAGGCCAGTCAAATGTCTCTGTGGGGAAGATGTCCCCTTGAGGGAATGACTCAGACCAGGAAACTTGGGGTGTCTGCCTTCTGAACTCTATCCCTGAGTTCCCAGTTCTGGTTTCTGCTCTCACAGCTCCAATCCAGTTCACCCTCCCTCTGCCAGAGCACAAGGTAGGTGGCTCCACAGGGAATTTAGTGTGTTGGCCCTTTAAGAGCATGCCTGAATTTTCAGCTGTTACTGCTTGGCACATAGCACCCCACTGCTTTTCACACCCAGATGGTATGTGGGTACCCTCCTCATTTTTTTTCTCTGCTGGGTGTTGTGGAGCGAACACGAGTAAAGACCACTGGAGTCCAGACCAAACTGAATTTTGGGGAGCCTTTATTGCCAGCCGGCAACTGTTCTCTCTCCACGCAGGGAGGTCAGAGAGCAGCCCCGACCCTTTGTGCAAGACCACTTTTAAGCACATTAACCACATCCTGTTTTTGCAGAGTAAGCAACCCAAGACAAAACAGTTTTTCCCAAATAATGTCAGGGCCATGCTATTGAGGACCAGGTTATTTACAGGGTTATCCTGTTCTTTAGAAAGCTGACAGTGTTCTATCTTGCAAGGCTATTTTGTGAGGTGCAAGGGGAAAGGGGCCATGGGACCATATCTCAAGGCCTGGCCTGGTGTCAGCACTGACAACCCTATCTGGGGCATAGTCCACGGCCTCTCCGGAGTGCTCAAAAATTCCCACTCTCTAACATTCCCCACTGGTTTTATGGGAGAATCAAATCATTGTTTCTTTATCATCATGCACACATGATGATAGTGAGTACGCAGGACCATCAGCTTTACTGCCTGTATTCGTCTTTGTACATAGTTGGTGAGACTATTTATAAGACATGGCCCAAATGTTGCTGCTATTAGTAATAATATCAAAGGTCCTGCTAGAGATGTTAGGAGTGTTGTTAGCCATGGGGACTAGGAGAATAGACTTTCATACCAGTTTCCCTCAGTTCTTTGCCTTTCCTCTCTATCTTGGAGTCTTTTTCTGAGTTAACTTAGGCTTTCTCTCATGACCCCAGAATGGTTGGTATAAAAACAGCAAGTTTCTCCTAAGGCCATGCAGAGACCTCCTTGCTTCATGAATAATAAGTCTAACCCTCTTCTATTTGCTAACGAACTGAGAGAATCCTCTAGGCAGTTTACATTCTCCTCTAGGGTTCTTAAGTCTAAATCTACTTGGCTGTTAAGTTCCTTAAAGTTTTTTGTCCTCCCGTGACCAATGCTGCAGTGCCTATTGCAGCTGATTCGGCTATTCCAAGACCGACAAGCAGGGGGATAATTACTGGGGCTCTATGAACTCGCCCAGGGGCTCGCGCCCTTCCCCCCCACCCCCCGCCCCGCAGAATAGTAATAT
Source organism: Corynorhinus townsendii (assembly GCA_026230045.1). Lineage (NCBI taxonomy): Eukaryota > Metazoa > Chordata > Mammalia > Chiroptera > Vespertilionidae > Corynorhinus > Corynorhinus townsendii. The sequence continues at coordinate 62,736,795 of JAPDVU010000009.1, forward strand.
ACCTGGGGTAGGATATGAGCTAAGATGCATAAGGAAGGCTTGCGTGGATGCATCAGTGTTAGAGGAGAGACACAGGGTGATTCCTGTGGTGCACGCGAACCAGGTACCTTCAGGGGCCACTAGGTACCGGTCTGTCTCCTCTTCATTGTCCTGACCAAACCTCAGTACTGAGGAACAGGATTCGCCGTAGGGGGATTTTGATAAATCAAACTGAGGACATAACACAAGTACCTCGTCCCTGGAAATCCCCAAGGGTTAATTTTGAGATTTGCCCCCATCTGCACACCCCTTGGGCGGGGGGGGGGGGGGGGGAGGGGGTTGTAATTGAAACATTTCTAATGTCTGATGAATCTGAACCAACAGTAGCATTTGCCCCTATTCCAACGTAGTAGGGGGGTTCTGGGTTTAAACACAACCAACAGTCTCTAGTAGCATTTGGGGAAGTCTGATTTAAAAAGTTAAAAACCGCATCCACAGTGTCCAGGATAGGTCTCCTACCTGGTTTGGTAGTATGAGTCTTAGGAACAAAGGCCAACGTCACCTTGGTCAGAGGAGTTTACTCAATATTGTTCCGGGTAGGAGGTGGTGGTGTGGGACGGGGCCTAAGTGGCTGTACTGGAGGCAGCCCCTGGTCTAAGGGTCTTAAAGGCCCGATGGGGTTTTTCCTTATGGTCTGCTGGGTTCTCTGGAGGGTGAAAAGGACCCCAGGATCCCTCCCAGCTACATACATTCTCAGTCCCCAAGTTTTTCCTGCATCCCAGTAACTCTCCCGCCAGTTTAGGGGCGTGATAACAACGGGATTGCAGTCTTCTATCGTACAGTTATTGGAAGGGGCCCTCGGGCGGACTATTCTTTTGAACCGGATGGCGGGATCTCTGTTAGTCCACAACCCCATTGGGCACAGTAATATCCCCATCAGTTCCACATTCAGGGCTACCTTCCGCTGGGCAGACATAATGCTGAGTTCGCCAAAGTCCTCGTTCTAAGACGAGGGTGCCATACCCATAACTCGTTCCTACATGATATGCCCCATGGGCTACTGGGGAAATGTAGTGGGTATTGCTTTCTGGCGGCTTTCTCCAAGTTTCCCCAAATAATCGGCATAAGTCAGTCTCTATGGAGGGGAGCCCTGGGGTCATGGTATGACCTATAACAGTCCCATCCACAGTCTGGGTCAGTTCCCATGTGTAATTAGCCCTTAGGTGGGGATTACTTGCCATGACGGGCCACAGGCACATCAGGATCAGGAGGACTGCCTTCGGAGTCGGATTTTCAGGCGGTCCTTGGTGCGCTGGATGGCCCATCTCTCTGGCTGGTCCTCTGATTCCACCTTCTTGATTTGAGTTCGATGTATCCAGTGCTTTTTCCCCCGCAACCTTCACTGCTGATGGGGTGCTAAGGACAACAGTGAAGGGTCCAGTCCACCTGGCCTCCAAGGATGATGGCTCGTGCTTCTGCACCCACACTTCATCTCCTGGTAGAAATGCAGGTGGTGCAGGTGTAGCCCCAGGGGATGGGTCTCAGTGAGCCTCTCAGACCAGCTGGTGGTTAAGCCTGGAACTCAACTGTAAGGCCTGTAGGGACCAGTTTTCGCCAGTCTCTAGTTTTCTTCTGGACTGCTTTCTGGGTAGACTGTAAAGCCTGTAAGAACTTGAATAAAGATTGGTTATGGATTTCAGTTTTTCTGGATTGGGTTTCCATGTAAGCTGGTGAGGTGTGTAGGTCAGATCACTAGAATCTGTAGAGGCCCCACTGGTTTTAGGGCAGCCTCCCAGGCTGCTTCATCTGCAGCCTCGTTCCCTCTTGCTTCTGGGGAGTCCCCTTGTCTCACATAGGTAGAGATGGAAAGATTTAATTACATCTGGTAGTGCTAGTTGGCCCATCGTCCTTGCTCTGCTCATATCTGTCTAACTGACTAATATATTACCTCAAGGACCCTGGCTCTGAATTCTCTTAGGGAAAATGGACGTTGAATTTCTTCTGTAGTTGCTTCGTGCTGAGGAGGGGCAGAGTTTTCTCTCAGAGCCAAGAGATCCTTGCTGTCTGTCAGAGGGACAATGAGGCCTGGGCACAGAAGGAGGTGGGCTTGTGACCTGGCAGAGACAAACTGTAACAAATGGTCTGGTGGAAGGGAAAGAAAACCTCTCAGTTTTAATAACTTCTATTGAAATAGAATTTTTCTCCGCAAAATTACCCCCATGTTTATCAAAACAGTCAAATCAAGACTAATTTATCTATTGTATTTAATTTGGCCTGATTGTTTGCATAAACATAACAAGAATGGTAACTGACTACCTTTGCCGGAATTTAATGATTGAATCTTAATGTGCCCCGTAGGACCAGGAAGCCAAGCCATCCAGCTGCCGTCAGGCCTGCCTGTAGTATCTGCTGAGTTAGGTGAAGTCCTCACCTGTAGTGGCTCTACCCCGGCCCGTGACCTAGGTTTTAAGGCCCATCTCAGTAGCCCTCCTACTCGTCGTGGCTCAGAGTGCGTGGGGGACCTGCAGGGACACAGAGGTGCCCTTATTGCTCCCCTTCTACTCTGACCAACTGCCAGTGATGGTAGGGCATGGGCCTGGTGCTCCAGCGCCAGCTATTTTCAGGGTTACCAAGCAGGATACCAGACTTTCTCCATGGTACTCTTATTGGCTCCAAGTCTTCAGAGTTCAGGCAGGGCTCTTTAAAACATGATACTCCAGTCAAAGTTTCTGGTTAATAAAACCACTATTGGAAATCAGTCTTATTGAATTTATGCAAAGAAATGTATTGCCATGATTTATTTATTAAGTATTGCCAAATTTCGGAGTAATTGTATAAGGAGAAAAATATACTGACCTGCTTTAAGATCTTCTGATTTTTCCTTGTCAGTCCTTGCTATGGATTCTTTAGAGTAATATAACTGTCTTCAAATGACAAGGAGAAATTCAAAATGTGTCTATATTCAAGTAGACAATTATAGCTGTCCTTGTAGTAGGGTTCCCCCTACTTGACTTGTCCTTAAAATTTCATATGGTCTCTGGGAGGGGTGATATGCCCTCTGAGACAGGACTAAGGGAGCTATATTGCTTTACAGGGTCTCACATGTCACAGGACCTCATGGGGTCTATAATTCCTGTAACAAAGGGCTGGTACTCACCACTTCCCTCTGTTCCAAACCTCCTAAAGTTGAAGTTTGTGCCACACCTGACATGGTCACACAGGCCTGCAAGACAGTATACAGGCTGCCATCTGTCTTTTAACAGAGACCAAAACCAGATGGGTATTTTCCTTGCCCATTTGGGCACCTGCCCTTTTGGCAACTGCATTCAAATCTGTAAGGTTAATGCAATATTATTAACACAATGAAGTACAATATTGGACTGTGGCCACCTTAGGTAGCCAAATCTTCTGCTACCATATATGACACATGGTAGGGCTATACAAATATCTTAGGAAGGCGCCTAAGGTCTATTCTTGACCTTCCCACACAAAGCAAAATTGTCCTTGTCTTTCTGGAGTCATGTCCATGAAGACGCAGACATCATCTAAATCTATTATACAGTTTTCTGCAGGCCACTGTCAGGGCTGTGCATGGTGACCAGTTCTTTCTAGCCACAAACACAGCCTGTTTAATGTCCCTAAAATTTATTCTGGCATGGGAGAAAGTTGTTTTGCTGTAAATAGGCAGCTTAACCCCTACATAACTGGGCTAGGACATCTGCCTAGAAAACTGTAATTTATAAGTTTAACATGTGGCCTTAGGTCCTTCCAACCCAACAGGGTCTCTGCCATCCCTCAGTCAGACTCCTCCTCTCTTGGAGAATCTCAAAGTCCTGAAGGCTCCCCGGTCCAGTGAGAGTGCCTTTCCTTTGCTCTTTGACTTTTAAGCTGTCAGTCCAAAACAGCCAGAGTTGCAGTTAGAAACAGCTTTACATATTGCAAAGCACTTCTGTGGCAGTGGCTTGGGTATTAGTCCCCTTGTCTTCCTGCCAGTCCCCTGCTTTTCTCACTGCTGCTGCCTCTTCCAGGGCCACTGTAAGCAGCTCGGGCATCCAGTCCCCCTTACCCCCTTCTTTCACCTGGTTCTCGGGGGTTGAGTCTGCCTAGCAGGCAGTTTTAAATCACCAGGACGCCTGTGGACTTCAGCTCCATTTTTCCTCCCCTTGGCTCCTGGGAGCCCAGTTGTTGTTGTTTTTCTTAGAAACCTCAAACCTTTAATTATTATTAAAAGCAAACAGTTAGCATTTTTAGATTAATTTTTATGAACACAATTAAAATGTACTTTTTCAAGAAAATATAACTAGACCTTCAGCGATAAAACCAAGAGTAGGTAAAAATATTTCTTTTTGAGAAACAAAGATTTTTAAAACTTAAACTAGTTGACAGCCTTAAAGATATTATATCTTAAAGTTCCTTTGCTGAATATTCCACCACCGCCCAAGAAGTAATGAAACGGGGCAGAGGAAGATCCACTGTGTTTTGCAAAAAACCACATAGTTCAGATAAGTAAGAAACCAAGGACACCAGCAGAGTGGGTTGTAACCTATCTCTCCCTGCTCTCTCCACCAACGCCTCCCCACCCCCGCCGCTTTTCTGCATTAACCATTTACTCTGTCCTTAGCAGAGGAAATAACGCTAGCGGTCTGAGATCCTGTATAACCAGGCTTTTTACATTTAAGGATACTTTTTTCTTTCTGTAACCATTGTTTTCCCTCATAGATTTTTACTCTAAGCCCCTAGACTCCTAGAGGATCTTAAATCCTCCTCCTTACTACTCTTGATTTCTCCGACTACCCAAAAGAGATAAGAAAGCCATAAATGAAAGTTCTTTGCTCTTTGAAATGTCACAAATTTATACCTTCAAATTAACCCTAGGGCTTTAAATTTCAATTTAATACAGCAAATTCACAAATCAGAGCAAACTGAAACCCTTACTTATACAGACAGCAATTTTTATTAGCTAAGTGGGCTGATTCCCTCTCTGACAGAGAGCAAAAGACTCTGAAAAAAAGGTGTCTAGGCAGCTGCTAAAGACTTTTGCATTCCGCCATAGCAGGTCCACCCTATCTTTAAACAAATTAAACAATAGAAAGAGATAACAAATACTCTCATGTGTATAGCCAGGCTGCACAAAGTAGCTTTCACTTCACACAGACTCTCACACTTACATTTATACACCAGACAGTCTGAGTTTTTGACTTCTGGGGAGGTGATCAAGCTCCCCCTTCCACTCACTGGGATATGGGAAAGTTGGCCATTCCCACTCACAAAATTTCTGTAAATCAAAAGCATTAATGGAGGCTCCATAATCATCCGCTCGCCGCTTAAAGTCCTGAAAATTTTTCAAACAACATTGCAAGGGAGTACAGACAGAAGCAGACTGACCCATTGTAATGATAGAAACTATTAGACCACAATAACACAGAATAACAAAAGACAAAGACAACCGACTGAGGATCACCGGGCACCATCATGCACCGGGATCTGGTCTCAGAAGTAGTGCTGCGTCCAGCCTTCCAGAGACCCCAGATGGGTGCCCACAAAACAGAACCAGAATAAGTTTCTTACCGGTAAGAACCAGATCTAGGCGGCTCCAATCAGAGTCAATCAGGAAATTTAGCAGGCAGGGTCTCGGACCTCTACCAGCTCCGGGGCGGAGGAATGTCTCTCAGAAATCTCCCCCTGGCTCGGGGAGTCCCGGGACCCCGGTGGGCTCTGGTCATGGGACCAGGCAAAGGATGGTTATCTCGTGGGGGCCTCCAAATGTTGTGGAGCAAACGCTAGTAAAGACCACTGGAGTCCAGACCAAATTAAAATTTAGGGAGCCTTTATTGCCAGCCGGCAACTGTTCTCTTTCCACGCAGGGAGGTCAGAGAGCAGCCCCGACCCTTTGTGCAAGACCACTTTTAAGCACATTAACCACATCCTGTTTTTGCAGAGTAAGCAACCCAAGACAAAACAGTTTTTCCCAAATAATGTCAGGGCCATGCTATTGAGGACCAGGTTATTTACAGGGTTATCCTGTTCTTTAGAAAGCTGACAGTGTTCTATCTTGCAAGGCTATTTTGTGAGGTACAAGGGGAAAGGGGCCATGAGACCATATCTCAAGGCCTGGCCTGGTGTCAGCACTGACAACCCTATCTGGGGCATAGTCCACGGCCTCTCCGGAGTGCTCAAAAATTCCCACTCTCTAACACTGGGGAGCTCAGCTTCGGGTTAGACCCTAGAGTTCTCAGGTGCACTCCCACAGCTGAGATCTCTCTCTCTGGGACTTCAGTTGCTGTCCTTGGGCACCCAGCCAGCACTTTCGCGCCTCGGCCCCTCCTACCAGTCTCTATGCAGTCTCGACATTCGGTCTGTGTACATCAAGGTACTCTCCTGAAAGTTTTCCTTTGGTTATTCAGGAAGTTTTTCTGTATTTTAGTTGTAATACCTGTTTGTTCCTGGGAGCATATCTGTGCAGCATCCACTTCCTCTGTTGCCATTTTATATCTCATCTGTGGCAGTTCATTCTTATTCTTTATATTCTACTGCATTTGTTTTCTGTTTACCTCTTTATTTATAGTCAATCCTCACCTGATGAAAATTTTTCCATTGGTTTTTAAAGAGAGTGTAAGGAAGGGAGGGAGGGAGGGAGAGAGAGAGAGGAACATTGGTTAGAGAGACACATCAATTGGCTGCTTCCTGTACACACCCCAACTAGGGCCTGGGATGGAAACTGCAATCCAGGTACATGCCCTTGATCTGGAATCACACCCACAACAGTTTGCTGTGTGGGCCGACACTCCAACCACTGAGAAACACTAGCCAGGGCTGCATTTGTCGAATAGAGAAATTATAAAATTATTTGTAAAATGTAATATTACCTTGTAATTTTAAATTATGTCGATTTTTTATTTTTAATATAAAGGTACCACAATATATTATTAAGACAAAAAGCAGGCTATGAGAGAATATACATAATATTATTGTATTTGTTTAAAAACAAAGTCTGAAAGGATACGTATGCCAACAAGTGAACATTTCCTTCATTGTCTGAATGTTTATAGTCAGCGCATGTTGTAAAGCTGTGTAGCTAACAGTTACTGAATATTTACTTCACATCCCAGGCCCTGGATTCAATGCTTCACGTGCATTCTTATTTCGTTTAATCCTCTTCACAGCCTGAGATGGTCTAACCATGTATTTTACGGAGCTGAAATTGAGGCTCAGAGAATACAGTTAATACACCAGAACTGGACCTCAAACCAGTGTCTCTAACAGCAGCAGCGTTCTTGCTTTAGTGTTAGTCTCTGCTGCCTCCTAGAGAGTAGAATAGGGGATGCATACCAGTTAGGATGGCCTAGATCATTTTTGGGCCATGCCCCATCTAAGCATCTCTAAAATCTTGAGGCCCCCTTGTGACATATACTTTTTATTATTTAAAAAGTGAACTCCTAACTATGTGGAGGAAGCCTAAAAGGCCATTAACTTGGTCTAAATAAGCTTCCAAAGAACATAGCATCCATGAAAGAGAAAAATAAAAGAACAAAAGGACAGTTGAAGTACTGAAGAAGAAATCACTAAGAAATTGTTAAAAAATAATGATAATATGAAGTGATATGAAAAAATAGCAAATACTGTTTCAAAACATATAATGCAGAACTGAAATGCATAAATATGTCACAATATATATTTATTTTCTTAATATATTTTATTGCTTTTTTTACAGAGAGGAAGGGAGAGGGATAGAGAGCTAGAAACATTGATGAGAGAGAAACATCGATCAGCTGCCTCCTGCACACCCCCCACTGGGGATGTGCCCGCAACCAAGGTACATGCCCTTGACTGGAATCAAACCCGGGACCCTTCAGTCCGCAGGCTAACGTTCTATCCACTGAGCCAAACCGGTTTCGGCACAATGTATATTTATACTAGAGTCCCGGTGCATGAAAATTCATGCACTGGATGGAGGGGCGGGTCCCTAAGCCCGGCCTGTCCCCTCTCACAGTCCGGGAGCACTAAGGGGCAGGAAGTGACCAGGCGATCAAGGGAAGGTGATGCCCCCATTACACTCCTGAGGCTGCCACTGCCAGCAGTGCAAGCCTCAGCCAGTCCTGGTTACCTGAGCTTCAGGCGGCTCTGGATGGCTGGGAAGCCGCCTACCAGGACTGGTCTGCACCTTGGGCCGGTCCTGGGTGGCTAGGGGGCTGAGGGGGCTGGGTGCCACCATCGTTTTGCTGTGAGCACCACCATCTTTGAGAGCATGGCAATTAGCATATTCCCTCCTGATTGGCTGTGGGCTCCACCATCTTTGAGGGCAGGGCAGTCAATTAGGATATTCCCTCCTTATTGGCTCTGACTGCCGGCATGAGGGTCAGTTAGCATTTTCCTTCTTTATTAGATAGGATACTGTATATGAGGCCCCTAGAACCATAAGAAATGGGAAAAATTCACTGTTGATAACTCATTCTCAAATTGCTCCCCTTAATAATCAAATTGACCCCTGTGGGGCGTGCGCCCGATGTTGGATACCACTTGGCTAAATGTTATTGTAACAAACAGCCCCACAGCTGCGTGGCTTATTATAAGAAAGGCCCATGCCACATGCCCACCCTGGTATCCTGGGACCAGGATAGAGAAACAGCCACCACGTAGGTACCTGCCAGGTGCTGTCAGAGATGGACAGAGAGGGTGGCCAGGCTCAGAGGTTCCAAGTCTTCTGAGAGAGGTGGCATGCTTCACTCTACCACATTTCTTGGGCAGAGCACGTCACAGGGCTGCAGCAGCTTCAGGGGGTCAGGAGGAGGACCTGATGTACTTGGCCCCCACCATTGAGGCTACCACCTGCTGCAGACTGTTTGGGGGACGTGCAGGGTGAAGAGAGGAGTGGGGACATGTAGGAAGTGACAGCAGGACTCAGGATGGTTCGCTTTCTCCTCACCCAGGTGGAGTTTGTCCTGGAGCTGCCCAAAACCGTCACTGGCAAGATCAAACGGAGTGAACTTCGGGAAAAGGAGTTCAGTCACATGCAACTGCAGTAAATTCAATGTCCCTTCTGAGTGTGACCTTGGGCACACACCTGGCTGCCTCAGTGCCCCCACACAGCGGGGACGACTGGGGGTGGGGAGGGCTGATTGGGAAGGGCCCAGGCTACCAGCATTCCTGCATTTCTCTTCTTTTAAGTTAACATCAGTCTCTACCCTGCCTCCAAGGCTCTTGTTCCTTTGGATTGCCCAGGCGGGCACTCAAATTGGGGCTGAACATAATAAAGTGCTGACATCAACATCAAGGGTGAGCCTGTGTTGTGCATTCATCATGTACAGGCAGCTGTGGTAAATGCAGTCCCTCCTTGCCCTCCCCTCTCCCCTTAGAGAGAGCACAGGGCCTGGTTCTCGCTCCTGTTGCCTCCTGCACACACCCCAGTGTTCCCATGTGGCCCTGCAAGTCCAGTAGATGTCAAGGACCCAGAGATCCAAACGTGATGCTCCTGCATCAGCTAAGGCCCAGCCTAGGCCTGGTGGGTTCAAGTGAGTGACCTGCTCTCCAGGGACCGGAGTTCTACAGAACTGTCCCAGCTTTCTCCAACGGTGCCCAGTCCCTCATTCCTAGGAGGGGCCAGGGGCCTAAGAGTCTTACCCCTCAGCTTTCCCCCATGTGCACCCACCCACGCATTCCTTCCCAGGGATCCAGGGTCTTACAGCCCTTCTTCCAGGGCCCAGAGTTTTCCCTAAAAACTCTCCCTCCACACTCTTTAAGTTCTTTCTGCCATCAGAGTCTTCCCTGCCCACCTCCCCGTCCCCTCACAACCTGGGCATGGGGTTCTATGAACTGACCCTTCACTTCATCCATCCTTGGGATGGGACCCCCAGGGGCTCATCACAGGCTGGAAGGAGCAGGGAGCAGAAGAGGCTCAGCCTGGGGGTGGGGAAGAAACACATATTGTCACCTCCCTCACTGCTGGGAGTCACTCTTAGGGAGATTGCCTCTGAAGCCGTTTGCCCAGGGGGCACAGGCACACAAACTCACAGGGAAATGTACAGACACCGCAAGACAGAGACAGACAGGCACAGACACCCTAAGGCTCACCTGGGCACTCCGGTGCAGGGGTCATGGCCAAGCTCACACAGACTCACATTATAAACATGGGCAACAACACCTTGAGGAGAACACACACACACACAGAGATACAATCAGGGCCACCTGAGACAGCCACAGAAGGCGCACACACACACACACACACACACACACTCACACACACACACACACACACACCAGTACAGACATACTTGGAAACAGAACACAGACATAAAAAGGAACACAAGCACACAGATACAATCAGGAACATCCAAAGGGGCAGCAAATTCACACACAAACATGCAAAACGAACACTTCCGAAATACTGAGTCATATTGATTCAACACATTAAGAATTAAGGTACTGCCCGGCTGGTGTGGCTCAGTGGTTGAGCATCAACCCAGGAACCAGGAAGTAAGTGTTCGATTCCTGGTCAGGGCACATGCCCAGGTTTCAGGTTCATTCTCCAGTAGGGGACTTGCAGGAGGCAGCTGATCAATGATTCTCTCTCATCATTGATGTGTGTGTTTTTTTCTGTTTTTTTATTGTTTAAAGTATTACATATAGTAGTACATATATCTCCTTTTTTTCCCCCATTGACCTTCCCCCAGCCTCCCCCAGCCTCCCCCAGCCCCTATCGCATGCCCTCATGCCACCCCACCCCCCAGTGTCTTGTGTCCATTGGCCATGCTTATATTCATCCATACAAGTCCTTTGGTTGATCTCTTTCCCCCGCTCCCCAACACTCCCCAGCCTTCCTGCTTTAATTTGACAGTGCTTTCCTGCCTCTGTGGTATCTACCTTTTTGTTCATCAGGTTATAATGTTCTTTATTTTCCATAAATGAGTGAGATCATGTGGTATTTTTCTTCATTGCCTGGCTTATTTCACTTAACATAATGCTCTCCAGGTCCATCCATGCTGCTGCAAATGGTAAGAATTCCTTCTTTTTTATAGCAGCATAGTATTCCCTTGTGTAGATGTACCATAGCTTTCTAATCTACTCATCTGCTGATGGGCATTTAGGCTGTTTCCAAATCTTAGCTATGGTGAATTGTGCTGCTATGAACATAGGGGTGCATATATCCTTTCTGATTCGTGTTTCTAGTTTCTTGGGATATATTCCTAGAAGTGGGATTACTGGGTCAAATGGGAGTTCCATTTTTAGTTTTTTGAGGAAATTCCATACTGTTCTCCACAGTGGCTGCACCAGTCTGCATTCCCACTGGAAGTGCACGAGGGTTCTTTTTTCTCCGCATCCTCACCAGCACTTGTGGTTTGTTGATTTGTTGATGATAGCCATTCTGACAAGTGTGAGATGGTACCGCGTTGTTGTTTTGATTTGCATCTCTCAGATGATTAGTGACTTTGAGCAGGTTTTCATATGTCTCTTGGCCTTCCTTCTGTCTTCTTTCGAAAAGATTCTATTTAGGTCCGATGTCCATTTTTTTATTGGATCATTTATCTTCCTTTTATTAAGTTGTATAAGTTCCCTGTAGATGTTGGAGATTAAACCATTATCAGTGATAACATTTGTAAATATGTTCGCCCATACAGTGGGCTTTCTTGTTGTTTTGTTGATGGTTTCTTTTGCTGTGCAAAAGCTTTTTATTTCGATGTAGTCCCATTTGTTTATTTTCTCTTTAGCTTCCATTGCCCTAGGAGCGGTATCGGTGAAGAAATCACTTCAGCATGTCTGAGATTTCTCTGTCTGTGGATTCCTCTAGTATTTTTATGATTTCCCATCTTATGTTTAAGTCCTTTATCCATTTTGAGTTTATTTTTGTGTATGGTGTAAGTTGGTGATCTAGTTTCATTTTTTTGCATGTATCCGTCCAATTTTCCCAACACCATTTGTTGAAGAGACTGTCTTGACTCCATTGTATGGTCATGCCTCCTTTGTCAAATATTAATTGAGCATAGTGGTTTATGTCAATATCTGGGTTCTCTGTTCTATTCCATTGTTCTATATGTCTGTTCTTCTTCCAGACATATAGAACAGTGGCCTTGTAATACAGCTTGAAATCTGGTATTGAGATCCCACCTACTTTGTTCTTCTTTCTCAGGATTGCTGTGGCTATTTGGGGTCTTTTTTTTACTCCAGATGAATTTTTGGAGAGTTCTTTCTAGGTCTGTGAAATATGCCATTCGTATTTTAATGGGGAGTGCATTGAATCTATAGATTGCTTTGGGTAGTATCGACATTTTAATGATGTTGATTCTACCAATCCATAAACATGGTATGTTCTTCCATCTGTTTACATCTTCCTCTATATCTTTTTTCAGTGTCCTGTTGTTTTCTGCGTATAAGTCTTTTATCTTCTTAGTTAAGTTTATTCCTAAGTTATCTTAATTTTTTTGGTGCAATAGTAAATGGGATTGCTATTTTAGTCTCTCTTTCTGTAAGTTCACTATTGGTCTATAGAAATGCCATAGATTTCTTGGTGTTAATTTTGTATCCTGCTACATTGCTGAATTCATTTATTAAGTCTAATAGTTTTTTTTATGGAGTCTTTAGGGTTTTTTATGTACAATATCATGTCATCTGCAAATAAGGACAGCTTTACTTCTTCTTTTCCAATTTGGATGCCTTCTATTTCTTCTTCTTGTCTAATTGCAATGGCTAATACTTCCAGTATTATGTCGAACAGCAGTGGTGAGAGTGGGCATCTGTGCCTTGTTCCTGTTCTTAGGGGAAATGGTTTTAGTTTTTGCCCATTGAGTATGATGTTAGCTGTGGGTTTATCAGATATAGCTTTTATTATGTTGAGGTATGATCCTTCTATCCCCACTTTGCTGAGAGTTTTTATCAAGAAAGGGTGTTGGATTTTGTCAAATGCTTTTTATGCATCAATTGATATGACTATGTGATTTTTATCTCTCAATTTGTTTATGTGATGTATCACATTTATTGATTTGCGGATATTGTACCATCCTTGCATTCCTGGGATAAATCCTACTTGGTCATGGTGTATGATCTTTCTGATGTACTGCTGGATCCGATTTGCTAGAATTTTGTTGAGGATTTTGGCATCTATGTTCATGAGGAATATTGGCCTGTGATTCTTTTTCATTGTGTTGTCTTTACCTGGTTTTGGTATTAGGGTGATGCTGGCTTCATAGAATGAGCTTGGAAGTGTTCTTTCCTCTTGAATTGTTTGGAATAGTCTGAGCAGGATAGGTTTTAGTTCTTCCTTGAATGTTTGGTAAAACTCCCCTGTGAAGCTGTCTGGGCCTAGGCTTTTGTTTGCTAGAAGCTTTTTGATGACTGCTTCAATTTCTTCCATTGTTATTGGCCTATTGAGCTGTTTAGATTCTTCCTGATTGCGTTTTGGAAGGTTATATTTTTCTAGGAATATGTCCATTTCCTCCCATTGTCCAGTTTGTTGGAATAGAGTCGTTCATAGTATTTTTTAACAATCCTTTGTATTTCGGTGGGGTCTGTTGTTGTTTATTTGGGTCCTCTCTCTTTGTTTCTTGGTGAGCCTGGCTAGAAGTTCCTCAATCTTGTTTATCCTTTCAAAGAACCAGCTCTTGGTTTTGTTGATCTTTTGTATTATTTTTTTGGTCTCTATGTCATTTGTCTCTGCTCTGATCTTTATTATTTCCTTCCTTCTGCTTACACTGGGCTTTTCTTGTTGATCTCTTTCTAACTCTTTGAGTTGTAGGGTTAGGTAATTTATTACCATTGTTTCTTGTTTTTTTGCAGTAGGCTTGTAGAGCTATGAACTTCCCTCTTAAGACTGCTTTCACTGTGTCCCATAGATTTTGGATTGTTGTGTTTTCATTGTCGTTTGTTGCCATAATGTGTTTTTTATTTCTTCTTTGATCTCTCTGGTAACCCAGTCATTGTTTAATAGCATGCTCCTTAGTCTCCATGTGTTTAATTTTTTGGATTGTTTTTATTGTAGTTGATTTCCAGTTTTATGCCACTGTGATCTGAGAAAATGCTTGATATGATTTCTATCTTCTTGAATTTGAAGAGACTTTGCCTGTGACCCAATATATGGTCTATCTTTGAAAATGACCCATGTGCACTTGAGAAGAATGTATATTCTGTGGCTTTGGGCTGAAATGTTCTGAAGATGTCAATTAATTCCATCTGATCTAGTGAGTCATTTAGGATTGCTGTTTCTTTGCTGATTTTTTGTTTAGAGGATTTGTCGAATGGTGATAGTGGGGTATTAAAGTCTCCTACTATGATTGTATTGCTGTCAATCTCTCCCTTGATATCCTCCAGGAGTTTTTTTATATATTTGGGTGCTCCTGTATTGGGTGTGTATATGTTTATTAGAGTTATTTCTTCTTGTTGGATTGCTCCTTTAAGTATTATGAAGTGGCCTTCCTTATCTCTTGTTATGTCCTTCACTTTGAGATCTAATTTGTCAGATATAAGTATTGCTACCCCAGCTTTTTTTTCATTTCCATTTGCCTGAAAAACCTTTTTCCATCCCTTGACCCTCAGTCTGTGTGCATTGTTTTTTCTGAGGTGGGTTTCTCATAGACAGCAGATATATGGGTCATGTTTTCTTATCCAATCCGTTACCCTATGTCTTTTTATTGGGGCATTTAATCCATTTACATTTAAAGTTATTATTGATAGGTACTTGTTTGTCACCATTTTTATTCTTTACCCCTGTGTTCCTTCTTCCCTTCCTATTTCTTCTTTTTATAGCAGACCCTTTAGCATTTCTTGCATTGCTGGTTTGGTGGTAATAAATTGCCTTAGTCCTTTTTTGTCTGTGAAGCTCCTGATTTCACCTTCAATTTTGATTGATAGCCTTGCTGGATACAGTATTCTTGGATTCAGACCCTTCCTTTGCATGACTTTGTATATTTCATTCCATTCCCTTCTGGCCTGATGAGTTTCTGTTGAGAAATTAGTTGCTAGTCTGATGGGAGTTCCTTTGTGTGTAACTTTCTGTCTCTCTTTGGCCGCTTTTAAAATTCTTACTTTGTCGTTGGTGTTTGCCAATTTAATTATAATGTGCCTTGGTGTTGGTCTTTTGGGGTTTTTTTGCTTGGGACTCTGTGAGCTTCTTGGATTTGTGTGGGTTTTTTCTTCCCTATATCAGGAAAGTTTTCTGTCATCATTTCTTCAAACAGATTTTCTATTCCTTGCTCAGTTTCCTCTCCTTCTGGCACCGCTATTATGTGGATGTTGTTTTGTTTTGTGTTGTCCCAAAGTTCCCTCAGGCTCTCCTCCTGCTTTTTACTTTTTTTTTTCTAGAAGCTTCTCTAATTGGGTATTTTTTCCTACCTTGTCTTCTAGCTCACTGATGCGGTCCTCTGCTTCTTCTAGTCTACTGTTGAAGCTTTCTATTGAGTTCTTTACAGCAGCAATGTCATTTTTTATTTCTTCTTGGTTCTTCTTTATTTCCTCTTGATTCTTACACATATTGTCGAATTTGTCTTCCATTCTTTTCAGCCACCTTATGACCATTTCTCTGAATTCTTTCTCTGACAGGTTGCTTGCCTCCATTTCATTTACTTCCTTTTCTGGTGATGCCTGCTTTTCTTTCATATGTGGGCTGTTTCTTTGTCTCCCCATGGTCTCTCTTCTCTGGGTGTCTGGTTATGTAGTTCCCTCTCTCCTACATTGATTTAAAGGCACAAAATACAACACAACAAGGCACAATGCACAAGGCACTGAACACAAATGTATTCTTGATATTAATTACCCCAAATAAAGGTGACCACCAGAGAAAGGTGAATTAGAGGATAGTAGAGAAAGGAGAGGAGAAAAAGAAAAAAAAAAAGAAAGAATGTAAAAATGAAATTGGGTAGAGGGAAAAGAGTTAGAGAGAAAAGAGAGAGAATAAGAAAGAATAGGGGGGGAAACTATATATATGGGGAGAAAACTCCAATAGAACAGCCACTAATCCCAACACTTGCCAGCAACAAGTACCTGGAGATTAATGCAAACTACAAACAACAACTAATATCGAGTGAGGCTAGGGAAAACAGAAGCAAAAAATAAACAAAAACAAAAACAAAAAGCAAAACAATCTCACAAACAAGCATAAAAAAATTGATATAATCAACAATCAAAGCAAACAACAACAAAAGGACAGAGAGAAAAAATTTGGATAGTGAAGAAATAGAAAAGAGAGGTTTGTGTGGACTTGGAGCAGGGGATTGGAAATTAGATATATAAGTAGGGTGAAATTTTAACAGTGGGTAAAAAGAAGTAATAGGGAAAATCTAAAGTATGAATAGGGTAAGAGAAACAGGGCAACAAAAGGGAGAAAGTGAGGAAGAGAGTGATGGCATAAAGGTAAAGTTGAGATAGAGTAAAATGATGCTAAAAAAAAAGATGAAAATAGAATGCAGAACACTAATCCCAAAGTAAAATAAAGAGAAAATAAAATGACACTTTTTTAAAAAAGGTAAAATAATAGTAGTAATAATACTGATTGAAAATAAAAATGTAATAATTAAAAAGGTAAAGTCAACTGAGGAAAGAAGAAAAAATTTTAGTTTCTTAAGTAAAAGATGAAAAAAATAAAAATTAAAATGTGCAGTAGTGAAGGTCATTCACTTCCTCTACTGTTCTATTTGGCACAGCTGTTTCCCAGTCAGGACAGTATTGCAGTTTCCTGCGTTCCACTGCTCCTCAGTGTTGTAAGCCAGTCCTGATTTTTAAGCAGCCAGTACGTCCATATTTCTTCTATTCCTTTATTTGTGATTACACAAGAGTCAATTTGTGATTCAACCCCTGGGTGGCAGTGTTTCTGGATTGACCTCTGGGTCTATAGGTCCTCTCTAGCTAGTGTTTAGGTTTTGTTTTCCCTGTGGCACTTAATACCAGTTTGGGGGAGTAGGCTACCCCAGAGCTGTTTTCTGATGGTTATTCCCCACTCTGATCTCCAGGTTCCAGAAAAACAACTTTCCCCTACAGTCTCTTAGAGTGTCTCCAACTGGGTGATCCTCTGTATTGGGCTTAGTAATCAGAAGCAAAGATTTAAAGAGGAAAATAATAAAATAAAAATAAAAATAAAAAAAGAGCCAGAATAAGTGTGCGAACTCCAGGGATGTACGCAAGTCTGTGCAATCTTTTGTCCCCTTGGGTCCAAGCAGCCGGCACACTTTTAAAATTTTTAGGCTGTCCTTTTGCACGCAGATCAAAATGGGTTGCTTTTTAGAGTTCCCTTCTGTTAGCAGCTCTGCGGACCCCCTTCCACATTCACAGATCAGGCCAGCCCCAACAGCCACGGATTTTTCTAGGCGCAGATTTCACCCAGTCCTCCAGCTCCTATGTGTGCATTTCTCTCTCCTGCCAGGACAAAGACCTCACCTTATCCCAGGCGAAATCTGACCATCTGGTTGGCGAATGCCTGCATTCTGTTCTGCAAAAAACTAGTGAAACAGCGCATGAGACAGGGGCCAAAGAGCAAAATTGAAAGAATAAATACCAGTGGGCCTAATAGTGGGAGGAGCCTAGGGTAAGTGAGCCAAAGATGGCATACCCCCGTCTAGCTGGTTACGTCGTCTTTGATCAATCCTGTCCCTTTTTCATGCTGTTTTGATCACTATGGCCTTGTGGTATAGTTTGATATCAGGGAGTGTGATTCCTCCAACTTTTTCTTCTTTCTCAAGATTGCTGTGGTCTTTGGGGGCCTTTTGTGGTTCCATATAAATTTTTGGAGTATTTGTTCTAGTTCTGTGACATATGCCTTTGGTACCTTGATAGGAATTGTGTTGAATATATAGATTGCATTAGGTAATATGGATATTTTAATGATAATTCTTCCTATTCATGAACATGGTATATGCTTCTACTTTTTTAAAAATCTTCTTCAGTTTCTTTATTCATTGTTTTATAATTTTTCAAGTACAAGTCTTTCACATCCTTGGTTAAACTTATTCCTAGGTTTTTGGGTGTGTGTGTGGTTTTTTTTAATGCCATTATAAATGGGATTGTTTCCTTAGTTTCCTTTCTGATAGTTCATTAATGGTGTATATAAATCCATCTGACTTCTGGATATTTATTTTGTATCCTGCTACTTCACTGAATTCTTTTATCAGTTTAGGTCTCTTAATAGCAGAAAAAATCCCTGATCACAGAGACAAGCTGATAGGTAAGGAGAAGAGGTGGACTAAAGGGTATGAGATTCCCTTTACCAGTTCCACACTCCAAGCTGAGAGGGTAGTCACCATGGCACTACCAATAAGGGATGACAAATGAGTGATTGAGATTGTATTGCAGTGAAAGTGGGAGGGAATGTTAGAATGAGCTGTTATCCAAGGGAAAAGAGAAAGGGAAGGACAGGAGCAGTGGAAGATGAGGCTTGAGAAAAGGCAGGGGGAGGAGGGAGTAGGCCCTGCAGCCTTTTCCCAGGCCTCTAGCAGCTTGGATTTTAAAACTGCTGCATTTTTTCCTAGAGATAATGATCTCAGTTTCTGATAATAGCCGGACTGTTAAGTAAGCCTGTTCAGTCAAGGAAGTAGTTCTTTGGAAAGGGTGGAATTGGGGAGGAGGGTGGGGTAAGAAGGCACTGAGATCAAAGCAGTTTTCAGAACATTAAAGGGATGAGAATGTTGGCCTTGGGATCTAAAGGCTCAGTAAGGGGGTCCCTTTGCTATGTCATGTCATAGAGGAGCTTTGCAAGAAGACTAAAGTTGGAGAAACCAAGATGGCAGCATAGGTAAGCACCTAAACCGCTGCCTCGCACAACAATTTCAAAACTACAACTAAAAGACAGAACAGACACCATCCAGAACCACAAGAAAGCTGGCTGAGTGGAAATTTTACAACTAGAAGGAAAGAGAAAAGCTCACGGAGAATTGGAGGAACGGCAAATGGTTGAGGTACAGCAAAGGGTCTTGGTGCATGCAGAGAGGAAGGGCAGCTGAGAGCCTGGCTGACTTTCTCTGGCAGGATGGGGAAGGAAGCCCCCAACTGCACTGAACCCCAGTTCCGACTGCACTGAACCCCAGTTCTGGGTGACACCCCGTGGACCCAGGCTCATACAGGGAGAGTCTGGACTGTCAGGTAGAGAGAAAGGCACTCGGAGACTCGGAGACCTGGGGGAGGGGGTCTGGAGGCGTGTGCACCAGTGCGCACAAAGACTGAGGAGGTTGCCACAGGCTTTCCCAGCAGAAGGAAGTCGGAAGCTCCTGACTGCACTGAACCCCAGTTCCAGGCAAGCCGCTGGGGACCCATGCTCTTGCGAGGGGAATCTGGACTCTTGGGCGGAGGCTCGGGAGCCGGGGAAAGCAGAGGTCTGGAGGCGCACGCATGCATAAGGGCAGGGCTGATGGGAAGCCAAGACTGTCTGCTCCGCCCTGAGACTCCACCCCATCCAAGCTGAACACAGAGGCTTTTGCAATTTGGCAAGTCTAATCCTATAAGACTGTCTCCAGCACCAAACTTCTCCCAGCGTAGACACAGCTGATCCTCACAGCCAACTGGCCTGGAGGTCAATTCCTCCCAGTGATACCAACAACAATCAAGACTTAACTACAACAAGGCTGTACACACAGTCCACAAAGGGGTGCACCAAAAGTGTCCACCTCAGGTAACTGGGAGGCCGACCCACTGGGCCATATAGGAAACCTAGCACACAAAGCTACCCTACCAACTCAGGGAAGCAGTGAAAATGTGGCGACAAAGAAACAGATCACAAATGAAAGAAATGGAGGAAAACAAACGACTGGATATAGAATTCAAAACCACGGTTATAAGGCTTTTCAAGAATATTAGAAAAGGCCGATAAATATAATGAGACCCTCGAAGATATGAAAAAGGACCAACTAGAAATTAAACATACACTGACTGAAATAAAAAATATTATACAGAGACCCAACAACAGACTAAAGGAATGCAAGAATCAAGTCAAAGAATTGAAATACAAAGAAGCAAAAAGCACTCAACCGAAAAAGAAAAAAGAAAAAAAAATCCAAAAAGTTGAAGATAGTGTAAGAAGCCTCTGGGACAACTTCAAGTGTACCAACATCAGAATTATGGGTGTGCCAGAAGAAGAGAGAGAGCAAGATACCAAAAACCTATTTAAAGAAATAATGACTGAAAACTTCCCCCACCTGGTGAAAGAAATAGACTTACAAGTTCAGGAAGCGCACAGAACCCCAAACAAAAGGAATCCAAAGAAGACCACACCAAGACACATCATAATTAAAATGCCAAGAGCAAAAGACAAAGAGAGAATATTAAAAGCTGCAAGAGAAAAACAGTTAATTACCTACAAGGGAGCACCCATACGATTGTCAGCTGATTTCTCAACAGAAACTATGCAGGCCAGACGGGAGTGGCAAGAAATCTACAAAGTGATGAAAAGCAAGAACCTACAACCAAGATTACTCTACCCAGCAAAGCTATCATTCGGAATTGAAGGGCAGATAAAGAGCTTCACAGATAAGAAAAAACTAAAGGAGTTCATCACAACCAAACCAGTATTATATGAAATGCTGAAAGGTATTCTTTAAGAAGAGGAAGAAGAAAAAGGTAAAGATAAAAATTATGAACAACAAATACATATCTATCAACAAGTGAACCTAAAAATCAAGTGAATTAAAAACCTGAGGAACAGAATAAACTGGTGAATATAATAGAATCAGGGGCATAGAAAGGGAGTGGACTGATAATTCTCAGGGGAAAAGGGGTATTGGAGGGTGCAGGAAGAGACTGGACAAAAATCATACACCTATGGATGAGGACAGTGTTGGGGGGGGGGGTGGTAAGGGCAGAAGAGTGGGTGGGAACCGGGTGGAGGGGAGCTATGGGGGGGAAAAGGAGAAACAATTGTAATAATCTGAATAAAGATCTATTTAAAAAAAGAAGAAGAAGACTAAAGCTGTGAACCTGGAGGCGAGAGTACCCAGTGAGCCTGAAAAAGGAGAAAATTTCTTGTTCAGAGGAGGGGACAGTCTTAGATGAGATAAGGAGATAAGGCGTTTACAGTCCAAGGAATGGCTCGGCCTTGCGGGGTGAGAGAGTGAAACTGAGGTAGGTAACTGTGGTTTGGGACAACTGGGTTTTATGAGGGCATGCATGCTAGCCCTGGCCAGATACCGAGGTAGAATGAGAAAAGAGTGAATGGGGGAATTTAGTAAGATACAGTGTAGAGGTGCGGTGGCTAATGGCTGTGAGACTAATCCGTCAACCTCCATAATAGAGACTGAGTAGTGGATAACGGTCCCAGCGAATTCGGAGAGGGCAGAATAAGTGGCCCTACTGTCAATTAAAAAGGAGATCAGCTTACATACCATCACAGTCATTACCCGAGGCTCTGTCCTGGTGATGTAAGTCTGTGGGGCCCTGTCAGGGCCTGGGCAGCTTCTTCGGTGGCCAGTCCCAGGGGGTCTGGGAGCTCCGAACCGGATCCAGAAAGCGGCCATGCTGGACTGGCTGAGGTCCTACTCAGAGGGGCCAGACTACAGTCTGATTTTCAATGGCCTTCCCTTCCGCACCTTGGGCAGGGCCCAGGCAGGGGTCTCGGGTTTGAGCAGGACTTGGCTCAGTGTCTTTCCTTGCTGCATTTGAAGCATGGGCCCAGAGGAGGCTTAGCCCCTGACTTACCCTCAGTAAGGAGGACCAGCACTTCGTTTGGGGTTCCTGAAAGTGGTGGCTAGGAGCTGAAAGGCCTCCTTCTGGGCCTCAGCCTTGGCCTGATCTCGCTTTTGATTTTGGATTTGGGTTCTCTATTATTAAAGACCTTAAAGGTCAGGTTAATGAGGTCCTTTTGAGGGGTTGTGGACCTGTATCTATTTTTTGAAGTTTGTGGCATATGTCAGGGGAGTAAAGGTGGTCAGGTCAGTGGAAAAAGAAACCTGAGATGCCTCTCAATCTGTAAAGCTGGACAAAGAGAATGGGACGTGGACTCAGACTCTGCCCTCAGTTCCTGCTGCCTCCCTCAGGGGTAGAATGGACATGGGAATAGAAGAGACTGTTGAGGAAGGCAGTCTTTGGGTGGCCTGAGAATGAGTGTTAGATGGGAAAGGCTGTTTTAGAGCTCACATTCTCAGGATTTGGGCTCTCAGGGACTGGGGAGAAGGCGGCTGCTGAGGGTCTGAAGAGAAAGAGCCAAGGCATTTTTCAATTTGAGAAAGATCAGAGAGTGAGAATTCGGTTGCTGGCAGTCACGGGGCGAAGATTCGGTGGAAAGCGCACAGGGGAAGGCAGGCAATTAGAATTCTCAGGGTAGAGTGTGGGAAGTGGATTCTGCCGCAGGGTTGTAAGAGGGCGGCAGGAGCGGGAGAGGTGGAGATGAATGGTCAGCTGGGTCGAAAGAGTCAGAAGACAGAGAAAGGGGCTGAGGACCGGTTTGAGGGGGTGAAGAGGACTTTGGGCGTGAGCAGGGCAGGGGGAGGGAAGAAAGATCAGACAGAGGCAGAAAAACAGGACTAGGGATCTCTGAGGCCTCCCTGTCCGGTTGCAAAAATTATCTAGGTCTTGAAGGATATTGGAATCAAAAGTGCCGTCTTCAGGCCACTGAGAGCCATTGTCGAGTTTATTGTGGCCAGGTAGAGATTCTTTGGTTTGATGTAGCCAGAAAGACCAAGGGTTGAGAGACTGGCGAGGAGACACCCTAAGGGTGTGTTTTGAGGGTGTTTGTACTGAAAGGACCCCATGACTGGAGGGAGGGCCACCAAAAAGTTGGGGAAGGAACAAGGAATGTCCTCCTTTTCCCTCAGCCAACCTGTAGAGAGAGAGAGATGAGAAAAGGTTCCAAGGTCGTCACCCCAGACCTTTCCCGTGGAGTAGAGCAGAGTTTCCCGGCCAGGCGCCTGGGCTTTCTCGGAACATAGAATGTGTAGCCAAATAAACAGGAAACTCTGAGGCCCTTTCAGGTCAAGGGAACAATGCAGGGTGGGAGGGGGAGGTTGGGAAAGTCCCTGAAGCCTACCAGTGAGAAGGAAGCGATGAGATCCCCACATGTCCTGGTATGGCAGAGTTTGAGAGGTGTCCAGAGTGGGCCAATCAACTCAGAACCATAACACCAAGCAGAGCCAGAGCAAGAGTCAGAAGCTCGGGGCTAGGTTCAAGGATCATCCATGCTCACATGCACCTCTCCCGGGTTTTGGCACCAAATGAAAGATCAGACAGAGGCAGAAAACCAGGACTACAGGCTTTATTAGAGGAGAAGGACCTGCTGGGCTGTCTCACAAGGAGAGAACAGCAACACGTGAAGAGGTGAACACACCTCTTGAGGGGAGGAATGGAAAGGAATGGGGGCTTAGTGTACTTGGCACATGCTGATTGGTGGCTTAATGTATGGTCATATAGGGACAAGGGCTTAGGGTATTTAGCAGGTGTTGATTGGTGGTTCAATGTATAGTCCATATAAGGTGCCTGGTTAGGTACTCAGGTACGTCCAGGCCACAGGTGCAGTTGGGGGAAGGGAGGATCTATCAGGTGGACATCCCCTGAGGGGTCCTGGACTGCAAGAAGGTGCAGGCCGGGCTAAGGGACGAATCTCATGCACCGGGCCTCTAGTATAATATGTATTATACATATCTTCACCTAAGGATATGTTTTTACTGATTTTAGAGAGAGGGGAAGTGAAAGGGAGAAAGAGAATAAAGCATCATTATGAGAGTGAAACATTGCCTCTTGTATATACCCTGAATAGGGATCAAACTCTCAAACTAGTAGGTAACCTGACCAGGAATGGAACCCACAACCATTTTGTTGCATGAGATGATGCTCCAACCACTCACACTGCCCAGCCAGGGCACAATATTCTTTTGCTATGTCACCTCAGTCAAGGGAAACAAAAAAAACAATAAACAATGGAATCATGTCAAACTAAGAAGTGTTTGCATCTCAAAGGAAACTATCAACAGAATGAAAAGACAACCCACTGAATGGGAGAAGATATTCACCAATTATACATCTGATAACAGGTTAGTATCCAAAATTTATAAAGAACTTATTCAATTCAATACCCCCCAAAACAACCAATCTAATTTAAAAATAAGCAAAGGACCTAAACAGACATTTCTCCAAAGAAGACATATAGTTAATAGTCATATGAAAAGATGCTCAACATCACTAATCATCAGATAAATGCATATTAAAACCACAATGAGATAGCACCTCACACCTGTCAGAATGGCTGTCATCAATAAATCAACAAACAACAAGTGCTGGCTAGGATGTGGATGAAATGGAACCCTTATGCACTGCTGGTGGGAATGCAGACTGGAGCAGCCACTGTGGAAAACAGTATGGAGTTTTCTAAAAAAAAAATAAAAATAGAACTGCCTTATGACCCAGCTATTCCACTTCTGGGAAAATACCTGAAGAAACCTGAAACACTGATTTGAAAGAATATATGCACCCCTATGTTCACCAGAATTTGGAAGTAGCCCAAGTGCCATCAGTAGATGAGTGGATAAAAAAGCTGTGCTACATTTACACAAGGGCATACTAGTGGACAGTAAAAAAAGAAGAAAATCTTACCTTTTGTGACAGCATGGATGGACCTGGAGAGTATTGTGCTAAGTGAAATAAGCCAGTCAGAGAAACACAAACACCATATGATCTCACATATATGTAGATTCTAATGAACAAATAAACTAAAAAACAAAATAAAATGACTCATGTATACAGAGAACAGACGACAGCTAGCTGCCAAAGGGGAACTGGGAGAAAAATGTGAAGGGATTAAAAAAAAACTCAGGCACACAACAGAGTGGTGATTACCAGAGGGAAAAGGGTGTGGAGGAGGTAGAAGAGGGTAAAGGGGAAATAAACAGTGATGGAAGGAGAGGTGACTTGGGGTGGTGAACACACAATATGAGCTACAGATGATGCTTTATATAATTGTACACCTGAAACCTATATAATTTTATTAACTAATGCCACCCCATTAAACTCAATGAAAATTTAAAAGATAATTTTTTAACATTTATAGATTTACACTATTCTTAGTTATAGACACACTAGAGGCCTGGTTCACAAAATTCATGCACAGGGAGGGTGTTCCTCAGTCCAGCCTGCACCCTCTCCAATCTGGGTTTAGGCCCAATTCCACCTGGGATTTTATTCTGATTTTTCAAGTTGTAAAAACACAACTTTAGACCCTTATTCTGTGTTCAGCACCAGACAGACCAAACCCATACTCTGTCACGCAACACTCACTCAAATCATTGCATCTCCCCCGTTGTTGAATATATAACAAAAATTGATTGTTCCCTAATGCAAAGTCAAAGGAACATTTTTTCTTCAATAATGACATCACAATGGGTGGGAATTATAGGGACTACCCATCTGATGGTCTTGAATTTTGTGGTTAAAGACTTTGAGAGGTGACACATTAGCCAGGTATTGGTCAAGAGTATTAATTACAGATTTTGAAATCTTGGATGGTGAAAGTTCATCACAGTGCCTCTTGCAAATATGATCAGTCTTTTCAGTACTGCTTTGATGGTGCTTAACCACAGTGCATAAAGGATGAGGGTTTTCATTAGAAATTACTGGTGTAATAGAGCGCATCCAAAAGGAAGAGGTATCACTGGACTATTACTAAAATTTACAATCTTCCCCCATGCCACCTCCCCACTGAACACCTGAAATGGAATTTTGGCTGCTGCAAAGGAACTGTTCTTAACGTCATTCGTGTAGCCCAGGGATGACCACTCCCATGAGGGCAAAGGTGCGGCTTGTTAAGTGATTGATGTGTTTAAAACCATGAACGTAAAACATGAAAACCTGGGTGAACTGTAATTGCATGAGTGAAAGAAATTTATGGCTGACTGAAGACGTTAAAAATGGAAGATGCCCAGCTAGCGTGGCTCAGTGGTTGAGCGTCGACCTATGAACCAGGAGGTCATGATTCAATTCCTAGTTAGGGCACATCCCCAGGTAGTGGGCCAATCAATGTTTCTCTCTCCTTGATCTCTCTCTCTCTCTCTCTCTCCCTTCCTCTCTGAAATCAATAAAAATACTTTTTTTTATGGAGGAGCATAGTGTTTAGCTGGTTATGGGAGACCAGTCCCTCTGTTGATCCTTGTTGATTTTAGAACAACCTAATATTTTTGGTAGTTTTTTTTTTCTTTCTGGAAATAAAAATGTCACTGACATCTAAACGTGGGAAATGAAATAAAACACACCCAATGCGGTGCCACCAAAATCACTGGCCTGCATCTTCCCTTCCTTCTGCTGTGATGCCTTCCAGTGTTTGTCAGAATACACCTGGGGAGGGGGGCACTGGGGGTCCCTTGCTGTTAACTGAATGAAGGTGGTGGGTTTCACCTTCAGGTGGAAGGTGCGCAAAGGTGCCAATGCCTTCCCCACCCCACCCCACCCCAGCAGCCGCCCCTCTGCTTGGTGTTTAGAGCGCTTTGGCCTGCTGCCAGTTTGGGGGGATTAGAGGGGGAAGCGCTGCTGGGGAGAACCAGGCGGGTCTCTGAAGTTCACCTGCTCCCACCTTCCACCAGTTCACTTGCTGCGCGCGGCGGAGGGTGACACCCCAGGCACTACGGAGGGGTCGGGGCAGGAGAGGGCTGAAGGGTGGGAGAGGAGGCGAAACCAATATACGCTGAGGCTGCGGAATGGAGCTGTCAGCTGCTTTGGAGCCCACCCCCACCCCTTTATGGAATAAGGGGGCTTCTGCCAGGCTAGGTGTCTCCGAGTTAGGAATTTCTAAGATGAAAAAAGCCTTGCGAGGGTTATTCAAGATCCAAGGCGTTTACCCTCCTGGTCCCAGGAAAACCAGCGGCCGCCGGGTGTGCGGGTGCTTGAGGGCATCAGCCGCTGAGCGTGGGCCAGCGTCGGACTGTCCCTGTGTCGCGTTTTGCAGTTACTGGATGTATGTCACGCGGTGAAGGGTGGTGCCCTGAGGCTGACCTCCGCCTCTAACATCCCGCAGGCCTCCCAGCACGTGGGTCACCGGGCTTCTATGCCGCGCCGCACAGCCCAAGGCTCCAGAGAGGACGCGCTCTCGGCGGCCCAAGCCCGGAGCCGAGTGGGAGCTGCATGGCGGCAGGTGGCTGTCCACCCTCATGGGGCACCAGTCGCTTCTGGCGAGGCGCGCGCCCTCCTGTTGCAGAGGTGGGGGCTGCGGCGCCGCGTCCCCTCCCCGAAAGCCGAGCGCCCGCGCCACCTCTCTCCGCCTCGGCGGGACACCTGACAGAGTGGGCTCCCTGCGGGTGTGCCCACGGCGCGGGCCCCGTCCCCAGGTCTCCCGCTGGCAGGTGACTCAGGTTCCCACTGGCGGTGAAAACCGGTGGTGCTAGGCGGGGGAAATCAAAGCACAGAAATCAAACGCCCGGCGGCGGACGTGGTTCAGCGACGCGGCTCCGTGAGCCAGAGCCCGCGGGCGCGCGGCCCCGGCCGCAGGACGGCGCGCGGGAACGTTTCCACAGCGCAGCTGTACCCTTTCCTCTAGAAGCGCAGAAGCCACGTTCGATAAAGAAATGAAGCGACGCGAAGGCTCTCCCGCGGCCTGCCGAGGCGGAGAGGCGGGGAGGCGGCCGGGCGATAGGACACGCAGGCGGTAAGTAGGCTCGGAATTTGGAGAGACCACCGGCCGCGCCCATGCGCCTGGCGAGGGCAGCGGACTGACCGCGTCTCAGACCCCGCGACCTATTCGGTCCCGGCATCCTCGGTCCTGCCGCTCCACACGTCGTGGAGGGGCACCGCTCCGCCGGTGTCCAGAGCGCCAGCAGTGGCACAGCGAGACCTGATGCCCAGCGCCCTCCTCACGCCGCCCCTCCTCCGGCTCGGGCCGGGTTCGGGAGGGCCTCTGGGCGCTGCGGGGCTGGATTGGAAGGGCTCGCTGTCACCCGCGCGGGCCCTCAGCCCAAGCGCCCAGCACAGCCTGGGTGGCATGAGCAGCCGTCGACCTCGTTAGAGCGTTTTTTTCAAGGGTTTACCGGGTCGCTGGAGCCCAGGGCGCGGGGACAGCGACGCTGCACGGGAGCAGCCGGCAACACCAGGGCTTCGTTCTGCGCGTCTCTCTTCCGCCCCGGCCTGCCTCGCCCAGCCCCACAGAGATCGCGAGCACCAGGGCGCACCGGGCCACAGCCGGTTCCGTGACTGGTTCCCGGTGCCACACCCAGCGGCGACCATGCGGAATTTACCTGCGACCGCCTCCTGCCATCACGAGCGGATGCTTCAAGCCGGGGTCAGAGTAGACCTCCCGCCTCTATATCCACCCCCCTGCCCTTTCCCTCCTGCAGCGAAATCACCCGCCCCCAACCCCTGGACCCTGCTCAGGACCCGCGGAGGGTGCGCGGAGACTTTAATCTGGGCTGTGCGGTCACCAGACGGTTCTTCATCTCTTTACAAACAAAAACGGACCCGGGTGGCCAGACAGCCGGACTGCACCAAGTGTTACCCGCGGAGTTGGCAAAGAAAGATTTCAGAGTCAAGAACTCAAATTATAAGAGGAAGTTTATTTAGAAAGTTACAGGGGTGGTAGAAATGAGCTGGTTGGGCTGCATAGGCTGGGGAAACAAGTTACAGACGCAAAAAAAAAGGGGGGGGCTGGAATTTAGGAGAAGGAGGGGCAAAGGTAACACGCCACGGGAAAGCTACAAGGCCTTTCTCCACCCGCACCCCCACTCCTACCCCCTCCCCTCAACCCTCACCCCCCAACCCCAGCTTCTCTCTTGCACAGAACCTCTGCTGAGCGGTGATCCCTTAGTGGACAGGGACCAGATCAGGGCTCCCAGCGAGCCCCCTTACGAGGCTGGAATCTAGCACGCACGGAGCAGGTAAGGTAAGGAACTGAAAAGAGAACTTGAAAAACAATCCTCTTAAGAAAAGAAAAGGACCCCCTTCTAAAGGAGGTCTCCTACCCCCATGGCTGCTTCGCGCTTCCCACACCCAGCTCAGATCGGGACCCAGGCAACAGAAAGAGACCCGGCCCAGCTCACATCGAGATACAGGTGACAGACAGGGACTTGGCCCAGCTCAGATCGGGACCCAGGTAACAGACAAGAGACTTGGCCGACAGCAGTTGCCCTATATCTAAATGCAGCTGAGCATTTGGAATGCTCAGGGCCCACTCAAGAATGCAAATAATCCTTCCCACTAATATTTACAGGGTAAACTAAGATTGTTGGTAGAGTATTAAATTTGACAGTAAAATAGTAATCGAGTTTTCAGATTAATTTAAATAGGCTAATTGAAATAAGTGAATATTCAAGTACTGGACAAAAAGCTATTCTTAAAGTAATAACTAAAATTTCTATTGGTAGTTCATCTCATGGTAAAATTCCTGAATATGCAATGAACCTAAAGCAGTCATATGTGTGGGGGAAAAAAAATTTTTTTTAATTTAAAGTTATCAAGACTGCATTATAAAATTTACAAAAACCTCCATTAAAAAAAAAGGGGGGGGGGATAGTAGGGCAATATCATGTAAGGAAAAATATCCTATAAGTAAATTACATCTAGAAAATTTTTACTTTACCAAATTAAGGTTCATTTGCGATGCTAACAGCAAGACGGCCATTAAAAACACACATGGTGTCTAAATAAGACAAAGGAAATCGTTTGAACAAAAATAAAAAGGATCCCAAATCAATTATATAGAAAAGACTCCTTTATTAACTTGTGGTCGAGAATATATTTGTATATTTTCAGAAAACAACCCCAAGACCAGATGGATTCCTGCAACAGAGAGGAATTGACAGAAGTGCTCCAACCACGAAGACAAGAGGAAAAAACAGTCCAGAGATGGAAGACGCTGACAACGCCTTGCCATGGGAGCAGTCAGCAGCTGTGCACCGCTGCAGGTTACCTAGGACCAAACCACAGAGGGTCGGACCTGCATTGCCACCATGTGCCCACCATCCAGATATCACTGCTGACATGTACACATAAGGAACTGTTGGACATTGAAATTGGGACTCAAACATTTTTTTGTTTTGTCTTGTTTTGTTATTATATGTTTATTTCCAGTCTGCAAAGGCAAAACTTTTTAAAGGAAAGAAATGGTGGGAAAAAGATACAGAGGCAAAGAAGCATTGAACAGACTGTCAAACTACATTGGGAAGACAGGGGTGGGTGGGCGAGGAGGGCTGTAAGAGACCAACCGAAGGACTTGTACGCATGCATATAAGCACAACCAATGGATATAAGACACTGGGGTGGGGGGGGAGGGTGGGCAGGTGAAGGCATGTCCTGGGGGGTAGGGGAGGTCAGGGGGAGATCAAAGGGGAAAAAAAAAGGAGACATATGTACTACTATTTGTAATACTTAAAACAATAAAAATAAAATTAAATTTAAAAAAAAAAAAAAAGAAAAAAAAGAAAAGAAAAGGATCACCCTGGACGTTTTGGCTCAGTTGATAGAGCATCGGCCTGCGGACTCAAGGGTCCCAGGTTCGATTCCAGTCAAGGGGTTGCGGGCACATCCCCGGTGAGGGGTGTGCAGGAGGCAGCTGGTTGATGTTTCTTTCTCATCGATGTTTCTAACTCTCTCTCCCTCTCCCTTTCTCTCTGTAAAAAAATCAATAAAATATATTAAATTCAGTCCTGGGTTTGATTCTGATCAAGGGCATGCCCAGCTTTCAGACTCGATCCCCAGTAGGGGGCGTCCAGGAGGCAGCTGGTCAATGATTCTCTCCCATCATTCATGTTTCTATCTCCTTCTCACTTCCTCTCTGATATCAATAAAAATATATTTAAAAACAAAATGATTAGTGCCATTTGCCAACCACACCCAAGAACAGATGAAGTTAAGGAAATAAATATCATTTTGGCACATCAGCATATAGCTAATGAATATTCTATTGAGAATCTCCCTAAGACACACACACACACACCCAACTCCCAGCCTTTAAAACCCCTCAAAGCGAAGATCCAGTGCCTGCTCTCCCAGGAGCACACCTGCTTCCATCAGCCCCATCATGCTGCTTACCAGGTTCCTTTTATTAATAGAAATAATTTAGTAGGAGAGCTATAGTAAAACACAGTTTTGAAACTATGGAAGATAAATCACTTAAATGTAACTAAGACATTAATTCTCACCCCACTCTCCAAATGTGTTCCTAATAGGCTATGACCTAGTTTCCTTACAGCACTGAAAGTATAAATCATCTTTAGGAAAGGACACTATTATGGTGATTTCCTCCACGAGGACCTTCTTCACGTCTAGCCTAAAGCATTGTTACTTTAAGATGGGCCTAATACCTTTTATTCTGGCCCAAAAAGAGAAAGGAAACTAGCTTAGACCATTGTGATGCTTCGAGAAAAGAGAACCAAAAGTCTACTCAGCTGAACCTGAGCTTAGCAAGGCTACTTGTTAGAATAACCACTTAGATGTCTTTTGTGAGTAAAATTTCCTGGGTGGTTACCACATGTCAAAAACTGTACTATATTCTGGGGATAAAATGAGAATGAAACTCGATTATCTGCTTAGTCATGTCAGCTGGGGTCATACCTGAATACCCTGCCCTTCTTGAAACAGAATATGGGACTAGATCTCTCTTTCCTCTGCCAGTTTCTGCTTACATACACTCCTACAAAGTATGCAAACACACTCACCTGAGCACGCATACCTGCCTCTACCTTCATATGCATACACACTCATACTCCATTCACCCGTACTGTTGTAGATGTACGTGTGTTTCCTCTCTTTTCTCAGCCTGTGAACAGGCCTGCAAGCCTCAGACTTAATATGGAACATGTCACAGCTTGGATATTGAACACCTTGAGCTCATTTCTGGAACCCTGGCCATCAGGAGCATACATATTTATCCAGAG
Source organism: Corynorhinus townsendii (assembly GCA_026230045.1). Taxonomy (NCBI): domain Eukaryota; kingdom Metazoa; phylum Chordata; class Mammalia; order Chiroptera; family Vespertilionidae; genus Corynorhinus; species Corynorhinus townsendii. Next base: position 62,768,510 of record JAPDVU010000009.1, read on the forward strand.
AGAGAAAAATATCGATCAGCTGCCTCCTGCATGTCCCCTACTAGGGATCGAGCCTGAAACCTGGGCTTGTGCCCTGACCAGGAATTGAACTATGTCCTCCTGGTTCATGGGTCGATGCTCAACCACTGAGCCACACTAGCCAGGCCTCCTTTTTTATTTGAAATATAGCATAGATTAAAAGTAAAGTGCATATAGTACTATTTTTTTCCCATTTACCTTCCCCCAGCCTCCCCTAACCCCTGTCACATGCCCTCATCCCACCTCCCCAGTGTCTTGTGTCCATTGGCCATGCTTATATGCATGCATACAAGTCCTTCCGTTGATCTCTTTCCTCCCCTCCCCAACACTCCCCAGCCTTCCCGCTTTAATTTGACAGTCTGTTCGGTGTTTTACTGCCTCTGTATCTACCTTTTTGTTCATCAGGTTATAATGTTCTTTATTGTCCATAAATGAGCGAGATCATGTGCTATTTTTCTTTCATTGCCTGGCTTATTTCACTTAACATAATGCTCTCCAGGTCCATCCATGCTGCTACAAATGGTAAGAATTCCTTCTTTTTTATAGCAGCATAGTATTCCCTTGTGTAGATGTACCATAGTTTTCTAATCCACTCACCTGCTGATGGGCATTTAGGCTGTTTCCAAATCTTAGCTATGGTGAATTGTGCTGCTATGAACATAGGGGTGCATATATTATTTCTGATTGGTGTTTCTAGTTTCTTGGGATATAATCCTAGAAGTGGGATTACTGGGTCAAATGGGAGCTCCAGTTTTAGTTTTTTGACTGCACCAGTCTGCATTCCCACCAGCAGTGCACAAGGGTTCCTTTTTCTCCGCATCCTCGCCAGCACCTGTCGTTGTTGATTTGTTGATGATTGCCATTCTGACAGGTGTGAGATGGTACTGCATTGTCATTTTGATTTGCATCTCCCGGATAATTAGTGACTTTGAGCATGTTTTCATATGTCTCTTGGCCTTCCTTCCTTCTGTCTTCTTTCAAAAAGATTCTATTTAGGTCCTTTGCCCATTTTTTATTGGATCATTTATCTTCCTTTTATTAAGTTGTATAAGTTCCCTGTAGATGTTGGAGATTAAACCATTATCAGTGATAACATTTGCAAATACGTTCTCCCATACAGTGGGCTTTCTTGTTGTTTTGTTGATGGTTTCTTTTGCTGTGCAAAAGCTTTTTATTTGCATAGAGTACTATTAAATCTACAGCTTGCAAATAATTTACCTATGTTAGACCCTGTATTACCCAGTTAGGACTGCTTTAACAAAATACCATGGATTTGGAGGCTTACAAAACAGGTCTTACAGGTCTGGAGGCGAGGAGTGTGATCAGGATGTGTCTCTCTGATGATTTACAGACAGCTGCCTCCTTGCTGTGTCCTCCTATGGTGGGGAGAGTGAGCTCTGAAGTCTTTTTCTCTTCTTATAAGGCCACTAATCTTATCGTAGGGCCCACCTCCAAATACCATCACATGGGGGTTAGTGCTTCAACATATGAATTGGGAAAGACACAACATTCAATCTATGACAGACACCCATGCAGCCACCACTTTATCAAGACATAACTCCAGAAGTGCTCATGCCACCTCATGCCCTTGTCCACACTCCATAAGTTAATAATCATTCTTCTGCCCTCCCATCTCCATAGGTTAATTTTGCCTCTTTTTGATCTTTATATAAGTGGAATCATACAACATGTAATACCTCGTGTCTGGCTTCTTTCACTCAACATATTCTCTGTGAATGCTCTCCTTCTTGTTGCATGGATGAGAAGTTTGTTCTTTTTGCCTGCTGTATAATATTCCATTCTGTGTATCAATCACAGTTTGTTTTTCCATCCTATTGTTGGTGGGCATTGGGGTTATTGCCAGTTTGGGACTATTATCTTTGAGGAGTTTGAAGAATAAACAAGAGTTTTTCCTGTGGAACTTGGTAGGGCAGCCATTAAATAAAACCTGCAATGGCCTGACCTGGAGCAACAAAGCAGTGGAAATGGGCTCATTTTGTTTGCAAGGCACACCCGGTGTTGGACACTATTTGTGATGAGGAGCTGGGGCATTGACATCCTGGGGCCTCCAGATCTCTTAGAAGTCAAGGATCCACCCAGACTTCTCTTTGGCTGTCAGTAGATACCCCAAGAGCAAAATGAGGCATAAATGACATCCTCAGGGTCAAAGGTCAGGCATGGTTTCTCGGGAAATTCTCTTCAAATGATTCTTTCATTCTCTCATTTAAACAAATTCTTATTCTGTCTCCTTTCAAAAACGATTTGATGTGGTTTCTGTTAAGTGTCACAAATAGAAACAACAACAGGAAAACCAATTCAAAAATTATAAAACCTAAAGGAGACAATAAAAAAATTATAAAACCTATTAGGAAAATATAGATTGGAGTTGTGGGGCAGGGAGACTAACAAGAGTAAAGAGAAGTACAGCAAATTGCATATTGAGCTTCTTGTAAGGCAAGGCAATAAGGGAAATGTGGTAATTTCATCAAGAGTATTGGAGGAGCTCTGGCCAATGGCTCAGTTGGCTGGAGCATCGTCCCATACACCAAAAAAGGTTTCAGGTTCGATTCCCAGTTGGGGCACATACCTAGGTTGCAGGTTCTATCCCTGGTTGGGGCATGTATGGGAGGTAGCCAATCGATGTTTTTCGCTCTCTCTCTTCCCCTTCCTCTCTCTCTAAAAAATTCAATAGAAACATATCTCAGGTGAGGATTTTTTTTTTTTAAAGAGTACTTGGAGGAAATAATTGCATGATTCAATAACTTTCTAGCTAGACATTTTTGCTTAAGTCATTCTTTTTTTAATATATATTTTTTTTTATTTCAGAGAAGAAGGGAGAGGAGGAGAGAAATAGAAACATCAATGATGAGAGAGAATCAATGATCAGCTGCCTCCTGCATGCTCCCTACTGGGAACTGAGCCCAAAACCTGGACATGTGCCCTTACAGGAAATCGAACCATGACCTCCTGCTTCATAGGCCCTAAGTCATTCTTCCTAATAAATTCTGTACATAAAATAACTTCTGTACAAAGCAAAGCATAGACCAGTGGTCGGCAAACTCATTAGTCAACAGAGTGGCAAACCGCGGCTCAAGAACCGCATGTGGTTCACGAGCCGCAGTTTGCCGACCACTGGCATAGATCAAGCAGGTTTTACAAGCAGTTAAGAGCACCAGCTGCAAATGCTGGTTCCACTCCCGGCTGGTTGTGTGACCTTGGGCAAGTTACTTAGTCCTCTGTGTCACAGCTTTCCCTTCTGCAAAGTGAATGCAAACTCCATGAGGTTACTATGAAATGAATGAGCTAGCACGGGGTCTGGCAAGTATTGAGTACCAGCTACATTTTAGTAGCACTTCTGAAATGTCGCTAAGGCCCTTTTAACTTTTCAAAGCACTTTTCTGTCTGAGTTAATCTATTACAAGGCTGGTCTAGGTTAAGAGACTTAACCAATCCCTCACAGCCTATTTGCAACGGTGCTGATCTCCTTCCCTGGGTGACTGGGGGTTAACATAGCCCGAAGGTGTGGATTTGAGGACAAGTCATTACATTGGCAGGAATAGGCAGCTCAATTTGACAAAAATGCCACAAATTAACCCTGGACCTTTCCTCTGTAATGATAGGTAGTCATTTCTGTGTTACTTTTGGCTTGAGAGTACATGGGAATTGGGGCTCATCTGGCCTGAAACAGACACAGCAAAAAAGCTGGGACTTAAACACAGACCCCACAGCACCAATGCCCATGCTGGTAACCACTGTGCTGCTGTGAGTTCAGCATCTGACCTGCTGACCAGTGTCTCAACTGGCTCTCTTCCTGCAGGTGCTGCCCAGCTACCCAATTCACGACATGGTAGGAGTACCCACCATTTACTCAATGTTGGTACAACAGGTGATGGGTTCCCAAAAGTCCCTTCTCTCCTGGCCACCCTCCCTCTACCCAGCCCTCCCCCAGGCTCTGGTCTTCCCTCTCCTAGCATCTGCCTGATCAAGGCCAGGGAGACCTTCTTCCCTGACTCTGTGGAGGATGCCACAGTGACTTCACAGTCCAGGGGGTGGGGGGAGGAGCTCTAGGATTGAGCGTCTCCATTCCCTCAGAGCAGAGCATCTGGAAGCTGAAAATGCAGTGCCGACCATAGCACAGCTTCATGTACTCGACTGGTTACTTATTAAGCGCTGTGTGCCAGGCATTGGTGATACAACAATGATAAGATAGATAAGATTCCTTCCCTCATGAATAATAATAATAGCTAACATATATTAAGTACTTACTATCTTCTAGGGCTGTGACAAGCCTTTATGAGAACTGGTATTTTTTTATTTTTTTTATTTAGTAAATCTTTATTGTTCAGATTATTACAATCATTCCTCTTTTTCCCCCCATAGCTCCCCTCCACCCGGTTCCCACCCCACCCTCTGCCCTTACCTCCCCCCCCCCACTGTCCTCATCCATAGGTGTACGATTTTTGTACAGTCTCTTCCCGCACCCCCACACCCCTTTCCCCCCGAGAATTGTCAGCCACTCCCTTTCTATGCCCCTGATTCTCTTATATTCACCAGTTTATTCTGTTCATCAGATTTTTTATTCACTTGATTTTTAGATTCACTTGTTGGTAGGTATGTATTTGTTGTTCACAATTTTTATCTTTACCTGTTTCTTCTTCTTCCTCTTCTTAAAGAATACCTTTCAGCATTTCATATAATACTGGTTTGGTGGTGATGAATTCCTTTAGCTTTTTCTTATCTGTGAAGCTCTTTACCTGCCCTTCAATTCTGAATGATAGCTTTGCTGGGTAGAGTAATCTTGGTTGTAGGTTCTTGCTATTCATCACTTTGAATATTTCTTGCCACTCCCGTCTGGCCTGCATAGTTTCTGTCGAGAAGTCAGCTGACAATTGTATGGGTGCTCCCTTGTAGGTAATTAACTGTTTTTCTCTTGCAGCTTTTAATATTCTCTCTTTGTCTTTTGCTCTTGGCATTTTAATTATGATGTGTCTTGGTGCGGTCCTCTTTAGATTCCTTTTGTTTGGGGTTCTGTGCGCTTCTTGAACTTGTAAGTCTATTTCTTTCACCAGGTGGGGGAAGTTTTCAGTCTATATTTCTGCAAATAGGTTTTTGGTATCTTGCTCTCTCCCTTCTTCTGGCACCCCCATAATTCAGATGTTGGTACGCTTGAGGTTGTCCCAAAGGCTCCTTACACTATCTTCAAATGTTTGGATTCCTTTTGCTTTTTGCTTTTCCAGTTGAGTGTTTTTTGCTTTTTTGTATTTCAAATCTTTGACTTGATTCTTGTAGTCCTAAAGTCTGCTGTTAGGTCTCTGTATAATGTTTTTTATTTCAGTCAGTGTATGTTTAATTTCTAGTTGGTCCTTTTTCATATCCTCGAGGGTCTGGCTAAATTTATTGGCCTTTTCTAGGAAATTCTTGAAAACCCTTATAACCATGGTTTTGAACTCTATATTCAGTCGTTTGCTTTCCTCCATTTCTTTCATTTGTGATCTGTTTCTTTGTCTCTGCATTTTGGCTGCTTCCCTGAGTTGGTAGAGTGGCTTTGTGTGGTAGGTGTCCTCTAGGGCCCAGTGGCTCAGCCTCCCCAGTTACCTGAGGTGGACACTCTTGGTGCACCCCTTTGTGGGCTGTGTGCACAGTCTTGTTGTAGTTAAGCCTTGATTGTTGTTGGTATCACTGGGAGGAATTGACCTCCAGGCCAATTGGCTTTGAGGATCAGCTGTGTCTACACTGGGAGAACTTCTGTGCTGGAGACACCCTTATGAGACAAGACCTGCAAAAGCCTCTGTGCTCAGCTTAGATAGGGTGGAGTCTCAGGGTAGAGCAGACAGCCTTGGCTTCCCATCAGCCCTTCCCTATGAGGCCCCTGGGTCTCGGTGTCCCTCAGTAATCATTGCATCACCTCTGAGAGAAAGCCATCCTCAAGTTCTGCCCACTGCCAGACAGTCCAGTTTCTCCCCGAATGAGTCTGGGTTCCCAGAGTCTCACCCGGAACTGGAGTTCAGTGCAGTTGGGATCTTCTGTCTCCCTCCCGCTTGAGAAAGCCAGCCACACACTCAGCTGCCCACCCTCTCCATGCGCACACGCATGCATCTCCGTACCTCAGCCTCTTGCAGCTCCTCTGAGTCTCAATGTGCTTTTCTCTTTCCTTCTAGTTGTAGAATTTCCACTCAGCCAGCTTTCCTGTGGTTCTGGATGGTGTCTGTTTTGTCTTTTAGTTGTAGTTTTGAAATTGTTGTGTGAGGCAGCAGTTTAGGTGTTTACCTATGCCACCATCTTGGTTTCTCCTCAAAAAGCCTTGGAGAATTGGTATTTTAATCTTCACAACAACCCCACTAGATAGATAGTATTATTCATCCCATTTCAGAAGGAAATGGAGGCACAGAGAGGCTAAATAAGTTGTCTAAGGCCACACTGCTAACAAGTGGAGGAACCAAGCCTGGTCTCAGGCAGGCTGCCTGCCATGCCTGCTCCTTTAACCAAGCCAAACCAACCATCACATCCTAGTGGGGACAAATCCTGAAGAAGTAAACAAATAAAAAAGATAGTTCTAGCCCTGGCCAGTGGGGCTCAGTTGGTTGCAGCACCATCCTATACACTGAAAGGTTGCGGGTTCAATCACTGGTCAGGGCACATACCCAGAGGCAACTGGTCAATGTCTCTCTCTCACATCGATGTTTCTCTCTAAAATCAGTAAACATGGTTCTCTCTTCATTGATGTTTCTCTCTCTCTCTCTCCCCCTCTCCCTTCCTCTCTGAAATCAATAAAAATATTTTTAAATAAATAAATAAAATCAATAAACATTAAAAAAAAAAAAAAAGGTATTTCCATTAGTGGTAACTAATCCTATGGAGAAAGTAAGGTAAAATCAGGTGATGGGTGAAGGATAACCGGGGGCATGTGTGGTATTCTGGACAGTGATGCACATGAAGTTGCCAAAGACCCTCCTCCCCAGGGCACAGAGCTTGCTCAACACTCAGCCTGGTCCAAGGCAGGCACCAAGTGTTAGGGATGGGAAGAAGGGAGGGGAGGGAGGGTGGGATCCTGGGCAGGCGCCTCCACACACACCTGCCCGTGTTTGGCCAGCTGTGCTGATTGAGAAGGAGCCCCAGAAAAAGGTCAGGTGTGCCGTGGGAGGGGCCTTCACCACTCACCAGCCTTCTGACCTTGAGCAAGTCACTCTGAATCTCGCTTTTCCTTCCTGGAAGAACTGGGCTGGGGCAGGGCAGGGGCAGGGCAGAGGGCAGTGCATCACATGTGGGCTCTGGACGAAGCCCTGTGGAAGTGGCTCACACTGAGCTGTGGCTGTCTTCACTTTACAGGCAGCTAGCTCAGAAGTGAGCCCAACATCTCACCAGTAGCTGGGGTCCTGGTGGCAGAGGTGAATAAGTGAAAGACCGCCCTCAGGGGGCAGCTCTGGAATTTGTGGGGGGTTCTGGTAGTCACAATGGAGGCAGAATAGAACAGTGGCACATAGAATCGCCCAACATCCTGCACATTTGACGGTCCTGCTAGAAATTCATGAAGCTAAACACTTACTACCAGTGACAACCTGAGCCTCCTCCTACCCCACCTGATGCCATGAAGATGGAATGGCACTGAGCGGTAAAGCCTACCACTTCGCAAGAACACCTGTTTCCGCATTTTCTCCACCTTGAATTTGCCTTGATGTGATCTTTGTTTAAATTAAAGTTATTTTCCTCTTTCTCTTAACACCTGATCTGCTATCAGCCCAACTCTGATTTGATTCAAGTGTGGTCCAGTCTTCACTTTCATTTCCTGGGTGTTAAAGAACTCACAAATCACCCAGATCTGGGAAACAAGCTAAACTTAATTCTGGCTCAGGCCCCGGAGAAATGCAAGCAGAAGCACTGCTTCCTGTTAAACAGAGGACAGCAGGGTTATTGCTGGGCTGGGGAGGATGGAGCTCAGGTAACTGAGAGGGGATGTCGCTTCAACAGGCTCACAGTTCAGGGGGAGTGTGAGCGGGAACCAGCACCTGGCCTGGCAGAGAAGTCCTGTCCTTGGAAACCACAGAGTTACAAAAAAAACAACAACTGGGGAGCTGGGAGCTGGTGCAGAAGCACCGCGGCTGAAGGTGCGGCCTCTCTGAGACAACTCGACCCACACAGATCCCTCAGGCAGGAGTGGAAAATTCCACTCTCACACATTTTGTATTTGAACCCCTCCTTTAATTCATATTAAATCACTACAAACACCTGCTTGCTCCATAGCGTCTTCTGCTTTGGTGTATCCATATTTTGCAGTACATATTATTTTATGATGAATTAATCTCTGATGGTTCCTCTATATGACAGTAGGGCTCACTCTACTGAGCTGTTAGGGGCGTGACTGACTCTCACACAGTGTGGTGTGCATGGGCCAGGCTGGGCACTGCTGCGAGTGCCTTCCCACATGATCCTCCCACCAGCTCTATGCAGTTTCAATTATTACCATCCTCATTTTCCAGAGGGAAAAACCAAGGCACAAAGAGGTAAAGTGACTTGTCTGGGGTCACACAGGAATAATGGACCAGGGGCTTGAGACCCGTAACCACTCAGATAGCCTCCCTCTCAGGAGAAGGGAGTGACCTAGGGGCCCCAGTTCAGGCTACTCAGGGAGCTTTCCAAGATGTTTCTTGGAAAAAAGGAGTGATAGGGGTGAGAACCACTGACCTAGTGCTAGTATGTTGATATCCTCTTCCCATATTCCTTACTCTGTATGCTGCCACACAGTGCTGAATCCGAGCCACAACTGGGGTGGGAGTGAGGGTCAGCTGTGTGACCATGACCCCAATCCCAGAAGGGGCAAGGGCAGAGGGCAGCAGATGGACAGGAAGGAGTAGGCCGCCCTCAGGTCCCTGCTGGCCATGTTCCCAAGGACTGTTTATGGCCAGACCTTGCCAGGCCCCTCCTCCCTGAGGGGCAGGGAATCTCCTCTGTGAAAAACACCAGAGGCAGGGGGGAGGTGAGCCCCAGAGATGGGGGAGGCAATTGGCTGGGACTCCGGAGACTGACTTTTCCCCTCTCATGCTGGGTGTTTACCGCGGTTCTCGGAAAGGGCCAGATTGCATCAGTCAGGGCCTGCGGGTTGGGCCACTGCCACTGAGGAGGAGACATGGCCTTATAAGTTGGATCCAGTGAACTGGGAAGTGCCAGGAAACCAGATACAAACTAAGCTTTAGAAGGCAAGAGAGACAGCGAGGGTAAGCCAGCCATGATGGCCACCTTCCCTGGAGCAGCCAGCTTGGCCCAGCAGCCCCCGGGCCCACAGGACGAAGACCCCAGCCTGGACGAGTCGGACCTCTACAGCCTGGAATATTCTCAGCTGGGTAAGGCCTGGCCCTGCCCCCTCCCTGGCCCCTCAGGCAGGGAATAGGGACTATACCCCAAAGCTCTGTAGTGACAACCCCAGCCTCCCAACTCCAACCCGAGCTCCTTCCATCACTGCCTCCCCACCCATCTCCCTGTGAGCCAGCTGCCTCCAGCTGCTCATGCTGGGCTCTTGCTGGGTTCCCAGGAGTGGGAGGCCGGAAAGGTCGCACCAAGAGAGAAGCCGCTGCCCACACTAACCGCCCCAGCCCTGGTGGGCACGAGAGGAAGCTAGTGACCAAGCTCCAGAACACGGAACGAAACAAGCGAGGGGCACGGCCCTGAGACAGAGGGAGGTGAGGCGCCAGGGGCCCAGAGCCCAGAGGCCCCTGCCTCCAAGGGCCAGGACTGGAGGTGCTGGTTGGGTGGGGAGGAGGGATTAAAGAACTGGTGTCTCAACACAGAACAAAATGAGACATACATTTGACTCTGAGTTTCCTAGTGCAAAGGGAGACATACATTGAGTGGCCAAATTATTATGATCTCTGAACACATAACAATCTGGCCACTCTGTGTGTGTGTGTGTGTGTGTGTGTGTGTGTGTGTGTGTATACATACATACATGAATTCGTGCATGGGTGGGGGTCCAGCCAGCCTGGCCGGAGGAAGGGGACATGGGCGGTTGGCTGGCCTGCCTGCTGGTCGAACTCCTGGTCAAGGGGACAATTAGCCTTTTATTATATAGGATATACACTGAGTGGCCAGATTATTATGCATTCAGAGATCATAATAATCTGGCCACTCAATATATAGACCCTTTCCTACTGGAGGGAAATCTGGTTTACAGAGAGGGAAACTGAGGCCCAGAGAGGGTAGGGTCTTTCTCTGGAGTCACAGAACAAGTGATGGCAGAATCACCTAGGCCTCTGTCCCTTGCACCAACTGCTTTCCTTCCCCAGATGAGGCCGGCGCACGCACCCCACATGTTGGTGATGTTGGTCCACTCCCAGGACTCTCCCACCTGCCTCAGGCTCTGAGGGGCCCCCAAGGGAGCACCTGCAGAACAAGGGCAAGATAGGGAGCAAGAAGCAGGGCGTGGAGGGGCAAAGCCACGGAGGTGCCCCAAAAAGAAAGATGCCGAGAAACCAGGGCTCCTGGGGTGGCAACAGCAATAAAGTACAGCAGCAGCTGTGAGTCTTGTCCTCTGTGTGATTCTGCTTGTGCCCGTTCCCCTGTGTCCACGGCTGCATGGACCAGGAGTTTTTGTTCGGGTCTGTATTTGGTTACTGTCCGGGAGCGGGTGTTTCTGACTTTGCAGGGGCCAGCAGAGGGGAATGTATGTTGGTTCTGGTTTGGTTTGGGTGGGCGTGTGCTTTGGTACAGATGGTCCTGTGGTCTCTTCTGGGTGCAAGCACGATCCTCTGCTTCTTTTTAATCTGCCCATGACACAGTCCCCTCCCCAGCTCGGAATTACAACCTTGCTGATTATGGTGTATTCATATAAAACCTCCTTTTGGAGTGAATTTATTTACTGGTACCAAAATGGAATAAACTGAGACTTAAAACATTAAGGGACTTGCCCCAAGTGCCACAGGGCTCCCAGGATTCTTATGGTCCTCAAGTGAGGGCGGGGCAGGGGGGTCCCTTTGCCTGGGGTTCTGGGAGGTCAGCCGGGGGAGGGAGATTCTTAGCTGGTGTTACCTGTCTCAGAACCAGGTTCGAGAAGAATGGGGGGCAAATTAGAAGAGTGATGGGAGCTGAGCGGAAATATTGATTGAGATACAAGTTTGGGCCACTGTCATGAAGACTCGAACAGAATGGGTAGAAAGGCATCGCATTGGCACAGATCAGCTCCCAGGGCAAGCACTGCTGAACCGAAATGGCAATGCCACATGTCAGGGATTCCAGCTCCTTTAGCCCTTGGTTCTGCCACCTCAGAACATGGTTTCCACTTTGAGGCCCAAGCTGGCTGCTCCAGGGCCAGCCTGTGGGAATAGAGCAGGGAAGGGGGGAAGGGCCAGGGCAGGCCACAGCAATTTGTTTTTAAGGCCATAACCTAAAAGTAGAACACATCACATCTGCTCAGAACTTAGTTACATGGCCACACCCAGCTACAAGAAAATTTCAGAAAATCTAGTATTTAGCTGCTTAGCCAAGTGTTAGCCAAACTGGGGAAGGGCAGGTTTTATTTATTAAAGAAAGCAGGGGAGAGTGAATTTATATATTTATAAATAAATAAATAAATAAATAAGTGGCACCCAGCCCAACCCCAGCTGCTCTGACTGGAGTCACCTGCTTGCCTGGCTATCACTAGGAGAGGGAACTTGTTGCCTGGAGCTGCCTGATTCCTTCTGAAACCTGACTCCCACCCACCCACCCCTGAGCAAGCTTCTGTTTTCCTGGTCCTTTCTGTCTGAGCTGCCTTTAACCCCACCCATCCCACCAGGCTCAGCTCAAATGCCTCCCCGTCTTCAGTCATCCCTGACTTGCCCTCACCGTCTGTCTCCTTGCCTCCCCCACAGCCCGCCCTCTTCTCTGGATCTCACCCATGAAGCCTGTGCCCAGAATTCACCGTCATTTCATTTGGCATACAGTTCCTTGAAATCTCCCCTCAAACTCCTCTTCCCACGTGTCACTTATTCATTCAATTAATGTTTATTGGATGCCTACTGCACTACAGTGGCCTGGCTCAGTTGTTGGCAAACTCATTAGTCAACAGAGCCAAATATCAACAGTACAACGATTGAAATTTCTTTTGAGAGCAAAAACTGACTTCTGAGCATGGGCCACGAAGTTTCAATCGCACTGTACTTGCACGCCCGCACGTGGTATTTTGTGGAAGAGCCACACTCAAGGGGCCAAAGAGCCGCATGTGGCTCGCGAGCCGCAGTTTGCCGACCACTGGTCTGGCTGAAGGCAAGCACTGCACGGAGGGACAAATGGGAGCCTGGTATGATTGGAACCAGACCTTAGGGCCACTTGTCAGCTCTTTTTTTTTTTTTTTTTTTAATATATTTTATTGATTTTTTACAGAGAGGAAGGAAGAGGGATAGAGAGCTAGAAACATCGATGAGAGAGAAACATCAATCAACTGCCTCCTGCACACTCCCCACTGGGGATGTGCCTGCAACCAAGATACATGCCCTTGACCGGAATCGAACCCGGGACCCTTCAGTCTGTAGGCCGATGCTCTATCCACTGAGCCAAACCGGTTTCGGCCACTTGTCAGCTCTTGAACTCAGGAGGCAAATGGCAGGAGCAGCACGAGGCAGTGAGCTCTCAGCCCAGCACAGATCTGCTAGGTCAGCTTCAAAAACCATAGCCAGCAGCTTCCATGTACTGGGCTATTACTCTGTAATAGGTGTTCTATAGGCATTGTATCATTTAATCCTTACAATAACTCTATAGGTGTACTACTATTGGTCCCATTTTACAGACTAGAAAACTGAGGTTCAGAGAAGTCAGGTAACTCCATCCAAAGTCACATGGCCAAAACCTGCAGAAGCTGGGATTTTTATTTTCTACCTCCAGGCTTTTTTCCCTTTATATTACATGCCTGAGAAGAAATATGAATACTGACAAGGAGGAATCCTAGACACTAGTTAATTTCTGGTCAATACTAGTACGTCCTCTGAACCTCCATTTTCTAACCTACCAGATGGTGAGACTACCCTCTCCTCTGTCTATGTCGAAGGAAAAAACAAGCTGGGAAGTGCTGTGTCCCTTACTGGCTGTGGCCACACCCTGGTTACTGGGTCCTTTGACACTTGGCCAGAAGGTCTCACATGCCACCCCTTGCTCCTAGCCTCTGATTGGCCTTCCCTGGCCACACCCTTCCCTGGCACAGCCTATGCCTGGAGGCCTTTAAGCGGGTATTCCAGGAACTAGGCAGTTCTTGGAATTATAGAATGTTTGGTCAGGAAGGATCTTGGGGTTAGAGTCTCACTCTTTTTTTTTTTTTTTAATATATTTTTATTGATTTCAGAGAGGAAGGGAGAGGGAGAGAGAGATAGAAACATTGATGATGAGAGAGAATCATTGACTTGCTGCCTCCTGCATGCCCTACACTGAGTATGGAGCCTGCAACCTGGGCCTGTGCCCTGACCGGGAAGCAAACCATGACTGCCTGGTTCATAAGTCAACACTCAACCACTGAGCCTCGCCGGAAGGGCAACAAGAACCCACTCTTGACTCTACCCCTCCAGAACCTCCCTTCAGTTCTACCCCCTCTTCTCCTACACCCTTTCTTTCTCACCTCCCGGTTGCATGTAATATCTGTTTCCCCAAGTTCTTGGGTTCCTCCTGAGAAAGAGAGAGATGACTGACCTCTCTTTCCCCTCAGGGGCTTATGGAAACTTCCCCTCAGGTTGCTGAAATTCATTCAAAGGATTCCCGGCTCCTTGCAGAACCAGGGCACTTACTCTGGGCTCTGTATTTGCTTCACAAGCACCTGGCCCCCTCCTGCCCACTCCTATCTCCAAGGCCAGCTCTCAGACGTCGGGTTTTAAAATTTCAGAATCACCCCAAGTCGACGTGCAGCTAGCAATCCTTCAAGATGATGCCACTCATGGTAACAGCCACAGCGGCCATCCCTGCCGCTCTGCTGCAGGCTTTCCCAGCCTCGCCGTTCACACGGCACTTTTGTGATTGCTGCCCTATGTGCATTCGCCCTACACCACTATTTACTTAGAATTCTAAACATGACCTCTACCTCCTCACCTTCTATACTCAAATGGATTTAAAAAGGAAACTGTATAACCACCAAAGATGGAAACCAACAATCACTTGTCACGGTTAGAAGATAACTATAATTAGAAACGCCTATCATTTTATAACTTTCAAGTCCACCTGTGCACGACCTACCATGACCTTGTGTATGGAGAGTCATAGGTTTTCACACTTGGAGAAACGCTGGTTGTCCATGAGCCAGCCACCCTGCCAAGCGCTTTGCAACTGCGGAGAACGCCTCATTGTTAGCTCGCGGAAGTTAAAGAAAATCCTGATGCCTGGCTCCTGCTCCCAGCGTTGCTGATTTCATTGGTCTGGGGTACAGCTTAGGCACTGAGACTTTGAAAGGTGACTCTAGCCCAGCCGGCATGGCTCAGTGGTTGATCTTCGATGTATGAACCAGAGGGTCACAGTTTGATCCCTGGTCAGGGCACATGCCTGAGTTGCAGGCTCGAACCCCAGTGTGGGGCGTGCAGGAGGCAGCCGATCAATGATTCTCTCTCATCATTGATGTTCCTATCTCTCTCTCCCTCTCCCTTCCTCTCTGAAATCAATAAAAATATTTTTTAAAAAGAAAGAAGCGTGATTGTAGTGTGCGGTGAAGTTTAGGATCACTGACCCAGGCTTTTGTCTCAGATTCTATTTACCAAAGACAGTCACAGCAGGAGTGCCCATCCGCGCCCTCTCCCTTAGGGCACGGGACTGTGTTCCTTCCTTTTGAATGCGCAAGGACCTTCACGGCTGCCTTGGCTGATCAAGTATGGCACAGGGGTGCCATCTGAGAGTGTGTCTCCCCCTTTCTCCCTGGGGTTCCTGGACCTCAGACACCCCGCTGTGCAGAAGTCCAAGATCACACACGTGAGAGACAAGGTGGAGACACATGTTGGCGGGCTGGCCTCAGCTCAGCTGGGGTCCCAGCTAAAAGCCATCCTCAGTGTTCAGACATGTGAGGTTCCCGTCCCAGGTGTCAAGTCACTCCCAGCAATTGCATCTTCCCAGATGAGGCCTGAGGTGTCGTGGAGCAGAGCCAAGGTAATTTCCGAGCACAGAATCTGGGAGCATAAACAAAATTGCTGTTTCACAGCACTGCACTTGGGGATGATTTGTTATGCAGCAAGAGTGACCAAAACAGCCTCAGTGTCCCCCAGACCTATGTCCACATCCAGTCTGCAAACTTGGCTGTGACCCGGGACAGGTTAGTATTTCCCCTGCTTCTTGATTTGCACAGCTGTAAACAGGAGCAGCAAAGCGCACCCGCCTCCCGGCATGGTTTTGAGAACACAAGGAAGTTGTGTTTTTCAAGCACTTAGCAGAGTACCAGAGCCAGAAAAAGAACTTAAGGAGATAGCAGAGTGGCGACTAACAGCACAGAGTTTGGACTCAGAGTCTGGGTACAAGTCCCAGCTCTTTTACTGTGTGACCTCAGGCCAGTTGCCTGACCTAATTATTATCACACTGACTATTTCCCAAGCCCTGCGGGAGAGAAAAGACCTGGGTTATGTGCTCATCACTACCACAGGGTGAGCTAGGAGTCGACCGGGTGTGCTGACAGCCATGCTCAAACCTTCTAGAGAGCTCTGTGTATTTCAGGGAGTTCCTGGGAGGGGGGGGGGGGGGGGGGCAGGCAAAGAAGCAGAGAGCTCAGTCCCAAATCCCTGTGCAAGCAGCCAGCCTTGACGAAGGAGGCCTCTCCCAGGGGCCAGACCAGGAACCTAGGCATCTGTCCATCCGAAGCAAGCACTTCCTTTTCTTCGTAATAAAAGGTTTTCCTTGCTTTTCTGATTACAAAAGCAGTTGATGTTGTGGGACCAGAAGGTGACCCCCAATCTCTGGTTCAGTCCTCCTGACTGACCGAGCACCCCCTCCTGCCAGCTTTTGCGAAACACGTAAGTTATAACGTGAAAGTCCGGTTGTATCACTTCCCAGAATGCTCACACCGCTCTGTGCGCCCTTGCCTGTCTCCCTTTTCTGGAGAACTGGGTTGGAGAGTTTGGTTTGGTTTGGTTTTTAACTGTTTGAGGAGATCATCATTTATTCATTCAGCAAATATTTGAGCCAGGGAGTATTCTAAAAGCTGTGGGTACAGAGGTAAACTAGTTCCTTCCTCATGAGCTCACATCCTAGTTCGGCAGACAGACAATACAGGTGCACAAAGGGAACAAGAATGGCAAGGAAAAGCCTGCCTGAGAAGATGGCATTGAAGCAAAGACCAGAAGGAAGGTAGGAAGTGACTCATGATGATAGTCCTATTTTTTTTAATATATTTTATTGATTTTTTACAGAGAGGAAGGGAGAGGGATAGAGAGTTAGAAACATCGATGACAGAGAAACATCGATCAGCTGCCTTCTGCACACCCCCCACTGGGGATGTGCCCGCAACCAAGGTACATGCCCTTGACCAGAATCGAACCTGCGACCTTTCAGTCTGCAGGCCGACGCTCTATCCACTGAGCCAAACCGGTTAAGGCATAGTCCTATTTTTAAAATACATTTTATTGACTTCAGAGAGGAAGGGAGAGGGAGAGAGAGAGAGAAACATCAATGATGAGAGAGAATCATTGATCGGCTACTTCCTGCATGCCCCCTACTGGGGATCGACGCCCAACCCGGGCATGTGCCCTTGGCCCTTCAGTCCACAAGCCGATGCTCTATCCACTGAGCCAAACCAGCTAGGGCCTGTTTATTCTCTTAAGAGCACATAATACTGTCTGACAAACTGCATATTTTACTTATTAATTTATTGTCTGGGTTCAGGGGAGGGGACCCCTGGCAGCTGAGAAACCCAAGACAAGGAGAGGAGCTGAGTGGTCACAGGCAGAGAGCGGGCTTGGGGTGGGCTTGGGGCTGGACAGGGAGGCCTATGTGCTCCCACCACCTCCCCCCTCCCCACCACCCTTCCCCTCCACCCTACTCCCACCCACCCACCCCCTGTCAGCTGCTGCTCTGTTCCTGGAGGAGACACACCCTCTGGGGTTCTGCTGCTTTCCTGTCGGAGCCACTCTGTCACCACCTTCCTAGCAGGGCTCCCTACTGCCCATTTGACACAGGACCTCAGTCACCTGCACTTAGTCCAAGCGCCTTTCGCTGCCGCTTCCTCAGGGCTGGTCCCTGGCACTCAGTAGGTGCACAACAAATATCCATGAGTGAATGTGTCAGAAATAGTCTTGCTTCACACCATCCTTCTCCTGGGGACATGTCTCTTCTCATCTTTACCTGTCAGAATTCCACTGGTTCTGAAAAATGACCCTATTTGCATAATGTTGCCTTTCCACGTTACAGTTTCCCCTCCCTGGTCACCCAACAGGTCTGACTTCCCAGGAAGCTCATCAAGCAAAGAGAGTCACCATCCCATTTTATAGACAGGGGAGCTGAGCTTGAAAGGAAAGTGACTTGCTAGGAGGCCTGCAGCTGGGGCATGGCACCACTGGAGCTGGAGCCCCTGAGCCAGGTACAGTCAGAGACTCTCACAGGGAGCTTCCTGATTCCTCACAGGAACCGCCCTGTCCCACACTGCAGGCCCCTCCGCACCTCACGCGGCAGTGCAGCCGATTTGAGGGCTGTCTGCTTCCCTGTGAATGAAAGGAAGTAAAGGGGAGTCCATGTAAGTTTTCTGCTTCTAACTGTGCTGGCTGGACCTGCTCTGCCTTCCTCCTCCAGGTCCAGGTTGGCAGTGGCATTCTGTTTCTCAGGCCAGCTAAGACAGTGGTGAGGACACTGAGGTCTTGACCAACCACCTCTGCAAGAGGGTTCTGCTGAGTGGGCCAGTCTACCCACAAGATCTGTCACCTACCAAGGTGAGTATGAGCCAGGACGGTGACCAAGGAGGTGAAGGGGCAGCTGACCTCTGCCCCAGCTCCTGCTCTTGCACCAAGGTCCCTGCCTTCCTCTCTCCTTGCTTCCTGGCATTTACTGAGAAAAGTTGGGATGCATATTCCTATTCCTGGGCAGGCAGGCAATTCTGGAATTTGAGGGAATGGCGATGAGACTCCTGACTTGCTCTTCTTCTCTCCTCTGCCCTCTCACTGTGTTTCTGTTTCCTGCATTCTTCTTTTTTAAATTTTGTTGTTGATCAATTGATTGAAGAAAGAGAGAGAGGGAGGGAGAGAGAGAGAGAGGGAGAGAGAGAGAGAGAAACATGTGCCCTGCCTGGGGATCAAACCTGAAACCTTGGCATATGGGGAGGACTCTCTAACCAACTGAGCTACCCAGCCAGGGCTGTTCCCTGCATTCTTCTGATTTGTGCTGCTCACTATACCCATCCTGGCAAGATATTGGACCATGAGTGGCAGGCAGGGCAAGTTAGGGCCTGTCACACTCTCAATGAATACAGGAGGGGCCATGGCTTTATCAATGCAGGGCTTGGACACAGCTATTGGTTGCCTCCTGCATTATCCCTACATGGGATCGAGCCTGGGACTCTAACCAGTGACCTCTCGGTGAAACACACCTCATCACCATTGGAGCCATACCAGCCAGGGCACTGCCCCTTCATTATGGGCCTGGTTTCTGTTTTCTGGCCCCTTCATTCCTTTGTTTATTCATTAGAGGTGGTATGACTAGTAGTTAAGAATATGGACTCTTGCCCTACCCAGTTTGGCTCAGTGGACAGAGCATCGGCCTCAGACCGAAGGGTCCCGGGTTCGATTCCGGTCAAGGTCACGTACCTTGGTTGCAGGCTCCTCCCTGTTGGGGACCTGGTCGGGGCGCATGCATGAGGCAACCAATTGATGTGTTTCTCTCACATCAATATTTCTCTCTGTCTTTCCCTCTCTCTTCCACTCTCTCTAAAAATCAATGGGAAAATATCCTCAGGTGAGGATTTAAAAAAAGAGTATGGACTCTTACCTGGCTGGTGTGGCTCAGTTAGTGAGCCACGATGAACAAGGAGGTCACAGTTTGATTCCCAGTCAGAGCACAAGGCCAGACTGTGGGCTTGATCCCTAGTAGGGGGCGTGAAGGAGGCAGCCAATCAGTGATTCTCATCATTGATGTTTCAATCTCTCTCTCCCTCTCTCTTCCTCTCTGAAATCAATAAAAACATACTTTAAAAAAAAAAAAGAGTGTGGACTCTTAGAACTATAGTTGATTACATTGTATTATATAATCAAAATTTGCTAAGACAGTAGAACTTAAATGTTCTCACACAAAAAATAAATAAATTTAAGAGGTGATGGATGTGTTATCTAACTCGATGGGGGAAAGCTTTTGTAATGTATGCATATATCATATTGTATACTTTAAATAAAATAATTTTATTTGTCAATTACATCTCAATAAAATTGGGAAGAAAGAGAATGTGGATTCTCAAGTCATACTGTTTTAGTTCAAATTTCAGTTCTGCTATTATTGGGGGTTTTATAGTTTAATATATCTTAATAGCAAACTTACAGAAACAGCCCAGAAAACAGACAACATTAAAAATATATACTGCCTGATTGGTGTGGTTGAGCACTGACCTATGAACCAGGAGGTCACGGTTCGATTCCCGGTCAGGTCACATGCCTGGTTTTGGGGCTCAATCCCGGGGTAGGTGTGCAAGAGGCAGCCAATCAATGATTCTCTCTCATCATTGATATTTCTATCTCTCTCTCCCTCTCTCTCCCTCTCTGAAATCAATAAAATATATTTTTAAAAAATATCTACTTACACGTAGGACAACTCAGAAAGTATAGTGAATGGATGGAGTCCATTTTATGATAAAAGTGCTACAAACACCATTTAGTTGCCATCAATAAGAAATGTACCTGTTTTTTTTTAATCCAGTAAGTGTACCTTGACTGTGTGGCTCAGTTGGTTGAACGTCATCCCATGCACCAAAAGGTCGCCAATTCAATTCCTGGTCAGGACACGTGCCCAGGGTGCAGGTTTGGTCCCCGGTCAGAGTGCAATTGTTACCGTTTGGCATGGATAGCAGGTTGGTGTCTTCACAAACGCCACCCAGACAGGCCTCACTTGACCCTGCAAAGCGCCAATAGCTGCACTCTGGAAGCACAGATCTGTTTTAAGTCCTGAGCAACTTCTCGCACCAGACGCTGAAAGGGAAGTTTTCAAATCAGAAGTTCAGCGGACTTGTGATAACCTGTAATGTCACGAAGTGCCCTGTACCAGGCCTGTAATGATGAGGTTTCTTCGCTCCTCCAGTAGAGGGCGCACTCTTTGGAGCGGCTTTGGTCGCCATTTGCTTCCTTGGTGCTTTACCGCCTGTGGATTTGTGAGCAGTCTGCTTCGTATGAGCCATGGTATTTTTACTTACCCCCCTTCTCCTGGAGCTCGCGAGTTGGAGGTGGCGCTGCTCAGTTTCCTCATCTGTAAAATAGGTTGTTTTAAGGATTACATGAGTTTATGCATGTAAAGCTGTTAGGACAGTGACTGGCATGCAGAGAAGGCTCAGTAAATGCCAACTGCTGTCCTAGGCAGTGTAGTATAGTGGTTAAGAAAACCAGATATCCTGGATTCAAATCCCAGAGCTGCCACTTACTAACTTAACATTGAGCACAAAGGCTAACCTCTCTAGGCCTCAGGGTCCTCTTTTGTATAAAATAAACACAAGCAATAGTATCCACAACATAGGATTAAATGAGCCAATTATTGAAAAGTGCCTGGCACATATAAGCATTTTGGTAGATTTTCTAGTTATAATTTTAATTTTATTTCATCCAGTATAAGCTCCATGAAGGCAGAACTTTCTGTTGGCTTCATTCACTGCTGTAGCTCTGGTGCCTAGAACAGTGCCTGGGACATTGTTGTCAGTATCCCATTGTTTGCCGCGTTGGTGCTCAGTAACTATGGACCGAGCATGCACTGTTTTCACACTGTTCCTTCTCTGTGGAATGTGCTTGTCACTGGCTTCTTTCTACTATATTACCATCGGACTTTATTGTGATTTTTAAAATCTAGTCTGAGTTTTTTTATGTTGGAAATCAATTGTGAAGGTGGATCAAAGCAGGGGAGGGGACATGTGCTACCAGTGGCAGAAACAGAACACAAAGTGCCTTAAGCAGGAAAGAAGATTGGCTTGGGAAACTGAACTTTTCAGAATAAATTGCCACTGGGAAAGCTGGGTCCAGGAGCTTAAAATACATAATAATCAAGGTTCTTGTCTCCTTCAGTAGCTCTCAGCCCTGCTTTCCCTGCACTGGCTCTCATCTGAGGCAGGTTCACTCAGAAAGTATAGTGAACCTGCCTCAGACGGGAGCCAGTGCAGGCTCACATTCTACCGGCCTAGCAATCCCTGCAGAGAGAAAGCCTTTCCTGCCAGCAGGCCCAGGACTGACTCAGTGTGTCATGTCTCCGTCCTTGAACTGCTCACTGCAACAAGGGGCTGGCCGGGCCTGGGCCACGTACTCACATGGGGGTGTCAGCCTCTGGGAGAGGAGAGGATAATTCCCCAAAGGAAAATCCAGGTGCTTTTGAAAATATATGTAAAGCCCTAGCTGGTTTGGCTCAGTGGATAGAGCGTCAGCCTGTGGACTGAAGGGACCCAGGTTCAATTCCACTCAAGGGCCCATGCCTGGGTTGCAGGCTGGATCCCCAGTAGGGGGTGTGCAGGAGGCAGCCGATCAATGATTCTCTCTTATCATTGATGTTTCTATCTCTCTCTCCCTCTCCCTTCCTCTCTGAAATCAATTTTATATATATATATATATATATATATGTGTGTGTGTGTGTGTGTGTGTGTGTGTAAAAAAAAAAAAGAATGGTGGACAGGTGGAAATGACAAATGGCAACTATATCCCAAGCGATGCTCTTCTCTCGTCATTCTCTTACCCTCTGACCAGTTAACCATCTTTGCTTCACGAGCTCTCAATATTATTAGCACTTCCAGTTTCCAGATCACCAGAGCACACCTTCATGTTCTCTCTCTTTACCTGTGAGGAAGGTACTCTCATGCCCATTCTCCAGGTGAAGAAATGAAGGCCAAAAAGAGGCTCACCAGGTGTCCCAGTAACTTGCAACTGCCTGCTTTGTCTTACTCTCTCCGGTTTCACATATCTTCGCAGAGAGAAGGCTGCCCTGCAGGCCAAGACCATAGCGTCCTAATTCTATCTTGCCCTCCGATCCAGGTGGCACTTCCTGCAGAAGCATGGGAGGAGTGAACATGTCCATCCCGCTTGCCTGAGGTCTGGAGCAGACCCTATGGGTTTGGGAAGGGCACAGGAACGCAAGGTGGGAAGGCTGAGCTGCACAGGCTGTGAGGAGAAGGTGGGAGGCCAGGTATGTTGAGCTCCAGGAAGAGCTGAACGCCCAGCAGGAGGGCTACAGAGGAAAAACAGCAGCCCGGGGGTGGGGGGGGAATAAGTCCCGGGTTGAGTCCCAGCTCTGCTCTGCCCTTTCCCATGTACACCCTCTTGAGCAAGATGCTCAAAACACATGGTGCCTCAGTTTCCCCATCTGCAGAATGGGGCCCACCTCTCAGCCCATGAGTGAAGGCAAACTTGGGAGGCTGCAGGGTGTCACAGGTCAGACAGCTCCAACACTTCCCAGGGCTGGGCTTTCGGCTCTTCCTTCCTGGTGCTCAACAAACCTGGCCTCCCACCTTCTCCTCACAGCCTGCGCAGCTCAGCCTTCCCACCTTGCGTGCCCGTGGAGTTTACATAGAACACCCAGTGATGACCATCTTGTCCACGGGAAGTCCTCCCACCCCCTTTCTCTCAGCCCTCCCAGGTACCCACCATGGCCTCATGGGGAAAAGAGAGGTGGGACCTTTCCCCTCGCCAGGCTCCCCCTCCCAGGGTCAAAGGTGGTTAGGAGGGGTAGAAGTAATCCTGCTAGACCTGGGTGCGGGGTGGGATGGGTGCATGTGGACAATGGGAGAGAGACCCAGTGATCATGGGATTCCAGGCCTCATCCACCCCCGCTCTCCTGGGAGGGGGTGGGCAGTGCAGTGCCTAGCCTCAGGGCCTCATATCCTATGTTCGGGAGACTCAGAGGTGTGGCCCAGCTCCAACCTCACCTCCCCCCAGCCTTCCTGCCTGCACCAAAGCCCGTCTTGGTTTCACCCAGGGATTCGTTTCAAGCCTCAGCAATGATGACATCACAGGGCCCAGGGATTCCCCACTTGAGTTCCAGTCTTCATTCTGTCACTGATCCACTGGGTGGCCTTGAATAAGATATTTCCCTTCCTGATTCCATCCTAATGTCACATCTGAAGCTTCTGCCTTCTGGTTCCTGAGTTCAGGATTCCCAGGCAACCCCATGGAATGCTCCACAGGCCAGAGCTGGATCAGGGCTTGGAAAATAATCAGGAAATGGGTGTATGGTTCTTTCTCTTTTTAAAATCATCTAGGTTTTCATTCTCTACATAATAATAGTGGCATCGTTTGAAAATTGCTATTACTTTTCAGTGAGGAAACTGAGGTCCAGGGCAGGCCTGTGACTCACCTGAGGCCCAGGGGGTTAGCTGCACACTGCAGTCCACACAGGATTCTTGGCTTCCTTCCCCGCAGTTCTCACCCCTCACCGCATCCCTTCCATTTCCTGCTGGCCCCAGCCCAAGCCTCAGCCCACCAGCCAAGATCTAATTGTGGAAACTGAGGCCCAGGTAGGCAGAGATGGGCCCATCCTCCAAGGATGTGGACAGAGGCTGGCGCTGCCTTCCCTAGCCCTCTGGCTTCTTGTCAAGGTTCTGCTAAGTTCATCTGTCAGGGCCATGTCCAGGTGCCCCAAGTCTTGGCCAGAGTGGGAGAAGGCTGACAGTGGCCCCAGACCTGCTGCTCCACCAGCAGCTTACAGATCACCAGCCTGAGCAGAACCTCTATGAGGACCTCGTGGCGGAAGACAGATTTGTTGGGTGAGTTAATATGAACCTGCTATTGTCAGCTACTGGGGACACATCAGGGCACAAAGCAGGCAAAAATCCTCACCTTTCTGGAACCCACATCCTGGTACATGGTGACAGACAAAAAATAATTGAGAAAATGTTAAATATCTAAAAATATTATATATCTAAAATGCTATTCAGGAAAAAATGCAGGAGAAGAATAGGGAGGGCTGGCATCAGGGTTGCAATTTTTTAGGAGGGTGGTCTGTAAAGACCCTAGGTGAGAACATGGCATTTGAGCAGAGATTGTAAGGCAAGGGTAGGCTTTGCAGATATCTGGAAGAAGGGTGTTCAGGAAGAAGGAACAGCAAGTCCAAAGGCCCTGAGGCAGGAGCATGTCTGGCATGTTCTAGGAGCAACGAGGAGGCCAGTGTGGCTGGAGTGGTATGAGTGAGGATAGAGGGAGCAAGATAAGCAAATGTTACATGCCCATTGCCCACAAGCTTCATGGCAGGAAGAATAAGTCATTCAGTCAGAAGCCTGTACCAAGGCCCATAAGGCAGGGAGGGCATTCTAGGCAGAGACCAGCCTGGGAAAGGCAAAGAAATATGAGGTGGCTCATCACGTTCAAGCATGAAGGTCCAGGGGCTGGAGCAGGAGTAGAGTGGAAGTGAGAGGTGAGGCTGGAGGAGCTAACAGCAGCCAGACTGAGAAGGGCAGAGAAGCAGCAAGGGGCAGAGGTCTCGGGGAACCCTAAGAGAAGGTTGGGAGGGCCAGAGAGCAAGAGATGGGGTTCAGGATTTGAGAGGTCAGGTGTGGCTGTGGTCAGGGAGTGAGTGGGTGGGCATGTCTCTAGGATGACGGCAAGACTTGGGGATGTGAGGAAAGCCAGCCAGAGCCTCTGTCAGTCCTCACCAGGAGCCTAAGGATGTGTGGGACCCCCTGCAGAGAGCACCAGGTGCATGGGATGTGGGGGAATGAGCTGCCACCACTGGGGGGCACAGTCCGGGCTAGGCAGGTGCCAGCTGCTCTTCCTTGTCCTTCTCCTCCAGCAGTCCTCTGAGATTGATCCCTGGCTGGTGCTGGTACTTCCCTGGCAGTTGGTCCCAGGCTACTCTGGTGGGCAGTGCCAAGGCAGAGCTGAGGAGGCAGAGTATCGGAAGGGGAAGCCCCCTTGGTTTCTGTCTCACAGCAGGGACCCAATAGGGAAACCCCGCAGGTCCCAAAAGGAAAGTGGCAGCAGTGGGCCTCGGGGAAGACCAAGAAACCCCCATTTTCTCCCTGAAGATGGGAAATCCAGGGCGGGGCTTAAGGCAGGGCTGTGCTGGAAGGAAGATCTGTGGTTGATGCAACCCAGCCTTGACAGCTGTCTAGAGAGCAGAAACTATTCTGGAACCTAGCTGAGGCCTGGTCCTGACCTCACACAACCCAACCTGGCCACAGGCTGAGCCCTAACCTGCTCATCAACTGAGCTCTTATCCCAGCCCACGCCAGAGCCCTGACCTGAGTCACAAGCTGTCAGAATCTTGACCACAGACCGAGCTCTGTGCCCTCTCTGGACTGAGCCCAACCCTAGTTCATCCCAAGTAAAGCCCCCAGGCCATTAATAGCTCTGACCCCAAACACAGAGCCAGGATGCTGGTCCCAGACAAAGCTCTGAGTCCAACCCTAGACCATGTTCTGATCCCAAGTATAGAGTGAGCTCTAATTCAAGATCTGACTCTGGCAAAAGACTGAGCTCTTGGCCCTGAATGAAACTTCTCATCCAGCCCCGACCTAGGCTATAGACTGAGCCCTGACTCTGCCCAGGCTGAGACTCCTCTGCCCCACACAAAGCCCCATCCCAGCTACCCAATCAGTCCCAACTTCCCTTGTATTCCCTTCCTCAGCCATCTGGTAAACCAGAAGAGAGTAAGACCCCAAGTCCCCTCTGATGGACAGTCTTCTTACCTGGACATTCATCTTTTGAAGGACTGTAGGCTGGTGATGACACTAGAAAGTTAATACAGAGCAGAGAAACAGGAGGGGATTCAAGTCTCTGGAACCTACCAGCAAATAGAGCAGGTGGCTCACCTAAGAGTGGGGAAGTGAGGGAAAGACTGGACCTGGAGCTCAGCAGGGTCAGCAGCTTGGATTGACTGAACCCCAGCTTCCCGCCATCCCCCACCACACCCCCTCTGGGAAGGGAAATTGCATTTCCCCATTTTAGCAAGGGGTGGTGAGGAGGGAAGAGTGAGTTAAAGCAAAGCTGAAAGTACAAGCAGCACGGAAAGTGAAACTGGGCACAGCCCCCAGTATAAGACTCCCCCGACCCGGAGATGGCTGGCCAAAGAGGCTGGGCCCTGCCATGGGCCAGAAGGCAGGCGACCTTGGCTGGCGTGAGTTTGAGGCCAGGGCTTGGGGAAGAGGGGTGGGAGGCTTGGCTGAGACTGGGCAGCGGATGGGAGAGCTTGACTGGTGTGGATGGGGGTGAAGGGTTGAGAGGCTACTATTTGGCAGAGACTAAGGATAGGAAGAAGGCTGGCATGAACGGGGAAGAGGGGGTGGACAGTCAGGTGGTGGTTCAGCTGGGACTGGATAGAGGGAGGATGAGACAGTTTGGTTGGCATGGATGGAGAGAGTTGGACAGGCAGGTTGACCAGAACCAAGACCTGGCAGATAAATGAAGAGTTGGGTTGGAGTGAATGAGCAAAGGCCAGACAGCTTGGCTAAGCTTTGGAGCTGGCTAGAGGAAGAACAGCAGGAAGAGTTGCCATGAGTCAGGGGCTGTGGCCAAGGAATCAGCAGCCTAACTTGGTCAAGGGTCTGTAGTTCAAAGCCTGGGAGGATGTCCAATCTACAGTTGGAGACTGAAGGACTAAGAGGCTGGGACCAGAGCTGATAGTAGGGTCAGAGTAGGGACCAAGGACTAAAGGATGGGGACAGAACCTTCAAGGGCCAGGACCAAAGACCCAGGACTGTCTGCCAATGGAAGGGTCTGGGGGCTCCAGAGCTCAGGCAGGAAGTGGAGGGTCAGTAAGAAATGACACAATATTCACCAGTCTGGGCATCCCTCTCCCTCGACTCAGACCTGGGAAGAACCCCACTCTGCCCAAAATATCCTGGAGGTCAGAGAGGCCTCCAAGTCAGGGAGCCTGGAAGTTAGAGAGCCAGGACTGCCCATCTTCTCTGGAAGTCCATGGGAGAAGTGGATCTACCCAGAAACTTCCCATGGTCTTTACGGAGAGGACATTTCGAGGACCAGAGCCCAGGGTGAGAGAACAAGAACAGATAGGGAAGAGGCAGGGAGAGGGGAGTGAGCAGGAACAGACTTAGGGACTGTTTTGGTTTGTGTTTCGAGGAGAATTGTGTAACCCAGTGATTGCTAGGTTTCCTCTCCCTGAGGGAGAAACCACTGAAAGCTGCTCTCTTCCCAGAGCTCCCGCCCCATTGTGCCTCTTCCTTTTGCTCAGGAAACACAGGACAGGAAGCACTTTCAAAAATCAGCTAGTCCAACTCCCCCATTTTACAGATGGGAGCCTGAGGCACAGAAATAAGAGGTGACTTACTCAAAGGAAGAATCTAAGTGAGAAACAGGCTCTACCTACCATTCCAGGCCTCCTCCCTCTCCTGGCACCCCTATTCCTCCCTCACTGCCAAGTGACCCACTCGCCTTGGTAGCAGCTGGATCAGTCTGCCCTCTGACTCCCTGGGATAGAGCCTCCAGCATTGCCAGACCCCCTGGGGCCCGAGGTCGGGCCATCAGAGCCACCTGGCCAAGCCCAAGGAATCTTTGGCAGAACAGTGTGTGCCTGCTCCAGGGGAGGTGGTGCCTGCTCTCAGATCCCTGGGGGAAGCTCACAGAGTCTGCATTTGGACAGACCTGGAGTCCAGTCCTGATTCCCTCACCCTCTGACTATGTACCTTGGCAAGTCAACCTCACTGCGCCTCACTTCCCTCATGTGCGAAATGGGAAGAATAGCACCCAGGCTGCCACAGAGAGTTGTGCTGTTAGTTCACAGGAAAAGACACTTGGCCAAGGGAGTAAGTGGGGACTGTGCAAGGCTGTGTCTGCCTGGGGGAAAGGGCACTTGCCTGTCTTCAGTAGCTTCTATCTCATTAGTGGTTTTGAGGGCAGTGGGTTGATACACAGGCACATAGCACAGGCTTAGAAAAGGCACCTTCTCTTGAGTTCTCCCTTCTCTCAAGTTCTCCTCAAGCTCTCTCCTCATCTCTCCAGGGCTTAGCCTTTTGCTGCTCTCCTTGCTCCTGGCTCAAGCTGGTGTCTGGGGATTTCCAAGGCCCCCAGGGAGACTCCCCCTGAGCCTAGAGGAGGAGTTCAAGGTCAGCCTGCATCTTGCCAGGAAGCTGCTGTCCGAAGTTCGGGCCCAGGCGCACCACTTTGTGAGTTTCCCTAATGCAACTGGCTCTGGGGATGGGCAGATCCTCACTCCCATCTGGCCCCCACTAACAGACCTTGCCCTACAGGCTGAAGCTCACCTGCCGGGAGTGAACCTGGACCTCCTGCCCCTGGGACAGCAGCTCCCCAATGTTTCCCTGACCTTCCAGGCCTGGTGCAGCCTCTCTGTGAGTGGGGGAGGTTGCGGAGGACGAGGGGGGGGGGTGGGGGGAGAAGTGAGCTGGCAATAAAGCTGGGCTGGGTGGATAGAAATGAAATCAGGGGTTGAACTGAAGATAGATTTGGGGATAAATTGAAGGATACAATCTGGATGAGGTTGAGTATGTCATTGGATATAAAAATGAAGCTGAATAAAGAAATGGAGTTAAAAAGAAGGTAAGAGTGAAGCTGGGCATGGAAAGAGGTGGGGGTGGGAATGGAATGGGATTAGGGATAGAAATTAGTTTGGAGGAGGGATGAGAATGGGGAGAGGTTGGAAATAGGAAGAAGGTTGGGGATGAGAAGGGGTGTGGATTACTGGTGAGGATGGGAATAGAACGGGGTTGGGATGGAGTTGGAGATGGAATAGAGAGAATGAGTCTGGACATATGGTTGAGGAATATAATTGGGAATAGAAATGGGAGTAAAGATAGAAAAGAAGTTGGAGACAGACTGAAAACAAGTGAGGAGCTGGAGATAGGATGGGATGGTGAAGAAAGAAATAAAATGGATTTTGGATAAAGAGTGATAAGATAATGGAGATGGGGTTGGTGTTAGATATGAGTTCGTGCATGCAACTGAAAGTGAGGTTGGGAAAGGAGATAGGATAGAGTTCAAAGACAGTGGAGACTAGAATGGTGATGAATGAAGGGAAGGAGTGGAGGAGATGAAGTTCAGGATGAGAACAGATATTCTGGTGGAGTTTGGGATGAGAATGGGACCCAGAGAGACATGAGGTTGGGTTTGAAGTAGGTCATTCTTGCCCTGTGGACCTTTTCTGACCCCTTCACACTGCTCCACAGGGATCAGAGCGACTGTTCTTCCTCTCCATGACACTTCGCCCCTTTCAAGCCCTATTGGGAGGTCTCGGGACCCAGGGGAGCTGGACCAGCTCAGAGAGGATACAGCTGTGGGCCATGAGGCTGGATCTCCGAGATTTGCAGCGGCATCTTCGCTTCCAGGTAGAGTACCCGCCCACCCTCTTTGATCCCCAGAGACCAAAACTGAGTGTCATTGGCTCCCTTTTAAAAATACCCTATGCCCACAGGTGGGGTAAGTGTGAACGGAGATACTCCAGATCCTCTGAGAATGTATGTGTGAAGGATGTGTGTGTGTGTGTGTGTGTGTGTGTGTGTGTGTGTGTGTCTGTACCAGGTCCTGGCTCTACCTGAATCTCTTGGGGTCTTGGTCTTAAATGAGAGAACAGCTCTGAAGCATCCAGCACCAGCAGGACCAACAATAAAGCTGGTTCCCTTCTCCCTGTCATCCTCTGACATCATCAGGTCCTGCTGAACATGTCACAGGGAAATAAGAATTTACCTTTATTAAAAGGAGAATCGAAAACGCAAGCAGCAGAAAGACCAGTTATATCACCTTTCTGCCCATTTCTGATCCTAAGATGACCCTTAAGAGAGGAATTTCCAGAACCCCAAATGCCCAGAGCAATCCTGGATGAGTGAGCCAGCTCCCTCCTTGAGCACCAGCTTGCTCTGTGACTTCCAGTTTCTTGAAGCAAAAAAAACCAGGCAGGATACATGAGGTGATGACATAATGGAAGATCTGAAGTAGGGGCTGTCCAGGGAAATCATGATTTTATGGTTTCTGATGTCATGTGGCACCACTAAGCACGGATTCACTCAGCATCTCAGCTGGACCATATTCTGACTGTGGGCCTCTCCTCATAGGTGCTGGCTACAGGATTCAACCTCCCTGAGGAGGAGAACGAGGAGGGGAAGGGGCTGCTCCCAGGGGCCCTGGACAGCCCCTCACAGACGTCAGCCCAGATGCCCTGGCCCCAGCTCCTCTACGCCTACCAGTTGCTGCACTCCTTGGAGCTGGTCTTGTCGCGGGCCGTGCGGGACTTACTGCTGCTCTCCCAGGCTAAGAACCCAGGCCAAGCCTTGGGGTGCCCAACACTGGCCGGCTCCCAGCCCTGATGGAGTGATTTCTCAGCCCCTGCCTCACCGGTTAGGACTTTACGAGTCTGGGCCAACAGGACAGCCACCAGCTCCCTGCCTTAGACAAGGCAGGACTCCACTGCCCTCCCTCCCAGACCCTACCCAATAACTTAAGGCCCCTCCAGTCCTTGCTGGGTATTTATTTCATGGATATTTATTTATTGTTCAGGGAAATGATGGTTTATTTATTGTTTCAGAACCCACTGGCTGTCCTTGGCTAGGCCGCCATTCTGGGTGCCTAATAAAGCACTCTCACCCTCTCTCTGCCTCGGCTTATTTTCAGAGAAGGGGTGTCTGATACCCAAAGGGAGCAAAGAATGGACTCAGCAGCCTCTGGCCACCCTGGATCCCTCTCTACTCCTACATGTTGGGGTTCCTAGCCCACCTTTCTCCACTCTGGCTTGCTCAGTTGGTGGTTGCCACAGTAACCAGCAGAGTTCCGAGGCTGAGCTCCTATTTTGGAACCTTGAGGTGGCTGGTCCGCTTACATCAAACCTTTGATTGTAAATGGAGTTCCATAGGCCCTCCCAGCCCCTTTCCTCCCTGCTGCCTTCCAGCCCAGAGGTTTGCCTGCCTCCCACAGCTCTCCACGGCTTGGGGAGGGGCTTGGGGAGTGGAGGCAATCAGAGAGGGAAGGCTGTGGGAGACTGTCTCTGTCCCCTATCAGGCCTCCAGACAGCTGCCAAGACCGGTTGGGGAGGCAGTCAGGACTGGCTGTGAGCGGTGGTCCCCATGGGGCAGGCAGTCCACTAGCTGTATTGGAGAGTCAGATTCCTTAGGTTCATGATTCTCCAAGATGAAACAGCAAGAAACTGAGGCCCAGAGGGTGGACAGGGTGCATCCAAGTGGCCGAGGAAGGCAGGCTGAGCAGGGTTCAGCAGAGCCCTCTGCCTCTCGCTCAGGGCCTAGCTCCCGGGTCGCGGTGCCGTCACTGGGGCTTTGGCCGGCCCAGTCTGGCCTGCAGTTCCTGCATCATGCCGGGGTGTGCAAAGCCAAACCTGGAGGTGGAAGACAGGCCGGGAGCTGGTCTCCAGTGTCCGGAGCCTCCTGCCCAGCCCAGCCCCGCCCAGTCACCTCACCCAACGCTTACCCTTGTCCCAGGGGCTTTCTCCTAGCTGGCACTGGGGTCCCTTCAGGCCTAGGGAGGCTTGGCTCTGGGGGTTCCACTGGATGGAGAAGGCTCTGCTCAGGGGCTGACAGCTCTTCCTCTGGTGGGGAGCTGGCAGGCTCCTGCTGCTGCTCAGGGGTGGGGATGCGCCGGAAAGAGGGCCTGGAGCGACGCTGTGAGGAGCTGCGGGAGAGGAGCACACGGCTCCGTGGGACAGAGACATCCAGGCAAGACACAGGGAGGAGGGCCTGCAGGGAGGGAGCACTGGGTAGTACGGGGCTGGCTTCAGGATTCAGGCCTGTTTGGCTCTGGACCCTTCCTGGAGCCCTTACCTCACTCCAGCTGCCGTGAGCATCCCCTCGGGCAGCCTCTTCACGTGGCCCAGGGTCCTGGTTTGCTGGCTGGTCCTCCTGGCCCTGGAAGTCCTGCAGGTCTTCTGCATCAAGCTCCTTGACCTCTGCCCTCTGGTGTCTGCTCCCCTCCACATACTCCATGTCACAGGGCATTTGTGCCTTTCCCTCTGGGCCCTGGGCCCCACACTGCCCCTCGCTGCCTTGCCCCTGCTGCCTTGCCTCCCATGCCCCAGCCTCTTTTTCTGACAGCATCTGCCCTTCTGGGAACCCCTTGGCCTCCACTATGACCAGGGTCCCCTCTGCCCTCAACACCTGGGAGCCCAAGGTGAAGCCACCCATCCCACAGCTTCCTTCTGCCACTACTGATTCCCCAGCCTCCGCCCACTCCCCCACTGGCTCATCCTCCCCAGCCTCAAAAGCCTCCACGTGGCCACCTCTGCCAGTAACCTTCTCCTCTGCGGAGCCCTCCAGGCCAAGTTCCTGCCCACCTCTGCTCTCTCCCTCTGCAGCCTGGATCACCTCTACACCTCTGCCAGCTTCCTCGCTCCCGTCTGAGTCCCAGCCTCTTCCAAATGCCCCATTCCATGCTTCCCCTGTCCGTCTTTCAGGCCCTTCCCCAGCCCCAGCAGCCCTCTCATCCACAGCTGCCGTATGCTGCACAGTCCCAGCAGCCGAGGAACCGGCCAGTGTGTCCTCACTGTCCCAGGAGCTCTGCGCTGCCTCCTCCAGCCTCCAGCCTCCCCTGGGTGTTCCTTCTGCCTCCCAGGACACTGCGGCCCCCACCTCCTCATCCTTGGTTTCTCTGGCATCTGACTCACCCAGGGACCAGCCTGTCTCTAACTCTGCCCTGTGCCTTCCACCCAGCTCCTGGCTCTCTGCTCCGCTCCCTGCTTCCTTTGCTTCCTTCCACTCTCCGCAGGCCTCTGGGACCTGTGGCAGTGCAGATTCTTGGCCTCCCGCAGCCTCCCCCTCTTCCTCTTCCATACCTACGTTTTCCTCCTGGGTATTCCCTCTCTGCACATCCCTTTTTCTCCGGCTTTCCCAGGCTTCTGCATCAGGCCTTCTATACCCCGTGTGCCTGGGACTGGCCTTCAGGCTCCTTTCTGCCTCCTCTTTGCTCTGGGCTGGAATGCTCCAGAGCTCTTCCTTCACCTGCTGTCCTTCCCCGGGTTGTCCCACTGGGGTCTGGAGGCCTCCTATCTGCTCAGGATCCCAAACTTCAGTGACCTTGTGCTCTGGGCCACCACCCTCTACCCCAAATTCTTCTCGACCCACCTGAGCTCCCTCCTCACTCCTCTTCTCCCTGAACTCTTCTTCAGGTGTGGCCTTTGGGGTTGCCTCAAAGTCAGCATCACCTTCAGCCTTGTTTGCCACTTTGTCCTGGGAGAGCTCAGCCTCTGTGGCCCAGCAGCTCTCTTTCTCCTCCTTGGCCTCCTGTGCCTGCACCACTTCCTCCAGACTGGCTTGAGCAGCCATGATCTCTGAGTCTTGCCTTCCCTTGGCCTCTTTCCCACCCTGATCTGCCTGACCCTCCGAGCCCTCCCCTGCCTCCCACTCTGACCCCTGGTCTTCCGCAGTCTCCTTCCCTGCTGTTTGGACCTCAGCCATTTCTCCCATTCCTTCAGTTCCCAGGGCCTGAGTCTGTTTCAGGGACAGACTCACCTCAGCCTCTCTATTTTCACCCATCTCCTCCTCCTGGGTTCCCCTGGAGGCCTCTTCTAGGGCCCAGACTCTCTCTGTACATTCTAGGCTCCTATCTCCTGGGGCTGCCCCATTTTCTGTCTCCCTGACTCCTGGGAAGTCAGCCGCCTCCATGCCTGAGGCTGTCCCAGCCTCCTCCCCACCTGAGGCTGTCCCAGCCTCCCCACCTGAGATTGTCCTGACCTCCTCTCTGCCCAAGGTTGCCCCATCCTCAGATGCTGCCCTTGGGTCCTGAGTCCCCTGTGCCTCTGTGCTTTGGCCATCCCTCTCCACGGCCACCACCTCTTCTTCCCTCCCAGCCTCTTTGGCCCCAGCTCCCTGGATCTCCTCTGTAACTGCTTCCTTGACTGCCTGTTCTGACTCCCTGCCATCCCCTGCCACCCTTCGCCCATGTGCACCAGCCTTTCCCTCAGACTCCCTACGCTCGGTCCACTCTGACTCCACCCCTCCGACCCCCCCTGGCTCTCTTGCCCTGACCTCTTCCTCCTCCTCCTGTTCCCAGGTTCTCAGTGTCTCTTCTCTGTTCACTTCCTGCTCATTGCACTCCTGACTCTGCTGGGCTGGGCTGCTCCCGTCTTGGCCAGCCTCAGACCCTGCGTCAGACTTCTTTCTGGCCTCCAAGAGGGCACTTGATTCCTGGCACCTGGAGGCCTCGGCTGCCTCCCACACCCCAGTGTCCTGCCTATCTCCTTGAGACCCATGGGAGTTGCCTTCTCCCCAACTCCAGGTCTGTTCTGTAGCTGAGCTTCCCTCCTGGTGTCTTCTAGCCTCTCCAGGCCCTCTCAGTCCTCCATCCCCCTTGCTTTGGCTGCCTCCCACACCCTCCAGGGCCTCCTGGGCTTCCTCCTCTACACTTCTTCCTGGCCTTCCTGTAGCCACCTCCCCCAGTTCCTCAGCTGCCCATGCCTCCCTCCTCTCCACAGTGGGGACCTCATCTCCCAAAAGGTAGGAAACAAAGGTACTGAAGGAATCCTAGAAGAATGGGGAGAGGGGGAGACAAGGGCATTAAGGAAAGGTCCAGCTCTCTCCTGGGGGCCCTAGGCCAGAGGAACTCAGAATAGGAGGAGGGGTTCTGGGTCTGGGAGGAGGACAACAGGATCTGCAGAAGGAATAGGAAAGGGCCTAGATGGGGGTATGTGGACAGGTTTGTGGGGGTGGGAGGATTGAAATCCAGAAAAGACTGGGTTAGAGGCTGCCTTATCATAGGGAAGAAATCTCAAGTCTGAGAAACTCAAAGGGAAGAGGGAAGGTGAGGCCCTGGGGAGCAGGGTGAAAGTCCCTGGCATCTCTTTGCCCCTCTCACCAGTGTCCCCCTCAAGGCCTGGTGCAGCCCAGGGAGATGCAGCCGGAGGAAATCCATCCTGTCTGCCTGTGTCCAGAAAGCTGACAATGACCGTCCCCACCCACCAAGACAAGCCAGTCTTCCCCAGGACCCAAGCACTTCCTCTTCCCGTTTCCCCCTGACGTATCCTTACCCCAGGCCCTACCCACCTTCCACAATGCCCACAGCAGCTTCCAGCCCAGGCTTGAAATAGGTGTGCACCCCACAGGGAACTCAGGTGCATATTGGAGCTAAAGGGCGAAGGAGAAAGCCAGAAAGGGGAAAAAAATGGGAGCAAGAGACCTCAGAATTGGGGGTGGGGGAGGGTGCGTGTGGCAACTGCAGTTCAAGTGACTCGGGTCTTGTATTCACACCTCAGCCATTTCCGTCTCCCCACAAGCCACAGCCACTTTGTGAGAGGAAGCTGGGGTTTGTGGTTCCTGTTTCGCCTGGGGACAAGGAGTGGGAGTGAGTAGGGGGCTGGTAAGAGCTATGGCTTCTTGTTTCAGGGTCATTAATGCTTCCCAAGGGGAAGAAGGGGCTGGATTGGTGGCTTCAATGCTGTTCCCTAATCTGTAGTCATTCTTGTGAAACAAAACTTGGCTAGGTTTTGTACTGTGGTTGTTTGTGTCTGCCTCCCACCATCCTTTGAGTTCCTTGAGGGCAAAGGCCATGTATGACACACTGATGAATTTCTAGAGCCCTGCATGGGTGTAGAACCCCATTTTTCATTGGTTGAGTGAACTGGGAAGACCAAAAGGTGCACATTTTTAACAGCAGTCTGAAGGCCTGGTTGTGAGAAAGAGCTGACACAGGGGGGCACAGGCTATTGGAAGCCCATAGGAGATACTAGCAGGGGAAGGAGGTGATGAAGGAATAGCAGAATTCTTCTTTACCACTTGGAGAAAAGTGAGAGAATCCACTCCTTATTTGGAGTGACATTGATCTATACCTCTTCCTCTAACCTGATTCTGGAGCCCCACTTCCTAAATTTCTCGTTAGATAAAGGAGATGAGATCACAGAGTCAGAATCTTGGGCCTTAGAACCACCGGTCTCAGCTCCCTGGGTGCAGACAGGAATCAGCAGCAGCCTGCTCAGCCAGCACCGGTCTCTGGTGCTCTGCTACGGTCACCTTTACATCTAACTTTGTATAATCATCAGGAACTTTCCTTTTTTGTTGTTTTCTCATCTGTAAAACCAGGGGTTGGACGACTGTGATAGTCTTTGGTTCTAGAATAATTTGGTAAAGGGACCTCTTAACGCCTTGGATACTGCCAATAATAATTCATGAAATCCTCTTAGGTGGGTGTTACCTTTACATTCCGTTTCTAGAGCAATGTCAGGACAGCAGAAAGAAATAAGAATGGCCTGAAGCTGTCGGTCTTTGCTCCCAGCCAAAAACAGTCGCGACTGAAATGAGTAGCCAGGTGGCCATATTTGTTTCTGGCAAATGAAGGCCGCGAGCGCTGAAGCCGCTTACTGTCACGATTAGTGTTGGCACAATACCCGCCGCGGCTTCGGGCGCCACCAATCTAATGTCAGGGCTCTTCTTGCTGATTCCACCCACTCCAGTTTTAAGCCAGCGGTTCCAGGGTTCTGGCCTCTCTCGGCGCCACACCCCGAAACTGGCAAGGCCTAAAGCGAAGATAGAGAAAACGCGGAAGTGGTGAGGACCTCCGAGCACGTGATGGGGGAACCCGCTGGTGCCGTCACGTGACCGGCCGACCTGCTGCTCCTAGGTGCAGAATGTGCAGCTGCTCTTAAAGGTACAGGCTGAGGGACCCCCTGCTTTAGAGGGGTGGGGGCAGAGTCCGACGGGTGGGGCGTGGTGGGGCGTGGGAGACCACGAGATGGATCCCCGGCTTAGCGTAGGGGATTGCGGGGGGCGCGAGTGCAGCAGAAAAGCGCAGTGGGCGTTGACCCTTCTCACCTGTCACAGACCCTCACCGTCCCATCTGAGCCAACTCCGAACGTTCGCTGACTTTGGACCCCTGGGAAACCTGAACTTGATGCCATGGGAGGCTGTGCGGGCTCGCGGCGACGCCTTTCAGATTCCGAGGGTGAGTAATACGGCCCCCCTCACTGGAGTGACTGCCTCTGACCCGGGACCCACCTGACAGCTCCGGAGCAGGCGCGACCCGG
Organism: Corynorhinus townsendii; assembly: GCA_026230045.1. Classification (NCBI taxonomy): domain Eukaryota; kingdom Metazoa; phylum Chordata; class Mammalia; order Chiroptera; family Vespertilionidae; genus Corynorhinus; species Corynorhinus townsendii. The sequence continues at coordinate 62,805,512 of JAPDVU010000009.1, forward strand.
GAAGACACCCGTGGGGTCATCATACCCCTGAGAGGGTTGGGGGTCATGCCTTCTCCTCGCTCTCCCAGGAGAGGGGACGGCCCAGGAACCTCGGGAACCTCGGCCCCCTCCGCCGGACCGGCAGGGCGCCCATTGGAAGAATGCGATGGGCTTCTGGTGAGTGGCCTGAAGAGTTCAACAGAATTAAATGGGGTGGGAAGAGGGAGGCCACAGGAGGAAAAGGGAAGTAAAGAGTTGAAAAAGGAGCTGAATCCACAAATATTTACTGAACCACTTGGTTTGGCCTGAGGCAATGTTTAAATTTCCCAAATTTAATCATTTACTTACCACCTTAACATTTTGGCCAGATCCTCATACCACCTGTGGGATTATTTACTTGTTTTTATTCCAACCAATTAAGCCTTTAAATCCATAAATATACGTTTGGGGTTTGTTTGTTTGTTTTCAGCCTTATCTGGGGATATTTTTCCCATTGATTTCTGGAGAGAGTGGAAGGGAGGGAGAAGGGGGGGAGAGAGAGAGAGGGGGGGGGGAACAGAGAGAGAGAGAGAGAGAGAGAAAAGCATCAAGCTGAGAGAGACACATGGCTTGGTTGCCTCCTGCACTCACCCCTACTGGGCCTGGGGAGCCTGCCACCCTTCCCTCTGTGGGCTGACATCTAACCACTGAGCAAAACCGGCCAGGGCAATATGTGTATTTTTTTAAAGAAAACTTTAAATCACTACTCTATAGACAGCCAATATTTCCCTAATGCACACTTAAATAAAATATATTTTATTGTTTTTTTGAGAGAGTGGAAGTTAGAGGGAGAGAGAAACATCATCAATCGACTGCCTCCTGCATGCCCCCTACTGGGGATTGAGCCCGCAACCTAGGCATGAGCCCTGACCAGGAATCAAACCTGTGACCTCTTGTTTCATGGATCAACACTCAACCACTAAGCCACAAGGGCTGGGCACTTTTTAAAAGATCATCCATCACCCTAACCAGTCTGGCTCAGTGGATAGAGCGTCAGCCTGTGGACTCAAGGGTCCCAGGTTCGATTCTAGTCAAGGGCATGTACCTTGGTTTCGGGCACATCCCCAGTAGGGAGTGTGCGGGAGGCAGCTGATTGATGTTTCTAACTCTCTATCCCTCTCCCTTCCTCTCTGTAAAAAATCAATAAAATATTTTTTTTTAAAAAAAAGATCATCCATCTACCTCCTAAAATTACTTTACGTACTGAAAAATACTCCTAGCACCAACTTAAACATCAAGGATTTGGGTGGCAGATTGGGTTGGAAGTGACTTCCCATGTAACTCTAGTCACATAGCCTCTCTGAGTCTCAGTTTCTCAGCAGTGAAATGGGAAGAGCAATAGTCCCCCATCGTGGGCTTGTGAAAAGGACACATGAACTCTCTGGCGCTGGACCCAGTTCCATTATTATCACTGAGTGCTGCTCTGGGAGATGAACGAATGCAAACAAGATCCTTCATGGATCACAAAGGACTTTGGTATTATCTTGTTTTGACCCTTCCTGAACTCCGCCCGGTGGGAGAGAAATTTGTAACCCCACTTGACACATGAGTAGGTCAAGACCACTCAAGTAGGAAGCAGCAGACTTGGGGCCTGCACATAGACCTTTGGTTTCAAGCCCCAGGAGCTTTCTACTGACCCCCAGCGCATCTGAGACAGAGGCTCTGTGGATGAGAAATGCCCCAGGAACTGGTGGGAGCTCAGAGGAACAGTCATCAAGGATGACTCTCTCCTCTTCCTGAGAGAAGTTTGGGAGATTAGATGTGAACCCAAGTCTGTGATCCCAAAGCCCATATTTCCCACCCTAACACTGAATGGAGATGAGGTCTGGTGATAGAGAAAAAAGTGGGAGCTGATTGAAGGAAAGGGGAGGATTGGTGCTAGGATTGCAGTTAGATTGTAGGCCTGGAAGGAGGTTAAGATCTGTTCTAATATGTCAATTATATCTCAGTAAAACGGGGGTAATCTGTCCTGCTCACTCCAGGCTCTTGGGCCTTTGCAACAACTTCTCTTATGTGGTGATGCTCAGTGCTGCTCATGACATCCTCAGCCACCAGAGGGCATCTGGAAACCAAAGCCATGTAAGTGACCCTCTATCTTCACACTGTGAGAAGAGATGAGGGACTCACCCTGGGGCAGAAGCTCCCTTGAAACACTCATAGAAGGGTAGCCAAGGGGTGGGGCAAGGGGCTGAAGTTCCCAGTCTCCCCGATCTCAGAGCAGGAAGGGTCTTTAGGAATCAGTTGGTGGCAGGGGTAAAACACAGATGTTGGCTGGGTAGGACCATGGTCTATGGCAGTTTCTTAACCCTCACACTGTTAACATTTGGGCTGGATCATTCTTTGTTGTGGGCCTGTCCTGTGCATTGTGGGATCTTTAGCAGCATCCCTGGCCTCTTTGCAAGATGCCAACAGCACCCTCTGCCCTCCAGTTGTGACAATCAGGAGTGTCTCCAGACACTGCCAAATGCTCCTGTGGGATATAATCACCTCTGGTTAAGGACCTCTTGTCTGTGAGGATCTCGAGGGCAGCTGCCACCTTGCAGGTCCAACAAGGAATTTAGCTCAAGATCAGATTTTCTGGAAACCCACATTTTTTAATGAAAGCTCCTGAATGTGTTACCCAAATAAAGTCTATTTACAGGGCCATCTTTGGCCAGTGGGTCTTTCTATGGAAACTTCCTCCTTCCCATTGTGCACACAGAGAAACTGAGGTCCAGGAGGCCAGTGCTGATTCAAGGCCATCCTTCAAGTCAGGGCAGAGCTGAGGCTAGAGCCAGGACCTGTTTGTCTACCCTCTTGCCTCCCAGGGTGAAACACTTCCTTCTTTCCCATCAGGTAGACCCAGACCCAGTCCCCACCCCCCACAATCACTCATCTCGCTTTGACTGCAACTCTGTCTCCACAGCTGTGAGTACCCATCTGGTCCTCCCCTGACCTCCAGCCCCATCCCATCAGCATCCAGCTGGGACTGTCCTAATTATGATCATAAAGACTGCCATTCCCTGAGCCCTTTCTGTGTGTGGCTAATATTGGCTCGTTTCACCCACATAGCAGTACTGTGAGCTAGGCACTGTAATCATCCCCCATTTTCCAGATGAGGAAACTGAAGTCAGAGAATGTGAATGCCTTGACACACAGCTAAGGAGTGGCAGAGCTGGGGCTTGAACCCAGATCTGAATTCAGAGCCTGTTGCAGGTCTCCTTGGCCACTTGGTTCAGAGGTTTGTCCCGGGGAAGGTCTGGGGTCTCACTCTGTCCTCCTGTCCCAGGCGGTGCTCCTGGCAGACATCCTCCCCACACTCATCATCAAATTGCTGGCTCCCCTTGGCCTTCATCTGCTGCCCTACAGGTGGGGGGCAGGGGACCGGAGGAGGGGCGGCTGGGATCTGTGAGGAGGCTGGGAGGGCAAAGGCGGTGAGAGCCAAAGCTGACCTTGCCCTTCCCTCCCTTCTCCCTCAGCCCCCGGGTTCTCTGCAGTGGGGTTTGTGCAGCTGGAAGCTTCATCCTGGTCGCATTTTCCCACTCGGTGGTGACCAGCCTGTGTGGTGAGCATGAGGTTTTGTATCAGGTGGGGGGCCCAGAGGAACTACAACAGAGCTTTTGTGGGAGCAGTCGCCCCAACTCCGCAAAGGAAAGAGATTATTTTTGTAACCCTCAGAAGCTGCTAGGACTGCTCAAGTAGAGGACGGGAAATGAGGTCATTTTGGAGGGGTAGGTGGTGGGGGACATGGGAGGAAATGGATGGATTAGATGGAGATGGAGATGGGCAGAGGAACCAAGGCTCCATCACAGGTGGAGGAGGCATCCAGGATGAGATTTTGCTTCTGGTTTGATAACGGTGGGTGGTAGTGCCATTCATTCCCTATGAGAGGGATTCAAAGGAGGCTTTGGTTCTACTTCAGATCTGGAGCCCAGCCCATCCAGGGATCTGTTTTTAGCCACTCTGAGCTGATGCAGAGGAGGTCATGGCCAGACACCTCCAGGGCCTGGGGTATGGGAAAGGCTAAGTATGGCCACTGTCGTGCTTGTCCTCCCCCCAGGTGTGGTCTTGGCTAGCATCTCATCAGGCCTGGGGGAGGTCACCTTCCTCTCACTCACCGCCTTCTACCCCAGGTAAGCAGGCAGGGAGCAGGGAGCAGGGAGAGGAGGTCCCACTGCTGGTTTTGGTCCTTCTTAGTGCTCCAGTGTTCTCCTTCTCAGGGCTGTGATCTCCTGGTGGTCCTCAGGTACTGGGGGAGCAGGGCTGCTGGGGGCATTGTCCTACCTAGGCCTCACCCAGGTTGGCCTCTCCCCCCAGCACACCCTGCTGTCCATGCTGGGCATCCCCGCCTTGCTGCTGGCCAGGTAAGCTGTGCGGGGCTGGGAGAAAGAGGGGTTTGAGGAGACAAAACTCGATCATGATCCCAATCCTCAGATCCCTTCAGCCTTGTTATGAGGGATGTAGGTTCTAGACTCTGACAGGCCTGGATTTGAGTCTGGAGCCACCACATCTTAGCTGTATGGGATGGGACAAGTTGCTTTACCTCTCTGACCCTCGGTTTCCCCTATCTCCAACTGTGGTCATTCTCCTTGCTTCCCTACAAGGCGATGTGTGTGAAGCATCCAGCACAGTGTGGTTCCCAAGGTGACTTGAGGGTGGACTTGATTAATTTTATGTGTATTTGGGAAAAATATTAACCAATCAAACCTGTGATTTCACAGATTATTGCTTAGGACAAGGCCATGTAGAAAAGGGGAGTCAATTGAAAGAAACCATTAAGTAAAACATATTATACACAGGAGGAATGTGGATATGACAAATAGCATGAAGACAAAACAGAATTGAAGTTTGGGAGGTTCTGGCTTAGCACAGAATGAACACATAATAAGCGGTAGCTAGAGCAGCCATTAGAATAATATGTCAAGCAAATAGCTGACTGGCATAGTGTGAGCCAGGCCCGGTCAAAGCATCAAGGAGACAAGTTTCAGCTCCAGGGAATAAAGCATTTTCTACAGTTGGGGCTCTCTGGCACAGGATGGAGGTGGGGTGCCTCTTCCGCTGACCGAGGTTCTTGGCCTTCTCTCCTCACACCTACTCCTAGCTATTTCTTTTTGCTCACATCGCCCGAGCCCCAGGACCCTGGAGGGGAAGAAGAGGCAGAGAGGGCAGCTCGACAGCCCCTGATGAGCAGCGAGGCCCCCGAGGCCCCCGAGTGGAAACCAGGTTGGAGACACAGGAGGTCCTCAGATTTAGCCTTCCTCCCCACAGTGCACCGTGGGAAGGGGAAGGGGATGCTTGAGAGCCAATCACAATCAGCTAGTCAGGAAATACTCATTGGGTACTTACTCTGTGCCAGACCCTCCAGTCTCGGGGATGGGTGGTGAGTAAGATAAGGAAATAAGGCCGACTCGTAAACAACTGAATCAGAAACGTGCTTTTCACATATTGGTAAGTGCTGGGAGGACATAAAGCAGTGATGTGCTAGAAAATGACAACTGGGGGCAATGGAGAGTTCTGCTTAGACAAGGTGGTCAGTGAAGGACTCTTTGAGGAGGTCATTGGGCTAAAATTTGATTGACAAGGCATCAGCCCCGTGGACATCCAGGAGAGCAGGTTCCAGGCAGAGGAAGCAGCAAGTGCTGTGGGAACGAGCCTGGATGTTCAAGAAACAGAAAGAAGGGGCCAGTGTGGCTGGGGTGGAGATGGACAGCCATCGAACTGTACAAGAGCCAGGAAGAGGTCTTGTCTTTTTTTTTTTTTTTAACCATGGTGAAATGCACATAACATGAAGTTCACCAGTTTAACCATTGTAACTGTAGAATTCCGTGTTGGTGGGTTGATTCTTTCCCAGCAGCACCCCTTGGCGGAGCCCATATGCCAACCTCACCTGCCCTTCTCTCCCTGCTCCTCTGCAGACTCCAGCTCAAGCCTCTCCCTTCAGGAGAAGTGGACTGTGTTCAAGGTATGCACAGTGGCTGGGGCCCGTCCCGATCTGTAGCCAGTGCGTCTCCCTGCCGACCACGTATGTTGTGTCTTCTGGCTCTTCCAGGGCCTGCAGTGTTACATCATCCCGCTGGTCCTGGTTTACTTTGCTGAGTACTTCATCAATCAGGGGCTTGTGAGTGAGAGTACCGGGAGGCGTGTGGGGATAGAGATCGAGGTGGGGACCCACATGTCCCCACTCATTTCCCCTGTCTGGTCTTTGCTGCAGTTTGAGCTCCTCTTCTTCCAGAACACATCCCTGAGTCACTCTCAGCAATACCGCTGGTGAGAGCAGTGAGGAGGGTGGCAGAACAGGCTGTCTGCCGGGTGGGCCTGGGGTAGGGAGGGGCTTCCATGTGAGTAGACACCGGAGGGCTTCCTCTTCCTCCTGGCCCCTATCTCAGGTACCAGATGCTGTACCAGGCCGGTGTCTTTGCCTCCCGCTCCTCTCTTCGCTGCTTTCGCATCCAGTTCACATGGGCCCTGGCCCTGCTGCAGGTATGAGGCCCCTGGCCTCCACTCCATTCCCACCTTCGCTCCCAGCTTCCCCAAACACAGGAACAGAAGGCCAGCAGGGCTGCATGTCCAGTGTGTCCTTAGAGCCAGGCGAAGCTGATGTAAATCCCAGCTCCTATGCTCAGTAGCTGTGTGACATAGGGCAGGTCTCCAAACCAATTTCTAGTTTCCTCATCTAGAAATCAGGCATGGCCACCATCTACTTCTCAGGGTAGTTGTAAGTAATAGACATGAGAAGAGGAATGAAAGAACAAGACTTTATATTGGGTCTCAATCAGTTAGAATCACTTATGTCATGGTTATTTGCACAAGCCTCATGTAGAGCCACAGGCCTTCAAATAACATTTCTAACAATAAGAAAATGCAGTTCTTTTACTCTGCATGGTTAATTATAGTAGAACTAGAAGCACGATGCACGAAGATTCGTGCCAGAATGGACCTTCCTTTCCCTGGCTGCCAGCACCACCTTCGCTCTGGCTGGAGCCACCTTTCCGCCTTCCCATGCTGCCCAGAGGCCCGGAGCAGCTGGGGGTGGTGCGGAATGCCTGCATCGTCGCCACCATGGCAACAACACAAGCATCCCATCCCACCCCCTGGCCGCTCTGTGCCTGTGTATGCAAATTAACCTACCATCTTTGTTGGGTTGATTTGCATACTCACTCCTGATTGGATGGTGGGTGTCACGAAGGTATGGTCAATTAGCATGTTACTCTTTTATTAGGTAGACTGGAGGCCTGGTGCACAAAATCGTGCACTTGGGGGGGGTCCCTCAGCCTGGCCTGCGCTCTCTCGCAGACCAGGAGCCCTCGGGGGATGTTCACTGATGGCTTAGGCGGGGAGCAGACCTAAGCCAGCAGTTGGACATCCTTAGCACTGCCGTGGAGGCGGGAGAGGCTCCTGCCACCGCCGCTGCGCTCGCCAGCCGTGAGCCCAGCTTTTGGCTTAGCAGCACTCCCCCTATGAGAGCACACTGACCACCAGGGGCCAGCTCTGCATTGAGCATCTGCCCCCTGGTGGTCAGTGCACGTCATGGTGACTGGTTGTTCCACCATTTGGTTAATTTGCATATTAGCCTTTTATTATATAGGATCAGTGACATTGTACTCAACAGATTGTATATCTTAAGGCTGGTGAGCAAGTTCAACTACCCATGACAAAAGTAATCTACAGCTTTAAGAAAACAAACACCTTTCCCTACAACAGTCTAACAAAAGTACTTTTTTTTAAATCCTCACCCAAGGACTTGCTCAGAGAGAGGAAGGGAGAGAGAAACAAACATCAGTGTGAGAAACACTTAATTGGTTGTCTTCTGTATGTGCTCGGACCAGGGTCAAACCTGCCCCTGCAACCTTTTGGTGCACAGGACAACGCTCCAACCAACTGAGCCACTCAGGCCGGGCTAAGAAAAGTACTTTTACATAATCAGCATGTATTGTTTCTGCAGCCCCATAGGTAACTATTAAAATAAACTTTCAATTACTATAGGAATGTCCTTTGCCCTTTTTAATGTACTTAAATCCATAACAAGATCTAGAATAAGTATAGATTACACTTGAACATTGTGGCAACAGCATGCCAATATCCTCTAGCTTTCTCCTTTATTTATGGAAGCAGTACCACCAGCCGAGGGCTTTGTAGCTCCAAAGGCCCAAATGGTTGTGTTAATAAATCTTAACTCAGGGTTCTTCATTAGATGCTGCTGACATGGAGTTTATGATTTTAATTATAATTTCAACCAAGGCTGCTTTGTAGAAATAAGGGCATGTAAGCATTTAATTGCATTACAGAAAGCGTGTAGCCTGATGCTGCAGATGAAAGTGTTTGTAGTGTTTCACAGGTCATGTTAGTATTACCAGAGTCCTTTTAAATGCAGATTTCTGAGCCTCGCTCAGATGAATTAGGACCTCTGAGAGTGAGGCCTGTGGGTGACTCTCATGTACATCAAACCGTGAACCGCCGTGGTGACAACCCCGCACTCAGGATGGGACACTGCGATCCCCTGAGGGGCCAAGGCACCAAGGAGGGACCTACACCCTTGGGTGGGGTCAGAGAGGCTTCCTAAATGAGGTGGGAACAGCTAAGCCAGAGTGTCTCTGCCTCAGCGCTGGGCCCCATCATTCTTTGTGGTGGGCTGTCCGGCCCCTCTGGCCTCCACCCGTTAGATGCCAATAGCAGCCTCCATTTCCAGTTATGACAACCAAGATCTCCAGGTGTTGTCAAACGTCCTGTGGGCAGCAAACGAAGCCCCAATGAGAACCACTGGTCTAAATGTAGCCTTTGTGGGGGAAACTATTCAGGGAGCCCCTTGGGAGGAGGAATGCGTCACAGGAGTAAGTGACCCTGATCCAAGCTGAGCTTTGGACAGTGGCAAAGGGATCCCACATGAGGGGAAGTGGAATGGCATTCCAGGGAGTAGGAGTGACGTGAGCAAAGGGGCCAGAGAGGAGACCCACGAGGTCTGGGGTGCTGGAATAGGGTACAGAGAAGGGGTGACCCAGATCCCAGAGTCTGGTGGGCCAGCTGGATGTTGGTATTCGATCCCAGCCTGCCAGCCCTCCCTCATCAGTGTCTCCAAGAACTGGGGCCACTGGAGGGATGGCAGCCTCCCTTCTCCTGCCGATCAGCCCTGCCCCCCACATGCACCCATAGTGCTTCAACCTGGTCTTCCTGCTGGTGGACGTATGGCTGAGCTTCCTGCCCAGCATCTACCTCGTCTTCCTGATCGTTCTGTATGAGGGGCTCCTGGGGGGTGCTGCCTACGTGAACACCTTCCACAACATTGCCCTGGAGGTCAGCACCGGTCAGGCGAGGGCTGTGGGTGGCCTTTCTGGGGAAAGCCAGGGCAGGGGTGTGGAGAACGGAAGCCTCACCCCTGCTCCCTGCTCCCCCTCCCCCAGACCAGTGATGAGCACCGGGAGTTTGCCATGGCAACCGCCTGTGTGTCGGACACCTTGGGGATCTCCCTGTCAGGGCTCCTGGCCCTGCCCCTGCATGACTTCCTCTGCCGCCTCTCCTGACACTGGGCTTCTTGGGACACAGGACGCACTGGCAGATGGGCCAGCCAGACCCCAGGCCCACAGCCCAGGGCCCAGCCATGAGCTCTGCCCCTGGACTTCCCTGCACAGCGGGGTTTTAGAGAAGCGCCGGGTTCCGTCCCCCCTTGGTCAAGGGGCAGCAGCTTTCTCCCACTCCACGCTGATCTCTGGGACTTTCTTGGCATTATGCCCTGGGAATAAATGCCTGTATTTATCGATTGATTCTGGTGCCATTTTCCTTCTTGAAAAAAAAAAAGTTTATTATAAAAGTAATACCAGCCCACTTTGGAGTATATACAGGAGAGTATAAAGACAACGTTTTGGCAGATTTCTGCCTAGTCTTTCAGGCTTATTAATTCGCTCACTGGCTATGAGGCAGTCTAGACACATTTTTCTCGCATGTAAGTTTCAAACATACAGGAAAGTTGAAAGAATTTGTGCAGTGAGTACCACATGGGTACTGCCTGGCTTCTACAATGATCACTTTGCTGTAGCTGCATCCGCTCTCCATCAGTCCATCTTCTTCTTGTAATGCACTTCAAAGTAGGAGGCTGGGAGCTGGCTTTGGGCACTCTTCACACTGGGTCTTTTACTCTTCTGCTTGGTCAGCTGTGAAGAGCCTACACCCCAAGGCTGAGGTGACCCAAGCCCAGACAGTGTTGGTGGTTAATAGCACAGCCTGGGGGCTGTAGGACATTCTGAGGACCAACTTGGGGCCTAAAGGCACCATGAAGATGCTTGTTTCTGGTGCTGGAGACATCAAGCTTACTAAAGATGACAAGTGCTGCTTCATGAAATGCAAATTCAGTACCCAACACTCTCCTTGATAGCCAAAGTAGAAACAGCCCAGATGATGGTACCCCTTCCAGTGTCCTAATCACTGGAGAACTGCTAAAACAGAGGGGTCTCTACATGTCTAAAGGTCTCATCCCAGAATCATAACAAGGATTGGAAGCTGCAAAGGAAAAGGTACTTCAGTTTTTAGAACAAGTCAAAATAAGCAAAGGGATTCTTGTTCCCATTCTCATCTCTCTCTCTCTCTCTCTCTCTCTCTCTCTCTCTCTCTCTCTCTCTCTCTCTCTCTCTTATGCGTGCACACACACACCTCTTTCCTTCCCCCTTCCTTTACTCAAGGCGAGTACCTTTGCTTTCTTTCTCCTAAGCTCCAAGGGCCCTTTTGCCTCTGTAGCTTGATTCCTGCATCCACGCAGCTGGCTCGCTTCTTTCACAGCTCATTTTGTCTGCCTCTGTGACCAAAAGAAAAAGGAAGCAAAGAGATGGACAGGGAAACACTCATGATGTGGCCAGACATCTCTATGTGCTAAAATTCATGCTGAACTTGCTGATGTCTTAGCAGGGACTGTAGTTGACTACATTTTGACCATTAAAAAGATTAATCTATTGACCTCTTAATGGTTGAGATCATGGAGCAAAAACATACATTTGAAACTGATACAAGCTTCATCAGAGGTCTTGTTTTGGACAGTGGGCATGGGATCCTGACATGAGAATAAGAGCGGAAGATGCATACATCCTCAAATGCAATGTGTCAATAGAATATGCGGGTAGCGGGGGGCGGGGGCGAGGAGGGGGAGTGAATTCTGGCTTTTTTTTTTTTTTTACAAGAGTGCAGAAGAGAGAAACCAGTAAAATCTGAAGGAAAATTCATTGAAGATAGAGTTTACAAATAGTAGAACCAAAAAGGAAATCCTGTGGAAACTCAGATAAAGGATTTGTTGTTATTCATCAAAAGGGAATTGACCCATTCATTTTCTTTAGATGCTCTTGCAAAAGAGGGCATAGTAGCTGCAGAGAGCTAGGAGAAGTATGCAAAGGCTGACTCTTGCTTGTGGTGGGGCAGCTCTAAATTTGTTTGATGGCCTAACTCAATGGGGACATGCAGGACCTGTCTATGAGTATCCCTTGGGAGAAGAGAAGTTCACCTTTACTGAGAAATGTGACCAAATAGGCACACACCCACTCAAATCAAAGCTGCGGTAAGAGATGTCTTGAGGGCTATTGGAAATGCTATTGAAGGCGCTGGTGCAGTGGAAGTGGCAATGGCAGAAGCTCTGGTCAAACGTGAGCCAGTATAAAAGGCAGGGCCCAACTTGGAGTTCAAGCATTTGCTGCTGTTCATTTGCTCTTTATTCCCAAGGTTCTTGCTCAGAATTCTGGTTTTGATCTTCAGGAAACACTAGTTAGAGTTCAAGCAGAACATCCAGAATCAGGTCCACTTGTGTGTGTGGCCTTGAACACAGGTGAGCCTGTGGTAGCAGAGAGTAGGCACTGGGATAACTTCTGTGTAAAGAAACAGCTTCTTCATGCCTGCTCTGTGATTGCCACCAACATTCCCGCTGATGAGATCGTGCGAGCTGGAGCGCCTTCTCTAAAAGGTTGAATTGAAGCTTTCCTTGCATCGTCTGAATCGTGACGACTACAGAGTGGGCCTAAAAATAGAGCTGTGGAATTTTTGCCCAATCTTCAAATGATTTTCAATACAATTTTCTTTTCCCATAGGAAGAAAGAGAAGACACTGGCATCTATTCAAATTCCAAAGTCTGAAATGATAATTACAGTGTATTTTAAATTGCTTTTGGTGTATATACATAAAGCAGACCATTTTCGCCCAAAACAGGATGTTTTGCTTTAGCCTCTGTGATATAAAAATGCATGTTATCTACCTTATTAAATATCCCTTGAAAAACAAATTTTAATGGTTTAATAATGTCTCCTAAGGATGTATTTTAATTTATCCAATAGTTCCCTATTAACCATTTAAGTTTAAATATTTATGCTAATATAAATAACACTTAAGCAATTTAGGTTTTGAAAGCATCTCTGTTTCCTTAGTCTGAATTGCTGTGTGTGAAACTATTGGACTTTTCATGCTTTTGAAGTAGCTTTGCTAAAGTGCTCCCCACGAAAGTAGTGAGTAGAAAGATGGATGAACTAGAGACAAGGGAGTTGAAAGAGCAGCAAGTATAAAGTGGCAAAAATAAATATAGAGAAGGCAGAGGTGGAAAATGGCTGAAGGCATGGAGACTAAGAGACAGATGAGAAGAATCTTCAGGTAGACCACATTTTCACACCTCTGAACCTTGCTTATACGGAAATATCCATTCCCAAACCTCCAGTGTCATCTTTTTCTCACTTAAGTTATCCTCTCCTACATATTTCCACAAAGTCGTTTTTATACAGTTGATATATCTTTGCAGTCCTCAAAGGTAACATTGTGTCGCTAAGCTTTGTATTTTGAGGCCTTGGCAGTTGCCTACAGTGAATGTACAATAAATGTGTTTAACGTGAAAAAAAGTAGGAGGCTGACTTGAATACACTTCCCTCTGCATGCTTTGGTGTACACATTATTAACTAGAGTCCAATATTTTTGTACAGTCCTCTCCTAAAAATATGTTTTCATTGATTTCAGAGAGGAAGGGAGAGGGGGAGAGAGAGAGAGAAACATCAATGATGAGAGAGAATAATTGATGGGATGCCTCCTGCACACTCCCCACCGGGGATCAAGCCTGTAACCCAAGCATGTGCCCTGACCAGGAATTGAACCGTAACCTCCTGGTTCATAGGTCAATGCTCAACTACTGAGGCTCACTGGTCAGGTTGTACAGTCCTTTTTTAGGTACAATTTAAATACAGTAAAATGCACAGATTGTTATATTTTAAGTAACTGACATGGGCTTAGCAATGTTTCCCATATTTCACTGTTACTATATCATATTTGCTATATCTATGTATATAAGTACTTTTAATATTTTTTATAAAGTAACTTTTTAAATATATATATATTTATTGACTTGAGGGGGGGGAGAGAGAGAGAAAAACATCACTAAACACACCCCTGCAGGGGATTGAACCTTAAACCCAGGCATGTGCCCTGACCAGGAATCCAGCTATTGAACTCTTGGTGCACAGGATGATGCTCAACCACCTGCGCCACACCAGCCAGGCTAGGTCTCCTTTATTTTCTTTCAATAATGCTTTGTAATTTTCAGAGTATATATTCTACCCTTATTTGCTAAAATTTTTAAAAATATGTGTTTTTATTGATTTTTTAAAAATATTTTTATTGATTTTTAGAGAAAGGAAGGGAGAGGGAGAGAGATAGAAACATCAATGATGTGGCTCAGTGGTTGAGTGTCAACCTATGAACCAGAAGGTCACGGTTGGATTCCCAGTCAGGGCACATGCCCAGTGTGAGGTGTGCAGGAGGCAGCCAATCAATGATTCTCTGTCATCATTGATGTTTCTATCTCTCTCTCTCCCTTCCCTTTCTCTCTGCAATCAATAAAAATATTTTTTAAAAATAAATAAACCTTTGTCACAGACAATAGTATGGTGAAGGCCTGGGGAGGGGGCAGGAGCAGGATGGAGAGGGTCAATGGGGGGAAGGGGGGAGGGGACATCTGTAATACTTTCAGCAATAAAGATAAATTTTTAAAAATAATAAAAAATAAACCTTTGTGCATTATGCATTTTCTACATATGAGTATTTGTTTAGAATAGATTCTCAAAACTGAAATTTGTAGGGATGAGCATTTTTTTCAGTTGTTGTTTTAGGCTTTCTACAATGTTTTTGAAAGGTTTTTTGTTTGCTATACCAGTTTATATGCACCGTTGCTTGTCACACACTCTCTTTGGTACTTGGGGACAATCCTTTTTAAATCTTTGCTAAGTGAGTAGAAACATACTTAATCTTGATTATTTTAAAAATTACCTTTAATAGCATTATTGAGATACTAGAGGCCTGGTGCACGAAATTCATGCAAGGGACTCAGCCCTCGCAGCCATGGCAGCTTGCCTTGGCTCTCGCAGTCCCAGCTTCATCCAGAAGTTTGTCCAGGAGGTCGTTCGGCTATCTGGTCTAATTAGCATATTATACTTTTATTATTATAGACTAGAGGCCCATTTCATGATGTTCGTGCAAGAATAGGCCCCTGGCTTCACTCCCAGCCACCCGGGAGCCAGCAAGTCCCCACTCCCTGGCTGCCTGGGAGCCAGTACATTCCCGCTCCCCGGTCACTCAGGAGCAGGCACGTCCCTGCTCTCTGGCCGCCTGGGAGCCGTCAAATGCCCGCTCCCCAGCTGCCTGGGCGCTGGCACATCCCCACTCCCACCAGGAGCTGGCAAGTCCCCACTCCCGGGCTGCCCGGAGCCAGCAAATCCTCGCTTCTGTCTGGAGCACCACTCCAGTAGCTCCCTCTGCCACCCCACTTCCCCTCATAGCAGGCTTCACACCACTCTGTGCCTGCATATGCAAATTAACCTCCATCTTTGTTAGGTTAATTTGCATACTCACTCTGATTGGCTATGGGCGTAGCAGAGTGATGGTCAATTTGCATGTTTCTCTTTTATTAGGTAGGCAGGTAGGATACTTCACCTACAATAAAAGTGGTTTTCAGCCCTGACTGGTTTGGCTCAGTGGATAGAGCGTCAGCCTGCAGAGTCAAGGGTCCCAGGTTCAATTCCAGTCAAAGGGCATGTACCTTGGTTGCGGGCACATGCAGCTGATCGATGTTTCTCTCTCATCGATGTTTCTAACTCTTTATCCCTTTCCCTTCCTCTCTGTAAAATATCAATAAAATATATTTTTTAAAAATTTGTTTTCAGTATAATTCAAGATATGTGTGACCATCACCAGTCAAAATTAAAACACCTTTATCACCTAAAAAAAAATCCTATAACCTTTACCTACCACCCCTTCCCTACCATTCCCCCACAGCCCTAAGAAACCACCAGTCTACTTTCTGTCTATAGATTTTCCTATTCTGGGCATTTCCTATAAATGGAATCATAATGTGTGGTCTTTTGTGACCGGCATCTTTCACTTAGCATAATATTTTCAAGATTCATCCGTGTTGAAAATCACCTTATTCATTCTTATGGTTGAATTTTATTTTTTTAATATGTTTTATTGATTTTTTTTACAGAGAGGAAGAGAGAGGGATAGAGAGTTAGAAACATCGATCAGCTGCCTCCTGCACACCTCCTACTGGGGATGTGCCCACAACCAAGGTACATGCCTTGACTGGAATCGAACCTGGGACCCTTCAGTCCGAAGGCCGAAGCTCTATCCACTGAGCCAAACCAGTCAGGGCTTATGGTTGAATTTTATTGCACTGAGTGGATATACAACATTTTGTTTATCTACTCATCAGTTGTCAGGCACTTGGGTTGTTTCCATTTATTGGCTGTTATGAACAAGCTGCTATAAACATTTGTCAATTTTTTGTGTGGACATATGTTTTCATTTCTCTTGGGTAATACCTAGGAGTAGATTTGCTGGCACTTGGTAATTCTGTTTGATCCTTTGAGGAACCTCCAAACTGCTTTCCAACGTGGCTATGTCATTTTGCATTCCACCAGCATGTATGAGGGCTCTAATACTCCACATCCTCAACAATACTTGCTATTTCCCTTTTTGTTTTTGTTTGTTTGTTTGTTTGCTTTAATTATTATTATAGCCCTTTACTGGGTATGCAGTAGTGTCTCATTGTGGTTTTGATTCGCAATTCCCTGAGGACTAATGATTTTGAACATCTTTTCATGTGCTTATTGGCCATTGGTGCATCTTTAGAGAAAAGTGTCTATTCAAATCCTTTGCCCCTGTTTAAATTGGATTCTTTGCCTTTTTGTTTTCTTTTTTAAAACATTTTATTTTAGAGAGAGAGAGGAAGGGAGAGGAATAGAGAGATAGAAAATCGGATTGTCTGCCTCCTGCCCTCCCCCAAAACCTGGGCATGTGCCTGACCAGGAATTGAACTGGTGACCTCTTGGTTCATGGGTTGACGCTCAACTACTGAGCAACACCAGCCAGGCTACCGTTTTATTTTCAAGCTGTAAGAGTTTCTTATATCTTTAAATAAAGTGTCTTACCAGATGTGTGATTTTCAAATATTTTTTCCCACTTTCTTGATGTGTCATTTGCTGCACAAATATTTTTAATTTTGATGAAGTCCAATTTAAGCATTTTTTCCTTTTGTTGCTTGTGCTTTTGAAGACATATCTAAGAAACAGTTGCCAAGTCCAAGGTCATGAAGAATTACCTCTATGTTTTCTTCTAAGAGTTGCATAGTGTTAGCTCTTACAGTTAGGTCTTTGGTCCATTTTGAGTTTTTTGGGTGTTTTTTTGTGTTTTGTTTTTGTTTTCGTGTGTGTGTGTGTGTGTTTTGCATGTGATGTGTGGTAGGGGTCTGTACAAAAAGAGTTAACATAACAGGCTCAAACAGCTAACCTTGTAAAAGCCTGCTTGCAAAAAATGGCCCTTGGCTGGAGTTTGGAAACAGATTGCAGGCTGTTTGTTTCCCACCCTTAACTGATAAGAGGGGCTTGCTGTGCCTAAATTGTTTATACAAACAATGTGGTTTATGCTGAACACCTGCTTTCCTTCTGAAGGCCTGGAATTTTGGTACTTGCTAGGCAGAGTGCCCATGTGACCAGCCCCAATAAGAATCCTGACACTGAATCTCTAATGAGCTTCCCTAGTTGGCAACATTTCACACATGTTGTTCCAACTCCTTGCTGGGGGAATTAAGTATACCCTACTGGCCTCACTGGGAGAGGACCCTTGCAAGCTCATGTCTGGTTTCCCATGGACTTCATTCATACCATGAGCCTTCTTTTGCCCTTTGCTTATTTTGCTTTGCTTTCTTTCACTCTAGTAAATCACAGCCACAAGTATGACTCTGCTAAACTGAGTCTTCCTGCACATTCATTGAAATTGGGTGTGGTCTTGGGGCCCCCCAACACAGGGTCCAACTTCATTCTTTTGCATGTGGATATCGAGTTGTCCCAGCACCATTTGTTGAAAAGATTTTCCCTACTACTTTGTTTTGGTATCCTGTTGAAAAAAAATCAATTGACGGTAAATGGAGGGGCTCATTTCTAGACTCTCAGTTTGATTCTATGCCAGTAAAACACTGTCTTGACTACTGTAGTTTTGTAGTGAGTTTTTGAAATTGGGAAGTGAATCTTCCAACTTTGTTCTTCTTTTTCAATATTGTTTTATGAACTTTAAGATGAGCATGTCAATTGCTGTGAAGAAGCCAGCTGTGATTTTGATAGGGATTGCATTAAATCTGTAGATCTGTTTACAGAGTATTGCCATCTTAACAATATTAACTCCTCTGATTCATGAATATGGAAAGTCTTTCCACTTATTTAGGTCTTTGCTGTGTGTGTATTTTTAATGGTAGCCACTAGACACATGTGACTATTAAACATATTAAATGTGGCTAGTCTGAATTAAGATGTACTTTTTTAAGTGTTTTTATTGATTTTTAGAGAGGGGGGAGGGAAAGAGAGATAGAAACATCGATGATGAGCTAGCTGGTTGCTCAGTGGTTAGGGCATTGGCCCATGGATGGAAGGGACTTGGGTTTGAATCACCATCAAGAGACATACCTCGGTGCAAGTTCAATCCCTGGCTTCAGTCTGGCACGTGCGAGGAGGCAACTAATCAATGTGTCTCTCACATCGATGTTTCTCTCTCCTCTCTTTCCCCCCACCCCCTTCTTCCTTCCATTCTGTCTGGAAAATCAATAGAAAAAAAAATATCCTCAGGTGAGGATTTAAAATAAGAAAAACTGATGATGAGAGAAACATCAATCGACTGCCTCCTGCATGTGCCCTACTGAGGGATCGAGCCCCGAACCCAGGCATGTGCCCTGACCGCAAATCAAACCAGTGATCTCTTGGTGCATGGGTGGACTCTCAACCACTGGACCACACCAGCTGGGCTAAGTCTCCTTTATTTTCTCTCAACAATGCTTTGTAGTTTTCAGAATACACATTTTACCCTTATTTGTTAAATTTATTTCTAAGTATTTTATTCTTTTTTCGTACTTTTATAAATGGAATTGTTTTCTTTTTTAATAATTTTTTTATTTTTCAGTTACAGTTGACATACAATATTATAATAGTTTCAGGTGTGCAACATAGTGATTAGACATTTACAAAACTTATGCAGTGATCACCTGATAAATCTAGTACCCATCTGACACCATATAGTTATTACAATATTATTGAACTATGCCGTACTTTACATCCCCATGACTATTTTGTAATTATCAATTTGTACTTCTTAATCCATTCTCCCCAGGCCCCCCAAGCTTCCTCCCATCTGGCAACCATCAAAATGCTCTCTGCAACCCTAGCCGGTTTGGCTCAGTGGATAGAGCCTCAGCCTGCGGACTGAAGGCTCCCAGGTTTGATTCCAGGCAAGGGCATATGCTTGAGTTGTGGGCTCAATCCCTAGGAGGGGGCATGCAGGAGGCAGCCAATCAATGACTCTCTCTTATCATTGATGTTTCAATCTCTCTCTCTCTCTCTCTCTCCCTTCCTCTCTGAAATCAATAAAAATATGTATATTTTAATGTTCTCTGCATCTATGAGTTTATTTTGTTTGTTCAGTTATTTCGTTATTAGATTCCACATAAAAGTGAAATCATATGGTATTTGTTTTTCTCTGTCTGACTTATTTTACTCATGTTGTTGCAGTTCCCTTTTATGGCTGAGTAATATTCCATTGTATATATGTATCACTTCTTCTCTATCCCTTCACCTATTGATGGACACTTAATTTGCTTCCATATATTGACTATCCTATATAATAAAAGGCTAATATGCAAATCGACTGAACAGCAGAACGACCAATAAAAGGCTAATATGCAAATCAACTGAACAGCAGAATGACCAGTCACTGTGACATGCACTGACCACCAGGGGGCAGACGCTCAATGCAGGAGCTACCTCCTGGTGGTCAGTACACTCCCACAGGGGGAGCGCCACTCAGCAAGAACCTGGGCTGACTGCTGGCAGTGCAGAGATTGGTGCAGGCCCCAATGGCTTGGCGCCATCAGTGGGTGCAAGCAGCAGCTGCCAGCCCAATTGCCCTTTAAGGCTTCTTCACCTCCCCCTGTTCCTGAGGGGCTGTAGATCGGGGCAGCAGGCACTGCTCGTACCCGTTGCTGGTGCTGGCCCCAATCATTCTGGGAGCAGGGCTGCTAGCAGACAGAGGACCGGGGGCCACGGCAGGAGCAGCCGGGTGGGGGCACGGAGAATGGGCTGAGACCCACCCCTGTGCCCACTGCAGCCTCGCGGCCCACAGTTCCTTTCAAGCTGCATGAATTCATGCACTGGGCCCCTAGTCTATATATATATATATATAAGCCTATGACACACTGACCACCAGAGGGCAGATGCTCAACACAGGAGCTGCCCTCTGGTGGTCAGTGCACTCCCACAAAGGGAGCCAGATGCCAGGCTCATGATTGGTGAGCCTACTACTGAGCAGCAGTGGCTGCAGGCAGGCACAGCAGGGCCAGGATGAGCGGGAGTGGTGTGGCGCCAGGCCTGGACTCCTGCTCCTACCCGGCTGCCTGCCACAGCCTGATCCCCACAGGCCATGCTGAGGGACCCTACCAATGCATGAATCTGTTCACCGGGCCGCTAGTTGTAAATAATGTTGCAATAAACACATGGATGCATATGTCTTTTTGAATTAGTGTTTTGGGTTTCTTCAGATAAATACCCAGAAGTGCAGTTGCTGGGTCCTTCTTGCTTTCTTTAAAGTTTTTTTTGTCTGGTATAAGTATAGCTACCCAAGCATTTTTGCTTGTTTGTTTCCATTTTCACAAAATATCTTTTTCCATCCATTTATTTTCAGTTTGTGTGTCTTTTTAAAAATATATTGTTATTGATTTCAGAGAGGAAAAAAGAGGGAGAGAGGGATAGAAACATGAACAATGAGAGAGAATCATTGATCAGCTGCCTCCTGCACACCCCTGCACACCCCACTGGGGACCGAGCCCACAACCCAGGCATGTGCCCTAACCAGGAATCAAACCCTGACCTCCTGTTTCATAGACTGATGCTCAACCACTAAACTGCACTGTCCGGGCAGTTTGTATGTCTTTCCATTGGAAGTGAGTCTCTTGTAGGCAGCATATGTAAGGATCTTGTTTTCTTATCCATTCAGCCAACCTATGTCTTTTGATTGGAGTATTTAGTGTATTCAAAGTAACTGTTAGTTATTGACATTTTTTAAAATAAATCTTTATTCAAATTATTACAATTGTTTCTCCTTTTTCCCCCCATAGCTCCCCTCCACCCGGTTCCCACCCAACCTTCTGCCCTTACCTCCCCCACACTGTCCTCATCCATAGGTGTACGATTTTTGTCCAGTCTCTTCCTGCACACCCCCAATACCCCTTTCCCCCTGAGAATTATCAGTCCACTCCCTTTCTATGCCCCTGATTCTATTATATTCACCAGTTTATTCTGTTCCTCAGGTTTTTTATTCACTTGATTTGTAGGTTCACTTGTTGATAGATATGTATTTGTTGTTCATAATTTTTATCTTCACTTTTTTCTTTTTCCTCTTCTTAAAGAATACCTTTCAGCATTTCATATAATACTGGTTTGGTGGTGATGAACTCCTTTAGCTTTTCTTATCTGTGAAGCTCTTTATCTTCCCTTCAATTCTGAATGATAGCTTTGCTGGGTAGAGTAATCTTGGTTGTAGGTTCTTGCTATTCATCACTTTGAAAATTTCTTGCCACTCCCATCTGGCCTGCATAGTTTCTGTTGAGAAATCAGCTGACAATCATATGGGTGCTACCTTGTAGGTAATTAACTGTTTCTCCCTTGCTGCTTTTAATATTCTCTCTTTGTCTTTTGCTCTTGGCATTTTCATTATGATGTGTCTTGGTGTGGTCCTCTTTGGATTCCTTTTGTTTGGGGTTCTGTGCGCCTCCTGGACTTGTAAGTCTATTTCTTTCACCAGGTGGAGGAAGTTTTCAGTAGTTATTTCTTCAAATAGGTTTTCGGTATCTTGCTCTCTCTCTTCTTCTGGCACACCCATAATTCTGATGTTGGTATGCTTGAAGTTGTCCCAGAGGCTTCTTACACTATCTTCAACTTTTTTTATTTATTTTTTTTATTTTTTGGTTGAGTGTTTTTTGCTTCTTTGTATTTCAATTCTTTGACTTGATTCTTGCGTTCCTCTAGTCTGTTGTTGAGTCTCTGTATAATATTTTTTATTTCAGTCAGTGTATGTTTAATTTCTAGTTGGTTCTTTTTCATATCTTCGAGGGTCTCATTATATTTATTGGCCTTTTCTAGGATATTCTTGAAAGGCCTTATAACCGTGGTTTTGAATTCTATATCCAGTCGTTTGTTTTCCTCCATTTCTTTCGTTTGTGATCTGTTTCTTTGTCGCTGCATTTTCACTGCTTCCCTGTGTTGGTAGGGTAGCTTTGTGTGCTAGGTTTCCTATATGGCCCAGTGGGCCAGCCTCCCCAGTTAACCTGAGGTGGACACTCTTGGTTCACCCCTTTGTGGACTGTGTGTACAGCCTTGTTGTAGTTAAGTCTTGATTGTTGTTGGTATCACTGGGAGGAATTGACCTCCAGGCCAGTTGGCTGTGAGGATTAGCTGTGTCTACGCTGGGAGAAGTTTGGTGCTGGAGACAGCCTTAAAGGTTTAGACTTGCCAAATTGCAAAAGCCTCTGTGTTCAGCTTGGATGGGGTGAAGTCTCAGGGCGGAGCAGACAGTCTTGGCTTCCCGTCAGCCCTGCCCTTGCACACGCGCGCCTCCAGACCTCTGCCTTCCACGGTTCCCAAGCCTCTGCCTGATAGTCCAGATTTCCCTCGCAAGAGCATGGGTCCCCAGGGGCTCGCCTGGAACTGGGGTTCAGTGCAGTCAGAACTGGGGCTCAGTGCAGTCAGGAGCTTCCGACTCCCTTCCACTAGGGAAAGCCTGTGGCAACCTCCACAGTCTTTGTGCACACTTGCACACGCATATTGACATTTTTATATTCATAGTTTTTTCTTCTTCTTAAAGAAGACTCTTCAACATTTTTTTGTAATACTGGTTTGGTGGTGATGAACTCCTTTAACTTTTGCTTGTCTGGAAGCTCTTTATCTGTCCTCCGATTCTAAATGATATCTGTTCTGGGTAGAGTAATATTGGTTATAGTCCTTGCTTTTCATCACTTTGAATATTTCATGCCAATCCCTTCTGGCCTGGCAATTGTTTTTTAAATTTCATTTTTGAACTGTTCATTACAAGTGTATAAAAATACAATTGATTTTTATCTGCTGGTATTTTACCTTCCAATTTTGCTGAACTTGTTATTAGTTCAAATAGGTTTTTATAGAATCCTTAAGATTTTCTATATACACGATTATCTCCTCTGAAAACCTCTCTAATCTGGATGCCTTTTATTTCTCTTTATTGCCTAATTGCCCTGGCTAGGACTTCCAACACAACGTTGAATATAAGTGGTAAGTGTGAACATTCTTGTCTTGTTATCACCTTAGGGGAAAAGCTTTCCATCTTTTATCATTAAGTATGATGTTAGCTGTGGGGTTTTTGTAGATGCCCTTTATCCTAGTGAGGAAGTTCCCTTTGAATCCAGGTTTGTTATGTGTTTTTCTCATGAAGGGGTTTTGGATGCTGTCAGTTTTGTTGGGATTTTTTGTTTGTTTTTGTTTTGTTTTGTTTTGTTTTGTTTGCAGCTATTGAGATGATCATGTGGTTTTTGTTCTTTATTCTATTGATACAATGTATTACATTAATTCATTTTCAGATTTAAACCTGTTTTGCATTCCTAATAAACTCCACTTGGTCATAGTCTATGTATTAGATTTTCTAGTGTTTTGTTGAGATTTTTGTGTCTGTATTTGTAAGAGATGTTGGTCTGTAATTTCCTTGTGTCGTTTTTGTCTGGTTTGGTATCAGGGTAATATGGGCTTTATAGAACATGATGGGGAATATGCCCGTCTCTATTTTTTGGAACAGTTGGTGAAAAACTGGTGTAAATTCTTCTATAACTGGTTGTAGACTTAACCAGTAAAACCATCTGGATCAGGCCTTTTCTCTGTGAGGACTTTTGCTACATGTAGTTTTAAGCACTTGAAATAACTGAGAAATTGAACTTTCAATTTTATTTAATATCAATTAGTTAAGTTAAATATAATAAGCCACATGTGGCTATTATTTACTGTACTGAACAGAAGGGGTCTAAAGAGTGGTTCTCTATGGGGTGGCACTGCCCCACTATGGTCATTTTGGAAGTCCACGGGTGTTTGAATCTCACTGTGAATGGAGGGTAAAGGCCAAGCCATCCTTCCAAGTGCATTATCCTATATAGAGAATAATTGTCCTACTCCTGAGTGACTTTTCAGTACCCTCCCCGCCCCCCTCAGACATCTAACAATACGAGCCAAGAATCTAACTTCATTTTAGACAAAGTATACCTTGCTTGGTTTTAATACACACTGAATTTTCCAGGAATTCAACTATGATGTACACTGAAGGACAACTGTGTTTGATTTGTTGGAGTCTTAACCAAGAGCTGTTCACTCTCCATGGAAAATCCCCTCACTGAAGGCAACACCCAGCAAACCTCATTGTTTTCTAACTGCATTGTAGCTGCTTCGTTTGTTGTAATTCTGAGTGATCAGTTGTCCCCCTTATCCAAAGGGGATACATCCAAGGCCCCCCTATGCATACATACCTATGATACATTTAATTTATAAATTCGGCCTAGGTGGGGGAAGAGATTAATAATGAAATAAGCCTTAGGCAATTTGGCTTAGTCACTAAGCCTTAGTGGACAGAGCATCGGCCTGCGGACTGAAGGGTCCCGGGTTCAATTCCGGTCAAGGGCACATACCTGCGTTGTGGGCTCGATCCCCAGTAGGGGGTGTGCAGCAGGCAGCCAACCAATGATTCTCTCTCATTATTGATGTTTCTATCTCTCCTTCTCCCTTCCTCTTTGAAATCAATAAAAAAATATATTAAAAAAATAATGAAATAAAACATTATAATAATATATTGTAATAAAAGTTTTGTGAATGTGGTCTCTCTCAAAATATCTCATTATACTATACTTAGCTTTTCACTCAAAGGAAGCACTTGATGGCTTCTCTGTGGCATATCTGAGTTGCCAGCATCACTACTCTTGCACCTTGGGGCCATGGTTAATTAAAATAAGGATCATGAGCACAAGCACTGTGACACTCCGACAGTCAATCTGATAACCAAGACAGCAGCTAAGTGATTATGCAGGCAGTAGCATATGCAGCATGGAGACACTGCGTAAAGGCATGGCTTAAGTCCCCACGGAATGGATATTTCACCATGCTACCCAGAAATTATGTGCAATTTAAAACCTATGAATTGTTTATTTCTAGAATCTTCTATTAACATTCTTGGAGCAGGTTTGACCATGAAGAACTAAAATTACAGAAAGGGAAACCATGGATAAGAGGAGACTACTGGCCCTAACTGGTTTGGCTCAGTGCATAGAGCATCAGCCTGCGTACTGAAGGGTCCCAGGTTCGATTCCAGTCAAGGGCATGTACCTTGGTTGCGGGCACATCCCCAGTGGGGGAGGGGAGGTGCAGGAGGCAGCTGATCAATGTTTCTCTCTCATCGATGTTTCTAACTCTCTCTATCCCTCTCCCTTCCTCTCTATAAAAAACCAATAAAATATATTTTTTAAAAAGAGGAGACTACTGTATATAAAACTACTAAGTATACATACAGCATGGGGCAAAAGCAGGTTTACAGTTGCGAGTACATGAAACAGTTTAGTCTTGTATTATTGTTGAATTATTTTCCATTTGAACAACGGTAAGCCTACTTTTGCCTCACCCTATTTATACATACCTATTTCAACATCCTATCTAATAAAGAGTGAATATGCTAATTGACTCTCATGCCATCGCAAACATGGTGGCACCCACAGCCCATAAGGAGGGAATATGCTAATTGCTGTCATGCCCTCAAAGATGGCGGCATCCACAGCCACAAGATGGCGGTGCCCAGTCCCCTCAGTCCCACTAGGGCAGCAGGCATGTGGCAAGGCCGGGCCCGCCCCCGCTGCATGCCTGCCTCCAGAATCCCCCAGTCTTCTCAGCCCCCCACCACCCAGGGCCAGTCCAAGGTCAGGCAAGCCTCAGATGGTGGCTGACCAGCCACCCAGAGCCAGCCTGAGGCGCAGCCAAGCCTTGGATGGCAGCTGCCCAGCCAACACCTGAGGCACAGGCAAGCCTCTGATCTGGACTGCCCAGCCTCCCATGGCCAACCCAAGGCACAGGCAAGCCTTGGCTGTTGGCGGCCCAGCTGCCCAGGGCTGGCCCGAGGCACAGGAAAGCCTCAGATGGTGGCTTCCCAGTCGCCCAGGGCCAGCCCGAGGTGCAGGCAAGCCTCAGATGGCAGCTGCCCAGCCACCCAGGGCTGCCCGAGGCTCAGGTAACCAGGGCCGGCTGAGGCTTGTGCTGTCAGCAGTGGCAGCAGCAGAGATGTGATGGGGGCGTTGCGTTCCCCTGATTGCTGGGTCGCCTCCCACCCCTGAGGGCTCCCAGACTGTGAGAGGGGGCAGGTTGGGCTGAGGGACGCCCCTACAGTGCATGAATTTTCATGCAGCAGGCCTCTAGTGTCAAATATAAAGAAAAAAGTTTAACATTTTTTTCATATTATAATTATCTTGTCATAAACCTAACCTATGTCATTTCAAGTAGATGCAAATCTCTAACTTCTCTATATCTTCTAGGGAAATCACGTCTCAACATTTACATAGTTAAGTACATGTTTTTATTTTTAAAATTCCTTTCTCTCCTTTATAAATATACTTAGCATGGCAGTATTTATTGAAGCTGAATATATACTTACCCTATGACCCACCTATCCCACCCAAGAGGATAAGTATTCATGTCCACAAAAAACATAAAAAATGTTGATAGAAACTTTATTCAGAATAGCCCCAGACCAAAAGCAAGCCAAATCAAAAGGAGAATTAATACATTGCAGCATAGTCACACAATTGAAGACTATTCAGCAATCAAAAAGAAGCAACCACAAGTACATGTAACAACATATATGAATCTCATAGGCTTCTGAAACAAGCCAATCACAAAAAATAGACATGCCTTATACTTCAGTTTATATGAAGCTCAAGAACAGGCAAAACAGCCCTGCCCGGTGTGGCTCAGTTGATTGGGTGTTGTCCCGTACACCAAAAAGGTCACTGGTTCCATTCCCTGTCAGAGCACATGCCCAAGTTGCTCAATCCCTGATAGGGGACGTGCAGGGGCAGCTGACTGATATTTCTTTCCCTCTCTCTCTCTCTTTAAAAAAATCAATTAAAAATATAATTTTTAAAGCAACAGTTGGGCCCTAGCCGGTTTGACTTAGTGGATAGAGTGTCGGCCTGTGGACTAAAGGGTCCCAGGTTCAATTCCAGCCAAGGGCACATGTCCGGGTTGCGGGCTTGATCCCCCCAGTAGGGGGCGTGCACGAGGCAGTCAATCAATGATTCTCTCTTATCATTGATGTTTCTATCTCTCTATCTCCCTTCCTCTCTGAAATCAATAAAAAATATGTATTAAAAAAACAACAACAGTTGGTATACTTAGCTGTATGTATGTTGTCTTTCAATAATAATAATAACACATTATTGAAAACATACTATGTGAAATGCAATGAGGGGGATACTAAGATGTATAAGAAGATACTATCCCTGTCTGGAGCTTGGGGCAATTTGGGAAAATAAAACACACACAAAATAAAATAGTATGAGTCAGAAGTTAAATTATCTATGACTTTCATAAAGTGTTTCAAGATATTGGATATTTTTTTAAAAAGATATTTGTTTTTAAAATGAGGCATTGGGGAAGTATTATCTCAATTCATTGAGGTTCTGCTTCCCGGCATATGTTGACAGTTTGGCTCAAATAAACTCACAAAAATTCTTTACAGGTTTCAATGTTTGTTTGTTTTCCGTTAACATTACTTGGCGTAGTCGGCAGGATTCCAAAGAAGACTCACCCAGGATCTTCCCTTGGACTTGGACTTGGTGCTAGGATCCAGCAAAGGGCCCACTGAGCCCGCCAGTTCTCCGCCCATTGGGTGAATGTGGGTGAGTTGTCTCTTGGATCCAGGGCCTTCCCTTGCTTTGGTAGAGGGTCTGACTTTATTTGAGCTGTGTTTTAAAATCCTCGAGGTGGAACCAGGGTTGACAGAACCCAGGTTAAGGTGGGGTTGGAGGGGAAAAAATGGGTGGCTGGTTTTGATTTTGGCTTTTCAATTGGAATTGCTGAGAGTTTGAGCAAAAACAACCTTCGCCTTATAAATGAGCTGAACTCATTTAGCTCTGAAGATGAAGGGGCAACATTTCTTTTCTTTTCTTTTCTTTTCTTTTTGAATAGTCTGATTCTGGGGTGTTCTTAGGTGACTAAGAATCTTTGTGGAGGTGTCAGAAATGCAGGAACCCCGATGCAACTGTTAACTAAATGGCTCATCTAGGGGGCCACCATAAGGCTTGGTCTGCCCGGGCCCCGAAACTTTCCTGTGGTTTTAGACAGCTAGGAGAGAAACTGAGGCCACATTTGGTCCTCTACATAACATGTCTAAAGTTTGCTCAGACTACAGATATCTAAAAATAAAATAAAAAATTTAACATGGGAAATTGTGCCTCCAAGACCAGAAGCTCCCAAGACCCCAGCCCTCATTTAATACTCCTGATAGGAAGCCTTTACTTGCAAGTACTCTACAGAAATGGGAAGATTTAACTCAAAAATATTAACTGAGAAATGGCCAAAAATGCAGTTTGTTTGAGGTACCTATGTTAATATTTTGCATGCAGAAATTATAAAATGCCGGCTCTGAAATTAAACTGAATGAGTATATGGGAAACATATCTTGATTTGGAAATTAGAAGCTTCTAAGGAAAAGCAAAGAAAAAAATTTTTCTTCCAATAAGATGGAAATTAATAAAAAATTTAGAGACTGTCTCAGAACTATCTGAAGTTAATAAATGTCTACACCCTGATTTTCCCTGTAGGAAGCATGACTCTGATTTAGAGGCAACAAGAAAAGACCCCAACCCATTTTTTTGAATAGTCCATTGGGAATATACTAAAATTCTAGAGGGGGGCAGTTCCCAAACGAGGGACAAAAGACACTGCTTGGTAATTTTTAATGCTGGACATTCTCTGGTGTAAACTTTTAATGTGTTCTGTGCACCTGTATAAGAGTGTTGATGTTTTTGTATCTTTGTTGTTGTTTAATTTGTTGAAAGAAGAGGCAAGTCCCGCTCTGGGGAAGCCTAGTTGTGTGTGGAGGGGTTGAAAGCTTGAGAGAGATTGCAAGAATGTCCCAGCAGCTGCCAAGAATTCTTAATCTTGGGGGCTCTTCTTGCTCTCCCTCTCAGGGTTCAGCCACCAGTGAGATTTCTGTCTGTTTGTCTGAAATATAATTGTGGCTGTCTATCTCTTAGGGATTTCGGTTTGCTCTTTCTTTGTTTATTGTGAGAATAAACAAACCATCTTGCCCTGACCGGTTTGGCTCAGTGGATAGAGCGTCGGCCTCTGGACTGAAGTGTCCCTGGTTCGATTCCAGTCAAGGGCATGTACCTTGGTTTCGGGCACATCCCCAGTAGGGGGTGTGCAGGAGGCAGCTGATCAATGTTTCTCTCTCATTGATGTTTCTAACTCTCTATCCCTCTCCCTTCCTCTCTGTAAAAAATCAATAAAATATATTTTTTAAAAAAACAAACAAACAAACAAACCATCTTTTCTGTCAAAGAAGAGTTTAGAGAGCCTTCATTTGGACTGTGGCCACATGGCTTGCCACTCCCCTGGGAGCCGCCATCTTGAAACAGCAAAGGCCAATCCCTCCCTTTGAATTAGCCAATTGGGAAAGACCGTGCACCTGTGCTCCAATCAAGAGCAAGGGACAGCCCTAACCATTTTGCTCGGTGGATAGAGCATTGGCCTGCAGACTGAGGGGTCGCGGGTTCAATTCCGGTCAAGGGCATGTACCTTGGTTGTGGGCACATCCCCAGTGGGGGGGGCGGGGGGGTGCAGGAGGCAGCTGATCAATGTTTCTCTCTCATCAATGTTTCTAACTCTCTATCCCTCTCCCTTCCTCTCTGTAAAGAAAAAAAAAATCAAT
Organism: Corynorhinus townsendii; assembly: GCA_026230045.1. Taxonomy (NCBI): domain Eukaryota; kingdom Metazoa; phylum Chordata; class Mammalia; order Chiroptera; family Vespertilionidae; genus Corynorhinus; species Corynorhinus townsendii. Next base: position 62,835,023 of record JAPDVU010000009.1, read on the forward strand.
AAAATATATTATAAAAAAAAAAGAGCAAGGGACAGGTCATGTGCATTGCTAAGGCACTCTGCTTCAGAAATGAACTTGCAAAGATTCTCAGAGCCAAGTTCAAACAGGAAACTTTAGGGGGGTAGCATGTGTCCAGTCAGGGACACCAGGCAAGCCAAGCGTCATGATTCCCTGTGGGGGCCTCTACCAGTGATACTCTGGGTATTTGCATTTCACATATTGGGAGTTTATTAATTATTTTCAATGCTCAATACACTGCTTGCAATAAGCCATGTGCCTCATTTTAAAATCTTACATATTATTTTTTTATATGCTGAAATTATAATTGAATCTAAAGGTATACAAATTTTATATTATTCTCTATGTCATTTTACAGGGATTATTACTTATCAAGAAATTGTTGTCTTGGAATGTTATATTTTATAGAAAAGCAAAGTTTTTTATCAAATCTATAACCATGCCACTTTAAAATTTTTGTCATTCGTGGACAGCTGTATTCTGATGCATTTGTAGGAATATTATATGTCTAGAAAAGTCCATGAAAAGGACTCGGACTTATTCTAAATTGCAGGCTTCTAAGCAGGTCATATTTTTCAACTGGATGAAGATTTATAGAACTTCAAGGAATAACTGAATTCAAAAACTACTGGCAAATAATTAGGATAAAGAAAATTACTATGGGACTAAATGAATTGAGGATAATTATTCTTATGACTCTCTTTAAAATATTGTTGACTTTTAAATCTTTTGTTTCACGAAAATAAGGAAAAGTAAAGAGCAGACATTCTGCATTGTAGGAACTAACAAATTGGTAACAGATTCATTTCACAGTGTGCTCCCAGGAGCGGAAGTTTTCAAAGATCATGGCTTACAACCAGGAGATTCGGTGTGTTGGAAAAGACACCAAATAAAAGACTCTCCAAACTTGTTGAAGGTGACCTTACCAGGTATTACTAACTAACCCATGTGCAGCTAAACTTAAAAGAGTTAGCTCATGGATTCACATTTCTCATTTTTTTTAAAAAGCACCTGACTGTGAATGGATGTCTACTCCCATCTCTGACACTCGCCTGCAGTGGAGATCAAAGACTTTTCAAGGACGAGAAGTCGCTGACTATGGAGGCAGACAGCTATCCCAAGACGACGTCAACAAGGCCTGCATGCTCACAAACTGATATTGCTTGTTTTTATATCATCTGATTTATATTGATTGAATGTACATAAAATAATTATCATATTACTATTATCCTTATGGTTCCCTAGTGGAAACAATATCTACCTCCCCAGACCTCCTCCCTTATTAGATATGAAAAATTTAACTTGGATACCTGCTAATCTTTCCCACCTACTACACAATGATGTTCTGATTATCAGGTATGATAGTGAAATTAATGTTTTGTTAGCCACACATTGGTCTTCTCCTACTATCAATATAAGCTTTGGTTTTGTTTTTCCCTGGATATATCTACTACAAGTGACCCACTTTAGGAAAATACCTTCAAGAATACCTCCCTGATATTTCCACTGGTTAGAATTGTATTTGGATCTAATCTAGATGAATATTGTATAGCTATAGAGATGGGTGATGAATAGCTAAGAAAAACACCTGGATGTGATAGCCAAAGGCTTGCAGCAGCCTGTCCTATCTGTCATAGTATATCATGTCCTCGGACTCACCAGCCATGCTCTTATGGCTGGAGGTCTGTGAAACAAGAAAAAAAATCAATGGATCCCATTTCAGAAATTATTGGGATCACTTGGTGGGTAGAGATGTCTATAATTACCCCATCGTGTGTCCTGGACACTTGTGAGAAGCCCTATGGAATACTCAAACTCTAGCTCATTTGGGGGTCACTTCACCCATTTAAACTATGGCATGGGAAATTCAACATTTTTGGGTCCATTCAGTCTACCCTAACTGCTCCCAAGCCATAGCTACCCAATGGCAACAACATTCCTGGTGGATCCAACAACATTGGCCCCTTAAAAGAAGCAAAAGGGGACTACTTGGAGGAGTAGGGGCTGGCCTTGGTATCCTGGGACAAGCTGAACTTGCAGCTAATGAAGAACATCATTCATTTTTTTATCTCAAAGAGGTCATATAGAGGGAATGCTGTTTCAAGAAGAAGGAAAAAGAGTGGGAAGCAGCATAGAAAGACAATAGAGCCTTAGTTTCATGGATAGAACAGACTTAACAGACTATAAAAACTCATGCACAAACCCAACAATGGAAATGTGTCTGTGCCCTAACTCAACTGGGCCTGTTGTCTATGCTAATGCAAATGGAATCTGATCCGGCTATGAAACAATGGCCAACTATAATGGCTGCAGAAGCCCAGGCCAGACACTTACAGGACTCATATGGTTCCCCAGGAATTTGGAAAATTTGAATGGGAAATGTCATCTACAATGTTGTGTTTTAAAAGCCCAGGTGCCTTGGTTAAATCCTAAGCTTAAATTCCCAGTAGTTCAACTGGCCAGCATAGGGACCATCCTCAATAATACTAGAATACTTCCAATGGGAAGTAGATGGGCCATATTTAAAAATAATAAACAATGTGAACCCATCTCACTGTCTGTGAAAATTGGAAAGGTGAATGATTATGTCCCCAATCCACTGGAATACTGAATTCACCCAGTCCTGGCCTTATTGTATCTACCCCAACAAATAACAATATAAGGTATATGGCAAAGGGGTATTTTTGCTGGGAAGGGTTAAAAAACTCTTCTGTTATACTAAGCTATTTTACTGTAATAACACAAAGTTTACATTAAATAATACTCAGATATGGTGTAATATTGAAATTATAGGCAGAATGACTTTGCTTTGTGGTTCATAAAACCTATGGTAATATTGATACTGAAAAACCAATGTATTGGGAAATTGAACTTAATCCTCCCCATGAAGTCATTTCTATGGCAACTAATTGGCCAGAAGAAAAATTAGAGCTTCTAGATAATGAAATAGTAGAGAGTCTTAATTCACCTGGCCAAACATATCATAAGGTACAAATGACAGTGAATGAAGGAGGAAAACATAATAATTAGCTTAATAAAAAAAAATTATGATAATACATGTAAAGGGTTTTTCGGTTGGCTGGGATGCTTGTCCACCTTAGACTTTTCCTTGTCTAGTATTAGACATTTTCTGTTCCTAATCGGTGTTATTGGTTTAGTATTGCTACTTTTGTTCATGATATGTAAATGTTATATTAGATGCAGAAAAGCAAAACATAAGACAAACAGCAAAGACTCAGATCATGGTGGCTCAAAAATTGGAAATGATCCAGAATACTTTTTAACAAGGACATATAGGATCTGACTGCCTCCCATTTACCTGCCTTTTTAAAATATATACATATAATTTGACCTTAAATGCCATCTAAGGTTATGGTCTTGCCCCATCCCCAATGGTCCACCTGTTCAGCAAGACATGCTAACACTGAGACATCCTAGGAATGAGCCTTCCTAGCACCATGGGACTCCATTATCCAAACAAAAGGTTGGTCATCAATGCATCCTTTGGATTGATTTATGACCAAAATGGGGATGTGTGGACAAAAGGGGCCATATGCTGCCCCAACAAGCTCAGGGGAGGCCTGCATGGCAGTCTTGCAAACTCAGAGACCTAAAAAAACCATGAAAGATGGTCTGAAAATTAAATATGTAACTACAAACAGGTTATAGTGGGTAGACATGTCCTAGGCCGATATTTCCCCTGACAAAGATCAACTTAGGGGTTCAGGAATTCGCCGCTGCTAGCCGCTCGCCCGCTTGGGCCAGACAGGAAGGAAGCTAGGCAGCCCCCATCACTTGCTCCCTCGATGGGCAGAACAGCGCCCGCCTGGCGCCTCTTCTCAACCGGTGTGCGAACCCGTGGAGCCCGGCCACACCGCCCTCCTTCACTCCCCTCCACCTTCCTGGGGAGGGCGCAGAGCCAGGCCCCGAGGGAGCTGGTTCTGCTGAGACCCGGACAAAGTTGCGAGCGGATGCTGCCGGAGCCCGACCCCAGCCGTGGAGAGTGGGGTCTACCCCTGCCCGAGAAGGCTCAGCAGCCAGGTCCAGCCCCTCCTCGACTCTGGGAGCCTGAAAAGTCAGGGAGCACACCCACCATCAGAGCCCTGGTGCTGCGGGGTGCTGGCATGCTGGAAGCTGGGTGCTGGAGCCTGTGGGAGAGAAGACCGGGTGTTGCAGCTCTGCCCTGCTTCATCTGAATGGTATTCTATTCTATTCTATTCTATTCTATTCTATTCTAAAAACAAAGCTTGACCAGAAACCAAGATGGCAGCATAGGTAAACACCTAAACTGCTGCCTCGCACAACAATTTCAAAACTACAACTAAAAGACAAAACGGATATCATCCAGAGCCACAGGAAGGCTGGCCGGGTGGAAATTCTATAACTAGAAGAAAAGAGAAGAGCACACTGAGACTCAGAGGAGCTGCAAGAGGCAGAGGTACTGAGATGCACTCATGGAGAGGACTGGCAACTGAGTGTGCAGCTGGCTTTCTCAAGTGGGAGAGAGATAAAAGCTCCCAACTGCTCTGAACTCCAATGCCGGGTGAGACTCTGGGGACCCAGACTCATTCGTGGAGAAACTGGACTGTCAGGAAAGAGGAAAGCACACTGAGACTCAGAGGAGCTGCAGGAGGCAGAGGTACCGAGGTGCACGCGCAGAGAGGGCAGGCAACTGAATAAGCGGCTGGCTTTCTCAAGCGGGAGGGAGACAAAAGCTCCCGACTGCACTGAACTCCAGTTCCAGGTGAGACTCTGGGGACCCAGACTCATTTGGGGAGAAACTGGACTTTCTGGAAGCAGGCAGAACTCGAGGGCGGCTTTCTCTCAGAGGTGCTTGCAGTGATTACCACGGGACACTGAGACACAGGGCCTATTAGGGCAGGGCTGATGGGAAACCAATGCTGCCTGCTCTGCCCTGAGACTCCGCCCCATCCAAGCTGAGCACAAAGGCTTTTGCAAGTCTTGTCTCATAAGGGTGTCTCCAGCACAGAAGTTCTCCCAGTGTAGACACAGCTGATCCTCACAGCCAAATGGCCTGGAGGTCAATTCCTCCCAGTGATACCAACAACAATCAAGGCTTAACTACAACAAGACTGTGCACACAGCCCACAAAGGGGTGCAACAAGAGTGTCCACCTCAGGTAACTGGGGAGGCTGAGCCACTGGGCCCTATAGGGCACCTACCACACAAAGCTCCTCTACCAAATCAGAGAAGCAGCCAAAATGCAGAGACAAAGAAACAGATCACAAATGAAAGAAACAGAGGAAAGCAAATGACTGGATATAGAGTTCAAAACCATGGTTACAAGGTTTTTCAAGAATTTTCTAGAAAAGGCTGATAAATTTAATGAGACCCTCGAGGATATGAAAAAGGACCAACTAGAAATTAAGCATACACTGTATAATATTTTTTATTTCAGTCAGAGATCTAACAGCAGACTAGAGGATCGCAAGAATCAAGTCAAAGATTTGAAATACAAAGAAGCAAAAAACACTCAACTGGAAAAGAAAAAAGAAAAAAGAATCCAAAAATATGAAGATAGTGTAAGAAGCCTCTGGGACAACTTCAAGCGTACCAACATCAGAATTATGGGGGTGCCAGAAGAAGAGAGAGAGCAAGATACCGAAAACCTATCTGAAGAAATAATGACTGAAAACTTCCCCCACCTGGTGAAAGAAATAGACTTACAAGTTCAGGAAGCACAGAGAACCCCAAACAAAAGGAATTTAAAGAGGACCACACCAAGACACATCATAATTAAAATGCCAAGAGCAAAAGACAAAGAGAGAATCTTAAAAGCAGCAAGAGAAAAACAGTTAGTTACCTACAAGGGAGCACCCATATGATTGTCAGCTGACTTCTCGACAGAAACTATGCAGGCCAGACGGGAGTGGCAAGAAATATTCAAAGTGATGAATAGCAAGAACCTACAACCAAGATTACTCTACCCAGCAAAGCTATCATTCAGAATTGAAGGGCAGATAAAGAGCTTCACAGATAAGAAAAAGCTAAAGGAGTTCATCACCACCAAACCAGTATTATATGAAATGCTGAAAGGTATTCTTTAAGAAGAGGAAGAAGAAGAAAAAGGTAAAGATAAAAATTATGAACAACAAATACATATCTATCAACAAGTGAACCTAAAAATTAAGTGAATAAAAAAATCTGATGAACAGAATAAACTGGTGAATATAAGAGAATCAGGGGCATAGAAAGGGAGTGGACTGACAATTCTCAGGGGGAAAGGGGTGTGGGGGTGCAGGAAGAGACTGGACAAAAACCGTATACCTATGGATGAGGAAAGTGGGGCGGGGGGGGATGGTAAGGACAGAGGGTGGGGTGGGAACTGGGTGAAGGGGAGCTATGGGGGAAAAAGAGGAACACTTGTAATAATCTGAACAATAAAGATTTATTAAATTTTTTTTTAAAAGATCAACTTAGATCTTTACTGAGCCCATTTGCCTTTTTGCCTCTAAGATAACATACCTGTGAGATGTCTGGGTAACTTGTAACTTCCCTTTTTCTGAAGTCCCTGGGGCACAACCAAATGTGGTGGGCACCAGGACAGATACCAAAAATTCCTTCATTATCATGTTAATTGTTCCTGCACTTTACCACCTATGTCCCTCCTTTGATTGCAATGTGTAAATACAAATGTAACCCGCCATTCTCTGGAGCATTATCTCAATTCGTTGAGGTTCTGCTTCCCGGCATATGTCAACAGTTTGGCTCAAAAAAACTCACAAAAATTCAAAAAAATAATAATAATAATAAAATAAAATGAGGCATTGGGTCTTCCAAAGCTGAGACCTCAGTAGCTAGAGATAAGTGAATACTTAGGACTTAAGTCCCAGAGAAGAGCCCTAATTCTACCCCTTCTTTCCCCCCCCGCTATGCTCCATTCTCTGCCTCCTCTCAGTCCACTCCTTTTCCATTATTATGATGAATCCTGCTATGGTCAACATTAGAAAATAAAACAATGCCTCCAGAAGAATATTTTGTGGCCTTTAAATTAGAGGACCTACTTTCAGGGCCTCACTCTGACAGTAGCTCAGCCATCACCTGCCCTTTCAGAGTCTTGGTTTTCTCATCTGTAAAATGAGGTTAGTAATAGCTGCTCTTCCTGCCTACCTGAAGTTTGTCATGAGTTTCAAATGCCTTTATGCATTTGAAATTGCTATTTAAACGCCATAATGACCATCATCATGCTGCTTGTTGGTTGCATTATTACAGGCACTTGCAAAGAAGCAACCTGCTAAGGGAAATGTGACACCCACATGAACCGGCGACACCAGACTGATCAAAGCTCCTCCAGGGTGTACTTCCTGCTCTGGACCGTTAAGGACCCCATTAAAATCCAGGCCTTAACTAAATTCACCTATTTAACACACCCATGTTCTGTCCTTCCAGTGTGGCTCAGTGGCTGAGTGTGGACACATGAACTAGGAGGTCACAGTTCCTGGTCAGGGCACGTGCCCGGTTGCAGGCTCCATCCTGAGTAGGAGGCATGCAAAAGGCAGCTGATATCAATGATTCTCTCTCATTATTGATGCTTCTATCTCTCTCTCTCCTTCCCTCTCTCTGAAATCAATAAAAAACACATTTAATAAATCAATAAAAACACCCATGATCTGTTTTTCACAGCCAGCGCCAAGCCCTGGGCATCCCTCAGAGCAAGAGAAAGACCCACCACAAGAAACAAAAATATGAGCTGGGGCGCCCTGCTGCCAGCACTGAGATTGCCCTGCTGCACACACACTGTCCGCGTGTGGGAGGCAACAAGAAGTACCGAGCCTTGAGGCTGGATGCGGACAACTTCTTCTGGGGCTCCGAGTGTTGTACCGGCAACACAGGGATTATTGATGTGGTCTACCATGCATCCAACCGTGAACTGGTGCGCACCAAGACCTAGAAAAGAACCGCCTGGTGCTCATTGACAGCACATGGAACCACAGCGGTCGAGTCCCACTAGACACTGACCCTGGGCCACAGGGTGGGGGCCACACCAACCCCTGAAGAGGAAGAGATTTTAAACAGAAAATGATCAAAGAAAATTCAGAAAAAGTATGATGAAAGCAGAAAGAATGCCCAAATCAGCTGTCTTCTCGAGGAGCAGGTCCAGCAGGGCAAGCTGCTTACGTGCTTCTCTGGAGAACAGGCCAGTGTGGCCCAGCTGGAGGGCAAGGAACTGGAGCTGGAGCTGGAGGGAAATCAGGCCCTGAAAGGCAAATAAATCCCTTCCCCCATCTTAGCCCATGTAATAAAGGTGTTCATTGTCCTAAAAAACACACAGAAGAAAAACACCCATGTTCTGCTTGGCTCCAGTTATGCAGCCTAGTTATGCTTATAAAGGAAGACATTCTCAGGTTTTCTTTACTCTGCTGCCCTCATTCCCATCCATCCTACTCACAAGACCAAGTTGTGGCAACTCAAAAATGGTTAGGTTATAGCTCTAAAAGAGCAAAGCTCTCAATGACTTCCATGGCTGGAAGATCATGTTTGGGTTGGAAAACAGGTTAGCAATGTAAACGTGAGCAAGTCACTTGACCTCTTACTATTTCAACATCCTTTTCTCTAGAGTTGGGACAATAATACCTGCATCATAGGATTGTTGTAAAGATTTTTTTTTTATTGATTGATTTCAGAGGGAGGGAGGGAAAGAGGGGGGAGAGAGAGAGAGAGAGAGAGAGAGAGAGAGAGAGAGAGAGAGAAATATCAATTTTGTTGTTTCACTTATTAATGCATTCATTGGTTGATTCCTGTATGTGCCCTGACCGGCACTGGTTACACAGCTGTGCTAGCTTTGTTATAACTCATCAAGCTGTGTACTTATGATCTGTCACAACTATGTTACATTTTAATAAAAGGCTTACTAAAAAAGCCTCCTTTCTGTTAAATTGAAATTTTTCATAATGACTTACTAAAGGATTAGTGAAAAACAAAGAGTTTGATATGATTTTTCCTTTGCAAGTGATCAGGGTCTTGAGAGTAACGGGAAACCACTCTAAAATCAGTAGCTTTACTTTAGTATGAATTTGCATTTCTTCATGTTTCGTGATGGTGATCTTTGTCTCACTCATCCTGCTTTACCCTTTACTTCTGGCTCCCTTGGCAACTTCATTGTATTTCATTTCTGTTTTGGGAGGTGAAGAGGTTGATTTCAGAATCAAGTGCATCTTGAAGGAGAGAGGGGGAGGATAAAGAGGGAGGGAGGAATGAGAACAGGGTTTATAGGCCAGGATATATATAAAGGCCCTGCCATATTCTAGCCCCAATATACCAGCCACTGAATATGCCCTGAGTTTTCCTGTCCCCAGGATTTTGTTCATACTGTTTCCTCAACCTAAAGTTGCCTCCTTCTTTCCCCTGAAATTCCCGCTTTTCCTTCAGCACAGCATTGTTCCTCCAATCCTAAACACAGGCCCAGACACGCAGCAAATGCTGAATGACTGAAACCACCTTAAAAAAATGTAAAACAGTCTCTGTGCTGCTAAAATCCCTGCTGATGGTTTCTCCAACCTACCTGGATTTAAATCCACAGGAACTACAAGGATTTCTTGTAGAAGAATTGTCTACTTTTATACTATTAATGTCTTGCTCACTTTGCTGATAGCACACAGGCCTTCTCTTTTATTTCTCGAACCTGGCCCAGCTCTTTTCTGCTTGAGGGCCTTCACACTTGCGGCTCCCCTTGGCTAGGAGCTGAGAACCTTTCCATAGATGACCTGCTGTATGGCTCCCTCCTTCCTATCATGTGGATCTCAGCTGAATTGTCACCTTTTGTGAGAGGTCCTGACCTTCCTAATCAAAAGAATCTTTCTAACCAATCTCTCTAACCAGTCACTTTAATATCTTTATGGTGCTTATTACAATCTGAAATTATCTGTTTATTTGTTAATTGACCAGTCCACTATAATATAAATTCCTTGTGAAATTAGGGTCCTTTTCTGTTTTGTTCATCACTGCATCCAGTGCCTAGGACACCACTGGTTCATAACAAATGCTCAGTAAAGAAGTATTTGTGGGATTACTTACTACATGTTTATTTTGTACAAGGCACTGTCCTAAATGCTTCATATATACTAAGTAAATAATTTAATTCTCATAACACCCTATGAAGTCAGTGCCATTATTGTCATTTTACAGCTTGGGTAGACTGAAGCATAGAGAGGTTAGGATATTTGCCTAAATTCAAACATTAACAAGTGACCAAGCTGCTATTTGAATTCAAAGTCTGACCAACGAAGTTTGCTCTAGTTTCAAAACACAGCAGTTCATCAGCATCACGTGCACTTTTTTAAAAAATATTTTTTAAATATTTTTCAGAGAGAGGGAGAGGGAGAGAGAAACCTCAATGATGAAAGAGAATCAATCATTGATCCATGCCTCCTGCACGCCCCCTACTGTGCCCTGACCAGGAATCCAACAGCGATCTCCTGGTTCCTACGCTGACGCTCAACCACTGAGCCACGCCGGCCGGGAACGTGCACCCTTTTAAAAAGTAAACCCTTGGCCCTGAGACTCTGATTCCACAGGTGAGGAGTGAGGCTCGAAATCCGTGAGTAATAAAGGATGACAACGCGCCGCCCGATCTGGGAATGTAGAAGTACCGTACTTCCTTCCCTGGGCATATCGGGCCTGTCCCGCCCCCTGTGTGGCGCGAAGGCCGTTGGGAGTTGTAGTGTTGTAGTTGTCGGGTATAGTTTGTCGGCGCCCCGGAAGTGACGTTATGCCGCCTTCTTTCCTCTCTGCGTTTCCGCTGTTTCGCGGTGTGCTTCGCAGGCTCAGCCGGTAGGTATTTCTTTTCCGCGTGTTTCAAGGAGGGCCTTGGTCGGGGTACGCGAAGGGACGGTGCTGGGTGACGGCCGGGAGGCGGCGGCTCGGGCCCCTTCTCGCGGAGCTTCACTCCGCCTCTCCCGCAGGTCCGGCCGCACCCGCCGCAGCCCTCAGCGCTGTCGCCATGTCGCGGTTTTTTACCACCGGTTCGGACAGCGAGTCCGAGTCGTCCCTGTCCGGGGAGGAGCTCGTCACCAAACCTGTCGGGGGCAACTACGGCAAACAGTGAGTTGGAGGGCTTGCGTCGTGGTGCCCACTCGGGGAGTGCGGGTTCGCAGGCGTGGGAAGGCCGTGCGTGTGCGGGATGGGGGAGAAAGAAGGTGGGAGCGAGTTCTGAGGATGTTGATAGTTTAAGAGAGCGGAACAGTATTGGAGGGACAGCCTTCTTGTTTAGGGTGCTCTGAACTGGGAACCCACCGGATACAAGGGATGTCCGAGAGGTTTCCCGTTGGCCCGGCCTGTTGCATCAGCTTCCTAACTGGCCTCCTTGTCCACAGCCTTTGTACAACCCCAACCTCCTCTCCTCTGTTCGGCATCGGACGCCAAAAGTTATAATTATTCTTGCCACCAAAAAAGCTCCTTGCTATGACTCTGAAGCCCAGCCACTTGGCGCTGCGGGCAGGGACTTAAAACATCTGTTTTATTCCTGGTGTTTACCTCCACTTAAACGTCCCTCCCCACCCTGCAAATTAATAATTTTTTTCACCCTTTGAAACAGTGGAATGTTTCTCAACTTTCTTTCATACACCATGGCACCATCATCATCTTTGACACATGCCTGTCTACTGTTTAAAAATATATATTGGAAGGCTGGTGGGATCGCTCAGTTGGTTAGAGCCTCCTCCTGATACACGAGGTTGCGGATTTGATCCCAGGTCAGGTGAACCAATGAATGCATGAATAGGGGGAACAACAAATCGATGTTTCTCTCAAGTCAATAAACAAGAAAAATAGGTAAATAGATATAGTGTCTGGCATAAGGATGATGTGGGGAGGGGATTTGGGGGAAATTAGTAAGATAGAAGGGAGATATTGATAGCTGAATGCTGTCTGTGGTCTGTTTTCTCATTACTAAAGAAAAATATGGGTTGCCCAGCCTGTGTGGTCTGGCGGTTGAGCATCGACCTATGAACCAGGAGATCACAGTTCAATTACCAGTTAGGGCACATGCCTGGGTTGGGGTTCGATCCCCAGTGGGGGCCATGCAGGAGGCAGCCAATCAATGATTCTCTCTCATCAGTGTTTCTGTCTCCCTCTCCCTTCCTCTCTGAAATCAGTTTTATAAATTAAGAAGAGAAAAATACTGGCAGTAGAGGTGTTAAAGCCACTGAGACTTTCTTTGTCCTTGGCCTCTCACACTCTGGGACACATTGTTAGGACCTAGTTCAGGTACCACCTTCCTGAACACTGTCCCATTCATTCTAGCTAGAGTACCCCTTTCTCAGCTTCTTTCAGTACTTCTAAGTGGCTGTCTTCAGGTAATTAGTTTTGTGGCATAGTACACAGGCACCTTTGTTTACTTTTGAGAGGATGGAGATCTTTGTGTGCTCCACAACATTTGACAAAAGGCCTTCCTTGAAGAAGGCTTAAAAGATTGAGTTGTTTATGAAGAGGAAGGATCAAGTAGGGTGAGTATAGTACTCATGGCCTAAGTTACTCAGTTCTACCTTCCTCATCTGAGAAAAGAAATGGAGATAACTTGGAAAGACCAGAAATAGAAAGGGAGATTAATGGTCTCTGTTCCTTCAGGCCATTGTTGCTGAGTGAAGATGAAGAAGATACCAAGAGAGTGGTTCGAAGTGCCAAGGACAAGAGGTGAGGCTATGGGGAGCCTCTGGAGCAGTGGCAAATTGGATGGTTGGTGATGGTGAATGTATCCAATATGAAGTTGGTCTCTCAACCCAGGTTTGAGGAGTTGACCAACCTTATCCGGACCATCCGTAATGCCATGAAAATTCGGGATGTTACCAAGTGCCTGGAAGAATTTGAGCTCCTAGGAAAGGCATATGGGAAGGCTAAAAGCATTGTGGACAAGGAAGGTGTCCCCCGGTTCTATATCCGCATCCTGGCTGATCTGGAGGACTATCTTAATGAGGTGTGACTCCTGTGGGTAAGGGGATCAAGAAGGGGATTGTGGACCTGGGGCCTGCTTCTAACTCACTTCAGGGATCATATCTCCTCTTGGTGGTTTGCCCTATGCACAGTGTTTCCCAGAACACAAGGAATAGGGGGATAAAGTAAGGAGAAGGACCTTTTTTAGCCAAGAATTTTAATTTTATTTATTTTTACATTATCTCTTGGTTGTGGTTTTGTACTTTTAGTGACGATATGTAAAGGATATTTTAAAAATAACATGTAATAAGTAGTACGGATGGTGTGCAGATAGACTAAAAAATGGTGGTAAAGCCTAAAATTTAGGAAATACTATTTAGTCTTAGATTCTTTCCTTCTCTCTACTTTCCTTTAGCTATGGGAAGATAAGGAAGGAAAGAAGAAGATGAACAAGAACAACGCCAAGGCCTTGAGCACTCTGCGCCAGAAGATCCGAAAATATAACCGAGATTTTGAATCCCATATTACAAATTATAAGCAGGTGGGGGTGCTAGACACAGATTTTGTGAACTGTGGGAACAGTGACCTCATGACTGAGACAAAACATTTGCAAATGGGAGATGTGACTGGAGAAGGAGTCATGACAAGACTAGGGTGGAGGGGTAGTATGGTGTGGTGGTTGGTAGGCATCCTTAATTACTTTCTCATTTATTTCCCTCTTTAAAGAACCCTGAGCAGTCTGCAGATGAAGATGCTGAGAAGAATGAGGAGGATTCAGAAGGTGAGAGAGAACACCCTTATTGCAAATGGTTAGGAAGTCTAAAGTTAGTGGTTCCCTTGGCCTGGTTTCTTGGTTGTCCTTCAGCCTGGCTCTTCCCACCAGGCTCTTCAGATGGGGATGAGGACGGAGTCAGTGCTGCGGCTTTCTTGAAGAAGAAATCAGAAGCTCCTTCTGGGGAGAGTCGCAAGTTCCTCAAAAAGATGGAGGTCAGAGCCAGGGTTATAATGAGGGGTGATTTGCCTCCCATGGGCCATTCTTAGGAGAAGAAAAGACTCATAGAACCCTAGGGTTAGGAGGGGTTGATTTAGTGGAATCTGGTTTGAGAACAGACTTCCTCTTGGATTAGAGCACTGAGTGCACTGGAATATGGAAAACTAGATTCTGGGGCAAGTCACTACTCTCTGGTCCTGGTGGTCCAGTCTAGCTCTTAATATCCTGATTCTATGAAGAACCACTCTTGTTCTGATCCTGTAAGCCTCTGAACCATGTGTTATGGGAGCAGTCTCCCTTCTGATCCTTTTTTCCCTCTAAGGATGAAGATGAGGAGTCAGAAGATTCAGAAGAGGATGAAGAGTGGGACACAGGCTCAACATCTTCTGACTCAGACTCAGAGGAGGAAGAAGGGAAACAGACCGTGCTGGCCTCAAGATTCCTTAAAAAGTAAGAAGTGGTACCTTGCTACAGTGGGAAGAGTAGGACACCTTTAATCTTCTTGAAGGTGGTTGCTTCTTCCATGGAGTCCTTTCAGGTTGTAGATGCCAGCTGCTCCCTTTTCACAAAGGGATCTCAAGTACACTAGAGTCAAGTACACTAGTTGGCTAAGCTCACAGAGCTAATGTGTCCTGAGGATTGGGTTTGAAGGCTCCAGAGTCCAAATATTTAACGGTGACATTATTCACTACACGTGGACTGAGTGTAAATCTCAGTTGGGCACCGATTAGTTGTGCAATGCTGGACAAGCTATATAACAATTTCAGTCTCTAGTTTCCTCATCTGTAAAATGGGATGGTACTCAACCCCATCTCAAGGATAGCTGCAATACAGAGAGGTGATATAGAGAAATGGGAACTCTTAGTGATGGTAGCTATTATTATCTATTTCAGAGATCATCTTAGTGTATACCATAGAACTTAGTATATAGCAAGCCTTCCTGAATTTTCCTGGGACAGTCATAGAATGGGAAAGGATTCTGATTTGGATTCTGGTCTCAGCCATTAGTCTTTTATTTAGTAGCTATACAACTTGGGGTAAGTTACTTAACCTCAGGTTTCAGTTTGCTCCTTTGAAGTCAGAGTAGTACCTGCCCCTTTGTACTACAAATGAGTCAAATACCAAGCTCTTGTAAACACTGCTCATTTATTTTATTTTTCATTGATTTTAAAGAAAGGAAGGGAGAGGGAGAGAAAGATAGAAACACTCATTGATCAGCTGCTTCCTGCACTTCCTCTACTGGGGATGGAGCCCGCAACCCTGGCATGTGCCCTGACCGGGAGTCGAGCCATGACCTCGGGGCTCAACGACTGGGCAACACTGCTCTTTTAGTAGGCAGAACTATTGCTGCTTTTTGTGTTACTTTTCTGCTTTTGAAGGTTGACATTAGCCCTGACTGGTTTGGCTTAGTGGATAGAGCATCAGCCTGCAGACTGAAAGGTCCCAGGTTTGCTGAAACCGGTTTGGCTCAGTGGATAGAGCGTCTGCCTGCAGACTGAAGGGTCCCGGGTTCGATTCCGGTCAAGGGCACGTACCTGGGTTGCGGGCACATCCCCAGTGGGGGGTGTGCAGGAGGCAGCTGATCGATGTTTCTCTCTCATCAATGTTTCTAGCTCTCTATCCCTCTTCCTTCCTCTCTGTAAAAAAATCAATAAAATATATATTTTTTTTTAAGTGTAAAATTTAAAAAAGAAAAAAAGAAAGGTCCCAGGTTTGATTCCAGTCAAGGGCATGTACCTTGGTTGCGGGCACATCCCCAGTAGGAGGTGTGCAGGAGGTAGCTGATTGATGTTTCTCTCTAATTGATGTTTCTAGCTCTCTCTCCCTCTCCCTTCCTCTCTCTGAAAACTCAATAAAAATAAAAATAAAAGTTGGCAATAATGCTGCTTCAGTGCGTAGGGAGTTCCCTGACACTAAAAGGGCCTAGGTATAGGTATTTTGTTGAGAAGCTTTTTTTTGTTGTTGTTCTTCATTGTTGAAAGTATTACATATCTCTCCTTTCCCCCCCATTGACCTGTTCCCCAGCCGTTCCCACCACTTACTGTCTATGTTCATGGGGAGAAGCTTTTTTTTTACTGTGTGCTTCAGGGAACACTGTGGTCAAGTCTGGGAAGCATTGCATATATGATCTCTTTTTACTGTGAACACTTCTAACACCATAATGTGTGGGGGTTTGTCTCACACCAACCAATTCTCCAGCTCTCTGGACACCAACTAGGTGTGTTCAACAATTCAATTCAGTTCTGATGCTAACTACCCAGAATTAGTGTAGACCTCACAAGGTAAGGGCTCAGGTCCCACAAGACTGCCCACTTCAGGCACCAGTTGCAAGTCCCCAGTTTGGCGCCTATACTTCTGGCCAACCAGCTATAAATTCAAAGTTCCCACAATCCCTTCCTCAGGTTCAAAAATAGAATGACTCATAAAACTTAGGAAAGCCTTTTTACTAGCCACCAACTAATCAGCTAAGATTGTTCCCAGGCGAGTGTGGACAGAGCAGTTAGTATCAGAGAACAACTATATTTCTTATGGATTCTCTGGGAAACCTTAGAGATTAGCAGTGGAGCAGCATGACAGGCTATTTCTGTGTCTGCAGGGGCCTGGGTACCTCTGCCTTACTAGACCAGGCCATGTTGTTCCCTTCATAAGAGTTTCTTGGTGTAAAATGGTGACGTACCTTGGAAAGTCATCCAGCAGGTTCAGTGCTTAGTGGTCCTTGTGGTTATGGTTAACTTTAGGTCATTCTTGTAGAGTGTAGCTTAAATGCAGGACTCTGCAGAGGAAAGGAACTTCATGGGAGGAAGAAGCCTTAGTGAGAAGGGGACTGGGTTTGATTTCCTGCATCTCCCGGCAGAGCCCCGGCCACAGAGGAGGACAAGAAGGCTGCTGAGAAGAAACGGGAGGACAAGGCCAAGAAGAAGCACGATAGGAAGTCTAAGCGCTTGGATGAGGAGGAGGAAGACAATGAAGGCGGGGAGTGGGAAAGGGTCCGAGGTGGAGTGCCCCTCGTTAAGGTGAGAATTTTAGAATTAAAATGAATTGGGAAACAGTTTGGAAGAGCATACAGGCCCAGTCTGGTTGGGTTGGGAGTTAAGGCAAGAATGGATTCCTGTTGGCTTGCACATGACAGGATCTGTGTTGTCTAGGAGAAACCAAAAATGTTTGCCAAGGGAACTGAGATCACCCATGCTGTTGTCATCAAGAAACTGAATGAGATCCTACAGGCACGAGGCAAGAAAGGAACTGATCGGTGAGATTCGTGGATCCAGGTTGTGGGACTGCAGGGTGAAGGCTCTTTTCTCTAAGAAACAAGGTGGAGGTTGATGTATAAATAGTACTGTTTTGGGAAGATGTGTGTGTGGCTCCATAGAAGGAATGGTCTTTGTGAACCATCCCAGTCCATTTTTTCTGCTGTTTACTTTCCCTTTGATCTTAAGCAAATCACTTGTCCTTCTAGGACTGTTTTCCCCATCTATAAAATGGGAATAATGCTCACTTCCTTTAGTCATTCAGTGCCTAAAGAGGATGATAGCTTGTTAGCATCAGTGTTGTTTCTGTTTGAAATTTATAAAGGAGAAGCAAGTATACAGGAGGTGAGGATGGGGTATTAGGAATGAGGCTGCCTCACTTGTCCAAAGGCAGCACCCTGTGTGGCAGGATGAGATTTCTGACTTGTCTTTGATGCCTCACCCTGCTCTGGACCCTCTAGTGCATCCCAGATTGAACTGCTACAGCTGCTGGTTCAGATTGCTTCTGAAAACAACCTTGGGGAGGGTGTCGCCATTAAGATCAAGTTCAATATCATCGCCTCTCTCTATGACTACAACCCCAACCTGGCTACATACATGAAGGTAAGGGCAATAAAGAGGAGCGTTCCAGGGCTGAGCTGGTGGATTAGGGCAGTGGTCGGCAAACTCATTAATCAACAGAGCCAAATATCAACAGTACAACGATTGACATTTCTTTTGAGAGCCAAATTTTTTAAACTTAAACTTCTTCTAACTCCACTTCTTCAAAATAGACTCGCCCAGGCCGTGGTATTTTGTGGAAGAGCCACACTCAAGGGGCCAAAGAACCGCATGTGGCTTGCAAGCCGCAGTTTACCGACCACGGGATTAGGGGAAGGTGCCTAGTGTCTTAAAACTCAAGGGCTGTGGCTCTAGCTGGTTTGGCTTAGTGGATAGAGCGTCAGCCTGTGGACTGAACAGTTCTGGGTTCGATTCCAGTTAAGGGCACATGCTTGGGTTTCAGGCTTGATCCCCGGTGGGGGGTGTGCAGGAGGCAGCCAATCAATGATTCTCATCTTTGATGTTTCTGTCTCTCCCTCTCACTTCCTCTCTGAAATCAATAAAAATATATTTGAAAAAAAAAGAAAAACACCTCAAGGGCTGTGGAAACAGTCTTAGTAGTTGAAGGCTCTGTGTGTTCTGATGAAGGGACTTTTGGAAGGCACCTGCTCATTCCCCTGCACATCTCTGACCGCCATCTGATCTCTTGGCAGCCCGAGATGTGGCAGAAGTGCCTGGATTGCATCAATGAGCTGATGGACATCCTGTTTGCAAATCCCAACATCTTCGTTGGAGAGAACATTCTGGAAGAGAGTGAGAACCTGCATAATGTTGACCAGGTGAAGAGAGGAATTGGCAGGCTAATTGGAGATGTTATGTTGTCTGTTTTGAGAAAGCTTGGTGGAAATAATGATTGAAGTTTGGGCTGAGGTATGGGCTGGTTATTTACTACTCCTTTACCTTTTCAGCCACTGCGTATCCGTGGCTGTATCCTAACTCTGGTGGAACGGATGGATGAAGAATTTACCAAAATAATGCAAAATACTGACCCTCACTCCCAAGGTGAGCCTGAGCAAGGATGGGCATCAGTGAGAGGAAATGTGCAAGAACTAAAACTAAGGATTATATTAAAAGAGCATTTGGAAAGCCAGTTTTTTCCCCAGAGCATTCACTCTGGAGGAGGACTCTGGTGGGCCTGAGATACTGGGTCCCTCTCCCATAAGTTCTGATTCAGTTGGGCTGAGTGGGGCCTCAAATTTGCATTTCTCACGTGTTTCTAGGCGGTGCTATTGTTCTGGGAACTACACTTTGAGAATCATTGGGGTATGGCCTCTGCCCATTTGGCTTATTTAGCTTGGATCAGGGACATTGGGGTAGGGAAAATACAGGACATTTCCAGAATAAAATGTGAATGCCCACATGTGCCCACTGAGTCAAGGGTGTTGCAGCTAGATGCCTTCATGCTCATGGAGTTTACATTCAGTGCTGGGGGACGGCAGTAAACCTATGATCTTTCAAAATAAACAAATGAGGTAATTTTAGGTGATATAAACTGTGAATTAGAAATTCAAATTGGGACCTGAGATAGAGCCTGGAAGAGTAGCAGTTTTAGATAACGGGTTGAACAGAGCATCCTTAGGTAGAGGCCATTTGTGGTGAGATCAGAATGAGGAAGGAGTGGGGGGGTAATCGGGGGAGGAATTAGCAGAAGAGAACACCTAACAGGAGGAACAGAAAGTGAGCTTGGTGTGTACCAGGACAGGATCTGATGGGTGCGGAAAACATACATAGGCAACTGGATTGGTCAGGGACAGATGACTGAGAAAGCCTGGATGCCTG
The DNA here is from genome assembly GCA_026230045.1 of Corynorhinus townsendii. Taxonomy (NCBI): domain Eukaryota; kingdom Metazoa; phylum Chordata; class Mammalia; order Chiroptera; family Vespertilionidae; genus Corynorhinus; species Corynorhinus townsendii. The sequence continues at coordinate 62,854,547 of JAPDVU010000009.1, forward strand.
GCTGAGCTGAGGGTGGTACTCTCCCTGCCAGAGTATGTGGAGCACCTGAAGGATGAGGCGCAGGTGTGTGCCATCATTGAGCGTGTGCAGCACTACCTGGAAGAGAAGGGGACTACTGAGGAGATCTGTCGTGTCTACTTGAGGCGCATTCTCCACACCTACTACAAGTTTGATTACAAGGCCCATCAACGGCAGCTTACCCTTCCTGAGGGCTCCTCAAAGGTGAGTGCTTGGCCAAGGGGGAGAAGGATATGTCTGTCTGTCCTAAATATCTGTCAGGTGTTGATGGTAACCCTTTCATTCCCTGTTAACTTCCTGAAGTGGAGCAGGGAGGGAAAATGGGAACTAGGGCAAGGCTGGGTAGAATCTCATGTTTGGTTGCTAACGCCTAAGCCATTTAGACCCATTGTCTTTGTCTGTACCTCCTCTTCCCCTCACCAAACAATTACATCACCCTGCTCCCCTGCTCCCCCAGTCTGACCAAGATCAGGCAGAAAATGAGGGCGAGGACTCAGCTCTGCTGATGGAGAGACTTTGCAAGTACATCTATGCCAAAGACCGTACAGACCGAATTCGCACGTGCGCCATCCTCTGCCATATCTACCATCATGCCCTGCACTCCCGCTGGTACCAGGCCCGTGACCTCATGCTCATGAGCCACCTACAAGACAACATTCAGCACGCAGACCCTCCAGTACAGGTAGGATGAGGAGACGCTCTGGCTTTAGTGGCAAAGGGAAGACCAGGCCAGGTCCTGATTGGGGCAGAGTAGCTCAATCAAATTAGTCACTTTGACTAATTCAGATATAAGTAAACCTTTGATCTTTCCCAGTTGCCAGCATTCTTTGATCCTCCTGCATATTAACATTTTATTGTACTGGTCCAACAGCATTAGAGTCCTCTGGGATAGAGATTTGGGTTCAACTAACATTTATTATTCCTACAATGTGTCTACTTGGGAACATTAGGTGATCATCTTGTTTAAAAAGGTGAAAAGAACTATTTAAGTTGTCAAACCAATTGGAAGACACGGATCCAAATGTAGTGTGATGTGTTGGGACACAACAGTGGAGCAACTAATTTTGTGTGTGCGGCTGTATTGTGAGGACATTTAAAGCTATGTCTTTAAATGTGTGCTTAAAATAATCAATATTCATGCGGTGAACATTTGGTGAACCTTTCTGATGATGGTTTTTAAATAGCACTTTCATTCTTTTTTACTTCATTGTATGAATCTTTTTCTTTTCAATTACAATTTACTTTTATATTAGTTTCAGGTGTACAAAGTGTTTCCCCCTGATAATTCTGGTGCCACCTGGCACCATACATAGTTGTTAAAAGATTATTGATTATATGTTCTCCACTGTACTTTACATCCCATGACTATTTTGTAACTACCAATCTGTATTTATCAATCCCTTCACCTTTTCACCCAGTTCCCTAATCCTCCTCCCCTGTGGCAACCATCAGTCTTCTCTGTATCTATGTACCTATTTCTGGTCGGTTGGTTGGTTTGTTTGTTTGTTTGTTTGTTATATTGTTCTTTAGATTCCACTTATAAGTGAAATCACATGATATTTGTCTTTGACTGATTTTACTTCTCTTAATACTTTCTAGGCCCATTCATACTGTCACAAATGATAAAATTTTCTTTTTTGTGGCAGAGTAATATTTCATTGTATAAATGTACCACAGCTTTTTTATCTGCTTGTCTATTGATGGACAATTGGGCTGCTTTCATAGCTTGGCTTTTGTAAATAATGCTGCAATGAATATAGGGGTGCATATATTCTTTTGAAGTAGTGTTTTGGGTTTCTTCTGATATATTCTCGGAAGTGGAGTCACTGGATCATAAGGCAGTTCCATTTTAAATTTTTGAGGAACCTCCTCCATACTGCTTTCCACAGTGGCTGCACCAATCTGCATTCCCACCAACAGTGCACTAGGTTTCCCTTTTTCCAGATCCTCTCCAACACTTGTTGATTTATTGATGGCAGCCATTCTGACAGTTATGAGGTGATATCTCATTGTGGTTTTAATTTGCATTTCTCTGATGATTAGTAATGTTGAGCATCTTTTCATGTCTATTGGCCATCTGTATGTCTTGTTTGGAGAAGTGTCTATTCAGGTCCTTTGCCCACTTTTAAATTGGATTGTTTGGTTTTTTGGTGTTGAATTGTATGAGTTCTTAAAAATTTTGGATATTAATCCCTTACTAGATGTATCACTGGTGAATATGCTCTCGTTCAGTGGGTTGACTTTTCATTTTATTGATGCTTTTCTTTGCTGTGCAAAAACTTTTTAGTTTGATGTGATTTAGTCCCATTTGTTTATTTAGTCTTTTGTTTCCCTTTCCCAAGAAGATATATCAGAAAAAATATTACTAAGAGAAATGTCCGAGATTTTGTTGCCTATTTTTCTTCTAGGATTTTTATAGTTTCAGGTCTTACATATAAGTCTTTAATCCATTTTTAATTCTTGTGTATGGTGTAAGAAGGTTGTGCAGTTTCATTTTTTTGCACATATCTGTCCAACACCATTCATTGAATAGACTCTTTAGCCCCATTGTATATTCTTGCCTCTTTTGTTGAATATTAATTGGCTACAAAGGTGTGGGTTTATTTCTGGACTCTATTCCGTTGATCTATATCTCTTTTTATGCCAGAACCATACTGTTTTGATTACAAATTCTTTTCTTTTTAAATAAATCTTTATTCAGATTATTATAATTGTTTCTCCTTTTTCCCCCCATAGCTCCCCTCCACCCAGTTCCCACCCCACCCTCTGCCCTTACCACCGCCCCCCCCCACTGTCCTCATCCATAGGTGTACGATTTTTGTCCAGTCTCTTCCTGCACACCCCCGTACCCCTTTCCCCCTGAGAATTATCAGTCCACTCCCTTTCTGTGCCCCTGATTCTATTATATTCACCAGTTTATTCTGTTCCTCAGGTTTTTTATTCACTTGATTTGTAGGTTCACTTGTTGATAGATATGTATTTGTTGTTCATAATTTTTATCTTTACCTTTTTCTTCTTCTTCCTCTTCTTAAAGAATACCTTTCAGCATTTCATATAATACCGGTTTGGTGGTGATGAACTCCTTTAGCTTTTTCTTGTCTGTGAAGCTCTTTATCTGACCTTCCATTCTGAATGATAGCTTTGCAGGGTAGAGTAATCTTGGTTGTAGGTTCTTGCTGTTCATCACTTTGAATATTTCTTGCCACTCCCATCTGGCCTGCATAGTTTCTATTGAGAAATCAGCTGACAATCGTATGGGTGCTCCCTTGTAGGTCCACACTAAGACACAAATTATGATGTGTCTTGGTGTGGTCCTCTTTGGATTCCTTTTGTTTGGGGTTCTGTGCGCTTCCTGGACTTGTAAGTCTGTTTCTTTCACCAGGTGGGGGAAGTTTTCAGTCATTATTTCTTCAAATAGGTTTTCAGTTTCTTGCTCTATCTCTTCTTCTGGCACCCCCATAATTCTGATGTTGGTACGCTTGAAGTTGTCCCAGAGGCTTCTTACACTATCATCAACTTTTTGGATTTTTTTTTTGCTTTTTGCTTTTCCGGTTGAGTGTTTTTTTGCTTCTTTGTATTTCAATTCTTTGACTTGATTCTTGCGTTCCTCTAGTCTGTTGTTGGGTCTCTGTATAATATTTTTTATTTCAGTCAGTGTATGTTTAATTTCTAGTTGGTCCTTTTTCATATCTTCGAGGGTCTCGTTATATTTATCGGCCTTTTCTAGGATAATCTTGAAAAGCCTTATAACTGTGGTTTTGAATTCTATATCCAGTTGTTTGTTTTCCTCCATTTCTTCCGTTTGTGATCTGTTTCTTTGTCTCCACATTTTCGCTGCTTCCAAGTTGGTAGGGTAGCTTTGTGTGCTATGTTTCCTATATGGCCCAGTGGGTCGGCCTCCCCAGTTAACCTGAGGTGGACACTCTTGGTTCACCCCTTTGTGGACTGTGTGTACAGCCTTGTTGTAGTTAAGTCTTGATTGTTGTTGGTATCACTGGGAGGAATTGACCTCCAGGCCAGTTGGCTGTGAGGATCAGCTGTGTCTACGCTGGGAGAAGTTTGGTGCTGGAGACAGCCTTAAAGGTTTAGACTTGCCAAATTGCAAAAGCCTCTGTACTCAGCTTAGATGGGGTGGAGTCTCAGGGCGGAGCAGACAGTCTTGGCTTCCCGTCAGCCCTGCCCTTGCGCACATGCCTCCAGACCTCTGCCTTCTGAGGCTCCCAAGTTTCCGCCTGACAGTCCAGATTTCCCCCGTAAGGGCATGGGTCCCCAGGGGCTCACCTGGAACTGGGGTTCAGTGCAGTCAGGAGCTTCCAACTCCCTCCTGCTAGGGAAAGCCTGTGGCAACCTCCACAGTCTTTGTGCACACTGGGTACGCACACCTCCAGACCCCTGCCTGCCACGGCTCCCCCAAGTCTCCGAGTGCCTTTCTCTCTACCTGACAGTCGAGACTCCCCCTGTATGAGCCTGGGTCCACAGGGTTTCGCCCGGAACTGGGGTTCAGTGCAGTCGAAACTGGGGTTCAGTGCAGTCGGGGGCTTCCTTCCCCCTCCTGCCAGAGAAAGTCAGCCAGGCTCTCAGCCGCCCTTCCTCTCTGTGCGTGTGTCTCCATAACCTCAACCTTTTTCCGTTCCTCCAATTCTCCTTGAGCTTTTCTCTTTCCTTCTGGTTGTAGAATTTCCACTCAAGCAGCTTTCCTGTGGTTCTGGATGGTGTCCGTTCTGTCTTTTAGTTGTAGTTTTGAAATTGTTGTGCGAGGCAGCAGTCTAGGTTCTTACTTATGCCACCATCTTGGTTTCTCCGATTACAAATTCTTAATGTTTTTGTTTTGATAGATTGCTGGTGTATTTCCAGTTTTTAAATGAAGCTGCTGTGAACAATAATGTACAAGTCTTTGTGTGGATATATGTTTTCTCTTGGGTAATACTTAAGAGTAGAATTGCTGCATCATAGTGTAAGTGTATGTGTAGTTTTATTAGAAACTGGGGTGGTTGGTTATGTCATTTTATATTCCTACCAGTAATGTGTGAGTGTTCCTTGTTAATGTTTTATATTGTAGGTCTTTTTTAATTTTAGCCATATTGGTGACTGTGTAATGGAATCCCATGGTGTTCATTTGTATTTCCCCAAAAACTCTTGAAATTGATTTTTTTGTTGTTTTTGATTTATCCTTTATATGTCTTCTTTCACCAAATGTCTGGTCAACTTTTGCTTATTGTTTTTGTTTGTTAATTCTCACCCGAGGATATTGATTTTCAGAGAGAGTGGAAGGGAAGGGGAGAGATAGAGAAGCATTGATGCGAGACACATCAATGGGTTGTACCCTCTCCCCCCACATGTCCTCCCAGCCAAGTATCAAGCCTGCGACGGAGGTATGTGCCCTTGACCAGAATTGAACCCCTTAACCCTTCAGTCTGCAAGCTGATGCTGTGACCACTGAGCCAAACCGGCTAGAGCAACTTTTGCCTATTGCTTTTAAAGATTGGATTGTTCGTCTTTTTATTATTGAGTTGTAGGAATTCTTTATATATCCTGGATGCCAGTCCTTTGTCAGGTCAAATTTTTCCAAATAATCTTCTTCCATTTTGTGCTTTGCCTATTCATTTTCTTCACCACTCCTTTTGGTATAGTCTGGCTTATCAATTTTTTTGTTTCTGGTTATTTTCTGGGTCCCAGTGACAGAAACCTTTGCCTAGTTGCAATTCATGGAGATATTCTTCTCCCTTTTTTTTAAAGTTCTTAATGGTTTTAGCTTTCACATTTAAATCTGATTTTTGCATATGGTGTGAAGTCAGGGTCAGAGACTGTCTATCCCCATTGTATTGCTTTGGTGCCTTTGTGGAATACTACTTGACCCTTAAACTGTGAGTGTGTTTCTGGGCTCTCTATTTCTGTTCCATTCATTCATGTTTTTGTCTGTCTTTATGCCATTCTAATACTGTCTTGATTGCTGTGCCTTTAGAGTAACTCTCAAAGTCAGGGATATAAGTCTGCCATCTTTTTTTTTTTTTTTTTATGATTTGAATATTTTGTGATCTTTGCATTTCCACATTAATTTTAGAGTCAGCTTGTCAGTTTCTACGAAGACACCTGCTGGGATCTTATCAAATCTATAAAACAATTTTAGGAAAATTCACATGTTAAGTAAACATTGACCCTTTAAGTTTTACATGTTATCTCTTCATTTATTTTCTTCAGTTTCTCTCTGCAGTGTTGGAAATATTAGACATCTTTTTAAAATTTTTTCCTGAATATCATGTGATACTTGACGCTTTGGTAAATGAATTTTTTTTTAATTTAATTTTCCAATTGTTAACTGCCAGTGTATCCTATCATTTTGCTAAATTCATTTAGCTCTAGTACAGTCATGCGCTGCTTAATGAGGGGAATACATTCTAAGAAATGCGTTGTTAGGTATAATGTTAGCTGTGGTATTTTGGTCAATATGCTTTCTCAGATTGATCCAAGTTCAATGAGAATTTTTGTCAAAAGCTTTTTCTGCATCTATTGAAATGATACACAGTTAATTATGTCTTTTAAATGTTGCTAGATTCTGTTTACTAATAATTTTTAAGGCTCTTTGCATCTGTTTATGACTGATATTGACCTCTGTGTGTTTGCTGTTATTAATACTTAGTCTTTCCCCTCTTAAAAAAGTCTGTGTTGCTTATAATCTAAACTTCTTAATTAATGGCAAGTCCATCTTTCAGTTGCTGAGGTCAGAAACTTTGGCATCATCCATGATCCTTATTTTTCTCTCACATACTACATCTGCTTCCCCAGCCATTTCTGTTCAAAATTGTTATCTGACCACTTAGCACTTTCAATGCTACCCTCTGGTCTAAGCCACCATCATCTTGGTTTCTCTCTGCTTCTGACCTTCAGGCTCTTGTTTTTAAAAACACACACACACACCACTATTGGGTTTTTTTTGCTTATGTCCCTTTTTTCCCCTCATTGACCGCTTCTAGCCCACCCCCCAAAGGCTATTCTTAATACAGTAGCCAAAGTAGCCATGTTAAAGTCAGATTATATCACTTATTTGCTCAAAACCTTCCCATCATTTTCTATCTTAAAATTCTTTACCTGGCTTACATGGCTGTGTGCTTGCTCATCCTCTGGTTTATGATCACATCTTTTTTATCAGCTGTGGCCATTTCACATTCCTGTTCCTCAAGTACACCTGGCACAATTCTTGCACATGGCCTTTGCCTTTGCTTTTTCTTTTTTCTACAATGCTCTTCTCCCAGTTATCTGCAGGACTTGCTCCCTCTTTTTCTATTAGGTATTTATTTAAACAATAGAGGCCCAATGCAAGAATGGGTCTTCCTTCCCCTGGCTGCCTACACTGCCTTCCCTCTGGCCAGAGCCGCCTTTCTGCCTTCCCACGCTGCCCAGTGGGGCGGTGCAGAACGCCCCCAGCTGCTCGGTCCCTGCATATGCAAATTAGCCCATCATCTTCATTGGGTTAATTTGCATACTCATTCCTGATTGGCTGGTGGGCATCGCAAAGGTGCAGTCAATTTGCATCTTACTCTTTTATTATTATAGATTCCCATCAAGATGTGGCCTTCCCTAGTTATCCTATATAAAATTGTGAGCTCCCACCACATAAACTCCCTTAATTTCCTCCTCTGCTTTATTTTTCTCCTTAGCACAAGTCCCAGCTGTATATTGTGGTTCTTTCTCTTCCACACCCTTTCCCTAGAATGGAAGCTCTGTGGTGGAGCAGGGACTTGTCTATTTTGTTCTCAGTCCCATCCTGTTGCCTAGTGCTTACCACATCAGTGTATCATTCATTGAGTATTTGTATATTTGTTGAATGAATGAACAACTTGGAATGACTTGCCCTGTCACTGTCACCTCTGAGTGCATCATCCTTTGCTCCCAGATCCTGTACAACCGCACCATGGTGCAGCTGGGCATCTGTGCCTTCCGCCAAGGCCTGACCAAGGATGCTCACAATGCCCTGCTGGACATCCAGTCAAGTGGCCGGGCCAAGGAGCTCCTGGGTCAGGGTCTGCTGCTGCGCAGCCTCCAGGAGCGCAACCAGGAGCAGGAAAAGGTGGAGCGGCGCCGGCAGGTGCCCTTCCACCTGCACATCAACCTGGAGCTGCTGGAGTGTGTTTATCTGGTTTCTGCCATGCTCCTGGAGATTCCCTACATGGCCGCCCATGAAAGTGATGCCCGCCGACGCATGATCAGCAAGCAGTTCCATCACCAGCTGCGGGTGGGCGAGCGACAGCCCCTGCTGGGTGAGTATGAGGCTCTGTAGTGGAACAAACTTCACTTTGTTCCTTGATTACTTTTTTTTTTTTTTTAAGTGTTTTTATTTCAGAGAGAGAAAGGGAGAGGGAGAGATGGAAACATCAATGATGAGAGAGAATTAAGTAGGGAGTGTGCAGAAGGTTAGCTGCCTTCTGCACACTCCCTACTGGGAATCAAGCCCACAACCTGGGCATGTGCCCTGACCAGGTATTGTACCATGACCTCCTGCAGACAGGCCAGGCTGTTCGTTGATTAGTTTTTTAAAAAAAGGATTAAGAGAAGCTAAAGGGAATAATTTTATTCCATTTGATTTAATGACATCTTCATAGAGAACCTTAAGGCATCCTTTTTACTTAATAGTTTCTGTAATGTCTCACCATAGGATACATTGTTCTGTCTTACAAATTAAGCTCCCTGCTTTCTGTTATTCTCCATTTCAGTCTGCTTGTCAGCCTTATCTTTGTATAGAATTTATAATGCCATACACCCTCCACACCTTTAGAGGTTCAACAGTGCCTACAGAGTACAGCTCACTCTCCTTAATCACTAAGTCAAACTCGTGACCTGTTTCCAGTGGTATTTCTTATTTAATATAAATTTACATAGTACCTTTTTTCTGCCTGGCACTGTAAAAATAATTTATTCTTTATTACTAATAACTGTAATGTAGATACTATTATTACCCCCTTTTTCTCGATTAAGAAACTGAGGCACAGAAGTTAAGTGACTTGCCTAACTTTAACATAGCTAATGTGTGCCTCTCTAACCTTTTTTTCTCTTTTTCCCCTTCATACGCATTATTTTTTTTATAATTTTATTTTTTAAATATATTTTATTGATTTTTTACAGAGATGAAGGAAGAGGGATAGAGAGCTAGAAACATTGATGAGAGAGAAACATCGATCAGCTGCCTCCTGCACACCCCCCACTGGGGATGTGCCCGCAACCAAGGTACATGCCCTTGACCAGAATCGAACCTGCGACCCTTCAGTCCGCAGGCCGACGCTCTATCCACTGAGCCAAACCCGTTTCGGCATATGCATTATTTTTTAGCCAACCAACTAGACCCTTGGCATTCGAGAATCTTTTTTTTTTTTTTAATTTTTATTTATTGTTTGATTTTATTTTTATTTATTTTTATTTTTTATTTTAAATAAATCTTTATTGTTCAGATTACAGGTGTTCCTCTTTCCCCCCCGCCCGCATAGCTCCCCTCCACCTGATTCCCCACCCCACCCCATGCCCTTACCACCCCACCCCCCCCCCACTGTCTTCATCCATAGGTGTAAGATTTTTGTCCAATCTCTTCCCGCACCCCTCACACCCACTTTCCCCTGAGAATTGTTAGTCCACTCCCTTTCTATGTCCCTGATTCTATTATATTCACCAGTCCATTCTGTTCTTCAGATTTTTTATTCTCCTGAGTTTTAGATTCACTTCTTGGTAGGTATGTATTTGATGTCATTTTGTTGTTCATAATTTTTATCTTTACCTTTTTCTTCTTCCTCCTCTTCTTAAAGAATACCCTTCAGCATTTCATGTAATCCTGGTTTAGTGGTGATGAACTCCTTTAGCTTTTTCTTGTCTGTGAAGCTCTTTATCTGACCTTCAATTCTGAATGATAGCATTGCTGGGTAGAGTAACCTTGGTTGTAGGTTCTTGCTGTTCATCACTTTGAATATTTCTTGCCACTCCCTTCTGGCCTGCATAGTTTCTGCTGAGAAATCAGCTGACAGTCGTATGAGTACTCCCTTGTAGGTAACCAACCATTTTTCTCTTGCTGCTTTCAAGATTCTCTCTTTGTCTTTTGCCCTTGGCATTTTAATTATGATGTGTCTTGGTGTGGTCCTCTTTGGATTCCTCTTGTATGGGGTTCTGTGTGCTTCCTGAATTTGTAAGTCTATTTCTTTCACCAGGTGGGGGAAGTTTTCTGTCATTATTTCTTCAAATAGGCTTTCAATATTTTGCTCTCTCTCTTCTTCTGGCACCCCAAAAATTCGGATATTGGTACGCTTAAGGTTGTCCCAGAGGCTCCTTACACTATCTTCATATTTTTGGATTCTTTTTTCTTTTTGTTTTTCTGGTTGGGTGTTTTTTGTTTCCTCATATTTCAGATCTTTGGTTTGATTCTTGGGGTACGTTGATCTACAGTTGAGTTTCTGTATATTCTTTATTTCAGACAGTGTATGCTTCATTTCTGACTGGTCCTTTTCCATTTTTTTGGCATTCTCATTAAGATCCTTAAAGGTCTCACTAAGTTCCTCAGAGGTTTTTAGAAGATTCTTGAGTAACCTTATAAATGTGGTTCTGAACTCTATGTCATCTAGTAGCTTGCTTTCCTCCATTTCTTTCATTCGTGACATGTTTCTTTGTCTCCACATTTTGGCTGCTTCCCTGTGTTGATGGAGTGGCTTTGTGTGGTAGGTGACCTATAGGGGGCAGTAGCTCAGCCTCCCTAGTCACTTGAGGTGGACGCTCTTGGTACACCCCTTTGTGGGCTGAGTGCAAAGTCTTGGTGTAGTTAAGCCTTGATTGCTGTTGGTACACTGGGAGGAATTGACCTCCAGGCCAATTGGCTGTGAGGACTCGCTGTGTCTATAATGGAAGAACTGCTGCGCTGGAGACACGGTTATGGTGCAGGATTTGTTTCAGTGGGACTTTGGTGCTCACTGAGTCTGCCTCTTGAATGTGTCACTTATGGATGTGAGGAGTTGAAATCTGGTGTCTCACACTGACCACTAGGTACACTGGCTTCTGGATCTCCAATGGGGTGCAGGTCAGCCACTGTCTGAGGCCACCCAGCAGGAGCTACAGCGAAAACTACAGTTTCTCCTCTTTGCTTGGGGTTTGGAGGTTTTGGAGCTGTCAGATCCGGGCTGCAAATTTGCTAGGTTAAGCTGCGATAGGGCAGGCCTTTCTTATGCTAAAGCCGCTGCTTGGAGCTTGGATGGGTTTGTAGGTTGTGTGGGGCGGGGTCTCAGGGCGTCACTAGGCTAGGGCATGGCAAACAGCGATGGCTGCCAGTTAGCCGGCTCTGTGTCTCCGACCGGGTCCCTGTGTCCCCGCGCCCTGCGCCCCAGTGCAGTAAACAATTATTCCTGCGTGCAGCTCTGCAATCAAGCCCCCCTCACTTTCCGACCCAATGGCAGACAGTCCAGCTTTTCCCCGTAGGAGTTTGGGTCCCCCACATCAGAGTAATCAGGGGCCTGTCTCCCTTTGGGTTGAAAAAAGCAATGCCTGCTGCCAGCCCGATTCTGTGCCTCCGTACCTCAGCTTTTCAGCGCTTCTGCATGTCTCAATGCTCTTTTCTCTTTCCTTCTAGGTGTAGAACTTCCACTCAGCCAGCTTTCCTGTGGTTCTGGGTGATAGATGTTTTGTCTCTTAGTTGAAGTTTTGAAATTGTTGTGCGAGGCAGCAGTTTAGGTGTTTACCTACGCCGCCATCTTGGATTCCTCTCTGGCATTCGAGAATCTTAACATTAGCCCCTCTAATCACTTCTGAAAAATCTGATTCATCAGTCCAGCAGTTGAGTGAGTTGTGATTTCACTGGTAAAGGAATTTGAATTGTGCCCTTCCGGTGGGGTGGAAGGACTTAGCAAGTGAGTCAGGCTTACTGTTTATAGCTGCATCCCTTTATAGATTTGTCCTCTGCTGGTTGTGTGTGTGGTCCTGTTGAAGTGCAGATTTTGTTTGGCTTCTGTAGTGATACTTGCTTTAATTGGAAATTTCCAGTGAAAGCCTGTGTTTCCAGCATCTCTTAGGGCTCTCTAGTTCACCACAGTTCCTACCATTGTGCGTCAGTGCCTGCAATGGAGCCAGAAGCCAGTTTCTATTTCAGCTCTACACTATTGCTTGGTTTGTAGAGAAATATCCTTTGAACCTCTAACCTTGCCTAATTTTCAGAAGTGATCAAATGGAAGCTAACACAAAAGGGTTGTGTGTCTTTCCTTATACTTAGCCCTATCCATGCATTTCTACCTGGGCCTAAACTGTGAACATGCTTAAGCTTGTTGTTCCTGTTTTAGGTTTTGCCCTGCTCATGGTTCCCTTCATCTGCCATCCACTTCCAGTCTTGGAGCTTTTGTATTTTATTGTCTACCCTGAATTCCAGCTACTCTTGTTTGCCATGTCTATCTTCCTGGCTTGTTTCTCACCACTGTAGTTTGGGGGCCCAAGTCCATGAGCATATCAAACCCATGATTTATTAGAATTTAAATTTAAAGTGAGGCTAAATTTTTTTAAGAAAAGGAGTGAGCTACTTTAAAGAAAAATAAACTGATAACAGTGTGATACATAGTAGATACGGCAAAAATCATGAAGGTGGTATAAGAAGGAGGGAAGTTGGATAACTACCATTCCAGTTGTGATAATTTTTTTAGGTCAAGAATCCTTATAAGAATCTGATGAAAACTATGGACCCTTTTTCTAGGATAATACACATAAGGATACACAAAGCAATTTGTCAACATTTTCAAGGAGGTCACTAGTTCCCTAAGCACATCATGGACTGATTTAGTCTAAATCTAAATCAACTTATTCTGATGGTACAGGACTTGCACAATCACATGGCTATTTAGTGGAGAGATGGGAAGGTCTCCAGACTGGTTGGTGGCTCTTCCAGTCTGTGTTCCTTCTTGAACAGTGCTTGCTCGTGGGGGCCAGAATCCTGGTGCCGGGTTTCCTAGTCCCTGCCTCATTCCCAACCTTTCAGGCCCCCCTGAATCAATGAGGGAACATGTGGTTGCTGCCTCCAAGGCTATGAAGATGGGTGACTGGAAGACCTGCCACAGTTTTATAATCAATGAGAAAATGAATGGCAAAGTGTGGGACCTTTTCCCTGAAGCTGACAAAGTCCGAACCATGCTGGTTAGGTGAGCTGAGAGGGGAAATGTGGTCAGGGGGGAATAAAAGAGTGGTTAGTCTCCTTCCCTGAAGATCTTTTCTTTATCCCATAGGAAGATCCAGGAAGAGTCACTACGGACCTACCTCTTCACCTACAGCAGTGTCTATGACTCCATCAGGTAGGATGAGCCCTGAGGAAGCAGAGCGGCCCCAACTTTGTGGTCGCAGATCCTAGTTGCTCCCCGTCTTCTTTCTCCCCAGCATGGAGACACTGTCTGACATGTTTGAGCTGGACCTACCCACTGTACACTCCATCATTAGCAAGATGATCATTAATGAGGAGTTGATGGTAAGGGCCAGGAGTGGTAAATGTGCAGGTGAGTCATGGGAAGTTTGGAGTGGAGGATCTGATCTGTGTCACATCCCTATCTCTGGCTCACTCCCATCAGGCTTCCTTGGACCAGCCAACACAGACAGTGGTGATGCACCGCACAGAGCCCACTGCCCAACAGAACCTGGCTCTGCAGCTGGCTGAAAAGCTGGGCAGCCTGGTGGAAAATAATGAGCGGGTGTTTGACCACAAGCAGGGTACCTATGGTGGCTACTTCCGAGGTAAGTGGTTCCATCCCCTTTGCTCTCCCAGCGTCCTGGCTCCCTTACTGTCTCTCCCCTGGCATTCACTCCCTCCCTTCCCATCTCTCTCCTGCAGATCAGAAGGATGGCTACCGCAAAAACGAAGGCTACATGCGCCGGGGTGGCTACCGCCAGCAGCAGTCTCAGACAGCCTACTGATCACTTCTGTCCCCTGGCTTAGACCATTCAACAACCTTTAAGTCCTAAACCACATCCCAGTCATTAAAGGTCTATTTAAACTTGTTATAGTTCCTGTTTGCTTGCATGTCGCCACAGAGGTGTGTTGGCAGTTCATTTGCTAATTTTATTTCTTAGCTTTTACCATATGACTGGCACAAGGCAGAAATAACTAGTACATATTTCTGACTTCAAAGAGCTTTCTGCTCTTTTGCATTTAACAGAAAATTGTAGCAACGTGGTAAGTTATAACAGGTGTGAAGGAAAGGTGTGATGGATATATAGAGCAGGATATGACTATGGGGCATAAATATCAGAAAACAAAATGGAGTAGGCAGTAGTGATGGCTGGTCCTTGCAGGTGGATGGGTGGTGGTGCACCATCAGGAAAAGGAGAGTTTGCCTAAACCTGTGTGAAGTTGGTCCTTGGATCAGTGTGAGCCTGCAATTAGTGAAACTTCGCCATTATCATGACAGTGAAACGTGATTGTTTACGTAATTTGTGTACTGTTTTCAAAAGTGTTGATTTACAGTAGATTGGAAGCTTTTTTAAAAGAATCCATCATATTTGAGAAGCATTGATGTAGGCAAAGGAATAAGAGCAAGTGCAAAGGACAGTGTGGTTTTTATTAAAGTGTATGTGTAGAGGACAAAGACTTTAAATACTTTGGATTTTTGAAAACAAAATTCACAAGTGGATCCAGTTTTAAGAATGGTAATGGAGCAGCATTGTAAAATATGAAGTTGGAGGCAGAGGGCCAATCAGAAAGTAAAAAGCATCTAAAGCCAGGATGGTTAGGATCAGAGGTGAGGAATTGAAGAGGGATATAGGTAACAAGCTGACTTTCTGACCAGTTGAACCTGAGAGTAGTAGCAGTTTCTTGACTTAAGAATGACAGATTCTCCTGACTGGGGATATATAGGTAATAGAGCTGTTACCAAGAAGTAGTTGGAATATTCTTTGTGTTCAGGAACATAAGAACAATAGGATGCAGGGTGGGCTGATAGGTTGAGTTTGAGGTATTTGGGGCATAAGCAAGGCAGCTGGAAATGAGTTTGGTATGCATATTAATTAGGCTATAAGCTATGCTGCTATAACAAAGGGACTCCAAAGTAATGCTGCAAACAAAATAGAGTTGTCCCTTGAACAACATGGGTTTAAACTGGGCTGTTCACTTATCCACAGATACCAAGGGACAACTTTAGTTTGGGGGCGGGGTGTCAGAAGTTATACACAAATTTTCAACTGCATGGGAAGTTGGCGCCCCTAACTCACATGTTGTTCAAGGGTCAACTGTCATTTACTTCTCATGTGACAGTCCAGGGATCAGGGAGTGGTCCAGGCTTAGGGTTAAGCAACTGTGTTAAACAAGATTATCTAGCCCTAACCAGTTTGGCTCAGTAGATAGAGCATCGGCCTGTGGACTCAAAGGTCCCAGGTTCGATTCCGGTCAAGGGCATGTACCCTGCTTGCGGGCACATCCCCAGTGGGGGGTGTGCAGGAGGCGGCTGATTGATGTTTCTCTCTCATTGATGTTTCTAACTCTCTACCCCCTCCCTTCCTCTCTGTAAAAACAAAAATCTATTTAAAAAAAAAAAAGATTATCTAGGAATTCAGGGTTCCACTGTCTTACTGCTCCACCATCCCCTCCCCCAGGTGGTGGTTCTCATCTACATGGTTAAAGCTGGCTTACCCACCCCACATCCTTGTTCAAGCCCATAGGAAAGGGAAAAGGAAGCAAAGGGTCTGGAAACTGCACTGATAAAATTGGCTAGAATTTAGTCTCATGCTTGCTACCCTGTGGGGAACACTAAAATGCCTCTAGCTGAGTAGTTGTGTTTTCATTAAAACTTGGGGAAATCTGCCCTAACCGGTTTGGCTCAGTGGATAGAGCGTCGGCCTGCAGACTGAAGGGTCCCAGGTTCGATTCCGGTCAAGGACATATACCTTGGTTGCGGGCACATCCCCAATAGGGGGTGTGCAGAAGGCAGCTGATCGATGTTTCTAACTCTCTATCCCTGTCTCTTCCTCTCTGTAAAAAATCAATAAAATAATAATTTTTTAAAAATTGGGGAGATCTATAAGTAAAAGACCTAGAGAGTAGACACGGGACAATTATTAGTCTATCACAGAAGGGAGGAAACAAAAGATTTTGAAATGAGTGGTTTGTAAGTGGTTGTCGAAAGTATGGTAGTGTGTCCTGGCCGTTGTGGTTCAGTGGTTGAGTGTTGACCCATGTACCAGGAAGTCACAGTTTGATTCCTGGTCAGAGCACATGCCCGGATTGTGGGCTGGATCTTGCAGGAGGCAGCCAACCATTGATTCTCATCATTGATGTTGTGTGCTCTCTTTTTCTCTATCCCTCTCCTTTCATCTCTGAAATAAATAAAAATATGTTTAGAAATAAAAAAAGAAAAGTTAGCTCTAACTGGTTTGGCTCAGTGGATAGAGCATCAGCCTGTGGACTGAAGGGTCCCAGATTCATTTCTGGTCAAGGGCATGTACCTTGGTTGCAGGCACATTCCCAGTAGGGGGTGTGCAGGAGGCAGCTTAATGCCGGTGTGTGTTTCAAACTAATGAGTCCAGAGACAAAACATAATTTTGGAAGGCATTTTGGGGAGCCAGAGAAAACAGTTAAAGGAAGCAAGTTCTTCTGTCTCTCTGTACTCCTTGCTTTTTATTAACACAAATTGTCCTAAAGCAAGGTAGATATACATATCAAAAGGCAAGGTTTAGTATATAGAATCCATTGTCAGATTGGGGGAAATTGCCTATGGCTGTTCAGTTGTTTGGCCAGCAGGAGGCAACACGAAGATTGAAATGCCTTCAGTTGTCTGGCAGCAAGCAATCATTTATGCATCCTTTTCAGGTTTGGGGAAATGCCCTCAGGCACTCTAGATGATTCAGCCCTGCTGACATGCTGGAACTAGCTTCCAGCAGCAGCTGATCGATATTTCTGACTCTATCCCTCTCCCTTCCTCTCTGTAAAAAATTAATTAAAAAATTTTTTTAAAGAAAAGTTAGTCTGTGCTAGGCTGTCTATCCATGTGTCTCTCACATCAAAGTTCCTCTCTCTTCTCTCCTTCCCTTCCACTCTAAAAATCAGTGGGAAAAATATCCTCAGGGGAGTATTAACAAAACAAAATTTTAAGCAATTTAGATGAAAAAAAGATAGTGTTTTGAAAACTGAAAGTAATTTTTCAGCTTGAGTTTGAGCATATCCAGATGAAACCGAGTAGTTGTGCAAATGAATGCAGATTTGAGCTCACAAAATTAACTTCTCAAGATGAGTTAATTGTACAGATCCAGCTGAAACAATAGTCCTCTATGAAAACGAGATCAGATTCAGGAGTTATCAAAAGCAACTCCCCAGCAAATCTAAAGGATAAAAAACAACTTTTCAAATCTGGATAAACAAGAATGAAGCATTTGTTGTGAAAATTAAGCTCAGATTAATAAATTCTCAAAACTGACTTCCTGCCATGAAGTTGAGCAAATGTAGCTGACACAGCTCTTTTTGTGAAAGCAAGTTCAAATTCACAAATTCCTCTCAGATGTAACCTCCCAGCATCAGTTTTAGCAAATTTAGATAGAAAACAACAGTACTGGTGCTGGTCACGACTTTAGCACACCAAAGCATCTCTCTCCCACTGATTACAACTAAAACTTGGGGGAAAATAAAATTACTTGAGGACGGGAAAATAAAAGCAGATTAGGGAAAGGAGTCCAAACTTAATCCATATGGAAGTGTTTCCTGGTATTTTCTTTTTCATGGCTTTTACCTCAGGTCAGGTTGCAAAACCCTAAAAGAACCCATCTTGGCTCTGGCCAGGTGTCCAGGGGAAGGGACCCTGTGAACTAGAGAGCCTAGTATGAAATCTATTTTTTTCTCCGACCTTTAAGGCAGGCAAAAGTTGCAAGACAAACAGTTTGGCTCTTGCAGAGAGAATACTGTTTCCCGGCAGAGCAATCAGGAAAAGGGGACACTTAGAAGAAGGGTAATCACTATTTTATTTTTCTCTTCCTGTTTCACCCAAGGGTGGCCCTGCCATTAGAGCTATAACAGTAGTGGTTATAACTTCTGGTGGCTAAAACTTCTAAAGAGCCCTGTCTTTCTGACCAGAAGTTAAATTGCCTGCTGAAACAAAAATATTCATGAGGGGATTTTAACAGAATCTTGAGTCTCACAGCATACTAGTCAAAATGTCCAGGATACATTCCAGAATCACCATGTGACCACTTCTCAAGGGAAACATCCATTGACAGTTGCCAATCCATATCAAAACTATAGAGCAGCTATTATAACAGTACTACATGAAATAATATAAACATTTTAAATGGAAAGACTTCTTAGATCCTCAACAAAATACAAGCAAACTAAATCCAACAGTGTATTAAAAGGATTATACACACTTCTGGTCAAGATGCCAGCATAGGTAAATGTGGTGCTCGCATTCTCCCACAACCACATCAAAATTACAACTTAACTACAGAACAGTCATCATTCAGAACCTGAAATCTAGCTGAATGGAAGTTCTACAATTAGGGACTTAAAGAAGAAGTCACATTGAGATTGGTTGGGGTGGAGATGTGGAATGCCCTAGTTCCACACCCCCATGTGGCAGATAAAAATTAGGTATATCTTGGCTGTGGGGGTACCCCCTGAGGAGTAAATGCTCCCAGCCCAGGGTTTCAGTACCAGGAAAAGTACCCATCACTTCGGGCTGTGAAAACCAGTGGACATTTTGGCTAAGAGGGCTGCTAGAGTCCCAGACAGTTCCTCTTAAATGCCCCAGGATAATTCAAAGACCTTCATGTAAGGACTAAACCTGTAAAACTCTTAGAAGTAAACATAGGAGAAAATAGTCACAATTATTGCTTTGGCAATCTTTCTTAGTTGCACAAGCAACTAAGAAAAAGCAGATAAACTGGATGGACTTCATCAAAACTAAAAATGTGCATCAATGGTCACTATCAAGAGAATGAAAAAGCAACCCACAGACTGGGAGAAATGTTTGCAAATATATCGGATAAGAAATTCATATCTAGAATATATAGAGAACTCCTTTTTTTTTTTTTTTTTTTTTTACCCAACCCCTATAGAGAACTCTTAAAACTCAACAACAAAACCCATTTCAAAAATGGGCAAAGGACTTGAATAGACATTTCTCCAAAGATATACAAATGGCCAATAAGCACATGAAAAGATGTTCAACATCATTATTAGATGCAAATCAAACCCATAATGAGACTTCACACCCATTAGAATGCCTATTATTTAAAAACCAGCAACAAAGAGTGTTGTTGAGGATGTGGAGAAATTGAACACTCATGCGTTGCTGGTGGAAATGTAAAATGGTGCAGCCACTGGAAAACAGTATGGCAATTTTTCAAAAAGTTAAACCATATAATTTGACAATTTCATTTATAAGTATATACCCAAAAAAATTGAAAGCAGGGATTCAAAGAGTTATTTATACATCCAGGTTCACAGCAGCATTGTTCACAGTAGCCAAAATGTGGCAACTGTCTATAAATGGATGAATGGATAAGTAAAATGTATTTGCAGCCAAAATGTCCAGTATACAATCCAGAATTACCGTGTGACCACTTCTCAAGGGAAACATCCATTGACAGTTGTCAACCCATATCAAAACTATAGCACAGCTATTAT
Organism: Corynorhinus townsendii; assembly: GCA_026230045.1. Lineage (NCBI taxonomy): Eukaryota > Metazoa > Chordata > Mammalia > Chiroptera > Vespertilionidae > Corynorhinus > Corynorhinus townsendii. Next base: position 62,874,159 of record JAPDVU010000009.1, read on the forward strand.
TATTACTACATGAAATGATATTTAAAAAGACAAATACTGCCGAAACCGGTTTGGCTCAGTGGATAGAGCGTCAGCCTGCGGACTCAAGGGTCCCAGGTTCGATTCTGGTCAAGGGCATGTACCTGGGTTGCAGGCAGGTCCCCAGTAGGGGGCGTGCAGGAGGCAGCTGATCGATGTTTCTATCTCCCTTCCTCTCTGTAAAAAATCAATAAAATATATTTTTAAAAAAAGACAAATACTTTATGATTCCACTTATATGACATACCTAGAGTATTCAAAATCCTAGAGACAGACAGTACAGGGCCTGAAGGGAAGGGAAAATGGGGACTTACTGCTTAATGGGTACAGAACTTCAGTTTTGCAGGATGAAAAGAGTTCTGGAGATAGATGATAGTGATAATTGCACAACAATATGAATGTGCTTAATACTCCAGAAGTTCCAGAGAGATACCTCAGCTATGTGGTTTGCCACTGAAAACTGGGGTCTAAACCTCAAGCTACCCCCCCCCCCCCCCAGCAGAGAGCACCAGAACTGAGAAAGGGGCTCACATAACATCTGGCTGTGAAAAACAGGATTGCTGTCTGCCAGGGAGAGCCGGCTGGAAATGCAGGTACCCTCTTAAAGGGCCAATACACACAATTTCGTGTGCAGCCACTCACCTTGGACTCCAGCAGAGGGAGTGCAGAGTGGGCTGGAGCTGTGTGAGCATAAGCTAGGTTGAGGGCTGTGGGATTAGAACTTGGAAGGCAGGCATCCCAGTTTCCTATGCTGAGTCATTCCCTCATGCTGTGGAGGACACCTTTCTCAGACAGACCTTTGTTATCCAGGTTCTTTTTGGGGTCAGGCAGTTGCCCAACCCTGTGGAGTGTCTCAAGCCCATTAAGAGACTGAGAACAAAAATTAGCCTCCCGAGAGAAGCAATTTCCCGAAGCTGTTGGAAAACCTCTCGCCCCACCTGTGGACGATAGCCTGTGGCTACTCAAGACTGAATTCAGTCTGCAGGCAGAGGCAGGTCTCTGGAGGCTTTGAATCTTTGTACTAGAGGTTGGGAGGTGTAGCATATCTACCTAATACATAGTCACAAACCCAAATAGGCAGCCAAAATAGACAAAAACACAACTCCAAACAAAATAACAAGAGAATTCTCCAGAAGAGCTAAGTACAATGGATAATAAATTTACCAGACATAGAGTTCAGAATAATGATGGCAAAGATGCTCAACAGCACGGAAAAAGATATAATAACTAAGAAGATTGACATAGCACTAATAAAGAACACAGTGGAAGGAATACACAGCAGATTAGAGAAAGATGAGGATTGGATCAGTGAATTAGAAGATGATAGAAAACAATCAGAGAACCAAAAAGAAAAAACAATTAAAAACACAGGTGGCCCTAGCTGGTTTGGCTCAGTGACTAGAGTGTCAGCCTGTGGACTGAAAGGACCCGGGTTCCATTCCAGTCAGGGGCATGTACCTCAGTTGCAGGCTCCCCCCCAGCATGGGCCCTGGCCAGAGTGTATGCAGGAGGCAACTAATTGATGTGCTTCTCTCACATTGATGTTTCTCTCTGTCTTTCCCTCTCTCCTCCATTCTCTAAAAAAATCAATGGGAAAATATCCTTGGATGAGGATAAACAAAAAAAACAGGAAGACAGCCCTAACTGGTTTGGCTCAGTGGATAGAGTGTCAGCCTGCAGACTGAAAGGTCCCAGGTTTGATTCTGGTCAAGAGCATGTACCTTGGTTGTGGGCACATCCCCAGTAGGAGGTGTGCAGGAGGCAACTGATTGATGTTTCTCTCTTATTGATGTTTCTAACTCTCTATCCCTCTCCCTTTCTCTCTGTAAAAAAACCAATAAAATATATTTTAAGAAACAACAACAAAACAGAAAACAGGAAGACAGCTTAAGGTAGCTGTGGGACAACATGGAATGTAACAATATTCACATAATAGGTGTGCCAGAAGAGAAAGAAAGTGAGCAAGGGATAGAGAACATGTTTGAAGAAATGGCAGAAAAATTTTCTAACCTGGTGGAGGAAAAAGTCACACAAGCCAGAACCAGTTTGGCTCAGTGGATAGAGCGTCGGCCTGCGGACTGAGGGGTCCCAGGTTCGATTTTGGTCAAGGGCATGTACCTTGGTTGCGGGCACATCCCCAGTAGGAGGTGTGCAGGAGACAGCTGATTGATGTTTCTCTCTCATCAATGTTTCTAGCTCTCTATCCCTCTTCCTTCCTCTCTGTAAAAAAATCAATAAAATATATATTTTTAAAAAAGTCACACAAGTCCAGGAGGCACAGAGAACCTCAAGCAAGAAGAACCCAAACAGGCCCACGCCCAGACACATCATAATTAAAATGGCAAAAATTAAAGACAAGGAGAAAAAAGACAAGCAAGAAAAAAACAATGTGTTACCTGCAAAAGAACTCCCATAAGGCTGTCAGCTGATTTCTCATGAGAAACTCTACAGGCCAGAAGGGAATGGCATGAAGTATTCAAGGTATTGAAAAGCAGGGATCTGAAACCAAGGTTACTATATCCAACAAGGTTATCATTAAAAACTAGAGGCCTGGTGCATGAAATTCGTGCACAGGGAGTGTGTCCTTCAGCCCAGCCTGCACCCTCTCTAATCTGGGACCCCTTGGCTAAATGGGAAGTCGGACATCCCTCTCACAGTCCAGGACTGCTTGCTCTCAACAGCTCGCCTGCCTGCCTGCCTGATTGCCCCTAACCACTCCACTGCCAGCCTGATCGACACCTAACTGTTCCCCTGCTGGCCCTATTGCCCCTAACTGCCCTCCCCTGCCGGCCTGGTCACCCCCAACTGCCCTCCCCTGCAGGCCTGGTTGCCCCCAACTGCCCTCCCCTGCAGGCCTGGTTGTCCCTAACTGTCCTCCCCTGCGGACCTGGTTGTCCCTAACTGTCCTCCCCTGCAGGCCTGATTGTCCACAACTGCCCTCCCTTGCAGGCCTGGTCCCTCCCAACTACCCTTCCCTGCTGTCCTGACAACCCACAACTGCCCTCCCCTGCTGGCCTGATGGTCCACAACTGCCCTCCCCTGCAGGCCATCTTGTGGCGGCCATCTTGTGTCCACATGGGGGCAGCTTCTTTGACCACATGGGGGTGGCCATCTTGTGTGTTGGAGTGATGGTCAATTTGCATATTACCCCTTTATTATATAGGATTATATAGGATAGATGGTCAAATTAAGAGCTTCCCAGACAAAAAAAAAGACTAAAGGAGTTTATCACCATCAAACCAGCACTGCAAGAAATGCTAAAGAGACTGCTGTAATGAGAAGAAATCCTGCCCTGCATCTGGTGCCCTCCCAAGGGGAGTGGTCTGTGGGATCAGGCTGAAACTGGCTCTCCAAAACCCCCGAGGCAGGGGTCCTCAAACTTTTTAAACAGGGGGCCAGTTCACTGTCCCTCAGACCATTGGAGGGCTGGACTATAGTTAAAAAAAAACTATGAACAAATTCCTATGAGCACTGCGGGCCTGGGACGAGTTGGCTGCTAAGCAAGACAGGCAGCGGCACCCAGCGGGCCGGATAAATGTCCTCGGTGGGCCGCATGTGGCCTGCAGGCCGTAGTTTGAGGACCCCTCCCCTGCGGGGTCCCGGATTGGGAGAGGGCTCAGGCCAGGCTGAGGGACCCACCTGGTGGTCAGGGCACATCATAGCAAGCGGTTGAGCAACCTTAACATATCATTAACATATTACATTTTAATTGGTTGGTTGTTCTGCCATTCAGTCTATTTGCATAACCCTTTTATTATATTGGATATTAAACCAGTAATGTCAATTGTGAACTTCATTTGCTCTTGTGGGCTTAATCTTAAATTACAGGAATTTTTGTTAGAAATAGACATATCCTACCACATAGTAGTTTGATATCTTAGCAGTGCTAAAGTTTTACTGTTGTTTGTTTTGTGTGTGTGTGTTTTGCTGCAAAAAGCTTTATTGTTTCCATTTTGGTCCAATGCATGGGAGAGGGCTCCAGGGGGTTAAAAGGATGTCTAGTGGTTTCAGGGAGAGGCTCAGGCAAAAGCCAGACATTAGGGGAATGCAGAGGGGCCCTCAAAGCCCTCTGGGCTCCAAAGGCTCCTAGTCATGCTTGAGGGTGAGCTTTTCAAAGACATACTCGCCCAGCCCTGTCTGAGGGCTGGCCAGCCTGCAGAGCTTAGTCAGGTGGTTGCCCGTCTTCTTGAGTTTCACCTTCTCCAGGAAGTCACAGAGCTGAGGGTCTGCACCGGTAGAACCCAAGGCATGCAGATCCCAAAGGGCCTCATTTAGGTTTTCTCCATGACCATGGCGGCTTCCACCGCGTCCTGAGTTTTACCCCACTTGTCTTGGGAAGGCTGCAGCAAGAGTACTCACTGGTTTTGCATCTTTTGTTGTTGTCAGTCCTCACCCGAGGATATTTTTCCATTGATTTTTCAGAGAGTGGAAGGGAGGGGAAGAGACAGAAACATCAATGTGAAAGAGACACATCGATTGGTTGCCTCCCGCATGCATCCCAACAGGGGCCAGGGATTGAGCCTGCAACCGAAGTACCTGCCTTTGACGGGAATAAAACCCAGGACCCTTCGGTCTGTGGGATGATGCTCTATCCACTGAGCCAAACCCACGAGGGCTGGTTTTGCAACTTTGAGAGATGCTGAGCGCTCCCAACTTGCAGAAGTGGACCACGCCCTCCAAAGCCACATTGTCATGGTTGAAATAGAAGCTCAGACAGAGGTAGGTGTCGGAGGCCACAGATGCAGGGTGACCAGGTGAATGATGGTGGTCTCCACCTCAATGGAATAATTCTGACGAATTTGGGAGCTCATGGTTATCTGACAATAAGAAGTCAAAAAACAGTGTTGGCTGGTCTTGGAGACTGAGGTGTTCTGAAGGTGGTGACCGGAAAAGAGGTTGGAGGGTGGTTGGGGGCTGGAAGAAGGGGCAAATGGGAGAGATTACAAAGGGTCACAAGGAAACTTTTGGGGGGATAGATATGTTCACTACTGTGATGGTGTGATGGTTTCATGATGCACACATGTCAACACATAAAATTTTACACTTTAAATACATGCAATTTATTGTGTGTTAATTATACCATAATTGCACCGTTATATTTATTTATCCTCACCCGAGGATATTTTTCCATTGATTTTTTGAGAGTGGAAGAGAGAGGGAAACAGAGAAATATTGATGTGAAAGAAGCACATCGATTGGTTGCCTCCTGCACAAGCCCTGATCAGGGCCCCGGTCCAGGGAGGAGCCTGAAACCAAGGTATGTGCCCTTGACCAGAAGAATCTAACACAAGACCCTCGGGTCCACAGGCCGACGACGCTCTATCCACTGAGAAAAACAGCTAAGGATCAATTACACTGTTTTAAAAAATTAATTCTGAGAGTTTATACAGTACAATGACTATTGAATTCACAATTTCACAAGTTTCTTATGTGTAATTCTGGACACTGATTAGGAAAAAATGGGATTCTGAAACTTGGAACAGGTATGTCCTTTTAAATTTTTTCTTTTTGTATTATTATTTTTAAAATTAATTTTATAGATTTCTGAGGACGGGAGAGGGAGAGACAGAAACACCAATGAAGAGCCTGGCCAGTGCTGCTCAGTGGTTGAGTGTTGACATATGAACCAGGAGGTCACGGTTTGATTCCTAGTCAGGGCACATGTCCGGCTTGCAGGCTCAGTCCCTAGTGTGGGATGTGAACGAGGCATTGGATCAATGATTCTCTCTCATCATTGATGTTTCTATCTCTCTCTCTCCATCTCCCTTCTGAAATCAATAGATATATTAAAAAACACACACACATCAATGATAAGATTATCCATCGTCTGCCTTCTGTACACCCCCTACTGGGGATCAAGCAGGCAACCTGAGCATGTCCCCTGACTGAGAGTCAAATTGTGACCTCCTAGGTCAATGCTCAACCACTGAACCACACTGGCCAGGCTATTTGTATTATTTAAAAACTAGAGGCCTAGTGCACAAAATCGTGCATGGGTGGGGTCCCTCTGTGTGGCCTGCAGGGAACAGGCTGAAACCCGCAGTCCAACGCCACCTGCAGCTCCTACCTGCCGCTCCCGCTCATCCCAGCCCCACTGTGCCTGCTGTGGGCTTGCGCCCAATCAGTCCTGATCAGAAGAGGCTCACACTGCTACAGCAGTGCTTGCCAGCCATGAGCCCTGCATGTGGCGCCCTCCCAAGGGGAGTGGCCTGTGGGATCAGGCTGAAACCAGCTCTCCAACATCCCCTAAGAGGTCCCAGATTGCGAGAGGGCGCAGGCCAGGCTGAGGGACCCCACCAGTGCACAATCAAGCCGGGGAGGGACCGCAGGAGGGCTCCAGGGTGTGTCCGGCCCATCTTGCTCAGTCCCAATAGGCCAGACCCCAGCAGCAAGCTAACCTACCAGTCAGAGCATCTGCCCCCTGGTGGTCAGTGCATGTCATAGCGAGCGGTTGAGCAGCCTTAGCATATTACACTTTGATTGGTTGTTGGATTGTTCTGCTGTTCAGTCTATTTGCATATTACTCTTTTATTATATAGCATTGTTTTTCTTTATTGATTTTATTGGTTGATTCTTGTATGTGTCCTGACTGGGATTGAACCCATGACCTTGGTATATCGGGTGGATGCTCTAACCAATTAAGCTACCCAGTCAGGGCTGGAATAGGGAGTCTTATGAACCATGTTGAACCTGAAAATCTTAAATACCCAAATATTCTGAGCCTCTCATGCCAGAAGTATCTTGCCTTCCACTGTCTGAGGGGACTGCATTCCTTCCTTGGAAACCCTGTGATAACCTCATCCTGGACAGATTCCTGGGAATGAGCATCCTCCTTGAGATCACTCCTACTGTTGCCATTAGACTCCTAACAAGGGTCAAATTTTAGTGTGCTCCAGAAGATTTAGGCACAAACTGTAACCCAGGAGGAAATAACACACAGCAAAAGAATTGGAAGACTTTGCTAATATATATCAGCAGAAACCCAGGGGATATGTGTGGAAAGGGATACCAAGAGTGTTAGAACAAACAGAGCAAAATGTAGCATTAAGTTGGGTGAATTCATTGATATGGGTGCACTTGCAGGGGCCTGGATTTATTTATTTATTTATTTATTTATTTATTATTTTTTATATATTTTATTGCTTTTTTACAGAGAGGAAGGAAGAGAGAGAGTTAGAAACATCGATGAGAGAGAAACATCGATCAGCTGCCTCCTGCACGCCCCCCACTAGGGAAGTGCCCGCAACCCAGGTACATGCCCTTGACCGGAATTGAACCCAGGACCCTTCAGTCCGCAGGCTGACGCTCTATCCACTGAGCCAAACCGGTTTCAGCAGGGGCCTGGATTTAATGTGTATGCTCATGTAGGTGGATGGTGGTGGCTCTCACAGTTTGCTTGGTAAGTTGACTGAAAACTAAACTTGACAGTGGCCTACTTTTAATGAAGTTGAAATGCCAGAACTTCTCTGCCATGGTGTGGAGTAGGAAACCCAAAGGCTTAGGGAGATAGGAATATTGGAGCATATTTATCATGTGAAATCAACATACTCATCCCCTAGGGATATTCCACCAGGTCTAAGAGACTCTTCCTTCACTACAGTATTGAAAAATACACTAGTGAGGGAAACACTGGCAGCATTGAAAAGCTCTGTTGTTGCTGTTTGTGTAAGCCAAGTATTACCACAGAGGATGCCAGCTCCTAAATGGGCTCCCTGATTCCAGTGGGGATAATGAGAATCTGCACTAGCAGAGGCCAAATGACAGTATTACCACCAAGGCAAGATGGGTGCATCTGCTGTAAAGGGCAGCAGAGACACACCCGCAATCAGACTGTCTTGGCCCCAGTAATCTTTGGTGGCAGTTAATTTGTCATCGTGTTCCTAAGAACAAATAGGTGCACAGCCTGCTAAAGAATGGGGGAAAGAGAGAGAATTGAGTGATCTATGTAAGAGTGAAAAAAAACAAAAACTTGCTCTGGTAGCCAAAATCCTGACTTGAGCAACCACAGTGGAGAGCCATGGTTTCTCCAAGTTCATAGACCTAAGTCAGCATGGATCCAGAGCCCCTTGATTGAAGGGGAGGCTTGGTCTTCTTGAGGAAGGAATTGAAAATACCCACACCTTTGAAGACTACTAGATACTAGCTCTGAATGGACACTAGTTTCTGAGGATTCAAATACCACTGCGGCCCATCAAAGTGGGGGCTTAAAGTGGTCAAGTAACAGATGAGAGTCTTAGCTCCAGCCCAACTCACAGAGGGATCAGCTGATTCATGGTCCCACTCTGTGGTTATTGCCGAGTTCCTGAGGGTACAACTGGAATAGATATTGGTGGCAACTGGCAGAATCCTCACACTGGGGATGGCCAATGGAGTGAGGACATTATTGCAGCAAGGGCTAAGTGAAAGCCCCTGCAACTTCCACTTCCTATCAAGATATTTAATTGGAAGCAATATCACATCCCTGGGGGAATTGCAGAGGTCAATGCCATGCTGGGAGACTTGAACGGGCAGAAATCTGACCTGTGCAGGCATCAGATGGGATCTTAAAGCATGACTGTGAACTCTTGTAAACTTCATCGGTTGGTGACTCCAATTGTAGCTGCTGTCTCAGATGCAGTGTTCTTACTGCAACAAATCAACATGGTCCCTGGTATGGTGGACTGGCTTAGTAAAGACTCAGTTATTTTTGCAACAACATGGATGGAACTGGAGAACATTATGCTAAGCGAAATAAGCCAGTCAGAGAAAGATAAATATCACATGATCTCACTCATATGTGGGATATAATGATCAACATAATTTGATGAACAAGAATAGATCGATCTAGAAACAAATGGTAGGGGAGGGGGGTGTTAGAGAGCAACCAAAGGACTTGTATGCATGCATATTAGCATAAACAATAGACACAGACACTGGGTTGGTGGGGGCTTGCCCGGGGTGGGAATGGCTGGCGGGGGGTGGGGGAGGGGAGTCAATTGGGGAAAAAGGAGACATATGTAAAACTTTAATTAAAAAGAAAAAAGACTCAGCTATATCACTCAGGAGACCACACCCTGAAAGGATAGGGTTGTTTTGAGTCTAATGACAACAGTAGGAGTGATCTGAAGGAGGTTGCTTATCCCCAGTACATACTTTCATCAGTGACCATTATCTGGTGCTGTCCCCACTACAGTCAGACTACATGGGTCTGAGAATCATGGAAAATACATCTTACTCTTCTATTATACTTCATTAGAGGCCTGGTGCAAAAAAAATTGTGCACTCAGGGGGGTCCCCTCAGCCCGGCCTGTGCTCTCACAGTCCGGGAGCCTTTGGGGGATGTCTGACTGATGGCTTAGGCTGGTGGGGAGCAGGCCTAAGTCAGCAGTTGGACATCCGTAGGGCTGCAGTGGAAGCGTGAGAGGCTCCTGCCACTACCGCTACACTCGCCAGCCGTGAGCCTGGCTCAGGGCTTCTGGCTGAGCAGTGTTCCCCTTGTGGGAGCTCACTGACCACCAGGGGGCAGCTCCTGCATTGAGTGTCTGCCCCCTGGTGGTCAGTGCACATCATACAACCAGTTGTTCCACTGTTCAGTCAATTTGCATATTAGCCTTTTATTATATAGGACTAGAGGCCCAGTGCACAAAATTCATGCACAGGGTGGGGGGGCGGTTGTCCCTCAGCCCAGCCTGCACCCTCTCCAATCTGGACAGTCCAGGACCGCTGGCTCCCAACTGCTCACCTGCCTGCCTTCCTGATTGCCCCTAACCACTTCTGCCTGCCAGCCTGATCACCCCCTAACCATTCCCCTGCCAGCCTGATTGATGCCTAACTGCTCCCCTGCCAGCCTGTTTGCCCCTAACTGCCCTCCCCTGTAGGCCTGGTCACCCCTAACTGCCTTCCCTTGCAGGCCTAGTCCCCCACAACTGCTCTCCCCTGCAGGCCTGGGTCCCCCCAAATGCCCTTCCCTGCAGGCCCGGTTGCCCCCAACTTCCCTCCTCTGCATCTGGTCACCCCTAACTGCCCTCCCCTGTAGGCTTGATTGCCCCCAACTGCCCTCCCTTGCAGGCCTGATCCCTTCCAACTGCCCTTCTCTGCTGGCCATCTTGTGTCCACATGGGGGCAGCCGTCTTGTGTGTTGGAGTGATGGTCAGTTTGCATATTACTCTTTTATTAAATAGGATAGAGGCATGGTGCACAGGTGGGAGCCTGCTGGTTTGCCCTGAAGGGTGTCCCATATCAGGGTGTGGGTTCCCTTGGGGTGTGGGGTGACCTGGGCGAGGGGCCTGTAGTGCTTTGCAGGCCAGCCATGCCCCCCCCCCCCCACGACCCAAGTGGAGGCCCTGGTATTTACTTATCTTCTATAATTGAAACTTTGTAGCCTTGAGCGGAGCCAAGCCTCCTGCTTGTTCCGTGGCAGCAGCCATTTTTGTTGGGACTTATTTATCTTCTATAATTGAAACTTTGTAGCCTTGAGTGGAGACCAAGGCAGGCTAGGGCTGTGGGAGCTTGGCTTCCTCCATCACCTGGGGCAACTCAAGCCTTCTGCTCTCTTCAGCTCTGTGGCTGCTGCCATTTTTGTTGGGATTTATTTATCTTCTACAATTGAAACTTTGTAGCATTGAGTGGAGGCCTGGGCCAGCCAGGATGAGTGGAAAGCTTGGCTTCCTCCATTACCGGGGAAGCCCAAGCCTCCTGCTCTCTCCGAGGCCACAACCATCTTGGTTGGGTTAATTTGCATACCTGCTCCTGATTGGCTGGTGGGCATGGCTTGTGGGTGTACGAAGTGATTGTTAATTTGCATATTACTCTTTTATTAGATAGGATAACCCATTTGTAGAATTTATGCTTACCATCTTGGCAACTTTGAGCTCTGCTGAATATATATGGTGTCCTAAAATATATATTTACACACACTATAATAGCTGATTAGCTCAATTTTGAAAACGAAATGTATTTTAACAAACACTGCCTTTATAATTATTCAAAGTATATATATTTTGGGGACATCCTACATATAATCTATAAACTTGAACTATTTAATAGTAGGTGGCATGTATCATATTCTTTTGCACATAATACTTCAGTGCATATTTACCATGCATAAATGATTACATATTTACAGTCATTACACTCAGGAATAGTATACAGGATGTAATACTTTATAGGCTATACTCCAAATTCATCAGTGTCTTTTATAGCAATTTTCTCCCTGAATTTAGGCCAGGATCAAGTATTTCATTTAGTTGTTAGCCACTTTAGCCTCCTTTAATCTGGGATGTTTCCTCAACCTTTCTCTCCCTTGCCATGGACATTTTTGAGGCATAGCCTAATTATTTCTCCTGTACGTTTCTTCTTTTTATGTGTATATGCACATGTCTACTAACAGTATGAATGCATGGGTTCTTTTATTCAGTGAGTTATCTATTACTGTACTTTTTTTGATGGTCAAATTGTGCCAGATTTGGCTTCTTCAAGCTGGCTCCTGTATCTCTTTGTGACCCTTATAATTTTTTTTAATACTTATTTCCTAGCTCAACAAAATGTCCCAACCTTATCTGCTATCTTCCTTGCTCCTGCCCAGGCTACAACCAGCCATTTCTTCAAGGAGTCCTGGTCCTTTCTATGGAACATGTAGAAAGCAAGATCTGGTAACTAGGCATGTGTAAGTGTACCTATCTTATTTTTTCCATAAATTCTATGCTTCCCATTCTAATCCCCACTAAGTTTTTTTTTTTTTAAATATATTATTTATTTCAGAGAAGAAGGGAGAGGGGAGAGATAGATAGAAACATCAATGATGAGAATCATTGATCGGCTGCCTCCTGCCTACTGGGGATTGAGCCCGCAATTTGGGCATGTGCCCTTGACTGGAATCGAACCTGGGACCCTTTAGATTGCAGGCCGACGCTCTATCCACTGAGCCAAACCAGGTAGAACCCCCTCCCCCTTTTAATATATTGACCATTAACATGATTTAAAAGGTCAAAACATACTCAAGAAAGTTCACCCTCCCTAGTCAGAGCTCTGTAGCTTCCTTCAAGAATGTAACCTACCCAATCAACCTGGCTCAGTGGTGGACCATTGACCCATGCACCAAGAGGTCACTGATTTGATTCCTGATCAGGGCACAGCCTGGCTTTGGGACTCAATCCTCAGCAGGAGGTGTGCAAGAGGCAGCCAGTCAATGTTTCTCTCATTGACATTTCTCTCTGTCCTTCTCCCTTTCTCTCAAAATCAATAAGAACATTTTTAAAGAATGTAACCCAGCCGAAACCAGTTTGGCTCAGTGGATAGAGCATCAGCCTGCGGACTGAAAGGTCCAGGTTTCGATTCCGGTCAAGTGCATGTACCTGGGTTGTGGGCACATCCCAAATAGGGGGCGTGCAGGAGGCAGTTGATAGATGTTTCTCTCTCATCGATGTTTCTAACTCTCTATCTCCCTTCCTCTCTGTAAAAAATCAATAAAATATATTAAAAAAAAATGTAACCCAACAACTAATGATCCTTCATTTTCCCTGCCCCTCATAGGTAGCCAATTTTATTAGTTTGGGGGTTATCCTTCTTTAGTTTTTCCTCTGCAAAAATTTGCAGACACATTTCTTTTTTTTAATCCTCACCTGAGGACATGCTTAGGAGATGGGAGAGGGGAACATCGATTGGTTGCCTTCCATGTGTGCCATGACCAGGGATTGAACCTAAAACCCAGGTATGTGCCCTGACTCTCGAAATGAACCGACGACCTTTTGGTGCACAGGACAATACTCAGGCAACTGAGCTATACCAGCCAGGCCACACATTTGTTTTAAAAAATTCTTTGTTGCCCTAACCAATGGTCGGCAAACTGCGGTTTGAGAGCCGCAGTTTGCTGACCACTGCCCTAACTGGTTTGGCTCAGTGGATAGAGTGTTGGCCTGCGGACGCAAGGGTCCCAGGTTTAATTCTGGTCAAGGGCATGTACCTTGGTTGCCGGTACATCCCCAGTATGTGTGCAGGAGGCAGCTGATCAATATTTCTCTCTCATCAATGTTTCTAACTCTATCCCTCTCCCTTCCTCTCTGTAAAAAATCAGTAAAATATATTTTAAAAAAACATTAAAAATTCTTTATTTTTTAAAGTATTACATAAGTCTCCCTTTCCCTCCATTCACCTCTCCCCAGCTGCTCCCACCCCCCAGCACATACCCTCACCCCGCTACTGGTCAGTGTCCATTGGTTATGCTCATTTGCATGCATACAAGTCCTTTGGTTGACCTCTTGACCCCCCGCCCCCCTACCCTCTTAGGTTGGATAATCTGTTCGATGCTTTTATGACTCTGGCTCTATTTTTGTTTATCAGTTTATGTTGTTCATTACACATTTGTTTTATTTCCCCTTCTTCCTTGCATAAAAGGTGGCATAGTTTATACTGTTGAATTTTGCTTTCTTTACTTAATATATCATGGAAATTACTCCATACCAAATCAGTGATATAATTTCTAAATTACATATAGTAAAACATTTCATTCACTTACCAGTTGAATGTTTACCAGCCACTGAGCTAGACACAGATAGGGAAATGAGTAAAATACAGTCCTTTAATGACGTTAGCCTCCAGTAGAAAGGAGAGCACATAAGAAACCATTAGTGCTCAGAGAGCCTGGAGAAGCAAGCCAATGGCAGGATGTTCAAAAGGACTGATACCTAAGCTTGAAAAATGAGAAAGTAGGTGAAGAAACAGCACGTGTAGAGGCAGAGTTGAGTAAGGGTAAGGCATGTTGTGGAAATGGAAGTTTAATGGGGCTAAAACTTAAAATTTGAGTGTGGAAGCAGGATGTAGAAGGGGGAGGCAGAGGTGCTCATAAGGAGGCTGGAGAGGTGGCATGGCACCAGGTGATACAGTTAATCCCACGAGAAAGCTGGACTGTGTTATTCAGGCATCCAGGAGACATGGTCTTTAAAATACCACTCGGATTCATTCACTTCACAAGTATTTTTTAAAATATATTTTCATTGATTTCAGAGAGAAAGAGGTAGAAACATCAATGATGAGAGTCATTGATTGGCTGCCTCCTGCATGCCCCCCATGGGGGATCAAGTCCAAAACCCAGGTATGTGCCCTTGACTGGAATTGAACCCGGGACCCTTCAGTCCGAAAGCTGATGCTCTATCCACTGAGCCAAACCAGCTAGGGCCACTTCACAAATATTTGTCTGCCTGCATTGGCCAGGTCCTGCAGAAGGAGCAGTAAGAGTAAGAAGACAGAATTCAAGGAACTCTTAGATAAAGTGGGGCAAATGGCTGGGCAAACACATAGGAAGGGAGACTAACACACTTAAAGCTAGGAGTGAGGCAGGAGTGAAGGAATACTTCCCAAAGAGTAAGGGAGATTTTTATCTAGGTGTGTGGGTGTTTGGAGAAGTGTTCTCATGCTGATGCCCGGAGTGAAGAGAGACTGAGACAGTAAAAGTTTCCCTGCGACTAAGACCACAGACCCATCTCCCATTCTCCACATAGCAATGAGTAATCCTTGATTTTACTTTACTTTTATTGATTTTATTAATCCTCACCTGAGGATATTTTTTCCATTGATTTTTTTTTTAGAGAGTGGGAGGGAGAGAGGGAGTAAAGGACAGAGGGAGGAAGAGAAAGAGAAACAAACACTGATGTGAGACACATGGATTGGTTGCCTCCCCACGCCTTACCCGACTCAGATTGAAATTGCAACCCAGGTACATGCCCTTGACCAGAATGGAACCTGTGACTCTTCGGTGCTCAGGCAGACGCTCTATCCACTGAGCATAACAGTCAGGGCTTATTCTTGATTTTTAGAGAGAGGGAGGGGAGAAACATTGATCCATTGCCATGAGTAACCCTTTAAAAATACAAATCTGATTTCTTCATTTTATGTAAAAGGCTGCTTTAAGGTTAATGTCTGTCTCTTTAAAAATCTTAGGTTGCTTACCTCTCCAGTTTTTGTGTTGTTTTTTAACTTCCTCTTTAATTGTATTTTCTTAGCTTGTCCCATCCTATTCCCCCTGTCTAGAAATCCATTACCCAACACTTGATTAGGTGTTACTCCTATCTGCTTTCATAGTGCCCTGTGCTTCACCTAATGTCATCGCATTGTCTGAATCTACCACTGGTTTGTACTCTGAGGGCAGAAAGTGGGTTTAATTACAGTTGTATACAGAGCATCCAGCCTAACGTCCCAATGCCTAATTTTAAACGAATGAATGCTGTCTTCCCTGCAGAGTGAGGTGCAGCATTTTGAACTAGACCCTGGGAACTTCGGCCTTCAGAGCTGTCTATTACTACAGTTTAAGGGTTCATACCAGGCTTGGAGAAACAAGCCATTTAGGTTTAAAATCATTGAAGTTTAAAATTATTTAGCATTAGGCATAGATTTATCTGCAAAGATCGGCGTGCTCAAGCTGATAAATTTAAAGCCCATTTTTCTTTTTTAAGCATATAAGGCCGAAAGTAGCTCCTCATGAAACCTACCAACTACCAAAGAACAGCAGCTAGTCTAGTCCCTGGATTTTTTTATTTATTTTTTTTGCACTTTGACTCCGCCCACGGGGCCACAAATGGCGGAAGAACTGCACGCTACGTCGTGACAGCTCACCTACTGCGGAGGCATCTCAACGCTACGCCAGCGGCGTGGGCGGGGCAGCCGGCTCTTCCTTCCTGTCGGCCGCCTCGGCTCCTCCCCCACAGCTTCACACGCTCATTGTGGAGCGACCGCGGCCGGCAGCCTCTACAGCTGTTAGAGAACCAGAGACCCTAAGTCCTTGGCGCGCGTGAGCGCCCGCGCAGCCCTTTCCCCACTCCAAAGGCTGGGGGCACGCGGTCCACCTTTATTCTCTCTCCTCCCGCCCCAGCTAACCGCCCCTGCTCGCGCGGACTCCACGCCGCCGCCGCCCGCCCCTCCCCCTTCGGTAGCTCCCGCCCGCGCGCTCCTCCTCTCCGGCGACGCGCACGCGCGCCAGCCTGGCTCGCGCCCTCTCGCTTTCCTCCGGCCCGCGAGACCCCCTCCCCTTCCGCCTCGCGGCGCTTCCTCGCGCTGCGATCTTCTCTTTCCACCCCGAGACTGCGGGCCTTACCCTCCCCCCGCCCGCCAACGGCGGGTCCCCAGCTTCCCAATCCCCTTCGCTTCCCGCGCTCTCCGGCGGGGGCCCAGCCCCGGCCTCCTCTCCCTCCCTTCCCCCTAATTCCCCTTCCGGACGCTGCCATCATGTTGAAGCCTCAGCCGCCACAACAGACGTCCCAGCCCCAGCAGCCGCCCCCCACGCAACAGGCCGTGGCCCGCCGGCCTCCCGGGGGCACCAGCCCTCCCAACGGTGGCCTCCCGGGTCCCCTCGCCGCCTCCTCGGCTCCCCCAGGACCTCCCGCTGCCGCTTCCCCCTGCCTGGGGCCTGCGTCTGCTGCCGGGAGCGGGCTCCGCCGGGGAGCCGAGGGCATCTTGGCGCCGCAGCTGCCGACACAGCAGCAGCAACACCAGGAGAGGCAAGGGGCAGCGGCCATCGGCAGCGCCAGGTGAGGAGAGTTGGGTTTCTGGGCGCTGGAGCGCAGGCGGCGGGGCAGCAGCGGCTTGGTTGCGGCCCGCCAGTCCGGACTTCAGTACACTGCGCGAGGCGGGCTCCTAGCCTGGCCACCTTTGAGGGAAGACGGGGGAAGCCCCCCTCCCCATGCGGCTGGGGATGGGCCCTAACAGGTCAAAGGAAAAAGGGTCCCCCCACAGCCACCGGGACATTTAAGGGCCATGCTCGGTTCTCAGCCTAGTTAGGGCTTGCAGCCTGGGCCTTAAGGGCAGGCGGGGCGCACCCCGCTAGCGCATCGGAACGAGGAGTTGGGGGGGTGAAGAGGTGATGGGGTCCCCAGCTCCATTACCACGAAGGGTCTCGCGGTTCCCGGCTTCAGCCAATGGGGAGCCAGCTGCAATAAGGGGTCCGGGCCGTAGCCAATGAAGGGGGGCGCGCGGCCCACAGTTTGGCCAATGGGGAGGGAGGGACTTGGAGCGGGTTGCCACCTCCCCCTTCCTGGTCTGGCCAGTAGGAGGGGAGCTGGGTGGGCGGGGGGACGGAAGGAGAGAACGGGGCTGGGCGGGGTGCGGGGAGGGGGGGGGGAGCGGTTTGCGGCCCGGGAACCTTCAGAGCGCGCTTGCCCTTTGCGTACGTGCGCGTGGATTCTCTGTCTTAAGACCCAGGCATTCACGAACCCCAGTAACAGGGCAGTAGCTGGGAGTGTGCGTGGAGGGATTCATGGCTGAGTGGTAGACAGCACTCGATTTCTTGTGTATGGGTTAATGCAACTGAGCGTGGTGGTAGACGCAGGCGCAGTGGATTCTGATCGCGGGAGGGGGTATTTTGAAGAGGCCCATGGGTCTTAGTGCGCAGGCGCAGACCGGGCGAGGCCTCCCGGTGGATACCTTTTGCGGCTGCGCTGTCCCCCCAGCCTTGCCAACGGCCCCCTCATCACCTCCTCAACCGCCGGTTACATCAGCCAGCGAGTAGCGGGTTTATTAGACCATTGACGACCCTCTCAGAGTGGGTAACTGGCTGAATGAGTAAAGAGGCCGAGAAGGTGGTTGTAGACGGTTTACCGTCCTCCCAGGAATTGGGGCGTAAGGCCCTGAAAAGGATTGTCTTTTCTGTTTGGGAGGTAACGTGCCTGAGCTAGATACTTCCGGGTCTGTACTCCCTGAGCTCCACTCTTACATCTGAGATGGGTTATTATCTAATGCTGTAGCAATGGTCTCTTGGAAGGATGCAGCCTTGGCCCCTTGGAGAAAGTGAGACAGTGGTTGTTGATTGACATCTATTTTACTGGCATTTGGAGGAAATGTGTCTAGTGGTTTATAACGTCTCTGCCTTTTTCTTCTATAAGGTGAAAGTTTGAAAACCTATGAATTTTAGCCTAGATCAGCATTTTCACGTAGTGTGTGGTTCTAGGATACCAAGTCCTTTGAAATTAATTGAACAGATGTCAATAACTAGTTTCTTATTTCCTCTTATAGGGGACAAAGCACTGGGAAGGGACCCCCACAGTCACCGGTGAGTTGCGGCCCCCGCCCAAAGGTACAGAGACCTAAAAGATGCATATGTATGAATATAGGACTGATTAGGTACAGAAGTAGTCGGGTAGGCTCAGAAGGGCCCCAGGGGGCCCAGCTCATACAAGGTGGGTGGGAATATGGAAGTACAGATTTTTAGAAGGAAGGTGAGATGTTAACTGGCTGTTTATTTCTCCCTCCTATGTTACGGACAGGTATTTGAGGGTGTCTACAACAATTCCAGAATGCTGCATTTCCTTACAGCTGTTGTGGTAAGTGGGTACCTAACCTCTAGGTTGTTTGAGGGATGCCATGCATCTGTTCGATTTTCTTATTTTTCACACTTTCCTAGGGCTCCACTTGTGATGTAAAGGTGAAGAATGGTACCACCTATGAAGGTATCTTCAAGACTCTGAGCTCAAAGGTCAGTGTACTTAAATTAGCTTATTTTTGGAGTTGTGTGGAAAGGGAGAATGAAGTAGGTTCATTGAAGATGTGAATTGAGTGGTGTTGGACAACATTGTGGCTGATAACTCATTTCTTTAGGCTTGCGCTGGATTTCAGTGCTGCAAGCAATGAAAGGCATAGGTCTGAAATTTGAGGGCTGGATACTTTAATGTAAAAATTTAAAGTGTAAAATTTTAATTTGGGGACTTTTGCTAAGTTCTGTGGCTGATACTGAGAAGATGTTATGCATGATGTTGGGAAGTTTAGAGAGGTAAAGAGAAAAATAGTCATATTTGCCTTCATGCTTCTTGATATTGACCTTGGGTGTTGGAAAATGGGCCTTGTTTTTTTAGTTTGAACTGGCAGTAGACGCTGTGCACCGGAAAGCATCTGAGCCAGTAGGTGGCCCTCGTCGGGAAGACATTGTGGACACCATGGTGTTTAAGCCAAGTGATGTCATGCTTGTCCATTTCCGAAACGTTGACTTCAATTATGCCACTAAAGGTATTGTTCCATGGTCTTACGTCAAACCCACTCTTTGAGTGGAGAGCTGAGAGCAGTTACATGATGCTTGATTTGCTCCCATAACCATCCATTTTACTATCTTGTTTTCTGAGGAAGATGACTGGATTTTTCTTGAGAATGTTTCTTGATATGTAAGATAATATGGGACAAATTTGGCCTATGTTGTGGCTCTTCCTGTTTGCTTTGTTTTCAACTCCTTGCTGCTTACTAAGATGATAAATTTTATGCTGTGCCTACCCAACCCCCAAACCATGGCACACATAAACTTTTCTTTGCTTCTGAACAATTCATGGAAAGGGGGTTATTGGGGGAAAGCCTGTGAGATATCACGATTCCTAATCTTCATCTCTGCGCCCACAGACAAGTTCACTGATTCAGCCATTGCCATGAACTCGAAGGTGAATGGGGAACACAAAGAGAAGGTGCTTCAGCGCTGGGAGGGTGGTGACAGCAACAGTGATGATTACGACCTCGAGTCTGATATGGTACAGTCTCTTTCCCCAAGACCCTGAGAGCTGGGCAGCTCTGCTGCCAGGGTGTGGGTTTATTGACTCCACTGTCATTCTTGGAACTGGGTTGCTGGGCTGGGGGGAGGGATCATTTACTCTTGCCTATTCATGACATCAGATTCCAAATGGAAAGGCACAGACGTAACAAAACAAAAATACCTGTTCTCCCACCATCTGTGATTGACAATTGTTAGTATTTGCTTCAAGTCAACTTAACACAAAGTATAGACAAGAGTGAGTACTGTGTAGGCACATTTCTCTTCCAAAGAAACAGCTACTATACTTTGAATCATTTAAAATTCTCGTGAGAATTGCTGCTTAATTTGAAGAACAATTTACTTTTTCTGCCTGTTTTTGAATGTTTCATGTTGCTCCATAGATCTAGTTTATTGCTTTTAACTGTTGTGTACTGTTCTACATATGAACCTATCTATGAATACCCAAACTGTATTTCTCTTTTTCCCTACTGATTGGTGCTTATCATTATAGTTGCCTTATTGAATTTTTAGAACATGCACGTATACCAAAATTTCTCTGGGATATAAACCTGAAAATGGATTTCTTAGATTTTATGACTTCAGTTTTACTGGTTATTGCCAATTTGTGCTGCAGTTGATAGTTCTAGTTGGCATTCTCACCAGCCTTGTCCCAATTTTTCCACTTACGGTATGGTCAGATTTTTAAATTTTTCAGTCTGATGGAAAATGATAGGTCATTGTTGCTTTCCTAGCTGGGTTTTAAAACATTCTCCCTCCTTCCTCCTAGTCCAATGGATGGGACCCCAATGAAATGTTCAAGTTCAATGAGGAGAACTATGGTGTAAAGACCACCTATGATAGCAGTCTCTCGTCTTACACGTGAGTGTCTTGGTACTCCCCATGTGGTGCAGTTTGAGGCATGGAGTCATCAACAGAGGGGCAGGTCTCTAGGTGGAACATTGCTTTTTTCATGCTTTTCTGGATGTTCAGATTGCCCTCTCCCACCTCCTGTTTGGAACTGCTTTCAAAAATTTGCTTTTAATCTTGATTCCAGGCCACCTCCTGAGTAAAATTAACTGGTTGCCCATTTGTCCATACTTTTCTTCTAGAACTTAAAATGTACTTAAATATGTGTTTTAAGTGTCCCCTAGAACCATAGATGCCTTGCTGCTCTGCCTGGGACTTAGTAGATGTCCATTAAATATATGCTGGGTTGTGATAGGACTGATAGAAATTTTTTTCTTTTTTTCCCTTTGTCCCCTGGCACTGGGATGGTGGTGGTCTCTGGTGGTCTTCTCAGGGTGCCCTTAGAGAAGGACAACTCAGAAGAGTTTCGTCAGCGGGAGCTGCGTGCAGCCCAGTTGGCTCGGGAAATTGAATCAAGCCCCCAATACCGCCTGCGGATTGCCATGGAGAATGACGATGGACGCACTGAAGAGGAGAAGCACAGTGCAGTCCAGCGGCAGGGTTCAGGACGGGAGAGCCCCAGTTTGGTGTCTAGGTAATTCCTGGGGGCAGCCTGGTATGTTTGGGGCTCACCGTATGGGCCAAGAGTTTTGTACACTCTTGTTTGAGCCTCATAGCCATATGAGATGTAGGTTAGTTATTCCCAATTATTATTTTAGGAGATTAAAATGTAGAGTGGTTAAGTGCTTTACCTATAGTAACAAGACTAAAATTAGAAAAAGATTTTTGTCTCAGAATTTTGATATATATTCTTTCTCTTTTTTTCTCTGCATATTCATCTATATGCATCTCTTATTCCTCCCTTTGTGAAAATAGAATCAAACTGTACGTGATGATCTGTAGCTTGTAAAAGATGCACCTTGACCTACTATGTGGTACTGCTTTTCTCATAGGACAGGGGTGGAAGAATTATGGAATATTAGCCTGGTTGGTCAGGTTAGGGTTGACAAAATGTAAGGTCATAAGCCTCTGGCCACAGAACATTTAACTAGGACAGATCTTCAAGTGGGGTAGTGCAAAAAGCTGGAGCCAGGCAGAGAGAGAGAGAAAATGTGAGGGGTGTGTGTTGGGTGGAAGGTGGCCTTTAGAAGGAAGGGCTTCATCTTCCTAAAATGTGTGGATTTTGTGGCTCCTTGACCTCATTTGAACTCTTCCCTCCACCCCCAGGGAAGGAAAGTATATCCCTCTACCCCAACGAGTTCGGGAAGGTCCCCGGGGAGGAGTTCGATGCAGTAGTTCTCGGGGTGGCCGACCTGGCCTTAGCTCTTTGCCACCCCGTGGCCCTCACCATCTTGACAATAGCAGCCCTGGCCCAGGTTCTGAGACACGTGGTATTAATGGAGGTGAGTTGTGAAGCAGACTTGTGGGGGACAGGGAAGGATAATTGAAAGGAATGGGTTGGAAGGATGATGGATTTGTGGTAATGTACTAGCAGGTACTCTCCCTCTTTTTTTCCCACCTTTAAAAAAAAATAGGCCCTTCCCGCATGTCCCCTAAGGCACAGCGGCCTGTGAGAGGTGCCAAGACTCTGTCTTCACCCAGCAGTAGGCCTTCTGGAGAAGCTTCTGTTCCACCTCCGCCTGCAGGTAAAGTTCAGCATGTCACAGGAAGAGATGGGTAGGAATTGGTAGAAATACAAATGTTGGTTGTTAGACTACTGGGCTGAGAGACAGTTCAAGATGTAAAAAGCATTTTGAAAGGTTTGGGTTTATACTTTTTAGCGAAGAATTTTTCAGTTTCCCTCATGCAGAAACCCCAATATAGTGATTTGTGGGTGTGTCTGGATTTGTGGGTGTGTCTGGCTGACAGATAACTTTGTTTAAATTAGTTGCCAACACTTTAAAATAGGAGAAATCAGACAATTTCTGATTTTATTGAAGTACAGGAAGTTCTGCCAACACTGACCTGTCCTTTTGTTGTTGTTAATCCTCACCCGAGGATATTTTTCCATTGATTTTTAGAGACAGTGGAAGGGAGGGGGAGAGACACAAAGAGAGAAACGTCCATGTGAGAGAGACACATTAATTGGTTGCCTCCCACACACACCTTGACTGGGCTGGGGATTGAGCCTGTAACCAAGGTATGTGCCCTTGACCAGTATCAAACCTGGGACCCTTAGGTCTGCAGGCCGATGCTCTGTCCACTGAGCCACACTGGCTGAGGCAACACTGACCTCTCTCGCTGCATAGCTGCAGGTGTCTGGACTGAGTCACAACTGCCCTTTTTGAGTCTTTCATGGTGCCCATGAGGCCATCTCACCTGCTTTCCCTTCTAGGTATTTAGGTCTGTGAACTTGTATATAAAAGAGTGGGTAAACTTTTCTTGGTGTTTTTAGTAAGTCCTTTGTACCCATTGATAATTGACCAGCAGTAACCATTGTGCAGCTTTCCCTTTTCTTCCAGTGGGCCGGATGTACCCCCCACGCTCTCCCAAGTCGGCTGCACCTGCCCCAGTCTCAGCTTCCTGTCCTGAGCCTCCCATTGGCTCGGCAGTACCAACCTCTTCAGCTTCCATCCCTGTGACGTCATCAGTTATGGATCCTGGAGTAGGTTCCATCTCCCCAGCTTCTCCAAAGATCTCACTGGCCCCCACAGATGGTAAGAGCCAGATGGTTCAGGGCTGTGGACAATGTGTAATGTGGTTCTGGGAAACAAGACCTTCAGGTGTCTGTCTCTTCTTGCTCAGTAAAAGAACTCGTGGCCAAGGACCCTGGAAGAACTCTGGAATCCCAGGAGCTGTCCCGGATATCTGGGAAAGGTAAGGATTGTTTTTTATCTGCCAAAGTATAATGCCCCTTTGATTAGGAGAGCATTTCAATTAGAAAGTTGTTGGAATTCAAAAACAATGTCTATTCAAAACAAAACAAAAACAGTCTATTAGGCCTTGGATTCTTCTGTTTTTAGATTTTTGTACTGTGGGCTACTGGCACTGTGTAGCCACCTTTGAAAAAAGAAATGTATATTTTCTCTTTTCACTGTTTCTCATAGTCCCTGGCCTTCAGAATGAACAGAAACGCTTTCAACTGGAAGAACTGAGAAAGTTTGGGGCCCAGTTTAAGGTGAGAAAAGTGTGGGAATGAGTTCTAGGATGTTAACAGGATGAAGGTGAAGTGGGTCTGGGCAACTTAAAGAAGAGGCACAGGACTAGGGGTAGAAGAGATAAGAGCAAGGGTGAAAGAAGGAAGCAAGGCCTTGGGTCTGGACCGGTGTTATATGTGTGATTTTTCTTCTTCCAGCTTCAGCCCAGTAGCTCGCCTGAGACCTGCCTGGATCCTTTTCCTCCCCGGATCTTAAAGGAGGAGGCCAAAGGAAAGGAGAAGGAAGTGGATGGTCTATTGACTTCAGAGCCCATGGGGTCCCCGGTCTCCAAGACAGAGTCCTTATTGGATAAGGAGGACAAACCACCCCTGCCATCAGCAGGAGGCACGGAGGGGCCAGATCAGCTCCCACCACCTTGCCCAAGCCAAACTGGCAGCCCCCCAGTGGGCCTCATCAAAGGAGATGACAAGGATGAGGGCCCTGTTGCCGAGTGAGTTGGGCGGGGCGGTGAGTGGGTGTCGGGTGATGGGGGGCAAGCCATGAGGATTTACTTTGCTTTTCTCTTATAGACAAGTGAAGAAATCCACATTGAATCCTAATGCCAAGGAGTTCAATCCTGCAAAGCCTCTGCTGTCTGTGGTGAGATGGGGTAGCATCTTCCATAAAGGAGACTTGGGAATGGGGTAAAAGCACTGGAGGGGAGAGCCCTTGCCAGCAGGCAGAAGATGTGTGAAAGTGTGTAGGCTGATTTGGGAAAAACTGACCAACTTCAGGGCTGGGTGGCAAAGGATTGTGATGTGTCTGACAAGTATTGATTTGTTTCTCTCTGATACTTAGCATTTGGCTCAGGGAATGTCTTGAGTGTGGTAGTTATGAGCATGAGCTTCATTAGGACTCACTGACTTGGCTTAAAACCCTGTACTTTTTTATAAGCTTTGTGATCTTGGACAAGCCACTTACCCTACCTCTCTGCTTCAGTATTGTCAGCTATAACTCGAGTGTGTCCACCTTGTAGGGTTGACGTGAGGCTTAAACAAAATAGAGTGTAGAATGTGTTTGGCACACAATACTCCATCCATAATTGCTGTTGCTGTATAGGCAAGGAGGTTGCTATGAGTAATAGAAAAATCGTAAGATATTTTATACACGTCCTCCCTTTTCTCTTACAGAATAAATCCACCAGTACCCCAACTTCTCCGGGGCCCAGGACTCATTCTACTCCCTCCATCCCGGTGCTGACAGCAGGCCAGAGTGGGCTGTACAGCCCCCAGTACATTTCCTACATACCTCAGATCCACATGGGACCAGCTGTTCAGGTAAGAGAAGGGGCTCAGTGGGCCCAGGGTGTAAGAGATTTGGTTGGGCTGGCTGAGGGACCAGGTCAGACCTGTTCTGGGTATTTGTAAGCAAAGTCATTCAGCCTTATCTGCATTACTGTCCCTAGGCACCTCAGATGTATCCATATCCTGTATCCAACTCAGTGCCTGGACAGCAGGGCAAGTACCGGGGAGCAAAAGGTGAGCAGGGTCGGAAGGGACAGTCGGGACTGCCCAATGTCTCCTGGCAGATGGAGCTTGAGCTCTGCACTATTTTTCCCCTGCCCCCAGGCTCCCTGCCTCCCCAGCGCTCGGACCAACACCAGCCTGCCTCAGCCCCTCCAATGATGCAGGCTGCCGCTGCCGCTGGCCCACCTCTGGTGGCTGCTACACCTTATTCTTCCTACATCCCCTACAACCCACAGCAGTTCCCAGGCCAGCCCGCCATGATGCAGCCCATGGCCCACTATCCCTCACAGGTGACTGAAGCACGGGAGGGACATGAGGGTACAGAGGCCTTGCTAGAGATCCCATCTCCACCTCCCAGACACACAGGAGCTGGGTGAGAGAGGCAGTCAGTGTTCTGGATGGTGGTGCCAGGCTGGGGATTCAGTCCTAGCTCTGGTAGGATCTGTTGCAAGGCACTTAAGACCCAAGCCCCAGAAAATAAAATAAAAAGACAGCCACCACCCAAGCCTTCACTAAAGTGTTAGTAAAATAGCACCTATGAAGTTAGGTTATTTGTGAGTGTCCAGCAAGGTAGTTGTGACAAGGCCCCAGAGCATTGCTGTGCAGATTATGCCTTCCAAGTCCTATGCTGACCATTTCTCTTTGCCACTCTAGCCGGTGTTTGCCCCCATGCTTCAAAGCAACCCACGCATGCTGACATCGGGGAGCCATCCCCAGGCCATTGTGTCGTCCTCCACCCCTCAGTACCCTTCAGCAGAGCAGCCCACACCCCAAGCCCTTTATGGTGAGTTCTGCTGGATCCTCTCCCTCCAAGCTGTGCTCCTTAGTCCCCTCTAGTGTGCTCAGCACTGATTATCTCTCTCCTTCCATCTGTAGCCACTGTTCACCAGTCCTATCCACACCATGCCACGCAGCTCCATGCCCACCAGCCGCAGCCGGCCACCACACCTACGGGGAGCCAGCCACAGTCCCAGCATGCGGCCCCCAGTCCTGTCCAGGTGCTTGCTGTGGGGGAGCTGAGTGGTTGGGCAGGAGTTGGGGGCTGCAGGAGAGTGGTAGAGCTTGGGGTATTTCCCCAGCGGTGAGGATTAGGGGTCAGTGGGTAGAAGGCCTGGGTATCAGAGGAGTGAGTGGCGTTTAACCTTCCCGTCCCTCTGACAGCACCAGGCAGGGCAGGCCCCACACCTGGGCAGTGGACAGCCACAGCAGAATCTGTACCACCCAGGGGCCCTGACAGGCACGCCTCCTTCTCTGCCACCGGGACCTTCTGCCCAGTCCCCTCAGAGCAGCTTCCCCCAGCCAGCTGCCGTGTATGCCATCCATGCCCACCAGCAGCTGCCCCACGGCTTCACCAACATGGCCCATGTTACCCAGGTAAGAACTCAAGGAACCTGCTTTGTCTGGGTCTGTTTTGCCATGAGGACCTGGGCCACGAGACTGTCCCATTCCTGAGTCCCTGGTGCCGGGCTGCCTCTACGTCATACTCCTGACACTAGGATTCTTGGCGCCTTTGTCAGGCTTCTGTGGTGTTCCTAACTACTTTCTGTTTTCTGCAGGCCCATGTCCAAACTGGAATCACAGCAGCCCCGCCCCCTCACCCTGGGGCTCCCCACCCGCCCCAGGTGATGCTGCTGCACCCACCCCAGAGCCATGGGGGACCCCCCCAAGGCGCAGTGCCCCAGAGTGGGGTGCCTGCACTCTCAGCTTCCACACCCTCACCCTACCCCTACATCGGACACCCCCAAGGTGAGCAGCCTGGCCAGGCGCCTGGATTTCCAGGAGGAGCCGATGACAGGATTCGTGAGTTCTCATTAGCTGGGGGAATTTGGCATGGAAGAGCTGATGGGCTGCAGGTGGGGCAGGATGCACGGGTTCTGGGTGGGGAGTGAGGGGTCTTGGAGGCAGGGCTGTCCCACAGGGCGCCTGCCGACCTGCACCTGTCTGTGAAGTATGTAGGGTGGGCAGAAGCCACAGTCGCCGCCGCCAGGGGCTTGCTCCTGGCTCTGTCCTTTGCTTCCCTCCGTCCTCGCTCAGTTGTGATCCAGCAGCCCCCCTCCCCACTGCCTCCCCAGCTCTCAGTGACCCCGACTGTCTCCTGACTTAGCCGAGGTAAGGTCAGCGCAGCAGACAGGGCCAGGCTGGGGTGTGGGGGGCTGAGCTGGGCACACGAGTAAGGGCTCTGGCTCACTGGGAAACAGTGTTTGATTTGTGCTTCTGACAGCCCCATGAGACACCTTGAGGAGGCCGCTCCTACCCACACTCCCCCCACACCCCACACTGGACGGCATTGAATGAAGGGACAGCTGCTTGGGTTCTAATGCTCCTGCTCTCTTCTCTTTCCCCTCCAACCAGTTCAATCTCATCCCTCCCAGCAGCTCCCCTTCCACCCCCCGGGGAACTGAAGATTGTCCTGGCCGCGACCTGAGACCTCCATGAGTGGAGGGAAGAGTGATCTCTATGTCTCTTCCCCCAGCAGCTCGGACCAGTCCCAGCTCCCCAACCCCCCCTCCCCCTTTCCCTGGGGGAGCTGGGGAATTCCTGCCAAGCACCTTGAATGGGAGAGGCCTCAAAGTGGGTGGGCTAGGGTCCAGCGGGGGTGGGGGGTTCCTGCTCTGCCCCTGCCCCATCCCCACCCCACCTTGCCCTCCCATCCTCTATCCCCCACTGGAGACGGAAGATCTTTTATTTTCTATTATTTATATGTCAGACTTGGGCCCCCTGTTCTTTCTTCCCCATTAACTCGAGTGACCTGCGTGAGAGACAGATGCCCCACAAGGATGGTTGGACAAGGACTTTTACTTTTTATTACATAAAAATCTAAAAAAAAAAATTAAAAAAAAATAAAATTTTAAACTAACTTAACCTGCCTAAAGTTTACTTTTTTGAGAATACAGTTAAGATTGTGGCCATCAGTCTTAATTGTGGTGTGATGTGGTTCCCAAGGTGGGCCCTTTAGCCTGAGGATGCTGCCCTTCTGGCTCTACTGCTGTATAGGTCCCTCAAATTTTCTCACCTCCAGATTGGTCCTCATGAAGTACATCTACTGATTTACACTTCAGTGTGTTTGGCCACTGGAAATAAAGGTTTGGTGAGTGGTCTTGGGTACGGGTGAGACCTATAAAAATGAAGTTGCAGTGGGAAAAGGGGAGAGGGCTAGGTCGAGGAGCCAGGTTATGGGGAATTGGAGCTAAACTAGGACAAGAACCAAGCATGGGATGTAGAAAAATCAGGCTTCAGAGGTTTGGGGATTTTTTTGTTCGAGGCAGCAGTAGGAATTTTTTTTTTTTTTTACCTGGGCTTGGTTTTGTTTGTGAAAAAGAGATTATTTCACCCTTAGGGAATTACAAGGACTGGTGCCTAATTGTAGGCAGGGGACTTTCAGCTCTGCGCAAAGCCAGAGAAAATAGTCTGGGACTGGGCCAGGAAGAATGAAGATTAGATGTTGGGAAAGAATTCACAGAATCTGAAACCTGGTGGGCATGGGGTTGGAGAGGGAGAAGTTTTGAGCTCTCTAGGGAATGTCACTTGGGGTTGTGGGGGCAATGATGGAAGCAGGAAAACCTTTCTGAGAGGGGGAGAGAGTAACAGCAATAGCGCCTCTTGCACACCCCCACCGGGGATGAAGCCCACAACCTGGGCATGTACCCCAACCGGAAATCCAACAAGCAACCTGGGCATATTCCCTGACCAGGAATCAAACCTCGACCCTTGGTTCACACATTGAGATTCAACCACTAAACCACACTGGCCAGGCAGACCTGATGATGTTTGAAGTGTAGGTCTCTAGTACTGTGAATGATGTAACTCAGGTGTTAACTAGTACTTTTTTTTTTTTAAATACATATTTTTATTGATTTCAGAGAAAGAAAAACATCAATGATGAGAATCACTGATTGGCTGCCTCCTGTACACGCACCCCCCGACTGGGGATCAAGCCTGCAACCTGGGCATGTGCCCTTGACTGGAATCGAACCCGGGACCCTTCAGTCTGCAGGCCGATGCTCTATCCACTTAGCCACATCACCCAGGACAAGTAGTAGTAATTATTTAAAATTTTTAATGACTTTGTAGAGAAATGTCTATTGGTTGCCTCCCCTACATACCTGAACTGGGGACTGAACCCACAACCTGGGGATGTGCCCTGACCAAGAAACAAACTGGTCACCTTTTGGTGCATGGTACACTTAACCAACAGCCACACTGGCCAGGGCCCCAGTAGTCCTTTTGATGAGTTAAGAATTGCAGGTTGTTTTTATCTTACTCCTAAGAGCAGAAATCTCAAAGTTGGGAGCTTATACTCCAGCCAGGAATCCCACTCTTAATCCTAAATCCTCCTTCCCTTTAACCTGTTTTCTGGAGTCAGATCAGGTTCTGAGTTTTTCCAAACAGCCCTCAGCCTCCCTTCTCAGGACTGCTTAGTAGGATGTCTGGGATATACTCATTTGTCAGGATCCAAGCTTGAAAGGTATACCTATTATTCCCTGCTGAATGTTACCTTTTTTTTTGTTTGTTTTGAGGCAGCATCCTTCCTGGTCAGTAGGTTCCATTTTTTCCCCCCCTTTTTAAAATTGATTTTAGAGAGACATTGATTTGTTCCACTTTGGTATGCATTCACTGATTGATTTGAACCCATAATTTGGTGTATCAAGATGCCGCTCTAACCCACTTACCTACCCAGGCAGGGCCTCAAGTTTTTAAAAACCTCAGCATTTTATTCTGATTATTTGATAAGTAGCATTTTTCTTTTTAAATCTCAAACGTTGAGAAGTGAAACCTTCATTCTACACTTTCTCAAGCCTGTTCGCAATTGGTGACCGCGGTAATAACTCATGAAGTACAGATTATATGGGTGCTGGTTCCAGAGGTAAGATACAGTCCCCAGTATCAGAGCTTAAACAAGGAGAGCTAGACATTAATGCCAGTGCCTACTCAAGGAGAAAATGAGCTGAGCCCATGCTGGTTCCAAGTGATTAATCCTTTCCCACCATCTCCCAAAAAGACATCCACTAATATTCTACTGTAGCATACAAAGCTCACAAGACTAGCTTTCAACCCTTTGGATTCTCTCCAGTCACCACAGCAAAGAGGAGCTTTCATTGAGATGAACTGAGGCTAGAGAGAGAACTCAGTTAAAATAGCTGGCTCCAAGCCCCAGAACACCGGTCCCCAATTAGCACAAACATGCGGTCTCAAAGGAGGTCTATACTCCACCACAGAAAGGTCAGATTTTGCCTGGGATAAGGAGAGAGAGAACTACATAACGAGACACCCAGAGAAGAGAGATCATGGGGAGACAAACAGTCCACATATGAAAGAGAAGCAGGCATCACCAGAAAAGGAAGTAAACGAAATAGAGGCTAGCAACATGCCAGAGAAAGAATTCAGAGAAATGGTCATAAGGCGGCTGAAAAGAATGGAAGACAAATTCAACAATATGAGTAAGAACCAAGAGAAAATAAAGAAGAAATGAAAAATGACATTTCATTTTCATTTCTGCTATAAAGAACTCAATAGAAAGCATCAACAGTAGACTAGAAGAACTCAATAGAAAGCATCAACAGTAGACTAGAAGAAACAGAGAACTGCATCAGTGAACTAGAAGGCAAGGTGGAAAAAAATACTCAATTAGAGCAGCTTCTAGAAAAAAAAATTAAAAAGCAGGAGAGCCTAAGAACTTTGGGACAACACGAAACAAAACAACATCCGCATAATAGGGGTTCCAGAAGGAGAGGAAACAGCAAGGAATAGAAAACCTGTTTGAAGAAATGACAGAAAACTTCCCTGATATAGGGAAGAAAAAACCCCACACAAATCCAAGAAACTCACAGAGTCCCAAGCAAAATGAACCCCAAAAGACCGACGCCAAGGCACATTATAATTAAATTAGCAAACACCAACGACAAAGTAATCTTAAAAGTGGCCAGTGAGAGACAAAGTTACATACAAAGGAACCCCCATCAGACAAGCAAGTGATTTCTCAACAGAAACTCATTAGGCCAGAAGGGAATGGAATGAAATATACAAAGTCATGCAAAGGAAGGGTCTGAATCCAAGAACACTGTACCCAGCAAGGCTATCAATCAAAATTGGAAGGTGAAATCAGGAGCTTCACAAACAAAAAAGGACTAAGGGAATTTATCACCACCAAACAAGCAATGCAAGAAATGCTAAAGGGTCTGCTGTAAAAAATATAGGAAGCGAAGAAGGAACACGGGTAAAGAATAAGAATGGCGACAAATAAGTACCTATCAATAATAACTTTAAATGTAAATGGATTAAATGCCCAAAAGACACAGGGTAACAGATTGGATAAGAAAATATGCCCCATATATCTGCTGTCTACAAGAAACCCACCTCAGAAAAAAAGATGCACACAGACAGAGGGTGAAGGGATGGAAAAAGGTTTTCCAGGCGAATGGAAATGAAAAAAGCTGGGGTAGCAATACTTATATCTCACAAATTAGATCTCAAAGTGAAGGACATAACAAGAGATAAGGAAGGCCATTTCATAATACTAAAGGGAGCAATCCATCAAGAAGAAATAACTCTGGTAAACATATACGCACCCAATATACGAGCACCCAAATACATAAAAAAACTCCTGGAGGATATCAAGGGAGAGATTAACAGAAATACACTCATAGTAGGAGACTTTAATACCCCACTATCACCATTGGACAAATCCTCTAAACAAAAAATCAAAGAAACATCAATCCTAAATGACTCATTAGACCAGATGGAATTAATTGACATATTCAGAACATTTCACCCCAAAGCCACAGAATATACATTCTTCTCAAGTGCACATGGGTCATTTTCAAAGATAGACCATATGCTGTCCTTATTTGCAGATGACATCATATTGTACATAAAAAACCCAAAAGACTGCATCAAAAAACTAACAGACTTAATAAATGAATTCAGCAATGTAGCAGGATATAAAATTAACACCAAGAAATCTATGGCATTTCTATACACCAATAGTGAACTTACAGAAAGAGAGACTAAAAAAGCAATCCCACTTACCATCGCACCAAAAAAATTAAGATACCTAGGAATAAACTTAACCAAGGAGGTAAAAGACCTACACGTGGAAAACTACAGGACACTGAAAAAAGATATAGAGGAAGATGTAAACAGATGGAAGAACATACCATGTTCATGGATTGGGAGAATCAACATCATTAAAATGTCCATACTACCTGAAGCCATCTATAGATTCAATGCACTCCCCATTAAAATACCAACGGCATATTTCACAGACCTAGAAAAAACTCTCCAAAAATTTATCTGAAAGAAAAAAATACCCCAAATAGCCACATAATCCTGAGAAAGAAGAACAAAGTAGGAGGGATCTCAATACCAGATTTCAAGCTGCATTACAAAGCCACTGTTCTCAAAACAGCCTGGTACTGGTACAAGAACAGACAATATAGACCATTGGAATAGAATAGAGAATCCAGTTATCGACCCAAACCACTATGCTCAATTAATATTTGACAAAGGAGGCATGAACATACAATGGAGTTAAGACAGTCTCTTCAATAAATTGTGTTGGGAAAATTGGACAGATACATGCAAAAAAATGAAACTAGATCTCCAACTTATACCATACACAAAAATAAACTCAAAATGGATACAGGACTTAAACATAAGATGGGAAACCATAAAAATACTAGAGGAATGCACAGACAGCAAAATCTCAGACATGCCGAAAGAACTTCTTCACTGATACTGCTCCTAGGGCAATGGAAGCTAAAGAGAAAATAAACAAATCAAAATAAAAAGCTTTTTCAAAGCAAAAGAAACTATCAACAAAAACAAGAAAGCCCACTGTATGGGAGACCATATTTGCAAATGTTATCACTGATAAAGGTTTAATCTCCAACATCTACAGGCAACTTATACAATTTAATAAAAGGAAGATAAGTGATCCAATAAAAAAATGGGCTACGGACCTAAATAGAATCTTTTCAAAAGAAGACAGAAGGAAGGCCAAGAGATACATGAAAACATGCTCAAAGTCACTAATTATCCGAGAGATGCAAATCAAAACGACAATGCAGTACCATCTCACACCTGTCAGAATGGCTATTATCAACAAATCAATAAACAACAAGTGTTGGCGAGGGTGCGGAGAAAAAGGAACCCTCGTGCACTGCTGGTGGGAATGCAGACTGGTACAGCCACTGTGGAGAACAGTATGGAGTTTCCTCAAAAAACTAAAAATGGAACTTCCATATCACCCAGTAATCCCACTCCTAGGAATATATCGTAAGAAACTGGAAACACCAATCAGAAAGGATATATGCACTCCTATGTTCATAGCAGCACAATTCACTATAGCTAAGATTTGGAAACAGCCTAGGTGCCCGTCAGCAGATGACTGGATCAGAAAACTATGGTACATCTACACAGTGGGATACTATGCTGCCATAAAAAAAGGAATTCTTATAATTTGTAGCATCCTGGATGGAACTGGAGAGCATTATGTTAAGTGAAATAAGCCAGTCAATGAAAGAAAAATACCACATGATCTCACTCATTTATGGATAATAAAGAACATTATAAACCGATGAACAAAAAGATACAGAGGCAGTAAAGCAGGGGTCCTCAAACTACGGGCCACATGCAGCCCGCCAAGGACATTTATCCGGCCCGCTGCCTGTCCTGCTCAGCAGCCGACTGGTCCCGGGCCCGCAGTGCGCATAGGAATTTGTTCGTAGTTTTTTTTAAACTATAGTACGGCCCTCCAACAGCCTGAGGGACAGTGAACTGGCCCCGTTTAAAAAGTTTGAGGGCCCCTGCAGTAAAGCATCAAACAGACTGTCAAATTACCGTGGGAAGGCTAGGGAGAGGTGGGGGAGATAAGAGATCAACCAAAGGACTTGTATGCATGCATATAAGCATAACCAAGATGCAAAACACTTGGGAGTGAGGGCATGTATGGGAGTGGGGGGTGGGTGGCAATGGTAAGATATGTACACATATAATACCTTAATAAAAAAATGGGGGGAAAAAAGCTGGCTCCAGAGTACCTCCTGGGCTTGCAGGCCACCCCTCCCCCCCCCCCCCGCCTTTTTTTATTTATTTGATTTTTTACAGAGAGGAAGGAAGAGGGATAGAGAGTTAGAAACATCAATGAGAGAGCAACATCAATCAGGTGCCTCTTGCACACCCCCCATTGGGGATGTGCCCGCAACCAAGGTACATGCCCTTGACCGGAATCGAACCTGGGATCTTTCAGTCTACAGGCTGACACTTAATCCACTGAGCCAAACTGGTTAGGGCTAAAATATATTTTTATTGATTTCAGATAGGAGAGGAACATCATCATCGATGAGAGAAAATCATTGATAGGCTGCCTCCTTCATGTCTCCCCACTGGGATCAAGCCCAGGTATATGCCCTGACCAGGAATTGAACCATGACCTGGTTCATTGAGCCACACCAGCCTGGCTCTGGCTCCCTTTTTATATTCCTCTATCATTCCAACTTAAACAAAGGACACAAAACCATGCTAGCTTACTATTCACAGAACAGTTTATTGACCTACCTCACCTGGCAGGCCGTGTGGCCCTTCTGGCCAGGAGAAATGATGGTCTAGTTGCAACTCTGCTGGGTTGCAGCCTATGCCCTAGGAAGGGGCATGAGAAACAGAACACTGGCCAGCACAGCCCTGCATACAAGAGCCTGAGCAGAGGTCCACACTCAACTCCACTTGATGTTCTTGTCCTCCTCAGTCATAGCTGGTGTGTCAGTGACGAGGCCAGTGCCAATGGTCCTGTTGCCATCTCGCAGAGTAAAACGCTGGCCTTTTTCTAAGATCATTGGCTGCCGCAAGATTAGGCTAAGCTTCAAGTCCTCCCCAGGCATAGCAAGCTCCTGAAGGGGACAGAAACAGGGATCGTACATGGCCTTCAAGATGTCTTTATCCCAACTGTTTTGTTGGCTACCAAAGTTAATGATTATAGGGAAATGCTGCAAGATGATTATTTCTGGGAACAGCTTCATCCCAGCTGTCAGGCAGATGCAAACAGAATATGCAAAGGCAAAAAAAAAAAAGACCACTGATCAGTATTCCTAAGGTATGTTCTTAAGGGAAAATAATGTTTAAATTTTGGACTATGGAGGTCTCTTAGGAACTTCTCTAAGCCCTACGTGTAGTAAAACTCTCAAGAAGAAATACCCTTTTCTGAGAAGTCTCTGGGTAAATGGTAATATAACTAAGTTTTTCAACTATTGCAGCCTAGGGAATAGTGGATGAGGAATCATTCCTCCAAAATCCATTGGTCCAAACCTCCATCACTAGGTTCATCTACATCATCAGCCAGCTTCTCCTCACCCAAAGAAAAGTCACCCACATTGTCACATCTTTGGAACTGTAAGTGAGGCAGGCCTAATATGAAGAGTGCTCCTTCACATCCCATCCCTATGCCCACCATACCTTCCCTGGAGGCAGGATGATACGACAGGACATGTCCCAAGTCAGGGAGAACATGACAGGCATGAAGTGGGATACAAAGGGCTTGTGGCGGCCACCTTCCTCTTTGGTAAGGATGTAAACCTGGAAAGGAGAGCAAGTGGCTAGAAGCACTGCCTCTCGGGGGCAATCTGTCTCAGTCAGCCCTGTCCACTGCCTGAAGCCTCACCTGTGCCTCCACCTTCTGGTGGGGCTGGATGGAACCTGGTTTGGCCATTACCAGGCCACGTCTCAGGTCCTCCCGCTTCAAGCCTCGAACTAGGGCCCCGAGATTATCACCTGCCTCTGCCCTCTCCAGGCTCTTATGGAACATCTCAATTCCTAGGAGGGAGAAGAGGAGACAAGGAGGACCTCTGGAGCAGAGGGAAGGCACAGAGATCTGCAAGGCAGAGGTTATCCTGGAGCCAGCCCCTGGGTCTCGAGGCTTTCTTCCTATACCTGTTACCACAGTGCGAATGTTCTTGTTATGTCCCAGGAACTCACACTCATCTCCCTTCTTCAAAATTCCACGTTCTAGCGTACCTGTCACCACTGTGCCCCGACCTGGGAGGGAACAAGAAAGGATATTAGGGACCTTGGGCAAGGCTCTTGTTAGGAGGAGAGAATGCAAATGAGCACGGTCCTCACCAGGGATAGAGTAAACGGACTCTACAGGCAGCAGGAAAGGCTTCTCTAAGTCCCGGGTGGGCACTGGGATGTGAGTGTCCACAGCATCCAACAGCTTCTGCACAGACTTCAGGCCTAACTCAGGGTCACGTTGCTGGAAGGGGTGGGGGAGGGGTATGACAGGACTCAGAAGTTTCCATTTTGCTTACCAAGAACTACTAGTACCCCCCAGACTCAGAGCATGGCTCCAGATACCTATCCCGCCCCATCCTCTGTTACTACAGCCCCTGCCTGACCCTGCCTTCACCTCAAGGGCACAGAGGGCAGAGCCTACGATGACTGGAGTCTCCTCCCCTTTGTAGCCAAACTCAGTGAGCAGTTCCCGGATCTCCAGCTCAACTAGCTCCACCATCTCATTGTCCTGGACAGCATCTGCCTTGTTCACATACACCACAACATGCTCTACTCCAATCTGCAGATGGGAAAGAGGGAAGATGGTGTCCTAAGTGGCCCAACTCCCCACTCTTCCTCTTTCCACTCCCACCCAAGCTCCGCATACCTGTCTGGCCAGTAATAAGTGCTCTCGGGTCTGGGGCATGGGGCCGTCATTGGCTGCCACCACCAGGATGCAGCCGTCAAGGGGGGCAGTGCCTGTGATCATATTCTGGGGAGGAGGAGGAGAGGAAACACAGCCTCGTTCAGTGATCTCAGCTCCACATCCATGTAGCCAAGTACAGCAGTTTGGAACTGAGGCTCACCTTTCTCTGCCATCTCACCACCCACTTTAAGTGGCCATGCCCACAAATCCATGATTTCAAACCTATACATCTTGAGTATCTTAAGCTCCTCCCACAAGGAGTAACATTTCTCCTGACAGGAGGCAGCTCCTGGCCTGTCCCCAGCAATGCTCTCACCTTAACGTAATCTGCATGACCTGGACAGTCTGTGTGGGCATAGTGGCGGGCAGCAGTGCTATACTCCACGTGAGCTGCATTGATGGTGATACCACGGGCTCGCTCCTCCGGGGCATTGTCAATCTCTTCATACTTCTTAAACTTGGCCCCACCTCCCTCGGCTAAAACTAATCGGGGAAGGCAAGAGAACACAGCTCTCAGCTCTAGTTCCAGAGGTAGAGGCCTGGCTTCGGGCACACCCCCAGGCCCCTCCCACTTAAACAACCTTAAAAGGACAGCCTGGGAGATGGACCCTCCCTCAACTTCTGCAGAGATAACCAGTCAGAAAGAAAGAAAGGCCTGAAGGTCCTGCTCAGCGACTTTCTAGGGTAAAGCCTCCGCTTACAGGGCGGTCCCTAATGCTAGAGGGAGGCCATTCAGGGTCCCCCAATTTATGCATCACAAAGTTCTTCATGTTCAGGGGAAATCTGTCTCCTGAACACAAATCTTCCAACCCCACCTTCCGCCCACTTGAGTTCTGGCTCCTCGGGCTACACTAAACACCTCCAGCTGCCACTGTGCGGGCCCCGCCTCCCTGGCTCCAGGTCTCCCCTGCAGAGCGGGCCCTGCCGGATGCCCCCTCAGCAACCCGCTTACTTTTCGTGATGGCCGCGGTCAGTGTGGTCTTGCCGTGGTCCACATGGCCGATGGTACCCACGTTCACATGGGGCTTGTCGCGCACATAGATCTTCTTGGCCTCCACGGCCAGGCCGCGGCACAAGAGGGTCAGTGCCGGGGCCGTCAGCGACCGCAACAGGCCCTGCAGTAGTGGGGTCGGGCCGGCGCTGAGACCTGCCGGGACAGAGGCGAGGCGTGGAATCAGGGCGCGGGTCGGAGCTCGGCCACTCCCGACAACCCCCACGTGTCCCCGGACCCCCAAGTGTCATCGCCCTCCCCGCCCCCTCACCGCTGAAGAGGGGCGTCGCGCGCAGCAAGGTGGTGACGGCCATTGTGGTCGTACTCACGCCCCGAGAACCGGTACGAGGTACCCGCTGCCCGCGCGTGCAGAGGGCAATTGCGACAGGAGGTTACTTCCGGCGGAAGTGAGGACCAAGAGGGCAAATCCGGGCACCTCTAGCCACCAATTTTTATGGTCATCTCCGCCGACTTCCGGGCGCGGGCCGGAAGACCTCAAGGAAGGTAAATACTGGAGCGCGGGGACGGGGAAGGATGGAGGTTTCCGCACCCACTCAGGCCCCGCGGGAGCAGGGAGCACGCAGTTCTCTCCGGCGCCGTCAGGGTGCGATGTGAACGTCCCATGATGCACCAGCGCCCGGAAGACCTGTGGACTCCGGGGTTCCTGAGCAGCGGGCTGCGTTTAGGGAGGAGTTAGGTACGGGTAGTCCGGATCAGGAGGGCGGCTCCCAGCCTCTGCAAGGCAGAGCCGGCAGAGGCGGCAGAGGCGCGGACTGCTCAGGAACGTCCACGACTCGAACCCCTGGAGTCCGACCCACTGCGCGGGTCTGTGGATCGGGAGGTGGGACCAGGCCCTGCCACCAGGCTGAGGAAGAGGGTCCTAGGCACCTTTCGGGGGGTGGGGCTCAGGTAAGATCCATCTCAATGCTGAGCCTTTGTTTTTTTATCTGTAAAATAGGATTACAGTAGTAATATCTACCGCATGGAGAGACCCCGCTCGAGGAATGAATGAGCTGGAGAAAAAGCAGTAGTGGAGTCCTGAGGACTCCTGATCGCACAGTCCTTAAACCTCAAATACCTGCCCTCCTAGCCCACAGCCTGCGGGGACAGCCGAAGCCTTGCCATTCACCCCTGTCACACTTTAGCATTCCAAGAAATAATTCTCTTATTGATTGCCTCACCCACCCACCCAGTTTTACTGATGACACCAAGGGTGAGGGACCAGCCTCAAGTACCATTAAGAACAGCTTGAGCCCAGCTGGCCTGGAGGGGTGGTTGAGCATTGACCTATGAACCAGGTGTGGACGAAAGGGGCCACATGCAAACCTGACAAGCTCAGGGAGGGCCTGCATGACGGTCTTGCAAACTCAGAAACCTAAAGCAACAAAGGATGGCCTGAAATGAAACTAACTAAACGCAGTGATGGTGGGTAGTTACATCCTAGGCCTGTATCATCACTGACAAGGTCAACCTTTACCTTAACTGAGCCTATCTGTCTTTTTTCATCTGTAATAACATACCCTTGAAGTGTCTGGGTAACTTGTAACTTCTCTTTTTCTGTACCCCTTGGGGCACAACCTATCTGTGCTGGGAGCCAGGACAGATACCACAAATTCCTTCATTATCATGTTAATTGTTCCTGCACCCAC
This sequence comes from Corynorhinus townsendii, assembly GCA_026230045.1. Taxonomy (NCBI): domain Eukaryota; kingdom Metazoa; phylum Chordata; class Mammalia; order Chiroptera; family Vespertilionidae; genus Corynorhinus; species Corynorhinus townsendii. Next base: position 62,913,483 of record JAPDVU010000009.1, read on the forward strand.
CTAAGTATGTGTCTATCATTTTACTTTTTATCAAATCTCAGGGGTTTCCCTGCTCTGCTTCCTCTCTAGTCTTATCACCAATGGATTTCATATAACTCACCTACATCCCTTCCTTTGATTGCAATCCTTTCTAATAAAGAAGGAATATGCTAATTGACCATCACAAAGATGGCTGCACCCACAGCTGAAGCCAAGTTCCCATAAGGAGCCTTAACAAGCAATCAGCAGAGACCTGAGGCTATGCCTCCCCCGCCCCCATAGGGCTTAACAGGGGACCTCAGGCCACGCCCTCCACCCCAGCACCAGGCCAGGGGACATCAGGCTGCACCTCAAGGTGCACCCCTATTGCTAGGTCGGGGGAACTCAGGCCGTGCCCCCCACCCCAGCACCAGGCCGAAGGATCTCAGACTGCACCCCCCGCTGTGGGGCTTGATGGGGGACCTCAGGCTGTGACCCCCTGCCCCAGCACCAGGCCAGGGGACCTGAGGCTGCATCCCCCTGCCTGGCGGGGCTTGACAGGGGAACTCAGGCTGTGCCCCCTGCCCAGCGGGGCTTGACGGGGGACCTGAGGCTGCACCCCCCTGCTGGTGGGGCTTGACAGGGGACCTCAGGCCATGCCCGCTACCCTGGCATCAGGCTGGGGGACCTCAGGCCGTGCCTCCTGCCTTGGCACCAGGCCGGGGGACCTCAGGCCATGCCCCCCACGCAGCAGGGCTTGACAGGGGACCTCAAGGCATGCCTCCTGTCCTGGCACCAGGCCAGGGGACCTGGGCTATGCCCCCTGCCCGGCAGTGCTTGACAAGGGTGGGTCTGGATCTAGCCCAATGGGGGATGGGGGGGGCGCGGGTCTGGTCTCACACGATTTTGAGGCGCATGTGGGTGGGCAGGGACTTGACTCTGGGTCCCCCTTTTGATGTGCATGAATTTCGTGCACCGGGCCACTAGTTTATATATATAGGAGCCTAAGCGACCAGCTGGTAGCTATAATGCAGACTGACCACAAGGGGGCAGATGCTCAATGCAGGAGCTGCCCCCTGGTGGTCAGTGCACACTCACAGGGAGTGCTGCTCAGCCACAAGCCCAGAAGCCAGGCTCATGGCTGACGAATGCAGCAGCAGTGGTGGTGGGAGCCTCTCCCTCCTCTGCAGCAGTGCTAAGGATGTCTGATTGTCAGTTGGACATCCCCTGAGGGCTCCCAGAATGCAGACTGCAGAGAGGGCACAGGCTGGGCTGAAGGAGCTCCCTCTCCCCCCCACTCCCCACCTCCAGTGCATGAATCCCGTGCACCAGGCCTCTAGTTTTAATGATAAAATGAGGAACTTGCTAAGACTTATGTCCTGAATCTTCTTAGGAAGGGGCTGGTATGGTATAAAAAGGCGTGTGTTTTTGTTGTTGTTGTTGTTCCTCAGTCACTCCACTCCTGGAAATCTACCCTATGACACTATTGACCACTATTGGGTTGTGAGATTTTTGGGGGATGGTAAACTTCTTAAAGAAATAATATTTTCCTTTTTAGTGTTGCTGTATCAATTTTAATGTGTATTTGCTTGAAAAAAGACTGACATAGTAAATACTGTTAAAACAATAAGAAAGCCCACTGCATGGGAAAACATATTTGCCAATGATATTTCTGATAAGGGTTTAATCTCCAAAATTTACAGAGAACTCATACAACTTAACAAAAGGAAGATAAACAATTAAATAAAAAAATGGGCAAAGCATCTAAATAGACACTTTTCAAAAGAGGACATACAGAAGGCCCAAAGACTTATGAAAACATGCTCAAAGTCACTAATCACCTGAGAGATGCAAATAAAAACAACGACATACCATCTCACAAATGTCAGAATGGCTATCATCAACAAATCAACAAATGACAAGTGCTGGCAAGGATGTGGAGAAAAAGGAACCCTCCTGCACTGCTGGTGGAAATGCAGACTGGTGCAGCCACTGTGGAGAACAGTATGGGGTTAAAAATGGAACTCCCATTTGACACAGTGATCCCACTTCCAGGAATATATCCCAAGAAACCAGAAACACCAATCAAAAAGGATATATGCACCCCTATGTTCATAGCAGCACAATTTACAATAGGTAAGATTTGGAAACAGCCTAAGTGCCTATCAGCAGATGAGTGGATTAAAAACTTTGGTACATCTACACAATGGAATACTACGCCGCCATAAAAAAAAAAAAAAAAGGAACTTTTACCATTTGCAACAGCATGGATGGAACTGGAGAGCATTATGCTAAGCAAAATAAGCCAGTCAGAGAAAGATAAATATCACGATCTCACTCATATGTGGGATATAATGATCAACATAATTTGATGAACAAGAATAGATCCAGAGACGAATGGTGAGGAAAGGGGTTAGCAACCAAAGGACTTGTATGCATGCATATTAGCATAACCAATGGACACAGACATTGGGGCAGTAGGGGCTTTCCTGGGGTGGAAGTGGCTTGGGAGGGGGTCAATTGGGGGAAAAGGAGACATATGTAAAACTTCAGACAAAATAAATAAATATATGTATTTATTTTATTGTCTAAAGTTTTATATATATACTGTATATAAAAGCCTAAGCTAAGCGACTGTTACGACCAGATGACTGGCTGGTAGCTATGACACGCACTGACCACCAGGGGGCGATGCTCAATGCAGGAGCTGCCCCCTGGTGGTTAATGTGCTCCCACAGCCTACCTCTCCCAGCCAGCAAACTTCCTGTGGTCCCTCCCCCAGAACTGAGCAAGACAGCCCAGTCACCAGCCAGGCCGAGGGACCCCACCCGTGCACGAATTCATGTGCCGGGCCTCTATATATGTATGTATGTGTGTGTGTGTGTGTGTGTGTGTGTGTGAATCAGTTTTTAATGACATTATGGGTGATAAGAATATATGACAAATTTTGTGGAAGGTGGTACATAAATAACTGAGATTAGAGAAACAGTGCTCATGAAAGTCCAAAGGGAGTAAAGTTCTTATAGAGCTGTTGATGTAGCAGCCTCTGTATTAGTCAGGAATTCTGATTTACAGGTGACAGAATTTACATTGGCTGATTTAAGTGGAAAAGGGATTTGTTTCAGGGTATTAGGCAGCTTATAGAATTGTGGGATGGACTGGAGAAATAGCTCCCAAGCCATAGAACTGATCTGATAAGAAAATTGTCACCGCCACTGCCACCAAACACTAAATGCCAGGACTTAGACTTCTCTGCAACAGCTACTGCTGGTGCACTGAAAACTCTGCTGCATCAAGAAAGGGACCTCTCTCCTCACTCCTCCCCGCCAAGCCTGGCAAATTCAAAGTCTCACATATGTATTGGAGCAGGCTCAGAGATGTGTTCCTTGATGTTGGGAGCAGGACTAATAACGGAATTTCCCCAGATGCCTGTGACCAATGTCACAGTGAAAGAGTGGAAGGAACACAAATGTCCCGTACATGGATATGGTAGCATGAACTTTGGCTCAGCCACTGCATGAAATATTGGAGTGGGTTCAAGCTTGCAGAGACGAGGGTTGCCAACCACCTGTGTAAAAGCTAGTGAGCCATGCTAAATGAAGAGGAAGGCTTGCTGCTATAGAAAAATAGCATGCATATAAAATGGGGGTGAGGGACAAAGGAAGTCGAAAACCATTATGACTTTTGGAGACTGAATTTGCTTAAGGAGAGAGATTGTTCTCTCTTTCAAACATTTTATGTTATTATAGTTAAAAAAAGAAACTTTTTTTGAAAATATATTTTGATTTTTTTACAGAGAGGAAGGAAGAGGGATTGAGAGTTAGAAACATCGATGAGAGAGAAATATCAATCAGCTGCCTCCTGCACACCCCCTACTGGGGATGTGCCTGCAACCCAGGTACATGCTCCTGACCGGAATCGAACCCAGGACCCTTCAGTCCGCAGGCCGACGCTCTATCCACTGAGCCAAACCGGTTTCGGCAAAAAAAGAAACGCTTTTTATGTAAAATCTTGAACTCTTTAAAAAGACGCTGTTGAAATCACATGGCCTTCTGCCCCCCGCCCCTCCCAAGAGTCCATTCTTTCTGCTATGTGGGTGACACTTTGAGTTCCTACTTAATAACCATTTTCCATCTTCCTGTAGGCAGGGCTCTGATTTTGTTTGGAGTGGCACTTTTCCCGTTCCAGGAATAAATCCTGACAGGTCTGGTCCACTCTGGTGGTCCTATTCTCCTGTCCAGGCGGTTTGTTTAGGGTTGGTTGCTACTCCTATGGAGCCAATGAGTAGTAAGAGGTCTGCTTATGGGGCTTCCACATTCTTAAGAAGGAAACACCAAAGAAATGGACCTTCTTTTGATTCTGAGTGGTCCTTGGTCTGGATGGGAAGCCTAGAACTCCTGTGCCTATTTTGTTCCCAGGCAATAATGCAGCCAAAATTCAGAAGAGAGCAAAGTAAAGAGGATTTTAGAAGGCTGGACTCCTTGTGGTATGTAATGACAATGTTCTTATTGTTTAGCCCAGACTGTGTCAGAGTTGTCTGTTATTTGCAGCCAAATACATCCTAACAGATACCCTTACAGTGCTTGTACCCTGAGACATACTTCTTGGTTTCACTTCTGTGAGACAGTGACTTGAGTAGGCCAGGACTGGGCTTCCTTTATCTCCATATCCTCTGTGCCTGGCCACTGCAGTCCTCTGTGAGTGTTTGCTTTGAATTAATGAGCCTTCCTGTTGCAGAAGACCAAAGAAAGCCAAGGACGCTTCAAAGAAATGGAGGGACACTATTTAATACACCGGCGGACTCAGGGAACAGCCTTCCAAATCTGAGTGAAGGAACATGCATGGGGCCCTCCCTTATATCTCCCTGTGGTCCTTGTCCCACAAACATGGATTATGCTTCCGGTCCTTTTCGCGGGCTTTGCAAGAAGGCCCCCAGGTGTTGGGGGTCTCCAGACCATAACTGATGGTCTGGCCTGGTGCCAGCATTAATAACCCTCCCTCCGGGGTAGTGCACTGTTCACAGTAACAGGTTCTGCAAGACCAGTATCTGGGAAGGAGAGAGGGACTTATAGGTTATCAAGAATGTACACTGAGCTTGCTGGCATGGATTCAGATCACTATCCCCCAAATATCAGGGTTACATTGGAATTAGCCCTTTTTAGCCTTCTCATTCCAAACTGAAGGGTGCCACTATGTGGTGCCCCAGATTTAACACATCTAAAACAGGTTCTCGGTTCTCTTCCACGCTGTCCTCCCACATCTAATAAGCAGCATTACCATCCACCCTTCGCCTCACTCTACTCCTAACCCAGTACCCAATCCTGCTGGTTCTTGCTCCAGAATATATCCTGAATGTGACCATGTCTCCCTAGCTCCACTGTGGACACTGGGGTTCAATATGGGATCATCTCTCATCTAGGTTACCTTATTGGTTCTCCAATGGACCTCTCAGCTTCTACTCTTTAAAAGAAAAACAACTTTGCCGAAACCGGTTTGGCTCAGTGGATAGAACGTCGGCCTGCGGACTGAAGGGTCCTGGGTTCGATGCCGGTCAAGGGCATGTACCTGGGTTGCGGGCACATCCCCAGTAGGGGGCGTGCAGGAGGCGGCTGATCGATGTTTCTCTCTCATGGATGTTTCTGGCTCTCTGTCTCTCTCCCTTCCTCTCTGTGGAAAATCAATAAAAATATATTTAAAAAAAAACTTTTATTGATTTTAGAGAGGAAGGGAGAGAGTTAAAAACATGAACAATGAGGGAATCATTGATTGGCTGCCTCCCACATGCCCCCCATTGGGGATCGCACCCACAACCTAGGCATGTACCCTGATGGGGAATTGAACCGTGACCTCCTGGTTCATAGGTGCCCACTGAGCCACGCTGGTTGAGCATCAGCTTCTACTCTTTTTGTTTGTTTTTTTAAAAATATATTTTATTGGTTTTTTTACAGAGAGTAAGGGAGAGGAATAAAGAGCTAGAAACATCGATCAGCTGCCTCCTGCACACTCCCTACTGGGTGTGTGCCCGCAACCAAGGTACATGCCCTTGACCGGAATTGAACCTGGGACCCTTGAGTCCGCAGGCTTACGCTCTATCCACTGAGCCAAACCGGTTAGGGCAGCTTCTACTCTTATTCTCAATACCTGTCAAACCCATCCTCCCCTCAGCAGCCACATCAGTCTTTAAAATATGGGTAAAAAATTAATCCCCCTTCAGTGACTCCTTATTACACTTAGTATAAAAATCAAACTCGTACTTGAAATGGATGAACTGTATGGCAGGTAAATTATATCGCAATAAAGTTGTTATTAAAGAATCCAAACTTCTGTGGTCTACAGACCTGCATGATCTGGCCCCTGCCTATCTCCTTGGCCCATCTACTATGATTTTCCTCTCCCTCCCTCCCAGCCACACTCGCTATCACTCTGTTCTGCAAATATCCCACCATTGTTTCCACCTCAGTGTCTGATGTTTTTTGGTTGTTGTTGTTAATCCTCCCCTGAGGATATTTTTCCATTGATCTTTTACAGAGTAGAAGAGAGGGAAAAACTGAGAGAAACTTCGATGTGAGAGAAACATATTGATTGGTTGCCTCCTGCACCCACCCCAGGGTCTCGGTCAGGGAGGAGCCTGCAACCAAGGTACATGCCCGAATCAAACCCTTTGGTCTGCAGGCTGACACTATCCACTGAGCCAAACCGGCTAAGGCTTTGATGTTTTTCCTGTAGCTTTCCCCATGGCTTGTTCTTTCTCTTCATTCAAGTCCCACCTCTTGTATCTAAAGTAATGCCAGGTCATCCTTTTATCAAGTGTCCCCTTTGATTTTCTTCATTGCATCTAAAGATCCAAAATTACAAAGTTTGCTTGGTGGTGGTGGTTGTTTTCTGTCTCACCAGCTCATGACAATAAGAACTTATTTTTTACTCTTAAGTACAGTGCCTAATAGGTGAAGAAGTATTTGTTGAAGGAATTATGTGTTGAATCATTTCAGTTGAGCATTTGTGTTGGGCTTGTTAAATTTTCTGATGTTTTCAAAAGAAAGCAAATTTTGTATTCACATTTATTTTAAAAATAAAGATGAGTCGCCATAGCCAGTTTGGCTCAGTGGATAGAGTGTCAGCCTGCCGACTGGAGGGTCCCAGGTTCGATTCCAGTTAAGGGCACATGCCCAGGATGTGGGCTCTATCCCCAGTAGGGGACATGTAGGAGGCAGCCGATCAATGAGTCTCATCATTCATGTTTCTATTTCTCCCTTCCTCTCTGAAATCAATAAAAATATAGTTTAAAAAATAAAATAAATATTAGTCACTAACTTTTGGAGCCTCTGTTATCTATAACATGAGGATGGAGTGGCAAGGTTAAACTGTATGATTTGTTAGATTTATTGTAACTCTGACTTCTAAAAGGAGGTTGTAATTGAAATGAGTACTGGACTGGCCAGCAACTTAATGGAAAATTGAGGACCAGGACCCAGAGCTTTGTCTTCAGTGTCACTAAACAGACTTTTGGAAGCTCAAGGACATCCTTCACTCTTTTCCCTACCAGCCAGCCTGGCAGTGCTTCCTCAGAAATCTCCTTGGTACCACTGCATCACCCTGGCCAGGTCAGCATCAGCTCTCCCAGACACTGCAACAGTCTCCTCTCTGCTTCCAGCCCCCAAACCCCAGGCCCATACTGGACCTGGATGCCCTTCCAAACACAGAACTTTGATCATACCCTTATCACTCAGATGTGACTGGAGACATTCTAATTGAAAACACTTAGTGAATGTCACACAAAAGCTACTACGGAACAGGCACTTGAGAGGTGGCCTAGATGGTTTGGCCACACCTGGTTTCCTGGAGGGGAACACACTTTGAAGCCTGAAACCGGAGGAAAGAAGATTGACAGCAGTGAGGGAAATGGTGTGTGTTGTGCAGAGGCAGAGCCGAAGTAAAGCCCAAGTACTTTAGGCTGTCAAACTGTCCTGACAGAACAGAGGATGATTTGGAGGGCCAGGAGGTCTAGGCCAAAGCACAAAGGCTGATTTTGACATCCCAGGAAAGAAGACAAAATACAAGAAATCCCCTTCTCTTGGGGTGAGGGTCAGGATGACCTCCAAAAGAATCCCACAAGCAACCACTTCCCTTCAGTCAGACGCTGTTTTTCCTTTAAAGAGCCACCTTCTGCTATGCTCAGCGCACTCCAATCTCAGATGGGTCCATGATCCAGAGTTTACAAATTAGCATAATCTGTCTCTCCTAGTTACAAGTATTGGTTCAGGGTTAGTATTCTATTTCAACCCCAAATGGTGTACTAATGAAGTTCAGTTCTGGCACTAACTGCCCAAAGTTAGCATAGACACAAGTTAAGGTCTCAGTCCTTAACAAGACTGCCCCCACTTCAAATGCCAGCTGCAAGTGGAGTCCCCCAGCCACCTGCACTTCTGACCAACTGGCTACAGATCTGGGAGTTTCCCATGACCCCCACTCCCTGTTTGATATTCGCTAGAACAGTTCAGAATGCAGGAAAGCACTATGCTTCACAATTACAGTTTTATAACCAAGTCAGGAACAGCCAAATGAAGAGACACATAAGGTGAGGTCTGGGAGGGTCCAAATACAGAGCGTCCATTCCCTCTCCCCATGGAGTCAGCATATCATCTTCCTGGAACATCAATGCATTCACCAACCAGGAAGAACTGGTTGGGCTTCACTGTCCAGAGTACTTACTGAGGCTTCATTATTTAGGCATGACTAATTAAACCATTACCATGTGACTGAACACAATCCCCCTCCCTTCCCTCCTTGGATGCTGAGCTAGTGCAAAATCCCAACCCTCTTATCACAACATTGGTCTTTGCGATGACCAGCCCCTATCCTGAAGATATTTAGGGGCTTGCCATGGGTCACCTAAGGGGCTCATGAATAAGACACTTCTATCATTCTGGAAACACCAAGCACTTTTAATCCTCTGTGCCAGGAACATGGGACAAAGATCAGACAAATTCTTTATTATACAACAGATGTTTGTTGGGTGACCCAAGCTGAGCTGATGAAATTCAACCTGACTGCATTTGTTGGAGCTGTTGAGAAAGCTAGGACCTTTTTTTGCTAGGGTTGTTACTCTGGTAAGCTTGCAGCTGCAGGCAGCCATATTGCTACCTCTGAGGGTACAACCTGCCTGAGAATGAAGATAGTCCAGGAAAAAAGCAGAACTAAGAGAGAGAGACCAAGTTCAAATGGACATTGTTTGAGCTTTTGGCTCTAAGCATGCCTGAAGTCATTCTATCCTTGATTTTTCAATTTTGTGAACCAACAAACTCCCCCCTCCCCTTTTTATGTTCAGTCAACCTTAAATTGGAGTTTCCATTGTAGCTGAAAGCATCCTGTGAAGTACATGCCCTCTTACTGAGGAAGACGTGTTTCTCACTTCCTTATTAATATCTTGGCTTAACCTGGGCCCTGGATCCCATCCTTCCCACCTTCCCCAAAACTCATTCCATTACCATCCTTTCTACTGGCTCCTTTCTCCATAGACTTTTGACATAATTAGGTCTTCCTTGGGATATAAACAGGCAAATCTTTTCTTCCCTTCCAAAATACATCCCACCATATCTCTTTCCTTCCCTTTTTGGACAAACTGAGATAGTTCTCCACATCCCTCCTCCCACTTATTCACCTTCCATTTGTTCTTCAATCCTCTACCAGTTGGCTTCTGCTTCCACCACTTCCCTAAAATTATTCTCACCAAGGTTACTCAGCAATGGTAGTCATTATAGAAGACAATAGCAGTATTACAGATCTCCGTTTATCATTTGTTTTTGCCCGCCCCCCTGCCCCATATACACTCTATACTCCCGCACCCCCTGGTGTGTGGTTTCTAACAGAACTTCCAGGTGGTTTTTCTTTTGTTTTTGTTTGAGGAATGTTGGAGGCTTTGCCTTGGCATTGACATCTCCCAGGGGCAACCCTTGGTCAGTAGCTAAGGGGTGTTGGTACATGTAAGGCCCACTTCTCTCATTTCCTGACAAATCTGAGGCATAACATCCAAAGCTCCCCTGTGGTGAAGCTGCCTGAGATTACATGCTTGCTTGGTTTCCTCTCCTGCTTTTCCCACTCCCTTACTGGTTTCTTCTCGTAGCACTTTTTAAATAAATCATTTGCACACAAATCCTCATCTCAGGGTCTGCTTCTGGGAAACCTGATCTAAGACATCATCTCTGCGTATTTTTTACTCCTATTTCTTTGTCTCGTTCCCCGGAATTAGGCTCTGGCCCTCCTCTTTCTACATATATTACTTGGACAATGTCATCCATATCTATGGTTTCAACCACTGTCATATCTGATCACCACTGAACTGCTTTGTGCAGTTCAGACCATTGGTCCATCTCTGCTGAAGAGCTCCACTTTGTTGCCACAGACCCCTCCTGTACTAATACAGTAGTCACTAGCAACATGTTCTTTGTGACAGGCAGTAAAACAGACATGAGCAGAGCAAGGGCAATGGGCCAGTTGCAGGTCACTAGGGTGGAAAGCCCCAGGTGCCTAACAATAGACAATCAATTAAAGGGTGGGACTCTGCTCCCAGGATGACTTTCTTCCCCTTGCATATCTCTTGTCATGAGGTTTGGACCCCTTAACCTTTGCTCTCTAGAGATATCTATGCCTGAGTTATATTTCAGCTCCAGGCCCAGGTAAGCAAAACCAGCCAGGCTGATGTGCTGGCCAATCCATCAGTGGAAACCACAACCCTGAAAGGACACATCTGGAAAGCTGCTGAATATCCTACTGAGATCTTCTCCTGGGACCTCCCCTAACATCTCCACCCTTAGAACCCTCAGGAAGAGGACCCTGTGCTCTGCTAGCCCTGCCTCCCCGCTCCGCCCCCATTAGCCTCCTCACTCCCAAGCTCCAAGGGCCCTCCCTTTACCTTCATAGCTTATTTCCTCAGCCCATTTCTTCTAGTAATTACTTCTACACTCACTTCTTTACCAAATAAATGTTATCTTCCCTCTGAATTCTTTCCTAGCAAGAACCCAAGAACCAAGGTTGCTGAACCCAGATTTGGTCTAACTCCTCTGGACAGACACCTGGTGCCATTCCCACGGTCTACACTTAGTCACACTAGCTACATTTCAAGGGCTCAATAGCCACATGTAGCTAGTGGTTACCACAATGGACAGTGCCAATATAGGACATTTCACTCATTGCAGAAAGTTATTGGACAGCTTAGATACATTTCCAAATTTAACCTCATCACCAACCCCTTGCTTTCCTTGTATTCCTCCACTATCCGTCCTAGACAATGACAGGCCAACTACAGAGAAAGTGTGTGTCCAGGTACCAGGGAGGAAGATGACCACAGAACTAAAATCTTTTTCATTGATATCTTTCTCTGAACTGGGAAGATGGATGGAGACATTAACAAAGGCTATCTGTCAGCTGATGTTTGGTTAGAGCAGAGGCTGGGGGGACCAAGGTTGGCTAGGCCACAATGAATTTTTCCAACTGCATCAGGCAGCCTCGGCCTTGCACAAACATTATCGTGTGAGTTAAGGCATTTACCCATCGCCAAACTCTTGGGTCACTTGCCTCTGTATTCCAGGATGAGCACTGAATCCAAACCAATAAGCTAAAGTCAGTTCTGGAAATACTGCAAATCTCAGAAAAGAGGCATGCTCCTACTAGAGTTGCTAAGCTATTAGGACTTAACGTTTGGCGCTATGGAAAGCCATTTTGCCGCTGAGAGGAGAGCCTGCCTAGAGTGAAGCCAACTGCCTGGGGAAAGCTGAAGAGCCTCGAGAAGGTGAACCACAGGTTCCTGGTATCTTTTGGCCTTTTTATTAGGTAGTCCTGCTTAGCCTTCTCTGGAATTTTCAATTGCTTAAGCAAATAGGTTCCCTTATTGCTTAGGCAAGTTGGGGTTGGTCAAAGAAAAAACTGGATTGAGAGAGGTCTCTGTGCTCGATTTAAACTATCCTCTCTACACCTTAATGATTCTCAATTTCTGTATCTGGCCTTGATGGCTCTCCTGAGCTCCAGACTGTACGTCCACCTGCCTCCTGAAGCCCAAAAACACGTCCCAAACTGACATTATTTCTGGTTCTCTCCCCAATCCCTGCCTTTACTTCCCAGCTCGGAGATGGAGCCTCGTCCAAGCTCTAGTCCGTTTCCTCAGGGAAGCCAAAGTCGCAAGTTCAGGCTCCGCCTCCTCGTGGGGCCTTACCAAGGTCACCCCAATCTTCCCGGGACCAGTTCCTTGGGGGCGGCATCCGCGCCGCCACCGCCGGGCCAGGCGCTCTAGGCTGCCGCGCGCGGGCCCTTCGAAAAGCCTTCTCAGCTCGCTGGTTTCAGGCCCCCGGTGACCACTTTAGACTTCAGCAGGCCTCGCGACTCTACCCCCTAGAGTGGCTTCTCTGAGGTTGACTGCTCTCCTCGGGCCTGAATTCCCTCTGCGGGACGCAACCCTCCCCCCACGGCCGTTGTATCCCCGAGGCCTCCGAGAGCGCAGCCTCCTCGTCTCCAGGGCGGAGCGGAGTGGGAGGGTGGCGGAAGTGAGCGTGAAGGTGCCCTTCCTCTCCGCTCTTCTCTATGGTCGCTTCCTCCGGTGACGGGAAAGGTGTCCAGGAGCCTGCGCAGAACCAGGCTGGGAGGCCGTCGCGGGGTGGGGGGAGGGGCAGGGAGCGGGCGCCGCCGCCGCCGCCGCCGCCGCCGCCGGAGCTAACCGCGGGGACCGAGATGCAGGTGGGACCGGAACCGGAACCCCCCTCTCCAAGTCCTCCTTTCCTCTCCGCGACCCGGCTGGCGCCTCCGAGAAGCCCTGGGTGGGAGCGGGCGTGGGGGCCTCCGAGGCAGGGGGCGCTCGGCGCGGAGAGTGCAGGAGGCGGAGTGGCCCCCAGGAGACTGCGGCCCCGGGGAATGGGTGGGTAGAGGGTGTCCGGGGAGTAGCGTCGGGTCGGTGGGCTGCAGCGGGCCCGGAGGTCCGAGCCAGGAGCGGAGCCTGCACACTCCACCACCCGCCCTTCGGGGAATATCAGAACTGAGCCAAGAGGCAGGTGCAAAGGGCAGATGGGTCTGAGTCCTGTTTGACAGAAGAGAAACTGAGTCACCAGCTCAGGAGCCGCAGGGTCAGCGGGCCTGAGGGCGCTGGGTCAGCCTGTGGCGCGGAGGGTGGGGTGGGCCTGTGAGTGGAGGTGGCCTCTGCCTGGAGATCGGTTTCTCTTCTGTGTCCGCACCTCTTGGCTCGGGTCCCCTGTGCTCCATGACTCTGGCATCTCCTGGCTTCTTCGCGTTGGTTTGGGATGGTCCCTGTGCTTGGAGCCATCTGAGTGTGTAGGCCCTAGGCCAAGGAGGAAGGGGAGGAGGTGCTGACTGTGGGTCTGAATAGGAGTCTGAGGTTTTGGGGAGACTTTCCTAAGCTACCGTCACCCCAGTCCTGGTGCCAGTCATTGTCCAGTATAATATGGGGGTGGAGCACTAAATTCCATGTCCAGCTCTGCCATTTGCTAGTTGTAAGACCTCGGGAAATCTCTTCCTTTTCTAATTTCTCTTTTAGAAGATTGGAACACATAAAGATAGCAATAATGGTAGTCATTCATTTTGTGCTTACTTTGTGCCAAGCACTGATGTGTTCCGCTTAATTCTCCCTATAGATACAAAAACTGAAGCTCAGAGAGGACATATAATTTGTTCAAGAATACACAGCTAATAGGTGTCCAACTGGATTTCATCCCAAGTCTGACTCCGTATCCCATGGCCTTAACCAGCAGACTAGCCAGCCTTTAGGGCACACTCCCCAGTGAAGGAAGAGGGAGGTGAAAAGTCCGAGGGCCCCTGCTCCCTGTTTTATTTTGTTTGTGGCCAGCAAAGACTTGCCCTGACCCAGCCTCATAACCTTTCCTCACCTGGTGCTGCTGCCTCTGAGCTCCAGACTGAAGGGGCAGCAAAGAAGTGGGCTGTGACCATTCTAAGCCTTCTTCACACAGGGCTTGGGTGCTGGGCCCTGGGGTCAGCTTTCACGACAATTGCTGTTTCAATCCATCATCCATCTATCCTCCTCAATGAGCAGCCTCCCTAAGAGCTGGACCTCGGGAAACGTGAGGCAGGGTCTCTGAGCTCTGTAGGCCTAGCTCCTCTGAGAACTGGGGCAGTGAGCGGCTATGACTGAGGTTGGTCCAGCGAGTCCCTGAAACTTTGGAGCTTCAGTCTCCTCATCTGTGATAGAGGTGACTAAAATCTCCCACAGGGAAAGGTAAGAACGGCACTTGCGAAGCATATGATAAACATCAAAGGGTCTGTTTTAGAGAAGGGAGATGACTTTTTAGAGGAAGGTGCTCCACAGCCCTTTATCACTCCTGGAACCAAAGCCTGGGAAAGTGGATCGGGAAGGCAGCAGGGTGGGTGCAGCTAGACATTGGGGAGCTGGTTGACTGGGGCTTGTGGGATGCGAGGGTCTTGGAAAGGGTAGGGAAGCAGTTGATGTTCTTCCCCATTGCTCTCTGAGTCTAGACCAGAGTAGGGAGTCTGGCTCGGGTGGGACTCTGCTCCCAGTCCCACCTCAGCAGTGACTCGGTGTATGTGCCTCTCTTTCTTCTGCAGCTGCTGCCGCTCACCCCGTGTCTTCTGGCCGCTTCCCTCTTTGCTGCCCCTCCCCACAGGCTCCCCCTCTCCACCTCCTGGGGACCATCATGAATGGTGCCCCTTCCCTGGAGGATGGGGCCTTCCCCTCTCCTCCCTTGCCACCACCCCCTCCCCCTAGTTGGCGGGAGTTCTGTGAGTCCCATGCCCGTGCTGCTGCCCTGGATTTTGCCCGCCGTTTTCGCCTGTACCTGGCCTCCCACCCCCAATATGCAGGGCCCGGGGCCGAGGCTGCCTTCTCCCGCCGTTTTGCTGAGCTCTTCCTGCAGCATTTTGAAGCTGAGGTGGCCCGGGCCTCTGGTTCCCTCTCACCACCCATCCTGGCTCCTCTGAGTCCTGGTGTGGAGATCCCACCACATGACCTGTCCCTTGAGAGCTGCAGGGTGGGCGGGCCTCTGGCTGTGCTGGGCCCTTCTCGATCATCTGAGGACCTGGCCGGCCCCCTCCCTTCCTCGGTCTCTTCCTCTTCTACAACCTCCTCCTCGAAGCCGAAGCTAAAGAAACGCTTCTCCCTCCGTTCAGTGGGTCGCTCCGTCCGAGGTTCAGTCCGTGGCATCCTGCAGTGGCGGGGCACCGTTGACCCTCCCTCCCCAGCTGGGCCCCTGGAGACCTCATCAGGCCCCCCAGTGTTAGGTGGCAACAGCAACTCCAACTCCTCTGGTGGGGCTGGGACCATTGGCAGGGGACTGGTTAGTGATGGAACATCCCCGGGGGACAGATGGACTCACCGTTTTGAGAGGCTGAGACTCAGTCGGGGAGGAGGGACCTTGAAGGATGGAGCAGGGATGGTGCAGAGGGAAGAGCTGCTGAGTTTCATGGGGGCTGAAGAGGCAGCCCCTGACCCAGCTGGAGTGGGCCGGGGAGGAGGGGCAGCTGGGCCTACCTCAGGGGGAGGAGGGCAGCCTCAGTGGCAGAAGTGTCGCTTACTACTTCGAAGTGAAGGAGAAGGAGGAGGAGGAAGTCGCCTGGAGTTCTTTGTACCACCCAAGGTGAGACCCAAAGAAGGGGTGACTGGGAGTGAATGGGTGAACTGCCAAAGTGGTAATAGCCCACATATATAGCTTGGCTTACTTTGTTTTTGTTTGTCTTTTATATTTTAATTAATTTCAGAGAGTGAGAGAGAGGTAGAAACATCAATGAGAGAATCATTGATCAGCTGCCTCCTGCATGCCCCCTACTGGGGATCAAGTCCACAAACGAGGCATGTGCCCTGACCTGGAATCCAACTGTGACCCTGGTTCACAGGTTGATGCTCAACCACTGAGCCAGACTGGCCAGGCTTTGGTTTTTAAAGCTAGCTCCTGACTCTGAGCTAGTAGCTGTGAGCAGGATTGAAAGAGTAGTGTTACTCCTTTTTGTCTAATCCCCTTAGGATGTAGAAGGAAAGATGAATCTGGAGGGAAGGGAAAGATGGTCTTTACCACCAAAGGTCTGGATCTTGTTCTCTTCCAAACTAGGCATCTCGGCCTCGGCTCAGCATTCCCTGCTCTACCATCACGGATGTGCGGGCGACCACAGCCCTGGAGATGCCTGATCGAGAGAACACATTTGTGGTTAAGGTGGGAGCCGTGAGCCCCCCCTACCCCCTTGGAGCACTCATGTTGGGGAGAAAGCATTCAGTACATAAGAGCAAGGGGCATTGGTGGAAGGAGGTGCATGCACGTCAGGTTCCTTGAGCATAGGTCCCTGAAGCTACAGCTTTTCTGGGAGCAGGGGAGAGAGGCAGGATGTTTTTGTTCTCAGTAGGGGTATCTTAAGGCCTTAGGAACTGGCAATGCCGATGGACCTCCTCTTGTCCCATAGGTGGAAGGCTCCTCCGAGTATATCCTGGAGACAGCTGATGTTCTACATGTGAAGGCCTGGGTGTCTGACATCCAAGAATGCCTGAGCCCGGGGTGAGGAACCTCACTTCTGCACTGAGGAAACCAGGGCTGGGGTGGGAGCAGCCTGGCTTCTCCACTGGTGACATTCCTGCCAGCACCATTTCCCTGTCTCTGTAGGCCCTGCCCTGCTACCAGTCCCCACCCCATGACCCTCCCGCTGGCCCCTGGGACCTTGTTTCTTACAAGAGAGAACACAGACAGCCTGGAGCTTCCCTGCCTGCACCACTCAGAGAGTCTGCCCAGCCAGGATCTACTGCTGGGACCCAGTGAGAGCAACGACCGCCTGTCACAGGGTAAGGTAGACCTTAGAGAGCTGTGAGCCTCAGACTGCCAGGAAAGACCCCCTGCTTTTGGGCTCCAGCGTAACCCCCTTCCTGCCCTTCAGCTACCCACCCCCACCCACCAAATGTTTGTCTTTTGTCCCAGATCATGCTAAGCCACAGTTTGCCATTTAGGACCGTCAGCATCACCACTCACACAAGGTCCAAGAAAACCCCTCGCCTACCTTCCCTGCCCAGCCTTGTCACCTTTCCCGTAAGCCTTGGGCAGACCACCACTCTGGCTGCAGATACAGTTCTCGTTTCCAAGCTTGCAGAACACTTTGTGCACATCTTTGTTTTGCTCTTACTCTGTATCTCTGTGCATGTGTTAATGATACCAGTTTTCTTTTGACTGTACTTCTTAGCCTGACTAAGCACATGCATACTCTTACCCACACATATAAGCACAGAGACTGCAAATCTACCTGACCCCAGCTCACCTTTCTAGATTCCACTACACCTTTTCTTCATGACCCTCCATTCTGAGTTTCAGTGTCACATTGCCTAGCATATAACTATAGGCTGTGTTTGGTGAGTAAAATGAATGATAGAATCTTAAAGCTAGAACAGACCTTACAAGTCATCAGTTCTAATCCCCTCTGTTCTCAGGCAGCTAACACCAAGGAGGGGAAATGGCTTTCCCAATGTCACCTGAGAGTCACTAACAAAGATGGGCTATGCCAGCTTGATGCCTGAGCCACTGCACTCTATCCTGCACACATACTCATCTGAGCGGTGACTGTGTACAACATTCCCGCCTGCCACTCAGCAGACATTCAGGAATGCCCTAGTACTTACCTGGCTCTGTGCCAGGCTCGGGCAAGATGGGGGATGCAGACATGCCTGAAATTAGCTCCTTGCCCTCCATGGGCTCACAGAATAGCTGAGCAGGCAAGACTTCTAAAAAGCAGGACTTTAAAATGGAGAGTTTGTGCTTAGTGTTCTCTGAGCAGCGCAAGCAAGAAGAAAGTGCCTTGGGAGCTCAGAGGAGGAAGAGAATCAGGGATAGAAAGGGGATTTTTTTAAAAAACGTTTTTTCATTGATTTGAGAGAGAGAGACAGAGACAGAGACAGAAACATCAATATCAATGATGACAGGGAATCATTGATTGTCTGCCTCTTGCATGTTGGACCGAGCCCGCAACCTAGGCATGGGCCCCTGACCGGAATTAAACCTGGGACCCTTTGGTCTGCAGGCCAACACTCTATCCACTGAGCCAAATAGGCTAGGGCAGTGGTCAACAGAGCCGCAGTTTGCCGACCACTGGGCTTAGGGCATAGAAGGAGGATCTTTGATGCCTCTGATAGTTGGAGGCTTTTTCCTATTGACCAAAAAAAGGACCCCCTCTCTTTTTTATTTTGCCAGGGCCTGGGCAGGAACCCCATTTTTAAAAAAAGAATGTTTTTATTGATTTCAGAGAGAGGAAGGGAGAAGGAGAGAGAGATAGAAACATTAATGATGAGAGAGAATAATTGATCGGCAGTCTCCTGCATGCCCCCTACTGGGGCTGGAGCCTGCAACTGGACATGTGCCCTGATGGGAATCTATCCATGACCTCCTGGTTCATGGGTCGATGATCAACCACTGAGCCACACTGGCCAGTCAAGTTGAGACCCCCTTTAAAAATTTTTGTCTGTTTGTTTTGTTAATTCTCACCTGAGGATATTTTTCCATTGATTTTAGAGAGAGTAGAAGGGAGGGGAAGAGACAGAGAGAGAAACATCAGTGTGAGAGATACACATCAATTGGTAGCCTCCTTACACATGCCCTGACCAGGGCCAGGGATTGAGCCTGCAACCAAGGTATGTGCCCTTGACTGGAATTGAACCGAGATCCTTCAGTCTGCAAGCTGACACTCTTACCTACTTAGCCAAACCAGCTAGGGCGAGGGACCCCTTTTTAATGCAAAAATATTTGTCTCCATTTCTACTGGCAATTCAAAAGATAGAGGCTCCATGGCCAGTGTGACTTAGTAGTTAGAGCATCAGCCCTCACACCAGTGGGTTAGGGGTTTGATTTCCAGTTACAAACACATACCTGAATTGCAGATTTGGTCCTCTGTCCTGGTCAGGGCACATGCAGGAGGCAGCCAATTGATGTGTCTCTCACATGGATGTTTCTTTCTCCCCTTCCCTCCTTCCCTTCCACTTTCTAAAAATCAATGGAGCCCTCGCCTGTTTGGCTCAGTGGTTAGAGGGTTGGCCTGGGACGGAAGGGTCTCGGGTTCGATTCCTGGTCCAGGGCATGTACCTCAGTTTCAGGTTCCCCAGCTCCGGTGGGTGCACCTGCTGGAGACACCCGATCAATGTCTCTCTCATGTCGATGTTTCTCTCTCCCTCTCCCTCTTTCTCTCTCCCTTTCTCCCCCTCCCCCCTCTTCTCTCCTTCCCATCTCCCTCCCTCCCTTCCACTCTCTCTAAAAATTAATGGGAAAAATATCCTAGGGTGAAGATTAAAAAATAATAATAAAAACCAATGGAAAGATATCCTCAGGAAGGATTAACAGCAACAACAGAAAAGGTAGAGGCACTTTTTGGATTCTAGGACCTCCTTTCAGTAACTGTAATCCCTGTAAGTTAGCCATTGGTGGAAAAATATCAGGATCCCTGCCTGGAAAAGGATCCCTGCCTGGAAAAGGATCCAACATTTCAGCCATCTGACCCTGCCAGTCCAGGGCGGGCTAGTGGGAGGTGGCCCAGGCAGCTCAGTGGATAGAGTGTTCAGACCCTGCAGACTGAAGGGTCCCAAGTTTGATTCTGGGCAAGGGCACATGCCCGGGTTGCTGGCTCGATCCCCAGTAGGGGGTGTGCAGGAGGAAGCTGATCAATGATTCTCTCTCATCATTGACTTGAGGCCCAGTGCACAAATTCATGCACAGGTGGGGTCTGGCTGGCCCGCCCTGATCAGCCAGGTGGGAGGGGAGCGGCCTCAGGCAGTTGGCCAGCCCCAGCCCCTGGTCAAACTCTCCCTCGAAGGGACAATTTGCATAATAGCCTTTTATTATATAGGATGTTTCTATCTGTCTCTCCCTTCCTCTCTGAAATCAATAAAAATATGTTAAAAAAAAAAAAAAAAAGTAGCTTCTCCAGTTCTCAACTTTGCCCTCCTGTTTTTTTCCAGGGGCATATGGGGGCCTTTCAGACCGCCCTTCAGCATCCATCTCCCCTAGTTCCGCCTCCATTGCTGCCTCCCATTTTGACTCAATGGAACTGCTTCCCCCAGAGTTGCCACCCCGCATCCCCATTGAAGAGGAACCCCTGGCTGGGACAGTTCATCCCCTTTCAGCCCCCTACCCACCCCTGGACACTCCAGAAACAGCCACAGGTACCAGAGGAGTGAGTGTGTGTCTGTGTGCAGGCATGGTTGCCTACCTCCTGAAACTTGTCCTGGGATCCTGAGGGAGCTGACCCAGGGGGAGGGAAGTGACTCATGAAGGGGAAGCAAGGCTTTTCTCCCAGGATGGGGGAGGCTTCCTTGACACCCAGGTTTCCCTCCCTCTCTCCTTCCTGAAGGGTCATTCCTGTTCCAGGGGGAGTCAGAGGGAGGTGAGGGGGAGCAGCCCCTCTCAGGGTATCCTTGGTTCCACGGGATGCTCTCTCGACTCAAGGCTGCCCAGTTAGTACTGGCCGGAGGCACCGACTCCCATGGTGTTTTCCTGGTACGTCAGAGTGAGACAAGGCGGGGCGAATATGTCCTCACTTTCAACTTCCAGGGCAAGGCCAAGGTGAGTGACTGAGGAAAAGGCCTGTTCTCCGCAGGGAGCTGGTGGGTGGAGTGGGGAACGTTGCCATCTGGGAGATGTGTTCCGTAATTGGCAGGGGCTTGGGCTCCTGTCTCACCTTGCTCATCCTGCCCTCAGCACCTGCGTCTGTCGCTGAATGAGGAGGGTCAGTGCCGGGTCCAGCACCTGTGGTTCCAGTCCATTTTTGATATGCTCAAGCATTTCCGGGTGCACCCCATCCCTCTGGAGTCTGGAGGCCCTAGTGATGTTGTCCTTGGCAGCTATGTTGTGTCCTCCCAGCGGCAGCAGGGTGAGCAGAGCAGGTCTGCAGGGGAGGAGGTGCCCGTGCACCCAAGAAGTGAGGAGGTGTGTGTGCCAGAAAGGTGGGGTGGGGGCCTGTGAAGAAGAGAGGCTTTGTTGGGGAGAACAGGGAGAGAAGGGGTCTGTGTGTTGAGGTTTCAAAGGGAAAAAAGTATGCCGTGGAGGTAGGAAGGCAGAGGGCTCCTGTTGGAGCCGGGAGGAAGTTGAGAGTGGGTTGGTGCATTCCCATTCCATCAGACTCCTCTGTTGCATCATTTGTCTGTCTCCTAGATACACCTCCCCTTGTCTTTGCCCTTCCTCATCACCTTGCCTTGGGCCTGCCCTTCTGGGGAATGCTCTGTTTGATCCCCCTCCCTCTTCCCTTAATGTTCGATGTCCCTGTCTGATCTCTCCCTTTTCCCCACCCCCACGTCCCATCTGTCCCCACGTTGCCCCTCCCCCCCAGGCCGAGAGCAGGCCGGGAGCCATGCAGGGGTGTGCGAGGGAGATCGATGCTACCCCGATGCCTCCTCCACCCTCATGCCCTTCGGAGCGAGTGACTGTGTGTAAGTGTGGTCCTCCTCTCACCTCCACCCATGATCCATCTTTCATGGATGGGGGGGTTGCTAAGAAGATGGGATATGGGGAGATAGCACATGGCTCCTGGGGGGGATAGTGAAGGGGAGGCTGCTACAAGAGCTTGCCTCCCTCCACAATTAGTCTGTCTTCTTACCATTCCTATCCAGAACCGAACACCTCCCACGACCTACCCCCACCCCCTGAACCCCCCTCATGGACAGATCCCTCACATCCTGGGGCAGAAGAGGCGTCGGGGATGTCAGAAGTGGCAGCAGCAACAGTCACAGCAGCCAAAGAGAGGCAAGAGAAAGAGAAAGTGGGCAGTGGAGGGATCCAGGAAGAGCTGGTCCCTGTGGTTGAGCTGGTCCCCGTGGTTGAATTGGAAGCGGCCATGACACCAGGCATGGAGGTCCAGGAAGGCCCTGGATCTGGTGGGGTCCCTGAAGCAAGACCGATGGTGCAGCTCCAGCAGTTACCACTAGGGGGTGATGGAGAAGAAGGGGGCCACCCCAGAGCCATTAATAACCAGTACTCCTTTGTGTGACACCCTACCCCCACCCTTTCTCCACTTTCTTGCTCCTCAGCCCTCAGTTCCTGAGACGGGGGCTGAGCAGGGACATAGAGGAGCGGTAGGAATCCCCTCCCTATATGCTTCCTTACCCTTGATGGCCAAGGGCATATATGTTGGTACAAGAAGAGGTTCAAGAGTCCCCTTAACTCCCCAGTTCATACACTACAGGTGCCCCGTCCCCTGGGGAGGGGATTTGGGCTCCATTACCTCTCCAAGGGGCTCTATGGTCAGCCCCGCCCCTGGGGGCCATTTCCCCATTATCTACCCCCCAGCCCAAGGAGGGGTGAGGGGGAAGGGCTGTCAGTTCCTATTAAGGTGGTTGTTGTTGTTGTTTTAAACAAAATGGAGAAGCATAAATAAATAAAAGGGTTTATCTCAGTTCATCATGGTGACTGGCCAGTGTTTGCAGTGGGGGTTGGGACAGGGGGTCAGGAAGTTAGCCCACTCGTGTGTTGAGCCCCAGAGCTGAGCGGCCAGAGGGCTGGTCAGATGAAGTCCCTGTTGCTCCCTAGTCCTGCACTTTCTGTCCATTGCTTCTTGGGATCGTCCTGTGTGTTGAACGGTAAGTGCAGAGCCAAACAGCACTTCTTGGGGTTTTCGGGCAAGTTCTCTTAATGGGACAGCACAGTGAACAGCAGGATCAACTATCTCCAAGGACCCCTCCTGCCCTGAATTCTTCAGTTAAGGCTTCCTACCTTAGGGAGAAAGCTGGCAGAGAGGCCGTGGGGCTGGGACGGCGTGGGGGCTGTGTTGGGAGAGATTTCACACACAGTCTGGCTGCAGAGGGGCCCAAGGTCAGGCTGACGCTCCCCCTTCTCAGAGCCAAGCCGGGGAGGTGGAGGATAGATGGTAAAGAGCATTGGCTTTGCCTCTCATTTGCTGTTCCCATTCCATCAGACTCCACTCCATGCCTCAGTATCCTCATCTACAAAATAGGTGGGAGCTACTGACATTGCTTGCTTGACTTGGATGTTTCCACTGAAATTTCACATAAAAGTTCAGATTATTGGCTTTTCTTGAAAATCACATGATCCAGCCTCATGAGATTGATCCACCTTCCGCATCTCCATCCCCGTAGACCACTCACATGATGTGCCTGCCCTGTATTGAGTTTGCAACATCTCCCATCCTCCTTGAGTCCCTCCCACTCCCATCCAAGTCCTCTAGCCCAGGCTCTGCTCTCGGGGCTGTGCTGTGCCCTCCAGTGGAAGGCACCCCTGGGCTGCCCAGCACTGCGGTGGTGGGTGCCAACAAGGAGAGGCCAAATTCTGAAGACTCACCTTTTTTGTTGTTAATCCTCACCCCACATTGATTTTTAGAGAGTGGAAGGGAGGGGGAGAGAGAAACATTGATGTGAGAGAGACATTGACTGGTTGCCTCTACCACATGCCACAACTGGGGCTGGGAATTGAACCTGCATCCCAGGTACATGCCCATGATGGGGAATCGAACCCAAAACCTTTCTATGAGAGGGCCAACACTAACCACTGAGCACACCAGCCATGGTAGACTCCCACCTGTTTTGCTTGGTCCTCTCCCCTCCCCACCTCCATCCAGCACGGCCTTTCATCATTCTGCCTCTCCCTTTTCCTTTCATGCCACTCAGCCTCTGCCCCCACCTCCTGGCCCTACTCATGCTTATGACCTTGCTATTCTGGGCCTGTCCTGTTGGGAGATGGACAGGAGACAGCTGGGTTCAGGCCACCGGGCTTTGGGCTAGCCGGGGGAAACCTGCTGGCTCTCCCATTTCTATCTAAGCCCTGGGACTCCCCCAAACCTTGGCCTTAGGAGACTGGGGATGGAATTGGCCTTGTGAGGGTGGTTTGGGAATCTAGGTGCTATGTATTCTAAAAGTGAGATGGTGAGGAAAGACTATGGCACCCCAGTGTAGGCAGTGTAGGGCCTGATCCCCTCCTAATCTAGCAGCAACTGGTGCTGCGAGGCTCCCCTCCCCTAAACTCTGGCAGCCCTCTGGGGCTTGTCTTCTGAAGATGGGTGAGGAGGGTACATGGACTCCTATACTCAAGATTTGCATGTCTCGTCTGGAGGAACGTAAGAGACGATTTCCCTGTAAGCCTTTCTGGATGGTTCAAGTTGAGTTCGGCACTGGTCAGGGATTGGCCAGGCTCTATCTCCATATCCTTCAGAATTAGACCTCCCCATTCTAAGCATCCAAGACAGGAAGGGAGAACCAACTCGCTTGGAGACCCGAGAGTGAGCACCTCATTGCTCAGCCTTCCTCCATCCCTGTTCACACCCTGATGATGATCCTTTTGCAGCTCTTGGCTGGTGGCTTTCCCTCTCTGGCTTCAGTCCACCCCTCTGGGAAGTGGAGGGAGGTAGAAATGACTAACCTTAAAGGGCCCTGTTGGCAGCAGCATCCTGTAAAGCCTGCCTCCTTTCCTCAGCTCTCAACTCCCTTGAAGCTGTGATCGGTCCAGTCTTCTCCCCCTTCTCCATGTTTGGGCATTCCTGCTCCTTTAAGACAGTGCTCCTGTCACTCCTCCAGGTAGTGGTGGGGAGAAACCAGCCAGCGCCAAAGGCTTGGCAGATGCTGAGCCTGTCTGGCCTAAGAAGGTGGGTGGTGGTGGGCCAGGTGGAGGTGCCTGTCGATGAACACTCACAGCCCATTGTTTGAGCCCCCTCCCCCTGGTCACAGCACAGCAGGATTCTGCCTTGAGGGGGAGTTTGTTGGGACCATGAAGGGGGGGGGAGGAGGCGGAGCACCGTGTCCTTAACTCACCCTGGAGGGGGGGAGGAAGGGATGAGTGTGGGGGATCTAAACCACTCCTGCTGGCCTACCCACTCCCTGAAAGTGGGGCTTCCCTTTCCTTGGCCTTGCTGCCTCCTATGCCATTGTGACCCCCACCCCCATTGTCAGGGCCTGAGCACCAGAGAGGGAAGCAGCCAGAACCCAGCAGTAGTCTATAGTCCTCACTGTTCCAGGAAACTGAGGCCTAAAGCAAGGAAGGCCTTGAGGTCAGGGTCATGAGGCTGCTTCCCCTCCCTGACCTTTCACCATGAAGCCTCTCCGCTCTTTCCCCACTCACACCCATGCTGCCCTCCTGCTCCTCCAGAGCTGGGTGGGGGTCGGGGGTTCAGAGCAGCTGCTTCTCTGAGGAAGCTGACACCAAGGCCAGCCGCTCAGCAACAGCTTGTGGCTTTGCACCCAGTCCTGGGCCCCCACCCACCTGACTGCCACATGCCAGCCCCCTGCTGTCCCTTTCCCCCCTGCTCCTCAGACTTCCCTCTGACCCTGGCAGCTCTGTCTCTGCCACCTCCAGCTCTGTTCTGTCCTTATTTCCCCTAGATCTGTCCCCATCAATCTGCCCTCCCCGCACCTTTGGTCTGGAGCCTCTGCTTTATTTATCCACCTTCCCCAGGCCCCTCTCCTGCTGCCTGGATGCACTTCTCTCAGACCTCTTCCAGTGGGGTGGCCCCGAGCCTGAGCACAGAGCTGCCCTCCCTCCCTGTGAGGACAGATACTTCAGGGCCAGGTGGCTGCAGACACAAGCTGTCTGGGGTCTGCCAGGTAAACCCCTCAGGTTGAAGAAAGCAGTGAGGGATAAGGTAACCCTTAATCCATGACTTGGGGTGACCCCCATCCCCATCCTGAAACATTTAGCCCTCCCCCCTCTGCCATCAGCACATTCTCTAGCCTCTTGGGTTACCTTGCTGCCTGAGTATCCCGTTTTCTTGGGAGGGGATTCACTATTAGGGATGGGGGGGGGGGGGGCTGAAGGCTATGTTCCCAGAGTCTTGGTTAGAGCGATGGAGGAGGGTAGTTTAGGGGAGAGACAGGCAGTCCTGGCTTTGCTCACCAGGCCTGGACACTAAATCCCTTGTTGATGGCTGCAGCAACCCCTCCCTAGGGTAGGGTTACCATCTTCTGCTCTGTCCCCTTGACCCTCTCCCTTCCCTGCTTCCCTTGTTCCCCTACAGCCACTTCCTCTGGCCCCCAAAGGATGTTCTCCCCTCCTCAGTCCCCCTAAGGTCAGAGTATCTCTGCTGGCCTTTAAGCAAACGAGGTGAGGAAGGAGACTGGCAGGAGAGACAGGGTCAGGGTGGATGAGATGGGAAGGGGGTGAGGAAAGTGAGAGGTGAAGGGCAGAGTAGAAGTGGGCTTCAGGGAAGAACTGGAGGGATGAGTTTGGAATAGGAAATTCAGTGCCACTGAGGAAGTTGAGGCAACTGGGGGAGGGGTCAGCAGCAGAAGACAAGTGAAGTCCCTCCCTACCCCCTCCCCTGTGGCTGGGCCACCTCAGCTTCCCTCTGAGTGACACCTCGGGCTGCAGCCCCACTGTTCCCCCTCTGTCAGCAGAAATATCTCTCTTCTGACCCCTCCTGCTGGAGCCTCTGCCAGCCAATCCCTGATCTGGGGGAGGGGGGAGCCTGCCCCCCCCACTCCCTCATAAGGACCAGCTGGGGGTGGGGGGGGGTGGCCAGCTGCTGCAAGTGGGACGGGGGTCAGAGCTTCGTGGAGGGAAGAAAAATCTGGGGGGGGCAGGAGACAAAAAGGAAGAAACCCAGGCAAACAGGCAGGTGGACACACTGAGGAAGACCCCCCACACGTGGAACCCCCCCAGAAGGAACACCGCCCCCTGGCCCCCAGGAAGGGAGCACAATGGAGGCTGCACACTCCAAGAGCACAGAAGAATGTCTGGCCTATTTTGGGGTGAGCGAGACTACAGGCCTCACCCCGGACCAAGTGAAGCGGCACATAGAGAAATACGGCCCCAATGGTAAGTGTCCTTTGGAGAGCTGGCAATGCCCTCTCGCAGCCCTGCAGCACCCACTCACAGGCACACACACGCGCACACACTCACACTCGCGTGGGACTTAGGGAAGAGCTGGGCCCTGGTCCAATGACTACATGGGGGGAAAGGATACTGGCAGACAGGAGCCCTGAGACCCGGAGTTTGGGAGGTTTTATGGGTGACCTTGGTGAGCCTCAGATGCCCTGTTGATGGCCTGATTCTCCTACCTTCGTCACAAATTCCAGGGTGTGGGGGCATTAGACTGAACCCTAAATTAATATGTCCCTTTTTTTCTTTTCCCTGGGTAGAGCTACCTGCTGAGGAAGGTAAGTTACTGGACTCCCTCTCCCCTCTGTGCCCCGCTCCCTTCTCCCTGCCCTCTCCCTGCTCACTCCTGGGGCAAATACCCCTCCCCAAAGGTTGGAGCTTGGCTGGGGGCAGAAGTTTCCAGGCACTTTCTCCTTGAGGCATCCAGCCCTTGAACAACTGCCCACCACTTGGAGGAAGGAGCCTGTTTTTGGAGCCCTGGCAAGCTCCCTCTGCCCTTCTCTAAGTGCCAAGTGGCCTGCCCATCACCCCAGAACCTCACAGCTCCAGGCTGGAAGTCAGGACACTTTCAGTCCCTGGACCCCTGCTTGCACCCAGAGTCCCAGCGGTTCATCCGCCAGACCTGAACCCGGGGGCCTCCCCTTGCCTCTTCCCCCAGGGAAGTCCCTGTGGGAGTTGGTAGCAGAGCAGTTTGAAGACCTCTTGGTGCGGATCCTCCTCCTGGCCGCCTGCATTTCCTTTGTAAGTACGGGAGGGCATGGGGGAGGGCGGGGGTGTGGGTGGGGGATCTGGGGAGCGTGCTGGGTGTTGGCTTGAATCAGAGGCTGCTCTAGTCCAAGCCCTCAGCATCCTATTCTACAGACCAGAACTGAGGGGGTGGGGTGAGACTGGTGTGCGTCCTCCTCTGTCCTTCCCACACCCTGCAGGCAGGTTTTATTTTAAGCTTTAAGGGTGTTCTCAGCCAAAACACTGAAGCTAAGCCATTCCCGAAGCTTCAAGGGCTCTGAAGGCTCGGGTTACCCCCTGAGCGCAGGGCTCCCCAGCTCTGAGACTGCTGCCACCCCAGGCACTACTGCTCCCTGCTGCCCGGGGCCCACACGCCATTTCACCAATCCCCGAGCAGCCTCGTGCCCCTGTCCCGCCCCCTGGTGCTGATTGGGCGAGGCAGACTCCCTCTGAGAGGCGGGAAAGAGTTGCTGGTGCGAGGGTGACCCCTCACCTGCCTCTGGCCTTCCCGCCCCATCAGGCTAGAGCTCCTAAGACCCCTCCTCACCAGCGTGGCTGACCTTCCCAGGCCCCTCGCAGCCTCAGGGCTGACCCCTCCTCAAGGCCCTGGCACCCACCTTCCCAGCAGTCCAACCCGCATTTGAGAGTTTCTTCCTTAACTTAGTCCCCGATGGAAGAGAGGCCTCACGGGCCCTGAGCACTAGCTGGCAGGGCCTCCTTCTCCCTTCTCAGATTTGCTCCTTGACATTTGCCTGTGGCTGTCGCCTTTGCCTGGCAGAGGCAACAGCTGGGGTGGGGTGTGTACAGGAGGCGGGTAACTCTATCCCCTCTCCTTCTCCCTCATGAAATCAGAGCTTCCAGCCTTGGCTGGGGGAGGGGTGTGGGTGGGCCAGGCCGGTGAGGACCACGGGGTTCTCCTAGAGGTTTGGCTCCCATGAGATGGATGTGGCTGTGGGGGGTCATTGGCCTGGTGTCCCTGAGCTTTGTTTACAAGCCAACAACTCAGTCAGGGAAACCTGCAAGCGTCCCTTGTCAGACCCTGAGTTGTGCGTGTCTGCCCGCCTGTGCCGGTGAGCATCAGCAAAGCAATGCTCGCGTGGCACGGGTCTGGAGTGTGGAGCCCTATGCTGTGGGCGATGCAGTGCCCCGTGGTCCTGCCGCTTGCTCCTGCACGTGTTCTCACCTCCTTTGCTTTCCTTACCTGTCGGAGGGGCTCCAGCTGGTCATTCTCCCTTTCCCTGCTTCCCAGGTGCTGGCCTGGTTTGAGGAAGGTGAAGAGACGGTCACTGCCTTTGTTGAACCCTTTGTCATCCTCTTGATCCTCATTGCCAATGCCATCGTGGGGGTTTGGCAGGTTAGCCTTGAACCCATCTCATTCCTTCCTATCCTGACACTGAGCAGGAGGCCAGCCTCCCCGCACCTCCCTTCCATCACTTCCCCTGGGCTGGCCTTGTTCTCTGGTCCTATTGCTGCATTTGCACATGGGGCGGAGTGTTGGAAGGAGGGAGAGACTGTTGCTTCTGCTGTCACTGGCTGACTGTATAGCCCTGGACAAGTTCCTCATCTCTCTGAACCTCAGTTTCCTCATCCATAAAACGGGGCTAGTAGTCCTGCCCCAGAATGGTGAAACGTAACAAGGTGATGAGTGCAGAAGTGCGTGGCCCTGTGCCTGGCATGTAGAAGGAGTTCAGTAAATAATAGTTTTGAGTTCTTCTTTCTCTTCCCTTATTACACTCTACTTTTCCTGTCCCCTGCTTTCGGGTTTGCTTTGATTCTCTTTTCTTTTCTCCCTAAAAGCCCCTTAACTGTGTCAGCCATAAGTGAGTTTCCTCACACACACTGGGGTTTGTCTGCTTCCCTGTGCCAGGAGTCAGGGCTGCAGAGCCTCCCTCTAGAGCCTCCCTCCTCCTCTGTGAGATCCCACTGCCCCCAGGACTCTGGCTCCTGCTCCGCCGTCTCTACACTCCACCCCCCAGTCCTCCCCAGGCAGCCCCCCCCCCCACAACCTTCCTCCCTCTGATGCTCCTCCTGTTGTCCACCCTGTACCCCAGGAACGTAATGCAGAGAACGCCATTGAGGCCCTGAAGGAATATGAGCCCGAGATGGGGAAAGTCTACCGGGCTGACCGGAAGTCAGTGCAGAGGATCAAGGCTCGGGACATTGTCCCCGGGGACATTGTGGAGGTGGCTGGTGAGTGATGGGATTGAGTGGTCCAGAGTAGGAGGCCTTGGGTTCGAGGCCAAGAAGATGTATATGTTGGGGGCAAGGACTGGTCACTTCCTGATTCTGGGTCCAGGAGGTAGCCAGGGTAGTGGAGTCTTTGCTTCTCCTTCCAGACTCCTCAGGAGGTCACCCCAGGGCACTGTCGCCGCAGCACCCCCTCCTGTGAGAGCCTCACAGGAACAGCCAGTCCTGTCCCTGAAACTGCAGGCAGACCCCCTTTCCCCCGCCTCTCACCCAGTACTTGCAAGCAACAGGTGGAGCTCAGTCCCTGCCAATGGCCCCATCTCCACCCCCTCCCGAGGCCTGGCTTCCCTCCTTCCACCCCCCCAAGCTTGGTCAGCCTTAAATCTTGACCTTTCTGTGCCCTTGAGGCCTCAAAGGGGAAGGAGCGAGGGTTGAAGGGAGGAAGGGGGGCCAAAGGCTCAAGCCCCCGACCATGTAAGGGAAACTCAGCCCCAGCAGAGAACACGGGACCTGGGAGGAGAGCTCAAGGAGGGCCCCGCCTCTGTGCGGAGGGACACTTAATGCCCAACAGGGAGAGGTGGGGGCTGGGTGGCTAAGATTACTGGGATTCTGCCCCCTTCAGCGGTTTTTATCTTTGCCCTGCACAGGCCTCCCCACGTCTGCAGGCCCCTGGCAGAGGGGAACGCATTTTTCTCAGTGGGCTTCCCTCCCAGACACCTACATTGCCACCATGGGAAACTTGGAGAGAGGGAGGGAGAGCAGGCTGAAGACCCCGGTGCCCCATTGCTGTCCTGCTATGGTGACAGTTTGGAGTCTGTGCCATGAATGTCTATAAATATCGCTTCGACTTGGGTGACAGTGTGTCCCGCCCAACTCCATGGCCAACCCTGTCCCTCCTCCATCAGCTTCCTCTGGCACAGGAGGAGGGACCTCAGAAACAAGGGAAGGAGAGCAGTCGGACCCTGTCCCCAGAACCATCCTTGGGACTAGGCAGGGTCAGGCAGAGGGCCTGGCAGACACGTACCTTCCTCAAAGGCCTCGAGTCTGGTGGGGCGTCCGCCTGCAGCCTCCCCAATGGGCTTCCCAGACTGACCCTTCCTTCTGGCCTCCCCACAACTTCGCAGCCCACTACTGTGTGACTTCCCCGTCCCGCTCTCCTCGCGCCCTGCAGACCTCCCCTTCTCTTCCACCATCTCCCAGTGCGCTCACCCGTCCCCGCCCTCCCTCACATGCTCAGACTGGACAGCACGTTTCAGATGTGCGTCTTCTCCAATGAACTGTGCCCTCTGCCTCAGCCGCTCCTCTCTCCCCTCCTGCGCCTTCCCTCCTCACACCTCCTCTCACTCACTCTTGCTTCTTGCTCTATCCACCCTCCATCCTGGTTGACACTGATTTTTCTCAGTTCCCATATCTTCTGTCTCTTCCTACCTGCCCTGGCTGTTTCACTCCGTTCTCTTCCCCGACACACATCTCTCCAACTCGCCCTGTTTCCTTTCGTTCTTTTCTTGCCTTTTCCGCCTCGCCTTCTCACTTGCCCGCCTCTCTGTTGTGCTGTCTCCCATTCATTTTCCCTTCAGTCATTCAACATACATTTATTCAGCTGCCAGGCCTCCCTTCACAGGGCTCATAGCCCGGTGGGGAGAAAAGCTTTCAACGAGGGGGACAGTGGCATGAGTGTTAAGAGGGAGGTGCTGGGGCTACAGGAGCACATCTTAGGGCCTGACTCAAGCCCAGGGTGGGCACCCAGCCCAGGTGACCTCGCCAACACCTGAAGGATGAGTTGAGGTAGTTGGACAAAAATTGCGCTTTTCTTAGGAAGGAATAAAAATACTTTCTCAACTAACTTCACTCTGCTCTCTCTACAGTGGGGGACAAAGTCCCTGCAGACATCCGCATCCTCTCCATCAAATCCACCACTCTCCGTGTTGACCAGTCCATCCTGACAGGTGTGGTGGCCGGGGTGGGAGGGTGCCTTGGGGGAGGGGGAGGATGGGCGAGTAGGAGCCAGGTGGACAGACAGGGATGCGATTCCAGGTGAGAGGAGAACACCCAGCAACAGGGCCCTTCCTGGCTCCGCAGTGGCAGCAGCTCAGCACTGCTCAGCTTTGTTCACGGTTGCAAGACTGAAACACAAGGGTCTGGGAGAGGGGGCGACATTTGTGCCCCTTCTCCAGGCGGCCGTCGATCCGTTCCTTCTGCATAGACATATGGACACACTCACCCAGGGAACTACCCTGTCTCCGCAGAAGTCCGCGAGTAAGGAACCATAGGTTCTAGGACAAGACAAGGTTCAGATGCATTTAAAACACCACTGCTTCTGGGTCTCCACTGGGACAGAAGGTGGTAAAGAGCCAGCAAGGGTTCCCACGGCCCAGGAGACGAGGCCTGGTACCATGCACTGCCCACCGGGGGAGGGAGGGAGGCTCCATGGGCGGGCCTCCCTCCCAGGAGCCTGCCCCCCCATGGGCAGTGCATGGCACCCAGTCAGCTGACTGACTTCATCAGGACCTTTCCTAAGTGGACCTAGTATCCTCCCCGTTTACAGAGGAGTGAACAAGTTAGGTCAGTGGTCGGCAAACTCATTAGTCAACAGAGGGGCGAACCGCGGTTTGCTGACCACTGGGTTAGGTGATCCTAAGACATGCAACTTTAAGTGGGGAAGCCAAGGCGTGTGTCCAGGTCTTCTTACTCTAAGGGCAATGAGTTCCCCGTGTGCCACCAGTGGCTGCTCCCAGAGTCCAGCCTTCCTCCAGGATCACTGCTGGGTCCTTACCAGACCTTTGCTGCCGCGCAGGGGGCGCTAGGGCCGGGGAGTGTGGGGTGTCACCTGAAAACCCCCTTCTCCACAGGCGAGTCCGTTTCTGTCATCAAGCACACAGAGCCTGTTCCTGACCCCCGAGCTGTCAACCAGGATAAGAAGAACATGCTCTTCTCGGTGAGCCATGCGGGCCAGCTGGTCTGGGCGAGATATGGCGGTGTGAGAAGAAATGAGTCCCGCCCTCGCTGGTTTGGCTCAGTGGATAGAGCATCAGCCTGCAGACTGAAGGGTCTCGGTTTCCATTCCGGTCAAGGGCACATGCCTGGGTTGTGGGTTGGATCCCCAGTAGGGGGCGTGCAGGAGGCAGCCAATCAATGGTTCTCTTTCATCATTGATGTTTCTATCTCTCCTCTTTCCCTTCCTCTCTGACATCAATTAAAAAAAAGATCTTGTATAATCTAGCTATTTAAATTTAAAATAATCATTTCCATCCTTAAAAATAAAGGTTCTTTTTATCCTTAAAAAAAAGAGAGAAAAGAAATGAGTCTCACAGTCAGAGTCCTTTGTCTGATTCCTTGCCTTGTTTGTATCTTCCAGGGCACCAACATTGCAGCTGGCAAGGCCATCGGCATCGTGGCCACGACTGGTGTGAGCACCGAGATTGGGAAGATCCGAGACCAAATGGCCGCCACAGAGCAGGACAAGACTCCTCTGCAGCAGAAGCTGGATGAGTTTGGGGAGCAGCTCTCCAAGGTCATCTCTCTCATCTGCGTGGCCGTGTGGCTCATCAACATTGGCCACTTCAACGACCCCGTCCATGGGGGCTCCTGGTTCCGTGGCGCCATCTACTACTTTAAGATCGCTGTGGCCCTGGCTGTGGCTGCGATTCCAGAAGGTATGGCGGTCTCTCGCCCCATTTGCTAATCTCGTCAATAGGGACCCTTTTTCCAAATAAGGTAACATCTACAGGTTCCAGGGATGGGGCCTGATATCGCTGGGGGCCTTTCCTTCCCATCTCTGTTATTGACCCCTCACTCCAACTTCTCCCCCCACAGGCCTGCCTGCAGTCATCACCACCTGCTTGGCCTTGGGCACCCGCCGGATGGCAAAGAAAAACGCTATCGTGAGAAGCTTGCCCTCTGTCGAGACTTTGGGCTGCACCTCTGTCATCTGTTCCGACAAAACAGGCACCCTCACCACCAACCAGATGTCGGTCTGCAAGGTCAGAGAAGCATGGCCCTCCCGCTCAGGCGCTGCTGGTGAAACGAGGCTCCACAGATAGGGTTGCCCCTTCCTCACTCACCGCTTCTTATTGACCTGGAAGGAGAAGCTCAGAGGGCAGATGGCGTGCCATCCTGCAAGCTCTGCAGGGGACCCAAGAGGCCCCACTGCCCCGGCCAGACTTTGCCCTGCGCTACCTCTAGTCCCCCACACAGCCCCGACGGGGAACGGTCTCACTTACCCCTTTCCAGAGGAAGAGGCTGAGGCTCTGGAAACTCAGTGCCCAATTAAGAAGTAGTAGAATTGAGTTTCAAACCCAAGTCTGTCTGGCCCAGCTGCTGCCTGTGCCCTAGACTGCCTTCCAGAATGGTCGTCACAGCAGGGCCCTGGGAGCCGGCCACTCTCATCTCGAGCAGCATTTCCCAAACCAGGGCTCTCCGTCTCCCTGGGCCTCAGGCTCTTCGGCAGTCTGGACTTCTTCTCAGTATAATATTTTATATGTTAAGATAAATACTTAGGGCCCAAGCTGGTTTAGCTCAGTGGATAGAGCATCTGCCTGTAGCCTGAAGAGTCCTAGGTTTGATTCCCGTCAAGGGCACATGCCTGGGTTGTGGGCTCAATCCCCAGTAGGGGGCGTGCAGGAAGCAGCCAATCAATGATTCTCTCCCATCACTGGTGTTTCTATCTCGCTTTCCCTCTCCCTTTCTCTCTGAAATAATAAAAATATATTTTAAAATTAAATAAAGTAAATACTTAGGATTCTGTTTTAAAAATAGAACAGATAACAGAAGAAACCAATGATTTAAGCACAGTTATCAAAATATTTTAAAAACAGATTTGCAATTTGGTAACTCTTCTGCTTCTTTATTAATGCGTTTAAGTAGCAAGTCTGGCAGTGGGTCTAAGAACTATCGTAATGTTGAAGCTGTGGTTCATTGCCTGCATTCAAAATTGGAAGGAAATGCTAAATGTCAGTTAGAGAGAAAACAAAAGATGTCTTCTTTTTTTCTTTATTTTTAAGTATGAGCATTTTTTAAAAATTGATTGGTTTGAGAGAGAGAGAGATGTTGATTTGCTGTTCCACGTAGTTATGCATTCATTGGTTGATTCTTGTATGTGCTGTGACCAGGGTCGAACCTGAAACCTTGGCGTATCAAGACAATGTTCTAACCAGCTGAGATACTGGCCAGGGCTTGTCTTCTTTTCTTTTTTATTTTTGCCATCAAAGTTCACAGACTCCCCGGCCAAGAATCCCCGACCTGAACAGAGCTCTTGGAATAACATGTCCATTAAATAGAAATTATTGTTCTGGGACTTGGGGATTCTGTGGTCAGACCAGGGGAGGAAGGGCTGTACCCTTGGCCCCTTGGGGAGGCCCACAGGCCTCTTGGCATTTGAAAGCCTCGAAGAAGGCTGACTGTAAAGAGGGTAGACTTCACTTTGTTTAGCCCAGAGTTCCCCAAACTTACTTGACCACAGACCTCTTTGTCTTGGAACATTTCTTAATGCCGTCCCTTCCACACTTGCTCTGGTTTAGTGGGTGCTCCCCTCTGAGCACTGTAGATGCTGCTCCTTCCACAGCACCGGCTTCAGAGCCAGGCCACAGGCTTGTGTACCTGGGCTCCTGTCATGTTTCATAAAAATGAATTCATTGCCCACATTCAAAGCCCAGAGATTTCATAGGAAAATAACCAGAATTTCTAACTGTTCCTGCAAAACTAGAAGATCTGGCCCCAGTAGGCTGGAGCTACCTATGGTCCTGTACGAACAGGTGGACTGTAGCTCCAGTCCCTACCACTTACGGTGCACGTCTTCACTTCTGTGCGAAGGCCAGTAACCAATCCTGAGAAGACTGCAGGAGAGCGGTGGGAGAGGGAGGATGCAGGGAGGAAACGAGGCAAGGCGGGGCCTGGTAGGAAGTTCACTCGGTTTGTGCAGGTGGCGGGCAAAGGGACATTCCGAGCCTGGGCCCCTCGGTGCCTTCAGGGGCAGGGACCCAGGCGTCCGCACAGACCCCTCTCTCTCCCGCAGATGTTTGTCATCGACAAGGTGGAAGGAGACTCCTGTGTGCTGAACAAGTTCTCCATCACTGGTTCCACTTATGCTCCTGAAGGAGAGGTGTAAGTCCCCCAGCGTCCCACCTCCTCACGCCTCCGCACACCCCCCTTCCTCCCTGGGCTCCCTCTAGCTGTGTCTTCCTTCTCTCTCTTCTTCCTTCCCTGACCTTGTTCTCTGTCCCACCTGATCTCCAAGTGGGTTGTCATTGTCCCGACTGTGCCTCACTGCTGTCCCCTTGCTCTCTCTACATCTCATTCCCTATTCTTCTCCACTTGTCTCTTTTCCTTCCTTCCTCCCCACCCCGCTGCCAGCTTGAAGAATGATAAGCCAGTCCGGGCGGGGCAGTATGATGGGCTGGTGGAGCTGGCCACCATCTGTGCCCTCTGCAATGACTCCTCTTTGGACTTCAATGAGGTAACCTTGACGCTCCCAAAGCAGCCCTCCTTACTCCGCCAGCTGGCTCAGGCGCAGGCATCCTCACCAGGTCACCAGACAGGGGTCACGGGAAGGGGTCCCTCGTAGCAAGTTCTTTCCTCAGTGTAAGGGGAAGGAGGAAGGTGGGTGGGACTGGTGGGAGCAAGGGGCCAGGAGCCCAGGGCACCTACTTCCTCTTCCTCCTCTGCCCTCTCAGGCCAAAGGTGTTTATGAGAAGGTAGGCGAGGCCACCGAGACGGCACTCACCACCCTCGTAGAGAAGATGAATGTGTTCAACACAGATGTGAGAAGCCTCTCGAAGGTGGAGAGGGCCAATGCCTGCAACTCGGTGAGTCTGGCTGCTCCCTCCCACGGGGTCCTTCTTCACCCCCATCACTTGGGCCAGGCAGGACCCCAGGAACTTCAGGA
The DNA here is from genome assembly GCA_026230045.1 of Corynorhinus townsendii. Classification (NCBI taxonomy): domain Eukaryota; kingdom Metazoa; phylum Chordata; class Mammalia; order Chiroptera; family Vespertilionidae; genus Corynorhinus; species Corynorhinus townsendii. The sequence continues at coordinate 62,950,029 of JAPDVU010000009.1, forward strand.
AGCAGAGGCCCCCTGTCAGGCTGGGGAGGCCCTTGTGTCCCATGCTGGCACCCCAACCAGTATAGACGGGTGGCCACTCCTCAGCTTCTCTTGGTCAGGCTGCCTTTGAAAAAGACCTGCTGTCCCTGTACCAGGAGCTGCAGCATCCCTTCTTTGTTTAAGATCACTTCTCCTGCCCCTCCCTAGTTGAAAAGGGATGGAGCTGGACACAGAAACCACCTGGGGCAGTTATTACCCCTTTGTCTCTAGAAACACACTTGTTTTAATTATATCTCGAGACCTGATTTAGGATTTGCGAGATATGACCACTGCACATTCTTTCACTTCCCCTTGGTCTGTTTCCCTCACTCTGAGTTCTTGCTATTAATATTTACTCAGTGTCTACACTGAATTCCTCTGGGGTGTTATGCTCCCCACACCACCCAGTCTTATATGCGAGATGCTCATATACATGTCAGTAGACATTTTTTTAATTTTCTGCTTTTCTTTTATTGAGGTAAATTCACATAACAAAATTCACCATTTTAGCCCTAGCCAGTTTGGCTCAGTGGATAGAGCATTGGCCTGCGAACTGAAGGGTCCCAGGTTCAATTCTGGCCAAGGGCATATGCCTGGGTTGTGGGGTCGATCCCCAGTAGGGGGCATGCAGGAGGCAGCCGGTCAATGATTCTCTCCCATCACTGATGTTTCTCTTTCTCTCTCCCTCTTCCTTCCTCTCTGAAATCAATAAAGAAATATATATTTTTTAAAAAATTCACCATTTTAACCATTAAAATGTGGCTTCCAATACATTCATGATGTGCAACTATCACTACTATCTCTTTTATTTTTTATTTAAATTCTTTATTGTTTAAAGTATTACATATGTCTCATTTCCCCCGTTGACCTCTCCCCAGCCATTCCCACCCCCAGCACATGCCCTCACCCCCCTACTCTCTGTGTCCATGGGTTATGCTTATATGTATGCATACAAGTCCTTTGGTTGATCTCTTAACAACCCCTTCCCTCTGAGGTTGGATGGTCTATTCGATGCTTCTGTGTCTCTGGATCTGTTTTTGTTTAAGTAGATATTTGATACCTATTTTAATAATTTATAAATGATAATTTTTTAAAATTCACAAATGATAAGGTAAACATTTTTATTTTATTATTATCTTTAGTTTTGTTTTATTTTATGGAGAAATATCCATGATGCATTTGGTCACAGCCTCTCATTCATTTTTATGGAACACTTATTATTTCATGCCAGGCACTAGGTCTGCACTGTCCCAAGCACATGCCTCTAGAAGCACACGTTTGTTTAAATGTAAATTAATTAAAAATAAACATAAGTGAAAACTTGGTTCTGCAGTTGCACCAGCCACATTTCCCATGCTCGGTCGTTGCTGGTAGAGAACATGCCATCATCACTGACTGTTCAGTGGCCGGTGCTTTCAGTCAGACACTGTAATGCAGTGGCCGTGGGATTCTCACCCGGTGTGCTGTGGGTACCACTCAGCTGACAGCCTGGGGTCCATGCGACCTCCACAACCTTTTGATTATGCCTGGGACTCCTCCCTTGTAGCACAGCGTCAGCGCTCTTTTCCTCCAGCCTCATGTCTGCCCTCCTGCTTCCTGTCAACAGGTGATCCGCCAGCTAATGAAGAAGGAATTCACCCTGGAGTTCTCCCGGGACAGAAAGTCCATGTCTGTCTATTGCTCCCCAGCCAAATCCCGGGCAGCCGTAGGCAACAAGATGTTTGTCAAGGTCAGACATCGGAATGTGCCCCAGACTTCTCTGTCTGGGCCTGAGCCCCTCCTCTCCCTGCCCTCTCCCTGTGCCCCGGAAAGAAGACAGTTGTCTCTGAGTGCTGGTCTGGTCTCCTAGGGTGCCCCCGAGGGGGTCATCGACCGCTGCAACTATGTGCGAGTCGGCACCACTCGGGTGCCGATGACAGGGCCGATGAAGGAGAAGATCATGACTGTGATCAAGGAGTGGGGCACTGGCCGGGACACCCTGCGCTGCCTGGCTCTGGCCACCCGGGACACCCCCCCAAAGCGAGAGGATATGATCTTGGAAGACTCTACCAAGTTCATGGACTACGAGGTGAGCAGATGGAATCCCATTGTCCCAGCGTCATCTGCCTCACCCCCTCCTCCACCCTGTCCTTCCCTACTTTGTACCGGGTCCTAGAATCACAGGATGTTAGAGTTTGAAAGAACCTTAGTGCCACTTTGCGTGTGATCGTGCACCTGTCTGTAATGAGGTAAGGCGATGAGCACACAGAGCAGAAGTCGGCGCACACACTCAGGGCAGCGGACACGTTTCCATCATGGCTTTCTTGACGCAAGCAGCAGCACATTGGCCTGCATTCTGGCACAGGCTCCTTTTTTCCAGTGGGCTGGCTCTCTGAATAGCACCCAAGTCCACCCCCTCACTTTATGGAGGGGACTGGCATGGCCGTTTACACAGATATACTCCAAGTTGTAGACCAAGTGAATGGCCCTTCAGAAAGCAGAAACCACCACCCTCACCCCCAGCTCAAGGTCTTCGGTGAAAGACACAGTCTACCACTTACAATGGACTTGGCACTGCCAAGCCTGCAGGTAGACGTGTAAACAAGGAAGGCTTCCTACCCCGCTGAGGGTTAGACACTAGGCCCAGGCAGCTCTCCCCATTCAGACCTTTCTCCCTAGCTCCCGAGCGCTTCCTCCCGGCTCTTTTTCTGAGCCCCTCACCGATCCTGTCGCTCTCTGCTGTTTCCCCAGGCGGACCTGACATTTGTTGGCGTGGTAGGCATGTTGGACCCTCCCCGAAAGGAGGTCACAGGCTCTATCCAGCTGTGCCGTGATGCCGGAATCCGGGTGATCATGATTACTGGGGACAACAAGGGTACAGCCATTGCCATCTGCCGACGAATTGGCATCTTTGGGGAGAACGAGGAGGTGACAGACCGAGCCTACACTGGCCGCGAGTTTGATGACCTGCCCCTGAGTGAGCAGCGGGAGGCCTGCCGTCGTGCCTGCTGCTTTGCCCGTGTGGAGCCTGCCCATAAGTCGAAGATTGTGGAGTATCTGCAGTCTTATGATGAGATCACCGCTATGGTGAGGAGACAACAGGCCTGCCCAGGTGGGGCCCGTGGAGTCTAGCATGGGGCCGTCTGCTTAGGGTCCATTGAGACAGTTGTCTTCAGGAGTTAGGAGCCTGGCAGGGAGGAGCTGAGTGAGGGCCCTGGTCAAATGCAGGAGGCGGGTGGGAGGGGCCAGGTCCCACCTTCTCCCTCCCCGCAGACAGGTGATGGGGTCAACGATGCCCCTGCTCTGAAGAAGGCTGAGATTGGCATCGCCATGGGCTCTGGCACCGCCGTGGCCAAGACCGCCTCCGAGATGGTGCTGGCTGACGACAACTTCTCCACCATCGTGGCTGCCGTGGAGGAGGGCCGGGCCATCTACAACAACATGAAGCAGTTCATCCGCTACCTCATCTCCTCCAATGTGGGCGAGGTGGTCTGGTGAGCAGCCGGAGGCGGGGGGCACCCAGGAGGACCCAGCCTGGGGTGGGGGAATGGCCACGGGTCTGGGAGCTGATGGACATGACCACCTGCTTCTGGTAGCATCTTCCTGACAGCCGCCTTGGGGCTGCCTGAGGCCCTGATCCCTGTGCAGCTGCTGTGGGTGAACCTGGTGACTGATGGGCTCCCAGCCACAGCCCTGGGCTTCAACCCACCGGACCTGGACATCATGGACCGGCCCCCCCGGAGCCCCAAGGAGCCCCTCATCAGTGGCTGGCTCTTCTTCCGCTACATGGCAATTGGGGGTAAGATGAGACTCCCCACAATCCTTTCCAACCTTCCAAATGGACCCATCTCCAGGACCCCAGCCCCTCCAGTGCAGCTCCTTCTCTGCCAGCTGTTCACAGCCATCCGTTTTCCTGATGCCTCCATCGCCCGAACCCCGACCCCCAACTCCCCATCTCTCCACCGCAGGCTATGTGGGTGCGGCCACTGTGGGAGCGGCTGCCTGGTGGTTCCTGTATGCGGAGGACGGGCCTCACGTCACCTACAGCCAGCTGGTAGGGAGGCTGAAGAGGGAGGACAGAGGTGGACGGGAAGCAGAAGGGGGGCCCCGACCTCCGCGGGACCCCAGTTCCTTCCCCTCCCCCTGCAGACTCACTTCATGCAGTGCACCGAGGACAATCCCGACTTTGAGGGTGTGGAGTGTGAGATCTTTGAGGCCCCTGAGCCCATGACCATGGCCTTGTCTGTGCTGGTCACCATCGAGATGTGCAATGCTCTGAACAGGTAGGACCTGCCCACCCCCGCCTTTTCCTCCACCCCTCCTCTCGCCTCACCTCTCTTGTGTCTTCCACCCTTGCCTCTGCCCGGCCTCCGCTGGCAGCCTCTCTGAGAACCAGTCCCTTGTGCGGATGCCGCCCTGGGTGAACATCTGGCTGCTGGGCTCCATCTGCCTCTCCATGTCCCTCCATTTCCTCATTCTTTACGTGGACCCTCTGCCGGTGAGCCTCCTCTGGCCGGGCACCCGTTCCCCACCGTGGAGCCTGTGACTACAAGCGCTCACAAAGGGAAGGGGGCTGGGCAGTGCTGGGTGCTCAGAGGGGCACTTGTCCTCACTGCCTTTGACCCCCCCCTCAGATGATCTTCAAGCTCCGGGCCTTGGACTTGACCCAGTGGCTTATGGTCCTCAAGATCTCATTGCCTGTCATCGGGCTTGACGAACTCCTGAAGTTCGTTGCTCGGAACTATCTGGAGGGTAAGCGGCTTCCCTCCTCTGTGCCCTGTCAGCCCCGGGCCCTGAGCACAGCCCCTTCCCCTCTGCGCTGCGAAGGCGCCCGCCCCCACCCTCTTCCTTTTCAGGTGGGCGTGTTCTGGGTCCTGGCAGGACCACTGTCCACCAGGGAGACGCACCAGGTCCTTTCTCCCCTCCTCCTTCCATGCCTGGTGCAGACACCTCCTTGGTGCCCCACTTCCTCAGCCCTCTAGGCCCGCCACACCCACCCTCCCCCAATAACGGCTGTCTCTCTGTCCTCTCTGGCCATAGGATAACCCGTTCCCCCTCCTCCATCTCTTTGAATCGTGTCACAGGTATCGCCCCCCTTCTTGTCCTTGCCCCCAGCTGCTGTGTCCCCACCTGACCCCTCCCCCCCTCGGCTGGCCTCCGAGGTCACTGCGCTCGCACACTGCCACTGCCGCGCTTCCAAGCAGGGGTAGGCTGCTGCCCTCACTCTGTGGGCTCGCACTGCCCGCCTCTGGGCACACTGTCTGCTGGGCTGCGCTGCGTTGCGCTGGCTGGGCGCTGCGCTGTCTGCCGCTGGGGCTGCAGTGGTTGGGAGTGGGATCTGGGGACACTGGTGGGTATGGGGGTTGCTGAGCAACCCTCCAGGTGAGTCTGCAGGTGGTGGGAGCCTGGAGCCTGGGAGGGACTCTTCCTCTCCCGCCACCTGCTTCAACCCTTCCTGTTCTCCCTCCAGATCCAGAAGATGAAAGAAGGAAGTAACCAGTCCTTTTGCCCCTTCTTCCCCATCCTGATAGTGACACCTTTAGCCAGAGCTGTGGCACAGACCCCACACTCCTCCCCCTCGACATTCTTGTTTATAAACACCATGTCCCCTTCCCTTTGCTTCCCCACCCAGCCACCCACCTCCCTCTTTCCCTGTAAAAACCTCCCTTCCCCAGCCATGTGGGGCTTGCAGGGACAAGGCGACCGACTGAGCTGAGCTGCTTATTTATTGAAAATAAATGACAGAAAAGTCTGGCCTTGCCTCCATGCACATCTTGGGCCTGGTTGAGCCCCTGGGGACAAGCATCTTCGTGTCATGCAGTCCAGAAAGCAGCCGTCTGTCCAGGACGCACATGTGGAGGAAGGCTCCACGCCACCACCCACAGCTTGGCTGGGACTAGGGAAGGGGCAGGGGAAGGGCCGGTAGTCTGGTTGGGGAACGGGCACCAGGGTGGGACCCAGGAGGCAGCATAGCAGCCAGAGCGCCGCAGGCTGAGCCTGCACCTTTGGTTCAGGAGGGAGCTGGGACCCTCACCCAGTGTCATCCTGGGGAGCAGAAGGCCCAGCCACTTCCGGGAGGAGGCCCTGGCAGGGCGGTGTGGCCCTGTCCCCTAACCCCAGGCTGAGAGAAAAGGAAAGACTCCATCCCGAGAGCCCCAGAGCCTACGTCTCCTGGCTCTGCAGTGGAGAAAGGCAGTCTCCCCGAGGGTGGAGCTGGCCTCAGCTGTCCTTGATGTCCCCGATGTCCCTGAGCGGCGCCTCGTCCAAGAGGCTGCGCACCTGCTCCAGACTGTCTGCCTGGCGGATCTGCTCCAGGCGCACCTGCGGGCCCAGTAAGGAAAGCAGAGGCCCTCGGTGGGCAAATGTAGCCCCGTCTCCCCCATCCCGTATTGACACCAGGTTCAAAGAAGAAAGGGGTCCTGGAAGGGCAGCCTGAGGAAGCAGGGCAGGGCAGGTGATAAATGACACACAGCAGGTCCATGTGCCTGGCCCTGGGCTGCCAATGACGACAAAGATGGATACACGGAGCTTTAACGTTTGGAGCAGGAGCTCAGAGGAAAGAACCACACCAGCCAGGAGGAAGAGGATTCCACTAACTTGGGACTGTCCTTGCATGACCCAGGACACATCACCTGGAGTCACAGCAGCCTGGTGGTGAGGGGACCTGCCATACCTGCAGGGCCTGGGACAGGCGCACGAAATCCCTCTGCACCTGCTCGCTGGTCTCCAGCTCAGCCTGCAGCCGCAGCACCTTTGCCCTCTGTTCTGAGAGGAGGTCTGTGAGCTGAGCCTAGGGGACAGGATGAGGCTGGAACCTTGGGCCAGGCAGGAGGGGTGGCCCACTGGAGGGTCCCTCTACACCAGCCCTGACTGACCTCTTCAGTGGGGCCTGACCCTGGTGGCTGCCCTGAGGCTTCCTGAGGCAGATAGAGGGCAGAGGGGCTGGTTAGGGTTTCCCCCACTCTGCCACCCCTGCCCATCATCCTGCCTGGCCTTACTCTGCCTCACCTTGCTCTGTTCCTGATGGATCCGCTCCATCTCTGTCCTGAGACTGCACAGGGAGGCTAGGAAGTCAGGCAGGGACAAGCCGTCAGGCCCACGCTCTCCTCCTTCACCAGCCCCAGCCCCAGCCCTACTGGCTCCAGCCATACTCACCCTCTAACACCTCTGTGTGGGAAGGAAAGAGAGAGAGGTCAAGGCTTGTTCTCGCACCATCTCTCTCCCCTCCTGGCACCCAGGTGGTGCCCTGTGTGGAGGCCAACTCCCCGAGAGCAGGAGTGTGGGAGCTCATCTCCCACTCACCTGTCTCCTCCCGCTGCACCCTCAGCTGCCCCTCTAGGCTGGCCCTCGCCGCTGTCTCTTCCTCCAGCGCCTCCCGCAGCGTCACAATCTCAATGCGAAGGCGTTCGGCCTCGTGCTCCCGGGCCTGCTGGTGGGCCCTGGCCTCCTGCCCCATGCGGAGCACCAGCTGCTTCAGCTCCTGGAAGGGCAAAGCACCTGCTGGGTGTGGCAGTGGGGGTCACCAGCCATACAGGGAGTGTAGGGAGGGGGAGGAAGGGAGGAACTGTTAAAAGGGGGGACAGCCTGTGATGGGGCGAGGAGACAGCACATGACCCAGCAGTGAGCGTTCCACAGCAAGCACACGCCCCGGCGGAGGTCCCTGAGGAATGGTGCCAAGGTCCAAATTACCGAGCAAGATACCCTTTCCTAACACTCAGAAACGACGAACTGGTCAGCACTCCACTGCTTAAGAAGGCATGTGCACATAATAAAAATGGCACCAAAATAGAGCAGGGGGTGGACCAATTCAGGAAGGTGGGAGCAGAGCCAAGCAGTAAGGGTCCACGTGAGGAGATACAAGTTGTGTTTTCAGGATGGGCAAGGGCTCCCGGTGACCGTCACTTTTTGTTAAAATCCTCACCCGAAGATGTTTCATTGATTTTTTAGAGAAACACTGATGTAAAAGAGAAACATCAACTTGTTGCCTCCCTTATACACCCCGATCTGGGATGGAACCCGCCTGGGTATGTGTCCTGACCAGGAATCAAACCCACAACCTTTTTTGGTGAATGGGGCGATGCTTCGAGCCACTGACCCACCCGGCAAGGGCGACCTTCATATTTTTAACAAATTAATAATATCAACCAAGACCATGCACAGACCAATGATGACAGCTTGTTATGAACCAAAGATTATGATGACTTCAACTTTGTGGATCTCGTGTCCCTTAAAAATAAACCAAATTACTGCTTCTTTCACATCAAGCATTCTGTGAGCTCATTTTCTCTTTATGCCGATGCTGGCAAGGGGGCTTAGTCCCATTTCAGGTGGGGAAACAGCCTTAGAAAAGTCAAGTGAGTCAGCCAAGGTGATGCAGTGAGAACACAGCAGCCTGGATCTGTCCCCCAGTCCCACAGGGAGGAAGTGCCACCAGGGTGAACCCCAGGCTCCCGGTGCCTGCACCACCCCTTACCGGGACTGAGCTGGGCATTGACTCCTCCTGGCCCTCCTGCTCCAGGACCCGGGAGGCTGAAGACTGTGGCTGCTCGGCCCGGAGCCCTTGGTTTTCCTCGGTCAGCCGCTTTACCTCATGGCTCAGGCACTTGTGGGAGGTGGCCAGCTCTGCCTGGGGACGGAGAGTTAGTGCGCACGATGAGGGGATCAAGTGTCTCCAGTCCCGAGAGGACAAAGCCTGACCCCTCTTCCTTCACCCTTCTCAGTGACGCGGGTGTCACACAGTGGCAGCCACCAACCATGTCGGCTGCTTTATTTGGTCCATGTTGGTTGTTGTTTTTTTACTTTAAATTAGTTGCTAAGTCTAAAAATTGGTAGACGACACACAAATATCTAGATTTCTGGCTTCTCTTGACAAACAGAAAACCTGGCAGCACTGAGCTCGAATTCCCACGTGGCAGAGTCCAGGGGAGCCACCCCCTGCACACCATCTCTCGGCTCGCAGGTTGCTCCTTCCTGCCTCGCACCTGGCCCAATTCAATCGTCTGCAGCTCTCGTTTGGTCTGGGAAGTATCTGGTCTCACGATCCCTGCTTTCACTCTTCATGACTCTAAGCTGGGCCCACTGTCTCAATTTCATGGCGGCAAGGCTGAGGCTCCCAGCCTGTGGGATCAGCTCAAGGTCCCGCAGCAGGTGCGCCATGGGCTCTCTCTGAACACAAGCCCCTGCTCTGGCCACTGTGCCAGGTACCCTGGAAACCCTTTCACCCACTTGGCATCAACTCTAGGTGCAGCCCCTGCAGGACAGGTACCTCAACCTTCCATGTGTCCCCCTCAACCAGTTCCCATCACACTCCCCTCCCTCCTGCCCCAGCCCCCAAGCCCTCACCATCTGCAGCTGAACCCGCTCCTGAGCCTGGCTCACGGTGCCCTGCAGGGTCTGCAGCAGTTGCTCTGAGTTCTGGACCTGTGCCAGGAGCACCTGCATCTGTGGGTGGCATGGGGCAAGGGTGAGGTTGGAGCCCAGGAGGAGGCATGCAGCCAGAGGCCCTGCTGGGCTAAAGCAGAGGCTGGACCCACCTGCTTGGCACAGTCCTCATTGCTTCGCCTCAGGCCCTCTTGCAGCTCATCCCGCTCACAGCTGATGCTCTCCAGGTCCTTTTGCAGCTGCTGCCCCTGCCACAGACCCAGCCTCAGTCTCAACCTCCAGGGAGGCCTCCCCTCACCATGCCTCTTATGCTTTCCTCCCCCTCCCCCCTTTTTTTGGCATCTCAGTAGGTGGTGCCATTATCCTCACAGTTGCTCAAGCCCAAAGCCCAGGAATTGATGTTGACTCTTCTCTTTTTTCCACTCCCCAAGTCCAAGCCACCAGCAGGCCCTGCCAATCTGCCTCCAACGTAGATTCCACATCCACTTCTCTTTATCTCTGCTGCCATCTCCTGGACCCAGTCACAACCTTCTTCTAAACTATGTCAAGGCCCTAGCTTGGTTCAGTGGATAGAGCAAGGGCACATGCCAGGGATGTGGGCTCAATCCCCAGGAGGGATCATGCAGGAGGCAGCCGATCAATGATTCTCTCTCATCATTGATGTTTCTATCTCTCCCTCTCCCTTCCTCTCTGAAATCAATAAAAAAAAACACACACACAAAAAAACTATGTCAAGCACCTCCAACTAGCCAGCCCGCTTCTCCTGTTGCCCTCCCCCCACTACAGCCCATTCCTACACTGAGCCCCAAGTGGTCTGTAGAAGCCTAAAGCAGAGCAGGCCTCTCCGTGGTTTAAACCCCTCAGAGGTCTCCCACTGCTCCTTGTCTGAAACACTCTGTGCACCGAGGCTGACCTCCTGGGGCCTGCCTTCCTTTCTGATCTCATCTCTCTTCTCCCTCTCGGTGGCCTTCCTGTGCCTCAGACACACCATGGTCTATCCATCCTCAGGGCTTTTGAACTTGCAGTCCCTTCTGCCCCCACTCTTTGAGGAGTGCCTCCCTGTCACCATCCAGGTTAGTCTCCAGCACTGCATGACCTGTTCCTTTGTCCTGGGCCTCACCCGGGAACACTGACCTCCTCATGTGTCCATGTGCATGTGTGGCCTGGCTCCCTCACTTGGTGGAAGTGCCAGGAGGGAGAGAGTTTTCTCTTCACTGTGGATCCCCAGCTCTGGCTCAGCCTGGGCCCAGTAGGTGCTCAGTAAGTACTGGTGCAAGGAGAGGCGGACGCATGCATGCAGACAGGCACCCTACCACTCCACTCACCTCCATTTGCAACTGCTCCCACTGGGTGTCTGGGACAAGCTGATAACCAGGAGGGGGCAGGTAGATGCCCTCAGGGACCAGGGTGCCCGTGGACACCAGAGAGGCTGTCTCTTCCTGCTCGGGGCTCAGGCCCTGGCGGCCACGAGGCAGGGAGGTGCTGCTGCCGGGCCCGCCGCCGAGGGAGAAGGAGGAGATGGAGGCGCTGTCATCACAGTTGTGGGCGAAAGCCTCGGCCGCTGCACCCCCATCTCCGCTCAGCTCCTCGAGAGGCTCCAGCGGGGGAGACAGGTCCCGGGAGAGAGGCAGCAACTCCGTGGAGCCATGCAGGGAAGGGGGGTGCCGGGGACGTCCCTAGGTAAGGGGGTCAGGGAAGAGGCTGGGGGACAGGTTCCTGCAACGCCCCTCTTCCCTCAGTGTCCCCTGGCCTCCCCTCACCTGGATCTCTTGAATCAGCTCCTCTGCCCTCAGCAGCTTTGCCTTCAGCTCCTCTATCTCCTGCTCCATGGGCAGCACGATCTCTCGCAGCTTCTCCGAGTCCTCATGGGCCTGAAGAAGGGGCGGGGGTTGGGCAGCGACAGTCGCCCTCCCAACTACAGGACCCCTCAGGTCTGTTCAGAGCTTTCTTTCCAAGTACATCAGCCCCGCTAATCCTCCCAAGAAAGCCCTGTCCACCCCCATCTGAGATCACAGAGGGTTTGGAGCTCAGACCTGCCCCAGGGCATGTGGTAGGTAAAGGGGCCACAGTCACGGCTATCTTCCCACCTGTTCACCATATTTCCTCCCCAATATCCAGTTTCCTTTTATCACAGAAACTAACATTTAATTTGGGCACATAGCCTATATTCTAGAATACATCCACATTTCTCAGCTTCCCTGTAACTAAGCATGGCCACATGACTAAGTTTCAGCTAAGGAGATGGAGGCAGGTGCCATGTGCAACTTCAGGGCAACTCCTTAAAGGGAGGGTGGTGTGTGTTCCTCCCCCTGCTCCTCCTCCTCGCTGGCTAGAATGTGGACAGGGCTGGCACTCAAGCAGGCATCTTGGACATGAGGCAGTAAGCGACCTACAGTTACACAGCAACACAGAAGGAGCCCGAGTTCCTAATGACTTTTTAAAAAATACTTGTAAGAGTTTATGTGAGCCAAACTGATGACATACACTGGGAGCAAGATCTCAGTCACTCTGGAGAACAACAGCTTTACAGCTTCCCTAAGAGTCGAGCTGCCATTTCAGTCCTGGAAACGTCTACCTCTGGACCTTGAGAAAATAAACATCTATCTTATTTAAGCCACTGTTGACTTGGATGTCCAAACCTCATCCTAACTAATATGCCCTCCCACACTCCAATCACCAATTGCTGGCTATTCCTTTTTGGTCTCTTTTCAAGTTTGGGGTCCAGCTGAGCATAAAAGCTCCAGGAGGATGAACCCCGGCTCCTCTGTCCTAGGACAGCCAACTCTAACCACGTCACTGCTATTTCATCTCCCACGAGTGCTAGGTCAGCGAGAACGGCCCTGATGCCCTGGCTGGTGTGCAAGTCAGTGGTGAGAGCATCGGCCCATGGACCAAAGGGTCTCAGGTTCGATTCCTAATCGGGGCACATACCCGGGCTGCGGACCTGATCCGCAGTCAGGGTGTGTGTGGAAGGCAACCAATGGATGTTTCTCTGTCACACTGATGTCTATCTCTCTAGAAAAAAAAAAAAAATCAATAAAAACAACAACAACAAAAAAACAAGCTCAGTCTAACCCTCCAAATCTCATGTAACCATGGCAACAGGCAGGGTAAGCCTGTGTGGCCCAAACAAAACACTCTGGATCCCATCTGAAGCCTTGGAATCCACACTCTGCAGATCCCAGGCTGTGGACTGACCATGGCCACCTGCAGGAACTGGGCCAGGACTGGAACTGCCTGACACCAGACCTGCAGCCCCTCCCACGGTCCCAGGTGGCTCTCTGTCAGCAGAGCCCTCTCCTTCCTCACCCTGGTTAACTGCTCCGGAGGAACACCCCGAATGCAAGCTGCAGCCTCTGCTGGGAATGTGTGGGTTAGACACCTTCCTTTCTTGGGATCCTGTTTTGACCTCTGTCTGTCTAACCAGGCAACTGACTCGATCTCCCTGAGCCTTGGTTTCCTCATGCATAAAATGAGCTAAGTACCTACCTCACAGGGCTGCTGTGAGGATCAAGTGAGGTAACGATGTGAACCTGCTTTGAAAGATGAAGAATTTGGTAATATGTGCTTCCTACTATTATAAATAATGAAAACAACAATAAAGAAAGTGATATGCTATTTTCAGAACAAAAACTTTAGAACCAGATGGCTTAGATTTTTAAGTCCCAAATCTCCTTTCTGTGTGCAAAACCTGGGGAGAATTATTGAACTTCTCTAAGCCTCATCTTACTCATCTGTTAAATGGATCAATGGACCTAGTTTTCAGGGGAAAGACTAGGGAGCCTGAATCTGTCAAGCAGTTATCAGAGTGCCTAGTGCTTGAGAGGTACCCTTAAGGGTTAGCTCCCTTTCCCTACATGACTGTCCTTCATGTTGGAGGTAAGTGAACATAGTTAAGCCACTAGTAAGCGGCAGGCCAAGACCCTGCTAAGTGTGGAACTAGCATCTGCGACACCCAGAATGATGACTGGATGCCCTGCTCCCAATGATCTGGGAGTGGCACACCAGCACCCCTCTGTCCCACGGCCACCCATGGGGTCAGGGGGAGGCTATCTCAAACCCAACCTTTTCCATCTGCTTCTCCAAGGAGTCCAGGGGGTGAGCCCGGGACAGCAGCTGCTTCAGGCGGCCCAGCTCCCGCTCCTTCTCCTCATAGTCCTGCTGCTGCTGCTGCCGCTCCTGCTTCAGAGAAGTGATCTGGGCTTCATAGCTGCTGATGGAGTCTGGCAGGGCAGGAAGGCGGAGGAGAGCAAGGGTCAGTGCGCGGGGCCCCCCTGTGGGTGAGCAGGGGGCTCCCCAACACTAATGCACTGGGCGAGGCAATTTACCACGGTGACTATACTAAGACAGTGGGCCTTGTGGAGAGATGGCCCTGGACAGTGTTAGCCTCTCCGCACCCGTGTCTTCAGCTGTGAAAAGGGGACACTAATGACTACCCCACTGGGTTGTTAAAGGATCGAAGATGACATCTGCTGGGTGTTACACATAGTGCTGAGGATATGATACCTAGTCCACATATAGACCAGTAACAGCATATATAGATACGTATGAACATACACCAACAAAAATCAATATCTAACGTAATATGTTTACTTGTTATTTTCATACTTATTGTAGTGTGTACTAACATTAGAAGTAAATATTCCGCCAAATCCAAAGTTCAGCCACTAGTCAGGCAGCACAACTTTCTCAGGAGAACGAATGAGAGTATGAGAAGAGTTCAGTCACTGTTGAACAAAGCTGGAATGATCCATAATAGACAACTGGTCTGTTAACCTTTTTTGTCATTGTTGTGTATGATTCACATCTCAGTAGAAAGGCTAACAAATATTTTAAAAAATATATTTTTATTGATTTCAGAGAGGAAGGGAGAGAGAGAAAGCGAATCATCGATTGGCTGCCTCCTGCATGCTCCCTACTGGGGATCAAGCCTGCAACCCAAGCATGTGCCCTTGACCGGAATCGAACCTGGAACCTTTCAGTCCGCAGGCCGACACTCTATCCACTGAGCCAAACCAGTTAGAGCTAATGTACTTTTATTTACTTTTATTAATGTACTTTTTATTGCATGGTGTGAACTAAATTATTGATTACAAAAATTTGTAATATATCCTGAGCCCGGCAATGTTGCTCAGTGGTTGAGCATCAACCCATGAACCAGGAGGTTACAGTTCAATTCCCGGTTGGGTCACACCCCCAGGGGGGATGTGTAGGAGGCAGCCAATTGATGATTCTCTCTCATCATTGGTTTCTATCTCTCTCTCCCTCTCCCTTCCTCTAAAATAATAAAGAATAAAAAAAGAATAAATTTATAATATATCCTCTTTAAAAAAAAAAAAGGTTTTGCTGCCAGACTACCTGGGTTCAGATCTGTAGCTTTCTAGCTGTATAACCTTGGGCAAGTTATCTAACCCTGCTGGGCCTCAGCGCTTCCTCTGTAAAATGGAGATAGATAATAGTTCCTACTTCATAGAAATTGTTATAAAGGTTAAATACTCATAAAGCACTTAGCTCAGTATGTGTTAGCCATTATTATAAACGTTTTTATGATATGTTCAATAAATGTTTGTATTATTATTATCAGTGTCACTATGATGATGAGTTAGGATAGTTTTTCTTATAGGGACAGAAAGTTTCCTTTAAAATAAATATATGTTTGGCTCAGTGGATAGAGCATCAGCCCTTGGACTGAAGAGTCCCAGGTTCAATTCCGGTCAAGGGCATGTAACTCAGTTGCAGGTTCGATCCCCAGCCCTGGTTGGGGTACATGCGGGAAGCAACCAATGTGTCTCTCTCACATCCATGTTTCTGTCTCTGTCTCTCCCAATTCCTTCCACTCTCTGTAGAAATCAATGGAGCCCTGGCTGGTTTGGCTCAGTGGATAGAGTCAGCCTGTGGGTTGAAGGGTCCTGGGTTCGATCTCGGTCAAGGGCACATATCAGGATTGCAGGCTCAATCCCCAGTAGGGGGCATGCAGGAGGCAGCTGATCAATGATTCTCTTCATTATTGTTTCTATCTCTCTCTCCCTCTCCCTTCCTCTCTGAAATCAATAAAAAAATATATTTTTAAAAAAGAATTTTAAAAAAAAAGCTTCCTTAAAGTAAGTAAATAAAATAAAAATCAATGGAAAAATATCCTCGGGTGAGGATTAATAAATTAAATGTATGTACTTTTTAAAAAAAGTGGACCTATTAAAAGAACAAATATTAAGCAGATAACAGGGCAAGTCATACAAGGAGACAACCACGTTGAAGAGGTAGTATGTGGATACCCGAGATGTGGGAATTACAGTCCCAGAAGTCTGGAGGTGGAGCAGCTGTTAGAAAAGCAAGTGACACGGTGGGGTGGGAATTTTAGAAAGTGTACTCTGGCCCAACTGGCATGGCTCAGTGGTTGAGCATCAACCTATGAAGCAGGAGGTCATGGTTTGATTCCCAGTCAGGGCACATGCCCACCTGGGTTGTGGGCTCAATCCCCAGTGGGAGGCGTGCAAGAGGCAGTCACTCAATGATTCTCTCTCATCATTGATGCTTCTATCTCTCTCTCCCTTCCTTCCTGAAATCAATATAATCAATAAAAATATAGTTAAAAAAAGAAAGTGTACTCTGGAAGCCAATGTCTAGGCCAGGTTATAGAAGGAGACCTGTGAGAAGGCTGGGGTAACAGTCCAGGGGAGTTGCCCAGAGCTTGGCTGTGGGAGCAGAGAGGGGGACAGGACTGGAAGCTATTTCAGAGACTGGCCTCTGACTAGAGGAGAAGGGGGAAACAGAAAAAGAAGCTACGGGATCTGGGGCAATGGATGGTGCTGCATCCCAAGTACATACAGGGAAGTCAATGCATATGTGTGTGGTAGGGGCAGGGGCGGATGTAAGGGTGGGTGGGGAAGGGAGGAGACCAGAAACCAGAGAGTTAGACTGCAAAGATACAGGGCCCAACGCTGAGTCTGGAGCCCAGAGGCTCAAACGAAGGAGCTTCAGGGAATTGAGAAGTTGCTCATCTTCAGGGCTGATCAGTGAGGGACAAGAAATGACAGGGGGCAAGGGAACAGGTAGAGCTCAGAGCTACACTTAGCTGCAACTGACAGCTCTGCCAGCACAGGCAGTGCCACTGTGCAAATTAGACAAGGGTGCCCCTTCCTTTGTGCTCATAGACCTGCCCTGGGCTAGGCTGCCCTGCTAACTGCCCCCCCCCCAAAGAGGGACCCCTTGACCCTCTTCTGGTCATGCACTCCCCTCTATGGCGCTGATGGAGAATCTGTGAAGAGACCCTGACTCACCTTTCAGGATGGCCTGCAGGGAAGCAACCTCCTCCTGGCACTGCCGCTGCACCGCAGCCACAGCCTCGGCCTTCGTGCTCTCGCTCACCTCGGCCACAGCCTTCATGGTCTCCATTTCTGCCAGGGCGCCTGCCAGCTCAGCTCGAAGTCGGCAGAGTTCCCCTGACTCGGCCTCAGACTCAGCCTTTGCGTCCTCCTGGGGCTGGGGATCAAGCACTGTGGGGAACAAGAATCAGCCTCTCTTGCCCTCACTCCAGAATCCCCAATAACCCAGGCCACCAAACCCCAAAGTCCAGCAACCTAGTAATACTGCAATCACGGTCCCCGCCCCTTCCCCAGACCCGCCTTCTTCTCACCTAATTCGACTTGTAGTTTATAGTCCCGCATCTTCCCAATCCCAAGGTTCACCCAATCCTCTTTCCTCTGACATGACCCCTCCCTTCCAACGTCCCCGCCCCTTGCCCACCTGGCCCCGCCCATATCTCCTCACGGGGCCCCACCTCTCAGCTGGTCCTACCCATGGAATCGCCAGGCCACGCCCACCCGCCGGTGTTTAGAGAGCCCGCCCCTTTCTCCAGTCCCCTCACCAACCCCCACCCGCCGGCTGCTGAGCTCGGCCCCGCCTCCGGCTTTGCCGCCCCTCGCATGCACCGGCACGTCCTCACGTACCGGTCCCCGGCCGCCGTCGCCCGCCATCCTCGCCCGCGGCCGCTGGCGCAGCAGCCGCCATTGCCTCCGCGCAAACCGCGGGATCCCGCACTCCCAGGTGACCGAGCTCACCGCTTCCGGGTCCGCTCGGCTGCTTCCGGATCCGCTCGGCTGTTTCCGGATCAGCCCTGCTTGAGGCTGAGGCTAGAGGTGGGGGAGGAATTGCCGAGCGTCGGCCGAAGAGATCAGTGTGGACGCCTGGCCGTGGTCCCAGGCCCCTCCCCTCTTCTTCCTTCCTGGGGAGCGCTCTTCGAGGGCACTAGTTCTTCAAAACCCCAAGTTCTTTTCATCAAAAGCTTCCTAGTGTCTCCGTGTGACCTTTGAAGCTCTGTTCAAATTACACCTCGGAGTTGCCCGCCGGCCTCAGCCGAGGGTGGGCGAAGCTCTCGCGGTCTCCCGAGCGCGGAGCCGGCTCCTGGCTGGGCCCCTGCCGCCCTTCCGCTGGGGCCTGGCTCACGTTACAGCGATTGTGGCCAGGCCTCCTGCACCTCCGCCCTCGTGGGGCGCCCCTCGGGGCAGGGCTGGGTCGGCTCCACTTTTCTGGACGCCTGAGTCCCCGCGTCGTCAGTCGTTTAAGTCTGGCGCTAAAGGTCCCCACCCCACTTTGATATTCAATCATTCACCGCTTCTTGCTAATTCCCCCTCCCCGTCCAGTGCCTCTCAAATCCCTCCTCTCCTCCCTCTGCCGTTGCCCTAGGTCAAGTTCATCTGTGACATCCCCCCTTGGACCGTAACAAGAAATGCAAACTTAGGTCCAGAGCTTTGATTCCCCTTCTCAACCCGTTTCTCCCTCTGTAAAGCACTCTCCAGGGGCCTGGAAGTCCTGTAAACTCTACCTTCAAAGGACTGAGTTGCAGACTGTGTCCCTTTTTCTTCATCTCCAGGTCTAAAACTCAGCCCCAGTCGCAATCATCTCTCTCCTGAACTTTCAAAATGCATCCTAACTGCACCCCCGTGTGGCCTTTAGGCTCCTTGAGTTATTCTCAAAGCAACTAGAGTCATCTTTGTGAAACACATCATGTCACATCCCTGCTTAAAATCTAGTTCAGTCCAATTTGAAAATGGGCAAAGGACAGGAATGGACATTTCGCCAATGTCACAGTTGGCATATTTGCACATGGAAAGATGTTCAGCATTATTAGCCATTAGGGAAATGCAAACTAAACCACAAGTAGATATTACACACCTCCCGGGATAGCTAAAATAGAAGAGTGAGAATATCAAAGTGCTGGGAAGTAGATAGAGAAACGGAATTTCTCATATATTCCTGATGGGAATGTAAAATGGCACAGCCACTCAGTATGACAGTTTCTAATAAAACTGAACATGACCTTACTGGAACACCAAGCTTTAAACTGCAAGGTCTCAGCTCAAAAGTCACCTCCTCAGCGAGGCCTTCCCTGACCACCCCATCCAAAATAGCCATCCCCAATCACCTGTCCACCATTGGATTGCATTAGAGACTTCTCACCTGAAATTATTTATTGGTTAACTTGTTTATTACCTGTCCCCCTCTACCCTTCTGTGGCCCCAAAAACTTGAATCAAAGCTCCAGGAGATCAGGAACCTTGTCTTTCTTGTCCCCTGCTCTTTTTCCAGCACCTAGCACAGTGCCTGAGAAATAAACGTCTGGTGAATCAATGAATGAACACTCTCCTTACGGATCTCTCTGGTCTCCCTCTGAATTCCCCTCCACACTGCAGCCAGGGGGAGTTTTTAGAAAGTGCAAGCCTGGCCACGTCAATGTCTGGCTTATAAATCCCCAATAGTTCACTGCCCTCAGCAGCTTCTTGTCCTCAGGACTCCCTGTGTGTGTGGCACAGTTTCTTGGAAGGGGGTGAAATGATGACTAAAGTTCCAGTCAACTATGAGGCTGGGGGTTTATCCTGAGGCCCTTGGAGTCACTGAAGTCCATTGAGCAGGGGAAGCATATGACTAAGACCAAGGAAGCTCTCTCTATGGCATATAGGTGGGAAGCAAAAGAGGTAGAAGACAACGCGTCATTTTCTAGCCTAGCTATTGCTAGAACCAACTTTCTCCCTTTTTGGACTCTTCCCTTCCCTTCTTTTGTGTGTGTGTGTGGAGGGGAGGTGGGAAGAGGAGGTGGGTGGGAAGCGGAGGTGGGTGGGAAGTGGAGGTGGGGTGGGACGAAGCGGAGGTGGGGTGGGGGGAAGCGGAGGTGGGGTGTAAGTGAAGGTGGGGTGGAAGTAGAGCAGCCTCACTCGGTCCTTTAGGGGCATGATTCCTAGTGTTTTTTAGGTTGACGAGAAGCCATTGCGCGGTCCTAAGCAGAGGACTGTTGTGCTCTAGCAAGACTTTGCTCCTGAGGCAGCTGGGAAGCCAATGGCAGGATTAGAGAGATTCTGTTGAATGAAAGGCAAACAAAACCCCACAAAAAAAAACATAAAAAACAACAACAAGTCCTGCCTCCTCACCCTCTTCATTCTCCAATGCCTACTCTTCCCCCTGCCAGTCCCCAAAGGGAAGTGGGGGCCCTGACAGATGGGGGGTCCCCTGGGGTTTGCCCTAGGCAAACAGGAAGTCACAGCCCAGTGAGGCGGCTCTGGGAACTGGCCACTAAGAAAGCAGGTCTCCTGGGTCCCTAGCCTCTTTCCCTGAGTGACTGAAGCCGTGCAGACACCGATAGGCATTACACACATACACCTATGGGACGAGGGGGGATGGTGGGGGGAAGGGGGGAGGGTGGGTAACAACCTACCCTTCTGTGGGCTTCAATGTCCTCATTTCTAAATGGGTTCCTTCCATAACTGAAGCAGGGGCTTCGTAGGAAAGAACTGGGAGCGAATGGGGATTGATCATTGGTCGCTTCTCAGGCCCACTGCAACGGAGCTACAGTGGCAGTCTGGCTTGAGCTCAGCCATTAATTGATGCTGTCTCTCATTAGCTGGGTGCTGGGCTGAAAATGCCATGTGTCTATTATCCTGCTTAATCTTCATAAACAACACTTTAATAGTACTATTATTACCTCCAGTTTACAGAGAAAGAAACAGAGGCTTACACAGACGAAGAAATTTAACCAAGTAGAGGCGGAGGATTCAAACTCAGGTCTGGCAGATCCCAAAATATCTGTGACAGGCTGGTTGTATAGAAGTGACGGTGGGCCAAGAAGTATTGGTTGAGTGAGTAAATGAAGTGTGTGTGCCGGGGGTATGGGGAGGGAGGGAAATGGATTTAGAGCCTGAGGTTGAAGGAGGGAGGAGTGGAAGAAGGAGGGAGCCCCTAAGACTGGGTCCACTCATTCAACAAACATTTATTGGGCACCTTCAGTGTGCCAAGCACTGCTCAGGGCACCATGCTACAGTGGTGAACAAGGTAGTCTGTGCTGCAAGGGGCTTCCTCTCGTCAGGGGAACAGAAAGTGAGCAAATGGACTCAAGATCATTTCATTTCACTGGTGGGATGGAAATAAACCAGGGTAGCAGGGAGGAGGGGACTTTTGTGGGTCTGGAGAGGTGCACGGAGAAGGGGGCCTGAAGCGTGACCACCCCTTCCTCCCCGGAGGGGAGGGGACTGCCCACCCACCCCCGCAAACACCTATGGTTCAGTGCCCCGCAGCCCCCCACTTTCCCCAGCATCCCCTGCGCGGGGAAGCTGGGTGCCTCGGAGAGTCTGACCACCATGCCACCTCTTCTCCTCTTCTTCCTCCTCTTCCTTACCCCGGTGGGAGTCAGGCCCCAGAAATCACAGCTGGTGGAGGCTACAGGTATGACCAAAGGGCACAGATGGAAGGGGCCAGGGCTGGACACCTGGGTTCAGGCTGGGTGCCCTTGGCCAAGTAACTTACCCTCTCTGAGCCTCCATTTTCTTAATTGTGAAATTCAGGCCAGGGCTGAAGGATGCTGAAGGCTCATGGCTCCCAGGCGGTGGGGAGTGGGGTCATTGGGTTTGTAACCCAGCGTGAGGCATGAAGGGGGCTAGCTGCTCTCCCCACCCCCCGCCCCCCACTCTCTTTCCGCAGAGGGAGGCAGTGCTGTGCTGCCATGCCTTTCCTCAGATGATCAGCTGGCCTGGTATCAGGCATGCCAGTCACAGCGGAACCAGAGCCGAGGGCTGCCAGGCCTGGACATCCAGGTGGGGCCCCTGGGCATCCTGCTGCTCATCTCCAACATCTCTGACCAGATGGGGGGCTTCTACCTGTGCCAACAGGGGCCTCCATCCGAGCAGGCCTGGCAGCCTGGCTGGGCAGTCAGCGTGAACGGCAGCGGTGAGGTCTAGGGTGGGGCAGGGAGGGCTGGATGAGAAGAGGGAAGCCCAGCATGGAAGGAGGAGGATCTGGAGGGGTGGGGCTGGAAGGCCTAGGATCAAGCAGGAAACCAGTTGTAGGTGGCTCCTGAAAATGCTTACCGCTTTGTGACTTTAACACTGAACTGCTCCGTGTCTCTGTCTCATTTCTCTCGGAGATGCTGCTGCTTCTCTGTCTCTCTCTGGATCTTTGTTTCTGTTTACTTCTGTCCTTCTGGGTCTCTGGGTCTCTTTGCCTTTCCTGGATGTCTCTGTATCTGGTTCTGGGTCTCTTCCCAGGGGAGCTGTTCCGTTGGAAGGCTTCAAACCTAGATGACCCAGGCTGTGACCTGGGGAACAGGTCCACAGAGGACCCCAGGCCCTCTTCTGATAGCCTCACAAGCTCCCAGCTATATGTATGGACCAAAGATCACCCTGAGATTTGGGAGAAAGACCCTGCATGTGCCCCACCTAATGGCAGTTCAAACCAAGGTAAGATGCTAGGGAAATGCCAGGAGGTGAGGGGGCCAGAGATGGAGGATGGTGATTGGGAACTGGAGGGTTTGTTTGTGGGGGAGGAGACTCTAAGGCCTACACTAGCCTTGCTTCTCCTTGCCCCAGACCTCACAGTGCGCCCTGGCTCCACACTCTGTCTGTCCTGTGGGGTGCCTTCTGCTTCTGTGGCCAGAGGACCCATCTCCTGGATCCATGTGCACCCCGGAAAGCCCAACATCTCATTGCTGAGCCTGAACCTGAGTGAGGAGGCTCCCGTCAGAGAGATGTGGGTCCTGGGCACCCTCAGGGGAGGGGCTGTTCTGTGGCTGCATCAGGCCACAGCTCGAGATGCTGGCACCTATCATTGTTACCATGGCAACACGACCGTCATGATGCAGCTGAAAGTCACTGCCCAGTCAGGTAGGGTTTCTCCTAGTTGTGGTGCCTGGTGCAGAGCTACTGGGAAGAACTGGAAGCCAGCCCACCTTGGCTCCTCTTGGCTAGTACAGCCGCGCCTGAGACCCAACCCCTACACTGGACATTGACGCCACCTCTTTCCTCCTTGCTTCCAAGATACTGCTTTTCTGGGTCTCCTCCTGCCCCTGGCTGCTCCTTCCCGTCAGCTTTGGTAGAGCCTTCCTCCCCCACTCCTCCCCTTTGGAGTCCTGAGCCCCTTCTTATCCCTGTTTACACTCTCTCGTTCTTGTCCACACACTCTTGCTATTGGACCTCCTTTACTCTCGTGGCTCCTCGAACCGCCAGGCCTTGGTGACTGGCTTCTAGGCTCCATACCCTACACCCAGCCATCTCCTGGAGTCGCCGTTGGATGTCCTGTGGACACTGTAGCTCAACATGTACAAGAAAATGAAACTCAATGTGTTCCCCAAGCAGAGTCTTCTGGGCGACCCTGTGGAAATGAAGAATTTACCACTTGCCCACATGCCAAAACCAGGAATGTGGGCACCCTTCCTTTGCCTTACCTCACCCATCAAATTTGTTACAATGTTCTGCCCATTTTCTTCCCTAATACAATCCGACCATGCTACCCTAAACAATTCTCAAACTCAATCTCAACTTCCACTACAAATTTACCTCAGCACCTTGCTGCCTCCCACGGGACTTCAACTTTGTGAACTCAACTTTGGCCTCCACTTTGACTGTGGCTGATATATATATATTTGATTTTTACAGAGAGGAAGGAAGAGGGAGACAGAGTTAGAAACATCGATGAGAGAGAAACATCAATCAGCTGCCTCCTGCACACCCCCTACTGGGGATGTGCCTGCAACCAGGGTACATGCCCTTGACTGGAATCGAGCCTGGGGCCCTTGAGTCCGCAGGCCGACACTCTATCCACTGAGCCAAACCAGCTAGGGCGACTGTGGCTGTTCTTAACTGCAGCAGGAAGCTGGTCATCATCACCTTAATCCTAACATTTCATGGTTTGCTTCCTAGCTACTTCTCCAGGCCCTGTGTCGGGCTCTGAGGCACAGTCCCGGTCTTCAGAAGTAACTGAAGTTACAGAGCCCTCCTTGTAACTTGGGATTTCAAGGATCGGTGTCTTGCCCTGTCCCCCAGATTGTGGCCTTTTGAGGCCTTGAGGCCAGGAAACAAGATGCCAGCACTGGTCCTGGTCTCATAGCTCCTTCCCCCAAGCAGTGCGGCAGTGGTTGCTGGAGGCTGGTGGCTGGAGAGTCCCTGTTGCGACTTTGGTTTACCTGACCTTCTGCATGGGCTTGGTGGCGGGATCCCTTTATCTGCGAAGAGGTGAGTCATGTCCCCCAAAGGGTCTGCCAACCTTTACACCATCTCCAGTAGGAGGAGCCCACACTGGCCAGTCTTACACTGTCTCTCTCCTCACCCACAGACTTTACAGTCCTGCCCCCCGCTCCTTCTCTAAGTGCCCTCCAGACTTCCCCAGCCCCTTGGAATTTGAACTCCCAACTCCTCCATTGACCCAAGAGACCTCCCCAGCACCCCCAAAATCTTCACCCAGCCAAGGAGCTCTTTCTCTGATCATTCCCATTAATTCCCACCAGCCCTGACCCTGAGGAGGAAAAGAAAGCGAATGACTGACCCCACCAGAAGGTAAGAATGGGGGTACCCCCGCCCCCCAGAATCCCACTCCTGCACTTTCACTGAATGCTTTGCTTGCTGTTTCCTCTGCGGACGGCGCCTTTATCTCTGCGGTGGGAATGCTGCCCCACCTTTCAAACCCAGCTCCAAGGCTAGCTCTTTGTGAAGACCTCCTTGGAGCGACCCCAGAGCCCTCCCTGCAGGCTGTCCTGGGACCGAGCAGATTACAAGTGACCACCTTCTAATCTCTGAGGGCCTGGCCTGCATCCTAAGTGTGTCTCCCAGGCCCTCCAGGCCAGGCCTAGCGCAACCCCCCTTCATCCTCCAGGTTCTTCAAAGTGACGCCTCCCCCAGGCAACGGGGCCCACAACCAGTACGGGAACGTGCTCTCCCTTTCCACGTCCACGGCTGGCACGGGTAGGAGGCCGGGCAGGGGCAAGGGGCCCCCTTGCCCCCTTCCCCACCCCTCAATCCCCAGAGCTCCCAGCCCGCCCCAGCTCCGAGCTCCGCGGTCAGAAAAGAGCCCGCCCCGGGGGCGAGGGGGGTGGGTGGAGTCCGGGCCAGATGTGAGCTCCGCCCTTAGGACCAAGACCCGCCCCCAGGACTCGGGACCGAAGTTCTGTTCCCAGAACAGAAGCGCACCGGGAACTGGAGGCCATGCCCCTGGTTCGGATCCGGTGCCCAGACACGGAGCCCTCCCGCCAATCCTGAGCACCCTCTCCTGCCGCCCCGCCGCGCAGACCTTAGCCGTGACGCCCCACGTCTCCTCCCTCGCCCCCCACACCGTCCCTTTCGCAGGACGCTCCCACCGGTGGGCTGCAGGCCTGGCAGCCGCCGTCCAGTCCTACGGAAGAAACCCATACAACGAGGTCCAGGAGGCCGGAGCCGCAGGGTCCCGGAGCCCGACGGGGGCAGCTGGTGATGGTGCAGGGTCTTTACTCATATGTGGGGGTGTCGGAGTCCTCTGTGGCAGGAATAGTTAACTGGGGCCAGGAAAAGGGGGCCGTGACTTGGTCTCACCCCTACCCCCAAATCCCAGGCCCAGACGAAGAAGAAGGGGAGGCCTATGAGGAGCCAGACAGTGAGGGGGGCTCCCAGTTCTACGAGAATGACTCCAACCTGGGGCAGGACCAGCTCTCCCAGGGTAAGACTGCCCCCCGCTGCCTCCCCCACCTCCTCAGCGGGGGCTGTGGACCCTCGCTGGACCCCTCTCCCTCTCCACCAGATGGTAGCGGCTATGAGAACCCTGAGGATGGGGCCGTGGGTCCTGAGGAAGAAGACTCCTTCTCCAATGGTAATTTGAGGTCCTCCTGGAGCCTTAGAGATTTGGGAGGACCCATGGAGCTCCTACAGGGCAGGAGTGGTCCCTGAAATTCTCTTTTTTTCTGCAGCATCTGAGTTGTATGAGAACGAGGATGAAGAGCTGGCCCAGCCAGTGGCCAGGACAAAAGGTGTGTGTGTGAGGATGGTCACATTCCTGAGAGCGTGAGTGGCGGTGGTGGTGATGGTGTGTGTGACTTGGAGGCCAGAAGCAATAGTGACTCCCCTCTCCCTTCTTCAGACTTCCTGAGCCCTCCTGGGACTGCCTGGGACCCCAGCCGGGAGGCAACATCCCTTGGTGAGAAATGCTTAGGACCTGCCCAGATTGGGTTGATCTGGTCTCAGCTCTAATTCCAGGCAGAACCTTGACTTTGCTTTGACCCCAAACCCAAGCCCAATCCTGATCTTAGATTTGGCTCTTACCTATAACCTCAACACCTCCCCCAACCCTAATCTCGACTCCAGTATTTGCCCCGTCCTTAACCATGAACATCAACCCTGATCCCAATCTAATTCCAGCCTGGACTTTGACCTCCACCTCACCTCAGCCCCAATGCAGACCTTAGCTTTGACCCCAGCTCTCTCTTTAACCTCCTCATAACTCTCACTTGGACTTTTTCCAATTCTGTTTTTTATTTTTAATATGTGTAATTTTTCTTTTTTCATAACTTGACTTAAAAGTGAGTTCTTTTGTTTTTGTTTCAGAGAGGAAGGAGAGGGAGAGAGAGAGAGAAACATCAATGATGCGAATCATTGATCAGCTGCCTCCTGCATGCCCCACACTGGGGATTGAGCCCGAAGCCTGGGTATGTGCCCTTGGCTGGAATCGAACCTGGGACCCTTCAGTCCTTAGACCAACGCTCTATCCACTGAGCCAAACCGGCTAGGGCTCCAATTCTGTTCTTAACTATTTCTCTGACCATGACCATAATCTAACCCAGTGGTTCTCAACCTTTCTAATGCCGCTACCCTTTCATACAGTTCCTCATGTTGTGGTGACCCCCAACCATAAAATTATTTTTGTTGCTACTTCATAACTGTAATTTTGCTACTGTTATGAATCATAATGTAAATATCTGTGTTTTCCGATGGTCTTAGGCTCTACAGCAGCGGTTCTCAACCTGTGGGTCATGAACCACTAGCAGGGTCGCCTAAGACCATCAGAGAGACTCTCCATCTCCTGCCCACACAGGGTCCCAGTCCTATGAGGATATGAGAGGGATCGTGTATGCAGCTCCCCAGCTCCGCTCCCTTCGGGCCCAGCCTGGTCCCAATCATGAGGAAGGTGGGTGCTTCTACTGCTGTCCCCTGTTGTCCTCTGAGGCTGACTCTCTCCCAGCCTACTCCCAGCTCTATGTTTCCCTCCTTCCTGGTCCTAACCAGATGCAGATTCTTATGAGAACATGGATAATCCTGATGGGCCAGAACCAGCGTGCGGGGGAGGGAGCCACAAGGGCACCTGGAGCACCCGTTGATTCCCTTCAGGTAAGCTGGGAACTGCCCTCTATGGAAGGAGGGAGATGATGACAGGGATGAAAGTGGGGGTCTGGCACTCAGGGAGGGAGAGGAGAAAGGGTTCCCAAGGCCTGGTGGGCAAGGGGAGGGCTCCTGGACTCTTCCCCATCACAGTTTCTTCTGCATATCCTGGGCCTCCTCAGGTTCCTGAGACCCACATCTGACTGAAATCTGGGGACCCAAAGCAGATGATGTCAACCTCGAGCAACGCTGCTCAGGATATGTGTACCTGTGTGTGTGTGTGTGTGTGTGTGTGTGTGTGTACACAAGTGAAACGTCAGTCCCGTTTGCACTGCCCAAATAAACTCCACGAGCTATTCCAATCCTGTGATGTAGTGCCCTTGTGTGGGAGGGGAAGGGAAGGTGAGGACAGTGTATTCCCATCCTCTCTCAAATCCAGTAGCAGAAGGACAGCTGCCTCTTGGGCACAACAGGGCCTTTTCCTTCCTGCGTCTTGGCCTGCACTCATCTCCCCTACTTGCCTGCCATTCCCACCATCAGTTGTTCCATCCTTGTTCATTCAGCAGTTGTATGCTGGGTGTGCAGTGAAAAGGAAGCAAACCAGGAATTGGCAGCCATCACTGGCGTTTATTGAATATCTACTATGTTTTCACATCAATTATTTAATCTTTACAGTAACCTCTCCAAGTTATTGAGCACTTATGTGCCAGGATTGTATTAAAGTATTCCACGTATTTTACATATGTATTATGTATACATGTGTTTATGTATATTAGCTAATTTTATCTCCACAAACATCTCTATTTCCTAGATGAGAAAACTGAGGCAGAGAAGCTAAATAACATGCTCAAGGCTTGCCTAGTTAGTAAGTGCCGGGGCCTGGACCTGAACTCTGGCAGTCTGATTCCAGAGCCTAGACTTAGTCTTTTTAAAAATATATTTTTATTGATTCCAGAGAGAAAGGGAGAGGGGGAGAGAGATAGCAACATCAGTGATGACAGAGAATCATTGGTCGCCTGCCTCTTGCACGTCCCACACTGGGTATCGATCCCGCAACCCAGACATGTGCCCTGAGTGAGAATCGAACCGTGACCTCCTGGTTCATAGGGCGACGCTCAACCACTGAGCTATGCCAGCTGGGTGATCCCATACTCAATCTTGACATTCTCCCCTCCTATGTGCAGTTCTGCAGATGGGAAACTGAGTGCCAAGGGTCAATAACATGTCTAAGGTCACACAACTAGCACTTCACAGAGCTGGGTCCAAGTCCAGAAATCTGGCCGCCATTCTAGCCACTGTGCCCACCACCTGATCAACTGCCTATTTCTGATATAAACCACAAGCAAAAAGACTTCCAGAACGAAAAGTCTCCAGGCCCTGAAACCATTATGTAGCAAGCTTTGCCACACCCAAATTCGCTTCTCAGGGGAGGGTGGAATCAGCTGTCTTCTGCCTGTCTCCCCAGCTCCAGTGCTCTTCTGAAGCTGGCTGAAACCCAGTCCCTCGTCTGCTTAGGAAGTGTTGATGTCTTTGCAAGACTGACTAGACTTTTCAGTATCTACAGTTTTATTTCTAGAATTACTTTTCCTAATGTACCAGTTCTTTCTTTCTAATGTGCTATTTTTGTTTTAGAGACTATTCCTTCTTTGCCTCTGACTCTTTAAAACTTACTTTAACACTATTATTATGGGCTGGGCGTTATTCTAAGAAGTGCTTTATGGGAGCATCTCGTTTCATCTCTATAACCTCTTAGGTCCACAATGGTTCTCAACCTTCCTAATGTCGTGACCCTTTCATACAGTTCCTCATGTTGTGGTGACCCCCAACCATAAAATTATTTTTGTTGCTACTTCATAACTGTAATTTGCTACTGTTATGAATCTGTGTTTTCCGATGGTCTTAGGCGACCCTGCTAGCGGTTCTCAACCTGTGCGGAAGGAACGCTAAAATTATTGTCAATATACAGCTAAGAAGATTGAGGTGCAGAGAAAGTAATCAATTGCTAACTGACCTTAGGCAATATACCTCAACTCAATGACCCGCAGTTTTCCCAATTATAAACAGTGGTAGGGAAGGGGCATGGCCTGGTTATCCGTACATGGGGTGAATGCTCCCACGGCAGTGTCACCGTGGAAGGCTTCTTTGACTTCTGTTTCCTGTCTGCAGGAGCCCCATGAGTTACCTGTGCCCCACTGCCACCCCTGGGGCCAGCTTGCCAGTTGGCTTCTGCCACAGTCTTACAGGCTTTACAAGTTTGACCATTTTATTCATGAGTTTCTCAGAGCAGGTTTTTGAACCTGAGGTTTGGTCTGAATCCAGGTTCATACTCTGATTTTCTGCCGTGACTGTTCCTATCCATGGCCCGTTGGGTGGCTTGCTCCCATGTTGCACCCCGAGGCAGGTGCACGGATTTTTTTCTCTGTCTTCTTGTGCCTGGAAGAGACAGCCTCTTCTCAGTTCCCAGCCTTGTGCAGTGCACTCACTCTCAGCTCTCTGCTGTCCCAGGTCTCCACCTTGACCTCTGTTCCCATGTGAGTGTTAAAACTCCATCCTAGGGATCCCAGCTTCCCGAGATCTGCTGAACTTCATCCCCCCTCACTGTTGTGGCTTTGCTTTCCTTCTTTATTTTTAGCATCAGGAAGATTCTGTCTTGCTTTTGAGCTCAACTATCATATATATATATATATATATATATATATATGTGTGTGTGTGTGTGTGTGTGTGTATGTGTGTATATGTATATATATATATATATATATATATATATATATATATATATATATATATATTTGGCCCTAGCCTGTTTGGCTCAGTGGATAGTGTTAGCCTGTGGACTGAAGAGTCCCAGATTCAATTCTGGTCACAGAATTGAATTCTGTGACCAGAATTGAATCTGGTCACAGATTCGAATTCTGTGACCAGAATTGAATCTGGTCACAGATTTGATTCCAGTCAAGGGCACATGCTCAGGTTGCAGGTTCCATCCCCATTGGGGGGCGTGTAGTAGGCAGCCGATCAATGATTCTCTCTCATCATTGATATTTCTGTCCCTCTCCCTCTCCCTTCCTCTGCAAAATCAACAAAAAAATATTTTTACTTATTTTTTTAATTTTTGCGCTCTTTTTATTTTTTAAAATATATTTTTATTGATTTTAGAGAGGGATAGAGAGAGAAACATCAATGATGAGAGAGAATCATTGATAGGCTGCCTCCTGCATGCCCCCTCGCACTGGGGATGGAGCCCACAACCCAGGCATGTGCCCTGATAGGGAAGTGAACCTCAACTTCCATGTTCATAGGTCCACTCAGCCACACCGTCCGGGCAGAGTTCAACTATCTTTAAAAAACAAAGCACGACTCCTATGTTTTGTGTAGTGTATGTTTGGAGTGTGGGTGGTGGCACGTGAACCTCCAGCATTTCTTTGGGCTTCTGTCTTGAACACAGTCCCCATGGCAAAAAGTAAAAAATAAAAAAATACAAATCCTATATCTAGCTTAGCAGTCACACCCTTACCTTCCCCTTCAGCTAAAATAAGCTCTGCCACATTGCCATAATCCTTGCCATTCCCTATTACCTATCATTCAGGCTGCTTTGTTCCTTAAGTTTTCTGCCTGTGCCTGATACATTTGAGCATGTGACTCCTGGTGAAAACATCCTGTCTTCTTCTTTTTTTAAAATATATTTTTATTGATTTCAGAGAGGAAGGGAGAGGGAGAGAGAGATAGAAACATCAATAATGAGAAAGAATCATTGATTAGCTGTCTCCTGCACTCCCCCTACTGGGGATCGAGCCTGCAACCTGGGCATGTGCCCTTGACTGGAATCGAACCTGGGGCCCTTCAGTCCACAGTCCGACGCTCTATCCACTGAGCCAAACCAGCCAGAGTCATCCTACCTTCTTGAGAGTGAATCCATGCTCGAGTCTTCTCTGTGTCCCGGGTACCCAGCCAGGGGCAAAGATCAGAAGCTCAGGAAATGAGGGAGGGAGGAGTGGATGAAGGTCTGTGGAAAGTCCTGCAATTCCGGGTGCGGAGGAAGGAGACACTCCAAGGGCTCCGCCACCCAGGGAAGTCTCGGGGCAGCTGAGGAACAGAGGGTGCCCACTCCAGCCCGGTGCTGGAATCAGACTTTGAGCTCAAAGCCCCTTCCTAGCTGTGTAACCCAAGCTCTTTTTGCTGCAGTTTCCTGGTCTGTAAAATAGGGATGATCATTACAGCTACCTTAGTGAGCCTCTGCTGTAAAGCACACGGCAGCGGCACAGTAAGAGCTCAGAGAGTAACCATTATTTACTTATTTATTTATTTATAGGAAGGGATAGAGATTGAGAGAGAGAAACATCAATTTATTGTTCCACTTATTTATGCATTCATTGGCTGGTTCTTTCATGTGCCCTGACCAGGAACTGTACCCACAGCCGTGGCATATTGGGACGATGCGCTAACCCAGCCCAGGGCTTAACCATTATTATTATTATTATTTGGCATTTATTAAGGACCTACTGTGTGCCAGGAGCCAGAGGGCATGTAGATCATTCAGATTGGGGCTTCCTTCTAGGCAGGTCTCTACCAGGAGGAAGCCATACCCAGAGCTCCTCAACTGCTAAGTAAGATCTGGTTTTACAACAGGGGCTGGGCCACTTACAGCAAGGTTTAGGGAGGTGACTTGGGGAAGCTGCAGACACTTAGGGCGATGCCCAGCTTCCCTCGTTTGCAGTGGCTCCCAGAAGGGCCCAAGGCTGGCAGAAGGGCTTGGGTGCCATCCCTATGTTTCTGGCCTGGCTGACGGTTTCCTGGGAGTGGGAGGTCCTTGCTGTCCCCTCTGCCAGAGCCTGGAACCTTCGTTCCCTGGGAAACAGTCCTACCTGCTGGGATGTATGCCTTTAGCCTGGGCCTGGGCGAATCTGCCTGGAGGATTTGCGGTGTAGGCTGACCAAGTTGGGGTATCTGAGTGGGAGATATCAGTGTGGCGAAGTAGGTGGATGGGATAGGATGTGAATGGTGGTTGCGTCCTGGATGGGTGTGCGGAGTACATGTTATGTGAAGAGTATGTGTGGGACAGGCAGGTAGTATTGAGTGTATGCTGTGTGGGTATCATTTATGAAGTGTAGTGTAGGATGTATGGTGTGAGGTGTCAGGGGTCATGCAGTCAGAGGTGATATTGGAGATGTGACGTGTTGAAGGCGTGTGTGTGCTGTGTTTTGGATGCATGTGGTGCAGGAATTGTGAGTAAAGTAGATACGTGGAGGACATATAGCCTCTGGGGTGTCAGTGTTGTTGGTGGGTTCTGGGGAAATACAATGAGAAAACAAAATCTTCTCCCAACCCAGAAACCCTCTCTTCAGATGTAGTCGAGACAGAAAACATTTTAGAAAAAAGCATTAAATCAGAATGGATGCACAGCACAGGCAACTCACTAAGAGATTGCAAAGGCAGAAAGACATTCACCTTTTGCATAGCCAAACAGGTACAACCCATCATCCTGTTTTTGTTGTTTTTTTCCAACATGAGGCTTTTATTGCATCTTTAAAATCTTGCAAATGAGTGTGACAAATCATTCGGCATCTGGGTGTTTCTGGAACTGGTCAACTTAGATCTCATTCATCAGTCTGCTGAACTGTTCCTTTTTCAGGAACATAAATGCCAGCCAAAATTCTTCTGATATCCTTGTTTTTAACTTTGTGGCTTGCTGAATCAAAGCAGCTGAATTTGATACAAGTTCAATGTCATTTCCTTTGGGAATCAACTCATCTTTCTGGGCCTGAGATACTGAACGAGCAATGCCTGACCTCATCCGAATCCTACGGATGTATTTTTCCCCCAAGAAATTTCTGATTTCAACAAGAGAACCATTCTCCTGAATAACGGCATTGATGGGGAAGTGAGAGTACATGGAGCTCATTCTGTAACAGAAGCTCAGTGTAACACCTTGATCATGTTCTGTACGTGACTGCAGGTAGTGTGAACGGTAGCCAGTTCCCTTCCCTTTCCCCACCATTTGTCAACATGGAGCCGCTTCTATTTCTTTCCGGGGAGACTGAGCTCTGTCCCGATGTGACTGAAGTCCCTCCACAGGGTGCCTGTGAGGCCCTGCACAATCACTGTGCATCCCGGCAGGGGGACATCCACATTTTCTGGGATGTCGACAGTCTGATTGCTGAGAATGGTCTTCATCCTCGCAGTAGATGCGGCGAAGAGCCATCATCCTGTTTTTAAAATTTTTATTTATTAATTTAGAGAGTGAGAGGCTCCCCTTATTTATGCATCCATTGGTTGATTCTTGTATGTGCCCTGATCAGGGATTGAACCCGCAACCTTGGTGTATCCAGATGTAACCAACTGAGCTACAATCAGGGACAAGATAAAATTTCAAAATCCGTATCTTATTTTCCAAATAAGCAATGAATATGCCTCAAGTAAGCAGACTTGACAACACCTTTAGTTGCACATAGTTCATCCTAACTTTATAATGGTAGTTGGCTTTTATGGGGGGAAGGGAGAAACAAACTTCTCGCGTGGGAAGGCAGTTGTGTACACTGCAAGGCCCTGAGCAGTTATTCTCCCCCAGGAACTGAGGGATAGAGAGGGATCTTCCTTGATGTTGCACTTCAAAAGGATGGCTCCCAATCCTTGAGGTCCTGTTTGAGGCTGGCAAGAGGCTCATTTAGCAGTTATAAAGATTTACAGGCACTTGAAAAGTTCTGAAAGAAAAGGGGGCAGGGAGGAGTCACATTCCTTATTTTCAAGAAGGAGAATTAGCCATAACCAGTTTGGTTCAGTGGATAGAGAGCATCAGCCTGCGGACCGTAGGGTCCCGGGTTCGATTCTGGTCAAGGGCATGTACCTCGGTTGTAGGCTTATCCCCGACCTGGGACCTGGTAGGAGCTAGTGCAGGAGGCAACCAATCAATGTGTTTCTCTCACATCAATATTTCTGTCTTTCCCTGTCTCTTCCACGGTCTCTAAAAAAATCAACCGAAAAATATCCTTTGGTGAAGATTAAAAAAAAAAAAAGGAGAATTGAGGCTCCTATTTTTCATTTGTATTGTTCTGGGAAGATACTGCATGGGTGTGTTATGGATGGAAGTGGAGTTCTTGGGGTGCCGCCAGGAAAAGAGTTTCCTGAGACCCCATGGGAGGATGAGGTTTCATGGAAGGTTTTATTGATAATGTAAAATTAAGGGGGTTCCCCTCCAAGGTCCCATCTCTGTCCACCTCACCAAGGAAGAAGTCCATTCTTGTCTTTAGCAGGGCCAGAATTAAGGCCACTGCCCAGAATTTCTGTTCCATATTAAAGTACAGTGCAGCCCCACCCCATTTGGCTCAGTGGTTAGAGCATAGGTTGGGCTGTGTGCAGGAGGCAACCAATTGAGGTGTCTCTCTCATGTCAATGTTTCTTTCTGTCTCTATCCCTCCCTTCCACTAAACAAATATCCTTGGGTGAAGATTCACACACACACACACACACGCACAATACAGTCCAGTCCAGCATTTGGTTAGCTTAGCTTGTGTTCCCAGCTGTAGTCCGTTGCGTGTGGAGTCTGTTCGGCCATGGGCCTTGGGGCTGCTTAATGCCACATGGCTATGGAGGGAGAACACGTGAGCCCATGGGCAAGTGCAGGGTGCGGAGGAAGAGAGAAAGCACAAGAAAGAGAGAGGGAACTCTTTTTGTCTGGAGATTTTACTTTATTTTTAAAATATGTTTTTATTGATTTTTCAGAGAGTGAGGAAGGGAGGGGGAGAGAGAGAGAAACATCAATGTGAGAAAGAAACATCTATCGGCTGCCTGATGGGGGCAAAACCTGAGCATGTGCCATGACCAGGAATTGAACCTGCTACCTTTCGGAGCACAGGGCAATGCTCAACCAAATGAGCCATAACGGCCAGGGATTTTAACCTTCCAAGATTTTGCATGCTTCTGAGGGAGTCCACCTCCCCCAGCCCAGTGGTCGGCAAACTGTGGCTCGCGAGCCACGGTTTGCCGCTCTGTTGACTAATGAGTTTGCCAACCACTGCTGTTCCCCAGGCTAGAGTAAGTCACCTTGACTTCACTTTGTATGTGCCCATCTTCCCCTTTGTTTGTTTCCTTCTTCCTGTAATATGTAGGGAATGGACTGGTGGTTCCCTGGGGAGCGTGAAGCTGTAACTTCCTAGTGAAGCTGCCCAGATGACCATACTTACAATGTTTGGCCTCCCTTTTGCTTTCTTTCTTTCTTTTATTATTATTATTAAAAAATTTTTTTTTGAATTGATTTTTTTTTAGAGAGAGGAAGAGGATCGGAGAGAAAAAGTGAGAGAGAGAGAAAAACCATCGATTGGTTGCTTTCCACACAAGTCCCAACTGGGGATTGAACCCACAACCTGAGCATGTGTCCTGATCAGAAATCAAACCGGCCACCTTTTGGTGTACTGGACGATGCACCAACCAACTGAGCCACACTGGTGAGGGTTCTTTATTTATTAATATTAACCAGCTAATTACAAAAATAACAGGTATATGCAGTTGACATCGTGTGTGGAATGTATCTGTCAGGATGTCTGGTGTGGGGGAGGGTTTGTATGACTTTGGAGGCAATTTGGAGAGTCAAGTGGTATTAAAGTGTTAGTCCAGGGTGTTTACTGTGTGGATTCTGCATGTGAGGAGGGTGTGTGTGAGAGAGTGGGTGACACATGGAATTAGTTCAGAACGTGATTGGGAGAAACACTAATGGGGACATCATGAAGTGTGGGGCCTAACTCTGTGATTTCATCTCCCCCCGCAAACCAGTAGAGAATTTTTATGAGTTTATTTGAGCCAAACTGGCCACATATACTGGGGGAGCAAGATCTCAAATATTCCTCTAGGCTCTGGCTTGATAGCTCAGTTGGTTAGAGCTTTGTCCTGATAAGCCAAGAATGCAGGTTTCATTCCCCATCAGGGCACATGCAGAGCTTGCAGGGTCAGCCCCCAGTAGGGGGCATGCAGGAGGAAGCCAATAGATGTTTCTTTCTCCTGGATTGTTCTATTTCTCCCTCTCCCTTCCTCTTTATGAAATCAAGAAAAACATTTAAAAAAACTCACATGAAACTTTTAAAAAAAGAATCAACCAGTGAATGCATAAATAAGTGGAACAACAAATTGATGTTTCTTTCTCTCACTCTCTAAAATCAATCAATGAAAATTAAAATAAAAAATATTTAAGATGTTTCCCTTTCCTAATTACACTGAACCTTTTTTCTGACAAAGGCCATTTGGATATTTATAACATCACTAGAGGCCTGGTGCACGAAATTCATGCATGGGGACGGTGTGTGTGTGTCACAGCCCAGCCTGCACCCTCTCCAATCTGGGACCCCTCGAGGGATGTCCAACTGCCCGGGATCAAGCCTAAACGGGAAGTCGGACATCCCTCTCACAATCCAGGACTGCTGGCTCCCAACTGCTCGCCTGCCTGCTTGCCTGATTGCCCCTAACCGCTTCTGCCTGCCAGCCTGATCGACACCTAACTGCTCCCCGGCCGGCCTGATTGCCCCTAATTGCCCTCCCTTGCCAGCCTGGTCACTCCCAACTGCTCTCCCCTGCAGGCCTGGTCCCCCCCAACTGCCCTTCCCTGCAGGCCTGATTGCCCACAACTGCCCTCCCCTGCAGGCCATATTGTGGCAGCCATCTTGTGTCTACATGGGGGCAGCCATCTTGTGTGTTGAGGTGATGGTCAATGTGCATATTACTCTTTTATTAGATAGGATTCCAGGGCCATACAAAATTAACAATCCAAAAACTAGCTTTAGCCCTGGCCGGTTTGGCTCAGTGGATAGAGCGTTGGCCTGTGGACTGAGGAGTCCCAGGTTCGATTCTGGCCAAGGGCACATGCCCGGGTTGTGGGCTCGATCCCCAGTAGGGGGCTTGCAGGAGGCAGCTGATCAATGATTCTCTCTCATCATTGATGTTTCTATCTCTCTATCCCTCTCCCTTCCTCTCTGAAATCAATAAAGAAATATATTTTTAAAAATAATAAAAAAATAAAAACTAGCTTTATATATGTGATCATTTAATTAACTCACCCCTAATGCTTTGGCAGGGCCAGACCAAATGATTTTCCCGGTCTTATATGGGGAGGGGGGTGCGGGTGGGGTGTGTGTGTGTGTGTGTGTGTGTGTGTGTGTGTGTGGAAAACGGCAGTCTTTAATGGGCGGGACTGGGAGAAGGCTGGTTTGAAAGAGAGGCAGCCCAGCCAATGGGTGATCCCGGTAGAATTGAAACCTTCACTAATTACCTCAAGGCTCATTGGAATCTTTGGCGCCTTGGTTTCAGTGGTGGATGTGTGATGGACGGGTGAAGGGACCACTGAAAGGGCAGGAAGGCGGATCTAGAGAGTATGGGCGGGAGGAGTGATGACTAGCAGGCGGTTCCGCTAATGAACGGCGGAAGTCACGGGAGGGGGCCGGGCAAATAACCTAGAGGTGGGCGACTTTAGCGGTGGGGTCAGTGCCATGGCGGAGCCGGTGAGGAAACGGGGCCGGCGCTCCAGAGGCGGCGGTGTCGGCCGAGGAACTCGAGGGGCCCGGGGACGGCGACCTGGCGCCCGGCGGTGTCCAGCCCGGCGCTCCGTGGAGTCGGTGCTTGTGGACTTGGTCAGCGACAGTGATGAGGAAATCTTGGAGGTTTCAACGGCGCGTGGCTCAGCGGACCCGGTCGAAGTCCCGCTCCCGGAGTCCCCGGTGCCGGTCGCGCCCCCCGACAACCGGGACGACAGCGACAGTGACAGCGAAGGGGCGGACGCACGGCCGGCTGGAGCCCCTCCGACCCTGGTCAGGCGGCGGCGGCGGCTGCTGCTGGATCCGGGGGAGGCACCGGCGGTTCCGGTGTACTCCGAGAAGGTGTAGCCGGTTCCCGGGGGGCTGGCGCAGGAGGGCTGGGTTGGAGTACTGAGGGTAGGTTTGGGGGGTGTTCTTGGCGGACTGGCCCAAGCAGGGCCTTGGAGGCAGAGAGATGGAGGGTTCCTGGGGTTTCTGCAGACTGGGGTGATGAAGAGGTTTGAAGTGTGCAGGGAGCTTGGGATTATTCCCGTCGGGGGCGTAGAGAGGCTATGGGGCTGGCATCCCTGAGGAGGGTCTGGGACTGGAATTTGGGGCATGTTCGATTTTGAGATTGGAGCCCATTGCTAAGGATCCAGGACGTTGGGGTGTTGGGGGCTGGGGGTTATAGAAGTTAAGAGAGAACTGGGGGCTCCAGGAGCCTGGAGTCCCGGAATGGTAGGTGAGCTAGGAGGCTGGGATTCCCTAGGAGTCTAAGATAGGGGGATGGCTGGCAACCTAGTACAAAGGTAGAACTAAACCTGCATCCTCAGAGTGCCCCAGGAAAGGACGCGTGGGGGTCAGGGCATAACAATTGTGATCCTGGGAAAGCCCCTAGTCCCGGAAGAAGGCTGTGGTGTCTGATTCCTTAGGGAGGACTTGGGAGCTGAAGGAGGCCTGGATGTGAGGGAAGAATTACCCCCTTTTTCCCTTTCAACGGAGGGAGGACTTGGGGCTGATCCTCGTTTGTCTTTGCAGGTGAAGAGCAGCCTCCAGCTCATCCCAGATCACCTGCCCCTCCTAAAACTCTGTCCCCCAGGGGCTGAGGAAGGTAAGAAAGGGCTTCCAGGGAGAGGCCAGGGGAGTTGTCTGAGGCTCAGGGGACGGAGTAGGAGAGATGGCTCCTGTATCCCAGCCAGAAA
This sequence comes from Corynorhinus townsendii, assembly GCA_026230045.1. Classification (NCBI taxonomy): domain Eukaryota; kingdom Metazoa; phylum Chordata; class Mammalia; order Chiroptera; family Vespertilionidae; genus Corynorhinus; species Corynorhinus townsendii. Next base: position 62,988,692 of record JAPDVU010000009.1, read on the forward strand.
AACGCTCCAGTCTCGAAGGAGCTGGCTTGTTCGTCAGAAGGCACAGGAAGTGCTGTCAAACCACCCTTCTTCCAACTCCAGTAGGTATAGAGTGTGCTGACATACAGATTTCCAGGCGCCATCCCTGGAGATTCTGGTTCTGCAGTCTTGGGGACAAGGGAGGGGAAGGTGATGAGAATCTGTAACCTTGTTACATCTGCACAAAGTTCTTTGGGAACACTCTGGAGCTAGCAGGATGTTCTTTGAGTCTTACCAGGGCCGCCCAGCGTTCGTCCTCCCCCAGTGATGCCATTTTTGCAACCCATCCAAGGGCAATGACTGGAGCGATCCAGTGGGCAATTTCAGATCTAGGGCCAAGACTTCTATACTGTGAGGGAGTATGGTACAGTGAAGAGCTGATTTAGGAACTAGCTGGTCTGGGTTTGTAATTTTTTTTTGGGGGGGGAGGAGCGGTCTGGTTTTGAATCCCAGCTCTACTCATTAGCTGAGTGGCCTTGGGCATGTTCATTTCTCAATGCTTTAATTTCCTCCTCAGGAAAATGGAGATAATAGTGGACCTATGTCAAAGGATGTTAGTGAGAATTAACTAAAGAGAACATCTCGGAAGCCCTCTCTTGGACTACATGTATAGTTCAGGACAGTATCTGGCATGTAGAAATGCTATATAAATATACCTTCTTCCTTGCTCCTCAAAATGTGTCCCCAGCTCGAGCCCCAGTGCGTGGGAAGCACACCAGCCCCATACTCAAAATGTGGGCCTGAGAATGTCGGCCATCTCCTGAGAGCTTGTCGGAAATGCAGAATCTCAGGCCTCTGGCAGCTGCCACATTTAGCTCGGACAAGGTTTCGTAACAGCAGCACTACTGACACTGGGCTGGATAATTCTTTGTTGTGGGGCTGCTCTGTGCCTTACAGGATATTTAGCAGCATCCTGATCTCCTACCCAGTAGATACCAGTGTCGCAGCCCAAACCCCGCCCCCTTGCATTGTGGCAACCAAAATATTCTCTAGATAGTGCCCCATATCCTCTGGAAGGCAAAATTGCCTCTGATTGAGAACCACTGATCTAGGATCTATCATCATTGTTTTGTTTTCAGAGTATTAGTCTTTATAGTTAATGATGGCCTTTTATTGGTGGCAAGCAGGTAGAAAAGAGCTCTATTCTAGAATAATACCTGGTTTCTGGTCATTTCACAATGCATACAAAACTGAATTATGTTCTACATCTGAAACTAATAAAATGTTATCTGTCAATTATACCTCAATAACAAAGGGAAAAATACCTAGTTTACTTTTACAAGGAATTAAGTGATTGAAAGAAAGTAACTAAAATAACAGTGCAAAGAGATATGGCAAAATGTGATGATACTCACATGGATAACATTTGAGAAACATGGTCTTGGAGGGTCTGTACTCCTTTTTTCTTTACCTTATTCCCTCCTTGCCCTAATGCCCTACTCACATGGTCTCTCTGCCCACCAAATTGAGTGCAGGAAGAAAATGGAAACATTTTAAAATATCATACTTTGACCACATCTATTTTAATGCACATGTTACAATGTACATAATAGTATGTGCATGTGTACTAATAGTATTATACTCATAGCATTAAGTAGTATAATAGCAGTATTAAATGTATACTTTCTGGGCTGTGTACTTGGTGTTTTCTTATTTGTGGGGTATATGTGATCACAAAGGTGAGAACACTGCTGCAGCGGCAGTGGGCCACACTTGCCACGGTGTCTCACATCTCATGTTGCACACACGAGGCTCGGATACGGTCCTGCTCTGATCTTTCAGGCTCCAGCTCATGCTTTTCTCTGAGTTAAGCGTTTCCTTTTTGACCCACGCCCCCTGAGCACTTCCACAGGATTGTGATGGAGTCTGCTCCTTCCTGAGGACTTCCTGACGCCCCTGACTTGTGTCTCCTCGGCCTCTTGCTGCCCTCTCTTGGCTAACCCTATATACTCTCTCCTCTGTCCCCAGAGGGGGATATGGTGGACTCTAGCAGTCCCCATGCTGAGGATCTCCCAGGCCCAGATTCTCCCTGGAAGAAGAAGCTGAGGAGCAAGGCTGAAGAAGAAGAAGAGAAAAGGATGGTGTCTCTGTGAGTGAGGCTGGGCACTGAGGCCTTAGGAGCGGGAAGGAATGGGAGGGGTAGGCTGAGGCAAGCAGGGCCCTTGGGTGGCTCCTGAAGGGTAAGGAGAAGGGATGGAAGAAGTCTGAGGCTCAGGTGAGGAATGAAGCTCTTGGGGGAAGAGGTGGGCCACACGAGAGATGGCAGTGAGCCTTCAGGGCCGCCTATGGGAGTGGAGTGTTTTTTCTTTGTGTCTGCAACCGTGGTAATGCAGGCGTGAAGGGTGTGGCCCTGTGGTTTACATCCAACCAGCTGCCTCTTAACTGTCCTCCCACTGCTTGCTGCACTTTCCTCTCTTCTGTAAAATGGGGAGAACAGTGGTACCTGTCAGAATTTTTCATTAGATTAATACTTGGCACCCTGGCTGGTTGGCTTAGTTAGTTGGGCATTGTCCCATGCACCAAGAAGTCATAGGTTCAATTCCTGGTCAAGGTACATGTCTGGGTTGTAGGCTTGATCCCCAGTAGGGGGCGTGCGAAAGGCAGCTGATCAGTGGCTCCCTCTCATTGACATTTCTCTCTCTCCTCTCCCTCTCTCTAAAATCAATAAAAACATATTAATAAAAAGAAAAGTTAACACTGGCATGTAGTAAGTGCTCGGAAGTGATTATCGTAAGAGTTAGGCATTGTCGCCCTGGCCGGTGTGGCTTGTTTGGAGCGTCGTCCCATTCACTGAAAGATCGCGGTTCCATTCCAGTCAGGGTACCGGCCCAGGGTGCAGGTTTTGTCCCCGGTCAGGGTGGGTATGGGAGACTGCTGATCAGTGCTCCCCCCTCCCCTGCCCCTCCCACCACCTTTCTCTAAAATCAATAAACATATCCTTGGGTGAGGATTAGGGGAAAAAAGAGGCATTTTCTTCCCTATAAAAATGATACTCAGGTCTTCCTGTCCTTTCCCCCTCTTTGTCTTCAGTAAGGTGGATGTTACGGAAGGTGTTCCCTCTTGATTCTCTGACTCCCCCTCTGTAGCCCATGAGGAGGGGTGTGAGACTGGGGTCTCTCCTCTTCCTCCATCTTGCCTTTCTCGTGTCTCTGCAGGTCTCAGGACAACTCTCCTTTGCCCTCACCTCTGCCAAGGACCAAGAGCAGAAAACATACTCGAGCTCTCCAGAAGTTAAGGTACCAGGGACAGGAGGTCCGGCTGGGGTGGAGAGGGTCAGTGTGGAGGCCCCCCACCCCCAGCTGACCCAAAGTCCTTTTCCCACCTCAGGGAGGTGAACAAGCGCCTCCAGGATCTTCGCTCCTGCCTGAGTCCCAAGCAACGTCAGGGCCAGGACCACCTGAGCCAAGATGATGAGGTGGTCCTTTTGGAGGGGCCCGTTCTCCCAAGGAGCCCTCGACTCTTCCAGCTCAAAGTCCGGTGCCGTGCTGACCTGATCAGATTGCCCGTCACCATGGTAAGCACGCGCAGGGCCTGTGGGAGGAAGGGCCCAGGAGAGGCCGTGGTCAGGCAGAGGGGACTGTCTTTCTTTGCCCATCCCGCTCTTTGAGGCTCCATGCCTTTGTGCTCACTATTCCCTTTGTCCGGATTGTCTTTTATTATCTCTCCCCTTTCTGGCAAAATTTCCACCCATATTTCGAGAAGGAGTAAGGAAAAGGGATGGAAGAAGTCCTGAGGCTAAGCATCCTAAGGAGCTTTACTTGGCATCCCCCTTCCCAGGATATGTCTCCTTCCCTCAGACCCTGCGTTTTTCTCTGACTTCATGCTCTCACTACAGTAGACACGCAGACTCTCAGGCATGCTCAGCTTCCCCACCTTCCCAGTGAAGGCTACTCTTTTTGTAAGGATGACTCCACACAAAAATAAGAGTAACAGCAAGGAGCTATAGCCATGCATTGGCAAGCAGCTAAGCCAGAGCTTGCAAACTAGCCCCTGGCCTTGTCAACAGGGCATCTTCCTTTTTTACCTGCAGAGTGCCTTTAAAGCATAGGAGTTTACAGCAACAACAGAAAAGCCCTACCCAGTTTGGCTCAGTGGATAGAGCGTTGGCCCTTGGACTTAAGGGTTGCTGGTTCGATTCCGATCAAGGGCACGCATCTGGGTTGGAGGCTCTATTCCCGGCCTTGTCGGGGCTTGTGCAGGAGGCAACCAGTCCATGTGTTTCTCTGACATCGATGTCTCTTTCTCTGGCTCTCTCCCTCCCTTGCCCTCTAAAAATCAATAGAAAAATATTCTTGGGTCAGGATTAACAAAAAGCAAATACACAAACAAAAAAACAGGACTGGTTGCCAGCCTTTGCAGTAGGTGATTTCATGCAAAGGTCTGGATGTCTGGCTTCTCTTAAATAGGAAGACATAGTCACGGGCAACATCTGTCTGCTGCCTCCTACACAACACCTGCCGGGGTTGAGCCTGAAACCCAGACATGTGTCCTGACGGGGAAATCAAACCAGCAGCCTTTCGGTGCGTGGGACAACGCCCTACCAACGGAGCCACCCTGGCCAGGCCTTGGCTGGCCTGCTTAGATGGGGCATGTGAGCTCCGCTTTACTGCAATCCGCACCCTCCCCTTTTTCCTCTTAACCCATGGTTGCTTAATTTCTTTGTGTTACTTGCCCAAACCCTTATTGACATGATTTTATTCTGTATTTTCCCAGGTAAATATGACGAAGCTCCCAGCTGAGGAGCTCGAGTAGCAAAGGCCACAAACTTGTGTTGGGGGGCAGTGAGATGGGGACTTCAAGGCAGGAAGGCCTCCTTGCTTCTTATCTCCTTCCCCAGTCGGAGCCCCTACAGAGTGTGGTGGACCACATGGCCACCCATCTTGGGGTGTCCCCAAGCAGGATCCTCTTGCTCTTTGGAGAGACAGAGCTGTCCCCTACCGCCACTCCCAGGACCCTAAAGCTTGGAGTGGCTGACATCATTGGTGAGAGGAGGGCAGGAAGGTGGAGCCTTGAGGAGGCTTTTGCTGCAGGGAGGGGATTAAAGGAAAGGCCGGGGTGGGGGGGCTTGCTTCCAACCCCAGCGCCCTGATCCTGCCTCCACAGACTGTGTGGTGCTGGCGAGCTCCCCCGAGGCAGCAGAGACCGCCCACCTGCTCCAGCTGCGCGTGCAGGGGAAGGAGAAGCACCAGACGCTGCAAGTCTCCCTGTCCCGAGTGAGTGGGAGAGATGGCTCTCCGTACCCCTCACCCTTCCTCTGCCTCCTCTCTTGGCAGTTAACTGCGGATGGATTCCTTCTAGTCCTGATTTGCTCGAGACACTGCCCTCCCTGGCCTTGGGTTCCTGCCCCTCCTAGAGAGTGGGAAAAGCCCATCATTCAACTTCCCTTCCCCTTCTGCTGGGAACCTCTGCTCTAGTCTCTTGTCTTCTTCCAGTTAAAATAGAAAGGACCTTTGGACAGTAACCACTAAAATCCATCAAAATAACAAATTAAGGCCACACTTGTAAGTGATATTGAGGGCACTGAATTTCACAACAATCTTATGGGAAAGTAGTTACCCTTATTTAACAAATAAGGGAATTGAGGTCTAGGGAGGTGGGTGACTTGCTGTAATAGTGTCCTAGGGTTGCTGTAACAAACTACCACAAACTGAAAGGCTTAGAACAACAGAATGCATTCTGTCACAGTTCTGGGGGGTAGAAATTGGGAGGTAGAAGGCGCCAGCAGGGTCACGCCCCCCTGAGACTGCGTAGGCTCCTCCTTGCCTCTTCCGGTTGACCCTTGGTGTTCCTAGACTTGCCCTGCCTCACTGCAGTCGGCCTCTGTTGTCACATGGCTTTTCCTTGGATGTCTGTTTTCTCTTCTTACAAGGACACTGGTCATGTTGCATTAGTGCCCACCCTAATCCAGTATGACTTCATCTGAACTTGATTACATCTGCGAAGGCCCTACTTCCAAGTAAGGTCACATTCACACCTCCCAGGGGGTAGGACCACAAGGTACCTTTTTGGAGGGGACAGAGTTCAAACTGTAACACTTGCCTAAGGACACACATCCAGTCAAGGGGGAGAGCCTGCCTCCAGCGCCATCATTCTCACTCTGGAGTCATCACGATGTTTGCCTCCAGTGGTAGGTGAGGAGACGGACTTGGAGAACCTGCCTGACGCCGCGCCGCCGTCCTACGCTGTGGGCTCTGTGGCCTGGTTCCCTGGAGAGGAACCAGCTCTCCTGGCTTCTTTGTCCACTCGCCCTCCCCTCCAAAGGCAGGACTTTACTTGTCCCCTTGTCCTCCCTGTCCCAGTCCTCTGTCCCTATGCGTTCTTCCCAGCACCTTTTATTTACATCAGCTTTTCCTGTCTATCCAGGACTCTCCTCTCAAGACCCTCATGTCCCACTACGAGGAGGCCATGGGACTCTCCGGCCACAAGCTCTCCTTCTTCTTTGATGGGACAAAGCTTTCGGGCAAGGAGCTGCCGGCTGATCTGGGCATGGAATCCGGGGACCTCATTGAAGTCTGGGGCTAAAACCCCACTCCCTGTTGGGAGGCTCTCATGGGACCCCCACTACTGGACTTGGACAACAGCTGTTCCTGTGGCCCTGAAGGGCTTGCGGAAGCTGAGGTAGAACTTACCTTTAAGCGGAAGCAAAACCCAGGCTTAGTATTTGACCCCCTCTCCTGTTGACTTTAGTTTCACACTGTTAGTGCCCTGGTTAGTTGTGTTTGTCATTGCTGCCCAGGGTGGACTGTGGCTCCATGCACATGGTGTGCTGAGCTTTGTGACCCCCCGGGACATTCTCCACCCCGCATTTTCACTTCCACCATCACCCTTTCCTTCACTAAACTGCTCATGTTTAAAGAGGAAGTGGAAATAAATGAGAGTTGAGAATGGGATTCCAGCCCTGGGATTGATGCCACACCTAGGACAGCAGTGGCCGTAGTGTCATTTGGGGATAGGTGGTGAGGTTTGCTTGAGGCACATACGCAGGAAAAGAAATGATCCAGCTCACACAGGCAGGAGCTTATGCGCAGGTAGACGGGGCTGCTCATTGAAGGATATCGAAGGTTCTCGGCCTTGGAGTCCAGCTCACCCAGGACCTTTAGAGCCCCTTCCTGAGGCGCACACATTGTTGAGGGCATAACTGAGCACAGGAAGCCTTTTTTTGGACTTCAGGTCCTAGTCCATGCAAGGATCTCCTGAGGGCCCTGGTTTCATGGCTTTTCTCCCCTTCACGCCATCCTTTCCCACAAGCACCCACTCTAGGATTTCGGTTACCTGTCTCTGAATATGAATGTATCCTTGTAAGACGCAGTGCTGCACATGTGAACATCCTCCTTATGTATGTGGTGTGCTGTGATCTGTGTGGCTCCTTTTCTCACTCAATACGTGTTGCTTGTTTTACATCGACCTCGTTGCTTTGAACTGCGACATTCCACAGTGGGCGTCGGCTGTGTGTCAAGTACATGTTCACTGGTGGCCCCCTAGGTGACTCCATCCCTTGGTACCTACAACCCCGTGGCACATAGACAAAGCCTCGACGATATCCTGTTGTGTCCCCTTCCACGCTCTAGACACCCTGCCACAGAAGGATGGGATTATGGGCCAAGATGGGATTATGGGCCAGGTTAATTTCTCTATGTCCTACCAGAGTTTTCTTTAGATGGTCACTGACCCTCCACTGGACGCTCCCCGTTTCTCCCTCCCACACTGGTACTTAGATTGCCCAGTTTCTCTTTGCCAGTCTGCTGGGTATAAAGTGGCACTGTGTTTTAATGGACATTCATTTCATTCCCAGGAATTTAGGAAATTTCTTCATGTACCTGTCAGCCTTTCTGGTTTCCCTTTCTGTAAGCTGTTCATTTCTCTGTTTATTCTCAAGAGTTGCTCGTATATTCCTGGGCAGTTGCAAATAACTCAGAATGGCACTTGGGTTTATATATCTAGGAGTGTCCTTTACTGAACAGACATTTTTAGTTTTAATTTAGGTGATGAACTGTTTTGTTAGTAATTTGTTGCTCTTTGATTTATTTAAAAGTAGGTAAGATATTTTGCATTTTCTTTTGTTAGCTTACTGGCTCTTCCTTTCACGTGTAGGCCACGAAGTGGGGCTGAAGTCCAGCTGGTGCACACTGGCACGGCCGTGGCTGGTGTCTGCCCTGCATGGTTACACATGTCTTCTCGTTGGTTGATTCCAGGCTGTACTGGCTGCTAGATATTGAGGGTGACTTTTAAACTATTTAAAATTCACATTTGTATATGAGATCCAAATCTTATTTTCATTATATAATGAGCCAGTTTCCTCAGTGTCTACTAATAAAGCCATTAATTTTCCACTAGATGTGGTATAATTTTGGCAACAGTGTATCACATTCTTAAAATATTTTTTTGTTAGAATGTGGCATTCTTTTGACCTTGTATTGTAAGAAAGAAACCTTTATAACATTTAAATAATATATAATACAGTGTAGCTCTCATTTTTTTTCAGATCTTTTATGTCTGCTAATAACTTTGAACACATTAAAATTATATATTCAGTCTGAGCAGAATAAACGGGAATACATTCCACTTGTGTGTACTTGAGGATTTCTGTCTTTGTGGCCCTCATGGGACCCCCACACAGTCTGTGACTAAGACATTCGTTGTCCCCTCACATCCATTGCTCCTCCTTCCAGGGTAACAGAGACTTCAGAATGAAGCCAACACTTCCCAGTCTCCATGAAGCTGGGCATGGTGGAGTGCTGATTAAGGCTCCTGGGGTGCAAGGGGTGGAGGGCCGCTAGTTCCAGGATGCAACCATAGTGGGCAGTCTGCCCCTTCCCTTCGCTTTCTTCCTGGAAGGGGAGCAACCCAACTGACAGGAGGTGACCTTGGGTGGAAGCCACACAAGGAAGGTCAAGGAAAGGCTCAGCCTTCAAGCAGCATTTTGCCAGCTCTGTCCTCCTCTGGGCTACAAGGGGAAGGGGAACTTCTGTCTTGTTTAGATCGGTGCTACTGGAGGATTTCTGTCTCTTGTAACCAAACCCAACTCTAGCCCCGGGGTGTTGCTATTGCAGGCAATATTGTAGTTGTTAGGTCCCCGAAGGAGGAGGAACGCAAGAGGCCAGAAGGGTGAAGGATTACACATTTATTCAGTTGTTCGCACACCAAGTGGCTGAGCCTGGATGGCTCCAGCACCCAGCGACGGGAGACAGTGGCTGGCTTTTTCTGGGCGAAGACTTCTTTATGCATACCTGGAGGGGAGATAATGGAATGTGGTCACTGCAAGGGAAATGTGGTCTCAGCAAAGGGAATGTCATAGTGAAGTGACCTGAGAAGCCAGTTCCCGGGGGAGGGGTATCAATTCGATTGCTCCATCAAACCTCGCAGCAGTGAGCCTCTGGGAGCCAGGTGAGAGCTCAGGCTTGTGTCCAGGAGTGGAGTCACTGGCCACGGAATGTGCGCCTCCCAGTTTCTCCTGAGTGCTGCCCGATTTCTGACCAAAGTGGCGGGACCTCTGTAAGTCCATAACAAGTGGTAGAAGGTCCAGCTTCCTCTTATCGTCCCCAGCACTCAATCTGGTGAGGATGAGGGAAAGAACTAAAAAACTTGCATTTCTTCTATGAGGAGATTATTTATCCTTTTGATCGAAGAGATTGGTCACTTGTCAGATGATCTTTCTAAAACTCCTGTTGCCCTGGCCCCTGCGGCTCGGTTGGGTGTCCTCCATGCACTGTCTGATTCCCAGGCAGGAAACATGCCCGGTTGCAGGCTCAATACCTGGCAGGGGGCATGCAGGAGGCAGCCAATCCATGTTTCACTCTCGCATTGATGTTTCTCTCCACCTCCCTTCTCTCCCTAAAAAAACCAATTCAAAAAATTAAAAATAAAACTCGCTTGCTTAGAAACCTTCAAAACTATAGTGAGCTCTTACTCGGTGCCACACATCAAGCCTGGCACTTTGAATCTCATTCATCCTCAGAGCACTCCTAACAGGTTTTGTTATCACAGATGTCCCCCTTACCTGCAGTTTTGCTTTTTGAGGTTTCAGTTACCTGTGGTAAACCTTGGTCTGAAGAAATTTAATGAAAAATTTCATGCCCTGGCCAGGGTAGCTCTGTTGGTTCGCTGTTGTCCCATGCACCAAAAGGTCGCCGGTTCGATTCCTGGTCAGGGCACATGCCTGCATTGCAGGTTCAATCCCTAGTAGGGTGCATGCAGGAGGCAAACTGATCTATGTTTCTCTCTCACATCAATGTTTTTCTCCCTCTCCCTTCCTCTCTAAAAATCATTTAGATGATTCTAAAGTCTCTGTTCCCCTGGAAGACGTTTAAAAAAAAATAAAGATTTCAGAAATAAGTTTTAAATTGCATGCCATTCTGAGTACCTCACTTAACATCACATAGGCATTGTATAATCTCACTTCATCATAAGAAGGGTGCATACAATACAGTAAGATATTTTGAGAAAGACCACAGTCACATAACATATTACAGTATAGTCAGGTGTCCCTTAGCGACAGGATAATGTTCTAAGAAATGTGTCAAGTCATTTCCTTGTGTGAGCATCACGGAGTGCACGTAACTACATGTGTGGCATAACCTGTACACTTAGGCTGAATGGGACAGCCCATTGCTTCCAGGATATTACCCTGTATGGCATGTCACATGTAAAGCAACATGAGATTAAATCAGGCACAAGAGAAAACGTTGCTATCAAGTTAGTTGTTAATCTCTTTCTATTCCTAATTTTTAAATTAAACTTCCATAGGTATATATATACAGGAAAATATATCTGTCGGGTTCAGTACTAGCCCGGTGTCAGGCATCCCCTGGGGGTCTGGGGACGTATCCCCTGTGGAGAAGGAGAGTTCTGTATTCTGATTTTACAGAAGAGAAACAGAATCGGGAAAAGATTAATTAACTGCCCAGAGCACACAGCCACTGAACGCCGAGCCAGATGGAAAAGGAGGTGGGCCTGACGCGGCTCAGAGTTCTTGATGAGGCCTGCACTTCTCACACTTCCATGTGCACACACATCAGCTGGGGAGGTTGTGAACATGCACCTGTGGGCTCAGCGGTTCTGGGGCGGGGCCTGAGAGACGGCATTTCTAAGTTCCCAGGTGTTGCAGCACTGCTGACCATACTTTGAGTAGCAAGGTGTTACTTTGCCTTTTTTTCTAAAGCCTCCCACCTTTAATGCCTCCCACCTCCCCACCCGGCCCTTCCTTCTATCTAGCCCCCCATGTTCTTGTTCATGTCCCACCCAGAAGGGGTCTACTACATGTGCCTCGAAGGGGTCTAGCTCAGCATACTCGGACATCCACTGGTCTGTGTCTTTCTCCCCTCCTAGACTGTAAGATCCTTGAAGACAAATGCAGTCATACACTGTTTCATGACACTAAAGGATGGGCCACATATACAACGGTGCTCCCATAGGATTATAATGGAGCTGAAAAATTCCTATTGTCTAGTGACATGGTTGCAGCCGCAATAAAGCCAAAGTCATAGTGCTCTCTTAAAAGAGTGACACCTCCCACAAAGAGCCTCGGGTATTGCAGAGGCCATAGTTATAGGAGGTGACGGCTCCATGCCCGTGTCGCCCCTGGAGACCTTCCAGCGCACAGATGTGGCGTGGGAGACAGCGGTACTGAGGATCCTAACTCTGTGTGGGCTTAGGCCAATGTGTGTGTTTGCCTTCGTTTTTGTTTTTGTTTTTAAATATATATTTTATTATTGATTCTTTTACAGAGAGGAAGGGAGAGGGATAGAGAGCTAGAAACATCGATGAGTGAGAAACACCGATCAGCTGCCTCCTGCACACCTCTCACTGGGGATGTGCCCGCAACCAAGGTACATGCCCTTGACCGGAATCGAACCTGGGACCCTTCAGTCTGCAGGCCGACGCTCTATCCACTGAGCCAAACCAGTTAGCGCTGCCTTCGTTTTTAACAAAAAAAGTTTTAAAAATAGAAAAAATTAAATAAAATAAAAAATAGAAAAAGCTTATAAAATAAGGATATCAAAATAATTTTGTACAGCAGTACAATATATTGTAAGCTAAGTTATTACCAAAAGTAAAAAAAATTAAAAAATTAGAAGTTTATAAAATAAACTTACAGTAAGCTAAGGTTTACATATTATTTGAAGAAAAATTTTAAATAAATTTGGTGTAGCCTGAGTGTGCAGTGCTTATAAAGACCACAGTACACCGGGCAGGTGTGGCTCAATGGTTGAGCATTGGCCTATGAACCAGGAGGTCGTGGTTCGATTCCCAGTCAGGGCACATGCCTGGGTTGCGGGCTCCATCCCCAGTGTGGGGCATGTAGGAGGCAGCCAATCAATGATTCTCTCTCATCGTTGATGTTTCTATCTCTCTCTCCCTTCCTCTCTGAAATCAATAAAAGCATATTAAAAAAATAAAGACCACAGTAGTGGACAGTAGTTTAGGCCTTCACATCCACACACCCACAATAAACTCCAGTCCTAAATGCTCCATTCATGTTAAGTGCCCTATGTAGGTACACTGTCTTAATCTTTTATACATACGTTTACTGTACCTTTTCTGTGTTTAGGTCTGTGTAGATACACAAACACTTACCTTGTGCTATAACTGCCTACAGTGTTCAGTACAGTAATGTGCTGTGCAGGTTTGTAGCCTGGGAGCCTTAGGCTACACCACACGGCCTGGGTGCAGCAGGCTGTGCCATCTGCGTCTGTGTAGGCGCACTCACTCTGCATGTCTCCGTGATGAAATCACCTGATGACCCGTTTCTCAGAATATATCCCCTTCATTAGGCGATGCATGACTGTACTGTATCTCATTCTTCTCAAAAATCCTCGCTCCGTGCCTGGCATAGGAGTTATCTAGCAAATGTTTGTTGAGTAAAAAAATAAGCTCCTTGTCTCAAAGAATCCCACTACCACCCATCTCACTGCGTAAGCCAGGAACCTAAGTTTCACTCTTGACACTTCTTTCACTCCATTACCAAGTCAACTTAACCCCCCCGATGACTCTCAGAGCAGTTTCCTTCCCTCCCTCCATCCCATCCTAGTGCCACAGCCTCCTGACAGTTGCTCTGTGCCTCTCTGGCCTTCCGGTCTATCTACACGGCAGCCAGAGTGATCTCAAATGCCAATTCAATTTTAAAATAAAGAAGATCCTTCACATGGCCTCGACCCCACCCAGCCTGACCCTGGTGGCTCCCCTCTGGCCTCTCTCACTGCTCTTCACACTGCCCACTCAGACCCTGGTGTTCATTATGCTTCCTTCTGTGGCAGGGTCTCTGCACACTGCCTGGACTGCTCTCTCTTCTCTCCCTGGGAGTCAGTGATTACCCCTCCCCCACATCTGAGCCCAAGGACCATTTCCTAAGAGGCTCTCAACCTCCCTGACGCAGTCAAATGTCCCTGTTATCAGGTCCTTATAATACCCATAGGACAGATTTCACTTTTGTGGCACTTGTCATAAGTGAACTTTTTTTCCAAGATGTTAACATATCTTATATCGCAAAAACCACAATTTCCAAAGCAAATAGAGCAAAAATTGGGCTCCAGTTTAAACCAACAGAACTGTACAGACATTTTTCTTCTTTTTAAAATATATTTTTATTGATTTCAGAGAAGAAGGGAGAGGGGTAGAGAGATAGAAACATCAGTGATGAGAGAATCATTGATCAGCTGCCTCCTGCACGCCCCCTACTGGGGATGGAGCCTGCAACCCAGGCATGTGCCCTTGACTGGAATCAAACCTGGGACCCTTCAGTCCTCAGGCCGACGCTCTATCCACTGAGCCAAACCAGCTAGGGCCAGACATATTTCTTTATCTGACTTTAAGTAAATTTAAATCAAGAGATCCATCAAATTTTAAAAAGCACCTGTATTCAGAGAAGAGCTGAATATTTCCCCCATTTCGCAAAACCAATTAACATAAAATGTTTGCCTTTGCAACCTGAAAGTCTTGTTTTCATTGATGTCCAGTGGAGACCTGGCTTAAGGTTCTGAAACATGAAGCATCTCCTGGAACAATGCCAATGAGGGGTTTTCATGACAAAACAGTTTCTGATAAGGTTCTTTGGGGGCCCCATGCTTTCCCCATGAGACTCCTGGAATTTCAGCCCAGGTCTGGTTGCCAGAGGGCTCTTGAAGCAACATTTGCTTAGAACTATACTAATTTTATTTAGGGTATATGTTTATTAGCTGTATCTTGAGATTGTGGCAGGCCTCTGTGGGGTCCCCAAGTCCCCCAGCCCGTCTTGCCGCTGGGAGTCTCTGCCCCAACTAAGACCACCAGAGGGCGCAAGAGCCTGGGTCCAAGTCCGTGGTGAGAAAAAACCACTCCCGCCCCGGGGGGTGGGGGGGTTGAGAGGGGGTTGGGGTTCTGGAGAGGCTTCCCTTTAATGTCTAGGGGGATAGCTCAAGAGTTTAACAAGCAGCTGGGTTGGGGGATCCGAACGACAGGAAAGGGACCCAGTGAGAGGCCAGGGTTGGGGACCGCTGCTCAACATTCATTCATTCGACACAAGCCCAAATCAGACACCCAGGAAGAGAGAATAATCACTTCGAGGAAGAGCAGTTCATTGGCATTTCTAGGGAGACTTAGTATTTTCAGAACCTCTAAATTTACTTATTTACCGACTTGAGAGAGATTTCTTTGCTGTTCCATTATTTATGCATTCCTTGGTTGATTCTTTTTATGTGCCCTGACCGGGGATGAGCCCACAGGGGCGTATCTGGAGGAGCTGCCCAGCCAGGGCTCGAAACTTTCAACATTCCTTTATCTCGTTTGGGAAGAAGTCAGCCAAGAGGGTGTTGCAGATAAGGAAGCTGAGATTCAGAGGGTTGGCAACTTCACCAATTCCCGTGACTGCCTTTGTTTGTTTGTTTTTAACTGAGATAAAACCTTTTATTTATTTAGTTAGTTAGTTATGCTTCTCCATTTTGTTTAAAACAACAACCACCACCTTAATAGGAACTGACAGCCCTTCCCCCTCACCCCTCCTTGGGCTGGGGGGTAGATAATGGGGAAATGGCCCCCAGGGGCGGGGCTGACCATAGAGCCCCTTGGAGAGGTAATGGAGCCCAAATCCCCTCCCCAGGGGACGGGGCACCTGTAGTGTATGAACTGGGGAGTTAAGGGGACTCTTGAACCTCTTCTTGTACCAACATATATGCCCTTGGCCATCAAGGGTAAGGAAGCATATAGGGAGGGGATTCCTACCGCTCCTCTATGTCCCTGCTCAGCCCCCGTCTCAGGAACTGAGGGCTGAGGAGCAAGAAAGTGGAGAAAGGGTGGGGGTAGGGTGTCACACAAAGGAGTACTGGTTATTAATGGCTCTGGGGTGGCCCCCTTCTTCTCCATCACCCCCTAGTGGTAACTGCTGGAGCTCTGACTGCCTTGGGAATGGCGGTCTTGGCGCGACGCCGCCGCAGGCTGCTTTGGCAGCACAAGCGCAGAGGCGCTTGGGTGTGCCAGGGTCCTGCGGAGTCTGAGACGCGCTCCCCGGTTACCCAGGCAACAGGGCGGCAGTCACGTGGGGCAGGAGCCTGAGGAGAAGTCTTGGGAGCATGCGCGACCCTCGGCCTCAGTTTCAGCAGTCGGGAGGCGGGTCATGTGTCAAAGGCTTGCAAGCGGTGGCGTCCGCAACCCAGGCTGAGTCGTCACATGACCGGCTTTTAGACATCATGGCGGCGGCCGTGGTGCAGCGCTGGGGTTGAGCTACAGCGAGTGTAGTGGGCTGCTGCCCGGGGTGAGGGTGGCTCCCCCTGGGGGGTGGGGAGGATCAGGCCCTACTCGGCGCTCCTCAACCCTCTCCGGACATCATCCGAATTCCACGCGTCCCCTCCGCGCGGTGTCTGCAGGGTCCGGGAGCAAAGCCGGGCCCGGGTTCCATCCCAGCCGTGCTCTGGGCAGGCTCCTGCTCAGTTTGTGCGCGCACCTCCCGCGCCCCGGCTCCCTCCAGCCTCCTTTCTCCAGCCTCCTCTCCTCGCAGGTAGGATCGTCGGTGGGACCAGAGCGCGGGCGGGCGCGGACCCTGGGACCATGGCTGGGTCCGAGAACGAGCCCTTCCTCAGCCAGGCGGATGACACTGACGACGGGCCGGTGCCCGGCACCCCGGGGTTACCGGGCTCCACGGGGAATCCGAAGTGCGAGGATCCGGAGGTCCTGGACCGGGAGAAACTGCAGCGCATCACAGGCGTGTCTGCGGCCCATTCGGCTCTCATAGTGGCTGTGCTGTGCTACATCAACCTCCTCAACTACATGGACCGCTTCACCGTGGCTGGTACTGACTTCTGGGAGGACCAGGGGGAGGGAGCGGGGTCCCGAAGGTGGAGCTGCCTCGCGGATCCCATCCTGAGTCTTCTTCCCAGGCGTCCTTCCGGACATCGAGCAGTTCTTCGACATCGGAGACAGTAGCTCCGGCCTCATCCAGACCGGTGAGTGAAGGCCCCTCCTGGGTGCACAGCACTATTTTTCCTTTTCTTGCCCCAGTAGGGGCCACAGCTAGAGGAAGAGGTGGCCCAGATGCTGCACCGAAGCTGTTTTGGTTAGTTAGCACCCCTCATTTAAAGAGCAGCCAGCTTAGTGTAATGGTGAAGACAAACCTGGGTTTAAATTTCAGCATTCTGCTCACAGTGTGATGGTAGGCAAGGCCCCCAACCTCGCTCTTTCCTTGTGGGTGCGATGGAACTAGTAATAACCCAGACCACATCATAGGGAGGATTAAATGAGATGATGCCTGTGAGGCGTGCAGGCCACTGCCGAGAACATGGCAGGAACCCAATAATAATGGCAAAGTGGGTGTCTGAAATGAGAGAGGTGAGTTTTATTCAGAACTTTGGGATTTGTGAGAGAGGGAAAGACAGGGCCAACTCCTCTTTTCCTTCCCTCCCTCCTTCACTGATTTCCTGAGCATCTACTATGGAGGAAGTGGTGATGACACCCACAAAACTTGTCCAAGACCTATTATGGCCATTGTCTTCAAAGCCTTCCATCAGCCAAGGAATAGATGTTATTCTCATTTGATAGAGAAAGTGGCTAGTATCATCTACATTTTTATAAAGAAACTGAGGCTTGGAGAAGAGTTAAGACTTGACCCAGGCCAGACCACAAGTGACAGGCAGAAGAGGAGTTTGAATCCAGGTCTTGCAATGTTCTTTGCTCCAGTCCAGGCTGATAAGGAGCGGAAGTATTTACAGCAAGGTCTAGAGAAGTGAGAATGGGATCATAGGTCACGGTCTGCAAACCTCTAAAGAGTTGTTGAGTTGGAGAAGAAGGCAGCCCCTTTCACTTTTGCATCCAACACATGTTCGTTGAGCGCCTGTGTTATGCTAGGCCAGGTGTTAAATAATGGAAACACAGCCATGGCCAATAAGGCAGTGACTGTGTTCATGGAACTGACATTCTGCCGTGCCTGAGGGGGCAACTGCATAAAAACCTAAACTGATACTGAGATAATTTTCTGCAGGAATAAGCGTTACGTAAAAGAACACAGTAGATGCGGTAAAGACTGCATGTGTGGTGGTTGGAAAAGTGTCTGAGCTGGAACCTACACTTGCTAAGCTCTGTGAAGCTCAGGGGAGAGGAGGGAATGTTCTGGAGAGAAATGACAGCAGTTGCCAAAAACCTAAGATGGTATTGAGGTTGGCCATTGGGCCGGTGGGGTACAGAGAAAGGACGGGATGCGCATGAGGTTGGAGAGGTAGGGGGCGGTTAGATCAGACAGTGCAATGTGTGGGCCATGGTATGGAGTGTGGATTTTGTTCTTGGCTGGATGGGAGGTGATGAGTCAGCTGGTCCGTCCATTCTACAGTGGAGGTTTGAAAGACACTAAAAATGGGGTTGGACTGGCCCTGACAGGAAGCTCGGACAGTTTCAGGTTTGGGAATTATTCCTGCCCCTCCTCACCCTCCCTGAGCTGGGGTGGGGTAGGGGCACGGGGGCTGGGCTGTGACTCTCTGCTTCCCCTCAGTGTTCATCTCCAGTTACATGGTGTTGGCACCTGTGTTTGGCTACCTGGGTGACAGGTACAATCGGAAGTATCTCATGTGCGGGGGCATTGCCTTCTGGTCCCTGGTGACACTGGGGTCGTCCTTCATCCCCAGAGAGGTGAGGTCCTATGCTGGCTCCTGCTTCCAGGCCCCCCACTCCCCCATCAGTCTTTGCTTCTGCTCTTTGGAGTCATGGCAGAGTGCGCCGGGGGAACTTCTGCATCTTCCTTGATCCTTGCCATCGTACCCCCTGCTTGCCTGAGTTAATCTCTCCACCCCATCCTTCCCCCTTTTCTTTCAGAGCCTTCTCTCCATCATCCCCCTGTCCATGGCTCCTTCCACTCAACACCTAAACACTAGCATTTCTTTCTCTCCCGTGGAAAGGCTCACCTAGACCGCCCTCTGTCCCCCTTCCCCTTCCTGGTCAGACTTCCTGAAAGGCCCCTTGACCGAGCTCCAGTCTGGGTGAAGGAGCAGTCAGGGGAGAGGCTCTCATTTGCCGGCACTTCCTCTCCCCCTCGCCCTTGAGCACTGCCCGCTGATCTGCCCCCACTCCATTGCCAAAGTCAACAGGGACCTCTCGGTTGCTAAATGTAGCTCCTACTTCCTAGTCCTCTTCTCACTAGATCTCCTGGGAGCCTCTGGCTCTGTTGACCCACTTCTTCCTTCCGGCAACCCTTCTAATCTCTGTGACGCCATCCTTTGGGTGTTCCTCCTGCCTCCCTGGCTGTTGCTTCTTTGCTCTTTTAAACTCTCCTCTGTCTGTTCTCCTCTCCGCCCCTGAACACTGTCCTCATCTCTAGACACTCATGACACACTCCTTGGGTGGTGGTACCCTGTCCCTACCTGTGGGGGTCTTTGCTAGACAAGTGAAATCCCACCTAAGATGATGACACACTATTGGGTGGGGTAGGCAAGATAGAAATTAAGATTTATTTTGCACTTACTGGGCACAAGGTAATGAATAGATCTTTTATTATTCAGTCCTCACAATAGTTATGGGAAGAAGTTGTTGTTATCCCCCTTTTCAGATTAGAAAACTGAGGCTCAGAGAGGTTACGTTGCTTTCTCAAAGTTACAGGCAGTCAGTAGGGGAGCCAGGATGCAAGCTCAGGTCTCTCTGATTCTAAAACCCTGGCCTCTCCCACAATCCCTGCCACCTCCAGAACTGGCTGGTGATGTAGGCTGGGAGGCTGGCTGTAGGGTGGGGTGCCACCCCCCACTCCCGTCTCGTTCCCCAGCAATTCTGGCTGCTCCTCCTGACTCGGGGCCTGGTGGGGGTCGGGGAAGCCAGTTACTCCACCATCGCGCCCACCCTCATCGCTGACCTCTTCGTGGCAGACCAGCGGAGTCGGATGCTCAGCGTGTTCTACTTTGCCATCCCAGTGGGCAGGTGAGTGGGCCTTAGGCCTTCCTGGTGGGGAGGCAGAAGGGCCTGACACTGGGCATGACTGACCAGCTGTCCCTTCTCTCCTGCCCTTTCCCCCAGTGGTCTGGGTTACATTGCAGGCTCCAAAGTGAAGGATGTGGCTGGGGACTGGCACTGGGCTCTGAGGGTGAGTCTGGTTACAGCCTGGGGGGAGGTCAGCAACATGTTCACTGATTCCCCCCTTTTTACCTTCAGACACCCCATTTTCAGGCAGCGCTTACTCTGCCAAGCCTGCAGGAGGCCTGGCTATCCTCCGCACAAAGCCATGTGCTCGACAGAACTCTTGGTCATAGGTGACAGAGCCCAGGTGCAAGCACCCAAATGGGATGGCATGGGCTCTCAGAAAGGAAAGCCAGGGGGAGCTTCAGGTACAGCTGGCCCCAGGTGCCCACAGGCAGGCATGTGACCGCCCTCCTGAACTCTGCTTTCCTCTGTGCTACCTTTGTTCTCAAGCAAGTGGACACTCCATTTAGAAACGTTGGCCCCTGAATCCTTGAGCAATAGTCCTGGATAGTGTCTGGTTAGGTGAACATGGGTCACATGCCTGCCCTCGATGGAATCAATCCCTAAGGCTGGGAAGTTGGCCAAGTCTGGGTTACAGGCCTTGCTCCCTACTTGAACCATGTGGATTTAGAGAAGTCGAGGGCGTGGTTTCCCAAGAGAAAGTTAGGGTGCTGTTACCAAGTGAGGAGCAGTCAGGCTTGCAGAAATGGGAGTGGCTCCTAGTGGTGCTCCCCCTCCCCCGGTGGCAGGCTCAGCTCCCTTGAGCAGGCACTTACCCCCCTGTTTGAGGTCTTGGGGTATGAGTCGCCCTTACACACCTTCCCTGTCTCCCAGCCCCGGATTGAGTGTTTCTGCCTGGGCCTGTCCTGAAGCCACTTTCTCCTCAGGTGACACCAGGCCTAGGAGTGGTGGCGGTGCTGCTGCTGTTCCTGGTAGTACGGGAGCCACCAAGGGGAGCTGTGGAGCGCCACTCGGACTCACCACCCCTGAACCCCACCTCGTGGCGGGCAGATCTGAGGGCTCTGGCTAGAAAGTGAGTTCAGTTCCATCCTAACCCCACATCTTAGATCCCCAGGGAGGCCCTGGCCCTGACAACTGGGTTGAAATTTACGTGGGGGTCATCATTCTTTTAGAGAGAGAGAGAGAAAAACATGGATTTGTTGTTACACTTATTTATGTGCTCATCGGTTGCTTTTTGTATGAGACCTGACTGGAGATCGGACCCCATAACTTAGGCTGAGCTACCCGGCTGGTCTTCATTTTCTTTCCAATCTGGCCCAATGTCAGGGTCAGTAATTCAGTCACTACCGCCCCCTGTGGCAGCTGCTCGAATTATAGGCCCAGATCCTGGGAGCCAGGACAGCCTCCACACCCAGTGCCCTGACCTTAGAAACATCAGCCAGGAAGGGAGAGCAGGGTCCCCTACCTGGACCCTCAGTGGAGTCTGACTTCCTCCCTTCCAACCGTCGTTGCAGCCCTAGCTTCATCCTGTCCTCCCTTGGCTTCACTGCTGTGGCCTTTGTCACGGGCTCCCTGGCGCTCTGGGCTCCTGCATTCCTGCTGCGTTCCCGCGTGGTCTTGGGGGAGACCCCGCCCTGTCTTCCTGGAGACTCTTGCTCTTCCTCTGACAGGTACCCTGATGGGGGCTGGGATGGATGGCCTGCAGGTGGCAGGGGGTGGCGTGGAAAGAGGATGACCCAGGCTCAGACAAGGAGAGTTTGAGTCTCAATTCCACACGCTCTTTTCCTCTCCCAGAGTTTGTTTCCTGGTCTGGGAAGTTGGTGATAGGAACTTAGTGAACCGTGGGCTGTTGTGCTGGATAGACCTGGGTTGTGAGGGTGCTGGGATGGACCATCTGCCTCTCCAGGCCATAGGAGTGAGGCTAGGGCGCTTGCAGGGGGACGGACTCGTCCCCATGTCCCTCCTTCTGCCCCCAGCCTCATTTTTGGGCTCATCACCTGCCTCACTGGTGTCCTGGGTGTGGGCCTGGGCGTGGAGATCAGCCGCCGCTTCCGCCACTCTAACCCCCGGGCTGACCCACTGGTCTGTGCTGCTGGCCTCCTGGGCTCTGCGCCCTTCCTCTTCCTGTCCGTGGCTTGTGCCCGTGGTAGCATCATGGCCACTTATGTGAGTAGCCAGCAGGGTCCTGGGGAAGGAAGGGGCACTGGGGCAGGACTGGGGCAACCAGCATAGTGGTGCACAGCCAGCTCTGGAGTGGGAATGCCTGGTTTTGAATCTGAGGTCTTGCCCTTCTTAACTGTATGACGTTGGGCAAGCGACTTAACCTCTCTGTGCCATTTCACCATTTGTAAAAGGGGAATGATAATGGCTCCTGTTTCATAGTGGTGTTGTGAGGACTAAATGAGTTAATGAATGGGTCTCCATGTGTTTGCTCTTGTGATGAGCTCAACCCTGCTTCCCCCACGCCCTGGTCCCCCAGGTTTTCATCTTTATTGGGGAGACACTATTGTCTATGAACTGGGCCATTGTGGCTGATATTCTGCTGGTGAGTAGGTGGGCTGATCCAGGGTTGGTTCAGAGGCTGCTGGGAGCAGGTAGCGGGTGTGGGAGGCCTCACTTGCCTTGAATTGTGGCCTTTACCCCGTCTGGCCCCAGAGTGACTTCGCCGTCTAGCCCCAGATGGGCCTATAGTCTGGCCTGCCATACCCTTTACCCCAGCACACCCCTGAGCTGGGGTTCACCTCTGATCTCTGCCTGGGTTGAAGCCTTGGCCTCATCTTTGCCCTGTCTCCGGCCCACCCCCCTCCTACCCCCCGCCCACCAGTATGTGGTGATCCCTACGAGGCGCTCCACCGCCGAGGCCTTCCAGATTGTGCTGGCCCACCTGCTGGGTGACGCCGGGAGCCCCTACCTCATCGGCCTGGTGAGCACTGCCCTCTGGCTGGGCTGGGGTGGGGTCGGGCACCCTGGGTTCCTGGCACTGGCTGGCGGGCAGTAGCCAGGGGCTTGAGCCTGGGCAACACTGGAAGGTCAGGGCCCAGCTAGACTTCCTCTGGGCCACGCACGCCTCACCTTGGGTCCTCAGCTTGATGGAAGGATTTGTCTTCGTGAGTTTTCACATGAGGCCTGGACCTCTCCCTGGGGGTCCATCCACCCTTCCCTTCCCAGCTCCAGTCTTTGTTCTTCTGGAGTTTGGGGTGCCCTTTCCAAGACTCTTTCTCCTGCTTTTCCTTTCCTGTCTCCCCACAGATGTCCGACCGCCTCCGCCGGAACTGGCCCCCCTCCTTCTTGTCTGAGTTCCGGGCCCTGCAATTCTCGCTCATGCTCTGCGCCTTCGTCGGGGCCCTGGGCGGTGCGGCCTTCCTGGGCACCGCCATCTTCATTGAGGGAGACCGCCGGCGGGCCCAGCTGCATGTGCAGGGTCAGTGGGGCCTTCCTGCCCAACTTCAGGGTGCTGCCTGCTTGTCTGTTCGCCCGTGTGTCTAGTCCTGTGAACTGGCACCTCTCGGTCCACAGGCCTCCCTCATCCGCTTCGGGTCTGCCTGGCAACAAGCTGGTGTCCTGCTGTGTCCACAGCTCTGGGGCCCATCCATTTCCCACCACCCGTGTGTCCCTCCCAGGCTTTGTGTCTGTCTGCCCATCCAACCCTGGCTCCGACCCCTCCCCCAACAGGTCTGTTGCATGAGGCCGGCCCCGAAGATGACCGCATTGTGGTGCCCCAGCGAGGCCGCTCCACCCGGGTCCCTGTGTCCAGTGTGCTCATCTGAAGGGCCGTTGCTCACCTACCTGTACACTGGCCACAGCTGGCCTCAGGCCGCCCCAGCAGGCACCCGGCCCGAACCTCGGCCTGGCCCAGCTTCTGAGAGGAGCCTTGGGCATGTTCCAGGTCCCACACTACACGGGCAGCCAAGGGCGGGCGATGGGGTGCAGGAGGGATCCCCTCCACTGGAGCAGCCCCAGGGGCTCGGTGCTATTTGTACTGAATAAAATTTGTAGTCAGAACTTAACTGCCTGCTTGAGTCTCTCTGGATGCTAGTGACCACCCCCTGGAATGTGGGATGCCCCCTCCTGCCCCAAGGCTCCTGGTGGCTGGTGGTCACGCCTGCGGGGCTCCTGGGCTGGGTGAGTGAGGCTGCAGTGAGCTGGCTCCCTGTGACTGTGAGTCACGCCCCTGTTTCCCCCAGAGCCCTCCCCTGTTGGAAGGCAGCTGGGGTGAGGGGTGGGCCCTGTGCCGCGGTGTTAGCCTCCCTCTGCTGCCTCCTTGAGCCCCGCTGTGGAGGCTGTTGCTGGCTGCCTGCAGCTGCTTGTCCTTGCCCCACTGGTATGAGTGCCCCTTGTCCTGGAGACCAGCAGACCTTGAGGGCCTGGGTGGCTCCACAGGCCTCCTCCGCTCTTGCCACTGCTGGGTGGGGGTGGGAAGGGGGTAGGTGCAGCCGGCTGAGGAGCCTGATGATTTCCTGCCCTCACCCGGCGCTCACCACAGCTTCCTGCCGCAGGCGGGAGGGCAGGCGCTGAGGAAAGGCGGGCGCGGAGCCCAGGGGCAGGTAGGCCTGGGTGCGGGGTCCACGCAGGGTGGCTGGTGCCCCAGACTCCAGCCCAGGCCCTGGCCTGATTGCCCTGGGGTCAAGGGTCTTCCAGCCAGCACTGAGGCGCACTCAGCCCAAGGCAGGGCGTGGATCCAGGAGCCCTCAAGGGGGGCACGGCTGCCCCAGCCAGGCTCCAGCCTGGTGCCACTGGGCCCCTCCGCCCCGGCTGCCCAGCACTTGCTCTGCTGCAGCTCTGTGCTGGGGGCGTACAGCGAGCAGCAGGTCTGGTCCGAGCTCTGTCCTGCAGATGGAGGCAGCCATCCTGCTCCCCTTGGTGCTGGGTCTCCTGCTGCTGCCCCTCTTGGCTGTGCTGCTGATGGCACTCTGTGTGCGCTGCCGAGAGCTGCCAGGTGAGTGGGAGCTGGTGGGGTGATCAGATGCCTGGACACAAGGATAGGGATGCCTCTCACTTCATCTGTCCTTAACTTCTGCGTGCCCCTGACTGTTACCCTCTCCTTCCTCACTCCCTTTCCCTGCCTCACTGGCCGTCTCTTCCGCAGACACCTATGACAGTGCTGTGCCCGACAGGTGAGTCTGCCCCCCCTGGCCCGGGCAGCTCCCTTCATTCCCTTGTGGGCTGGGCCGGGGCATCTCCTGGTCCCTTACCCGCTGTCTCTCCTGCCAGCCTGCCAAGTAGCATCGTGATCAAAAGGCCTCGTGAGTACATGGAGGGTCCTCTCCCTTGGGGTAGGGAGGAGAGTCCCTGGCATGTGAGCAAGTGTGTGCCTTTGTTCAGGTTGCCCCGGTGGCTGCCCACATGGCCATGACCTGAGCTGGGGCAGGGAAGGCTATGGGTGCCCTCAGGCCTGTCCAGAGCACAGGGGTTTCAGGGGGTTGGGCCACTGTTGAGGCCTTGAGGGTAGGGGCATTGTGTCTGGAGTCATTCCTTCATCTTGGTCCTGTGTCCTCAGCCACACTAGCCTCCTGGCCACAGGCTGCTGTGACCTCCTGTCCACCCTTAAGCCAGCCAGACCTACTCCCCATCCCGTAAGTAACCCCTCCCCTCCAAGTCCCCCTCTCTACCCCTCACCTCCTGGGATTGGGGGCTTCTTTCCCCATTGCGACTCCTCTGGCCCCAGAGCCCTGTCCCAGGCATGACCTCTGACTTTGACTCCCAGGAGATCCCCACAGCCCCCAGGGGGCTCCCACCGAATGCCGTCTGCTCGGCAGGACTCCGAGGACAGTAAGCTGGAGCGGGACGCCCGGGCCTGGGGCTGGGCTAGCGGAGGATGTGCCCCCTCTCGCCTGGCTCAGTCTCCCTCTCGCCCTCTCTCTGTAGCCAACAGTGTGGCCAGCTATGAGAATGAGGGTGCGTCTGGGCCCCGGGGCCCTGGGCGGGGAGGCTGGGCCTGGGCTGGGCTGGGCTGACCCCATGTCCTTCCCCAGAGCTGGCCTGTGAGGACGAGGACGACGACGAGGAGGAGGACTACCACAACGAGGGCTACTTGTGAGTGGCCCACTGGGAGGACTGGGCCGAGGGATGGGGCCGAGGCCGCAGCCCGCGCTCACCCATCCCTTGACTTTCCCTCAGAGAGGTGCTTCCTGACACTGTCCCGGCCACATGCACCGCGGTCCCAGCAGCTGCCGCGCCCAGCAACACTGGCCTCCTCCGAGACAGCGCCTTCTCCAGTGAGTCGCCTTCCGACGCCCCAGCCTCTCTGCTCTCCGGGCGTTTCTGTGATGTGCCACCCCTGTCTTCTCTCTGCTCTTTTCCTAGAACTCTGTCCTGCAGATAGTGGGCTTCCTGCTCCGACCTCCTGAATGCCTCGCTTTGCCTCTGTCTTCTCCTTTTATTGTCTGCAAGATTCCCTTGACTTTATTCCTCATTGGCCCTGCTCCTGGACTGTCCTTTTATTTCATTTATTTCTCCTATCGGAAAGCTCTTTCCTGATTCCCGAATGTTCCTTTTTCATAGCTTCCTGTTCTTGTTCACCTGGTAAATCCCGAAGGATATTGATGTTACGTTCTCTTCTTGTGTCTTTGTGCGTTTGGAATTTTTCTTCTGCTTCCTGCGTGGTCTGTTTCCTTTGAGCTGCTTTTCCCTCGTTGTTTGGTCACTTCCTGCCTGTTAGGCATTCTCCTCCATGTCTGTGACCTTCAGTGTCCCGCGGCTCTCCTCTCTACATGCCCTGGGCCTCCCTGCTGCACATTGGCTTCCTCTGCCATCGGATTCCCAACTGTTACCTCTCTCCTGAGCAGCATACCGTCTGCCCAGGCGCTTCTCCTCATTCATTCCCTTCTCATCTATGCTGCTTCCTGGGTGCCTCTGATAAAACAGCTAACGAGGGAGAGTCACGATGCAAAAGCCAACATTACTGAGGACCTACTATGCCCTGCTAAGAGTTTCACATGTATGAGCTTGTTAAACCTCCCAGTTCCCAGGTGCTGCGGAGCCTGTTCCTCCCTCGTGTACCTCAGCTACCCTGTCTGCTCGATGGCGGCATTGGTTTACTTAACAGACTCCCGGCTCCCATCTGTGGGGACAGGTCAGAAGGAGGGGCAGCCACACTGAGGCGAGAGAAGGCAGCTCTAGGACAGCACACCTCATGCTGAAACACAGGCAGCACTTACTGCTTAATAGTCACACTTAGTATTCACGGCGTTAGTCCTCGCCGCATCTCCATGAGATGGGTAATTCCTCACCGATTTTACAGATGAGAAAACTGAGGCCCAGAGAGGTCTGAGGTTGCATGGTCAGTCAGTGATGAAAATGGATTTGAACCTGGGCCATCTGGCTCCAAAGCCTGTCTTGTCCACATCCTCATGGAGAAACAAGTCCACACATAAAAGAACAAGGTCATATCAGTGACAAGATGTGCTACGAAGGGATTAGGAGAAAAGTGGGAGGAAGGGCCAGCTGGGCGATGGCCCCTCTGACTGGGCTCAGCCCTGCGGGTGTCTCCCTCCATACATGCCACCCAGCCCCGCCACTCTGAGCTGCCCAAGCCGGCTGCTGGTGTCTGCGGTCTCTCCTCTCTCAATCGCATTCCCTTTCATCAGTTCTGGTCAAATCGCCCTGTTCTCTCCATTGCCACGGCCTTTGTTTGCCCTCCTTCAGGCCATTGGCTGCGCTGGTGAGCACCCTCTCTGCCTCCCTCTCACCCACTGTGGGACGGTCTCTGGGTGTCTGTGCAGGAGTCTTGGCTGGTTTTTTGTTAAGTCTGGGGCTGTGGCTGGCAACTCCGGGGTGTCTGCCCAGGGGCCCTGGGTAAGGCCGGGCCTGCGCTTTTCTGTAGTGGAGTCGGGGGAGGACTATGTGAACGTTCCCGAGAGTGAGGAGAGTGCCGACGCATCTCTGGGTGAGTGGCCGGTGCCCCCAGTGCCCTCCCTTCTCCTGGCCCTGCCACCCCACCCCCACTGCCAGTGTGGCCGTGCCCACACCCCTTCTGTGGCTCTGTCCCCCTTGGTCTGGTGTCCTCTGCTCTCTCACCTCAGTGTGGCTGTCCCTCCTTCTGACCTGTCCCCACAGATGGGAGCCGGGAGTATGTGAACGTGTCCCAGGACCTGCCGCCCACTGTGAGGACTGAGCCCGGTGTGTGCTGGGGGAGAGTGGGAACGGGGGGCTCCCTGGGTGGAGGGACAGTTTGTGAGGTGAAGACCAACCTCCCCTTCCCCTACAGCCACCTTGAGTTCCCAGGAGGCAGAGGAAGAGGAGGAAGAGGGTGCCCCAGATTATGAAAATCTGCAGGAGCTTCACTAAGGCCTGTGAGAGCCAGGCCCTGTCCTGCCCTGCCCTGCCCTGCCCTGCCCTGCCCTGCCCTGCCCCGCCCTGCCCTGCCCTGCCTTGGGTCTGAGGGCTCCTGACCCTCCCTCAAGACCCTGCCCCACCTCCTCAGCCTCTCCTCCCTGATTCTGGGGACCCCTCAGATACCCCTTCCCTGCACCTCCTGACCCATGGCCTCTCTGTCTCTCCCTGCCCTGTGTTTCAGCATGAGGTGTGCTGTCTTAGAGCTGCCTTCCTGGGAGGGCTGAGCTGGGCAGCTGGAAGTGGCTCCAGGAGGCCCACGTGGCACCCCATCCTGGCTCCAACCTGACAACAGCCTGAGAATTTCCCCCCTAACTTATTGTCACTTTGGGGTCCAGTCTGGGTGCCCCCAACGCTGCACCTTCTGACAGCCTGAGAATCAAGGGCCTTGGCCCCAGCCCTGTTCTGTACAGAATAAAGGCTGGCGTGGTCTGTAGCTCTTGGCTTTGGGGACCCAGTGGTGGGGTCAGGGTGGGGGGGCAGAGGGTCTGCATGTGTGTGCACGTGCGCGTGTGTGGGTCCCCATCCCCCACAGGGCCTCCAGCTCCTCCGGGTCCTGGCCGGCTGCTGTGTGAGGAGGCCAGGACGGGTCGCCTTCTGAGCAAGGCCAGTGTGACTCAGACTGGCACTTTGGGCCCCAACACAGGCCCATGAGACAGTGCACAAATGGAGGCTGTGCCAGCGGGAGAGCGGCGTGGAAGCGCACTGGGCGGGCTCTAGAGCAACCCTCCCTGCCGGCCGCTTCCCCGTCTTTGAAAGAGGACTTGACGACTTTGAAAGGCTTTGTTAGTTTTTACTTTTTGTGGTTCTCAATAAAACAGAACTTAAAAATGGTCTAAGCTCGCCCTAGCTGGTTTGGCTCCGTGGATAGAGCGTCGGCCTGCAGACTGAAGGGTCCCAGGTTCGATTCCAGTCAAGGGCACATGCCCGGTTGCGGGCTCGGTCCCCAGTGGGGGTGTATAGAAGGCAGCCAATCAATGTTTCTCTCTCACCATTGATGTTTCTCTCTCTCTCTCCCTGTCCCTTCCTCTCTGAAATCAATAAAAATATATTTAAAAAACTGTCTAAGCATCTGAAAACGTTCGTGTACAGCACTTTCCAGACTCGGGTTACAGACGGCTCACCTGGAGGTTTTTCCAAAAAGCAGACTCTGACCCGGTAGGTCAGGCAGGGGCCTGAGGCTCCCCTTCCAAGGAGCCCCCAAGGGTTCCGATGCTGCTGTTCCAAAAACCACGCTTTGAGTAGCAGCGTGGGTACCCGGCAATGGCTCCTGCGTGGGCACGTGACCCAGCCCGGGCCAATGCGGACGGGCCTGGGACATGGGCAGGAAGTGCCTGGAAGAAGAAGCTCTTTCTGTTCCTGGCGGTGAAGCTGGAGGGATGCCGCCCTGGAGACCAGCTGAGAACGAAGCGGACAGGGAGGGGAGTGGCCCCGAGTGGGGCGGGCCAGCTCCTGCTCAGCCCTGGATCCCTCACACCTGGAGCATGACACCCTCAGACTTCCCAGCTGCATGGCCAGTAAATGGCCAGTTTTCTCCCACGTGACTGGGGTTTCTGTTGCCTATAGCAAAGGTGTCCTCTGTGGGCTCCGAAGATAACAGCAACCGCTTCTCTTTATGGAGGTCCTGCTCATTTTCATGCTTATCTCCCTTAATCCTCGTCACTGTCTGTTGCTGGTTACTGTGGGGTCTCCGTGTCACCGGGAGGAAACAGGCTCGGAGAGAAGTGATATGCAGTGTCGGCTGCCCCAAAGGGGGAAGCCCTCACAGGCCCAATGGTAGAAGTGAGGGAGGGGAGTCTGAGGAGGGGTTGGACTGGCTGGACATCAACAGGTGGAGCGAATCATTTACTTGGGAT
Source organism: Corynorhinus townsendii (assembly GCA_026230045.1). Lineage (NCBI taxonomy): Eukaryota > Metazoa > Chordata > Mammalia > Chiroptera > Vespertilionidae > Corynorhinus > Corynorhinus townsendii. Next base: position 63,018,253 of record JAPDVU010000009.1, read on the forward strand.
GGAAATGGGCAGAGGCATCTTTGGGCTGGGCTGAGGGACAGAATCGGTTTGCCAACCAGGTATGTTGGTACTACCACCTGGGAGAACAGTGTAACAGCATCAGTGAGGCTGCAGGTGGTATGTCCCTTTCCCAGCATGTTCCCGGGTAGAAACCTGACTGGTGCGTGGGCTAAGGGGGCGGGTCCGAGGCTCTGGGCAGCACTGTAATGTCTGGTCACCAGCAGAATAGACACGCACCAGGGGGACTCACCAGTGGATAAAAATGAACAAGACCTGCCAAAATAGGTTTGGCTCAGTGGATAGAGCGTTGGCCTGCGGACTGAAGGGTCCCGGGTTCGATTCCGGTCAAGGGCATGTACCTGGGTTGCAGGCACATCCCCAGTGGGGGGCGTGCAGGAGGCAGCTGATCGATGTTCCTCTCTCATCGATGTTTCTAACTTTCTGTCCCTCTTCCTTCCTCTCTGTAAAAAATCAATAAAATATATTAAAAAAAAAATGAACAAGACCAGCACCTATCACCGAATAACTCACCAACAATGTGGGGTGAGAAAAGGAGAACAAATTATTTTATTTATATAAAGCTAAAAAAATGAAAAAGCTATACATTGTTTAGGGATACACATCATGGCAGGATATCAGGATAGGCAAAGGAGGGAGGAATCCCAAATTCAGAAGCGGTGACCCTGGGGCAAGGTGGGGGGGGGGTGGGGGTGTTGGGAAGGAGTTCAGAAAGGCCTCAATGAGAGAGAGAGAGAGAGAGACAGAGAGAGAGAGGAGACATCGATTTGTTGTTCCACTTAGTTATGCATTCATTGGTTGATTTATTTAATTTATTTTTTTGGCTGGTTCTTGTATGTGCCCTAACGGGGATCGAACTCAGAACTTTGGCGTAGGGGAACGATGTTCTAACCACCGAGCTGCCTGGTCAGGCCCATATGCCTTATTCTTAAGCCGTGCTGGGTACACAGTGTTTGGTATATGATTCTCTTAAGTATTTCCATAACTGAATGATTTCATAAGAAGAAGGGAGACCAGGGCCCAAGTAGGGAATGGTTGGGGGCAGGAGGGTGGGGCAGCTCTAGGAGGCTGAGTCACTGGTCTTTCTGGGGTTGCAAATGGCACTCCGGGACTTAGGAGCAGTCTGTGCAAAGGCGCAGAGGGGGAACAGTGAGGAAGGTGTGGCCTCACCAGAGTGGCAGGGTCAGTGGAGAGAGGTAGCGTGAGGTGTTGGGGTGTGAGGGCAGGTTGCCTAGCTCTGAGGCATGGGGGCGCCTAGGGGCCCTGGCGTGCTTTGGTGGGCTGGGGGAGGGGGGGGGCGTTCTGTGAGGCACTGAGCAGCTTCCATTGTGTCTCTTGGACCAGCAAGAGGAGGTGGCTTTGCGTCCACCAGCCAGTGAGCCAAGGCAGCGGGTCTGCGTGGCGGGGCTGGGATTTCTTAGCTCATTGGGGTGACCTGGAGAGAGTCCCTGCAGGAGGAAGCCAGGGCAGGAATCACTTTCTTCTAGAGGTCTGTGGTGGGGGAAGGTAGATTCAGTGATGAGAGAGTTTTCTGAATTGCTGGGGGAGACATCTGGGCGCTTCTAGAGGCCACGGGAGGTAACAGCTCTGGTGACTCAGGTGCTCTCAGCAGTCCTGAGGCGGGTCCTAGAGCAAGTAGCTTACCTGAGAGGTGGTCCCGGGGCAGGGGGGTGCGTGGTAGAGGCAGTGGGAGCGAGAGCCCTCCTGCCAGGGAGGGGCTGTGTTTACGCCGCCTCCCAGGAGCCACGATGGAGGGCTGCTTCCAGAGTTATTCTTCAGCGCATCCGGCCTCCCGCGGGCACAGTGGGCTCCAATGGCCAGAGAGAGCCTGAGCGGAGGAAGCAGGTGCTGGCCGCCGCATGGGCCGCACACACTGCGAGTGAGCAGGGCCCACGCCAAGGTGTCATGGTGCCTGCTGCCAGTGCGGCTGCCTGGCTGGCCCGGGAGACGCTTCTCTAAAAAGAACTGTGCGGTCAGAATGCCCGGGAAAGCCCCGTTCTCCAATTCCCCTCTGGAGGGTAAAAGTTCGCATGATTGGCTGATGGCTGAGAGGTCCTGTAATAAATGTCTTTGCTTCTCTTTGCCTAACCTCGTATTTCCCAAACTCCTTTGACTTCAGAACCTTTAAAAATGTTATTAACAACAACAAAACAAAACCAAATAAGAGAGAGAAAACCACAGTAAAGATGTCATTGGCATCTCTGAAGACAGCTTTAGCCGTGCCAGCATGTGCTCCTCCTCTTCCCAGGGATGCCTCTGGGGGGCAAACCCTTTCTGACTCACCTTGTGCTCACCCAGCTCCTCCACCTACCTGCCCGCAGAGGCCGAGCGAGCTCCTATGGCAGGCGACCCAGCTCCCACACGCGGGTCTGCCCACACAGCTCTCCGATGCCTTTCCCCTCCACCCTGTCCCGGTCCCGCAGGGAAATCTCTCGGCTCTCCTCGCTCTTGGTTTATTGTGTCAGTGGGCTCAGGGCTGGCGAGTAGTTCCAGGAAGGGACTGCTTTCGGTGGCACGTGCACTGAATACAGTCCCAACTTTGCCACTAGCTTTCTGGACGATGGGGACTTTTGAGGACATTGGGCTTAAATGTTAAGACCTTCTTCTGGGACCCCTAGTCCCAGAAGGTGTCCCTGACAGTAAAAGAACAGGACCCCTTGCTGCGGAGAAGGCTGGAAACACGCAGGTATGGCTGATGTCCGAGGCCTGAACAGTAGCAAGACTTCTAGTCTTCCTCGCTCTCCTTTCTCTGTTGGCTCCATCTTCCATTTCCCGGTGTGCTTATGTGAAGGTTCTGGCAGCTCCATGCCCGTCCAGACGGCCATCCTTGGGCCAAAATCTCCATGTCTCCAGCCAAGTCCCAAACTTACTCTAATGGCCCTGGCTAAGGACACAGGACTCGGACCCAGTCACTGGCCAGGAGAATGCCATGTGCTGACTTAGGCCTGTGTCATATGCTTCACCTCTGACTCTAAGGGACAGAAACGGGGAAGGCACCCCCCAAAATTTGGGTTCTTGCTGGCAGAAGGGAAGTAGGCTGTTGAGATGCATCTATTCCACATTTACTGTGTGCCACACTCACTGTGTCATTGAGTCTCACAACATTCCTGCCTGTAAGGAAGGAGGAATCCCGTCTGCAGAAAAGGAAAAGGCTCAGAGAGGCTGAGTGATTTGCTTAAGGTTATAGAACAAATTCCAAAGCTCCTTATGGCCTGCCTTGGGGAGGAGGGAGGCAGGCTGTGTGCCGTTAAGTCGGTGCTGTGCGGGAGGCGGAACGTTTCTCTGCCCGCTGGTCTCATCATCAGACAGACGAACAAGAGAAAATTCAATGCATGCACACGTATGGGAACACCACATACACCAGAGAGTCAGAGACTCGCGTGCGTGAGAGGTTCAGACAGAAAGGAACATGGGCGCATGTGACATTCTGAGTGAGGGATGAGGTGAGCTGCCTTGGGGGCCTCAAAGGGTCCTTGCGGGATAAGAGGAGCAGGTGTTCAGGAGTTGGTGGTTTTCTCTGCCCTGTAGATAAGTCAAGAGGTTATCTCTGATCGTCTCTCTCTTTATGGGCAAGGCCTGGTTCAGGTTCAAGTTCTTCTAGGCAGTTGGGGAGGGGCAGAAGGTTCTCATAAACCAGAAGCTAAATTGCCTTTTGCTCAAAATACAAATGCCACAGGGGCACACCTTGGGGTGACTCTTTCCGACCCCCACAGTGTAAAAGGAGACAGCAAAGCGGCAAACCAAAGGAGAGAGCCACAGAGAGCTACAGAAGCTGTGACAGGGCTTTTGCCAGAGCCCTTGGGCCTCTCTGAGACCACTCTAAGTGGGGCAGGGCGTGGACAAGCCAGGCCGCACGTGGACGGCGCCGGGAAGGAGAAGCAGAGGGGAGAGGAGCAAGGCTGGGGACCCGGCTCCTGAGCTGGTGGGTGGAGGCCCTGGATCCATCTTGTCGGGAACCTGGGTCCACCCTCGTGGTTCAGTTGCAGGAGTTAACTAACACCCTTCCTCCAGCCTGGCGTCCTCATTTGCAAATGAAAGGGCCCTGACTCATCTAGACAGGATGCTGGGGAGCGCGACCTTCCCCGGGCCCACTCGCAGCTCCTACCCGTGCCATGCGTGCACCACACACTTCACACACATTCGGTTCTTACTGTAACACTGAGTCAGTTCTCGTTATCACGCCTTTACAAGTGAGGAAACTGAGGCTCAGAGACACAGGTGGCCAGACCAAACAGGGTGCTGGCGCTCACTCCCTGAGCGCCAAGGCAACCCTGCTCCCGGTGCCTATCTCCCTTCCAGCCCCCAGGCTCTCTCGCACCCTGAGTGGCTGAAGCCACGCCCCCACCTGACCTCTGACCCTTGCTGCTGGCCCAGGGCATAGGCTCTGGCCTGGGGCATGGGCTGCTCAACTGGGCCCCAGCTGATCCCTGTCTGGAGGACAGTGGGCTGTGTGATTCTGGAGGGTGGACACTTGGCGCACTGTGGCCCCATGGGGCTGGGAGGGCCCCTGGCGCTCCAGGAAAGAGGGAGATGTGGGGTCTCTGGCTTCCTCCTGGCCCCTCCTGCCTACAGGTCCCTGTCCATCTGCCTCTGTGTGCACCTGGGTGGGCCTCAGCATTTCTCACCCTCTCCCACATAGCTCTCAGGCTCACCAATGTTCTTTCTCTTTCCGGGACCTTCCCCAACACCCCACACCCGAGCCCCGACTCTGGCCCCTTTTCTCCCTGTCCCACTTGCTGCTTTTGTTTTGGCCTCAGTCTCAGTCTCCCATCTCTCCCTCCTGTCCCCCCTTTTCCTCTGTGTGTCTCTGGGTCACCCAGTCCCCTTGTTGACTCTGTTGCTCTATCTGTCACCTGTCTCTCTGCCCTGTCTCTCTCTGCTCTGTCTTTCTCTCTATCTCTCCTCCCACACCCTCCCTCCCTCTCTCCTCTCTCTCTGTGATCTCTCTCCTGTCTCCCTGCCCCTCCCTCCCCACATCCTGAGTTGTCTTTGGGGAACCGGAAATTTGGGGGATCAGAGAGATACCAGGAGGCTCAGCTGCTGCTGCCTAGAGATAATGTGTGTGTGTGTGTGTGTGTGTGGCAGAGGGGAGGACTGGGGCTGGATTGGGGGAGCCCAGAATCCACTGTGTCTTCCTCCTAGCCCTGGCGCACAGAGACAGACAGGAATCATGTCACTTCTCAGGGCCTCAGTCCCATCCTCTGAGGACGGGGGCCTGATGTCCCACCTCCCCAGCAGGTTGGGGCAAGGATCAAACCAAACCAGGCAGCCTGGCCAGAGCGAGGCTCAGTAAGACCCGGAGAACGAGGGGCAGGAGGGAGGCATGGGCAGGGCATCTGAGGGTGAGGCTGGCTGGGGCTGGTGAGGGGCTGAGGAGGGAGACTCCCAGGTGCGCCTGAGCCAGTCTGCTTGTCTCGAACCTCAGTGGTCCCATCTGCACCACGGCTGGCAGCACGCATTGTGTGATGGGTCCTGCCTACTATTCCCTGTTTTAATTCTCACAACATTCCTATGAGGTGGGTACTGTTACCAACCCTACTTTACAGAAGGGGAAACTGAGGCACAGAGAAGAGCGCTCCCCCCCCCGCCCCCATCGCCTGCCCAAGGCCACATGGTCAGTCAGCAGCCGCAGAGCTTGGACTCTAGCAGCCACCACAGGGGATGCCGGGGGGGGGGGGGGCAGAGGGGGTGGTGGTTTGAGGCTGCTCTAGGCCTGGGAGACGCTGCGCTTCTTCAGAGCTCCTGGTAGCAAGCAACAGAAAGCACCTGGCTGCTGATTCAGAGGGTCCCTGGAGCGGAAGCCAGGCCCAGAGGGTCACAGGACCGGGCTGAGAGCCTGCAGACAGTGAGGGGACAGCCCTGCGGAGCAGGTGGCTGTGCCAGCCCCAACCGACCCCCTCCCCCCCCGCACTGCCAGCAGGACACTGGCTTGACTTCCAACTGCCCCTCAGTCTTTGGTCACATGCATCATGCCCTTGGCCTAGCCCAGGCCCCACTCACTCCCAGCTGCCTGGGGACCTGGGAGGGGCTCTTCCCATGAGAGAGGAGGGGCCGGGCCCTCAGAGTCACGACTGTAGTTCCTCCCTCACAGGGAGGGCCGTGGCCTGTGGAACCCTCCTTCTCCCAGACCCCCTCCCTGACTGGGAGCCAGGTGCCCCTCCCCACAGGCCTCATTGCTGCTCTGCCCCGCCCTGGGCCCCTGTGCACCTGCCTGCTGAGGGGGTAATGGGCCAGCAGGTCAGTGGATAAAAAGCAGTCCAAAGTGCTTACGCAGGTTCAGCGGACACTGTACCACGTGGCACATCTGTTTCGAGGCTGTCTGTTCACTCAGCTGCTCTCCAGGGCAAAATAGTTTGTTGGCATTATTTTTATTTTTATTTTTTAAAATATATTTTATTGATTTTTTACAGAGAGGAAGGGAGAGGGGTAGAGAGCTAGAAACATCGATGGGAGAGAAACATTGATCAGCTGCCTCCTGCACACCTCCTAGTGGGGATGTGCCCACAACCAAGGTACATGCCCTTGACCGGAATCGAACCTGGGACCTTTCAGTCCGCAGGCCGACGCTCTATCCACTGAGCCAAACCAGTTAGGGCAGCATTATTTATTTATAAAGATATTTTATTGATTTCAGAGAGGAAAGGAGAGGGAGAGAGAGAGAGAGAGAGAAACATCAATGATGAGAGAGAATCACTGATTGGCTGCCTCCTGCACGCCCCCTACTGGGGATTGAGCCCACAACGCAGGCATGTGCCCTGACTGGGAATCAAACCTGGGGCCCTTCAGTCCGCAGGCTGATGCTATATCCACTGAGCCAAACCAGCCAGGCCCATTTATTTTTTATCATAAAAGATAATGATACATTTGAACTTACAAAGCAAGTTTGTGCCCATAAAAGACTGCTTTTTATCTGTTTCATGCACACGGGCCACTGGCAGTACTTCAGCCGTCCACGTCACACTGGCTGCCTGTGTCGGTCACGCTGGCCTTTCTCTCCTGTTCGCCAGCAGGCCGGCACGGTTCAGCTGCTGCGTCTTCTTCTCTGGGTCTCCCTCTGCTGGAGCTGCCCCCATGCCCTCTCCTGCCACTCTCCTGGCTGCTCCCTGTAATCGTGTCCCCCTACCAGTCACTGGTACCCAGTCGCCCCAGTGAATTGTGTCCTAATGCCGATCTTTTTACACATTTGGTGTTCATCCTGTCAAGCTCTAGATGGTGAACTCCCTGCTGTCCCTGTCAGGGGCCGAGAGCGTGGCGTGGAGCCGGTGCTCGGTAAATATTGTCAAATGAATGAATGAAAAGAGATCTTAAGGGAAGCCTGTGAGCCACTAAGTTACAAATTCCCCACAGTCCTTGCAGCCTGTGGTACATGCCCATCCACAGAGAAGCTCTCTCTAAAGGAGAGATTGCAAACTGGTGGCCCACCATACTGTTTAAGTTGTTTTTAATTATGGCTAGAAAAACAGAAAACTCCCCATTTTAACTAATTTTATGTGTACAGTTCAGTAATCTTTTTAAAACTATATCTTCTATTGTTGATAGTATTACAGATATCTCCCATTTCTCCACCTTTCCCCCCTCCTTCCAGCCCCTACCCACCCCAGTTCAGTAGTCTTAGGTATATTCACATTGTTCTGTGACAGATCCCCAGAGCATTTTTATCCCGCAAAACCAAAACTATACCCACTACCAAACAACAACTCACCGCCATTCTACTTTCTGTTTCTATCATTCAACTACTGTACATACCTCATGTAAGTGGAGCCAAATAGTATTTGTTTTTAAATATATTTTCATTGATTTCAGAGAGGAAGGGAGAGATAGAGAGAGAGAGCAACATCAATGATGAGAGAGAATCATCGATCCGCTGCCTCCTGCATGCCCACCACCTGGGGATCGAGCCTGCAATCTGGGCATGTGCCCTGTTTGGGAATCAGACCCTGACCTCCTGGTTTATAGGCTGACGATCAACCACTGAGCCATACTGGCTGGGCAGTATTATTTATGATTGACTTGCTTCACTTAGCAGGGTGTCCTCAAGGTAGCCTTGACAGGTACACATTATATATATGTATACACCACGTTTAGTTTTTCCATTCATCTGATGATGGACACTTGAATTGCCTCTGCCTCTTAGTTATTATGAATAATGCTGTTATGAATGTGGGTGTGCAAATATCTCTTTGAGATCCTGCTTTTAATTCTTTTGGGTATATACCCCAAGTGGAACTGCTGAATCAAATGGTAATTCTATTTTTAACTTTTTGAAGAACTTCCATTCTATTTTCCATAGTGACTACACCATTTTACATTCCCATCAACAGTGCACAAGGGTTCCAATTTCACTAAAGCCTCACCAACACTCTTCTTTTGATTGCAGCTCTCTTAATTGGTATGATATCTTATTGTGGTTTTTGTTTGTTTGTTTGTTAACCCTCACCCAAGGATATTTTTCCATTGATTTTTAGGGAAAGTGGGAGAGAGAGGGAAAGAGACACAGCAATGGGAGAGAAACACATTAATTGGTTGCCTCCTGCATGAGCTCCAACCAGGGCCTGGACCGGGGAGGAGCCTGTAACCAAGGTAGGTGCCCTTGACGGGAATTGAACCCAGGACGCTTTGGTCCACAGGCCACTCAGCCAAACCTGCTAGGGCTCTTATTGTGGTTTTACTTTGCATTTTCCTAATGGTTGGTAATGTTGAGCATCTTTTCATATGCATGTTGACCACTTGTATATTCTTTGGGAAAATGTTTACTCAATTATTTGCCCATTTTTAAACCCAGTTATTTGTTTTCTGTTGCTGCATTGTAGGAGTTCTTTATATTGCCAGGATATTAACCCCTAATCAGATATACAATTTGCAAATATGTTTTCCTGCTCTGAGGGTTGCCTTTCGCTCTGTTGATTGTGTCCTTTGAGCTTGTGAGTGTGATGCAGGCTTTGCCTTAGTTGCTGTGCCTCCTGTCGCATCAAATCCAATGCCTCGAGGCTTTCCCTGTTTTATTTCTTGGACTTTTATAGTTTCAGGTCTTACGTTTGCTCTTGAATCCATTTTGAGTTAATTTTTCTATATGGTGTTAGGTAAGGGTTCGGCTTCATTCTTTTGGATGTGGATGTCCAGTTTCACCAGCACCATTTGTTGAAAATACTTTCCTTGAGAGCATTTGAGATACTGCTCCTTGACAAATGGCATCAGTTTGGCTCAAATACACTTTTTTCCCCCCAAGTTTAGTGTGTGTGTGTGTGTGTGTGTGTGTGTGTGTGTTCTCCTTTAATCCTCACCCAAGGACCCACTTAGAGAGAGAAACATCGATTGGCTGCATTCTGTGTCCCTACCGGCCCAGCCAGGGACCAAACCCAAAACCCAGGCATGTGCCCTAATGGGAATCGAATTGGCAACCATTTGGTGCACAGGATGATGCTCAACCACTGAGTCATTCTGGCCACGCATGGCTCAAATACATTTTTATAAAAATTCTCTAAAAGAAAATACTGTCCTTTCTCAGTTGAGTGGTCTTGGCACCCTTGTCAAAAATCATTTGACCATGTCCACAGGATTTATTTCTGGGCTCTCCATTTGGTTCCATTGGCTTATATGTCTGTCTTTTTTTTTTTTTTTTTAATAAATCTTTATTGTTCAGATTATTACAATTGTTCCTCTTTTATCCCCCCCATAGCTCCCCTCCACCCCATTCCCACCCCTCCCTCTGCCCTTACCGCCCCAGCCACCACTGTCCTCATCCATAGGTGTACGATTTTTGTCCAGTCTCTTCCCGCACCTCCCCACACCCTTTTCCCCCCAAGAATTGTCAGTCCACTCCCTTTCTATGCCCCTGATTCTCTTATATTCACCAGTTTATTCTGTTCATCAGATTTTTTATTCACTTGATTTTTAGATTCACTTGTTGATAGATATGTATTTGTTGTTCATAATTTTTATCTTTACCTTTTTCTTCTTCTTCCTCTTCTTAAAGAATACCTTTCAGCATTTCATACAATACTGGTTTGGTGGTGATGAACTCCTTTAGCTTTTTCTTATCTGTGAAGCTCTTTATCTTACCTTCAATTCTGAATGATAGCTTTGCTGGGTAGAGTAATCTTGGTTGTAGGTTCTTGCTATTCATCACTTTGAATATTTCTTGCCACTCCCTTCTGGCCTGCATAGTTTCTGTTGAGAAATCAGCTGACAATCATATGGGTACTCCCTTGTAGGTAACTGTTTTTCTCTTGCTGCTTTTAATATTCTCTCTTTGTCTTTTGCCCTTGGCATTTTAATTATGATGTGTCTTGGTGTGGTCCTCTTTGGATTCCTTTTGTTTGGGGTTCTCTGTGCTTCCTGGACTTGTAAGTCTATTTCTTTCACCAGGTGGGGGAAGTTTTCTGTCATTATTTCTTCAAATAGGTTTTCAATATCTTGCTCTCTGTCTTCTTCTGGCACCCCCATGATTTGGATGTTGGTAAGCTTGAAGTTGTCCCAGAGGCTCCTTACACTATCTTCAACTTTTTGGATTTTTTTTTCTTTTTTCTTTTTTTTCGGTTGAGTGTTTTTTGCTTCTTTGTATTTCAAATCTTTGACTTGATTCTTGCGATCTTCTAGTCTGCTGTTGGATCTCTATATATTATTATTTATTTGAGTCCGTGTATGCTTAATTTCTAGTTGGTCCTTTTTCATATCCTCGAGGGTCTGGCTAAATTTATTGGCCTTTTCTAGAAATTCTCAAAAAACCTTATAACCATGGTTTTGAACTCTATATCCAGTCATTTGCTTTCCTCCATTTCTTTCATTTGTGACCTGTTTCTTTGTCTCCGCATTTTGGCTGCTTCCCTGAGTTGATAGAGTGGCTTTGTGTGCTAGGTGTCCTATAGGGCCCAGTGGCTCAGCCTCCCCAGTTACCCGAGGCGGACACTCTTGGTGCACCCCTTTGTGGGCTGTGTGCACAGTCTTGTTGCAGTTAAGCCTTGATTGTTGTTGGTATCACTGGGAGGGATTGACTTCCAGGCCAATTGGCTGTGAGGATCAGCTGTGTCTATGCTGGGAGAACTGTGCTGGAGACACCCTTATGAGACAAGACTTGCAAAAGCCTCTGTGCACAGCTTGGGTGGGGTGGGGTCTCAGGGAATAAACAGGGTGGAGCAGACAACAATGGCTTCCCATCAGCCCTGCCCTAAGAGGCCCCTGGGTCTCGCTGTAATTGCTGCAAGTACCTCTGAGAGAAAGCCGCCCTCGAGTTCCGCCCGCTGCCAGACAGTCCAGTTTCTCTCTGAATGAGTCTGGGTCCCCAGAGTCTCACCCAGAACTGGAGTTCAGAGCAGTCAGGAGCTTTTGTCTCCCTCCCAATTGAGAAAGCCAGATGTGTACTCAGTTGCCAGCTCTCTCAGAGAGCGTACCTCCGTACCTCTGCCTCCTGCAGCTCCTCTGAGTCTCAGTGTGCTTTTCTCTTTTCTTCTAATTGTGAGTTTCCCCTCAGCCAGACTCCCTGTGGTCCTGGATGATGTCCGTTTTGTCTTTTAGTTGTAGTTTTGAAATTGTTGTGTGAGGCAGCAGTTTAGGTGTTTACCTGTGCTGCCATCTTGGTTTCTCTATATGTCTGTCTTAATGCTAGTTTTGACTACCTTCACTTTTAAAACGTTTATTTATTGATTTTTAGAGAGAGAAACAGAGACTTGTTGTTCCACTTATTTATGCACTCATTGGTTGAATCTTGTATGTGCCCTGACCAGGGATCGAACCTACAACCTTGGCCTATCATGACAACACTGTAACCAACAGAACTACCGGGCCACCAGCCACTGTGACTACTGTAGCTTTGTGATGAGTTTTGAAGTTAGGAAACATGGGTCTTCTAACTTTGTTCTTTTTCAAGATTATTTTGGCTATTTGGGGTTCCTTGAGCTTCCATAGAGATATTAAGATGATATTTTTTCTATTTAACTTTAAAAAAATTAGTTCTATATCAGTTAGAATGAAATCTGACTGTAAGCAACAGACGCCTCACTAAGTGACTCAGGCTGAATGAAGTCTCTTTCTCTTGGCCGTAAGAAAGAGACTGGAGTGAGGCGGCTCTTTGAGCAAATTAGTCAAGGATGCCCATTCTCCTAGACTTTTCCCGCCTACTGGAAAATTGCTGTCATACGTTGGTTTTGTTCCAATAAGACCTTCCATGACTATATTCCAGAAAACGGTCACAACATACGTCTAAATCCACACCCACGTGAACGGCGTGCCTGTGCCCTGGGAGTGCAGTCCCTGTTGGGGTGGGGTGCCAGCCGCAGCGTCACCAGGGACCCAGCTCCATCCTGAGTCCCAAGGTGGCTGCTGATGCTCACATCTGAAGGGGAAGGGGAAGGGGAAGGGGAAGGGCCGGGGAGCAAACGGGGTGCCTGTCCCACCCACCTGAAGGCCCTGCTAGAGAGATTTCATGCATCTGCATTCAGGGACACCACAGCTTCCATGTCCTTGGCCACCCCACCCGCAGGGGAGGCTGGGAAATGCTTCCTTCCACCTGAGCATGTTGTGCCTCATCACGGAGTCCTGTAACCAAAGAAGCAGCCAGTCACACGGGGGCAACTGCAGGCTCCACGCGAGAGCCCAGGCACCTTCCTATGAAAATGCAGTTCCCGCCTCGAGTGGAACCGGGAACGGTCTGGGGACCCCGGCTCTGCATTGCCCCGGGCAACGACGGGCCAGAGCTCGCAGCACCTGCCTGCTTGGTTTTATTTTTAAATTAAAAAAAAAATTCTTTTAATATATTTTTATTGATTTCAGAGAGGAAGGGAGAGGGAAAGAGAGAAACATCAATGACAAGAATCATTGATTGGCTGCCTCCTGCATGCTCCCTATTGCCCACAACCCAGGCATGTGCCCTTGACCAGAATTGAACCCGGGACCCTTTAGTCCACAGGCTGATGCTCTATCCACGGAGCCAAACCAGCTAGGGCAATTAAAACTTTTTAAATTATTTATTGTGCTTTTTGTTTTTTGTAGGTTTTTTGTTTGTTTGTTTGTTTTTGAGAGAGAGGAACATCCATTTGTTGGTCCACTTATTTATGCATTCAGTGGCTGCTCCTTGTGTGTGCCTGACCAGGGACTGAACCCGACATACAGGGACGACACTCTAAACAGCTGAGCTACCCCGACAGAGTCTCGAATTAAAATGTGATCCGTGTTTACGATGGGCATGATGCTCCCATGCTCGGAGTGTACAGTGCAAGCTCTCCCCTTCCCCATCCCGCCCACCCTTCCTGTCCCAAGGTGCAACGGCACTCTGTCCCCCAGAGACCTTCCATGCGAATGGAAGCACATCCATGTGCGTACACCTCCTCCACGGGAACTGTGTGATTCTCATGCTCCTTGTATCTTGGAGATTGTTCCGTGTCAGGCCCCAAACGAATCACTGTTCCGGCGGCCCATCCTGGGCGCACCCTACCTAGTTCTCTAGTGCCTGCCATGTGGCTCCCTTCTGTACAAAACAAAAAGTTGCCATGAATGGTCTTATTCATAGGTCATTTTGCATATGTGGGAGTATTTCTGCTGAATGAATCCCTAGAAGTGAAGTCGTTTGGTCAAAGTGAAGGAGCCTGTTATTTTGATAGGATCTGTCAAATTCCCCTCCGGGGGAGGGGCTCGCGGACTCCCCCACAGCAGGGTCCCCGACGCCCGCTCCCACATCCTTGCCAGCTCAGAGTGCTATCGAAAGCTATTCTCTGCCAACCTGTCAGGTGCAATTGGCATCTCACTGTAGGTCTAATGTGCTTTTCTGTTATTATAAGCAAAGATGAGCATCGTGTTGTGTGTTAAGAGTCCCTTGTGTTTCCTTTCTTGTGATCTGTCTGTTTTGTGGCCATTGCCATTTTAAGCAGTTTGCCGTTTTCTTATTTACCTCCAGGAATGCTTTATGTTTTAGGAAAAGGCACTCTTCATCTGGGATATGAGTAGCAAATATATTTCCCGGTCTGTCACTTTCTCAGCTCCAACCTCTGTCATTTATTTATTTATTTATTTATTTATTTATTTATGTATTTGTCTTAATATGTTTTGTTCATTTCAGAGAGAGGAAGGGAGAGGGACAGATGTAAACATCAATGATGAGAGAGAATTATTGACCCTGCATGGCCCCCACTGGAGACTGAGCCCACAACCCCAGGCACGTGTCCTGATGAGGAATTGAACCATGACCTCCTGGTTCATAGGTCGATGCTCAGCCACCTTCTGACATATGACACACATAGTGAGGTGTCAAGTCTTCTGAGCCCCACGTCGCCTGACCTTTACACCATTTATCTCCCGGGGCTTTTGTCGTGAGAACTTTTTAATTTTTACATAGTTGAGTAGGCCTTTCCTACTCTGAGCTTAAAAAGAAAGTTCTGCTGTTTACTTCAGTGTTGCTGCTGTTTTATTGTTTCACTTGGGTCTTGAATGTAACGCATCCTAGCGGCAGGTGTGAGGCACGGGCAGTCATTATTTGTTCCGATGGTTAGCCCTTGTCCCAAAGCCATTCCCTGAGTGACCTGTGTTTTCTTTCATATGAAACAGCACCACTTCTCACCCTGAGTCATCGGGGCCTGTTTCTGAATTGCTGGTCCATCACCTCTGTCTGTCTGTTCCTGGGCCATGTCGGGGCGGCCCCAGGTGTGGAGCCCTCTGTGCTGTGTTTTAACACATGCACTGTGGTAGTTGACAGCTCATACTCAGGCCAGTGACCTTGAGCAAGTCACTCCTTCACGGCCTCAGTTTCTTGGCTTCTAACCTGGAAATAGTAATAGTTCCTACTTCATAGGGCGATTGGGAGGAATGAATAACTTGAAGTATTAACATGCAAAGTGCCCGAAGCAGTGTTCGGCAGGTAACACACACTAAGTGTTCTCCATTGATGTTGGTTATTTTAGGCCATTTTAAAATACATATATATTTTTATTGATTTCGGAGAGGAAGGGAGAGTGAGTGAGAAACATCAATAATGAGAGAAAATCATGGATCTGTTGCTTCCTGCACACTCCCCACTGGGGATCCAGCCCCCAACCCGGGCATGTGCCCTTGACCGGAATCAAAGCTGGGGCCCTTCAGTCCACAGGCCTACTCTCTATCCACTGAGCCAAACCAGCCAGGGCTCTTTAAGGCCATTTTTAACCCTTCTCTTGGCACTGATGTGTAGACAGTATTGTTGACCCTGTTGGGATGAGGCAACCGAGGCTTGGAGCCACGCGATGATCGCTGGGACCTGGGTGAGCGGTGGCACTGACTCCGACATTGGCCTGGCCTGTGTGAGCCACACACATGGGTCCGGCCACTCAGGCAGTCAGATTCCTCGTCCCCACGACACAAGGGGCCTCCTCTGGCCTCCCTGCGGCTGATCCTCAGAGAGGAAATGCCACAGGGCCACTTGGGCTGTGGAATGAGGTTTCGCCAGGCACTGCAGCAGCAGGTCCCGTGTGAAAAGACTTGCGGGCTGAGGGACCTGGAGCTCCAGCAGCTCAGTCCCTCCCTATGGGCCCGCTGAGGCACCGAAGGGAACCCAGGTCTCCGGTGAGGAGAGGGGCCTGTTCTGGGCAGCCCCAAGGCCCTCAGCAGAGGCCCCTGTGTGATCTGGAGAGAAGCCCTGACCTCTCTGACCCTCAGTGTCCTCATTTGTCAAAAGGGCAGATTCAGAGGAGAGACTGTGTGTGTACAACAGGATGGCCTGGAGGGTTGACTGGCAGCCTGTTAAAGTGAGACATCAAACAGTGTTCTGTGTTCTACCCCTCCCCCCCAAACACACACACACACACACACACACACACGCAGCTGGAAGTGGAGTCAGAGCCAAACCTCCAGTTCAGGGGCCTGTGCCAGGTGTGAGGCGGAAGAGACCTGGGAGGGGAGGCTGGCTGGAGGCCGGGTTTCTCCCACCAGCAAGAGAGAAAAGGTAAGAGCGCTGGAAAGGGGATGTCGAGGGAGAGTGCGAGATGCTGGGTGTGAGTAGAGGGTGTCCTCCTCAGGGCCAGTCCAGGGGGTGAGGATGGGTGGTGGGAGGGTAGAGGGAAGGGAAGGAAATGCAGGGAAAAAGTCCCCAAGGAGTGTGGGGGCTCTGCGGGAAAGGGGGTCCAACAACCGCCCCAGTTGCGTTTGCTCAGCCAGGTCCTTACAGACAAAGGCAGCCCCAGGAATTATGCTGCCATATTCAGCAGACAAAACTTCAGGAGGCAATGAGGCCATACCTGGGACATGCTTACACCAAAACATTGTTTGTTGGTTACCTAAAAGTCAAATTTAACTGGGTGTCCTGCTTTCTATTGGATAAGCTTAACCAGGGGTGTGAGGGGACAGGGGAGGGAGGGGATGGGAGGACGCTTCTGGGGGAAGCTGGAGGGGGTATCCCAGGGCCTTTGCATAGTGAAGAGGCCTTCCAGAAGTTTCTGCAGGCTCCTACGGACACAGAAGGTAGCTGGGAGGAATGGCTAGTGTGCTTGCCCACAGGGAGTCTCGCTCTTCTCAGGGCGATTCCTCCTTGTAGATGGAGGCTGATGCCCAGCCAGGCGTGGAGCAGGAGACCTGAGACGGCTCAGCAGCAGCAAACGCAAGAAGCCTTGAAGCTGCAGGGAAACCACAGCTCCTGCCCACCCCTCACCCTGGGCAGTGAGAGGGCGGGACCAAGGCATCAGCCTGCTGATCCCAGTCAGACCTGCTCTCCCTGCCCAGTCACCCACCCCTCAGCTCCCGCCCACCCCTCACTGCCAGCCAGGCCTGCGCAGAGGCCAGCGATGGGGGAGGAATACCATGACCACCGTGGTAACTGGCTGGGACTCAGCTGGCAACGTGAGTGAAAAATCCCCAGTTCGGGCTGAATTTCCCTGAACATGTCTCTAATGTGCTGTCAGAGGCAGTGGGGTGGGGTGGGGGACAGTGGGGGAAATTAGGTTGGACTGAGAAATAAAGTTATACTGTTTCCTTCCACTCCTGGATTCTATGGACCGACTGTCCCACACGGTCCAGGCATGGAGCACAGGGACCCCCAGACCCCGGGACCTCAAGGACAGTTGGCACCAGGAAGTGGCTTAAAGGAGGTGTCTGGAGGAGGACTCCTGGACCCTGGCTAGAGCTGGCTAGGTCTTGACAGAAAGACTGGCACTTGAAGGGGCCACGGCTGCTTGTTTTTGTCAACCACACCCATGCAGCACTGACTGCGGGCCAGCCCAGGCTCTGTGCTTTGTGGGTAGCAATTCCGTTCATCCTCATCTCAGCCCATGGAGGGGGAGCTATGGATGTCTCCGACTGGCCAAGAATGCACTGCATTGCAGAGTTCAAGTGACTTGCCCAAGGTCACACATCCAGGAAGCGCCAGCCCACCTAGGCTGAGCCCAGAGCGGGGGAGGGGAACTTTCCTCTGCAAGGCTCTTTCTGCTGGTCTCATTATCAGACAGACAGACGAACAGGAGAAAATGACCAAATTCAATGCATGCACACGTGTGGGAACACCACATACACCAGAGAGTCAGAGACTCGCGTGCGTGAGAGGTTCAGACAGAAAGGAACATGGGCGCATGTGACATTCTGAGTGAGGGATGAGGTGAGCTGCCTTGGGGGCCTCAAAGGGTCCTTGCGGGATAAGAGGAGCAGGTGTTCAGGAGTTGGTGGTTTTCTCTGCCCTGTAGATAAGTCAAGAGGTTATCTCTGATAGTCTCTCTCTTTATGGGCAAGGCCCGGTTCAGGTTCAAGTTCTTCTAGGCAGTTGGGGAGGGGCAGAAGGTTCTCATAAACCAGAAGCTAAATTGCCTTTAGCTCAAAACAACCCAGCCCTAGACGGTTTGGCACAGTGGATAGAGTGTTGGCCTACCAACCACAGGGTTCCAGGTTCAATTCCTGACAAGGGCATGTACATTGGTTGCAGGCTCCAGCCCAGGGCCATAAATGTTTCTCTCTGTCTTTCCCTCTCTTCCACTCTCAAAAAGATCAATGGAAAAATATCCTTGGGTGAGGATTAACAAGACAAACAAAAACAATCAGAATGCCACAGAGGTACATCTTTTTTTTAAAAAAATAAATTATTTATTACTAGAGGCCTGTGCACGAAATTCGTGCACAGATAGGGTCCCTAGGCCTGGCTGGCGATCAGGGCCGCCCCCTGGTGGTCAGCACACGTCATAGCAAGTGATCAGTCTCCCAGTGGAACTCCCATGGGGACAATTTGGCTTTTATATATATAGACAAGAGGCCCGGTGCACAAAATTTGTACACTGGGAGGGGTGGGGGTCCCTCAGCCCAGCCTGTGCCCTCTCGCAGTCTGGGACCCCTTGGGGGATGTCTGCCTACTGGCTTAGACCTGATTCCCCCAGGAATCGGGCCTAAGCTGGCAGGCAGACATCCCTCTCACAGTCTGGGGTTCTGGCAGTCTGGGACCCCCTTGCTCCTTACTTCATGCCTTCAGGGAGGCGGGAGAGGGTCCTGCCACCGCAGCTGCACTCGCCAGCTGTGAGCCTGGCTCCTGGCTGAGTGGCGCTCCCCCTGTGGGAGTGCACTGACCACCAGGGGACAGGTCCTGTGTTGAGCCTCCCCTCTGGTGGTCAGTGCGCATCATTAGTGACCAGTCGTTCTGGCTGTTCTGCCATAATGGTCGCTTAGGCTTTTATTATATAGACTAGTGGCCCAGTGCATGAAATTCGTGCACATTAAAAGGGGATTAATTAGAGGAAATAATTTAATATTGCTATTTGCCCTTTCTCTATAATAGAAGTGTCAGAGATGAAAGAAAATTAGTAAAATGTATATGAAAACCTTCCTCCTGTCAGAGTCTGGGGCACACCATGGGACCCAGAGTCAAGTCTCCATCCACCCACATGCGCCTCAAAATTACATGAGACCCAGACCTGGCTGGCCCCCACCCTCATTGGGCTAGATCCAGACCTGGCCAGTCCCACCCTTGTCAAGTCCCCCCTGAAGCTAGGGGATGTAGCTTCAGGTTCCCTGGCCTGGCACCAGGATGGGGGGCATGGCCTGAGGTCCCCTAGTCCAGACCAGGGTGAGGGGCATGCCTTGAGGTCCCCTGTCAAGCCCCGCCAGGTGGGGGACATGGCCTGAGATCCTCTGTCAAGCCCCACTGATTGGGGGGCATGGCCTGAGGTCCCCCGTCAAACCTCGTCAGGTGGGAGGGTGCAGCCTCAAGTCCCCTGGCCCAGCACCGGGAGGGGAGCACAGCCTCAGGTCCCCCGTGAAGCCCCGCTGAGCAGGGGGCACGGCCTGAGTTCCCTCAACCCAGCACTGGGGGTGCACCTTGAGGTCCCCGTGAAGCCCTGCTGGGTGGGGAGCACGGCCTGAGGTTCCTTGTCAAGTCCTGCCAGGCAGGGGGGCACAGCCTCAGGTCCTCTGGCCTGGTGCTGGGGCGGAGGGTGTGGCCTGAGGTCCCCTGTCAAGCCCCACCTTGTGGGGGGCGTGGCCTGAGGTCCCCAGCCTGGTGCCAAGGTGGGAGGCGCAGCCTCAGGTCTTCTGTCAAGCCCCACTGGGTGGGGGCGCGGCCTGAGTTCCCCCGACCCAGCACTGGGGGTGCACCTTGAGGTCCCCTGTCAAGCCCTGCCGGGTGGGGGGTGCAACCTGAGGGCCCCTGTCAAGCCCCATGGGAGCTGGGAAGGGCGTAGCCTCAGGTCCCTGCTGATTGCTTGTTAAGGCTCCTTATGGGAACTTGGCCTCAGCTGTGGGTGCAGCCATCTTTGTGACGGAGTGATGGTCAATTAGCATATGCCCTCTTTATTAGATAGGATTATTATTATTTTAATCCTCATCTGAGGATATTTTTCCATTGATTTTCAGAGAGTGGAAGAGAGGGAAAGGCAGAGAGAAATATCAATGTTAGAGAAACACATCGATTGGTTGCCTCCTTACAGGCATCCAGACCAGGGCTGTTGGCTGGGGAGGAGCCTGCAACTGAGGTAATTGGAATTGAACCCAGGACCCTTTGTTCTGCAGGCTGATGCTCTATCCACGGAACCAAACCAGCTAGGGCCTCAGAGGCACATCTTGGGGTGACTTGTTCTGGACCTGCACACCTGCCTGACCATTCAGTGAGCCTGGGCCCCAGCCCTCAGCTTCCATTCACCTGCAGGGTGCTGGGTTCTGGGACCAGCATGGAAGCAGACACCATTTCTGCTCTTGCAGAGCACTTAGTTCCGCGGGGGAGACATTCACAAACAATCACAACTCCGGCACCCATCTGTGAGCAGCTACTGCGAGACAGGCCTGCTATAAGCATGTTGCCCAGTTTATCTCTCCAGACTCATAACAACCCCTTGAGGGGGTGATGAACACACAATACAATATATAGATGGTGTATTACAGAGCTGCACACCTGAAACCTCTATAAACCCCAATAAAATCAATAAAAATAAATAAAGAACACTTAAAAAAAAAACCCTTGAGATACACTGGCCCTATTTTGTAGATTAGTAAAGTGAAGCTTAGAGAGATTCAGTAATTTGCCTAAGGTCACAGCAAGCAGCTAGTAAGTTTGGGATTCGCAAGGGGATTGTAGGGTTCTATAGGGCACATCCCAGAGGGCTCCCCAGAGGAGGTGCTGCTGCACAGGAGAGGAGACTGTCCATTGGAGAGGAGGAGGAGGGTGTTCCGAGCAAAGGAAACCACTGAGCAGAGCTGGTGCCTTCTCTAGAGGGAGGCCCCTGCTCACTCAGTTGGCAACGGGCTGGGCTGGGCTCTGGGGCTGAGGAGGCCTGGGCAGGGACCCCGCTCTCCCCGAGTGCTGATCATGAAGGGGAGGGCCGGGGAAGTCAGCAGGACAAAGAGGCAGGATCTCGTAGTGAGTCTGTGTGAGACAGGCTAGTGAACCAGGACCAGTGGAGTAGGGAAACTGAGACAGATCGTTAAATGCCCAAGCACTTCACAGCCATCTAGCAAATCACAAAATCCTATCTTCCCTAACCAGGGGCACTTAAGAGTAAATGGTTTACACTTCTCCTCTTCAGCCAGAGGTAAATAGCTTAAAGCACCCTACTCAGGGGGAGAGCAGCAATCCAATCAGGACATTTGCCATCACACCCAAGGACAATGGGGGCGTTAAAGGAATACATGTCATTTGGGCACATCAGCATAAAGCTGGTGGAATTCTGTTGAGATCCTCCCATGAGACCTTCCCAAGCACCCAGGCTTTAAACCCTCAAGACACCTGAGCCTTTCCCTTTGAAGGGTCCCAGACTTGCAACCAGGGTAACAGAAGGCAGCAGCAGGCTAACCCCTGACCCTATCCCCAAGGCCCCCCTTCCTCTGACTCTCACTGAGCTGGCACCCCGACTTGGCTCACTTCTTTCCTATAACATTTCTAGGGAGCCAAAGCAGCCTGCCTGTCTCTCTCCTGTTGCTACCCGAAGCCTTTCCTTGTTGCACTGTCCCTGGCTTTAAAAACCTACTCTCAAAATAACCCCAACTCGTGGTATAAAATCCTTCCAGCATGTCAAGAACCCACACACTAACAGGCCACCAGAGGCAGACCCGTTCCTGGCCAGGTTCCTTTCCGGTAACATTGTTAGGGGTGGGAGGGAGAAGTGGAATAGTGGGGACTAGCTATAATTATCCTATATAATAACCCTGGAATCAACCAAACCCTGGAATGACCGGTGCTATAATGCACACTGACCACCAGGGGGCAGACACTCAACACAGGAGCTTCGCGCTGGTGGTCAGTGTGCTCCCACAGCGGGAGTGCTGCTCAGCCAGAAGCTAGGCTGACGGGTGGGAGCCTCTCCAGTCTCCACGGCAGCATGAAGGATGTCCGTCAGTCGGACATCCCCTGAGGGCTCTGGGACTGTAAAAGGGCGCAGGCTGAGCTGAGGGACACCCCTCCTCCACCCAGTGCACAAATGTCATGCACTGGACCTCTAGTAAGAAATATTAATCACGCTCTTGTGGATGAAAAGGGGCCACATGCTAACCTGACTAGCTCAGGAAAGGCCTGCATGGCAGTCTTACAAACTCAAAGACCTAAAGCCATGGTTGGCAAACTGTGGCTCGTGAGCCACATGCAGCTCTTTGGCCCCTTGAGTGTGGCTCTTCCACAAAATACCACAGGACTGGGCGAGTCTGTTTTGAAGAAGTGGCGTTAGAAGAATAAGTTTTAAAAATTTGGCTCTCAAAAGAAATTTCAGTCGTTGTACTGTTGATATTTGGCTCTGTTGACTAATGAGTTTGCTGACCACTGACCTAAAGTAACCACAAAGGAGGGTCTGAGATTAAATTTTAACTAAAAGCCTTTACGGTGGGTAGTCACCTCCTGGGCTGGTATCTTCTCTGACAAGGTCAACCTCTACCTTAATTGAGCGTATTGTCTTTTGCATCTATGATAACATATCATTGAAATGTCAGGAAGGATAACTTGTAACTTCCCTTTTTTCTGGGCCCCTCAGGGCACAACCAAATGCCCTGGGCCCCAAGACAGATACCACAGATTCCTTCATTGTTAATTGTTAATTGTTGACTGTTACCTAGCCTGTACCCACCTAAGTAATGTGTCTATCATTTTACTTTTTATCCAACCCCAGAGGTTCCCCCCCCTTTGCTTTCTCCCGCCTCTCTAATCTACCACCAATGAATTTGTAACCCACCTATGTCTCCTCCTTTGATTGCAATGTATAAAAAGAGGTAAAAAAACGCCATTCTCCAGAGCATTATCCCAATCCATCCAGATTATGCTTCCCAGCAATTGTCGACAGTTTGGCTCAAATAAACAGCACAAAAATTCTTCACAGGTTTGAATGTTTTTATGTTAACACCATTATTATTTTGTTCTGATTAAAGAAAGCACAGTCTAAGCTGACTGGGCGTTGTATGCCCTGGGACCTGGGAGTTAACCTAGAAATGTGGTCCATCCTCCTTATCGGAGAACCGCCTATCATCACGCAGGAAACACTAACAACATTGTTGTGAGTTCCCAAGGCCCCAAGGCCCCGGGGGCAGCCATCCTTTGCGAACGCCCCCCCATGCTTATAATCTGTAACCATTATACCCATTTTTAAAAAATATATTTTTATTGATTTCAGAGAGGAAGGGAGAGAGAGATAGAAACATCAATGATGGCCTGGCCGGCGGGGCTCAGTGGTTGAGCGTTGTTGACTTGTGAACCAGGAGGTCACGGTTTGAGTCCCAGTCAGGGCACACGCCTGGGTTGTGGGCTCGATCCCCAGTAGGGGGCGTGCAGGAGGCAGCCAATCCATGATTCTCTCTCATCATTGATGTTTCTCTCTCTCCCCCTCTCCCTTCCTCTCTTAAATCAATAAAAAATATATATTAAACAAAACATTGATGATGAGAGAGAATCATGGATCAGCTGCCTCCTGCACGCCCCACAGTAGGGACTGAGTTGCAGCCTGAACATGTGCCCCGACCAGGAATCGAACGCAGACCTGGTTCATAGATCGATGTGCAACCACTGAGCCATGCTGGCTGGCCAGGCTACCTATTCTTATTCCTTTTGCCTACTTCCCCATATACTCTTTGTCCTGCTACCCCATATACGCAGCTGGTTTATGGTGGGGGATAGGGCAGATTTTTGTGGGTGACCTGCTGCTCTCCCATACTGCCCACATTATTGGAATAAACGCTCGTACATGACTCAACGCTGCTTCATTGGTTCAAGTAGTGACAGGCAGCCTGGACCCATTGGTTGTCTGGTTTGAACACGTGCATGACGGGGCCCGCAGACTGAGTTGGACTCTCTGCTCTGCCCTTTGCTGGTTCTGGAACTTGGACAGGTCACATCCGTCCCCTTTTTGGGCCTCAGTTGCCTCATCTAAAAAATAGGGACAAATGCAACCTGCTTTGAGCGCCCTCCCTGCCTGCTGCAGGGAATCCGTCTGATCTCTCAATAAACTTTGCTTCCACTTACAAAAAAAAGGGGGGCGGGGGCAGTAATACTTAAAGGGCTTTTATGAGAATGAAATGTCTTCTTAGAGCAGGGCCTGGCTGAGGTCAGCAGGTAGAAGTGTCCGTGTCTGCGTTTGCCAGGCAAGTTCCCTGCTTTCACTTAGGTGGAGGGGAGCCAATGGTGGTTACAGGGCCTGGTGCCCCAGCCACTGTGCCCCACCCCACGCCCCCACTGCACTGGGTGCCTGAGCTCACTGGGGGCAGGAGAGTTATTTGGGGGGAAGGGAGCTGGCACTGGGCACAGGCAGCTCTGGCCAGAGATTTGGAGGCTCCTCGTAGTTGGGGGAAGGGTGGGAACCAAGAGAAGTGGTGACTAAGACAGGAACCCAAAGTGCACTCACATGGAGAACTCCCCCGAGTGTGTTCTTTCACTTTGGCTCTGGCGAGTGACTCATGCGGGGGCAGGTATGAAAGGTGCGGTGCGCAGGGGTGCTGATGTCCCTCCTGAGAAGTTGGGGGCACAGCGGGTTATGGAGGCTGTGGGTGTCTCAGACTCTCGGTGTGTGGGGGGAGACACTGGGCCTGGGAGGCCTGGAGTCAGAAAGACCTGGGCTTGGGTTCCAGCACTTACTCTGTAGCTGTGCGACCTTGGGCAAGGACCTTCCCCTCTCTGTGCCTCAGTGTCCTCACCTATAACATCAGGCTATGAAATCCACCTCCCAGCACTGAACCTTCCTGCCCTGCTTATCAGACGGACTGGGTCTTGGGGACTCCCGGCTTCAAAGACCGGCAGTGGCTCCCTCTTGCCCTCACAGGAAAGTGCAACCTTCTTTTCTTTTTAAAAGAGTTTTTAGTAGATTTCTGGAGAGAGTGGGAGGGAAGTTGCCAGTTCAATTCCCAGTCAGGGCATGTGCCAAGTTTTCAGACTCGATCCCCAATAGGGGGTGTGCAGGAGGCAGCCAATTGATGATTTTCTGATCATTGATGTTTCTATCTCTTCCTCTCCCTTCCTCTCTGAAATTAATAAAAAATATATTAAAAAAATAAAAGAAAAAAGGAGAGATAAGATGACCTTGATATTGCAAGAAATTGTTGGGTAGAAATTGGGAAAAGAAAATGTCTCACTTACATTTATATTATTAGGAGATAAATTTAACAGGGAAGGTGCAGGGCGTCTATGAAGGGAAAAAACATGTTGAAGGAGAAGAGCTAACATCAGAAAGGTGGGATGGTTTGCCCTCGTAGGTTTGGCTCAGTAGATAGAACATTGACCTTTGGACCAAAGTGTCCTGGGTTCAATTCTAGTCAAGGGCACCTATCTCGGTGGCAGGCTCAAACCCCGCCCTGGTCAGGACACGTGCAGGAGGCAACCAATCTATGTCTCCCTCACATCAATGTTTGTCTCTCCCCCGCCCCTCCACTCTCTCTAAAAATCCGGGGGAAAATATCCTCAGGTGAGGATTAACTAACCAAAACAAAACAAAAAAGGGATTACTTAAAAATGACAAAAAACATGAATGTTCCCACATGCAATTTCAATTAAAATACCAATGAGGCTCCCAGGAGATAAAGACTTCAAAGACCAGTTTACAAACAGGAGATTGTAACACCCTTGGGAAAGACATCAATTCAAGACTCTCTCCAACCTGTTACAAGGGACCTTACCTTACCAGTCCCTAACCACAGATGGACATCTGCCCTTGCCTCCGACTCTTGCCTTCATCCTAGGGATCAGAAACTGTGGAGCATGGAGGCAGACAGCCATCCTAAGACATCAACAAGGCCTGTATGGTCACAAATTGATGTTGTCAAACCTTGTTCTTGTATCACCTAAGTATTATTTTTTTCATTTTTTAAAATAAATCTTTATTGTTCAGATTATTACAATTGTTCCTCTTTTATCCCCCATAGCTCCCCTCCACCCGGTTCCCACCCCACCCTCTGCCCTTATCCCCCGCACTGTCCTCATCCATAGGTGTACGATTTTTGTCCAGTCTCTTCCTGTACCCCCACACCTTTTCCCCTTGAGGATTGTCAGTCCACTCCCTTTCTATGCCCCTGATTCTATTATATCCACCAGTTTATTCTGTTCCTCAGGTTCTTAATTCACTTGATCTTTAGGTTCACTTGTTGATAGATATGTATTTGTTGTTCATAATTTTTATCTTTACCTTTTTCTTCTTCTTCCTCTTCTTAAAGAATACACTTCAGCATTTCATGTAATCCTGGTTTGGTGGTGATGACCTCCTTTAGCTTTTTCTTGTCTGTGAAGCTCTTTATCTGACCTTCAACTCTGAATGATAGCTTTGCTGGGTAGAGTAATCTTGGTTGTAGGTTCTTGCTGTTCATCACTTTGAATATTTCTTGCCACTCCCTTCTGGCCTGCATAGTTTCTGTTGAGAAATCAGCTGACAGTCGTATGGGTACTCCCTTGTAGGTAATTAACTGTTTTTCTCTTGCTGCTTTTAATATTCTCTCTTTGTCTTTTGCCCTTGGCATTTTAATTATGATGTGTCTTGGTGTGGTCCTCTTTGGATTCCTCTTGTATGGGGTTCTGTGTGCTTCCTGAACTTGTACGTCTATTTCTTTCACCAGGTAGGGAAAGTTTTCTGTCATTATTTCTTCTAATAGGTTTTCAATATTTTGCTCTCTCCCTTCTTCTGGCACCCCAAAAATTCAGATGTTGGTTCGCTTGAAGTTGTCCCAGAGGCTTCTTATACTATCTTCATATTTTTGGATTCTTTTTTCTTTTTGTTTTTCTGGTTGGATGTTTTTGTTTCCACATATTCCAGATCTTTGGTTTGATTCTTGGGGTACCTTGATCTACAGTTGAGTTTCTGTATATTCTTTATTTCAGACAGTGTATGCTTCATTTCTGACTGATCCTTTTCCATTTTTTTGGCATTTTCATTAATATCCTTAAAGGTCTCATCAAGTTTCTCAGTGGTTTTAAGAAGATTCTTGAGTAACCTTATAAATGTGGTTCTGAACTCTATGTCATCCAGTAGTTTGCTTTCCTCCGTTTCTTTCATTCGTGACATGTTTCTTTGTCTCCACATTTTGGTTGCTTCCCTGTGTTGATGGAGTAGCTTTGTGTGGTAGGTGATCTATAGGGGGCAGTAGTTCAGCCTCCTCAATCACATGAGGTGGATGCTCTTGGTACACCCCTTTGTGGGCTGAGTGCAAAGTCTTGGTGTAGTTAAGCCTTAATTGCTGTTGGTACACTGGGAGGAATTGACCTCCAGGCCAATTAGCTGTGAGCACTCGCTGTGTCTATAATGGAAGAACTGCTGCGCTGAAGACACGCTTATGGGGCAGGACTTGTTTCAGTGGGGCTTTGGTGCTCACTGAGTCTGCCTCTTGAATGTGTCACTTATGGATGTGAGGAGTTGAAATCTGGTGTCTCACACTGACCACTAGGTACACTGGCTTCTGGATCTCCAAAGGAGTGCAGGTCAGCTACTGTCTGAGGCCACCCAGCAGGAGCTACAGTGAGAGCTACAGTTTTCTCCTCTTTGCTTGGGGTTTGGAGGTTTTGGAGCTGTCTGACCCGGGCTGCAAGTTTGCTAGGTTAAGCTGTGATAGGGCAGGGCTTTCTTATGCTAAAGCCGCTGCTTGGAGCTTGGGTGGGTTTGTAGGTTGTGCAGGGCGGGGTCTCAGGGTGTCACTAGGCTAGGGCATGGCAAACAGCAATGGCTGCTAGTTAGCCGGCTCTGCGTCCCTGTCGGCATCCCCGAGTCCTGTGCCCCAGTTCCGTAAACAATTATTCCTGCGCGGAGCTCTGCAAGCAAGCCACCCTCACTGGAAGACAGTCCAGCTTCTCCCCGTGGAAGTTTGGGTCCCCCGCGTCTCCCCAGAAACTGTATTTCAGAGTAATCGGGGGCTTGTCTCCCTTTGGGTTGAAAAAAGCAACACCCGCCGCCAGCCCGGATCACGTACCTCAGCTTTTTAGCACTCGTGCACGTCTCAGTGCTCTTTTCTCTTTCCTTCTAGTTGTAGAACTTCCACTCAGCCAGCTTTCCCGTGGTTCTGGGTGATAGACGTTTTGTCTTTTAGTTGTGGTTTTGAAATTGTTGCGCAAGGCAGCAGTTTAGGTGTTTACCTACGCCGCCATCTTGGATTGGAAAATCCCAGGCAGCCTTCTTGTTCAGTCGTTTGGTCGTCCCTCACTAACCCCCTTGCCGGCCTGGTCATAGGCAGCCATCTTGTGAGGGTGTGAGGGTCAATTTGCATATCATCTCTTTATTATATAGGATATATATATGTGTGTGTGTATATATGTATATATATATTTAAATTAGGGGACATGCACTCAGAAAAACACTGTCAGGCCATTGAAATGATGATTATGAGGCAGCCTCTACAGCCACTTAGAAAATGTTTATGAGACAACCTTAAGTGGGGGGGAAAAAGCAAGATACAGAATGGTAAACATGTGTCTTAGGTGGCAGAAAATTACCCCAAATTCCTTTAAGGCCAAAGGTGGATATATTATGAGGCCCAGAATATATAATGAAA
This sequence comes from Corynorhinus townsendii, assembly GCA_026230045.1. NCBI lineage: Eukaryota > Metazoa > Chordata > Mammalia > Chiroptera > Vespertilionidae > Corynorhinus > Corynorhinus townsendii. Next base: position 63,046,621 of record JAPDVU010000009.1, read on the forward strand.
TACAAATATAGGAAGCCAGGCCTCATGTGGGTAGGAAGTTAGATCCAGAAAACTGTGAGTACCTCAGCCAATTATGTTCATGATTGTCTCTTGCCTTTCCTCTCTGCTTTTCTCTGGAAGTCCTATTGTAGCAAAGAAATATGGTTCCTTTTTTTCTTGGGCACACAGCCTTGATGTTGGGTGGGGTCATGTGACTGGTTCTTGCCAATGGAATGTGAATGGAGGGTGTGTTCCACTCCTGGGACTATGGAGTTTGAGCAGGTGGATGTATGTTCTTTGCTCTGTATTTTCTGCTGCGCATCAGCCGAGGCAGGGCGAACAGGCCACAAGATAAGGGCCCTTCAATTAACTAGGCCAGCTTCAGATGTGAGATAGTAATAAACTTGTGATGTGAAGCCATAGAGATTTGGGGGTTTATCTGTTTATAATAGCCAACATCAGTTTAACTAACACACTGATTTTTTTCTGCTTCTCTAGGCTCATCACTGAACATGGCTGTCCCACAACTTCTAAGTTCATATATACACTAGAGGCCTGATCACGAAATTCGTGCAAGGGGCAAGGCCCTCACAGCCCCAGCTTTGTCCAGAAGGTCTTTTAGCTGTCCGGTCTAATTAGCATATTATGCTTTTATTATTATAGATTATACATATATAACAAACACATTAATTTGACATTTAAAAAATCCTCACCCAAGGAGATGCTTTTATTGACTTGAGAGGGGGGGGGGAGAGACAGAGAGAAACATTGATGTGAGAGAGACACATCGATTGGTTGCCTCCTGCACACACTGGATCCAGCCTGCAACTGAGGATGTGCCCTTGACCTGAACCAAACCCTTGACTGACTCTTTAGTCCACGATTCGATGCTCTAACCACTGAGAAACCAGCCAGGGCAGTTCTCATATTTCTAATTTAAGCAGATATTGACTGGCCTCTCAGTCTCAACTATACATCTCCAAAAGAGAGGCTCTAACCAGTCTGACTTGGGACAGCCTGGGAACACACCTAAAGTGGTCAGTTCTGGCGTGAACAGGTCCCTCTCCCTGGCATCAATGTCTCTCTCCCCTCCCCTTCTTTAAAGTTAGTGAAATAAATGTTTTTTAAAAATAAAAATAATAAAAAGAAAAAAGAATACACTTGGCATAAAGCATAAGTGGGCAACTCAGCTAGTCTGAGTGCCCCGCCTACTGGGGGGATTCAAGGTGGTTGTTTTCAATTTTAAAGATATTTTTATTGATTTTAGAGAGGAAGGGAAAGGGAGCGATAGAAACATCAATGATGAGAGAATCATCAATTGGCTGCCTCCTGCATGCCCCCTGCTGGGGATTGAGCCCACAACCTGGGCATGTGCCCTTGATCGGAATCAAACCCAGGACCTTTCAGTTTGCAGGCCCATGCTCTATCCATTGAGCCAAACCAGCTAGGACTCAAATGTTTTTTGTTTTATTTTTAAAATATATTTTATTGATTTTTTACAGAGAGGAAGGAAGAGGGATAGAGAGTTAGAAACATTGATGAGAGAGAAACATCAATCAATTGCCTCCTGCACATACTGGGGCTGTGCCCACAACCAAGGTACATGCCCTTGACCGGAATCAAACCTGGGACCCTTCAGTCTGCAGGCCGACACTCTATCCACTGAGCCAAACAGGTTAGGGCTTTAAACATGTTTTTATTGGTTTTAGAGAGCGAGGAAGGGAGAGGGATAGAGAGCTAGAAACATTGATGAGAGATGTCAATCGGCTACCTCCCACATGCCCCTGCTGGGCATAAAGCCTGCAACCTGGGCATGTGCCCCGACCAGGAATTGAACCCGGGACCTCTTGTTTCATTGGCTCAACCACTGAACCACACTGGCTGGGCAAATGCATTTGTGAGAACATATCAAATCATGTAACTGCAAAACCTGCTTAGCTCTCATTTCAGTCATGAATATTTGTGCTCAAATAATGTGATCAGAATCCATCTTTCCTCAACTCTTGGTCTTGGTTCATTCACTCTGTAGGTTTCATGCTTGGCTGGAATCTCCCCCAGTGGTGGCACAGATGGCTACCAGCAGGTCCTGGCTTATGTTCCACAAGCTTAGCAACTCTCATGGAAAGAGGACACTTTCTTCCCGAACAGGTGTGGGAGCTGCCTAACCCTGGTTGTATGTCCATGCATGAGCCAATTTCCATGGCTCAGAGGATGCAGAAGGCTGGTTGACCAGACCTGGGTCACGTGGTCACTCCTTGGAGTCAAGAGGTAGAGCCAGCCCCACTTGAACCACATAGATAAAAAACATGGAAGGGCCTGACTGGCGTGGCTCAGTGGTTGAGCATCGACCTATGAACCAGGAGGTCACGGTTTGATTCCCGGTCAGGGCACATGCCTGGGTTGTGGGCTCCATCCCCAGAGTGGGGCGTGAATGAGGCAGCCAATCAATGATTCTCTCTCATCATTGATGTTTCTATCTCTCCTCCCTTCCTCCCTGAAACCAATAAAAAAATATTTAAAAAAAAAATCATGGGAGGGAAACGTGGGATGCTATCACCCAAAGAGAGGGGAGTTGGGGCTGAGCAGGCAAAAACAGATGTCCTTATCTACATCTTATATTATTCTTGGCATCCTATGGTCCTTATTATAACTGTAATTAAATAGCCCCAATCCTCCACCTTAGCGGTTACCCTCCATTTTCCTTTAACATTGCAATGGAATGACTGGAGGGAGCCCCTTGCCACTTCCTGAGGACACCAGGCCCCCCCCTAAACTCCGAGGGTTCCCACGCTGGGCTCACTGTCTCGAGTCAGGCCGTGCCCAGCTTACTACTTCTTTTTCTTCTTCGCGTTACTGAGGTAAAATGGACAAATAAAGATTGTACCCATGTAAGGTATACGAATTGATATTTTGATATTTGTGTACATTGTGAAATGATCAGCACAATCAAGCTAATAAATATGTCCATCTTTTTTTGTGGTGAGAATACTTAAGATATACTCTGAGCAAATTTCAAGTACACAGTACAGTATGTGAATGATACAGCCTCACTCGCCCTGAAGGCTACCCTTCTTTGTCCCCAAATGGAGGCCCCCTGAACTCCCCCACTGCCCCAAGCCAGGGTGACAAACATGCTCATCCCTCAGCTGCCAGTAAATACCTCTAAATTACTTCCTTACGCCCACATTTCCACCCGGAACCAGGCACTAGCTGGGCGGGTGGGGCTTTGCAGGTTTGAGAGAGAGAAATGCCGTTTGGGGACTCTCTCCCTCAGCGATGTAAGTGAGTAGCAAGCATTGCCCTGTGTGACGGGTACCTTTGAGGCTTAGCTGCCACTGGTGAGGAGTTGGGAAATTTGCGTCGCGCTCATGATGTTTCTTGGGGGGGGGGGGGGCGCGGGGAGTAATCAAGAATACAAGCCCTTTCCTTCTGAAGTTCAATGTTATAGGAACCTTTCTGATGGACTGAGAGTCCAGACTGAAAACTATGGGCAGGAAGGGACACTAATTGCTCTCAGAGGGAAGTGTTCCTGGTTGAGGGGAGGTGACCCAGGCAAAATGGAAGGACCTAAGGGGCTTGGTCTGGTTCTGACACAGTGAGGCTGGGAACCCTTCAGATCAAGCCCCTTCGGCCTGGCAGGAGGATGGCTATAACACCCCAGAATAGCGGTTTTTCAGCCGGTCGGTGGCTGCAAGAACTTTTAAGACATGCAATACCTGACTACTTAGTCAGGGGCACTCCCCTCTTTTCCCTTAGAGTGTCAAAATAGACAAATGACGACAGCCAACACAATCGCCATCTGGTGTGAACGAATCAAAATTATACCTATTTTTTTGGTTAGATCAGCAAAATTCTAGTAATTAATTTCTGTGCGCCACGAGATGAAAAAGGTTGAAAATCACAGCCCTAGGGGATGCCTGAGGTCAGCAGTGATGCTGAGTGGTGAGCAGAAGCAACAGCAGCAGAAGACTGAGGCCCCCTAGTGGTAAGGGCTGGCCTTCTCCGACTCATTGGGAGTTAAGAAAGAGGTGGTATTTGTACATCAAGCAAGGGAAGCAGTGATATTGTTAGCATTTGTAGGTTTCCCCTCCATGTCTTTTTAAAAATATATATATTTTATTGATTTGTTTTTACAGAGAGGAAGGGAGAGGGATAGAGAGTTAGAAACATCGATGAGAGAGAAACATCAATCAGCTGCCTCTCGCACACCCCCTACTGGGGATGTGCCCGCAACCAAGGTACATGCCCTTGACCGGAATCTAACTAGGGACCCTTCAGTCTGCAGGCCGACGCTCTATCCACTGAGCCAAACCGGTTAGGGCTCCCCTCCACCTCTTAACAGTCCAGATATTCTGTTTTAAAAAATATATTTTTAAAAATAAAACCCATTTTTGATTGATTTTAGAGACAAACATTGATTTGTTGTTCCACTTATGCATTCATTGGTTGATTCTCTCTTTTTTTAATCCTCACCTGAGGATATTTTTTCTATGGATTTCTTGAGAGTGTGGAAGGAGGCGGTGGGGGAGAGAGAAACATTGATATGAGAGACATATCAATGGTTGCCACCCACAGGTGTCCCAACTAGGGCTGGGATGGACCTGCAACCCAGTATGTGTCCTTGACCTGACCTGACAGAGACCAAGGCATGTTAAAGAGGAGGTTTATTCCGCACTAAAGAGCGAGATTCACTACAGAGGAGGTAGAAAGACCAGGATTAGAGGAGTGGGAGGAGAAGGAGGAGGACCTCAGCCAGGCTACCTTGCAGACTGGGAGAGACAGCAGCACGTGCAGCGGTGAACATGCCTTTTGAGGGGAGGAAGAGGAAGGGGTTGGGCCCAGGGTGGAACAGGAAGGGGTGGGGCCCAGGACACTCGGCACACGCTGATTGGTGGTTGAATGTCTGGGGGATGTCCCAGTGGCAGATGCCCGTTATGTCATAACTCCGTCCACCAGTTGGGGGAAGGGTCGATCTATCATGACCCACAATCAAATTCTTGACCCTTCCAAGCATGGGCTGATGCTCTATCCGCTGGCCAGGGCGACTAGTTGATGTATGTGCCCTGACCAGGGGATGGAACCCATAACCTTGGCGCATCAGGATGATGCTCTAACTAACGGAGCTATTGGGCCAGGGCCCAAGTATTTTTGTTCAGTAAAGTGATTATTGCCTACAGGCATCCGCCCTTAGCGCAGACAATCGGCAGGTGTTTTGAAATAATAGGGTTTAGATCAAATTCTTGGGTAGGAGCACTTCACCTTCTGATCTGGTCTGAGTGGGTTTGTTTTTGTCTCCCCTTGCCCCTACTTTCTTACCCCCAACTCCTATTTCATAGATAATTATATAACCTATTTTTTCCCGTGAAACAAGTTTTATTTGAGGCATAAATAGCATGTGTTTCTATCACATAGGAGGGGGTTGGCATTAGGCTTCTGGTTTCTAAGATTCTGTCTTAGATCCAGCTTCTACCACAGCTTCGTGGGTAATGAATTAGAAAGGGAGCAAAATATGGCCTGGCAAGAACGCCATTGCTGTTGCTGGGAAGCTGTAAGGAATGGGAAGAGCTTATTCAAACGAGGGCACTTTAATAGGGCCCCAAGAGGAAGAGCACGTGTGGGGGGCACGGGTCTAAGTTCCTGGTGTTGGCAGTGATGCTGGCATCTCTTCCCACAGCAAGGACTCACCCCTGAATGGAGGCAGCAAGGTGGACATGGCCATTTTGACTGTAGCAGCATTTGCGGGGGGGGGGGGGGGGTAGGGGGTCCCCTGTTCTCTCTCTGGATTTCCAGTTCAGTGACCCCTTTCCCTGAAGAATTCAAGGGTCTAGGTCATGCTACTTGTTGGATGAAGCTGGCCAGGTTTATGTCCCGTCCGACAGGCCTGCACACGTATGGTGCTCAGGGTGATGTGGACCCTGTACATGTTAAACCATTCAGGATGCTGGCCCAGTTCTCAGCCTGCAGGGCCATTCTTGTCATGAAGCCAAATGCCCAGGGAAATCTCTGAAATGGACCTGCTTGAGGATGCCTCTGGGCTTTCCAGCTCGTTCCACCCCACGGCCCTCAGGTTTGGCAGCAGCTGGTCCCTCTCAACACTTAGCCTGTGGGCTTTGCCAGCCATGTCGGGCGTGGTGGGGGCGCAGGAGAGCAGCAGGTGGCTGTGGAGAGGGCAAGTGCAGTTTAGGGTGCACAGGGTGGCCGCCAGGCGGGGCCGGCTGGGGCTGCCCCCTATGTAACCCATTTAATGTCTATTTTCCTCTTTAGAAAATAAGTTGCAGGGGACAGATCATGTCTTGTTTACTGATGTACCCTGGGCCCCTAATAGCACTGGACATTCACTCATTCATTTGACAAATTGTTAGGGGGGCCTGTTATGTGCCAGGGAGGGGAGAAGCAATTTGCCAAATACTGACTGTCTTTTTTTTTTTTAATGTTTTTATTTATTTTTAGAGAGAGAGGGAGAGGCAGAAAGAGAAATATCAATGCCAGAGAGTGAAACATGGACCAGCTGCCCCCTGCACCCCCCGCCCCTGCCTGCCCCACGGGAATGGAGCCTGAACCCGGGCATGTGCCCTGACCAAGAATCGAACCTGCAACCTCTCAGTGCCCAGGATGACGCCCAAACAACTGAGCCGCACAGCCAGGGCAGCACTGACTGTTCCTATGGAACTTGCATTCTGGTGGGGAGGGGCAGGGACAGACAGGGTACTGAGTGCTCAGTGCATAACACAGCGCCTGTTCCCTGCAGAGTACTCAGGAAGTTCGCATGTGAGCGTGACCTGGAGGGAGGGGTTCCTGGAGATCTGGGAGAGTCCAAGACAAGGGTCCAGGCCCTGAGTGAGAGCAATGTGGTGGGGGGCAGCACAGAGGAGTGGCATAGGGGTGAGGCTGGGACCTTGGAGAACTGGAGGGTTTCCAACAGAGTGACCGGGCTAATCTGTGAAAAGACCCACGCTGACTGCTGAGCCTGGAGAGCTCCCTCCGGACCACTCCCCGCCCCTCCCCCAGACCCAGGGGCCTTGCTTACCTCATGCTCAGGCCCTGCCTGGGCCTCCTCCAGGTCTGAGGTCGCAGGAGGCCTGGAGTAGCTGCCCCGACTGCAGACACTTGTCGTTTTCCGTTTCCAGAGTAATTCTGTGTACCCCACTGCCCTGTATCTGAGACAAGACAGCCACCCAGTGGTAATTTTTCTAAATTTTTTATTTTATAGCAATTGTCATGATTAGAGAATAACACATTTAAAAACCTCCTCAAGGCCAAAGGATGCGAGAGTATTTACAAACACATGGGGGGGGGGGTGTCAATATACGTGGGGCTGGGGGATCCCACCCAGCCCTGAGCCTGGCTACGATGCCACCACAACTGTCCCCTCAGCCACAGCGTGGGGCTCAGGGGGCATTGGTGGCCTTGAGGCTCTGCTCAGGGGCCTGGCAGGAGACACTCTAGCTAACTTGTGGCCCTGCTCCTGCCCAGGGGGCTCCCCACACCCTACAGGCCAGCTCAGAAGGGCCTCTGGGAAGCACCAAAGGACAGGGGGCCTGCCCAGGGTGGGACAGAGACGTGGAGCGCGCACACACACACACCTCACAGAGGAATAGCAAGGGGAGGATTTTTTAAAGGTTTTTTTTGTTTGTTTTCTAAGTCTTCATGTCTACGCTGTTACTTTTTGCTATTTATTTTTTGTTTCTTCGACAGTGACATAAACTGAGGTAAACATCTGTGACCAACACCTCTCCTAAGGGGCGAAGGGTCCCAACCAACCCACAGCGCGGCCGGGGCAGCAGCGGCCACAGCGGAGGAGCCCTGCTGAGTTAGCGTCCCGGCCCCGGCTGTGCCCCGAAGATGCTGGCCACACAACTACAGTCCCTTCAGCTCTAACATCCTAGCTACTCAGACAGGATCTCAACAGAGAGGGAGAGGACACGAGGGACAGCTACTTGGAATCTCCCTTCCTTGTTATTGCAGGAGACAGGATGTCGAAAGGCCTAAGGCAAAAGGAGAGGTGCCGGTGGGCTCCTGGCTGGGGCAGTGATGGGGCCTGGCCCTTGGTGAAAGAAGGGGTTTGCTACTTACCCGGCATGTGGAGGCCCCATGCCTGCTGGAGAGGTGGGTCTTGAGAGGGCGCACACCGAGGGGTGGGGGCCAGGCCCTGGGGCAACCTGTTTGTAAACTGGACCCAGGCAGGGCAGGGGGACCTATAGCCCTTTTGTGCAGTGGGAATAAGGGGAGAATGGAGAGGGGGGCTCTGACCAGAGGGTGGTTGGGGCTCCTCTGATCAGCCTGGCCCATTACAGAGCCCCCTCAAATGGCCAGAAGGGACCCTGGCAGGTGGGGCGCATGATGGTGAACGGCGCCCTGCCAGGCAGAGGAGCAGCCTCACCATGTTGAGGTTATTGCAGGGTCCTGGGCCTCCAGAGGGCAGGGCGCATGAGGGAGCCCTGGGTGAGGCTGGGCTCCTCTCCTTTGTTTTGCTGCCTGGGGGCCTGAGCCAACCTGCAGGTGCCTCCTGGCGGATTCCCTGAGGGGTGTGGTGAAAAGCAGGCCTGTATGCCCTCCGGCAGCTGCGCTGCCCGGCAGGGGCCCTGGGGCAGGGAGGAGTTGCTGAGGCATCTGGACGCAGTCACTTGACACACAAGGCTACTCGCACATGTGCACACTCTGCGCTCACACTGCACACACCCATCACATGTACTCACGCCCTACCGTTTCCTCGGCACCCGGTTCTCACCCCCATGGCGTCACACTCCAGGACCAGAAATGTGCGACATGGGGTCGAGGGTGCCATATTTAACCCCAGCAGAGACCCAGGAGAAATTTCTGGCACTAATCACCTCACCGCCAGGGCACTCTCTGGGCTGGGCAGCCAGGACTGAGCAGATCTGAGAGGTTCCCTGGGCCTGGGGAAGGTATGGCGGGCAGGAGAGCTGGGTCCTGACTTGGGCTCTACACTTATTCTTGTACCCTAGGGAAGCCAGGGCCCCTACCCTGGGAGCCCTTCTGTCCTCTGGGGAGGAGGGTGAGGGCTACTGGACCGCCACCTCTCAGTGGCTGTGTGGCCCAAGGCAAGCTGCCCTCCTCCTGCCATCAGTGTCCTCATCAGGAGAATGGGTGGGGAGGAGTCACTAGATTCCTAGAGCCTGTGCCTGCACACACAGACTTTTGCAACAACCAGACATCTGCTACATTTTGCAAGGGGCTGGCCTTTCCCCTCCAGCCTCCCAGGAACCCGGGAGGATGCAGCTGAGCAACACCCTGCTCTCAGCTCATTGTCCTCCTTCCAGCAAGCGCCCAGGGTCCTCAGCCTCTTCTCTGCCCCAACACTCCTGTCCCTTTTTGTGCCCAGGGTGTGTAGGGGGCAGGAAGGCAGGACTGGGGTGGGGCTGAGGGATGATCTGCCAGGGGGTGCGAAGGGCCAGGGGCAACTATTCGAGGTTCTGGGGTTCAGGGAGGTGTGGGGAGTCCACCCATAAGCTCCCTTGCTCCAGGTGTGAGGGCCTCTGAACCCTCGGGTCTGTGGGGCTTGGCTCCTATGGGCCCCACAGGCCAGGCCAGAGGCCTTTGGTGTCTGTCTATCTCCCCAGCCCCTCAAACGGATGGGCCGGCGCCCGGGCTGCCGTCCTGCCTAGACTACTACTACTCCCTCCACCGCCACGGGCTGGGCGGTGTTGCCACGGCCGGCCACCACCACCGCCACCACCGGCCTGGCGGGGCCCAGGGCGGCTCCAGCGCCCAGCCGGCTGCGTGCACAGGAACCAGCGCCCGGCCCGAGGGCGGCAGGGCGGCTCAGACGCAGATCTCAATGGCCGTAGCCAGCACCACCTGCCCTTTGCTCTTTTCCGGGCGGCCGTCGGTCCTGCCAGGCGGGCCCGGGGGCGCCAGCCCAGCCTCGGGCACGGGCCCCACAGCCGGGGGCGAGGGTCGGGAGCCACTGCCACTCTCCGTCAGCACCGTGCGCTTGAGCGGCCCGGGCGCTTCGAGGCGCAGCGACCCGGCGGGCGGGCGGTCCCCCGGGGCCTTGCGGGCCCGGTGCGAGGGCCTGCGCCGCAGCTCGGAGGTGAGCTCGTGCTTGAGGAAGCGGAAGACCTCCTTGGCCGGGCCGCGCCGCTCGGGCTCGAGCGCCAGCAGCCGCTGGAACATGCGCAGCGCCGGCTCGGTGAAGCGGCGCCACTGGGACGGCAGCCCCGGCAGGCGGCCGCGCTGCCAGCGCACGAACTCCTCGAAGAAGGCGTCGGTGGCCGAGGCCGCCTCCCACGGGAAGTTGCCGGTGAGCACGCAGAAGATGAGCACGCCGAAGGCCCACACGTCCACGCCCGTGTCCACGGCCAGCCCGTCGGCGCGGCCCGCCTGGCACACCTCGGGCGCTGTGTACGGGATGGTGCCGCTGACCCGCTTCACGCGGCAGCCCACGCGGCGCGTCATGCCGAAGTCGGCCAGCTTCACGCGGCGGCACTCGCGGTCGAACAGCAGCACGTTCTCGGGCTTGATGTCGCGGTGCACCAGCTGCCGCCCATGCATGAAGTCCAGCGCCAGGCCCAGCTGCTGCACGCAGCGCTTCACCGTGTCCTCCGCGAGCCCCACCTGAGTGGGGGAGGGGGCGCGTTCAGGGCCGCCCGTCCCTCCCCCAACTCGGTCCTTCCCCTTCCATCTCCCGCCCACATCCCTCCCCTCCGCCAGCCGCTGTGTTGCCACTCTTGTCCCACCCCCAGCCCGGGCCTGGCCGCTCCTGTGGCCCCGCCCATCCCCCCTACCGGCACCGTCAGCCCTCCCGCACCCGACCAGGGCATCTCTAGTCCCTGCCTGGCCCTTTCCCCAGTAACTGCAGCGACAGACAGTATTGAGCACGTACCACGGGCCACCTGCTGTGTGAAGCACCCTATCCTGTACTGTCTCACCAACTCCACAGGAGCTCCTATTACGCCCATTTCTCTTGTAGGGACCCTGAGGCTGGGAGAGACCTAGTTAGTCACTTATCAGTAGGGGGCAGAGCAGATTCAAGCCTGGCACCGGCCAGCAGCAAAGCGGGGTGCCTGGAGCCTTCCTGCTTCCCCACTCAGCAGCTTCCCTGGGAAGCCTCTGTGGCCCTGCTGCCTCCCTTTTGGTGTCTCCACCTGGTCCTTTGCAGCTGCAGAGGATGCTGCTGTTGGCCTTCATCCATCACTCTGGCTGCTTCCTTCCAGTGCTCATCTCAGTCTGTCATCTGGCTGATTGCCAAGTGCTTGTGTCCCCACTAGGACCAGGACGGGACCTTGGTCTTGTTCACTGTGAATCCCCTGCCCTCCAAGCAGTGACTCAGTAAATACTCATGGAGTAAATGAGTGGCCCAACTCCTCCCCAACTCACACTCTGGGGCCCTGAAGACTGACTCCCCTCCCTCAGCCACTACCCCAAGTACCTGAGGAGGAATGATGTCAAATAGGTCCCCAGCAGGCGCATACTCCTGGGCAAAGACGTAGCAGTCCTCAGTCTCAAACACAACGTCAAAGATCTTGATAATGAAGGGGCTGGAGGAGAGGCTGTTGGTGATGCTCACCTCCCGCAGGAAATTCTTCAGCTTGGTTTTGCTCTTGTTCACAAATTTCAGCGCCATTTTCGTGCCTGGCAGGGCAACAGTGGTGAAGGCCCCGCTCCTGCCCTCCTGCACTTGACACAACCCATGCCTGTCTGCATAGCCTGTCCCAGGCACAAGGTACGGTGGGGTCCCAGGGGGCAGACCCAGCGAGGGGAAAGCACTTGCCAAAGGCCGTGCCTCAAGTCAGGGCTTGAGCTGGGTCCTCTGCACCCAGCCTGCAGCTGCCCCACCCTTTTCATTTTCCTCCTGACATACTAGACTTATTTAGCACATTTGTCTCCCCCAACAAGAACACAACTTCTGGAGAGCAGGGACCTGTGTTTTGTTTATTGCTATATCTCCAGTGCCTACAGGAGTCTGATGCACAGTAGGTGCTCAACAAATGTTTGTTTAATGGATGAGTGAATGAGAAAGAATTAAACACAGGGAGGTGAGGGCCTGCAAGGCACACACTAGTGCTTGAGCAGGCACCTATGTATCCACAGAGCACTTGCCTTTCCTTCAGCAATTCACATTCACAACTGACTCCTCACAGATCCTACGAGCTGGCCACTAATGTTACCCCATTTTACAGAGGATGAAACCTAGGCACAGAGAGGTTAAGTCACTTGCCTAAGGTCACACAGCAAGCAAGTGTCAAAGCTCAGGTGACCTCATGTCCAGTGATCTTCCTGTTGCCTTCAGTTGGCATAGAGCCCCTTGCCCCAGGTGTGTGCAAATGTGGGAGCTCATGCAGACCCTATCTGCAATTGAGTGGGCACTGCTGTGAGCCTACAGCGTGGGGAAGGCAGCAAGCTCAGTGGTTAAGTGAGAAGGCTCTGGACCTGAGGACTGGAGCCGCATCCCAGCTCAAACCCTCTGCGTGACCTTGACTGAAATTCTCTGGGTCTCAGTTTCCTCACCTGAGGAATGTAGCTTGCCACGCTGTTCTCACAGGGTCATCGCCCACCCTCGTTAAAGCAGGGTGCCCTGTTCTGGAGGACCCATAGTCTGTCCATCTCCCTGGGGTCAGCTATCACTGATATGCTGGTGATTCTCCCACCACCACCAGCCCTGACCTTGACCTCCTCCTGAGCTCCAGATGTCCTGGGGTGCATTCCATGGGCTATCCCAAAGGTACCTGGGATGCTCCCAAAGCATCCAAGTCTGGACATTCTGCCTCTAGATTCCTCCTCTGTTCCATCTGCCTGGTCCCCTCGTCCCTGGGCCACTCAGGCTGCACCCCCTTCACCTGGACCACGGCCTCTCCTCCCTGATGGCCTCCTGGCCCCCGCAGAGAGCACCTGAGAGCCCCAGCTAAGTCTCCACCCAAGCCACGAAACCAGCCACCTTCCAGATACTCACCTGTGCCCTTGTAGGCCACCAGGTCAACCTTCCCATAGGTGCCTTTTCCCAGCTCACGCACCAGTTCGTAGTGCTTGGTGACATCGCTAGCAGCCAATGTGCGGAGGGTCAGGGCCTGCATGTCTTCAGTGAGGAGGGGCACGCCTGTTCCCAGCCCAAGGGCCGTCCCTGGCCCACAGCAGGGCAGGGAGCAGGGCGGCTCGGGCTCTGGGCAGCCCACGCTCATCTTCTCCCTGTTGTGGGGGGGGGGGGGGGAGGGCGGCATAGAGTGTGACATCAGGCCAGGACCCTATTCTCCACCTACCTTTTCTCTCCCCAGCACCCAGAACCCCTGGAGGCCAGATGCCAGGCCCAGGGTGACCACAGTGGGCAACAAGCATCTTTGCTGCATTACCTTCCCAAAGCTTCCAGACCAGCTGAGCTGGCACGCCCCCCCCCCGAGACAGTCACTGCCACTGGCCCTCCTGGGTACTGCCAGCCTATTTGTCTCATGCTGTCATCCAAACACAGTGTCAGGGATGATACTGACACAAAGACATGCCATAGCTCTTTCTGAGAGCAGCTAGAGGTGACCTCCAAAAATGGTTTGCTATTCAGCTGACCCAGAAAACCCCACAAAATCATGCAAATCAAGAGGTTCAAATCTTCATGTTCACTTTACAGAACTAATGTGTGCCATTCGTCATTACAGTGATGGAGCTGGGCGGGGGGGCGGTGCCCAGGCCAAACAGTGGGGCTGGACATGGGGCTGGTGGCCAGAACGGAGTGCTGAATTTTTGCTGCATGTGCTTAAAAATGCAGCGAGTAATGCAGAGCGCAAGGGTTTAGATGTAGATTATCTGGTCATCGAGCACATCCAGGTGAACAACGCCCCCAAGATGCGGGCAGAACATACAGAGCTCCGGGGGGGGGGGGAGGGGGAGGGCTAACCCACATGAGCTCTCCTTGCCGCACGGAGAGGATCCTGCTGAGAAAGGGCAGGTTCCCACACCAGTGGAGGAGGTGCACAGGAGAAAAGGATGTCCCAGAAGAAACAACAGCTTACGGCCCAGCAATAAATTCAGCATCAAATAAATAGTAAAAAAAAAAAGAGAGAGAGAAAGGCATGCAGGGACGGCATTCACAGAAGTGGTCCCATTCACAGTGCTGATCAGCACCTGCCCTTGGCCAGGTGCCACATAGCCCAGGGGACACTGCACTGGACAGACGGGTAAGAATCCTGCCTCGGGGGACTTACCTTCCAGGAGATGGGTAACACACATGGTGAACACATGAAGTTTATATGTGAGAAAAGGGGATATGGGCTGTAGACAAAAATAAGGCAGGAGTGGGTAAGGCAAGGTCTGAGGGCAGAGGTCATGTTATCAAATACTTCAGCCACAGTCTCAGAACACTGGCAGATGGTGCAGATATGGCCACACCCCCACCACAGCTTATAATCTCTCCACTACCACAGATGACAGCACAGTCAGCTGAGGTATACAGAACCACCGCTGGAGTCCCAGGACCCTGCCTGGGCCCAGACAGGAGGACAGAGCGCCCGTCCCACAGACCCGCCCCCCTCCAATCGAGGCCTGACTGACCCCTTCAGTGTCCACAGAGCTGGACACGCCCACCGCCAGAGGTACAGGTTGTCTCCAGATGGTGTTGGGGGCCGAGAGCTGCCGTGGGGAGTCCAGGCCTGAGTGACAGTGGATGCCCTCTGGGTCTGCATGTCTTGTCTGATGGGGGGAGGACTAGGCTAGGGAGCTATATGTGCAGCAGCAAGAGCGGCCGGCACTGCACTCGGTGCTGACAGGAGCCTGCCTCTTCAGAGCCTCCTCTGCTCCCCGTACTCCCCTCGACCTCCATCCCAGGTGTGCCACCCAACACCCTCACAGCCACCCTTTGCAAGACCACTCATGGCTGAGAGAAAGCACAGACTTGGAGCCAGATGGCTGGCTTTGAACCCCAGCTTTGTCACTTGCTAGCTGGTTGGCCTTGGGCAAGTCACTTCATCTCTCTGTGCCTCCGTTTCCCATCTATAAAGAGGAAGAGTCCTTTCTCCTCTGGGCTGTTGTGAGGATCAATGAGTTAGCAGACTGGTGTCTGTGAAGTACTTGGTGTCTGACCCGAAGTGAGTGCTCTGTGTCAGGGGTGCGGGTTCTCAGTATAATCTACATTCTCTCTGGCTGGGCTCAACCAGAGGCTGGGAGCCAGGTGAGTTCTCCGTGAGCCCAGCATCCTCACCTTGGCTCAGCCGCTTTCCTAGACCCAAACTCTCCTCTGCTTTCCCCTTCCCTCTGCACAACCCAGCCTCCCACTTCACAGGGCGGAGGAATATCAGGAGGGAACTTCCTGGCCTCCCACCCAGCCCCATCTGCAGTGCTCCATCTGCAGTGCTCCCAGCTGGCGGGAAGCTGGGGGCCCTCCTCAGTTTGGCTCCCACCCCTTCCTCCTCAGGATCCTGCCCCCCTCTTCAGCCTCCTCTCCTCCATTCATGAATAAGCCTGTTCCAATAGAAGCTTCCCTGCCTACTGCTTTTCCTCTCCTACTTCTTTCAGCCTGAACATATGCCAGGAGCCCATCTGAAATGCCACATGAATGCCCTCTGTGTCTCTAGCCCATGTTAGACCCCCAGAGACCCAATCCTGTCCCCTCCCTCTATCCCACTCAGTGTGCTGAACCCGACCCTTCCATGCACTGTCACCAAGTCTCTGCAATCCCAGTTCCTGGCTGGATAGATAGCACTGGCTGCAGTCACCAGATGGTGCTGGGGCAGAGAGCTGCAGTGGGAAGCTGGGCTAAAGTGGGTGCTATCTCCCACCACAGTCTTCCCTGGTTTCAGGGCTGGAAGGGGTCAGCTCTCCCACCCTGTCAAACATCCACCCCGCCTAGGTGGAGGATCCCAGGGACAGCGAGTCGCTGGCTGATGCAGCAGGAACAGTGAGGCTGCCTGCCAGTGCCTGAGCCTTCTGTGGAGTATGGGGCTCTCCCCAGGGGTGCTAATGAGCACACGCCCTCTGCTGTCCACCAGGGACACACACTGGGCTGCTCCGCTGACCCACTTTTCCTGAAGTGTGTGGACCCCCCAGGGCTGCTGAGGTGGGTGGGTCCATGTACAGGCACATGTACACACGTGTGCAATGCTCCCACTTCAGGCTGTGTCCACATCACTGGGGAGCTTGACGAGCAGCTGCACGGTGCTAGGAGCCCTTCTTTGCTCCCTCCTGCAGGGCTTGCTGGTGCCTGGCTCCTCCCTGCTACTCTGGCCTCAGAGTTGCCCTGGGTGGGCACAGGCTGGGTCAGAGGCACAGCCAGAGTGGATTTTAGCCCCACTATTTCCCCCCTCACCCCAAGTTCAGTTCATGCTCTGACCACTGCCCTGCACCTATCTCTCCAGCTTGAATGTCCCTCTGCAGCCTCTTCCACATTCCTGTTACCTGCCTTCACCTCCCTTCCCCCCCATATCCCTGCCCCAGTTCCTGCATCTCATTATGCTCAGGTCCCACTCTTCCAAGAAGCCTTCCCTCCTGCCCCATTCCTGTCTCTTCGGGTCCCAGGATTCAGACAGGGTATGTCTCTCTCAGGACCCTGAGTATCTCGGGGGTGTCTCAGCTGTTCCTTGTCTGTCCCCATCAATAGGCCATGAGCGCCCAAGGGGCTCTTTCTATCTATTGCCTTGGTTCCTAGGGTCCAGTTTTGGGGGTTGCCTTCCTTGCCCACCTCCCTGTCCCTTCAGGCCTGTTCCCTGCAAGGTGTCAGCAGGAGACAAGGAATTAATCCACACATGGTCCCTGCTGCCGCGTCATCCCCCAGGTACACACTGCCTCTGACCCACTTACTGCCCACGTGACTTAAGAGGCACGGTGGGGAGTGATGGAAACTGCACGGGCCTTGGGGCTCAGCAGCCATGGCCTTGATCCTAACGTGCACCACTTTTTAGCTGGGTGACCTTGAGCAAGTCACATTGCTTCTCTGGGCCTGGACTTCCACATTCAAATGATGAAGAAAATAATAATGACAAAAGCAGCAGCGGCTAACATTTAAATTGTACTTACTATGCGTCAGGCCCTGTTCTAAGGATGCCCTCACTTCCTCCCTGCTCCATGAGGTGGGTATTATTATTACCCCCTCTCAGGGGTGCGGGGGGTGAGGCACAGAAACTAACCTGACCAAGGTCATACAGCTAGTGCTGGGGTGGCTCCCAAGTCAGGAAGTTGGAACACCTCTGGTCCCTGAGTATCCAGGTGAGGAGAGTGAGGGCAGGAAGAGGGCAGAGCCTCGGCCAAGGGTGCACCCACACTCACTCAGCTCCTGTGGACAGCGGACTGGGTGCAGGCACTGGTCCAGGTGCTCACAGGTATAACCCCCTTAGTCCTCACAGCAGTCTAGGCAGAAGGGACCAGCTCCTTTCTTCGGGGGCACTGAGGATGGAGGCATCTGTCTGGCATCAGTGGAACCTTCCCCCAAGTTTTACCTCTACCATCGCCACTGCCTCTGCTCTAAGGAGCAGCTGCGAGCTGCCTGGCCCAGGCAGTGGGGCTCCTGGCCGCACCTGTGTAGTTGGCACTGCATCTGTCCACTCTCAAGCTGACTGTGCTGCCCCAGGGCCCACATGACTCGAATCTCAATGCATGTCCTCACTGGCCCCAAGGGAAGCCCTTGGTTTCCATCTGTGCTGCTGCAGGCAGGAGGGTGTCAGCCCCTCTTCCTGGCAGCAGTCTGGGCTCTGACCACAAAACTCTGACCCCATGGGCTGGGCCTTCCTCCACCTGCGGGGAGGGCTGCAGAGTGGGGCCAGGGTTTCCCAAGCCAGAGACAAGATGGAACCACGACCACTTCCTGTTGGCTGGTGGCTCGAGTCCTCACAAGTATCCTGAGAAGGAGGGTGACATACTTCCCATTTCCTAAAAACTGCTTGAGGAGACCTGGCCAGTTTGGCTCAGTGGATAGAGCGTCAGCCTGCAGACCGAAGGGTCCCCGGTTCGATTCCGGTCAAGGGCACGTACTTTGGTTGCAGGCTCCTCCCTGGTCTGGAACCTGGTCAGGGCGTGTGCAGGAGGCAACCAATCAGTGTGTTTCTCTCACATCATGTTTCTCACTGACTTTCTTTCCCTCTCTCTAAATCAATGGAAAAATATCCTTGGGTGAGGATTAAAAAATACACACACAGAAAAACCACCCAGCTTGAGAATAACTTACATATCACAAAATTCCTCTACAGTGTACAATTTAACGATTTTAATAAATGTACAGAGCTGTACAGCCAGGCCACATTGAGCAATGCTTTCTATTTTATGGAGGAAGAACAGGGCCCGAGAGGTTGACTTACTACGGTTTCAGCAAAGATAGCCAACTGCCCACCAGAACTGTTTTGTCTCCTATAATACAGAGCTGGCGGGCAGCTGTGGGCATTACAACTCTCACCTCCCTTGTGCCCAGGTGTGGTCACTGGACTTGATTTCCTTGATGAGATGAGAATAGAAACAATGTGTGTCACAGGTAGGCTAGGACTTTTCAGAATGGTTCATTTCTCTATTCTCTCTTCTTCTTTTAAAAAGTACCTTTTTTTTCAGCAAGAGAAACATAGAAATAGCTGCCCCCAGCACGCCCTTTATCAAGGATGGAGCCCACAACCCGGGCATAGGCCCTGACCAGGAATAGAACCAGCAACCTTTCAGTGCACAGGTCAATGCCCAACCAACTGAGCCACACAGGCCAGGGCTCTCCATTCTCTTCTCTGCATGCTGACCTGATGCGGAGGACTCCAAGACCCTGAAAGACGGTGGATCTACAAGATAGGAAGAGCCTGAGTCTCTGGGTGTGGGAGGATTACCCGCTTGGCATCTTATATGAACCAGAAGTAAACTTCTATTGTGTTAGGCTGCTGAGATATGGGGGCTTATTTGTTATAGAAGCTAGCATTATCCTAATTCAAGGCTTACAGAGCAAGTGAGCAAAAGAATAGGACTTGAGCCTCAGTGTGTCTTACTGCCTTGGAGTGCGGCCAGAGAAGGTAATCTGGATGGTGACAACACTGGCAACCAAATGGTAAGAATCCAGTTCCAGGAGTAGGTAGAAGGCGAGCAGCCTGTAAAGAGAAGGGGGCCTGTCCTTATCCTGAGAGAAAAACAATACTAATATTTTTTTTATATCTTTATTGATTTCAGAGAGGAAAAGAGAGGGAGAGAGATAGAAACATTGAGGAAATCATTGATTGGCTGCCTCCTGCATGCCCCCTCCTGGGGATCGAGCCAGCAACCTGGGCATGTGCCCTGACCAGGAATCGAACCATGACCTTCTGTCAACACTCAACCGCTGAGCCAAACCGGCCAGGCCTGGCTAATATTTATTGAGCATTTACCATTTGCCAGGTGCTGTGCTAACACTACAGATTAAATCATTAACAATCACAAGTCTAGGAGGTAGGAGCTAGCTACTGTTATCCCCATTTTACAAGAAAGAATACTGAGGCACAGGGGGACTAAATAACTTGCCAACAGCTAACAATTAGCACAGCTGGGATTTGAACTCAGACCACCAGGCTTCAGATCCCATGCACTCTGTCCTCTGAGGCCCCTGAAGGCAGACCCAGGCAGACAACAATTCAAAATGAGACAGGGATGAAGTTGCAACAGGGAAGAAGTGGGGTAGTGGGAGGCAGACCCTGGGTACGCTTCTGTCTGGGAATCAGTGGAAGGCCAAGTCGGACTAAGTGATATCAATCAGGCCTTTCTTACTCTCACTTTGGGATTCTAAGATTCTCAGTCCCCGGGCTATCCCTCAGCAAAGGCAACCCACAGGGGTATCCTTAACAAAGCCCTCACCTGGAAAGATGCCATGGAGTGGATGGCTGTGTTTGGGTGGGTCACCTCTCTGGGTTGATATTATCCTATATAATAAAAGCCTAATATGCAAATTGTCCTCTGGACCAGGATTTTAACCAGGGGCTGGGCTGGTGGGCCAACCCAGCCGGCAGCTGCTAGAGACCCAACCTCTAGTTATTAAAATAAGTCCCTGTGAAAAAGCAGCTACCAGATGGAATTTCAGGTGCTGAGTGGGACAGGGAGCCCCTCCGCCCTCCTCACCTGCTTCACTTGTGCCCCCCTGTAAAGCCAGGGGCTACAGCTTCATTCCTTAGCCTGCATGTCTGAATCAGCTCCCCACACCCCCACAACCTCCCCTCAACTGCCTCCAGGCCTCCCCTCCAACCCCCTCTCCTATACATGCAATCAGATGAATTTTCTGAAGAGCAGATTGGACCTGATTCTTGCCTAGCTCATGCACTTCAGTAGTTTCTTTTTAAAATTTATTTTTTATTGTTGACAGTATTACAGATGCCCCTGATTTCCCCCACCCCCCACTGCCTTGGTCCCCTTCAGTCGTTTTTGAATGGGCCTGTGATGTTTTTCCCTGCTTGGCACCAATTTCCCTTTCTTCAGGGAAGGGTCTTTCTCGGCCCCTGGTTCAGTAGGGTTGTTTCCACCCAGACCTGGCGGACCAGCGGATCCATCCCATCCACCAGGTCACTGCAACTCTAATCACCTGGGTCAGGCATGCCTATAGCCAGTTATACTCCTGAATGTTTGCTTCATGAATCAAAACATTCTCTTTTCCCATAAGCAGGTCTGAGGTGAGTTTATGTAATTTGCAACTTGGAGATTGCAGAGGAGCCTATCTCCTCGAGCCCAGGCACTACTTAGGTGCTAACATGAGGCCAGCAGGTCAGAGTGATGTATCAGATCCTGGGGGTAAGCATACCAATCAGGAAGGCAGATAAAATAAGGCCTTCGATAACCTGCGGCTGGGAAGGCCAGTTAGTGTTCCAACATTTCCAGAGGGCATGGGCAGGAGGGATTCGGGTGGCTTCCCGGAGGAGGTGCCACCGGAATGAGCCTTGAAGGGGGTTAACAATTCAGCAAGAAACCCGAGAGCTCCCTGAAAGCAAGCCCCATGCCTTAATCATCTTGCTATTTCTAACATTTAGTCAGGGCGTGACAAACGCTGGGTGAATAATCCTTCAAGTGTTTGGGAAGTTGTAACTTTTTATATCTTGGCTTTCCTGCATGCGATCCTACAGGAACAAAGCTATTTTCCTAGGGGCCTGGTGAGGTATCATTAGCCCCATTTTACAGATGCGGAGGTTGATGGCCAGAAGAGAACAGCGGTTTGCTGAAAATCACATAGAAAGCCAGTGGCAGGGCTGGGCTGGAGGCCAGGGTGTCTACAGGACAAGGTGCTGCCTCCCTCTAACCCCAGCCCCAAGCACAACAGACATGGAGGAAAGTGATAATAACAGCTGGCCTGTCATGTGACAAGTGCTTCACATAAATGATCTCACCTAATCCTTGCAACATCCTGACACAGGGATTATTAATCACCCCAATTATTTATGAGGAAACTGAGGCACATGATAAAGATTATCCAGTAACAGAGCCAGGATTCAAATCCAGGCATCACCACTCCAGTGTCCAAAAGCTTAACCACTATGCTTTACTATCTCCAAAATAATGGAGTAAAATTATCATCTATATTCTCAACATGCCAATGCTTTACATTGCTGCTGCCATTCAATCTTCATAGTAACCCCATTTTACAGATAAGGATGTTGAAGTGCAGAGGGGTTAAGCAACTTGCTCAAGGTCACACTCAGTAAGTGAGGGTCAGAGCCAGGGATTGAACCTTGAACTCCCTCTGCTTTATCTCCTCTGCTCTTGGTCTCTGGTTTGCAGCCTAGGCCTCCCAATAGTCCCATTGTCTTCAGCACCACAGGCGTGGACAGCACCCAGGCAGGCCCAGCACCAAGTGCATGGCCAGGGGACGCCTGAGGAGGCTAGGCAGCCAGGATGGAGAAGTGCTGCAGAATAGTAACCCAGGCCCCCAGGGCTGGAAAGGCTGGACACAATCCAAGTGTCAATCAGCAGATTTGGTTAAATAAATGGCTACAGATCCATACATACCTTTCCAGTGGCCCTTGAACATGCTTGAGCCAGAAGGGACTTTGGAAATCATGTGACCCAGCTCACAAATTTCCCAGGTGAGGAGACCAAAAGGAAGAACTGGGACTGTCCCAAGACTGAGCAATAGAAACTGGGAACAACTTCTTCCCACTTCCCTCCCTACCAGGCTTGGCTCCTGGCTCTGGTCTCAGCCTTCCCTCCCGGCCGGCGCAGTCTGCCCCTTCCCTGGGGCACGTCCTTGGTGGTGATTAATAGCCAGTGATGCTGTCCACTGCAGCTGGCGACCTATGGGGCGGTGGAAGCCCCAGCTCACCATTCCCAGCCTCTATGGGTGTGGGAGGAGGCATGAATGGGCCTTGCTGCCTGTTGTGAGGTGGTCAGCCCAACACTCAGGGGTAGCAACAGGAGTGGAGGGCAGAGGGCAGGGTGGTCACCTGCCACTGGCGACTGGGCCAGGGCCCTTGGCGGGGTGTCCACCAGTGGACAAGTGGTGGCCGCTGGAGAGATGGCTGGGAGAGCAGAGGCTCCCTGAAGAGAAGAGCCCTTCCGTAGCCACAGCCCTCACCTCTCCCTCCTTCCCTGAGCCCCTATCGAGGGATGGAAGGGGGATGTAGCCTAGCTTGGGAGCCCGGAGCCCAGATTCAGGCATTCCTGGGTAGACCCAGGTCACCACTGTTTCTTGCCATGAAGCTTGAGGTAAGTCACTTACTCTCTCTGTGCCTCCATTTTCTTATCAGTTGAATAGGGATAATAATGATACAGATCTAAGTATTAGTAACAGCCAACATTTATGAAACACTCAGAGTCTAAGCACTTTATATATATTCACTCACTTAAACTTCACAACTGTCTTATTCCCACTAGAATATATAACTTACAGCTCAGGAAACTGAGACTCAGAGAAGGGAAGATTAAGTGACGTGTTCAGTGTCACACGACTAGATGTGGCTTAGAGATAATGCCTGGCTCCAGAACGCTCCGTGAGGATTTGTTGAGCATCTACGACGTGCCTGGCACTGCTCTTGGATCTGCAATACATTCATAAGCCAAGCACACAGCCCTGCTCTCCAGGAGCTTATATTCTAGCCTGGAGGCAGGCAGTAAAAAAGAAAGTGGGATATATGTCAGACAGTGGGACCTCAAAGGGGAAAAAAAGGAGAAGCGAGGAAACGCCCAGCGTAGGGGATGACATTGTACGCGGGGGTCAGGAAAGGCCCTCCTGAGTGGGCTGCGCATGTGGCTATCGTGGTGGGAGAGCCTTCCTGGCAGAGGCGTGGGGACCGTGCCTGGTATGCTCAGGAACAGTGAGGAGGCCGGCATGGGGGCAGGGGGCGGGTAAGGGGTAGGGGCAGGAGGAGAGGGTAGAGGTGAAAAGGGAATGGCAATGTACCGGGCCTTGGAGGTCAGAGCCAGGGCCTGTCTTTCACTCTGAGCGAGATGCATGCCAAACTTTGGGCCTGAGCAAGCCCTTCCTGAAGCCATCTGTGTGCCAGGTCCTGAGAGATGGAGACAACATGCCCCCTCTAGCACTCCACCGCTGTCCCTGGAGTGAGGCTGAGGGAGGAGGTGAGGGAAGCCTGGGCCTCTTGAGTCCTGGGTGCAGATTCCTCTATCTGCAGCGGCCCCACATGAGCAGAGGAGTGGGGGCAGGAAAGCTGATCAACAGGTATGTCGGGGACGCAGCTGGAGCCCAGGGTAGGTCCTGTTTGGTCTTTCTGATAGATCTTGCCCTGTAGACTGTGAGTGAATGAGGGAAAAGTGGGCAGAATCTTCCCTAAGTTCTAGATATGAAACCCTGAGTAAAGACTTTCACCCCTGAGCCTCTATTTATTTATTTTTTACTATAAAAGTGGGGCTGCCCTGGCCATAGTGGCTGTTGGTTGGAGTGTCATCCCATACTAAAAGGTGGCAGGTTCAATTCCTAGTTAGGTTGTGGGTTCGGTCCCCAGTCGGGCAGGTATGGGAAGCAACTGACTGATGTTTCTCTCTCTCTCAAATCCATAAAATAAAAAAGTGGCATTAACATTCCCTTTCTGCTCAGGGCTTTTGAGAACTAATATTAAGAGCAAACCCTTAGTGGATACTCAGTGCCATGCATAGCACTTTACACACATTCATTCAGTTAATCCTCACTGTGACCCTACAAGGCAGGTACAGTACCATCCACCTTTTTTGTGGATGAGGGATCTGAGGCTCAGAGAGGTTAAGCACCTAGCACAAGGTCACACAGCAGGATCTAGAGATAATCCTTTTTTACCACTAAACCATGTTAAATGTGAGTCCCCTGCTTCTCCAGGAGACACAGGGTCAGAGCTGGCAGGCATGGAGGATCTCCCTGCTCTGGCAGGACTGCCCTGGGGTGGGGATTTCCGCAGCCTTGCTGGGTCCGGACCAGGAGGGGACCCTGTTCTGTATAGCCCACACCCCAGCCCCTCAGGGCCATCCCGATACCCAGAGGCATTCAGGACATTCTCTGCCTCTCCCAGGATTGGTGAAAGCCCAGGGAGGGGAGCTTGTGTGGTGGCCAGCCCAGCCCATTTGCATATCCCCACAGGGTGTGGCAGAAGTAATGAGAACAATTAAATTGCCCGCACTGCTACCTGTGCTTTACCTGTAAGGGGTTCTTTAATACTCCCCACAACCCTAAGAAATAGGAGCAGTTATTATTCCCATTCCACATCAGGAGAAACTGAGGCACAGAAGACAACTGCCTTGTCCAAGTCCATGTAGTCAATGAAAGAGGTAGGAATCAAACCCAGGGAGTGTGCAGCCAGTTTCACACAAACCTTGAGGGCTCACAGAGCTGGGCTCAAATCCACGCTCTGGGTTAATGCTGTTTTCAGCACTAAATGAGAAAGCGATGGCCAGTGCTGGGCATGGAGTACCTGACATTGAAAAAATGCCCCCCTGCTTCCTTCCAACCCTAATATTACTAGGCTCCCAGAGGGGGCTGACCTGAGAGTATGGACCTGTTCCATCTCCAGACTGTGGCCAGGCTACGGTAGGGACTGGGAAAGGTGGGTGTATAGGAGGGGAGTGGGCTTTCACTGGCCCCTCTAGGCCCAACTGCCACAGCTTCCTGAGACCAGGGGAGTAGGGGAGGAAGGGGGTAGTTTGGGAAAAACCCTGAGTCTATTGGGAATGCTGATCCAGGCTCTGGCCTGAGGCCCAGCTGCCTAGGGCAGAAAGCTTGGGGACAAGCCAGGCAGGCAGAGCACCTGGACAGCAGTTGGGAAGAAGAGGGCCAAGGCCACCCTCCGGCAGAGCTATGGGCCAAGTACTGGGAGGGCCCTCACAGACCCTCAGGCTTGAACCCCAGCCCACTGCACCTGAACTCCCTGCTCTTAAGCACCACACAGCACCGCCTCTCAAACACCTGCTTTCCCTCTCATGGGGATAGCACCAAAAGCCCTACGGCCTCCCCAGGCAGGCTATAGGAAAACCCAGGTGGTTACCAAGGCTTGTCTCCCACATGCCAGTGCAACTTTAAGTAAGAGCCAATAGTTACTGAGCACTTTTCATGTGCTGGACCAGGTCCTAGGCCCTTTGCATGCTTTAACTCACTTCCCCTGATGACCCTGAGGGAGGTGTTATCCTTGTCTTCCACAGGATTAAACCAAGCTCAGAGGTTAAATGACTTGCCTAAGGTCACACAGCAGCTAAGTGGGATTCAAACGCAGGCAAGGTCCAGAGCCTGTGCTCTCAACTACGGTGCTCTGCTGTCCCTCCAACGTGGGCTGCTGAAGCCTTCATCCAGGAAGGCGGCACGCTCCCTTCCAGGGCCATGCTGAGTGCCTGGTGCCCAGCACTGGCCTCTGGCCCCTGGCCCAGCTACTTGGCCACGCCCATTGGTTTCATTCATGTTTAGGGAATGTTATTTTTGAGTGACTTCTGAATCTAGGCCCCCCCATCTCTCCTGACTGACTCACACTAGAGCAGCGTGGCCTCAAGCCCTAGAAAGTCAGAACAAACAAAAAGGAAGCTTATGGCTTCCAATTCCTCTATACGCATGGGTAAACTGAGCCCAGAGTGTAGTCCTCCCCCAAGAATCTTCAGCAAGACCTGGGCCTAGGACCTTGAACTTTCGCTCCTGGGAAAGTGAGAGTTAAACCAAGTTGTTGGTGGCTGAACCCTTCTAGCCTAGGGGAGGGGCACAAGATGGGCAAAGAGGAGAAAGTGGGGCCCGGCTATGGATACTCTGGGGGGAGGAATTTGGGTTCACTTCATCACAGCCTTAGGACCCCAGAGGGGTGCTGCTCTGGGCATGTTCTAATGTGGCCGTGGGGGAGGTAGAGAATACCTGCGTGTGCAAGACACATACAAGCGAAGGTCACCCACAGAGCAAACACTTTCTGGCCTCCACCCGAAGCCTGCAGAGCCAGCTGCCAGCTATGTTATTGAATGAACAGGCCAGGTGGGGTCGGGGGCAGGCTGGAGTGCGGTGCTCTCTCTAAAGGTCATCACTGTCCCTCGTTGGCTCTTGCCTCAGCTTGCCACATCATCTACTTTTTCAATAGGGTCCAAAAATCAATATTTGTATGTGAAATTGTGGGGTTTTTTTTAGCATTGGCAACAAATGCAAATATGAGGAAAAACACTGTATGGATCATCAAAATGTGTCTAAAAGCTGTATTTTACAACATGTGTTGTATATTATGATGGGTCTGGGGTTAGACAAAACCGATGCAATGGGGATGAGACAGATCTGGTCCATGTCTTGGAGCTTAGGGTCTAGATGTGGAGACAAACTCTCACAGCACATGGGGACACATTCTACTGTTTCCAAGCCACCATGCAGCTCTCCACTCTGTGAGCCCAGGCCAGATAAAAAGGGGAGGTAGAGGCAGAGAGCTGCTCCTGAGCCATCCAATAGAGGAACTTTTCAGGTTGGGGGCTTGCACCTGGTGACAGAGGGAGTGAGGGAGGGGACAGGGAGATGAGCCAGAGGTGAAGTAGAGGATGATGAGTGAGCAATGGGAGATGACACCTGGAAGGCAGTGGGGGCCACAATACACAGAGCTTTCACTGTGGTTCAGTCCAGACTCAACAGGGAGCCACTGCAAGTTAGTGAGAAGGGGAGGTCTTACTCCCTGTGCCCCTCTGACCTCTTGATGGTTTCCCCTAGTCACAATGACTCCAATCTCTGCTTTTTAGTCTCTCCCTCCACTCCCCTGCCTGTGGGTCATATGGCAAGGCTCTAGGCTCCCAGGAACCCACTGTGGGAATCATTTCAGAGACAGAGAGGACACACCTGGATGCTTCTTGAGGCCCAAATGCGCTCTACATCTGCCCCTCCAGCTACAGAGTAAGTGGCTCACTCTGTCATCCCTGGGAGATGTCACATGCTTGCCCAAGATCACCCAGTCTTCAGGGCAGTTGGCTCCCCCACAGCCTGTACTGAGGGGCGTTGCCTCAACCGTCCTTGAATTTGCAGGAGGGGCTGCCAGAGATCCGGCCAGAAGCATCTCCCACCCTCTCCCCTGCTGACCACATCCTCCCCCTTGGGTCAATGTCAGCAGCAGATGGGGTGGGGGTACTTGGTTTGGAAAGGGGGAAGGAGGAATTGGCCATGCAGCCTCAGGGACTCCAAGTCTGCAGCAGGATGGGGATCAAGTGCTTCAGTGTGGCCTGGCAAACTGAGAACATCCCAGGCGTCTGATGATCAGGAAAGAAGATGGGGATGAAGTGAGAAAGAGAATCTTGACTCCAGTGCCTGGTACATCAGACACTAGAGACAGTTTGTCCCATGAACAAATGAACAAAGAAACTCCTGGTTGGGCTACCTGTACCCAGAGTCCTGCCTTAAAGCGTTTCCTCGGTACCATTCAGCCCCTTCTGATCCAGAATGTTAGCATTTTGGGGTACAGCACCCCTGGGCCTCTCATCGTCCTGTGAGCTGCAGGGCCAGGTGGCGGTACTGCCTTGTATACATCCTGGAAAGCTAACGTGATAACCTAGAACGCCCTTTGGTGTCCAGGACATGCTGACCCAATCGGTTTGGCCCTGGGTGTTTTGGAGGTCAGGAGAAGGGAAGGCTGCCCCTGGGGCACCAGGGGACAGAAAAGAGCCTGACCTGAAAGGGCTCCTTCGTCCAGACTCCCTCCCTCCCTCCCTCCCTCCCCAGAAACCAGTGCCTCACTTTGGGAAGGGCTTGCCCCCTCCCTGTCCTGCAGGGAGCACAAGGTGTCCTGGGTGAAGATCCCGCACTGTGGCCTGGTGGGGGCAATGGAGTCACAGAGAAAATAAGGCATTCCCACCCATTCTCTCAAACACACCCATTCCCTGCCCTCTCACAGACAAAGACACACACCCAAAGCCTCAGCCATCACCCTAGGGCCACACACTACGGGTCCCCTGACCTGTGAACACCTCCAAATCTTCTCCCAGAAGGGACTTCACTTGAGAACTCAGTCTGGCCATGGGGGGTGGGGGGAAGGGGGGAAAATACAAATATTCCAAAGACTGAGGATCCAACAGCTCCAGGCTCTCAGGTGTTTTTTTGGGGGGTGGGGGAGGGAACTCTACCCTCTTTTCCCCTCTCCGTGGCGCAAGGTGCTCTGCTACCACCCCTCCCATGGGGTGGGGAAGCTCGGCCCCGAGCTCCAAGGCTGGAGTGAGGGGTGGGGGAAGGGAGGAGGGGGCGCGGCTCCTCCAAGCGAGACACAAAGAGACGTCCTTCAGCCTCGGCTCCATGGCGACGCTGGGGAGGGGGCAGTGCGCGCCCGACAGTACCATCCCCACCTGCAGGTCTAGGGGCCTCGGGGGCCACTCACCTGCTGCTCCTCACCTGGGCCTGGCTTACCTGGGCTGGGGCCGCGGGGACGCCGCGGCGGGGGGCCTGGGCGCCGTCTCGGTTTCCGTCAGCCGGGCCCTGGGGCTCAGGGCGCCACCACCACCGGCTGGGATGCGAGGGGCGCCGCGAGGGGCTCAGTCGCTCGGGTCCTGGAGCTGTGAGTGTGAGTGTGAGTGTGTGTGTGTGTGTGTGTGTGTGTGTGTGTGTAGGGGTGTCCCCGAGGCCTCTTGCTGGTGAGGAATAGCTCTTCTGTCCTCAGGTCCCTAGATTTGGGGTTTGTGTACCGGAATTGGGGGATCTAGGACTCCCTGATGTAGGGGCGTTCTGAGCTGGGTCTTCGTGCCTTGAGGTGTGGAGTTGTATTGACCAGGATCTTGAGAGGGGGTGCCTCACTCCCGGACAGGAGGGTCACTGCGTTCTAGGTCTTGGGGGGCGCCCGGATTGAAGAGGGGGAGTCTTCGCGGCACCGTAGGGACGTCGCTGTCTTCTGAATACGGAGGAAGTCTTCGCCGTCCCCGGCGGGGGAGTCGTTCTTGTTGGATCTGGAGGCCTCCCCCGCTTTCCTGGGGTTCTCTGGGTCTGGATGTAGTGGGGGATCCCCACGCTCCCGGCTGCGGGGGCTCGCTGCGTCCCGGCCGCCCGCAAGGGCTGGGAGGAGGCCCCTCAGCCGCTGGGGGGCTCCGTCGCCGCCGCTACGAGCAGCCCGGCCCCGCGGTCCCGGACGCCGGCCTGGTCCGGGCTCTGCCTTCGACTCGGGCTCGCGCTCCGCCTGGTGCTCCGGCCCGGGTCCCGGAGCCCGCCCGGGCTGCGCTCCATCGCGGCATCGCGGCTCCGCCCTCCGCCCCGCGCGCACCTGCCTGCCCGGCTTGCGGCTCCACCCTCCGCGCCGCGCGCCACCGCCCCTTTGTCCGTCCCGCTTGGTGCGCGCCCTTGCGCACGCGCACTCGCCTAGCGCGCGCTCTCCCTCCCGCCGCGCCGACCCGCCGCGCGCCACGGGGCGCAGATTCTCCCCGCGCGGAGGGAGCCCCCACCCCGCTTTCCGGCCCCGCTGGGTCCTAGCGCCGAGACTTCCTCTCTATCCTCCCACCGCGTCCTTTCTAGGTCAGAGCCCACGAGGGGGCGAGAACGAGGTTAGACAGGACTCGGGGGAGTCTGAGAGGGTCACCTGGTCCATCCTCCTGGCCCTGCGGGACCAGATTGTCCCAGACTGTCCCAGTCAGTCCTTGTGGGGTGGAGCCTGTGTCTATTTCAAGGAGGGAAACATCAAAGCTCTGCAATATGCATTCATTTATATCAGTTCTTCTGTCTTCCACGCAGCCATGAAGCCACCTATGCATCCATTCATGCATGCAGCTATCCATCTACTAGTATGCTGCCATCCATCCTATTTGAGCAAGACCTCGAGAACTAACAACCTACCAAGAGAAGAGGTCATAAACTGGGGCTTTGGGTGTCATGGCCAGCCCAGGCTGCCTTCTCCACCGGTTGTAAAAGGCGGTGACCTTTTGGAATGCGCAGTGCTCACCAGGCAGAAGGGAGGAAAGGGGATTCCAGGCAGAGGGAGCACCATGTGCAAAGGCATCACCCAGATGTGAAGGAACATTGTTTGGCCTGTAAGGTGAATGAGGACTGAGACGAGATAGGGACAGTCCTGTTCCTTCTCGTCTGTCTCTTTTTAGCCTCATCCACGCAGCCCCAGCAACACTGCTTCCCTAAGGAGAAGTTCCCCCAAACCCCATACCTTCTCTGTTTCTTCCAACTCTTTGTTCAGGGCTGAGTTATTTTATTTTTTGTTTGTTTTCACCCAGCATACTCTTCCCAACCACCCTGACTTTTTCTAGAAGTTTTAGAGCCAGGGGTTGCAAACTCAAATACTTATAGGTCACATACCTTAGTGACTGGGGCCAGGTGTCAGGTGATAGGGAGTGGTGGAGATGAAGCAAACTGGAGCATTGTGGGCCCTTCATGGACAGATAATTTTTTCAACAGAAGCAGGGAATCCATATTCTAACAAAACATCTTCTAAATTTCCCAAAATTCAGAAATACTGAATGGACCAAATGAAACCTTCTTTTGGGCCAAATCTGGCTCATGGGCCATCAGCATGAAACCTTTGCTAGCGAGAACATTGTCTTAGTTCCTAACCTGCCTCCCTCCTGCCTCTACCTAGACTTTTCTTCTTTTTCTAGAATCCAACTCCTATGTGCCATCAGCTCTGTAAAATACAAAGTGGATTGGGTTGCTCCTCTACTTAAAATTGCCAATGACTCCCAGTTACCTCTAGGGTAAATGTCCTGGCGTTCAACCCCTTAGCCTATGGGACCCCTACTGAAGCTGCCTCTTCTCTATTCAGCCTTGACCTCAGCCAGTGTGCCTAAAACATCTGCTTTCTCACACCTCTGCACCTTACACACTTTGCTTCCTGTCTAGAATATTTTATTCCCCAAAACGGATCCTCCAAGATACCTCCTCTACATCTCCCTTTCCTCTCTCATCTCTCCCTGTCCCACCAGTGTTCCCAAGTTTCAAATTTCACCCTAATTTTGTTCTAATCCTCTTCATGTAAGGCCTTTTTTGCCTCAAACAAAGTAATGGAGAAGTATGAGTCATTGGGCCAGCAGTAGAGGGAGGCTAGAGAAAAAGGAAGAGGGAAGGAATTTTTTTTTCCTTTCTTTCTTTTCTTCTTTTTTAAAAAAATGTTTCAGCCTGGCAGGCATGGCTCAGTGGTTGATCATCAACCTATGAACCAGGAGGTCATGGTTCAAATCCTGATCAGGGCATAAGTCAGGGTTGTGGGCTCAGCCCCCCATGTGGGGTGTGCAGGAGGCAGCTGATCAGTAGTTCTCTCTTATCATTGATGTTTCTATCTCTCTCATTCTCCCTTCCTCTCTGAAATCAATCAAAAAATATTTTTATTGATTTTTTTTTTTTTTTAAAGAGAGGAAAGGAAAGACGGAAACATTGATGAGAGAGAAACATCAGTTGGCTGCCTCCTGCATGCCCCCTACTGGGGATCGAGCCCACATCCCGGGCACGTGCCCTGACTGGGAATTGAATAGTGACCTCCTGGTTCGTAGGTCAATGCTCAACCACTGAGTCCCGCTGGTCCGGCTCCATTGATTTTTAGAGAGGATGGAAGGGAGGGGAGAGAGGAGAGAGAGAGAGAGATCATGACAGAGAGAGGTGTTCCTGGCTTGTTGGCGTGCATCATGAAGGTCTTGCTGTATAGGGAGAACCCCTCCCCCATGGCCACCATCATGCCCAGGATGTTGCTGCTGGTGACCAGCCCCTACAGCGCCATCAGGGACCCTGGTGGCAAGGTGACTGAGCAGCTCAGAGCTGTTTGGGTGTAGAGAGCTGAAGATGATGACATTTGGGGCAAAGGTTACAGAAGAAGCTGCTAACAGGAGCTCCGCTAGGAGCAGGAGCTTCCAGGGCCCCAGGGAGCCCAGGTCTAGTCATTGCTGAGAAGGGAAACCAGGAGTCCCTCCTGAAGCCGCGAGGACTTCTTTTTACAGACAGCGGGGCAGCGGGCAGCGCCGCCAGATGCACAGCAGCTGGGGCGAGGGAGCTCTGCGTCTCTCAATGCCTTTTTGGAGAGTTTATTCTGAAGTGAGAAACACAGTGTTCCAGCAAGAGTTCTGATGAGTTCCCACCTCTTATGTGGAAATACCAGTGTGACCTGGCCAGCAGGATGCCACTGATGCTGGCAAGTGCCCGGGCCCGCAGAGTGGGGAGGGAAGGCCTGCCCTTTGTGACAGCGCAGAGCTGCTGAGTCGGACTTGCTGCTTTGAAGGGAATTCTGTTTCTTGCAGCTAAAAGCCTGCCAACTGACACAAGGAGAACATCTCCTCAATAATGGGGTGCTGCCCTTGGGAACAAAATGCAGGAAATGGGCCTGGGGTGGGGCAGATAATAGGAATTCATCCTCCTCTGTCATTTCTTTTCTTTTTTTAAAAAAAATTAAAAACATCGGACACAATTATGATAAAATGTTTACATTGATTCTAGCTGTGGATCTGCACAGGTTTTCACTTTTCTGCATTTTCTTTCCAATAATTAAAGCCTATTCAGTGGAAGTGTTTTTATTTTTTAAAAAATATTTTTATTGAGAGGAAGGGACAGGGAGAGACAGAAACAGCAGTGATGAGAGAGAATCACTGCTCAGCTGCCTCCTGCACACCTCACACTGGGGATTGAGCCTGCAACCGGGCACGCGCCCTGCCTGGGAACTGAGCCGTGGCCTCCTGGTTCATAGGTTGATGCTCAACGACTGAGCCACGCCGGCTGGGCTGGAAGTATTTTTAAACGGGATCTTGAAGAAAACCTCACATAGCTTTTCCATTGTGTGAGTCTGTTTTCTAAAACCAGGTCCAAGGACCATCTAAAATGACCTAATTTCTGATTCAGAGAAGCATGGGAGTGGGGAGTACATTTGACCGCCTGGTCCCTTGCCACCCGTGCCCATTGTTCTGGTGGCTCTGAATGATGGTGCCCCATGGGACTGGATGTGGCTGTTTCTCTTGGAAGGTGTGGAGTGAGGACTGGATGGTCTCCTCTCCTCTCCACTGTCTTTAGTTCTGGGGAGCGGGGAGCACTGTCTGGGACCCTCAGAACCCAGGCAG
This sequence comes from Corynorhinus townsendii, assembly GCA_026230045.1. Taxonomy (NCBI): domain Eukaryota; kingdom Metazoa; phylum Chordata; class Mammalia; order Chiroptera; family Vespertilionidae; genus Corynorhinus; species Corynorhinus townsendii. The sequence continues at coordinate 63,079,873 of JAPDVU010000009.1, forward strand.
GGCTACTCAGAGTGGGTCCAGTCCCAGCGCCCTCCTTGGGGAAGGGTCACCAAGCACCCCGGGGGAGGAAACAAGACGGTCTGGTCTACCCCCTGGGGGCTGGCTTTGAAGATGTCCTAGTTTGGATTTCCCAGAAACAGACCCTGCACAAGCCGATTCAAGAGCAAAAAGTTGACTTGGCAGGCAATCCCGGGAAGGCCAGTGGGGAAGAAAATGGAAAGGCAGTGACCAGGGGTGCATTATCAGGCAGGTTACCACTGCAAGCAACTGGCGGCAAACCCCTGGGGGCTCTCAGAGACCATGTAGAACATGCAAGGACACGCACAGCACATGTGTTATACCCCAGCTCCTGTGGGTCCTTGGTGGCAGCTGCTGGGGGAAGGCAGTGCTGTGGCTGTGGACAGAGCAGACTGGAGCAGAGAAGGCTCTGGGGCCAGGATGGGGCGGTGGGGGTGGGGTGGAGAGAAGAGGATGCTGCCAAATTGGAGTGTGGAGGGGGCCCAGGGAGGTATGGGCAGGGAACAGACCACCAGTCTGCTACAAACGACCAACCCTGAGAACAGGGCCCTGGGTCTGGCTTGATGCCCACCTATTCCAAGTGGAGTGAAACTCTGCTATTCAGCATCAGATGTCCCCCATCTTTGAGCAACAGAACCCAGTGTTCCTTTGGGGACCCACATTCCTTGACATACCCCTCTGTACTCATTAGGGGTTCTGATGGAGGGGCTTACCTGGTCGGCTTGAGGGGCGGCTTGCAACTCAGCCCCCTGGCCATCCTGATGGTCTCTGAGGTGGAAATGTGCCTCATACCAAGCTGATTGGGTGGGACTCCCTTCCCATTGCACTGGCAGAGGGTGGGTGTCAGCCCGGAGCTGCTCCCCGGGGAGACCCTCTAGAGGAGGAAGCCAGCAGAGCAGACAGCAGAGCCAAGAGATGGAGGAGTCAGAACCTCCTGCCGTCAGCTGAGCCCCAGGCCCAGCCAGGCCTGAAGGCGGGGCTTTCAGGTGTGCAACTCAAGAGTCCATTCTGTGCTTATGTAGGCTGGACTTGGGTCTTTATCAATTGCAGCCCCATGCTCTTTGCACCGAGTATAAATGTGGATTTCTAAAGGGCTCAAAAATGCAGGGGTAAATGAAAGGGTCTCCTCTCTGTCCCCATAATCACTGTTTCATCAGCATCCCAGTTTGTGCAAGGCGATTCTCAGAGGGGGCTCAGCCTGCCCAGGAGTCCTTGAATCCTTGGAAACCAGCTCCTGCCCCCTAAGGGTGGCTGTTCTTGGGGCCACGTGAGGAGCTGGGGGGCTTATAGCTGAGTGTGCAGAGTGGGTGCCTGGGCAGCCACATGGGGCCCCTTTCCCTCAAAGCTTCAGGAACCTCTGGGCTCCCGGCCGAGGCATCCATGCATTCCTTCATTCACATTTGTTAGTGGGTACCTACCATATGAGGACTTTAAGATGAAAGGGTGGGCTAAGTGGACCATCCTCGCCTTCTGGAGTTTCCATTCTTGTGGGAGGAGACACTACCCTAATCACCCCAAAACATGTGCAATTGTGAGATAAAGAGGCAAAGGGCCATCCCAGTGTTCAGGGCCCCATGTTGCCTCTTCCCACTCCCTTGCTGATTGGCCATCTCCCCCGGAGCCTGCCCAGCCGCTCAGATACTCTTCCTCCTTCAGGATCTTGTCCTCCTCAACTCCAGCTCCAGGAAGCCTCGCCTGGTGTCCAACCTGCATCCCGCCTGCTGCCAGCAAAGTCCACTTGCTTTGCTTTGTTTTGGTTCCAGGGCAGGTCAAGGGCAGCTGAGCTCCTCCCCACAAAAGCTTTTCTTTTCTTTTTTTAAATTTGTATTGATTTCAGAGAGGAGAGGAAAGGGTAGGGGAGGGGAGGGGAGGGTAGGGGAGGGGAGGAGAGGGAGAGAGAGCTAGAAACATCAATGATGAGAGAGAATCATTGATTGGCTGCCTCCTGCACACTCCCCACTTGGGATTGAGCCCACAACCTGGCCATGTGCCCTGACCGGGAATTGAACCATGACCTCCTGGTTCATAAGTCGATGCTCAACCACTGAATGACACTGGCCAGGCCCAAATGCTTTTCATGCCATCTCCCTGCTCAGGATTGACATTTATTAGCCATCTAGAGTAAGCCAGGTACTCCCACAAGGCGAGGCCCTCCCCCAGGTGGAGAAACTGAGGCACAGAGTACAGAGGTCCTGGAGAGGGAACAGGACACCCTGGTATGTGCCCTTCTTGCTATTTATCCCTCTACCCTCTCTCAGGCCGGGGGTCCCTCCCAGTCAGCAGCCCAAGTGCAGGTCCCAGGCCTTGTCCATTCCTGGCATCTCAGAGCCTGCCTGAGGGTCCCCCTGATGCCTGGGAACAGCACCCTCTGGCTTTCCCCTCCATCCTCCAGCCCCTCACCCTCAGGATCTCTGTTCATCCCCACCCACTTCTATAACAGCACAGATCTGTGCCAGGCCGGGCTATGAGCATTTTACGCATGTCAACTCATTTTTAAAATTTTTTAAATCTTTATTGTTGAAAGTATTACATATATCCCCTTCTCCTCCCCCCCCCCCCATTGACCCCTTCTAGTCTGCCCCTCATCAACTCATTTAAACCTCACAATAACAGCTGAAGGGGTATGTATGGTCATTATGTATCTAAGACAGAATGAAGCGTTCACTGAGGTTCACACACTAGCTGGGACTTGAACCCAAGCAGGCTCCAGAATCCAGGCCCCTAACACCCTGCTGCTCAGCCTATCCATCCATGCCAGCCTCACCTCCTCCTCACATCCGATTTCATTTTATACATTCCATCCCTCTCCCCACCCACCTCCCTGTCCCGATTCACACTCCAGCCTCTGGGCTGCCTGGGACGGGGCACTGTTCTGGTGCCCTGGGCCTAAGGGAGGGACACAGGTGGAGGCCTCATCCACATCCCGGGCCCTGCCTGCTGGAGGTGAGGCGTGGCTGAGTCAGGGGCCTGGAGGAGGTGGGCAGGGTAGGAGCAGGAGGGGGCTGGGTGGAGCGGCCTGTAAGCCCTAATTAAGTCAGTTAATTAGGTGGGGAGGAGAAGCCTGTGGGAGTTAATGAGCTTGGCTAATTAAGTGGATCCTGGAGAACTGTTCAAATTCGAGGCTGGGAGAGATGGGGGCTTAGGCGGGATGGAGGGAGGGGAAGGAGATGCCCGGTGCCTCCGGGTGTCATTGAGGTCTGCAGACACCACTGAGGTCGCAGGCCACCGAGGCCACTCCCAGGACCTGCGGGGACCACCGAGGGTCTGTCTGAAGTTACCTCCTCAGGGCCATGTACGCTGCTGACACCTGGGCCTGAAGTCACCATCAGGCCTGGTCTCCTGTCGCCCATCCCTCAAGGCTTAAAGCTAGACCCTCTTTGGGGACATTTCAGGGGGGCAGACATCGGGCCCTGACCCAGGGACCCTTCAGAGGGCCCATGACCACCACCTACATGTCTACCCATGATTTCGTTGGCAAAGCACGTGCACACCCGCTGTCACTGCCCAGAGGGAGATGTGTGGGGCACGGACCCAGCTGACAGATGAGACCCCTTAGGCCAGGGAGGAAGCGGCTTTTCCTGGCTCATCCTCAGCCCGCTGCTCACATGCAGACCCCAGAAACGGGCCAGGGGACGGGGAATGTTCTCTTCCCAGCCTGGGCCAGTCACCTGGGAGAGGGAGACCGGCAGCTGTCTCAGGAGCCGGAGGGCTTTCTCTCATGTGGGCCCGTTTCTCTCTAATTGCAGGGCCCTGAATAACAGCAGCAGTTCCCAGGGATGAAGCACTTAACATGTGAGGTGTGAGCACCTGACACCAGGGCCGGTACGTACAGAAAGGGAAGGGTAGGGTCCCTTTCAGAAAGCAGGAAAAAGCTTTCCTTTCTGCCCAGGTCTCTCTCTCAGGCTGTCCTGGTGTTTCTTTGCATTTTAAAAACACATATTTTTATTGATGTCAGAGAGGAAGGGAGAGGGAGAGAGATATAGAAACATCAATGATAAGAATCATTGATTGGCTGCTTCCTGCGCCCCCCACTGAGGATCGAGTCCGAAACCCAGGCATGTGCCCTTGACTGGAATTGAACCCGGGATCCTTCAGTCTGCAGGCTGACGCTCTCTCCACTGAGCCAAACCGGCTAGGGCTCTTTAATAAAATTGATTTTAGAGAGAGGAAGGGAGAGAGAGAGAGAGAGAGAAACATCAACCAGATGCCTCCTGCATGCACCCCAACCAAGGATTGAACCCACAACCTGGGTATGTGCCCAACAGGAAATCAAACCCGTCACCCTTTGGTGTACCAACTGACGCTCCGAGCAACTGAGCCACACCGGCCAGGGCTGTCGTGGGATTTCCTATTTGCTTTTTTTAAAATATATTTTATTGATTTTTTTCAGAGAGGAAGGGAGAGGGATAGAGTCAGAAACATCGGATGAGAGAGAAACGTCAATCAGCTGCCTCCTGCACACCCCCTATTAGGAATGCGCCAGCATCCAAGGTACATGCCCTTGACCAGAATCGAACCTGGGACCCTTCAGTTTGCAGGCCGACGCTCTATCCACTGAGCCAAACCAGCTAGGACTCTTATTTGCTTTTTAGTGTCCTGCTCCCTTGGGCACAGGGATAAATGTGGGACCAGTGCAGCTCCTCACAGGCGCCCCAGGCCACCCTATTACACACCTGACACTGAATCTTCACTCCCAGGCCCCTGCCACACAAAGGACAGAGCAGTGACTGGGTGGGGGCAAGGAGTGGGTGCTGAGAGCCACCCAGGACATGGGAGGGCAGCATGCTCCTGGGGCACGCTCCACTGTCCCATCAGACTTCACTTACAAATCCAAAAATGAAATGATCGGAACTGCAAGATGCCAACCACAGAGCCCCAAACCCCAAGTCCTCGGCCCTGTGCGACTGCACCGCCACTCCGTGTGACACGCAGGATCTGACTCAGGTCCCAGCCCCTGTAGCTCGGCATACTTGGCACTATTATTGCCGCCATTTTACATGTTCATGCATTCATTCATTCACCAGATATTTATCGAGTGTCTCCTGTGTGCTGGGCACTGTTTCCGATAAACAAAATAGAAGAATCCTACCCTCATCCATTCTAGTGAGGGAAGAAAACAATGAGCAGGGAATGGACTTAAACAATTATGCTTCAAGGGATGTGTGAGGGAGATGAAGCCAGGAGGGCACAGAGCCCACAGGGAGGTCCTCACAGAAAATACCTTTGAGCAGAAGCTTGAGGAGGTGAGAGCAGAGCATGTGCTGTGGGGTGGGGCCAGGTGCAGTAAACCAGCCAGAGGGAGCAGCAGTGCAAAGGCCCTGAGGCCAGAGTGAGCTTGGGATTCGCTTCACCATCCCCAGGTGGCTGAGTCTTATGGGGCCACTGAGTGCATCTGCAGCCTGGCAACTGCAAGGGCCAGGGACCACCCAGGCTGGGGAGGTGGATGGACTTGGAAGGCACTAGCTGCAGAGGGGCCGGCAGAGTTCCAGCGAGGAGAGTGGGTGCTGGAGCGTCTCCCCATGCACACATTGTCCTGTTTTGGGCTCATGGGGAGAGCCCAGGCCCAAGTCTTGGCCTTTGCAGGTGGGAGCATGGGAGGAGATGGAGGAGAGGGGAATAGTCTATTCAGGGCCAGCCTGAGCCTGGGCTTTGACCTGAGTGAGGTGGGAGGCGTGTGTTAGGTCTCAGTAGACTTCCTCTAGCTGCTGTGGGAAGACAGACTGTGGGGGTAAGAGTGGAAGTAAGAGGGTTCTGCACCCAGCCAGGTGGGAGAAGACAGCTATTGCCCGGAGGAGCAGGGGGAGGCGAGGAGTGGCAGGATCTGCTGACGGACTGGACAGTGGGGTGGTGTGTGTGTGCGCGTTCACACGCAGTTTGCCCTGGGCAGCTGGACCATGAAGTTTTATGAACAGCTGAGGACCCTGAGCAGCTCTCTGGTCTCCAGGATTCCTTGTCCCCTGAGGATCTGCTGTCATTTCTGGGGTACCCCACCCCTCCATCTCTGCAGTTGTGCCTGCCGGTGGCCAGTGCTGCAAGGCTGCAGTGTGGACATGTTTGCACGAACCCTCTTAGGCACAGTTCCTACAGTTCTCCCTGCACAGGTTACCACTGAGATCCTCGTAGGGGCCCAGGGGCACTGTGAATGGGGCACATGGCTTGGGCAGGGACTGTGGTAAACTGGAGAGCCCCGCCCATCTGAATGGTGGCTTTCCCTCCCCTATGGCCCACTGCTGTCACGTGGGAATGTGGCCTCGGATGCTCAGAGCTTCCAATTTTTCAAGAGAAGTTAGAAATCTGGATCTTAGGATGTCATATCCTGATTTTTTAAATACTGGCAAATCATTTTTTAAAAGTCAGAGCTGGCTAGACCCTCGCAAGAGCAAGGACAGAACAGAGGCTGCTGGGGTGGGCAGAGGCCCACAACCTCGAGGGGTCGGGGGGTTGGTGGAGGCATCTGCACACCTGAGGATGAAGACACCACTGGCCTGGCAGGAGGGGGTGAGGGGCAGTTAGGAGAATGGCTAGGAAGATGCACCCCCTCTAAGCCACTGGGGCCCTAGGCAGTGACATTGCTTCATGGGTCACACGGTTACCAGGCAAGGGCAGGTGCTGCTCCGGGAGCCGGAAGGGTGAGACCAAGGCTAAGATGAGCCACCGGTGAGGTTTACAAGACAAGAGCAACAGCAAGACTGAGCAGGAAGCCAAGGCATGGAGGCCCCCCCCCCCCCCTGCGCCCCACCTCTGCTGTCCCCTAACCAAGAAAGTTGGCCTCCATTTCTGGCTCTGATCTAGCCTGGGCAGGGCTGGGCTGAGGGGCTACAGGAGAAGCAGAGAGACACCGAGGCGGTGGCAAAGCCTCCTCCAGCACCAGGATGCTCAGCCACCCCCAGTGTGGCCTGTACCTCATTCATCCTCCCACCAGCCTCAGGAAGGATGGAGCTACCCTGGGCCCCTTTGACCGCTGGTGAAACTGGGTCACAGAATGATCGGGTAACCTGGCCAAGGTCACGGGGCTCTGGAAATAGTGGGACCTGGAGTTAAACCCAGGGTGTATGGCTGCAAAATCTGAACTTGGAACATAGAAGCTGTCAGAAAAAGAGGCCTGAACCATACCACCGGCTGCCTGCTGGGGCCTGTTCCCAATGTGTGCGCGCAGCACTCCCTCTAGTGGCCGCTCCGCCTCAGTGCAGGACGGACGATGGGCCCGCTTCTCTATCTCTTTGTTTCTGTCTCTGTCTTTCTGTCTCTCTCACCTTGTTCACTCCCTGATTCAATAAGGGAAGACCACAACCTCCCCATCAGCTCATCTCCAACCCGGACATGCGCCCCTTACTAGCTGCTCCTCATTGATTGGCTGCCTCCTGCACGCCCCCTATTGGGGATCGAGCCTGCAACCCGGGCACGTGTCCTTGACTGGACTTGAACCTGGGACCCTTCAGTCCCCAGGCCGACACTCTATCCACTGAGCCAAACCGGCCATGGTCCTGTTCCTCCTCTGCATCACTTGCTCTGGTACCCACATGCAACGGCTCTTTGACCTGATGGAGACGCCCATCCCACTGCCCCATTGCTTTCTTACTGCTCACCAGCCGCCTTCTGCCACTACCGTCCACCTCAAGCCGCTCGGGCTCTGCCCACCATCACCCCAGCCGCTCCCTGGAAACCCCCTCCTGCCTGGCAAACCACCCACCACCCTGCTCGCTGCTTACACTGAGCAAGCCAACACCGCCCGGAGCGTCCCCACCAGCCTGGACTGTCCCCTCCGATTCACAGTCTGAAGGGGCACTCACTGACACCTGCAACCCTTGATGCCAGCAGTTGCTTTCCCACTCTCTGGTGGCGCTTCTCATTTTAATTTGCCTGTGAATCTCCTAGGGATTGTGGGGAGGCCGAGCTTCTGCTCACCTAACCAGCCCACAGCTGGTGCCGGTGCTGCAGTTAGTGCACCCCACTCTGCGTGGCAAGGTGTTGGGTCTCCCTTTCCCACCTTCCCTCTCCCCTCACACCGTGACTCCCCCTTGGCTGAGGAAGCCTGGATCAGATGCAGTCCCATGGCCTCCAGCATCAAAGCACAGACCCACCGAGCTCCTCGAGCTCCAGCCTCCTCCCAAGGCCAGCCCCTCCCCTGCGTTTGCAGGGACCTTGTTTCTTCAGGACTCCCCTCGCTCCCCACGCACCGTCCTCCTTCTCTTCCAGGACCACTCCCACCGCACCCGCACCGGGGCACTGGCTGCAGGCTGGGCACCTCCACCTCTGCCTTAGGGCCCCCCCCCCCAGCCCCCTGCAGAGCAAAGCTACCGGAGCAGAGCGAGTTGCCTTCTGCCTCTGCACTGCTACCTCCCAGATTGTCATCTCCTTCTGTAAATGTGGTTTTAATATTTATTTGAGTTAAACGTGCCCATAGCTTAGGATCGAGAAACATGAGCAGCCCTCACTCCTGTTTCCCACTGCTTAAAGACAGTCATTTTAACTCTTAGTAATGTTTGCCTCTGTGTTTCCTACATGGCATGTTTACATTGCTTCTTTCCAGTTTAGGCTTCACCTATCAATGTCCCACTTTGGAAGATGAGGGCTGACTCCCCTACCCATCCTTTTTTTTTTTTTTAAGGTATTTTTATTGATTTCAGAGAAGAAGGGAGAGGGAGAGAGATAAAAACATCAATGACGAGAGAGAATCATTGATTGGCTGCTTCCTGCATGCCCCTTACTGCGGATCAAGCCCACAAACCAGGCATGTGCCCTTGACCAGAATCAAACCCGAGACTCTTCTCTTCAGTCCGCAGGCTGACGCTCTATTCACTGAGCCAAACCGGCTAGACCTCCTCCCCCGCCCCCCCCCCCCCAACTTCTTATTTCCCACTCTCCCATTACAGTTGCATCATAATATTGGTAAGGCTGGTAGTGCTTACACCTTGTGGAAACATTATTCAAGGCTTATGAGAAATACTATGATTTCTTTTCTTGTCTCCCTTTCCATAATAGACTCTATTTTTAGAGCGTTTTTAGGTTTACAGAACAACTGAGCAGAAAGTGCATCTACAGCCCGTCTCCCGGTTTCCTATGATGAACACGTTGCCTCAGCATGACAGATACACTTGTTACAACTGGCAAACCAATACTGCGGCACTGGAATGAACTGAAGCCCATAGTTACACAGGGCTCGCTCTGAGCGTAAATGTTAGGGGTTTTGATAGATGCAAAGTGTCATGGACCTGCCATTACAGGATCATACAGAACAGTTTCACAGCTCCCAAAATCCCCTGTGCTCCCCCTCTTCCTTCCTTTCTCCCTCCCTTCCTATAAGCCTTTGGCCACCACGGATCTTACTGTCTCCACAGTTTTGGCTTTTTCAGAATTTACGTTGTTGGAATCGTACAGCCTTTTCAGATTGGCTTCTTTCACTCAGCAATACCCATTTAAGGTTCTGTCATGTCTTTTTGTTTTTGTTCGTTTGTTATAAACACATGCGTTTGGTGAGTGAGGGTGACAGAGGGTGGAGAAGCACAGTACAAGCTGGTATAGGCTCGAGGGCTGAACAACACAGGGATTCAGACAGTCTGGCCAGCAAGGCAGCCGGGCAGCACTCTGGGGCCTGTCACACTTGGCTGCTGGGGTGCCGGCAGGGGTCCCGTCTAGGGCAACCTGGCCCGAGGCCCTGGGCGGGGTTGCCAGCGGCATCCGGGCTCAGCTCACATCATTGAGGGCCTCACGGGCAAACTCAGGCAGGACAAAGGCCGCCAGAGTTTCAGTATCTGAGCTGCCTCTCTCCCACCTGGTTCTGCCTCAGCTCCTGCACCGGCACCTGCACTTGGTGCGTGGGTTTCTGCTGCTCTGCGTGGAGCCGACCTGGCCACGGGGAAGAGCAGCCTGCAGGGGTGCTGCCTGTCCGCGATGAGGCCCAGGTGCAGCCACTGGCACCCCATCCCCCATCTCCCGGGCCACAGAGGACCCCGTCCTCCTGAGGGCCGCCTTCATGAGCTGGTGATAGGGCTCCTTGAAGAGGCTCTCGGTAGGGCTCATGGGGTCCGAGGAGTCGGTGATGCTAACATTGAAGGCGCCTGGTTCTGTTTCCTGAACTCAAAATCTTCGTCCAAGTGGAGGGTCAGCTTTGAGCTGGAGTAGCCAATGGCCATGCCCAGCAGGAACTTCTTAGAGACTTGAGTGACAGCCTCGTCAATCTCGCGCTGGATGCCGGACTCCACAGAGGAATGCTTCACCCCCTCCCGCAGGACACAGGACGCCCAGGCCGCACCCGCATGACCAGCACCTTGCGCATTGGGGTGGCAGCAGGGCGGCAGGTTGGCTATCATCTCCGGGTGGGGGGACTCGCCCCTTTCCGTGCACTGGGTGACCCGGTCCAACACCTGCACGTGGCCTTAGCTCTTACTGCAAAGGCAAGAACATCCTGGTACCGCGAGCTCAGGGACAGGGCCCGGCGGCCACAGGCTGCACATCTCGGGGTACCAGCCCTCGCGGGTGGCAGCGGGGGCCGGAAGAGGTGGGGCCGTGGGGAGCAGGCTCCTTGAGGGGCGCGCTGGTGGGGACGGGGGCGAGGGGCGTGGACTATAGGCCGCCTGGAGCCACAGCACACCGGGACCAGCTCCGCCTACCGCCCACGCTGCAACCTCGCTCATTTCTTTTTATTACTATTATATGGATGTACCATAGGTTTTTAAAAAATATATATTTTATTGATTTTTCACAGAGAGGAAGGGAGAGGGATAGAGTTAGAAACATCGATCAGCTGCCTCCTGCACACCCCCTACTGGGGATGTGCGCACATCCAAGGTACATGCCCTTGACCAGAATCGAACCAGGGACCCTGGGACCCTTCAGTCCGCAGGCCGACGCTCTATCCACTGAGCAAAACCGGTCAGGGCTGCTTTTTTTTTTTTTTTTTTTTTTTTAAATCCATTCATCTATTAAAGGACATATTGGTTGACCCCAAGTTTTTGGCAATTATGAATAAAACTGCTATAAATATTCATGGGCAGGTTTTTGTGTGGACATGTTTTCAACTCATTTGGGTCAATACCAAGGAGTGCTATTTCTGGATCGTATGGGAAGACAGGCTCAGCTCTGTGAGATGCTGTCTTCTGAAGTTGACTGTACCATGTGCGACCCACCAGCTGTGACGGACAGTTCCTGCTGCTCCACATCCTCGCCAGCATCCTCACCAGCATCTGGTGTGCCAGTGGTTTTAGCCATCCTAATAGGTGTGTAGTGGTATCTCATTGTTGTGTTAATTTGCTTTTCTCTAATGACATATGTTGCTGAGCATTTTAAAATGCTTGTTTGACATTTGTATATCTTCTCTGGTGAGGTGTCTGTTCAGATCTTTTGTCCATTTTTTTAACTGGGTTGTTCATTTGCATATTGAGACTTTTTTTGTATACTTTGGATAAGTCCTTTATCATGTAAACAGTTTTTATCAGATCAGATGTTTTTTGTAAATATTTTTCTCCCATTCTATTATGGCTTGTCTTCTCATTCTCTCTCTCTGTTTTTTTTTTTTTTTTCTCATTGATTTTTAGAGAGAGGGAAGGGAGAGAGAGAGACAGAGAGAGATACCAATGTGAGAGAGACACAGCAATTGGTTGCCTCCCTCATGCCCCCCACCAAGGCCGGGAGCCTGCAACCGAGGTACTTGTCCTTAACCAGAATCGAACCCGGAAACCTTCAGTCCACAGGAAGAGGCTCTATCCACTGAGCAAAACCGGCTAGGGCAGTGGTTGGCAAACTGGGGCTCGTGAGCCACATGCGGCTCTTTGGCCCCTTGAGTGTGGCTCTTCCACGAAATACAATGTGCGGGCGCGCACATACAGTGCGATTGAAACTCCGTGGCCCATGCGCAGAAGTTGGTTTTCAGCTCTCAAAAGAAATTTCAATCGTTGTACTGTTGATATTTGGCTCTGTTGACTAATGAGTTTGCCGACCACTGGGCTAGGGTGTCTTCTCATTCGCTTAAGCATGACTTTGCAGAGCAGAAGTTTTAAATTTGTTTCCTTTTTCTAAACAAATGTTTTGTTTTCTTGGGTTTAATAACTATGTAAAGGGGAGGGCTTATTTTTCTATGTGTTTATGACTCATTCAACCCACATTCTCTCCAAGTTGTATATAAATCTCTCAAAAGTTCAAATACATTAGGTATTCTATCAATTTCATCTCCTTGAGGAAGTCTTTTCTAGAACCTTCTGACGTATTCCAGTGTGAACTGCTGGCCCTCCAGGTCTGTTGCCCAGAGGTGCTGCTCTGAGATCCCTTCACCATCGCCGTCACTTCTCTCTTGTATTGGCTTTCCCGTTTCTGGTTTGTTTGTTTTTTCCTTTGTTTTTAGTGGAGCCATTCTCCAGGAGCTTTCTTAAGAAAGAGTTAAAATTTTTGAGCCCACATAAACCTGAGAAGACCTTTTTCCTACCTTTGATTGATTCATGGGTTAGCCCAGTATATAATTCTAGGCTGAAATTAATTATCTTTTATACTTTTTAATACAGCTCCCAGATGTTCTGGTTTCTAAGGCTGTGGTTGAGAAGTGTGATGAAATTTTGATTCTTGATCCTTTGTAGAATCTCATGGATGTTCTTCTTGTTCTGACGTTCACTGGCGACTGGCCTTGGGGTGAGTCTACTGACACATAGCAGGCCCTTTCAGTCTGAAAATTCAGGCTCGTTCTGATGAATGCCTGAAATGCTTCCTTGTCTATTTGTTCTCCATTGTTTTCTCCGTTCTCCTTCTGGAACTCCTTAGCTGAGGTGTTAGATTCCTGTACTGGTGTCCTAACTTTCTTACTCTTTCTTTCCTACTCCCACAGCGTGGCAGCCATGAAGCCCCACTCTGTTCTCCTTTCAAGACAGAACTTTGTCCCTAAGATGTTAGGAGTGTGGTTGAACAACAGCTTTTGAGATCCACTACAGCCTGGCAACCAAGATCAAGGTCTTCTGGGCCGTGCCAGCCAATGACTGAGCACAGTGGGGGCACTAGGGCCTGGTCATTTCTGCCCAATGTGGGGCTCCTCTAATCTTTGCTCTAAGGACCCCACCGGGTAGGCCAAGGCTTTGTTGATCTTCATCGAAGTCAGGCTCTCTCTACCAGGTCAAATCCCTCCTTTGTTTGTTCGACAGGTTTCAGATGGTCTGAAGACTCTCCCTGCCAATCCTGTTTCCTCCTCTTTTATTTTCACAGGCATCGTCCCGCCCCTCCCCCCCCCCCCCACACACAACTCCTAGTGTCATCTCAGCATCTGTTTACTAGAGGATCCAAACTGACACGTCTTTATTTTTTTGCTCTATTTTATAGAAAATTCCCTCAACTTTATCCTTTAACTCAGGGTCAGCAATTTTTTTTCCTTAAAGGGCCGAATGGTAAATATTTTAGTCTTTGCAGGCCATGTGGTCTCTGCCACAACTACTCAACTCTACCAATGTGAAAGCAGCCATAGTTAGGACATAAACAAATGGGTGTAGAGAGCCAAGATGGCAGCGTAGGTAAATGCTGGTACTTTCTGCCTCCCAACCACATCAATATTACAACTAAAATACAGAACAATCATTATTATCATTATTCAGAACTGCCTAATATCTGGCTGAATGGAAGTTCTACAACTAGAGAAGTAAAGAAAGTACATCGAGACTGGTAGGAAAGGTGAAGCATGGAACGGGCTGGGCCTATACCAACATATGGCACATTTTTCAATCAGGAAGGATATCCCCACTGCAGAGGCCTCCCGTGAGAACCAAGGGGTCCCAGCCCCACTCCATACTCCCTGCCAAGTATTCCAAATCTGGGAAAAGAAGTCCCATAATCTCAGACTGTAAAAACCAGCAGGGATTGTGGCTGAGTGACACAGAGGCTGCTGGAGACCCAGGCAGTCCCTCTGAAAAGGGCCAGTGCCCAGATTTACTTGGACTCAGTCCCTCTGGGCTCCAGTGCTGGGACAATGGCTGGGAGCGGGGGATGAGGGGGAGTTTCCCAAGGACATATGGGGAGGAACTAGATTGTCTGGCATCAGAGGAAGAACTCAGGGGCAGCTTTCTCCCAGACAGGGGTGCTCATAGGGGTCATGGTTACTATGCCGACACCTTCCCCATTGCAAAGCTGACTGGCAGCCATATCTGAGTCTTCATCAGCATGGTTCACTCTGTTCATTCCACCTTGGTGATTCCCTGAGACCCCACCCCACCCAATTTGCAGCCCCACCAGAGTTGTTTGCAGTGGCTTTTCCATATGAATGGCCTGTCCTGACTCAGGCTTCAGACATTTCTAAAACCTCTCAAACAAGCAGCAATGGTATCAGTGTGCCCTATATCTATCAATAAAAATAAGAGACCTAAGACCCAGCACTAGCACCAACCTGCCTTGCTTCACAGCTTGGCCTGGCCAGGCCACTTCCAAGCCTAATACAAGAGCAGCCATCTACAGATTGCTCTGTAGCTGCTGCCGGATGATTCTAGGCAATGACTACCTTTGCACCACCCAGGAGGCCTCAGAGCCAATGCACCGGTGAACAGCTTCAGACCATACGAGATCACAACTCTGCACATCCACAAGTGACTCACTAAAGGACAGACTAAGTGAGCACCAAAACCCCACCGAAGCAAGTCCTGTTCACTTGCACATCCACAAGTGACTCACTAAAGGACAGACTAAGTGAGCACCAAAACCCCACCAAAGCAAGTCCTGCACAGCAGCTCCCCCACTGTAGTCACAGCTGGTCCTCACAGTTAATTGGCCTGGAGGTCAATTCCTCTCAGTGACACCAACAGCAATCAAGATTCAAATAAAACAAAACTGTGCACACAGCCCACATGGGGGTGCACCTTGAAGGATATCTCCATTGCAGAGGCCTCCTCAGGTACCCACCTCAGGAGACAGGAGGGGGCTGAGCCACTGGGCCCTATAGGGCACCTACTACACAAGACCACTCTACCAATTCCAGGAGACATAAGGCTCTACCTAATATATAGAAAGAAATACAGGGAAGCAGCCAAAATGTGGAGACAAAGAAACATGTCACAAATGAAAGGAATGGAAGAAAGCAAACTACTGGATACAGAGCTCAAAACAATGGTTATGAGACTGCTTAAGGATCTTAATGAGAGATTCAAGGAACTTAATGAAACTTTCAAGAATCTTAGTAAGAATTTAAAAGACATGAAAAAGGTCCAGTCAGAAATGAAGGATACACTAATTAAAATGAAGAATAATTTACAGGGAATAAACAGTAGAGTAGAGAATGCTGAGAATCAAATTAATGACTTGGAACATGAGGAAGCAAAAAATACCCAATTAAAAACACACTCACACACACACACACACAAAAAACACACCTAATCAGAAGAGCAAAAAGAATAAAAAAATATGAAGATAGTGTAAGGAGTCTCTGGGACAGCTTCAAGCATACCAACAGTCACATTTATGGGGGTGCCAGATTGAGAAGAGAGAGAGCAAGCTATTCAAAACTATTTGAAGAAATAATGCCAGAAAACTTCCCCTACCTCAGTGGTCGGCAAACTCATTAGTCAACAG
Source organism: Corynorhinus townsendii (assembly GCA_026230045.1). Classification (NCBI taxonomy): domain Eukaryota; kingdom Metazoa; phylum Chordata; class Mammalia; order Chiroptera; family Vespertilionidae; genus Corynorhinus; species Corynorhinus townsendii. The sequence goes on from JAPDVU010000009.1 coordinate 63,095,416, forward strand.
AGCCAAATATCAACAGTACAACGATTGAAATTTCTTTTGAGAGTCAAATTTTTTAAACTTGAACTTCTTCTAATGCCACTTCTTCAAAATAGACTTGCCCAGGCTGTGGTATTTTGTGGAAGAGCCACACTCAAGGGGCCAAAGAGCCGCATGTGGCTTGTGAGCCGACCACGGCCCTACCTGGTGAAAGAAAGAGACTTACTAGTCCAGAAAGCACAGAGAGTCCCAAACAAAAGGAACCCAAAGAGGCCCACACCAAGACACATCATAATTAAAATTCCAAAGGTTAAAGATAAAGTTAAAAGCAGCCAGAGAAAAGCAGTTATTTACCTATAAGGGAGCATCCATAGGACTGTCAGCTGATTTCTCAACAGAAGCTTTGCAGGTCAGAGGGAGTGGCAAGAAATATTCAAAGTGATGAATAGCAAAGACATACAACCAAGATTACTCTGCACAGCAAAGCTATTATTTAGAATAGAAGGTCAGATAAAGAGCTTCACAAACAAGAAAAAACTAAAGGAGTTAATCAAACCAGTATTACATGAAGGGTATTCTTTAAGAAGACAGAGAAGGAGAAGAAGAAGAAAAATATGAACAATAAAATGGCAATAAATACATATCTATCAACAATTGAATCTAAAAATCAAAATAAATGAGCAAGGAATCTAATAACAAAATAAACTGATGAATAAAATAGAACCAGAGGCATAGAAACATGGAACAGACTGACGAATCTCAGAGAGGGGGCGGGGCAGGAAGGGATTAACCAAAGATCTTATATGTATATATGCATTACCTATGGACACAGACAATCAGGTGGTGAAGGCCTGGGGCAGAGCAGGAACCGGGTGGTGGGGGCAATGGAGGGATAAAAAGGAGACATTGTAATATTCTCAGCAATAAAGATAAAAAAACCACACACCAAATGAGTGTAGCTGTGTTCCAATACAACTGTGTTTAAAAAGCAGGTGGAGCTGGATTTGGCTTGCAGGCTGTAGTTTGCTGACTTATTTTATTTTATTTTATTATTTTAAAGAATAGTTTATTGATTTTTAGAGAGAGAGAGGAAGGGAATGGGAGAGAGAGAGAGAGAGAAACATCAATGGGCCCGCAACCAGGGCATGTGCCCTAACAGGGAATCCGGCAACCTCCTGGTGCAGGGGATGATGCCTAACCAGTCAGGGCTGCTGACCCCTTTTAAGTAAGTTTGCATTTCTGCTAGGATATTAACTAAGTCTAAGAACTTTTTTTTGTTTTGTTCATTCTCAGAGTGTTTTTCCCCCAAAACAGCATCTAATTTTTATTTCACATGTGCCATATATTTTCCTAAGTCTGAAACCTATATAATCAAAGGCTAATATGGAAATTGACTGAACAACTGGTTGCTATGACACACACTGATCACCAGGGGACAGATGCTAAATGCAGGAGCTGCCCCCTGGTGGTCAGTGCAGTGGCGGTGGCAGGAGCCTCTCCCGCCTCCGCGGCAGCACTAAGGATGTCTGACTGGTGGCTTAGGCGGGGAGCGGGCCTAAGTTGTCAGTCAGATGTCCCTCGAGGCCTCCCAGACTGCGAGAGGGCGCAGGTCAGGCTGAGGGACTCCCCTATTCAGTGCACAATTTCGTGCACTGGGCCTCTAGTATAGTAATAAGTTTTGTTTTTAAGTCCCCCCCCCCCTGCATATTGTTTCCTCAAAATTCTTGTTTGATTTTGTTATATCAGAGGTTCTTCTCAAATATTGATGACCCCTGGTTATCTGCTCATGTCTAAGAGACGGAAGAGCATAGCACTTGCCTCTGTGGTGGGAGAGGTGCTGACTGGGGCATGACGAAACTTTCTGGGGAGGTGGAAATGTGCTCTATCTTGAGTGAGACATGAGTTGCGCAGGTGTATACAATTGCCAGGAACCATTATACTGACCACTTAAGACCTTTGCATTTTCCTATAATTGATTAAAAAATATAAAAAACGGTTTATGAAAGCAAGCTGCTGAGTAGCCCTATGCGGGGGGTGGGGTGGGAGGGCTGGTTGACTCAGGTCCTCCATACAGAGAGTTGGGGTTGGGCTGTTTCATTGGGAAATCTCTGATGCCAACCTATTTAGGTATTCTTTTCTTGGTGAGTTGGACTCTGAAAGAGAACTAATACAAACAGGAAAAAAACAATTTGGAGAAAACAGTATGCAGGGAGAAGAAAACGAAAACAAACAGGAAATGAAACAACAGTAACAAAATACTTGTTAACATAGTCAGAGATTGAAGGGAATAAATTCTGGAGTGTCCTATCTGGAGAGGTTAGCCCTGACGTCACTGTCCGGGAGCCAGAGGGGAGGGGGTCCCAGGTGATGGGACAGGAGGCCGGGCTTCCCGCATTCAGGGTGGAGCAAATAAGCCGCTGGCGGATCACAGGGCTGCCCCTCCCAGTTGTCCTGCTGTGTCCTGGGTTCAGAGACCCTGATTTATCCTCTCAGGACAAGGAACCTTCTGTCTTTGTTGGGGCGGGGGCGGGGCAGCTGCCCAGCTGTGCGGAGTGGAGAAGGAAATCTGAGGATTAGAGCCCTTTGTAGACCAATCCTCTTGTTTTTGGCCCCAGCTTTGCTCCCACTTCCAGGGCTACTTAGTTCATTAACACGGGCACCTTTGGGGGTTTTGTGGGGTAACCCCTGGTGCCGCTTCGCGTTTCTCACTCCTGGCTTAGGGTCCGCTTCAGGGCAATGTCCTCAGGCTGCTAAGGCGCGGACCACATTCATCCGCCTTCCAGATTTAAATGTTTGTTGCCGTTGTCCCTTTTCACTTTATTCTTTCTGATTTATACTGGAATGAATACTGTGGTAGGCAGAATGATGGCCCCCAAATGTCCGTGTTCTAATCCCCAGAACCTGTATGTTACATTATATGGCAGGAAGGGGCTTTGCAGATGTGATTAAGGTCCAGGATTGGTCAGGTGAGCCCCGTCTCATCAAAGGGACCCGACAGGGGAGTGCCTTTCCCAGCTGTGGTCAGAGAGAAAGATGTGAGGGGAGGAGGAGGGCCAGAGAGACGCCCTCTGCTGGACGGAGGGCGCCATGAGCCGGGAGTGCAGGTACCCTCTGGAAAAGACAAAGAAAGGGAGTCTCCCCTGGAGCCTCCAGAAATTCCTCCAGGAGCTTTCCTACAGTAGCCCTGCCAACATCCTGATTTTTGCCCAATGAGACCTGTGTTGAACTTCTGACATGTGGTCCTTAAGGTGATACATTTGTTTGATTTTAAGTAACTAAATTTGTGATAATTTGCTATGGTAGCAACAAAAGACTAATATACAGTTGCCCCTCTTTTCCATGGGGGATCTGTTCCAAGACTCCAGGGGCTGAAATTGCAGACCATACTGGACCCTATGTATGCTATGTTTTTACCTATTCGTACAGGGTGGGGCAAAAGTGGATTTACAGTTGTTCGAATGGAAAATAACACAATAATTAATAAATCACAATACAAGAATAAACTCTGGCCCTGGCCAGTGTGGTTTGTGCACTCACAACTGTAAACCAACTTTTGCCTCATCTAGAAGGTTTAATTTACATTAGGCATATTAAGAGATTAACAACAATCCTATATAATAAAAGGCTAATATGCAAATCGACCAAACAGCAGAACAACTGGTCACTATGATGTGCACTGACCATCAGGGGGCAGATGCTCAATGCAGGAGCTGCTTCCTGGTGGTCAGTGCACTCCCACAGGGGGAGCGCCGCTCCGCCAGAAGCCGGGCTCATGGCTGGCGAGTGCAGTGGTGGTGACGGGAGCCTCTCCTGCCCCCTCAGCAGCACTAAGGATATCTGACTGACAGCTTAGGCCCGCTCCCAGGGAGTGGGCCTATGCTGTCAGTTGGACATCCCCTGAGGGCTCCTGGACTGCAAGAGGGCATAGGCTGAGGGACCACCCGAGTGCACAAATTTCATGCACTGGGCCTCTAGTAACTAATAATAAAATAGAACAACTGTGACAATGAAAGTTATGTGAATGTTGTCTCTCTCTCCAGTAAGTTTTATATTTTCCGTCCACACCTATTCCTGACTGCGTGATCGTCCCTTACTTGCAGGAAATGGTCGTGTGTCCCTCGTGTCAGGGGAGTCCTTGCCGGAGCCTTCGCATAGGCGCATTGCTTTCAAGGGCAACAGGCTGCCATCAGTCAGAGCACCTTTTCCGTTCATGTCTTCCACCCACAGATGTAATGCCTTTTCCTTCCCACCAAGGCATTTACCTCGCACTGTGGCTTTTGCAGTTTGAGCTGCGACAGCAAAACTAGCATGAATTTCACCGTTTCACAAATAGAAAATTTGTTGTTACTGTGGATCTTAGCGACCTCAGCATATGATTTTTTTCTTTCCTTATTAAGCTGAGAACTTTCACCTTTTCACTTAAAGGAAGTACTTTATGGTTTCTCTGTGGCAGATCTGAATGGCCAGCATTACTACTCCTGCGCTTTGGGCCGCAGTGAAGTAAATTAAGGGCGACTTGACACAAGCACAGCAATGGGGATGGAGCCTGATGGCGCTAGATTTCATCACGCTATTCAGAATGGAGCGTAATTTAAAACTTACGAATTGTTTTTTCCTGGAATTTTTCTTTTATTTACTTAAAATTTTTATTTATTTGTTATTTTTTAAAATTGATTTGAGAGAGAGAGAAACATGGATGTAAAGAAACATTGATCGGTTGCCTCTCCCATGGGCCCCTAACCAGGACTGAACCCGAAACCTGGGTATGTGTCCTGACTGGGAATTGAACACGCCACCTTGGTGCACGGGATGACGCTCAACCAGCTGAGCCTCACTGGGCAGGGCTGGAATTTTTCTTTTCATACTTTCCGACTGCAGTTGACCTCTGGTAACTCAATGGTCAGAAAGTGAAACCATGCATGGGGGCTACTGCATGGACCTGAAGTTACCCACTTGCTTCCTTTTAATGGGGATCCAGGACACAGAGAACTGAAATGTGCATTTCAATCCACCATCTTTAACCAGAGTCTCTGCTCAGCCCTGCTTTTGTCTACACCCCCCAGGAAACGTTCTTATCCAAGGCAACTTTGACTCCTCAGTCGCTAAATCCACCCTGTTTTCCTGACTGCTCAGCATCTTTGAAGTCAATTGTCCATCACCTCTCTCCTCCTAGGACACCTTTTCCTAGTTTCCATGTCCGCCCACACCCCTGGCTTTCCTCTCACGTTGCCAGCTGCTCCTTCTCTTCCACCCTCGTTGGCTTCTCCTTCCCGTGACCTCTAAATTGTGGAGCTCCTCAGGGCTGGATCCTGGGTCTCTCCCCTGCCCTCTCTCTTAGTGTTAACACCATGACTTCCGACGCCATCTTTGTGTTGTCGCAGGTAGTCTATCACCAGCCAAGAGACCCCCCTTGAAGTTCCAGACTCTCACTGTCAAGTCCTCACTTGCCATCTTCTCTTGGACCTCTCATGTGCTTCTCAAGTTGGAAGCTTCCGTAGCTGGATTCTTGAGTTTCTCACCATGCCTCTTCCCTCCCCTGAGCCTCTCATCATCCAACCCAGAAACCCCAGGTTTGTTCTCCATCCTCTTCTTCCTTAAACCATCAGCAAGCTCTGCCTCCTAAATATATCTAGAAGGCATCTATTTCCTCCAAGGCCCGCCTCAGTCCAGGCCACCACCACGCCCCCTCCACCATCACCATGACCTCCACGCTGATTTCTTGTACTCACTCTGGCCCAGCTGCCATGGATTCTCCCCAGAGCTGCTGGAGTGATTGTTTAAAATGTCAGTCAGGTTGTATATCGCTTCCTGTGCTTAATTAAAAGCCTTGAAAGGCTTCCCAGTCCCATCCAGAGAAAAATCCATTTTCACCATGGTCCACAAAGCCTATGGGATCTCCCCCTTCCTGTCTCTCCCCATCAGCTGTGTCCTTCTCCCCATCATTCACTCTACCCTGGCCACACTGCCTTGATATTCCCTCACACTCACCAAACTCTAGCCTGCCTCTGGGACTTTGCACTCTCTGTTCCTGCTGGATGCTCCTACCTCCATTCTGTCCAGCTCCTTCTCATTCCTTTTTTCTTTTTTTAAATATATTTTTATTGATTTCAGAGAGGAAGGGAGAGGGAGAAAGGGATAGAAACATCAATGATGAGAGAGAATCATTGATCGGCTGCCTCCTGCATGCCCCCTACTGGGGATCCAGCCCGAAACCTGGGCATGTACTCTTGACTGGAATCGAACCCGGGACCCTTCGGTCCACAGGCCAAGGCTTTATCATTGAGCCAAACCGGCCAGGGCCCTTCACATTCTTTAGGTAGGAATAGCAATGTCCCCACCATCCTTCTGGTTATGTTTCTAACAGTGGGTTTTGAATATTGGTGATCATATCCATTTATTTGCTTGCTTGTGTTTTGTTTGACTCCCCATTTAATATAAGCCCCATGAGAGCAGGGATGGCATTTTCACTGCCCAGTTTCTAGTAGCTCACAGAGAGTGCTCAGTGGGATTTGTGGAATGCGTGAATGAATGAACACACTGGACACCTATTATATACCATGTGCTTTCACGCATACCAAATGTTTTTTTGTGGAGTTTCACACAAGAGCCCGGTGGAATTGTCACCACTGGACTACATTTCCCAGTTTTGCTTGCAATTAGCTGTTCTGGCTAATGAGTGTGGGCAGAAGTGAAGTGGGCCACTTCCAACTTTGGCTCATAAAGATTTCACATGTGATCCCTGTTCTCTTTCTCATTCATCTTCCAGTGGCTGCAGAGGGTGGGGACAGAGTCACAAGGTGGGTAGGGCCTGAGTCCCCAAAAGACTGAGGGGGTAGAGTCTCACCCCACCCCCCCTAGACTTTGCATAAGCAGGATATAGGCTCTACCAAGTCAAGCCATTGTGATTTCCAGGCTTATTTGTTACAACCTTAATGACTACATCAAAGCACCTATGTAGGTGGCGGGTGAGCAACACTGTGGGTGACGCTTTTGCTGACAAGTTTTCATCAAAGGCAGATGTGTTCTCTGAGGGCAGCTCCTCACAGCCCCTAGGAGCCCAGGGCGCGGTGCTCACTCTCCATCGCAGCACACGCATGGCATGCCATGTCCCAGTGTGCCTTGTCCTCACCAGGCCCTCCAGGGAAGTGCCTGCCATGTTCATCTCTGTGGCCTCAGCAGCCAGTCCCAGGAGGTCTCAGGGAAAGTTTGTTGAATCCACAAATGACTGAACTGGTCACCTAAAGCCCTCATCGCCTCTCTGTCCCTAAAAGTGCCTGAGAAAGCTCAACTATCTAACTTTACAGAAGCCAAGAGAAGACATGATTTCCCCAGGGTCACAGGGAAGAGGATGCAGTGGAATCAGCATGCCCCACGGCTGCTAACATGGCAGCCCTACTGGGAGGGAATCCTGGTGCTGAGAGGAGCAGGGTCGGGGGGCAGGCTTAAGCCCCCAAGGTGACCCACCGACCCCTCTGCCCACTGGCCCTCCTCCAGGCGGACAGAGCACTCGGGGGTCCCCTTCCCCCACCCCAGCAGCACGCCAGGCTCCTGCAGCCTCCGTGTTCACATCACTCAGTATTTTTAGCTTGACCACCTGGCACCTGTGGTCACTGCCTCTGCCCAGCCTGGCGGTGTCCTCCCCCGAGGACTTAAAGGGCTAGCATCTACCAGCAGGATAGTAGACTGCAACATAGGCCACCATACTGCCAGAGCAGGAGGCAGAGGGGCCTTCCCCTATAAGGGGATCCCCAAAGTTGGAGGTGGGAGATGGGGGGATGAGGGAAGAGGGCAGGAACTCATGGCTGCCTGACCCTAAGGCCTGTGCCTCTCATTCCTGGGTTTCCCAAATGCTGCTTTGCTCAAGCTGCTCACCTGGGGGACTGATTAAAATTACACACCCATCTTTTCTAAGACCTCAGGCTGCAAAGTCGCCAGGACAGTGTGTATTTTGTAACAATCAACTCAGATGATTCTGACGTCCTGTCTCCCCATGTCATATTCATTTGTTCACTCAATCATTCATTCATTCATTCAACAAGCACTTTGAACTCCTACAATAAATACAGCGATTCTTTAGGGGTTCATTGCTTTGGAGTTCAAGAAGCACTTCCACATCTACGATCTGGCTTTCTGGGTCTCCTGACTTGGTCTGGACTATAAGACAGACCAGCAGGGCTCCTGGGGTGGCCAGTCTTCCCTGACCCTGAGCACAGGGCACCCACGCCTACCCAGGCGCCCTGCGCTCTGTCACACTGATCTGCTTGCTTGTCTGTCTCTCCCAGCAGGCTGTGGCCCCGTGAGGGCTGGTCTCCAGCCCCGCGGCAAGCCTGGCCTCTGTGGCACTCAGTCACTGATGACCGTGGCAGAAGCATCCCCTCATTTCACAGATGAGGAGACAAAGGCCCACAGAGGGAAACTTACAGACCAGGGGTCTAACAGAGGTTCAGGGAGGAAGCGGCCCAGGCAGCAGGCGCCCACCCCCACCCCCAGTTCTCCTGGAAAGGGCTGGAGGGCCGGCCACCTGGGTTGGCCCTGAGCCTGCCCTTCTCCCCACCCAGGGCAGTGCTGACTTAGGCGGTGACGGAGGTGTGGGCGGGCTGGGTCACAGCAGATGTGACCTTTGTCATCCCTTTAGATTTGCTGTCCATCCTGGAAGCCTGAGGTCACAGGTTGGGTAATGCATTTGGCCGGAGCCTAGGTTTCCCTGCAGATGGGGGTGGGGAAAGCTGGCAATAGGGACAATGGTCCCTAGGGCATGAACCCCAACCTCGGCACAGTGCACAAACACTCTTCCTCATGGCTACATAGAGGTCACACGTGCTCCCACAAACATGTACGTACACTCACAAGCACACACTCACCCCCAAATACCCAGTCACACAAACCTTCACTCCTCCTCCCCCCCCACACACAAGCATATACCTACACAGATATTTCCACTCATGAATTAATTTAACAAAGGCTCAACCCACCCTGGCCGGTTTGGCTCAGCAGATAGAGGGCCAGCCTGTGGATTGAAGGGTCCTAGGTTTGATTCCAGTCAAAGGTACATGCTGGGGTTGTGGGCTCGATCCCCAGTGGGGGGCGTGCAGGAGGTAGCCAATCAATGAGTCTCTCTCATCATTGATGTTTCAATCTCTCTCCCTCTCCCTTCCTCTCTAAAATCAATACAAATATATTTTTTAAAAAAAGATTCAACCCTATTAGGTGTCAGTTCAGTGCAGGGAGTAAAGGTGACTCTCAGCTCCAGGTGGAGCTGGGGGTTCCTGAAGGACCTCCCGGAAGCATTGCAGCGGGTCCGGGCTAGGCTGGGGAAGAGAAGTCTGGGCAGAGTGTCACTGAGGGTGAATGTAGGGAGCAGAGCGAGATGAGGTGGGTGGGTCAGCTAGATCACACAGGCGCCGAGTGCCCGACTGAGTGTGCATTTCATCGTGTGGGAGCTGGGAGCCAGGGAGGGCGCTGAGCAGGAGGGCCATGACCACATGGGAGAGGACAGAAGGGTCCCTGTGGATCCAGACAGGGGAGACAGAGGAGAGACAGGTGGGAGATCTGAGAGTCTGGTGTAGGGCGGTGGCGACAATGGTAAGCAGTGGACCGAGAAATTCAGAAGCAGGCCTGCCAGGCCCCAGGGGCCCCAAGTCTGGGCCCTGTGCACTAGCCCTGCCCACCCACTGCCCACCAGGGGCACTGACCTCTGCAGTGAGACCTCTTCCAGCAGCTCCTCCTCCTCCTCCCTGTGGAAGCAGATGAAGCAGAAGGCGGGCACATCCTCCGGCCCACAGCCCAGTGGCCAGGGAGGAGGCAGCTCCAGGACAGGGCGGGGGTGGCTGGTGGCCGGCTCGGCAGCACCCTCCGTGGTCTGGGCAGGGGTCCCTGAGCCAGAGTGCTCCAGGGTCAGCAGCCTGTTGGCCTCGGGGCCCCGCGTCCGCCTGCCTGCCACCTGTGCCTTTGCACTCAGGTTGCCCGTCGCCTTGGTGGGGAAAGAGCCCGTGGCTCTGTCTGACCAGGACTCCTGTCCTGACCCACGGGCCTTCCAGGTGCGGTGCTGGGCCTGGGCGGCGTCTGGGCGCCCGCACTCAGAGTGGCTCGCTGCAGGATGAAAGTCCAGCAGGGCCCCACGCTGCCCCTCAGCTGCCCACTCTGCTGCTGCCTGTCAGAGGTGAGACCGGGAGGAGAGGCTCAGGTGTCCTGACCGTCTGTTCATCTGTCTGTCCAGGCGTCTGCTCCTCCCTGTCCAGCCAGCGTGGCAAGAGAGGTGGTTTCCCTAAGAAAGTTTGTTCTCCTGAAGTGGGTGGCACAGTGGCCTCCAGGAGGGAGGGTCAGGGCCTGAAACTGAAGGTGGGTGAGGGCCGGGTGAGGCTGGCTCAGTGCCCACACTGTCCCCAAGAAGAGTTCTGGGCCCTGGGGTCCCAGCTGGGCTGTGCCTCTGCCTAGACTGGAGCTCTCTCCCTCATTCCCTGCTCCCTGCTCCCTCGGACTGGGAGCCGCTCTGGCAGACCGCTAGGCTGTGGGTATTAATAGCTCCACATTCTTGCTGAGAAGCCGGGAGGTTAACTCCTTCCCTGCCAGAGCTGTTGGGTGTTGGTGAGCTGGGAGAGCAGGTGGCCACACCATGGGAACAGAGGGAAGGGCGTGGCCTTCATTCTGCCCCTGACTGAACCTGGCCTGCCTCTTGAAGGACCCTCCAAAGCCACCTCCAGCATCTGTGCCTCAGTCAGAGGCACTTGAACCCTGGCCACTTGAACCCTCCACCCATACTTTGGGGAGCTGGGTGAGGCTGGTGGCTCAGGGCAGCACCTCTGGGATGGGCAGGCTCTGAGCTCCTGAGAGCATACCAGACTCCTCCACTCACACATCTTCCCCTCAGCTCACTGGGTTCCCTCTCCCCGCCTGCCCCCCCCCCCCCCAATCCCTTCCCTTAACAGTCAGCATCACTGACTCTGGGTCCAGTTACGTGGCTGGCTTCCCAAGGGACCTGCCTGGATGTACTGCACACAGCTCCCGTGGGACCCGGAGATGCACTACACACAGCCATCTGTTCTACTGAGGAGTGTGTGAAGAGGGTGGGTGTGGGGGAATCCCAGTAGAATTTGTTTGCTTGAAAATGTTTATCGAGCACCTGCTATGTGCCAGGCACCCAGCAATGAAGAGGGCAGACACCATTCCTTCATAGTGGGCTGGGGTTCGTGGTGGGAGGCCAATGGGGCTGCAGGCATCTACATGGTGTCCTGTGTGAAGTAGGAACTAGTGCTCCCTCTGGGCAGGTGCAGCCTCCCACTCTCCACCTCCAGCCCCAACCAGCTCATAGTGTGGATTGCAGGCTGGGTTTCAGTCCCACTCACCTCCTCTGCAATTTACAACATGCACAGCAGGTGGGTAGGAGGTATTCACACCCCGAGTTGGTCCTCCCAGGGCTCTGAGGAGGAAGGATGGGTGGGAGGAGGATGGAAGTGGGATCCACAGAGGGGTGAGGAGGTGGGTGGGGTCAGCTGAGTTGTGTAGGATGAGCACAGGGATACAAGCAGATGGTGAGTCGGGGCTGGTCCCCAAGCCCTGCACCTTTAGAATTGTGACAGTGTGGGGAGGAGGTTGCCTTTCTAATTGGCCCATCCAGAGGGGTTCCTTATTTGAATTAGTCTCTCCAAAGGGGGTGACTTTTTCTGACTTGCACTAAGGAGTTCCCTAGGCTGGGCTGGGGTGATGACACGGGGCACTGGAGTCCAGGGTGGGCTCTGCTACAGACCTGCGTGCTTTGGGCCAGATCCAGAGACGTGGAGGCCAAGGAATCAAATCCCTATGAGCCCAGGAAGGGCCAACCCTCAGAGGCCACACAGAGCAGAGCAGAGCAGAGCAGAGCAGAGCGGCACTCCCAACTCCTATCCGTACTCTGTCTTCATGCTCCAGGCAGCCAGGGTCACATGCCTCAGAACTGGTGCTTCTCTGAGGAAGAGAACAGGGGGTGAGAAGAGGAGTGGACATTAGGGGACCAGGGGGAGGGAGGGCAGGCCAGGCTGGGGCTCCCTGAGGTGGGAGGAGAGGGGTCAGGCTGCCCCAGGCCTCCAGTCACCCCTTGCCTTTCCCCTGGGCCCCGGGGGTTGTCATTTGCGAATGTTAATTATTCACGAAGCTGATGTTGTGCCTGGTTTAATGCACTCTGATGGCCTTCTCTAGCTAATGGGGAAAATCAATGAGTTTTAATTCTCAGTGGCTGTGAAGCTCTGTCTGTCTCCTGTTTGAGTGGCTGGGCCTGGTTTGGGCTGAGAGTGGGGCTGGAGGCTCAGACCCAGTTCCCAGGAGCCTGAGACTCAACCTTTCCCTTTCCCACCCCTGACTCTCTGACTCCAGCCTGAGGAGGGTTGATAAGAGTTAGCAGGCAGCTCCAAACTCTGCCTCAAGCATCTTGGAGGGTCTAAGTCCTTAAATCTCAGCCATTCACCTCCTGTTCCCTCCCGCAAAAGAGACAGTGGCCCCTGCTGGCCCCTGCTGGCCCCTGCTGGCCCCTGCATCAGACCTACAGCCGGAGGTGAGCCAGCAAAAGCAGCCCCGCCAGATGGGAGGGCTGAGTCAGGCCTGCAGCTCTCGGTTCTGCTGGTTTTGGGCCTGGAGGAGGCTGCCCTGCTCACCAGTTGGCCGGCTCAGTCTGGTCGTCCTTTGGGCTCAGCCTGGCGCACAGACCTGGCTTGGGCATGGGGAGAAGCTGCCCAGGCCTCACTTTCCTGAAGAGCCTTTCACATTACCTGATATTATTTCTACGAGAACTTACACATTCAGTTACGGAGTCAGACAATTTCTCTGACAGGATTGAGGACAGAACATTCCTGGGGCATTAAGAGCGCGTCCCAGCCCAGACTCCCCCCTCCCGAGTTAACATCCTTATGAATCTTGTAATTATCTTGTGAACACAACAACTGTATCGCGCTCTGTGTGTGTGTGTGTGTGTGTGTGTGTATGTGTGTGTGTGTGTGTGAGAAAAGCATTAATCAGACAGGCATACGCATGTAAGATACACCGCGGTCCTCATAATGCTGTTCTCGGGATTCTTAATACTTCCAGAACACAATGAGCCTCTAAGAAAGGAAGAGGCCTGAGAGGTCGTGACCTTGAGAGACCCTGCTTCCTTCCCAAATAACCCAGGCCTCCCCTAGGGCCCACACCTGGCTGTCTGCTGGGTTCCCAGCTAGTGCTGTGGCCTCCAGAACCCAGGAACCAGGGTACGGAGAATGGTGACTTCCAGGCCTCACATCCTGTCCACCCAAGCCCAGTCCTGGCCTCTAGACCTCCCCCACCCGGGCCCCCATTGACACAGACCATCCCAGGCCACACAAGGAGCTCCGAGGCATGGCTTCACAGTGGGGCAGACTGGCTTGAGTCCTCTCCTCTCCTTTCTTTTCTTTTTTTAAATCCTCACCCAAGAATATTTTTTCCATTGATTTTTAGAGAGAGAGGAAGGGATGGAGGGGAGAGGAAGACAGAGAGAAATATCAAAGTGAGAGGGCCACATCGATTGGTTGCCTATTGCACGTGCCCCGACAGGTGCTGAGGACTGACCTGCAATGGAGGTGCATGGCCCTGGCCGGGAATCAAACCCACGATCCTTCAATCTGTGGGCAGACACTCTAGCCACTGAGCAAACTGGCCAGGCCTTGAATCCCTTTCTGACATTTAATTTCCATTCTCCCCCACACTCCCTTAGGTTCTTTTTTTGGGTTTAGGTGGGCAGAGGGCTTTGGTAATCCTTTTCAATTCTCAGCGCATTGCTATTCTGGGCCCATGCAGGGCCCCGCCCTTGTTTTCATTAGTTTCTCTATTCCCTTTACCCCCATGAATGGTGGGGCTGCGTGGGAGATGGCCCTTCTCGCTCTGTTAATTAGGGTGCAGCCAAGCTGCTGTAACAAAGAGGCCCCACATTATAGGCTCAAACAAGCCTTCTGACAGATTAATCAGGACCTTATGCCAAAAGTTTTATCTCAGGTTTGCTGTAAGGAAGGAGGCTGGGACCATGGTGGTTCAGAGACCTTTCCCTTTTATAGGAAAGAGAATGGTTAGCTATTCTTGGTCCTGCCAGACACTAGAAAAAAGAATGTCTGATTCCACCCAGCCAGCGTGGCTCAGTGGTTGAGTGTCATCCTATGAACCAGGAGGTCACGGTTTGCTTCTCAGTCACGGCACATGCCCGGTTATGGACTCAATTCCCAGTGTGGGGTGTACAGGAGGCAGCCGATCAATGATTCTCTCTCACCATTGACGATTGTATCTCTTTCTCCCTTTCCCTTCCTCTCTGAAATCAATAGTTATATTTTTAAAAAATGTCTGATTCTGATCATTAGCTGCCTGAATGAGTGACAGCTGAGGGGTGGAGGCTGCTTCCTAGAGGACGCGGTACAGTTTGCTAGAATGTTGCCTCAAGAATGCTGGTGCCTTACCCAAAGGAGCTTGGGATTACAATACGTTTTGTAGCAAACCAGGTTTGGTCCAAGTTTTCTTTATCACAAGGTGGGATTTTATTCCTCTTTAGGCAACAGTCTGGAAGGAGGTGGTCCTCTTGGCCGAAGTGGCTTATGAGCACCAGTTCACTTTGGTTGTTGTTTTAAGTACTTTTATTGATTTCAGAGAGGAAGGAAGAGGGAGAGAGAGAAAGAAACGTCAATGATGAGAGAGAATCATTGATCGGCTGTCTCTTGCACACCCCACATGGGAGACTGAGTTCGCAACCCAGGCATGTGCCCTGACTGGGAATCGAACCGTGACCTCCTGATTCATAGGTTGATGCTCAACCACTGAGCCGTGCTGGCTGGGCACCATCAGTTCATGATTTAGTCCTCAAGGAGGAAAGATGGAGTGAGGCCGAGTGGCATTCCTCACTTCTACTCATTCTGTCACCACACAGCTGGTCTTCTAGCAGCAAGGGAGATGGGAAACTCAGTCTCGATCTGCACAGCCGAATGCATGAAACAGGGACAACAGTGGGGTACCTCAAAAGGAAGAAGGGAGAATAAACACAGTTAGCAGTGATGGAGGCCTAATTCATGGGTGAGGCTCTGAACCCTCCTCTCTGCTTCCTGCCACAAACTGTTTCTCAGTCCACTTTTGGGTTTTTTTAATTGAGGAAATATATGGAACAACCCATCTGATTTGGACCAAAAGGAAAGAGGCTCCAAAATGTAGATTATGTGATTTTTAAAAATCTGCCAAGGAGAGCTTTTCAGTTTTGTCTGGAGGGTTTGAGAATGCATTACTGAAGGTGAAATTAAAGAGAGAGAGAGAGAGAGAGAGAGAGAGAGAGAGAGAGAGAGAGAGAGAGAGAGAAGCAATTATTAACTTCAGGGAAAACAAAAAGTTGTACAAGAAAGGAAATGTAGTCAAAGTATACTATGTGGCTGAGCTGTGAATATTATATATAAAGTCCTAACAATATAAATGCCAACAATTATTTTAACCACAAAGGGTATATAACTACTTTGGGAGGATGAAGACAGGATGCCTATGTGGGGGAGAGGGAGGCAAGGGTATAAGAGAACAAAATTTTCTGTCCTTTGTTTTTCTGATATGAGAGAGAAACATTGATCAGTAGTCTCCCATATGAGCCTGACCAGGTATCAAACCTACAACCTAAATATGTGTCCTGATCAGGAATCAAACCTTTTGGTGTATGGGATGATACTCCAACCAACTGAGCCACCAGCTTTTTTTTTTAAATCCTCATTCGAGGATATTTTTCCATTGATTTTTAGAGAGAGTGGAAGAGAGAAACATTGATGTGAGAGAAACACATCGATTGGTTACCTCCTGCATGTGCTCCGACTAGGGCCCAGACTAGGGAGGAGCCTGCAACCGTGGCACATGCCCTTGACTGGAATCAAACCCAGGACTCTTCACTCTGCAGGCTGAAGCTCTATCTGCTGAGCCAAACTGGCTAAGGCAGCTACCTGGCTTAAAAAAAAAGTCAATTTAATTTTTTCCCATCATCATTTATCTAAATTTTATTTTTTGTATTATAAAGTAAGATAAAACCTGTATTAGCAGATTATTTAGAATCTTGCCATTTAACGAATGACCCCATGGATCAGCAGCATCAGCATCATATGGGAGATTATTAGAAACTAGAGGCCCGGTGCACAAAATTCATGCATGGGGGGGAGGGTGTCCCTCAGCCCAGCCTGCACCATCTCCAATCTGGAACCCCTTGGGGGATGTCTGACTGCTGGTTTAGGCCTAATCCCGCAGTTGGACATCCCTCTCACAATCCAGGACTGCTGGCTCCTAACCACTTGCCTGCCTGCCTGATTGCCCCAACTGCTTCTGTCTGCCAGCCTGATTACCCCCTAACTGCTCCCCTGCTGGCCTGATCGCCCCCAATTGCCCTCTCCTGTTGGCCCAATCACTCCCAACTGCCTTCCCCTGTGGGGCTGAGGGGACTGGGGGACTGAAGTTGGTTGAGGCAGGGCTAAGGGGACTGGGGGGACTGAGGATGGATGAAGCAGGGCTGAGAGGACTGGGCACCACCATCTTGTGGCTGTGGGTGCTACAATCTGGTGAAGGCATGACAGTCAATTAGCATATTCCCTTTTTATTGGCTGTGGGCAGTGCCATCTTGTGAGGGTGTGATGGTCAATTAGCATATTCCCTCTTTGTTAGATAGGATGAAGAATCCTGGGCCCCACCCCAGACCTCCTGAGTCAGAACCTGTATGTTAACAAGATCCCAGGTGATTCATGGCTCCTTAAAGTTTAAAAACTCTTACAGAGAATGGCAAACAGAAGGAAAGCTACAGGCTCAATTCACTGCCTTCTGGAAGAGTCCTGGGGTACAGAGTGGGTGGGCTAGGGGACTGCCAATTTTTTATATAAGCCCTGTACCTTTTTTCTTTTATATTTTTATTGATTTCAGAGAGGAAGGGAGAGGGAAAGAGAAATAGAAACATCAATGATGAAAGAGAATCATTGATTGGCTGCCTCCTGCACTCCCCCTACTAGGGATTGAGCCTGCAACCCAGGCATATGCCCTTGACTAAAATCAAATCTGGGACCGTTCAGTCTGCAGGCTGACACTCTATCCACTGAGCCAAACTGGCTAGGGCAGCCCTGTACCTTTTTTTTTTTTTAAACTATGTGGAAAATTTATGTTGCTAAAAAACACACACAACAACAACATAAATCATGTGCATGATTTAAAATCCCAACAATACAAAATGGAACGCAAAGGTCAATTCCTCCCACTGGAGACCCCCAGGCTCTCCTTTACCTTGCCAATCGTTTCTAGAGGATCCCTTCAGAATATTTCTATGCATGTTCAACAGATTGTTCATTTCTTACAGATACAAGCACAAGCGATGCATTGTTCTGCATCTTTCTATGTTCACTCAACAATATCTTGGAGATTGTTCCAAATAAGCACATATAGATCTGCCTAATTTGTTTATAGGTTGCTTTTATATGCTGTCACAGGATGCCTAGCATTGTAATTTATTTAACCACTCCCCTACTGATGGGAAATTCGGTGTGTCTGGGCTTCTTCTGTTACAATGCTGCAATAGCATTTTCTAAGTGCAATACAGTATCGTGTAGAGTTAAGGACGCAGGCCCTGGACATAGAATGCCTGGGGCTAGAAACCCAGGGCTGCTGCTAAGGCCAGTTATTCAATCTTTGTGGGCCTCAGTTTCTGTAGCTGTGAAATGGAGATAAAAATAGTGGTTACCTTGGAAGGTGGTTGGGAGGAATGTGTTCAACAGACATTGATTCAGCAACAGATATTTACTGAGCACCTATGATGTGCCAGGGACTATTTAGACACAGGAATTCAGTAATGAACAAAAGAGATATAAGTCCCTGCCCTAGTGGGGCTTATATTCTGTTGGTGCGAGACAGATAATAAACATGATAAATTAATAAAGTACATGATGATAAGTGCTAAGGAAGTGGAGCAAGGGAGAGGGGTGGAGTGGAAGGCTTGCAATCTTAGATAAGGTGGTCGTGGATGGCCTCCCTGATGAAGTGATGCAGGCCTGAAGGAGATGAGCGGCGAGATACAGTAACACTTGAGGGAAAAGCATTGCAGGCAGAGGATCAGGGTTGGGGAATGTACTGCCTCCCCAGAAGCTGCTGGCGATGGGAAGAGCCCTGTGCCTGCACCCATGAGCCCTAAGTGTGTCCTTGGGGATCCCTACGAAAGAAGTGGAATCTTCCCCTGTGAGCAGCAGTCTTGTGTCAGATGAGAGCGCTGCGGCGCCACACGACCTGTGTTGTGATGGAGCCACCCAAGGAACCATGGGCAGTTGCCGCCACTGAAGAAACCTGGTGGCCTCTGAGAGGGTGCTGGGTGCCCAGCCCAGCGGAATCCCTGGCACCAGGAGACTCTGTCTCCAGGTTTAAGTCCTTCATCCTAGTGATATAAGGTGGGGAGGAGGAACCAGAGCATGAGGGGTGGGGAATGCTGTCTTTGGGCCTATACACCTGGGTGGGCACAGCTTGCAAAGAGAAGTTTCGTGGGTGGGTGGGTGAGCCGTATGCAGATGTCAGCCAGGCGGGTGTTGAATGTGGGAGAGCAGCCCCTTAGGCCTCATGATCTCCTTCTGAATCCAAGTAAGACCAGTTCCAGAATTTCTCTGTAGGTATATTTATTTGGGACAGCGATCTGATTCCAAGTGGAAAGGGGCTTTGCTTTGAGACAGTGATGGAGATCAAGGGTGTGCTTATTTGGTGTGGCTTTGGGGGAACTGATGGACTGGTGGGAAGGTTTAAGCCCCTCAAGCCACTGCTTAGCATCACCATTGCCCCAGGGCTGCAGGAACTGGGTATGTGAGTCTTTCTCAGCCCTCCAGCCTCCAAGGTTACTTCTGGCACCACCTATGGGCCGACTCTACCACCAGCATTGACCCAGCAGAAAGGTGGTTTACAGAGCCCCACTCCGCATTGCAAAGTGAGTGTAGAAGGGGTAGGTTTGAGCTTAATACCTGGCACCTGGGCATGTCAAATTTGCGAGGAAGAGATGGATAACTCGATAGTCTTTAAAAAATACAAATCTGGATAGTCGCTTACTGGATACCTCACTCATTAAGGCATAGGAAACCACAGGAGGATCCAAGATTTCAAAGTTTTATAAACAACTATAAAAGAATCAGAAGAGCCCGACTGGCGTGGCTCAGTGGTTGAGCATCAACCTATGAACCAGGAGGTCACGGTTCGATTCCCGGTCAGGACACATGCCTGGTTGTGGCCTCAATCCCCGGTGTGGGTGTGCAGGAGACAGCCAATCAATGATTCTCTCTCATCATTGATGTTTCTATCTTTCTCTCACTCTCCCTCTCCCTTCCTCTCTGAAATCAATAAAAATATATTTTGTTAAAAAAAGGTTTGTTTGGTCCTAGCCGGTTTGGCTCAGTGGAGAGAGAGTAGGCCTTCGCACTGAAGGGTCCCAGGTTTGATTCTGGTCAAGGGCATGTATTTTAGTTGCAGGCTCCTCCCCGCCCGGGCCCTGGCCAGGGCTCAAGCAGGGTAGCTGGGGCTCATGCAGGAGGCAACCAATTGATGTGCTTCTTTCACATCAATAGTCCTCTCTGTTTTTCCCTCTCTTCCACTCTCTCTAAAAAGCAATGGAAAAATATCCTCAGGTGAGAATTGAAAAAATAAAAAGGTTTGTTGTGAAATTTAATTATATATAAAAAAAAATCTCAAGGAGAAAAGTGTTTTCCAGGTGAGAAACAAAGTTCAGAAATCATAACTTAAAAAAAATTAAATTAAAAATATTCTACACGGCAAAAACTAACACAAATGAAAGTTATGGCCAACTATTTTTTTAAAAAAATCCTTACCTAAGGATATGTTTTTGCATTTATTTTTAGAGAGAGGAAGGGAGAGAGAAACAGAAGCATTGATGTGAGAGAAAAATGATCAGTTGCCTCCCATACACACCCTGACCAGAAATCAGACTTGCAACCTGTTGATGTACTGGGCCACGCTCCAACCAACTGAGCCACCCAGTCAACTACTTATTATTATTAATTTTATTGTTTTATTGTTGACAGTATTACAGATGTTCCCTATTCCTCCCCGCCTTGGTTCCCCTCCACTGAGCCCCTGTCCCACCCCAGGCTTTCACCACACTACTGTCTGTGCCCATGGGCGATGCATATATGTATGTAAATTCTTTAGTTAATCTCTTCCCATCCCCCACACCTCTTGTCTCCTCTGAGCTCTGTCAGTCTGTTCTACGCAACCATGCCTCTGGACCTATTTTGTTAGTTTATTTTGTTCATTAGATCCCACATTTGAGTGAGATCATGTGATATTTGTTTTTCTTGGACTAGTTTATTTAACTTAGCATAATAATTTCCAGGCCTACTATTTTTAAAGTGTGCAATACAAGTGACAGATAGAGGATAATATCCTTAATACAAAACCAGCTCTTACATATAAAGAAAAGGCCCACAGAAAGATTCAGCATATGGGAGAAACCAAGATGGCGGCATAGGTAAACACCTGAACTTGCTGCCTTGCACAACAACTTCAAAACTACAACTAAAAGACAAAACAGACATCATCCAGAACCACAGGAAGGCTGGCTGAGTGGAAATTCTACAACTAGAAGGGAAGAGAAAAGCACACTGAGATTCAGAGGAGCTGCAGAAGTAAAGTGCAGAGGTATGAAGGTGCACGCACGGAGTGGGCTGGCAACTGAGTAGTCGGCTGCCTTTTTCAATCCAGAGGGAGACACAAGCTCCTGACTGCTCTGAACTCCAGTTCCAGGTGAGACTCTGGGGACCTAGATTCATATGGGGAGAAACTGGACTGTCTGGCATCGGGCAGAACTCGAGAGTGGCTTTCTCTCAGAGGTGCTTGCAGCGATTACAAAGGGACACTGAGACTCGGGGGCCTATTAAGACAGGGCTGATGGGAAGCTATTTTGCTCAATCCTGAGACTCCACCCCATCCAAGCTGTGCACAGAGGCTTTTGCATATGAATGGCCTGGTCCTTTGAAATCTAAACTTACCTAACAAACTGCAGCTGAGTCAGAGAGACCCAGAACATCCAAAAGAAGGCCCAAGGCCCCACAACAGCTTGCATTGCTTCACAGCTGGGCCTCATCTGGGCACCTCCAAAACCCAAACATAGAAGAGGAATCTACATATCTCTCTGTAGCTCCTGCTGGGTGGCCTCAGGCAGAGGCTAAATTAGCACCTCTTTGGAGATCCAAGAGCCAGTGTATCCAGTGGTCAGAGTGGGACCATCCAGATTACAACTCCTCAGATCCATAAGGGACACACTCAAGGGGCAGACTCAGCAGCAAAGCCCCACTGAAGCAAGTCTTGCCTCATAAAGGTGTCTCTAGCACAGAAGTTCTCCCAGCATAGACACAGCTGTTCCTCACAGCCAATTGGCCTGGAAGTCAATCCCTCCCAGTGATACCAACAACAATCAAGGCTTAACTGCAACAAGACTGTGCACACAGCCCACAAAGGGGTGCACCAAGAGTGTCCGCCTCGGGTAACTGGGGAGGCTGAGCCACTGGGCCCTATAGGACATCTAGCACACAAAGCCACTCTATCAACTCAGGGAAGCAGCCAAAATGTGGAGACAAAGAAACAGGTCACAAATGAAAGAAATGGAGGAAAGCAAACGACTGGATATAGAGTTCAAAACCACGGTTATAAGGGTTTTCAAGAATTTCCTAGAAAAGGCCAATAAATTTAGCCAGACCCTCAAGAATATAAAAAAGGACCAACTAGAAATTAAGCATACACTGACTGAAATAAAGAATAATATACAGAGATCCAACAGCAGACTAGAGCATCCCAAGAATCAAGTCAAAGATTTGAAATGCAAAGCAAAAAACACTCAACCAGAAAAGCGAAAAGAAAAAAGAACCCAAGAATATGAAGATAGTGCAAGGAGCCCCTGGGACAACTTCAAGCGTACCAACATCCGAATTATGGGGGTGCCAGAAGAAGAGAGAGAGCAAGATACTGAAAACCTATTTGAAGAAATAATGATAGAAAACTTCCCCTACCTGGCGAAAGAAATAGACTTACAAGTCCAGGAAGTGCACAGAACCCCAAACAAAAGGAATCCAAAGAGGACCACACCAAGACACATCATAATTTGTGTCTTGGTGTGGACCTACAAGGAAGCACCCATACGATTGTCAGCTGATTTCTCAACAGAAACTATGCAGGCCAGAAGGGAGTGGCAAGAAATATTCAAAGTGATGAACAGCAAGAACCTACAACCAAGATTACTCTACCCAGCAAAGCTATCATTCAGAATTGAAGGTCAGATAAAGAGCTTCACAGATAAGAAAAAGCTAAAGGAGTTTATCACCACCAAACCAGAATTATATGAAATGCTGAAAGGTATTCTTTAAGAAGAGGAAGAAGAAGAAAAAGGTAAAGGTAAAAATTATGAACAACGAATACATATCTATCTACAAATGAATCTAAAAATCACGTGAATAAAATATCTGATGAACAGAATAAACTGGTGAATATAATAGAATCAGGGCATAGAAAGGGAGTGGACTGACAATTCTTGCGGGGAAAGGGGTGTGAGGGGTGCGGGAAGAGACTGGACAAAAATTGTACACCTATGGACGAGGAAGGAGGTGTGTGGGCAGGGGGGGGGGTGGGAACCTACTGGAGGGGAGCTATGGGGGGAAAAAAGAGGAACAATTGTAATAATATGAACAATAAAGATTTATTAAAAAAAAGAAAAGGCCCACAAATCCAATAGGATAAAGAGTAGAGACTGAGAACTTGCAGTTCCAAAATAAGGAAATAGAAACAGCCATTAAGTATGTGGGGAAAGATTTTCAACTTGTCTCGGTCAGGAATGGTCTTTGCACTTCCTGTTCTTTTATGAGAACATCAGGGCTGCCTTACTCAAGTACATAGTCCTAGGGCTACAAATGACCAGGGGCTTGAGCTACAGAATCTCACAGGTGAGAAGACCCAATAAGGGCCTCTGGGGAGGGGTCCTCTGCCACAGTGTGATAAAACTGGCAGGGCCCTGGCCATGCAGGACAGGGACCTGGTCAGATTTGTAATTTCAAAAGCTCCCTCTGGCTGCCAGGGACAGGGCGGGGGTGGGGAACCAATTCAGGAGACAGTGCAGTGGCCCAGGCTAACCGTGCTGGTGGCCTGAGCAGACGGCTGTCAGTGGGAAAGAGAGAAGTTGATGGAGTAGAGAGATGTTTTGAGGGTAACTCTCAGGTCTTGGTGAGGCTTGAGGAAGAGGGAGGTGTTGAGGATGACTTCTAGGTTCTGGCTCACATATCTGGAACGATGGTTAGCCAGTCACTGGGCTAGGGAATGCTGAAGGGGCTGAGACGAGGGTCATGAAGGCAAGTGCGGCCTGATGGGCCCTGGGGGCCTTGGGAACTTGTGAGTGGAATTGTGGAGCAGGAAGCTGGATGTACAGAACCGAAGCCCCAAGGCGAGGTTTGGGCAGACAGTGATGAAAGTCAAGGGTGTCGGTGACATCAACTAGGGTTAGTGGGGGT
This sequence comes from Corynorhinus townsendii, assembly GCA_026230045.1. Classification (NCBI taxonomy): domain Eukaryota; kingdom Metazoa; phylum Chordata; class Mammalia; order Chiroptera; family Vespertilionidae; genus Corynorhinus; species Corynorhinus townsendii. Next base: position 63,118,884 of record JAPDVU010000009.1, read on the forward strand.
GAGAGGAAAAGAAGACCTGGGATCCCACCTTGAGGAACCTACACATTTAACTGCCACCTGGAGGGGGACAAGCCAGTACAGGGAATGCGGAAAGGGAAGCCAATGTCGCAGAAGTCAGCTTTTCAGGGAGAGAAAGCAGGTTGACAGTGCTGGATGCCGATGAGGGGCCGAGATGGATGAAGACTCAGGAAAAGTCCGCTGGATTTAGCTTTGGTCTCAGAGGTGACTTGAGTGCCCTGTGGACAATGGGCTGCATAGTGCTGTGTTCTGGGCTGTCCTGGGCCTTGAAGGATGTTTAGCAGCGTTCCTGGCCTTTACTCACTAGATGCTGGGAGCACCCACCCCCAGTTGTGACCATCAAAATAGTTTCCAGACGATGCCTAATGCCTGGTTGGGAACCCCTGTATTTTGAGCAGGTGTGCAAGTGGACTCAGTGGCTTTAGATAGTTGTTTCTAGAAGTTTGCTTATGGAAAAGAGAAGAGAAATAAGGTAGTATTGGGGATGGCAAGTGAGTTACTTTATTATTTTTTTAAAGAGGGGAGAACTTGCCCTGGCTGGTTGGCTCAGTTGGTTAGAGGATCATCCCGATACACCAAAGTTGTGGGTTTGATCCCTGGTCATGGCACATATAAGAATCAACCAATGAATGCATTAATAAGTGGGACAATAAATTGATGTTTCTCTCTCTCTCTTCTTACCTCTAGAATCAATCAATCAATACAAATTTAAAAGGGGAGAACTTTAAGGTGGTAGAAATCATGACAAGGTGTCAGACTTTTGAATATCCCCCCCCCCACCTTTCAGTATGGTTTTGATATGCATTTCTCTTAATATGAGTGAACTTGACATTTTTCATAGGTCTAGCGGACTATTTTTAGAAACTATCTTTTTAATGGTTTTTTAAACCAATTTTCCTATTGGTTCATTGGTCTTTTTTCTTATTGATTTTAAGAATTCTATACATCAGGCAGAAGAGCCCTTGTTTTATGATGTGAGCTATAAATATTTTCAATTTTCTTTTGACTCTTGTGAGGTAAAAGAACAAACTCCCCTGTGTACATTTCAGATGGGTTGTGCAAATTGGTACATTTCTTGTGAGTGGCAATTTGTCATTATCTATCGAAAGTACAAATGCATTTTTTTTTGACTCAGCAGTCTCACTTCTGGGAATTTATGCTACAGAGCTACTTGATATAGATAAAAATGTGTGTGTGTGTGTTGGTGATTGTTGCTGTTGACTTTTTCTCACAAGACTGAGCCCTAGAGGCTATCATTAGGAGACTGATTAAATAAACTATGGTACATGCATACAATGGAACATTATGTGCTACAAAAAAATGAAGAAAGTTTTTATGTACTGTATTGGAAACATTACTAGGGTATACTGTTAACTGAAAAAAAAAGCAAGAGGAAGAATTGTATATTTAGTGTGCCTTCTTTCGTGTAAGACATGGGAGACATGGGAAATATGAAAATGTATTTGTAATTGCATTAAAAAACCCTGGGGAAAAAAGTAAAAAGTGGCCCTGGCTGGTATTCTCAGTGGTTAGAGCATCAACGGTCACTGAAAGGTCACAGGTTCAATTCCTGGTCAAGGGTATGTACCTGGGTTGCAGGTTTGATTCCCCAGACCTGGTTGGGACATATGTGGGGAAGCAACAAATCGATGTGTCTCTCTCACATTCCTCTCTCTCTCTCTCTCTCTCTCTCTCTCTCTCTCTCTTCCTTCCCCCCATTCCTTCCTCCTTTCCACCCTTCCACTCTCTCTAAGAATCAATGGAAAAAATAGTCTCAGGTGAGGAGTAACAACAACAAAAAAGTAAACAGTGGTTACCACAAAGGGGTTGGACCATGGGGGAAATGGAGAAGAAGAATGACAAATGTGAATTTATTCTTGTTTTAAAAAAGATATATTTATTGATTTCAGAGAGGAAGGGAGAGGGGAGAGAGAGATAGAAACATCAATGATGAGAGAGAATCATTGATCAGCTGCCTCCTGCATGCCCCACACAGGGGATTGAGCCCTCAACCTGGGCACGTGCCCTGACTGGGAATTGAACCATGACCTCCTGGTTCATAGGTCGACACTCAGCCACTGAGCCACACTGTCTGGACCTTGTTTTAAGTTTTTTTTTTTTAAATTGATTTTTTAGAGAGAGGAAGGGAGAGAAAGAGAAATGGATGTGAGAGAGAAACAACCATCAGTTGCCTCCCAAATGTGCCCCAACTGGGGATTGAACCTGAAACCTGTGTATGTGCCCTGACAGGGAATTGAACCCGCCACCTTTGGGTGTATGGGATGATGCGCCAACCAACAGAGCCACTCTGGCCAGGGCTTTAGTTCTTTTTTAAAAAGACTAGCGAACTATTTACTTTTTAAAAAGTTAATGGGGAACAGCCAGTGTGGCTCAATGGTTGAGCATTGACCTTTACATTTTTCATAACTCAGCATCATTTCTATTGCAAGTCAGGATGGCACTACCCCCTTACTGTGTGCGTGTGTTGGATTCTTGGGTGACTTTTAAAGTGCCCCACTGTGGGAGCAGCATCTGTTCTGAAGTCCTCTGTCCACGCAGGTGTGCCCAAGCCATTAGCACTTAGCCATCTGCTGCGACCTCCAGCTTTCACAGCTGCCTCGTTTCTGTCTGTGCAGCTCGTCAGCCTCTCTGGACCATCCTCATGGCTCAAGGATCCTTCTGTGGCTCCTGTGCCTGCTGGGGGCCAGGCTAGTCTGGGAAGCCGCCTTCCGTCTGCTCTCTCTGGAGTGTTGCCGTCCCGTTCCCCAGAAGAAGTAGGGTTCCGGGTCTTGCCTTCAGAGAATTCCTGAACGCTTTCTTTTATTCATCATCTCTCCTCTGCCTTCACCCCCCCATGCCCAAACCCTGCCACACCTCAGGAGAATATTCCTGATCTGAAGGTGACAAGCCCTATTTCTGGTCTTTATGTTTCTCCAATAAGTACATAAGCTACTGGGACACAAAAAAGTCAGACTCAGAGCTCTTTTCTGCTTTCCACCCTCTCACTTTCCTCTCTTGAGGGGACAAGCATGGGCTTTGGCTTGACAAGGAATATATATATATATTCTGATATATATATATATATCAGAAAATTGAAATAACATAGGTTAACATCCCCAAAATATTATCCTGCTATATTTACAATAAACTGCTGTGTTTGACATTATTTGGCATTCCTTACCTACTTCTCTCTTGCGTCTGCCACTATAGAGTCTAGCAAAGCTAATGTTTCCTTTCACACCCTCTCTTGCAGCAGAGGAAAGCTGTATTTCTCAGTTCTGATCAATAAAATAGGAGCAGAAAACAGCTCAAGGTTCACAGGAAGGCTTCACTTTATCCAAAACAGGAGCAAGGTGTGGCTAGCACCTCTGCTTCCTACATCAAATGTGAACACAATGCCTGGGGCTGCAGCAGCCGATTTGTCACCATGAGGGCAATGCTAAGAGAATCATAGAGGTGCCATGGCACCACATGTCTACCCAGCATCACTTACTTATGATTGAGAAAAATTAATCCTCATTTTAAAAAATTGAATTCAGAGAGAGGGAAGAAGAGGGAGAGAAAGATAGAAACATCAATGATGAGAGAGAATCATATATCGGCTACCTCAGGCACACCCCCTAATGTGCCCTGACCGGGAATTGAACTGTGACCTCTTGGTTCATGGGTCAACACTCAACCACTGAGCCACGCCAGTCAGGCTGAATCCTCATTTTTAAGTCTTAGTTAATTGCTGCTGAAAGCATTCCTAACGTATATACTATCACTTTATTAAAATTAGCATAAGCGAGCTTCTCTTTATTGTTAGAAACTATACCCAAAGGCTGTCCTGAATTCTGGACCATGTGGATGCAAGACAGTTCCTCCCCACCCTCCATCTTGCTCAGCCCAGGCCCCGTCACCAGTTATGTCCTGGCGGTCCCCACACCAGGCGCTGTTTTTCAAAGTGAGTCACGTGGATAAGGTCATGCTGCTGAGGGGGACTCAGCAGAAACTCTTAGTCCTTCAAGCAAGCTGGAGGGTGGAGACAGCCCACCAACTACTGTCAACATTGGGACCCCACAGTTTCCAGCCCCTTTCTGAGCAGCAGAGGCCTCCATCCACTGAGTGTTTGAGGGCAGTCCAGACCCGTCTCGGAGAGGGCTTCTATGGCGTGTGTGATGACATGTTGAGCAGGTTCCTGACGGCTCCAAGGGGCGTGGCAGCCTGAGGGCTCCCTTTCTGTGAAATCACGAGCCAGCAACAGAGGGGCGACAGAGTACAGGTATGGTTGGTGCATGGAGCTTGTGCACCATCCGGGACTTCGGATCAGATTCCATCCAGCTCAAAACTGATGGACCAAGACTTTCCAGTTGTAGAATAAATCCTGGAATTCTTCCAAGAATAATTCAGGAAGAAAATCTTTCTTTCCTTCAGTTATTCTGGAGAGAATGATAGTCTGGAGCAGCCAGGGCCCACCACTAGGGGAGAGCTTGGCTAAGAGCAAAGCAAAAACTAAGAGACAAAGGGACCAAGTCCCAAGGATATGGTAGGAGCTCCTGGATCAGGCTATGCCTGAAGGCCTCCAACACCTAGACTTTTAATATACGTGAATCAGGATATGTCCTTGTTTGTTAAAGCCAATTTGAATTGCTTTTCTGTCACACAAACTAAAACAGTCACTAGAGGTCTAGCCCATGACAAAGCATGTGGCATTAGGCACCTAGGCTGAGACCTAAGGCCCAAACTGCCTGCTGTTGGATGCAGTGCAGTGCGCCGACTGAGTGGAGCCTGAGTCCAAAGCGGCCCTGTGAATGGGTGTGCACACAGCTCCCTCGAGGCCCGAACTCTGCCATGTCTCTGAGGATTTCCCTGATCATTGGGTTCAGCCCAAGTGTGTCTCTCTGCTCTCCACACTTGCCTGTGCAGTGCAGTTGACACCGAAGTATGTGCCATCTCATCTGTTGTCCTGAGCTGGTCTTTATTATTATTATTATTAATTTCTTTGTTGATTAAGGTATCACATATTTGTCCTCATCCCCCCATTTCCATCCCAAACCCCTCCCCACACTTGCCCCCACCCCCCTGTTGTCCGTGACCACTGGTTAGGCTTATATGTATGCATACAAGTCCTTTGGTTGATCTCTCCCCCATACCCCACCCTCCCCTACCTTCCCTCTGAGGTTTGACAGTCTGATCGATGCTTCCCTGTCTCCGGGTCTGTTTTTGTTCATCAGTTTATGTTGTTCATTATTTCCCCTAGATGAGTGAGATCATGTGATACTAGAAATACACTTTATAAGAACCGAAAATGAGACAAGCAATAATGGTTATGCTGGGAGGCAAATGAATCAGTCTGTAGTGAGTTTCTTTCTGGGCCAACAGTTCTTTTGAGTCCCAATTTCAATGTCAAACAGTTCCTTATGTGTACATGTCAGCAATGGTATTTCAGTTCTGGGTGGTGGACAAATGGTGGTAATGCAGGTCTGACCCTCTCTGGTTTGGTCCTGGGCAACCTGTCCTGATGCACAGCTGCTGACTGCTAGTATGGCAAGGCATTGTCATTGTCTTCCATCTCTGGACTGTTTCTCTTCTGTCTTCATGGCTGGAGCAGTCCTGTCAATTCCTCTCTGTTGCAGGAATCCACATGGTCTTAGAGGTGTTTTTTGAAAATATACAAACATATTCTCAACCAAAAGTTAATAAAGTAATCTTTTCTATAAATTTGACTTGGGATTCTTTTTCATTTTTTGCCCAAATGATTTTCCTTTGGCTTGTTTTGACACCATGTGTGTTTTTCTTGGGTGTCTTGTGCTGCTGAGTGGTGCTCCTTTGGAGGTGGAGGTCCCAGGGTCTGCGGGTCTGCAGCTGGGGTAGCCGGATTTTAGCTGGAGTGGCTGCTGGGTCATGGGGCAGTTCCAAGGCCTGTCTGGTTGGTGGTGTTGATGAGTTCCTAAAAAAAGCCGTTCTCCCCTTCAAGATGGCGTGGGCTCCATGCTGGAGTCCCACCGTCCAGGGAGTGCCCACAGCGGTGGTAGTCTCTCCTTGTCAAGGAGAGCCTGTCTGCCAGCCCCTGCTGCTCCTGCGAGAGTTAACTTTCCCTCACTCACTCACACACACACCACACACCTCCACACACTCTCCTTTCATACCCTCACTCACTCACTTCCTCTCCCACACCTCCATCCTGCCAGCGCCATCTTTAGACTCGTTCAGCTGGTCTTTAAGTCTTGGCAAACTTGGGCTTAATGAAAGGAGGAAAACCTCAAGAGAGAATTGAGGGGGAGATGGACGTCGGGCAGGCTGGAAACATGTGCTCTCCCAAAGGAACACAGCCCCTTTCCCTCTAATCCCACCCTCCCATAATGCAGTCCCATGGACCTGCTGACCTCTGTGATGGGGAAGTACAGGCAAACAGACTTGGGCCGAGAAGTCAAGGAGAGATTCCCAGAGGAAGTGCCATTTGTTCTCAGGCTTGAGGAGTGACGGGGATGTACACTAGTCCACCCTTATCCATGGTTTCGCTTTCCAAGTTTTCAGTTACCTGCTGTCAACCATGGTCTGAAAATATTAAATAAAAAATTTAGAGATAAACAAGTTTATTTTAAATACGTTTTAAATTGCTCACTGTTCTGAGTTCCATGATGAAGCCTCCCACTGTCCTGCTCTGCCCTGCCCAGGACGTGAATCACCCCTTTGTCCAGTGTGTCCACATATGGATGCTTGTTGCCCGGCAGGCACTTAGTAGCCCACTGTCACGGTATCACAGGACTTGTGTCCAAGTCGCCCTTTTTTTACTTATCCATGGCCCCAAGCATAAGAGTAGTGACGCTGGAATTCAGATCCGCGGGAGGGAAACCATCAAGTGCTTCCTTTCAGTGAAAAGGAAAAGGTTCTCGACTTAATTAGGAAAGAAAAAATATTGTATGCTGAGGTCGCTAAGATCTACAATAAGAACAAATCTGCCATCTGTGAAACTGCCTAACTCTACAACTGAAACTTTATCATAGGTGTGTATGTATAAAAAAATACGTAGTGTAGATAGAGTTCATAGTATATACACTGAGTGGCCAGATTATTATGATCTCTAAATGCATAGTAATCTGGCCACTCAGTGTATCAGTGTGTGTGTGTGTGTGTGTGTGTGTGTGTGTATTTTAGAGCCCTGGTGCATGAATTCTTGCATGGGTGGGGTCCGGCCAGCCTGGCCAGGGAGAGGGGACATGGGCGGTTGGCCAGCCTGCCTGCTGGTCGAACTCTTGGTCGAGGGGACAATTTGAATATTAGCCTTTTATTCTATAAGATATACACTGAGTGGCCAGGTTATTATGCATTCAGAGATCATAATAATCTGGCCACTCAGTGTATAAGAAAGCTGTCTGTAGTTTCAGGCATCCACAGGGGGTCGTGGAACATATCCTCCCACGGATAAGGGGGGACTAGTGTACTATGAAGAGGAAAAGGCGGTGGTGGCAAAGGAAAGAACATATGTCAAGGCCCTGAGGTACTACAATAGATGCAGATTTCTCTCCTCTCCCTCCTCACTGAACACGCAAGGCTTGAAATCAGGGGGACTATCCTCCTCGATTTTCAGTCATCCTTAGGAAATGGATAAAGGGAGGTAAAATTAACCTGATTTGCAGATGATACAGTTTTATATATGGAAAATCTAAGTGAATCTGTTGAAAAAAAACAACCAAACAATACAAACATTCAATCAGCTCTCTGGGTCCAAAATTAAACTAAGGAGATCAATGGCTTCCCTATTTATACCAACAACAACCACTTAGAAGGTATAATGGAGTGGTGATCCCATTTGCAATAGCAACACAAAGGTAAAGGACCTAAAAATAGACTTAATAAGAAATGCATTAAAAAAAATAAGTGCATTAAAACTATATGAAGGAGAATTTAAAACACTGCTGAATGATGAAAAAGAAGACTGAACTCATGGAATGGCAGACTTGTTCTTGAAAGAAAAGTCAATGGCATAAAGATGAGCTACATAATTAATGTTATTGCGATAAAAAAAAATCTCCATCTGTTAAGAGCTCACCAATTCTTTTTTTCTTGTTTTTGTTAATCCTCACCTGAGGATATATTTTCCACTGATTTTTTTAGCAAGAGTGGAAGGGAGGGTGGGGGAGAGCGAGAGTAACATCTATGTGAGAGAGACACAGTGATTGGCTGCCTCCCACATGCGCCCCAACTGGGGCCGAGGATCAAGCCCACAACCAAGGTATGTGCCCTTGACCAGAATCAAACCTGAGACACAGTCTGCAGTTGATGCTCCAACCACTGAGCAAAACCAGCCAGGCAAGAGCTCACCAATTCTCCCAATTCTCTAAGGCTCAGCTCAAATGCTATCACCTCCTACATGAAGCCCTCCTGGTCAGAACTTATTGCTCGGTGTTCCTTGACCTTTATTCTGCCTTTGGTCTCTTATGAGGTTGTGGTGGGTCCTGTGACTCTCCCTTACAATGAGAACTTGTTGAGGACAAGGACTCTCTCCTCCCCTGCCTCTCTGTATCAGATTAGTAGGGTTCAGGGAATGACGACCAGGAGGCTTCAGAGGCCAGAGCCAAAGGATTTCCCAGAGGCCAGGCCTTTTCCATCTGGGGTTTGGAAACAGCTTCCGAGGCCCTTCTCCTGGTCCCTGTGTCCCTCTGCTGGCTGGAGCCCTGGGCTTGCTGTCTAACCTGCTTCTTGCTGTGACATGGTGTGACTTCCAGCTGTCCGTCCGGGAGCCTAAACGTGGCCAGTTCTGGGCACTGCTTTTGTTCCATTGCAACTGGCTTGGCCTCTTTCTGGGAACTAAGTTGCCTTAGTTTGTGCCTGACTTGGGGTTGGCTCCTCCTATCTTGAACAGTAGCTTGGATTTATACTTCACACAGTACACCAAAATAAACTCCAAATAGATAAAAGATTTACTTGTGTAAAAAGAAAGTTATCGCTCCTTCAGTGTGGCTCAGTGGGTGACTGTCAACCCAGGAACCAGGAGGTCACAGTTTGATTCCCAGTCAGGGCACATGCCCCAGTTATGGGCTCGATCCCCAGTAAGGGGTGTGCAGGAGGCAGCGGTCATGATTCTCTCCCATCATTGATGCTTCTATCTCTCTATCCTTCTCCCTTCCTCTCCGAAATCAATAAAAACATTTCTTAAAAGAAAAAAATAGAAAGCTATAAAAGCACTTGAGGAGAACATAGGAAAATTCCTTCGAACATTTGCATAGGAACATCCTTACTAAGTCTGACTCAAAATCCAGAAACCACAAAAGATCGATCCATTCAGCTCTAAAAAATAAATTAAAACTTATTCATGGAAAAGTAAAACCATAGCAAAGTTAAAAGACAAACTAAGATCTGGGGAAAATATTTATAAGTCATTATCACATAAGTTATCTTTGGATTACATAAAGAACTCCTAGAAATGTAGACAGAAGAACCCAACAACTCAATATCAAAAAGGGCAAAGGACATGAACTGGCAGTTCACAAAATGATATAATGAGATACTATTTTTAGCCTCTCAGACTGGCAAAAATGCAGAAGTTTGACAATATATCCTATTGGCCAGTCTGCGTGGAAATAGACACTCTCTGTGTAGCTGGTAGGAATGCACAACTCCTTTGGAGGGTGGTTAGGTACAGTCCATCCCAAACACAAAGACATTACCTTTTGACCCAGTAATTCTACTTTTGTGAATTTATCCTCTAGATACACATGCACACTTCTGGATGGATGTGCATAAGATTATGTTTTCCACATTGGTTTTGTTAATAGAAGAATAGAAACCAGCCCTGGCCAGTGTGACTCAGTTGGATAGGGTCCCATGCACTGAAAGATCTCACAACAATGTTTCTCTCTTTCTCTCTCCCTTCCTCTCTCTAAAAATCAATTTTAAAAATATTTAAAAAAGGAAAAGAGTAGGAACCACGTTGTCTTGGGTTTCATGCTTACCCCTGATACCAAGAACGGTGTCCCTTATCAGAAGAAGGGACAATAAAAAAAAAAATGTTCCTTGCAATATCAATACTACTCCTGTGTAACAAGATGGAGACAATTTCATTCATCAGAATGCTCCAGACCAAACACAGATGCTGTAGCACTTGGGGTGAGATTTCAAGGTGAGTTCAGGTAACCAGATATGGTGGCTAACCCACCTCTAGAGAAGGTAGGTTTTGAGAATATGAAGGCCCTTTGGTTTGCTGAGCACACATGATGAATGTGGCTATGCAAATTTGGGGTAACATCTAGGGTCACTTCTCTGCATAATGCTGGAGAGAGAAACTTGAGTTTTGGAATGCCATTTTGGAAGGAGGAGAGATGAACTAGACAGTCAGGCATTATGAGAGATGAAGGGCTAAGGAAAAATGACGTAGTAGCAGTCCTGCTGATGAAGGATTCTGGAAAAAAGCAGAAAGTGCAAATAAAGGTTTTAGGTTGTTTGCTATGGAATGTGAGAGGCATCCTTATGAAATCTTCAGTAATGACGGGTCCCTATGGCTCTGAGGCAGAGTTTCTCTGTTGAGGGTGATACTGCCCCAGCAGCACTGGAAACATGTGAGCTGGTTTTACATGCCACAGTGCCTGCTTGGGGGTGAGGCAGCACCAAGGGGCATTACTGACTTGGTGGCTAGAATTGTGACAGCAGTGAGATGTCACTTGCACAAGGCCAGTGGCACTCCCATTGGAAACACTGCTTTGGTGTGAGTGGATTGTTTTGGGAAACTTAAAAGATGTGCTGAGTTTTGCATCCAGGTTGATATTGGATAAAAAAACAGCATATAGGAGCTAGAGGACAAAGAAACAGCTGACACCTGGCTTGCACCTGTATTTAAGACTTGGATTATATTGTAGCTACATCACTTAATGAGTCTTTATAGCTTCTTTGTTACAGCCCTAGGCTTATTTCTTCTTTGTCATCTGTTTCATAATACAATGTCATTTAAATTTTCTGTACTTTAGATTTCTATTTTATTACTTCTAATCTGCATATAAAATAGAGGTATTTTGCACTCCATTTGTACTTATTTGTGCACTATGAGGGGTCATTTTCTTTTTTGTTAGTACCATATTTTGGGATCCATTTGTGATCATTTATTATCTCCCCCATTTTTGTTTATTATTAAAAACATAACTATTGTTTAATAACATACCGGTTTCCTGAACTTAGACATTGATTGGTAATTAATTTAAGTAAACATAACTATTGCACACAGTGTTCAGAATTTAGGCACTGCAGTTTCCACATTTTTTTCTATTAATAATACACAAGATCATTTCATAATTTCTTCCAAAGTTTGCCATTCCAATAGAAGGCCATCTCAGCAACTAGCTAACAGGCTGCAGGGTTTCTAATGTGAATGCTGCCTGGGGTTCACTGAAGCTGGGAGATCTGGATGTTGGATGCAGGTGGGGTGGTCTCACATAATGTGAGCCACAGGCACTTCCTATCTTTTAAGGACGCGGTCAACATACATGGGTCAGGTCTCATGTCATGTGTTGTGCGGGGGTTGACTGGGGTTATGGACAACTGGTTTTTCGTTTCATACAAGAAAGGAGCAGTGATGGTTCCTTATTAGTTTCCTTAAGGACAGACCTTTACTATAGTGTTGTTATCATGGACTGTTGAATGACAAATTGCTTAAAAATATATATATATATACACACACACATATTTATTTATTGCTTTTTAGGGAAAGAGGAAGGAAGAGAGAGAGATAGAAATATTGATGAGAGAGAAACATCATTGATTGGCTGCCTCCTGGACACCCCCTACTGGGGATGGAACCCACAACCTGGGCATGTGCCCTGACCAGGAACAGAATCAGTGACCTCTTGGTTCCTGGGTCCATGCTCAACTGCTGAGCCGCACTGCCAGGCCCTGAATGACAAATTGTTAATGGAGGAAATATGGCCTCATCTTCCCCAGTTACTCGTGGAAGGTTCTTGGGGGTACCACTGGAATAAGAATTTCTGGAGGCCCCCATGGGAGGATGAGATATTGTAGAAAGCTTTACTTCTGTGGAATTACACCCCTGAGTTTCTCAAGCCCCATCTCCTTTAGTCCAGTCATAGGAGAAGTGTAGCTGCGCTTCAGTAGAGCTAGAATCAGAGCCGGTGTCCGGAGCTTCCTTTCCATGTTGGAGCCGGGTCCAGTCCAGCATCAGGCCGGCTCAGCTTGTGTTTACTACCGCCGTCCATTAGTCCATTGTATGTGGGGTCCACATGGCCGAGGGCCGTAGCAGCAAATACAAGGAAGCAGGGGCAGAGAGAAACTATTACAACAAGAGCGAGAATGCTGTTGTGTAGGAGATCATGTGTTCCCCAATTTCTGCTCTCTTGTAGTGGCCACACCCATTCTGGCCAATGACCTCTGTTCCCAGGTGTGATTGACCAGGAAGTACCTATCCTATGTCACTCCAGCTTTACTGGGCATGCGTCTGTCTTCCCTTTGTTCAGGCCCCTCCCCCAGTGTTTTGCAGGGTATGGATGGGTGGTTCACTGGGGAGTGCAGAGATGCTGCTTCCTGGTGAAGCTGCCCAAAGAACATGCCTGTAATGTCTGATGCTTTCCCTTTTGCTCATTTCCTACTATTAACTAGCTAATTACAACAGTATCAACATCACCCCAAAATGTAATGACTTAAAACAACAACTTATATTATCTCTTACATTTCTGCAGCTTGACGGGGTATAGCTAGGTGGTTCTCACTTGGGGTCCCTCCTGTGGTTGCAGTCACATAGTCACAGAGGTCCTGGGGCTGGAGTCTTCCAAACGCATGACTGGCTCAACTCCAAGATGGCCTCTTCACTCACATGGCTGGCGCCCCAGGGGGCTAACTGGCAGACAGAAGCTGTTCTTTAGAAAAAACCACACACACTCTTTTTCTTTAAAAACAAAAAAATATATATGTATTGATTTCAGAGAGGAAAGGAAGAGGGAGAGATAGAAACATCAATGATGAGAGAGAACCATTGATCAGCTGCCTCCTGCATACCCCCTACTGGGGATCGAGCCCGCAACCCAGGCATGTGCCCTGACCGGGAATCACTGAGCCACCAGGACCGGGCAACACTCTTTTTCTTCACAGAGTCTTTCCACGTGGCTACGTAGGACTTCCTCACGGCATGGCATCCTCAGGTACTCAGCCGCCTTACATGGGGGCTGTCTTGCCTCAGAGAAATATTTCAAAGAAACCCAGGCAAAACCGGTAAAGTGTGAATTCCCATGTTCTGCGTAGTTCAGGGTTTGGGCTCTGGAAGAGGGGCCGCAAATGAAAGAGACGAGACAAGAAATAATAATTTGGAAATATTGGGGGACCAGGCAGGAGCCTAACTCAAGAGAAAGGACTCCAGTTGGGCTCAGGCCTTGCCATCCTTTTATTCAATTTGGGATACACCTATAGCCCTTAGGCAGGCAATTTCCAGAAAGACAGACTATCTTATCAGTAAGGATTTGCATGACTGTCTGGTGGGGAAGTTGCTTCAGCTACCATTGTCTCAACTAAACAGTGGGTGCGTAGCTCTGACCTTTGCCAGGGCTCAAGGGTCACCAGCATTCTGGGATCCTTGTCCATACCTCTCAGCTAGTGAAGAAAATAGGAGGTTGCCCACAGTAAAGCTTTCTAAGATCTAACTTTGGAAGTTGTGTTCCATTCCGCTCCATCTCATTGGTCAGAAGTGAATTCACAGGGCCAGCTCAAATTTGAGGGCAGGGACTACACAAGACTGTGAATACAAACAGACATGATTCAGTGGGGGCCCATCCCGTAGGCCAGCTACCACACGTGATCATGTGTACCAATCAGAAAAGGCTGAGTTGTGGGAACACACCATCCCAAATTGCAGTGCCTCAAAACACAAAAGTTTACTCATTGCTTGTCTGGCCTGGTGGCGGTCAGGGAGGGGTTCTGCCTCATGTAGTGAATCCATCTCATGATGCTACAATCTTAACATGACCACTCAGGGGTCACTGTGGCAGGAGAGAGCAGAACGGGGAGCACTGCACAGGCAAGGAAGTGCTCTGGCCCAGAAATGACATGAGTCACTTCTACCCAGGCAGCATCATCCTGCCCAGCTGCAAGCAGGGGGACATATCTCCTCCTTTGTCCTTGGATGACAGCAGAGCAGACGTGGCTGAACAGTGGAGGCCCCTCCCTCATTATGCTGTATCCATGGTGATTCCTGTGGATGTCACCATTAAGTTTTCAGGCAAAATTCCTCCGTTACTCTGATTAATGGATGTTTATAAGCAGCCATTTGTTCCACACAATGGGGTCACTCCATTGGATACATTTGAGTGAGGCCTTTGGAACGGGTAGGAATTTGAAAGGAAGGGGATGTGATGAAGAAAAGAATATTCGCATGGACCAACACAAGCAGAGGCTCAGAGATATGTGGCTGCTTTCTGGGAGCCATGAGGAGTCTGGCTTGGCGGGCTTGCAGAGGAAGAGGAGACTTCCTCTGTGGGGGGCTGGAACTAGGATGGAAATAGTAATGAATAATTAATAACTAAAATGTGTTTAAAATCTTCTAATGTGCCAGGCAGGATTTCACACACTTCCTGTGCTTTCCCACAGTAATGGTGCTCTGCGGGGTCTCCTCCCTCTGCACCCAGGAATCTCGGTGCCTCTTCTCTTCCCAGCCCTGAGCCCAGGAGGTTGGTCTCCATGAATGACATCACCCCGCTCCTTTGCTCTCTGGCTTCCAGTTGGATTGGTCCAATGGGAATCTCTGTAGGGAAGATAGTGAGGTCAGAGGATTTATTCCATTTAGCTGTCTCCCTGCAGGGTCACGGTGGCTGGCTGCTTCCCTCAGCTGACCCCACATGACTCTCCCTTGCCAGAGTCTAGTAACTGTTCCTCCCCTTGCCCTTGCAGGCCTCGGGATACTAATTGTCCTCTAACAAGACCTGGGGTACTCTATTACCCTCTGTAGGTTTCCTTACACACTGCCCTTTTAGAATAGCCCCCTTGTCAATTCTTTTCATTCTAATTAGAGTTTCCTGTAGAACCTGGATGGTCAGGTATCTATTTGACCAGGTAGGCATTAATATTGTTTCTATTTTATGGATGAGAAAATGGGTACAGAGAATTTAGGTGGGGTGCTCAAGATCACACAGCTACATAAGAAGAAAAGACCCAACCCAGAGAATCTGGTAATAGAACTTCAAAGACCTTAAAAGACATCAAATGCCCGGTTAAACAGAATGCTTCCATCACCAACGGAGGGGTGCCAGACACTTACTTTTTCTTCCTTCTTTCATTAAATCCATTTTGAGTGATACTGTTATTCATATGCCTGTTGAGAAATCAACAAAATTCCTCATCTGCAAAATGAGAGAATTTTCCAAGCTCTGATAACCTTGCTGAACTGTGTTGGGATTTAGAGAGATCTTAGCCATTGAAAGAGCTATTTTGGAGCTGGGGGTGGAGCATGTGACTAGGGTCCAGCCAATCAGAGCATCATCCTCCCCATGGCCACAGTGATTGGTTCAGGGTTCCAATCAAAGCCAATGGGATTATTTTCATGGAATATTTGTAGGAGAGGCATGTCTTCTCTAGAAGTCTTTAAACTGGGCAAAGATAAAGCCTGGATATGCCAGGTCCCAGCATATGGATAAAAGACCCCCCAATCAAGGAAGCAGAACCAAGAAATGGAGTGAAACTGAGTTCAGTGATATAATTGCAGATCCTGAATCCAGTTTTGTCTGAAATCCACACACCCCTTGGGATGATTTTCTTACATGAGACAATATAGTCCCCTTTCCCCCTTATGGTAGTGTACCAACTCTAGAGTAAAACTTGGTCACGTGCAGTGGAAATAGTCTTTTTTTTAAAAAAAATATATATATATTAATTGATTTCAGAGAGGAAGGGAGAGGGGAGAGAGAGATAGAAACATCAATGATGAAAGAGAACTATTGATCTGCTGCCTTCTGCATGCCCCCTACTAGGGGTCGAGCTGGCAACTCCAGGCATGTGCCCTTGACTGGTATCGAACCTGGGACTCTTCAGTCCACAGGCTGATGCTCTATCCACTGAGCAAAACCAGCTAGGGCTGGAAATAGTCTTTTTAAAAAATATATTTTATTGATTTTTTACAGAGAGGAAGGGAGAGGGATAGAGAGAAACATCGATCAGCTACCTCTTGCACACCCCCCACTGGGGGTGTGCCCGCAACCAAGGTACATGCCCTTGACCGGAATCGAACCTGGGACCCTTGAGTCTGCAGGCTGATGCTCTATCCACTGAGCCAACCCAGTCAGTGCTGGAAATAGTCTTGACACAGTGGAAGGTAGCTTGTAATGGGAAGAGGAGTAGGGACTCTGCAGCAGTCAGGTGAACTTTCATTTTTCTAGCAGGATCCCATTGAAATGTTTCCATCTTTGCCCGGCCAGCATGGCTCAGTGATTGAGCATTGACATAAACCAGGTGGTCATGGTTCGATTCCCAGTCAGGGCATGTGCTCAGGTTGCGGGCTCTGTCCCCATTGTGGGGCATGCAGGAGGTAGCTGATCAATAATTCTCTCTCATCATTGATGTTTTCTCTCTCTCTCTCTCCCTTTCTCTTGCTCTCTGAAATCAAAGAGATTTTTTTTTTTAAAGAAATGCTTCCATTTTTGTTCAGCCTTCCAACTACTCTCCCTGCCATAGTTGCTTCTTCCCCACTTCTGTGCTTAGAAGGTTTGTACACACCTCTATTATAGTACCTCTTACACTGTGCAGTAATGTATTCTCAGGAGAGGATACAATTGTATCCTTGAGTGAGGCAGTGCACACTTTGCCTGAATCTTATTCATTTGGAACTCTTAGTTTTTGAAAAGTGTGGTGCAAAATTGATACCAACTCATTAAACGTTTGTTGTACAAATAACTGATTGAGACTATGCAATAGCAGTAAGAATGCTCAGGAGACAGATGGGGGCCATTCCTGCAGTGCCAACAAAAAGTAACAGCAGTCTTAAATATTTTTTTGGGATAGGCTTGATATTAATATTAATAACAATGTTATTCAGTTGACTTGGACAAAATCCCTGGAGTAAAATGAATAATAGTGGTGGTTTATTGTGTAACTTATGTGCCAGGTGTTTTGGATACATTAAATTTAATCTTGCCCTGGCTGGTTAGAGCATCGGCCCTTGGACTGAAGGGTGTGGGTTTGATTTCAGTCAAGGGCATGTACCTCGGTTGCAGGTTTGATCCCCACCCCAGTTGGGGCATGTTTGGGAGGCAACCAATCGATGTGTCTCTCTCACATAGATGTTTCTCTCTCTCTGTCTCTCCCTCTCCCTTATACTGTCTCTAAAAATCAATGAAAAAAGTATCCTCAGGTGAGGATTAACACAAAAAAATTAATCTTTGCTCCAGCCTGGGAATGGAAGTATGGTGGACATGTGATAACTCCACCCAATCACCTTATTCTGGGGAATTGAAATAAACTCCAGGGAATGATTCTTTTGTTGTTGTTGTTAATCCTCACCCAAAGATATTTTTCCATTGATTTTTATTTTTGTTAATCCTCACCCAAGGATATTTTTTTCATTGATTTTTAGAGAGAGTGGACGGGAGGAGGAGAGATAGAGAGAAATATCAATGTGAGATTGGCTGCTTCCCACACACGCCTCTACCAGGAGAGGGAGAAAGTGATGAAAACATCAGTGATGAGAGAGAGTCATCAATTGGCTGCTTCCTGCAGGACCCCACTGGGGACTTGAGCCTGAAACCTCGACCTCCTGATTCATGGGTCAATGCTCAATCACTGAGCATACCGGCCAAGCTAAATGCCACTGTTTTTTAAAAAATATATTTTTATTGATTTCAGAGAGGAAAGGAGAGGGAGAGAGAGATAGAAACATAAACGATGAAGAGAATCATTGATTTGCTGCTTCCTGCACACCCCACACTGGGGATCCAGCCTGCAACCCAGGCACATGCCACAACCAGGAATCGAACTGTGACTTCCTGGTTCATAGGTTGACCTCAACCACTGAGCCATGCCAGAGGGGCTAAATGCCACTTTTTGATCACCTCCCTCCCCCAACCCTCAAGATTAGCTTAGACACCTTGGCTGTTAACTCTCATGGTGGTTTGTATTTTTCTTTCATGTTCCTATTACAACTGTAACTGATTACATATTGTATAATGCTATTAAAAGAATGTCTCTTTATTCCGTAAGGGCACAAGTGTATCTGTTTTGCTCAGCACTCACTCCTCAGAACAGCTGTTGTCACTCAGCAGGCAACAATAAATATTTGATGAAAGAATAAGTGAAAGCTTTCTGTAGTCATAAGCTATATCAGCAGTGACCTGTAGTTCTCCGAAATGGTCCTTGGACCGCAGCATTAGCATCACCTGGGAACTTGTTAGGAATGTAAATTATTAGGCTCCACGCAGGCCTACTGAATTAGAAATTCTGGGAGTAGGACTCAGAGGGCAACCAATTTTAACAGGCCCACCAGGCGATTCTGATTCACGCTGGAGTTTGAAAGCCCGGGTTATACAGATTTGCTCCAGTCCACGCGGTACGCACAGCCAGTAGCATCTCTGCTGCCAGGCGCTGTTTCCTGCTTCTATTTCTTAAAATCAACACTTTCACAAGTAAGGTGGGTTGGAGGGTAGGAACCGGAACCCATCACATTCTTTGCGGACCCAGAACCCAGGACCTCTGCAGTTCCTTCCTCTTTGATCACGCTTCCCACTGCTGACTTTGTCCTTTAGGTTTCAGTTTACGTTTCCCACCCCCTCTTCCATTTCTTCTCAGTCCACTGGTTCGCATTACTCAAAGCCTTCCTCGTTTCTTACAATTATTCACTTGCTTTTTACTTGTTGCTTATCTGCCTCCTGAGGACAGGGGCTACAGCAGCCTCGTTTATTGCACTCGTCCTGGCACCCACAGCAGAGTCTGGGCCACAGCAGGGCTCACACGCGTGTGGACCGAATGGATGTAGGTGTGCGAGGGCAGAGGCCGCGTGCCCTAGACTTCCAGCCGCGTGCTGGCCGCGCAAAAGCCGCTCCCTAAAGATCTGCGGAATGAATGAGCCAGAAGCGAAAGAGAAAGCACCGCTTTACTAAGTAGGCAGGCGCGACGCCCTTTACCAACATGGCGCCGGACGCGGGGCGGGGCCGAGGCGGGGCCAGCGGGAGCCGTCAGGTGCGGCCCCGCCCCCGCGCCCCGCCCCCCGCCTGATTCCGGATTGGTCCGGTTCCAGCGCCGCAGCCCAGCGGCCGCGCCGTGGGGCCACGCCGGGCGCTCGCCACTTCCGGCGCGTTAGGGCTGTTGGCTGGGGCGGCCGCGCGCGCGAGCGGACGGCTCGGGGTGGACGCGTGAGGGATGCTCTGCTGGGCGGCAGTGGCCACCGTGCGGGCTGAGGCGGCGAGGACAGCGCGGGCCCCTGGGCCTCTCCCCTGAGCCGGCGCCGCGGGCTGCGCCGCCGAGGCCCCTTCAGCCTCCGCTCCTTCAGTCTCGGGGCCGGGCCCGCCTTCGCTCCTGAACGCGGAGCCGGGGAGCCCCTGCCTGGGCCCGGAACCTCCCCTCGGGGGTCGGGCCCGGGCGGGGGGCCCAGCGCTGCCGCCCTGCGTGCCGGCCTCCGAGCCCTATTTCCTGCTTCTTCAGTTAACTTGGGGAGGGGCGGGTGGGTGTTGATGAATTGTTCGGGGTGTCCCCGATGAGGCGGGCCGGGGGGCCGCGCTCCTTTTAGAGGGTCTCCGAGGGGCCCGGGTGGGGAAGCGGTTCTTTTTGCATGGGTGGGGGACTTCCCGAGTCTGCCCGGATCATGACCTGAACTGTGCGGACGGGACGTGTCCGGAGCCCGAGAGCCAGCTCACCTGAGCCGCCCCTTCCCCCGGCCAGCATGGTAAGTGGGGTCTGAGCCCTTTCCCTCCCGGGGTGCTGGGGCTGAGGGGTGGGAGAGGGCCCGGGACTGCTGAGCCATCGCTTCTCCCTGGGTGCGGATCTGGGCAGTGACATGCGTGCAGGGTGTGCAGCCCCGCTCGGTGCTCCCATCCCCCCAGGCTGCCTCTTGGACTGAGAGGGACCTGAAAGCTCAGCAGGCACAATCCTGATGTCTGCCTCTCTTAGAGTGTAGCTCGTCATGACAGTAGCCATCATTTTTTTGAGGGCTTAGTATGTGCCAGGCCCTGTGCTAAGTGATTGACATGTGTTATTTAATTAGCACACCAGCTCTCTTCTGAAGTGGGGATACTGAGGCACAGAACCAGCTCAAGGTCACTCTTTAAGTGACAGTGACACGGTTTGAACCCAGGTAGTCTGACTTCATAGTCTCTGTTAGATGCCACGCAGCACTGTGTCGGGGTCCTGTAGGTTGTAGGTGCGGAAACGGTTTGTGATGTACAGAGGTAAGTCAGGACTGGTGCTTGCTTTTGAAACCCAGTCTGCTGCTGTTTCTGCCACATGCTGTGGCCTTTTCGCTGGTAGTGCCTGGAAAACCATTCATCCTTCCGGATCCAGCTCAGCCTGTGCTGAAGATGTTTTCCATATCCATTCTCAGTGCTCCTTTAGATTCGTTAAGCATTTATCATTCGTTGTTGTAATTGTTTTTGAGCCTTACCGGTCTCCTGCAGAAGACTTGGCTCCCTCAAAGGTGAAATTGACGGAACCTCTATGTGCTCTACCTTTTGGGCGCCTAATCGGCCTTGGGGAGTGGGTGATGGCCCAGCCTGTGTGTGAGCACCTCCAGTGACAGAAGTCTTTAAGGCTGCCTCCCTGTCAAGTTAGTGATTTAGTTGAAAAAGAGATACTGTGACATCTATGATACAGATGTTCAGGCCAGTG
Organism: Corynorhinus townsendii; assembly: GCA_026230045.1. NCBI lineage: Eukaryota > Metazoa > Chordata > Mammalia > Chiroptera > Vespertilionidae > Corynorhinus > Corynorhinus townsendii. The sequence goes on from JAPDVU010000009.1 coordinate 63,139,677, forward strand.
GGATTTCAGAAAGTTCAAGAAGCCTGTGGGTGGTGTGTGCAGGTTCTGGGCATAGAAGATCTAAGGCATAGCTCTTGTCTTCATGGCGCCTACAGCCAGTCAGGTACAATAATACACCATTAATGCTGAGCAGCACTGTATAGTAGATGACATCCGTAGTACAGAGCAGATCAGTTATGCTCTCTGAGCACCACTTTCCTCATCTATAAAATGTAAGATTGGAATTCTCTAATGAACAATCCAGAGGTATGAGATAGAACATTTAGTGAGGGATGAAAGTAGTGCTGAGTAGTCCATCCTTAATTTATTCTTTCAGTGAAATTTTTTGTTATTTTTAAACTTTAAAATATACATAACACGAAATTTACCATTTTAACCAGTTTAAGTGTACAGTTTTGTAGTTTTAAGTACATTCACATTGCTGTGCATCCATCCCCACAACTTTTTTCATCTTGCAAATCTGAAACTGAACTCATTAAACACTAACTCCCTTTCCGCTTACCCAACCCTGGCAACCACTAGTTTGCTTTCTGTCTCCTTTGACTACTCTAGGTACCTCATATAAGTGAGGTCATACAGTATTTGTCTTTTGGTGACTGCCGTATTTCACTTAGCACAATGTCCTTGAAGTTCATCCTTGTTGTAGCCTGTGTCAGAATTTCCTTCCTTTTTAAGACTGAATAGTACTCCATTGTGTGTATATTCTACATTTTGTTTATCCACGCATCTATTGATGGACACCTGGATTATTTCCACCTTTTGGCTACTGTGAGTAATGCTGCTCAGAACATGGGCATACAGATTTTTCAGTGAATTTTAAGTAGCCACTATATGCCAGGCTCTAAGGCAGTGGTTCTCAACCTTTCTAATGCCTCGACCCTTTAATACAGTTCCTCATGTTGTGGTGACCCCAACCATAAAATTACTTTCGTTGCTACTTCATAACTATAATTTTGCTACTGTTATGAATCATAATGTAAATATCTGTGTTTTCCGATGGTCTTAGGCTCTACAGCAGTGGTTCTCAACTTGTGGGTTGCGACCATCGGAAAACACAGATATTTACAATACGATTCATTAACAGTAGCAAAATTATAGTTATGAAGTAGCAACGAAAGTAATTTTATGGTTGGGGTCACCACAACATGAGGAACTGTATTAAAGGGTCGAGGCATTAGAAAGGTTGAGAACCACTGCTCTAAGGAATGTCAGATGAATCAAGACAGACACATTCCTCCCCAGGGAACTTTGGGACCCCCTGGGCAGAATTCCATTGGTTATTGACTAAACTAGCCAAGCAACCTTGTATTCAGGTTTTATTTCAATTGTTAACTAAGAGAGCATTGTGAAATGACCACCTGTGAGCAATTAATTAGTAAAGTAGTAGTTGACTTTATAGTCCAGTCTATTCTCATAATTCATGATTACCATGTACATTTTTTTCTTGAAGTAAGTTTTGAGTCACATATTTAAAAACATGGGGGTGGCCACAGTGTATGTGAGTTTGACCATCTAATTACTTCCTTTCTGCATCACACCAGAGGTTCATCTGAGGTGTCCCAGGGGTCAAGGATGTAGGCAAAGCAGATCTTGTTCCCAAAATGCAAGGCAGCTGCTGCTTGGTTTGTGTGTTACAGGAGGAGGGTCTTTTCCCTGGGATCACAGCTCTTTATTTATTCCAGGAACTTTTTCCTGTCCATTTCCTACTGACTTAACATTTTAACTTTTAAGAGTATTAGTTGTCATATGCTTGAGCCTTAGTAATATTTCTTTTTAAAACTTCAACTCTAATTAAGATGAAAATGGTATATGGCAAAACTACCATTTATTTAGTATCTTCTATAAGCTAGCTATTTTTCATGTGTTCATTTTTCTTCAAGTCATTCAGTATCAGTTAACAGCACCCATCCTGCTAGGTTACATTGTTGCCGTTTCTACCAGAGGGCGAGATGAACAGACCTGCTGTCTGTAGGGTACCTGTTTGGACCCAGGGTGACCTACTCCAAAGTTTGCAGTACATGTGCTGCCTCATGTGGAAAGGTGATCGGGAATGTCATCCAGCTGTATTTTCTTTGGTTTTGAGGTTGTGATTGGGGCTGGGGAGTATGGGAATCACTTTATTTTATTACTATTACTAGAGGCCCGGTGCACGAAATTCGTGCATGGGTGCGGTCCCTGGGCCTGGCTGGCGATCCAAATGCGAGTGCCTTGCATGGAAGGGCAGGTCCCAGCTGACCTCTGGGCCCTGGGCAGCACCTGGGCCCCTGTGCGCCCCCCTCCCCCTGAGTCACGGCGCCCGAGTCCCCATGCAGAGATGTGGTGAGCGCTGCTGGATGCAGTGGGCCAGTGGGCCAGGGCGGAGTGTGGTCCCCATCCTGCCATGGTCCTGCTCTCATTGGGGGCCCATTGGGGCTGGCAGCACCTCCATTGCTGCCTGCTGCCAGTGCTGCACAAAAGCTGGGCGGGCAGCGTCCTCTCTCCCAACTGGCCCCTGTGGTCCTGGTGGCGGCAGCCTTGCTTACCTGGAAGAGGCTGTGCAGGTGCGGGGCGGGCTCCTTGCGAGCTTCTGGCACCTGAGTGGGAGTCGGGGCCGGGGGGGGGGGGCGGCGCTTCCCTGGCACGGGAGCCCTGGGAAGGGTAGCGGGGGGAGTGAGAGCGAGCTTGGCGGACACCCCCCATTCCCATTGTACCTCCTTCCCTGTCACCTCTGCTCCCAGGTAGCCGGGGAGAGGCCGCAGCCCCTGTCTGGGCACCGTGGGAGGTTGCCGCCACCCATCCCCAGTTCCCAGTCCCAGACCGGGGCCCTGTCCAGAAAGGGCAGTCAGGGCCTGCTGGCTGCTGGTCGTCATCTAAGGGGCAATCGGCCCTCTGTCGGGCTCCCTCAGCACTGGGAGCCAGGCGGCAGACCCCTCCCTCCCCACCGCCCCCCACTGGTCGCTGTCTGCAGGGCCATTGGGCAGGGCGATCGGGCTCCCGCTTGCACCCGCCTTGACCTGGTGCCACCTGCTCACCTGCTCCCCCCATCCCGCCATGGTCCCGCTCTCATTGGGGGCCCATTGGGGCCGGCAGCACCTCCATTGCTGCCTGCTGCCAGTGCTGCATTGCCGACGCCCGCCATGTTCCACGCTTCCCTCTCATAGCAAGCAGTTGAACTTCTAGTTGAATGACTGCCCGAGGGGACAATTTGCATATTAGGTTTTTATTATATAGGGTTTAAAAAAATATGTTTTTATTGATTTTTTTTTAGAGAGAGGAAGGGAGAGAGAGAGAAACATTGAGATTGGCTGCCTCCCACACACTCCCTCCTGCAACCTGGATATGTGTCCTTACTGGGAACTGACCTCTTGGTGCATGGGACATTGCTCAACCAAGTGAGCCACACTGGCTGGGCTGGGAATCCCTTTAAACTGTTCCTCTAGGATGGGGGAACAGATCTTGGTGTTTCTATCTTTCTCTCTTCCTCTCTCTCAGAGGTTCTGTAGTTAGTCACATAATTAGAGGTAGTCTGGGAAGCAGGTTAAATATCCAGAAGTGACTTGTTCTACCCGGTTTGGCTCAGTGGATAGAGCGTCAGCCTATGGACTGAAGGGTCCTGGGTTCAATTCCAATCAAGGGCACAGGCCCTGGTTGCGGGCTTGATTCCCAGTAGGGGGTGGGCAGGAGGCAGCTGATCAATGAATATCTCTCATCATTGATATTTCTGTCTTGCTCTGCCTCTCCCTTCCTCTCTGAAATCAATAAAAAGATATTAAAAAAATGACTTAACAACTTTTGAAAAAATTACTACATGACATGGTTCAAGCGATGAAATTTGGTAAAGACAAAAAACTCAGAGTGGTATAGAGAAGTCATTCTCCACAGTAGGCCAGAGCGTTTTAGTGCCTTAGTTTAGTCATTCATGAAATAATTTAAAAATGTACATTTTAAAATTGATTTCAGAGAGGAAGGGAGAGGGAGAGAGAGAAAAATATCAATGATGAGGGAGAATCATTGATCGCTGCCTCCTGTAGGCCCCCCCACAGGGGACCGAGCCTGCAACCTAGACATGTTCCCTGACAAGTATCGAACCATGAGCTCCTCGTTCATAGGTTGACGCTCAACCTCTGAGCCACACCAGGTGGGCTCATGGAATAATTTGCTGACTTCCTGCATCAAGCTTAAAATCCTAGGTATTGTGGTTACTGTATAATATAATAATTGATGTTTATAGGCTTAGTATATGCCAGGCATTTTACATATATTAACTTTTTTACTCTTCCAAACAATGCCAGGAGGTAGAGGCTATTCCCCCCCACCCCCCCATTTTATAGATGAGAACATTCAAGGCCCAGAGAGGTTAGGCAACTTCTCAAGGTCACACTGCAACCATGTGGTGGAAGTGGGATTCAAGCCCAGGCAATGTGGCTCAGGAGCCTGTGCTCTTATTTTTTTAATAAATATATTTTTATTGATTTCAGAGAGGAAGGGAGAGGGAGAGATAGAAACATAAACAATGAGCGAGAATCATGATCAGCTGCCTCCTGCATGTCCCCCACTGGGGATTGAGCCTGCAGCGTGGGCGTGTGCCCTTGATTGATCGTAATTGAACCCTGGACCCTTCAGTCCCGCAGGCCAACGCTCTATCCACTGAGCCACACCAGCCAGGGCAGGAGCCTGTGCTCTTAACTGTTTAACATTTACCCCAGAGGTAAAAGTTTATAATACAGAGGGGCACTTGACATTGCCCCTGCCCTCTAGGAGTCAGTTTAGTGAGGACAGTGGGTGATATATTCTGATAATTATGAGACTGTGACAAGGGTGATTGCAGAAGAATGCATTGGTACGAAGGTAGCAGATCCGAGGGAGAGTAACTGAGGAGAGGGGTCTGGGGAGCCTCCTCAGGAGGAATATTTGAGTCTTGAAGGATTAGGAAGAATGTGATGGTTGAACAAGATAAAAAAGGGTCTTCCAAGTAAAAGTTGTTTGCAGATAGTTTTGGAGATAGATACATATCAGTAAAGATAATAGAAAGTGATAGGTTTGAAGGGAGAGTGAAGGAAGGAAAACATTTATTGAGTGCTTTGGGCTTTTAAGAGCTCTATATGAGGACATACATGTGGCACTTAAATGCATAATTTTTTGATCATCGTAAATACTTACCCCTACTTTCTTTCTTTGCCAGCAGCTGCCCTATTTCTTTATTCCCCTTTGCAACAGAACTCCAGGAAAGAGTGGTCTCTAAGTGGTCATTTTCTATTCTCTGTTAAGTTCACCTGTCAAGGTCCCTCCCGACACCTTTCCTAAGTGCAATGGTTAGTTCTCAGTTCTCATCTTATCTGTCAGTAGCATTGGACAAGTTGAAACTCCCTCTTCTTGAAGTCTTCACTTGGCCTCCAGGACACTAGATGTGCTGTTGGTTTTCCTCCATCTCACTGGTTGTTTCTTCCTCATCTCATTAATCTTTGAATAGCTGGGGTGCCCTAGGCCTCTGACCTAGTGAGTTCCTAGTTCAGACCTCTCTCCTCAGCAGCAGTTCTCATGTATGCAGCTGCCACTTGACATTCATACTTGTTTGTCAGACACTTAAAATGTAACACGTCACAAACTCAACTCCTCATCTTCCCCTGTAAGTCTTTTCCACTCACAAGCTTCTCCGAGGGCAGCTCTGTCTTTCCAGCTGCTTGTGCCAAAAAGTTGGAAGTCATCCTTGACCTTTCACACCCTGCATCTGATTGTATCAGGAAAGCAGATTGGTTTCTGCCTTTGAAATGTAGCCAGGATTTTATCGCGTCTTATTCCCTCCACTGGATTATGGATGTTGCCTCCTAACTGCTCTAGCTTCTGACTTTGCCATTTATTTATTTATTTATTTTTTACTGTGGATACTATGTAATACAATAGTTACTGTTCAAATGTTTTCAGCATAGTATCCTTAGTGCGTCTTTGAAAAATTGAAAGCAGTTCATGTCTTTGCTCTGTTCCCATGGCTTCTCATCTCAGTAGAGCAAAGCTAATAGCAGCCCTCATGTTCCTGCATGACCTACTGTGCCCTCTATATTCTGGCTTGTAGTTACATGCTGAACCCATCTACTACTCTCCCCGTGGCTCACTCTGTTCAACTACCTTGGCCTCCTTGCTGTTCTTCAAATTCCAGGTGTGTTCCTGCCTCAGGCTTTGGCCTGGCTGTTGCCTCTGCTTGGACTGCACTGTCGCTTGCACGCCAAGTTTGACCTTCCACAAGCCTTCTCAGGAGACATCTTCCCAATAAGGCCTATCCGTACCACCCTATTTAAAATTATAGTCCCACCCCAGAACTCCCAGTCCTTCATATCCTGCTTGACTTCTTTCTGTAGCATTCACAAGTTGTAAACATTTTATATATTTATTGTTATTTCTGGTCTTTTTTTTTAAATCTCCTGCTAAAATATTAACTCCATAAAGCTAAGGATCTTTGCTTTGTTTACATATGTATCTTAAGAGTCTAGAACAATTCTTGTCATGGTAGACAGTTAAATTGTGGCAGGAATGCTATGGAGGTCTTGGGTGTTCACGGGGGGCTTTAGAGAGAGGGAGTAAGTTAGGTTCCCTATGATGAATAGAACTTGTAATGAGAGGATATTTCAGAAGAGAAGATGTAACTAAATGTGTAATGTGAAGGAAGACTGGTTTGGCCATAGTGGAGGCTTTTGTGGAGAAGTAGTTGGAGAGAAGGTAGTTTATGGCTAGATTATGGAGGGCCTCCAGGACTGTTTTAGGGAGTTGGACTTTGCTTTTTGGCTGGTTTTTCCTTAAGGGAAAATTAATTTACCTGCCATGTATAGGTTAGATTGGTTTGGGAAACTGGTTATTACACCATGCTTGAATGGATGTGCCAAAGGCCTGTCTTTGGATGTGGAATTAGGAGTGGAGAGGAAGAGTAGGAGAGTTGTCACTTAAAACTCTAATTCCAGATTCAGGAGATGAAGAAAGGGGAAAGTTCAAGCTGATTTAGGAAGCCTCTAACCTGGCGATTGGGATTAGTGGGAAATTTTAATTAATTGGTGATTTGGATTTGGTGGTTATAGAAGAGATGACAGATAAAGAAACTGACAGGAAGATGACAGGAGATGGGACATGTGCTGATAAGGGATTTGGCACTGTCTGTAGGTAGGTGGGCAGTTGCTGCTGTTGAGATGAAGCTCACTAACATTGGTCACGGCAAGGATCTTTACGATTTTAGGTAGTTGGATTGTGGACACATCTTGTCTAAGTCAAGGAAGATGTGACAGCACAGCCTGGGGTGAAGAGGGAGGGAATTCCTGAACATGTAGCCTCTGCTTTTTCAAATCTGTTCCCTTTCTCTGCCAGGATTTATTCTACAACCACTGCAGACTGATTTTCTATTTTCACTATGTTTGAAGATCACCTATAACCTCTTCGTGCTGAATCCAACATGAATGAGTCTCTTTTCAGTCCTTATGCCATCTGACTTTTCTTCTTGGCCTTTTTAAAAAAATACATATATTTTAAAATTTATTTCAGAGAGGAAGGGAGAGGAAGAGAGAGATAAAAACATCAATGATGAGAGAGAATCATTGATTGGCTGCCTCCTGCACGCCTCACACTGGGGATTGAGCCTGCAACCTGGGCATGTGCCCTGACTGGGAATCAAACCATGACCTCCTGGTTCATAGGTCAATGCTCAACCACTGAGCCACGCTAGCTGGGCTCTTGGCCTTTAACAACCACTGGTCTCCTTTTCTTTTCCTGAAACACTTCTTTTCCTTGGCTCCCTTGGCCTCCATTATAGAACTCTCATGGTTCAGTCTCCCTTGATTTTCTTTCTCATGGCTTCGGCTATGACCTGTGTACTAATGAGAACTCAGCCTTTCTCTCTAGTCTTGGATATCCACCTGAGTGTAGTGTAGACATCTAATCAAACATGTCTAACCAAATCCATCTCTTCCCCTCAGGTTAGAGCCTGCTCCCCCATGTCCTAATTCTGTTAATGACCTAATTCACAAAACACTCAAATGTAAACCTGAGTCATTTTAACTTCCCCTTCACCTTTAGTCCCCCCCTTGTAGACCTGTTGATGCAGCTGCTAACTTATTTGTGCTCTGACCCTGGCCTTTCCCTCCGTTCCATCCACTTTGGTCAGGTCATCGTTGTCTCTTGCTTTCACTGTGTTATCCTGATAGCCTCCAGGTCTTCCTCCACTAGTCCATCTTCTGTATTCCTGCTCGAGCTACCTCATGGAACTCAGATGTGATCATGCCACGTGACCCCACTGTTGTCAGAGACCACGTTTTTATCGTAGCACAGTAGGAGAAAGCACACGGGCCCTGGATTTTCACAATTTCACTTTCAGTCTTCTCAGTAAGGGTAAAATGATTTATTAAATGCTTAAAGTGATTTTTTTTTGGAATATCTTTTAGACTTCCCAAATTATACCTTGTTCTCTAGCCACAACAAACCACTTTTCATTCCCAGGACACTGAATACACTTTCATACTTCTCTGCCTTTGCTCTATTCTGGTCCCTCTGCTTGAATGTTCTTTTCTTCATTTTTGCAGTTGATACCTCACCAAGCATTTCCAGGTCACCATAAACATAACCTTTTTGAGGCTTTTCAGCCACTAGTTTCATCTTTAATTATAGTTAGGTCTGTTTTTTCCCCTTTCATTAATTTGATTTATTTGTTTTTATTGTATAAGAATTACAAGACTACATTTTTATAGTAAATGTTAAACAATTCAGAAGTTTGAAGAGCAAAATGTGAAATTCTTTCCATCACTCTTTTCCCCTCACTCCCACTCAAAGCCTGGGAGTGGAATTGGTTCTCTCTTTTTAAAAGTCCTGGCCAGTGTGCTAAGTGGTTAGAGCTAGAGTGTTGGCTCACACAGGGAAGAGTCGTGGCTCAATTTCTGTCAAGGTCACGAACCTGAGTTGCAGGGATCCCCAGCCCCAAGGCGGGGAGCTTGCAGGAGGCAACCAATTGATATATCTCTCTCTCCCTCCCTCCCTTCCTATTTCTCTTCCCCCTTCCCTCTCTCTCCTTTTTACTCTTTTTAAAAATCAATAGAAAAAATATCCTCGGGTGAGGATTAAAAAAAAAAAGTCCACATCAGCCCTGGCTGGGTAGCTCAGTTGGTTGGAGCATCATCCTGATACACCAAGGTTTCTCCAGTCAGGGCACATACAAAAAGCAACCAGTGAATGCATAAATAGCTGGGCGGGTGTGGCTCAGTGGTTGAGCATTAACCTGTGAATCAGGAGGTCATGGTTTGATTCTGGGTCAAGGCATATGCCTAGTAGGAGGTGTGCAGGAGGCAGCCAATCTAGAATTCTCTCTCGTCATTGATGTTTCTATCTCTCCCTGCTTCTCTGAAATCAATAAAAATATTTAAAAATAAAAATAAATAAGTGGAACAACAAATCAATGTTCCATTTCCCTTCCTGTCTCCCTCCATCCCTCCCTCCCATCCTCTCTCTAAAATTAATAATTAAAAATAAAAGGACAGAGGATTCCATAGCAGGATGTCTCATTTGCCTTTGCATTTCCAGTAAGCATTCAACAGATATTTAGGTAATTGAGAGTCAGGTGTGAAAATAAATCCAAGAGGGTCAAAGTGGGCCTTTGAGGTTAGTAATGATAGTAGCAGTATTTGAAGAGCGTGGCAAGACTGAACTAGAGTATGAATATAGTTAAACACCCTGTTTTTCCAAAACCCATAGCAACCAGCAAGCTGAGGTATTTTTCCCCTGGGCAGGTGGAGGTGGAGGCAGGTGAGCAAGGGAAGTTGTTAGAGCAAATGCTGTGTATGTCCATGGTATACTTACTGGGAAGCTTCAAAAACTAATTGTTCCTGGGAGACATGCTGGGGAACAATTAGGAATGGGGGTTGGGGAGGTGAGGGAGTTTTGGTTACTGACTGAGAAAACCCTCAAAGCAGAGAGAAATGAGGGAGGTGAAAGGCTATTGGACAGGGAAGGAACCTGGTGTTTAGAGGGAGAAAAAAGGTCTGTGCATGTTTCATAATTTCACTCGGTGCTGGCCATTGTTTGGAGGCCCTCGTGTATTCCATACAGCACCTTATTTAATCCTCACCTGAGGATATGTTCTTATTGCTTTGAGAGAGAGAGAAAGAGAAAGAGAGAAACAAATATCGATGTGAGAAACATCGACCGGGTATGCACCCCAACTGGGATCGAACCTGCAACCTAGGGATATGCCCTGACTGGGAATCGAACTCATAACCTTTTGGTGTATGGGACGACACTCAACCAACTGAGCCACCCAGCCAGGGCCAGTCCTCATTTAATAACTTAGGATTATCCTCCTGGAAGGTAGGTGTTATCTGTTCCCATTTTATAGTTGAGAAAGATGAGAACACTGAAACACAGGGAGGGTGATGTTAGTAGCTTGTCCAGAATAATATAACAAGTTGATAGAGATGGGATTCAGACACAGAGTTTTAACTCCACAGCCTATGTGTTCTTCTGTTAATTACCAGGTTTCTTCTTAAGCTTGTGTACATTTACAGAGGCATATTCACTTGAAATGTAGCTTACTTGAAATGCTGTCAGGAAAAACAGTACATGTAGTCATCTAACCTTAAAACTTGCAAAATTTACTTCATAATTGAAAGGGCAAGATGGTCACAGTTTGCTCATAAAAGAGAAAATAGGTATTTCTGCATATTCTCTAATGTGATAGAATAGAAAAAGTATGACTATTTTGGGCACAGTTGTAGCTGGACCACATGACAGGTTATCAACAGAAAGGACATTTTTTCATTTCTTTTTTTTTCATTGTAAAGAACTAGTTGTCTTTTATTGATTTAAAAATTTTCATTTCACCATGGGCAAATAGTTTTGTGAAAGACAATAACAATGAATTTTTGGCAAAATAAAATGAAAAACATTCTTCAAAGTACAATCCCAAAGCTGTTATTGGATCTTTTTTTTTTTTTCTTAATTAAATCTTTATTGTTCAGATTATTACAGGTGTTCCACTTTTTTTTCCCCCATAGCTCCCCTCCACCTGATTCCCCACCCCACCCCATGCCCTTACCCCCCGCCACTGTCTTCATCCATAGGAGTAAGATTTTTGTCCAATCTCTTCCCGCACCCCTCACACTTGCTTCCCCTGAGAATCGTCAGTCCACTCCCTTTCTATGTCCCTGATTCTATTATATTCACCAGCCCATTCTGTTCTCCTCCTCCTCCTCCTCCTCCTCCTCCTCCTCCTCCTCCTCCACCTCCACCTCCACCTCCTCCTCCTCCTCCTCCTCCTCCTCCTCCTCCAATACCCTTCAGCATTTCATGTAATCCTGGTTTCGTGGCGATGAACTCCTTTAGCTTTTTCTTGTCTGTGAAGCTCTTTATCTGACCTTCAACTCTGAATGATAGCTTTGCTGGGTACAGTAATCTTGGTTGTAGGTTCTTGCTGTTCATCACTTTGAATATTTCTTGCTACTCCCTTCTGGCCTGCATAGTTTCTGCCGAGAAATCAGCTGACAGTCGTATGGGTACTCCCTTGTAGGTAATTAACTGTTTTTCTCTTGCTGCTTTTAATATTCTCTCTTTGTCTTTTGCCCTTGGCATTTTAATTATGATGTGTCTTGGTGTGGTCCTCTTTGGGTTCCTCTTGTATGGGGTTCTGTGCGCTTCCTGAACTTGTAAGTCTATTTCTTTCACCAGGTAGGGAAAGTTTTCTGTCATTATTTCTTCTAATAGGTTTTCAATATTTTGCTCTCTCCCTTCTTCTGGCACCCCAAAAATTCGGATGTTGTTTCGCTTAAAGTTGTCCCAGAGGCTCCTTACATTATCTTCATATTTTTGGATTCTTTTTTCTTTTTGTTTTTCTGGTTGGATGTTTTTTGTTTCCACATATTTCAGATCTTTGGTTTGATTCTTGGGGTATGTTGATCTACAGTTGAGTTTCTGTATATTCTTTATTTCAGACAGTGTATGCTTCATTTCTGACTGATCCTTTTCCATTTTTTTGGCATTCTCATTAAGGTCCTTGAAGGTCTCACTAAGCTCCTCAGAAGTGTCATCAAGTTTCTCGGCGGTTTTTAGAAGATTCTTGAGTAACCTTATAAATGTGATTCTGAACTCTATGTCATCCAGTAGTTTGCTTTCCTCCGTTTCTTTCATTCGTGACATGTTTCTTTGTTTCTTCATTTTGGCTGCTTCCCTGTGTTGATGGAGTGGCTTTGTGTGGTAGGTGACCTATAGGGGGCAGTAGCTCAGCCTCCCCAATCACCTGATGTGGATGCTCTTGGTACACCCCTTTGTGGGCTGAGTGCAAAGTCTTGGTGTAGTTAAGCCTGAATTGCTGTTGGTACGCTGGGAGGAATTGACCTCCAGGCCAATTAGCTGTGAGCACTCCCTGTGTCTATAATGGAAGAAGTGCTGCGCTGAAGACACGCTTATGGGGCAGGACTTGTTTCAGTGGGGCTTTGGTGCTCACTGAGTCTGCCTCTTGAATGTGTCACTTATGGATGTGAGGAGTTGAAATCTGGTGTCTTACACTGACCACTAGGTACACTGGCTTCTGGATCTCCAATGGGGTGCAGGTCAGCTACTGTCTGAGGCCACTCAGCAGGAGCTACAGTGAGAGCTGCAGTTTTCTCCTCTTTGCTTGGGGTTTGGAGGTTTTGGAGCTGTCTGACCCGGGCTGCAGGTTTTCTAGGTTAAGCTGTGATAGGGCAGGCTTTCTTATGCTAAAGCCGCTGCTTGGAGCTTGGGTGGGTTTGTAGGTTGTGTGGGGCGGGGTCTCAGGGCGTCACTAGGTTAGGGCGTGGCAAACAGCAATGGCTGCTAGTAAGCCGGCTCTGTGTCCCTGACAGCGTCTTGGAGTCCTGTGCCCCAGTGCTGTAAACAATTATTCCTGCGCGCAGCTCTGCAAGCAAGCCACTCTCACTGGCAGACAGTCCAGCTTCTCCCCGTAGGAGTTTGGGTCCCCCGCGTCTCCCCAGAGACTGGATTTCAGAGTAATCTGGGGCTTGTCTCTGTTCAGGTTGAAAAAAGCAAGGCACCCAGTCGCCCGCAGCCAGCCCGGATCACGCGCCTCCGTACTTCAGCTTTTCAGCGCTCGTGCATGTCTCAATTCTCTTTTCTCTTTCCTTCTAGTTGTAGAACTTCCACTCAGCCAGCTTTCCCGTGGTTCTGGGTGATAGACGTTTTGTCTTTTAGTTGCAGTTTAAATTGTTGTGGGAGGCAGCAGTTTAGGTGTTTACCTATGCCGCCATCTTGGATTCTCTGGCTCTTTTTTTTTTTTTTTTTTTTTAAACATAATTCTTCACAGCCTTGGATTGGGGCAATAGATTATTAAATTTATTTATTTTTTCTTTTTTTGAGAGAGAGAGGAAGAGCGAGTGAGAGAACTTCAGTGTGTTGCCCCACTTATTTAGGCATTCATCAGTTGATTCTTTATGTGCCCTGACTGGGGATCAAACCCATAAAACCTGGCCCATCAGGATGATGCTCCAACCATCTGAGCCACCCAGCTAGGGCTGTTTATTGGATTTGACAGACATAATTTTGACACAGCAGTTTCTAAATGCTATCAATTTCTATACTCCCTTTGCCATGGACCAGGAATAAGTGTGCAGACCATCCCTTCAGCATCATTAGTTGACACTATCTTTTAAAAGTTTTTTAAAATTTTATTAAAAAATTTTTTATTACTACTTTTTAATCTTCACCTGAGGTTATTTTTCCATTGATTTTTAGAGAGAGAGGGAAAGAGAAATATCCATGTGAGAGAAACATTGATTGGTTGCCTTCTGCACGAGCCCTGACCAGGGTCCTGGCGGGAGAGGAGCCTGCAACCAAGGTACATGCCCTTGACTGGAATCGTCAAGGCCGACACTATCCACTGTGCAAAACTGGCTAGGGCTAGTTAACACCATCATAGTTCTGATTTCTTCTGAGGTGGTGGCTCCTCCTTTCTCCTCCCCTTAATTATGGGCAATCCTGGGCTGCTGCTTCAACTCCATTAAGAATTCATCCCTCCAGTAAACTGTTGAAGCAACTACCTTTTCTAAGTCACAGTACTAGGTATACAAGGCTAATTATGACATAGTACTTGCCTTAAAGGAAGTTATAGTCTAGAGGAGGAGCTCAAGGGAGCTAACACAAATAACTGCATGATATGATTTCACCTTTTTTCCTCATTCCTGGCCTTTTATCAGGTACTAGTCCACTATCCCTAACTGCTTGTTAGTTATTTTCTCTGAGAGACACCACTCTCACCTCACCTTCAGATTCTAAAACCGAAAACGGTACGTTTGATTTCTTTATGCGTTTCAGTTCAGCCCATTAGTCTTAGCGTATGCAGTAGTTCATTTACATTAGAGCAGCCTGCCATTGTTTTATATGAAGGTTGTAATGAACAAAATCTCTGGTCTCAGACTCCCTGGAATGGTATAAAGATATTTTATGAGTTAAATGCAGCTGGGGGCGGGAGGTGGAGGGGGGGCGGGGGGGGGGGACGGGACATCATTGGTTTCTAAATTGACTAATCAGAACTGGGAAGATTTTTTTTTTGGAGTAACAACTGGATACTTTTAATAAAAATGAAGTGTTCATAAAAAAATCAAGCTGTATCAAAAGGTACAAAGAACGTGGAAGAAAAGAAATCACCCCCAAACCTTAAACTATATCTTTGTATGTATCTATCCATTCATCCATCTCTCCATCTATTCATTCATCCATGGATAAGGGGAGTGGATACCTAATCTAAGTACCTTTATTAAAAAAGTGCTGATTTTTTGGGGTCATGCTAGTTTAAAAGAAAAATCAATTTATTATCACTTGCATTTTAAACTATACTTTTTGAAATATATAGACACAGGAAGTTGCAAAACAAGTACACAGAGTCCCGTGTATCCTTCACCCAGATTCTCCTAATCATGACATCCTTTACAGCTCTGTGCAATATCAAAACCAGGAAGTTGACATTGGAATATACCAATTATTAACTAGACGTTATTCAGTTTTCATCAATTTTATTTTTTTAAAATATATTTTTTATTGATTTCAGAGAGGAAGGGAGAGAGAGTTAGAAACATCAATAATGAGAGAATCATTGATTGGCTGCCTTCTGCGCTCCCCACACTGGGAATCGAGCCCATAACCTGGGCATGTGTCCTTGATTGGAATCGAGCCTGAGATCCTTTAGTCCATAGGCTGACGCTCTATCCTCTGAGCCAAACCAGCTAGGGCTCGTCATTTAAAAAAATGTTTTTTAATTTTTATTGATTTTAGAAAGGAAGGAGAGGGAGAGAGAGATAGAAACATCGATAAGAGAGACATCCATCGGCTGCCTCCTGTATGGCTCCCACCAGGGATCGAGCCTGCAATCTGGGCATGTGCCCTGACCGGGAATCAAACTGCTTATCTTTTGGTGCATGGGTCGATGCCCAACCCCTGAACCACACCGGCCGGACAGTTTTAATAATTTTTTAACCTATATTCATGTGTATAGTTCTATGCAATTTATTCCATGTATCGATTCAAATAACTACCACCACAGTCAAGGTACAAATTCGTCCCATCACCACAAAAGAACTCCCTCTAGCTTAATTCGTTGTGTTTGTAGTCTCCCTCCCTCCCAGCAGTCACTTTGAGAATGGTATGTGCATCTTATCTGTCATATTTAACCTTATGAGATAGAATTTTTTTTTTTTTAAATTGATTTCAGAGAGGAAGGGAGAGGGAGAGAGAGAGAAACATTAATGATGAGAGAGTCATTGATTGGCTGCCTCCTACACACCTCACACTGGGGATCGAGCCGGCAATCCAGGCATGTGCCCTTGGCCGGAATTGAACCTGGGACCCTGTAATCTGTAGGCCAGCACTCCATCCACTGAGCCAAACCAGCTAGGGCAAGATCGACTTTTTTTTTACTAAGTACAATGCCCTTGAGGTCTATCCATCTCATTTGAATTTAATAGGCGAAAAATAAGTGAAACTGAAAGAGGAATTGTCAAATTTCAGATAAATCTTTGTTTTAATAATTATTAGCTCTGATAAATCCCTGTAGGTTAAGGAAAAAGATTATAAAAATTAAGAATATGGCATTTAAAAACAACAGTATAGTCCTAGCTGGTTTGGTTCAGTGGATAGAGCATCGGCCTGTGGACTGAAAGGTCCCAGGTTCGATTCCGGTCAAAGGCATGTACCTTGGTTGCAGGCACATCCCCAGTAGGAGGTGTGCAGGAGGCAGCTGATTGATGTTTCTCTCTTATCGATGTTTCTAATTCTCTATCCCTCTTCCTTCCTCTCTGTAAAAAAGCAATAAAATGTATAAAAACAAAACAAAAACCAAGAAAACAATATATATTCTATGTTTCAGTTCTAGGCAGTATTATTAGAATGTTTTATAATTGGAAAAATAAGAAAATTTGTACCCATTCCACTTTCTCCTCTTCACTCTTGATTATTTTACTTTGTCAGTATCTTTAGAGCATTTATAGCCTGGTCTGTATCCCCAGTTTTCTCAGTATTTAGTCTTGGTTTTATATTTTAAAGGATTCAATATTCTCCACTGGTTCTTTTTTTTAATCCTCACCCCAGACATGCTTTTACTGATTTTAGAGAGGGAGGAAGGGAGAGGGAGAAAGAGAAACATTTATGTGACAGTGAAATATCCATCAGTTGTCCTTGGTAAGTGCCCTGCCTGGGGCTCGAATCCACAACCTTGGTATGTGCCCTGACTGGGAATCAAACCTGTGACTTCAGTGTATGGAATGACACTCCAACCAACTGAGCCACACTGGTCATTGTTGTTTTTTTTTTTTTAATAGTTTTTATTGATTTCAGAGAGACAGTGAGAGAGAGAGAGAAACATCAATGACGAGAACCTGCACACCCCACACTGGGGATTGAGCCTGTAACCCAGGCATGTGCCCTGACTGTGAATAGAACCATGGCCTCCTGGATCATGGGCCGATCCTCAACCATTGAGCACACTGGCCAGGCTGGAATATCTTTTGATATTTTATTGTCATATGTAGTTTTTCCTACATTAGCTGACCATTCCTGATCTCCTGATCTTTATACATTTTTCTGTTGGGTCAGCCAACATTAAAAAAAAAAAAGTAATTTGGCTGAATAATGTTAGAATGTTGAAACAGTGAAGTTTGGAATAGCTTGTACATTTGTTTAAATCTTATGCTGCTGATTTTAGTCAGAATAAGAATACTAACATTTCATGTGTACTAATATTGTGGATTTGAATAAAATGATTGTCTTGGTGATAGAACTAAATAATCTGTTAATTTTTTTTTCTTTTTTTCTAAAAATCAATGGAAAAATCCTCACCTGAGGATTTTTCCATTGATTTTTAGAGAGAGTGGAAGGGTGGAGGAGAGACAAGAGAGAAACATCAATGGGAGCATCATTTGGTTGCTTCCTGCACATGCCCCGAGATATTGCAATTGAAGTATGTGCCATTGAACAGAATCGAACCTGTGACCCTTTGGTCCTCAGGCCGACACTGTATCCATTGAGCCAACCAGCTAGGACTCTGATAGTTTTCTCAATCATCATACATTTATTTACCTTCTGTTTGCTGTTCCTTGTAGTTAAAATGTGTATTTCTCCCCATTTGGCTTTATGTTTATTTGTCAAAACATAGTGTACTAGTAAGAATAGATTTAACAGTAGGGAAGCAATTACATTGCCAAAAGTTGCAGAGCTCACCTTGGTAAAATGATTTTTCTGGTAATCATTGTTACTGGTTCTGTTAATTGGGTTTATGAACCAGAGTATGAATTTAAAATGTTAAAGGATATATGAAGTAGCTTCATAGGAGAGTTTGGCAATCAGGGTTTCTCTAATTTTCCAGTGAAATTACCTTACTGACAATGAGAGCCTACACATGGTTAAAGGAAGGCACCTCTCCTGGGTCTATAAGTCAGAGTAGCTCTCTGTAAACCTGGAATTTCTTGAAAATATTGGATTGTACCTTAAATACTTACTGTTAAAAATCTACATCTATATTCTTTTTTTTCCTTCTTCCCTTCCCTCTTCCATTCCTTCCATCTCCAGTCTTCACAGACCAGTTAAAGATCCAGGCACATATGTCACCTTAGAGGAATACCATGTGGCCTCATTTTACTGTGGAGGTGGCTGGTCCATGTCCTCAGAGCTCTGTGGACAGGCATATTTTACTGAGAAGTACTGAAAATCACATCCTGGTGTGTTTGTAAAGGAGACTTCTAAGAATGAGAAAAAACTTGAAGGCTTTTGAAAGTATCTCAAAGAACTGTAAGAAAACTCTTAAGAAAAAGATCCCCCTTTACACCTCAATAGTGAACAGATGGAAAATGAAAGAAAGCTTTGATTGGCATATTCTGTAGATCCTTGATATTGAACACTTGTGTTTTTGATATTTTGTCAGTTACCTTCAAAGCCTTTAATATTCATTTGCTATTTTAAAAAGGTATGTCTTGCGGCAAACCCTTCAGGTGTCTGGAGCAAGTCACTTAGCTAGTTAGTGAGTAGGCCCAGCTGATCTCCTAGGCCTGGAGGTTCTTTAGTCTTCAAGCCTGCAGTTTGGGAGTTATAAAAATCTTCATTTCTCTATGGAAGATAATCCCCCCCAATAATTCAACTAAGAACTGGTGATGAGCCTGGCCAGTGTGGTTCAGTGGTTGAGTGTTGACCTATGATCCAAGAGGTTACTGGTTTGATTTCCTGTCAGGGCACATGCCAGGTTGCAGGCTCGGTCTCTTTTTGCAGGAGGCAGCCCATCAGTGATTCTCATCATTGATGTTTCTGTTTCTCTCCTTCTCTCTCTTCCTCTCTGAAATAAATAAAAATATATTTTAAAAAAAGGTATGAGGAAGTTAAAGCTCTTAGTTAGCAAATAGAAGTTATGGATAAATTAGAGTAGAATGTTAACATTTGGTGTCTTGGATCCACCTATTCTAGGTGTAAGGAAAGCATTTCCTAATATTGGATGAGTGCTGGGCCATTGCAAACATTGCTCATTATTTAGAGCCAGTTGGAGATAGACTAACTCCTGGTGAGTCTATGCATTAGGATATGTGTAATTTGTAATTCTTATTGGAAGGAAAGTCAGGCCTGGAAGGAAGCATTGTTGGTGAATTTTGGGGGCTTACTTGCAACAGAGTTGCAAAATAATTGGGAATTCATCTGGTTTATAGCTCTTGAATGCAAGCATGAAGCTATAGAAGTTTATAACATATGGAAGTTTATAACCCTACATGAGGAGATACGCATGTTGGCAAATGATTACAGTGCTGGGAGTGAAGTACAGAAATAAAACCTTGTAGAGGTACAACTGTATTTAAAAAAAAACACACAAAAACCCAGCCAAATTGGGGATGGGAGGGCTGTATCAGGGAAGGCTTTCTGAAGGAGATGACAACTGAGTTGGGTTTCAAAACAGAAATGGGAAGTCACTAAAAAAAGAGTTTGGGGCCTGAGGTGAGGAAACAGAAGGGCCATTTGGGGCAGATGGAGCCATAGGCATACATGGCAAAGTGAAAAAGCTCAATGTGTTTAGGTCAGTTCATGAAGGTGAAAGCTTTGAAATGTTGAAGAGCAAGGCTTCTACTAGACAGCAGAGTTGATTTCTGTGAAGGCAACTACTCCAGGAAAGGCGTTTATTTAACTCAGGGAGAAAGGAGCCCTGTGCTTTATTATGGCCCAGAAAATGGTTTATATATATTCTGCCTTCTGTTTTTAGTGAAAGACAAGTTAAGTGATCTAGCAAGGATTTCTTTTATTTAAATGTCTCATTTTGAGATAATTTTATAATTGCAGAAGTACCACAAAAATAGTACAGGGAGTTCCTGTATACTCTTCTCCCATAGGGATTTATTTAAAAAAGAAGCAACACTCCCAAAACAATGACAAAATCACTGCAGTAGTCAAGCCTTGCAAGATTGTGGCCAGTAATTTAGTTCAGTTTCCACACCTTCTTTATTCTAGTACTATTTGGCAATTAAAGTAGGTACTGATGCTATCAGAAAGTCTGCTTTGCCATCTCTTGGTTTTGCTCAGTTATTATTTTCCTAATGTAAAACGTATTTTGGGTGCTGGCTGGTGTGGCTCAGTTGGTTGGATGTCATTCTGTGCACTGAAAGGTTGCCAGTTTGCTTCTCTGTCAGGGCACATGTCCTGGTTGCAGGCTCGATTCCCGGTAGGGGGTGTGCAGGAGGTGGCCTATGTTTTACTCTCACATGGATGTTTCTCTCTCCCTCTCCCTTCCTATCTTCCTAAAAGTCAATAAAAAATCTTTAAAAAAAAGAAATATTTTGGATTCTGGAGTAATTGTTAAGTATAAAAAGATAAGAATGAACCACCATCTGATTAAACCTTTAATAACATTTTGGTTTATTTCCTTCTAGTCTTTAAAAATAACATTTTTTAAATATGTTTTTATTGATTTCAGAGAGGAAGCGGGAGGGGGAGAGAAACATCAATGGTGAGAGAGAATGATTGATTGGCCGCCTCCTGCACACATCCCTACCAGGGATTGAGCCTGAAACCTAGGCATATGCCTTGTCTGGGAGTTGAACCGTGACCTCCTGGTTCATGGGTTGACACTCAACCACTGAGCCACACCAGCTGGGCCCTTCTAGTCTTTATTTACTTTTTAAGTATGGTTGAGATCACGCTGTAAATGCATTTTTTTCTTTTGCCTTTCACACTTAACATTATAGTATAAATGATTTTTTCAAATAATTAAACACTTGATAAATATTTACAATGACCATATAATATAGCATTACATGGATTCTTGGGCATAGATTATTCTTTTTTTTTTTTTT
This sequence comes from Corynorhinus townsendii, assembly GCA_026230045.1. NCBI lineage: Eukaryota > Metazoa > Chordata > Mammalia > Chiroptera > Vespertilionidae > Corynorhinus > Corynorhinus townsendii. The sequence continues at coordinate 63,160,457 of JAPDVU010000009.1, forward strand.
TTTTTGCCATTGTAAATAATATATGATTGATGTTTTTGCAAAAAGCATTTTCTGCAGAGTTCAGAAAATTGCCTTAGGCTAGATTCCCAGCATTTTCTGTAGAGTTCAGAAAATTGCCTTAGGCTAGATTCCCAGAAGGACCCAAGGGTATGAAGATTTTTTTAAAAAAACCTTTTATAGTAAAATAGTTTTAGATTTAGTATGAACACTTTTAAGGTACATCATCAGAATTTTCCAGAAAGGTTATGCCAGTTTATTCTTCCCACTAACTGAAGATAAATACACTCAGCAGCATTGGGTGGTCTTAAGAAAAACATTGCAAATTAATAGGTTAAAAATTAAAAATGGCTTTTCATTGGTCCTCATATTTTTTTAAATTGTTTTTGTAGGAAAAGTTACCAAGGTAGATTTTATTTTTATCTGTTAATAGTAGACAGACATTGTATGCTTTATTACTATTTAAGTATTGTTTATGCTTACTTTATTTTTTATTATTTTTTAAAAATAAATCTTTATTGTTCTGATTATTACAGTTGTTCCTCATTTTTCCCCCCATAGCTCTCCTCCACCCAGTTCCCACCCCATCCCCTGCCCTTACACACCCCCCCCCCAGCACTGCCCTTGTCCATAGGTGTTTGATTTTTGTCCAGTCTCTTCCTGCACACCCTACACCTTCCTCCGAGAATTGTCAGTCCACTCCCTTTCTATGCCGCTGATTCTATTATATTCACCAGTATATTCTGTTCGTCAGATTTTTTATTCACTTGATTTTTAGATTCACTCGTTGATAGATATGTATTTGTTGTCACTTTGTTGTTCATAATTTTTATCTTTACCTTTTTCTTCTTCTTCCTATTCTTAAAGAATACCCTTCAGCATTTCATATAATACTGGTTTGGCAGTGATGAACTCCTTTAGCTTTTTCTTGTCTGTGAAGCTCTTTACTGACCTTCAATTCTAAATGATAGCTTTGCTGGGTAGAGTAATCTTGGCTGTAGGTTCTTGCTATTCATCACTTTGAATATTTCTTACCACTCCCTTCTGGCCTGCATAATTTCTGTTGAGAAATCATCCTTGTAGGTAACTTAACTGTTTTTCTCTTGCTGCTTTTAAGATTCTCTCTTTGTATTTTGCCCTTGGCATTTTAATTATGATGTGTCTTGATGTGGCCCTCTTTGAATTCCTTTTGTTTGGGGTTCTCTGTGCTTTCTGGACTTGTAAGTCTATTTCTTTCACCAGGTGGGGGAAGTTTTTGGTCATTATTTCTTCAAATAGGTTTTAGTATCTTGCTCTCTCTCTTCTTCTGGCACCCCCATAATTCTGATGTTGGTACGCTTGAAGTTGTCCAAGGGGCTCCTTGCACTGTCTTCATATTTTTGGATTCTTTTTTCTTTTTGCTTTTCCACTTGGGTGTTTTTTGCTTCTTTGTATTTCAAATCTTTGACTTGATTCTTGGGATGCTCTAGTCTGCTGTTGGATCTCTGTATATTATTCTTTATTTCAGTCAGTGTATGCTTAATTTCTAATTGGTCCTTTTTCATATCCTTGAGGGTCTCACTATATTTCTTAGAGGTTTCTAGAAGATTCTAGAGTAACCTTATAACCATGGTTTTGAACTCTATATCCAGTCGTTTGCTTTCCTCCATTTCTTTCATTTGTGACCTGTTTCTTTGTCTCCACATTTTGGCTGCTTCCCTGAGTTGATAGAGTGGCTTTGTGTGCTAGGTGTCCTATAGGGCCCAGTGGCTCAGCCTCCCCAGTTACCTGAGGTGGACACTCTTGGTGCACCCCTTTGTGGGCTGTGTGCACAGTCTTGTTGTAGTTAAGCCTTGATTGTTGTTGGTATCACTGGGAGGAATTGACCTCCAGGCCAATTGGCTGTGAGGTCCAGTTGTGTCTACAATGGGAGAACTTCTGTGCTGGAGACACCCTTATGGGGCAGGACTTGCTTCAGTGGGGCTTTGGTGCTTACTGAGTCTGCCCCCTGAGTGTGTCTTTTATGGGTGTGAAGAGTTGTAATCTGGATGATCTCACTCTGACCCCTGGGTACACTGGCTCTTGGATCCCCAAGGAAGAACAAAGTTAGCCACTGCCTGAGGCCACCCATCAGGAGCTACAGAGAGATCTTCAGATTCCTCCTCTTTATTTGGGGTTTTGAGGTGCCCAGATGAGGCCCAGCTGTGAAGCAACGCAAGCTGCTATGGAGCCTTGGGCCTTCTTTTGGAAGCTCTGGGGCTCTCTGACCCAGCTGCAGTTTGTTAGGTTTTAGATTGCAAAAGGCCGGGCCATTCATATGCAAAAGCCTCTGAGCACAGCTTGGGTGGGGTCTCAGGGAATCACCAGGGCAGAGCAAACAGCAATGGCTGCCCGTCAGCCCTGCTCCGATGAGGCCCCCAGGTCTCTGTGTCCCGCAGCACCGTACAGGAACAATGAACGCTGCAAGCACCTCTGAGAGAAAGCTGCCCTCGTGTTCCAGCCCAATGCCAGACAGTCCAGTTTTTCTTTGTATGAGTCTGTGTCCTCAGAGTCTTGCCCGGAAGTGGAGTTCAGAGCAGTTGGGAGCTTGTATCTCCCTCCCAATTGGAAAAGACAACAGTGTACCCAGTTTCCACCCCCTTTTGCATGCCTCCATACCTCTACACTTCCACACCTCTGCACCTCCTACCAGACTCAGTGCGCTTTTCTCTTTACTTCTAGTTGTAGAATTTCTACTCAGCCAGCCTTCCCGTGGTTCTGGATGATATTCATTTTGTCTTTTAGTTGTATTTTTGATGTGGTTGTGCGTGGCAGAAAGTTCAGATGTTTACGTATGCCGCCATCTTGGTTGTCTCTCTTCCTATACTTTAATGAAATAGAAGTGGTGCCTTGACATGTTTTATCATAGTCTTAAGTTGGTTATTTTTAAATTTATAGTATATAATAGTACAATACACATAGCATAAAATTTACCATTTTGAAATGTACAATTCAGTGACATTAAAGTACATTTACCATGTTGTATAATCGTTGCCACTCTAGTTCTAGAGCCTTTTCATCACTCCAAAGGAAAGTGTACCCATTAATTCCATTCCTCCTTCCCCTAGCCCTGGCAGTCATGTATCTGCTGCTTCTGTCTCTGTGGATATGCTTATTCTGGAATCATATAAATGGAATCATAGATGGCCTCTTAAAATCTTTTAAAGCAGAAAGGGAAGATGAATTAAAGTTTGAATTGAATCTATGTATTATAATTTGAAAATTAACAATCCAGCTATGGCAACACTCTTTGACTTTAATACATTTACTTGATTAAGATGCCCATTCCTAGTATATGATGGTTGGTGCACGGAGGGCTACGGGCCTTAGTGTAGGATGGAACCTAAAATAGGGACCAAGACAAGGAAGTGTCTGGTGGTGCTTAGAGAGAGAAAGCCAGTGCATTGACAGAACATTCCAAGGCTAGGGCTCTACAGGGAATTCCTGGAAGTTAACCTCTATAGCAGTGTGATTCGGAAAACTTTTAGGTAAGATGCTTCCCTGTGTCATAAAAAAAATAGCAACACTGCCCACCCAACCGGCGTGGCTCAGTGGTTTAGCATTGACCTATGAACCAGGAGGTCACGGTTAGATTCTCGGTCAGGGCACATCCCCCGAGTTGGGCTCGATCCCAGTGTGGATCGGAGGCAGCTGATCACTGATTGATTCTCTCTCATCATTGATGTTTCTATCTCTCCCTTTCCCTTCTCTGAAATCAATAAAAATATATTTAAAAAAATAGCAACACTAACAAATAGCCAGCCTGAAAACTAATAAATAAGTTTGTGAAAGTATCTAATACATTAGGCCTCAGGAAAAGTCTGAAGTTTTGTTTAAGAGTAAGAATGGTATTGGGGACAATAAGAAAGGGTCCAGAGGCGTCTGTTTCTCAGTGTTTGACATCTTCACTGGAATTCTGAGTGGTGGGAAATTGTGTTTCTAAGTACAGTACTTGGTTTTCATTTTTCAGGTAGAATTTTTTTCCAAAATGGAAGGGGGGGGGGTCTTCCCATTAGTTAGATTAGGCACCCACTGAGATGGAATGCTTGATATAGATAGAGGATTTTATTTATTAAACCAAAATGTAGCCTCCACGGTAAATTCACAGGTGGGCAGGTCAGTGTCTTACTTTGATTTGTCTGAATCATTTTCCCAGAGCCTGATCCCCTTGGGGGTGAGTTGGGTGCACATGAACCAGAAAGCCAAGATCAGAGCTTCCTTGGGGATTCCTTAGTCCCCACGTAGGCAGTGGCCTGACTTTATTTCAGCAGTTTTTATGATTCATCAGTTAAGGACAGAAGCTTTTTGTAGCAAGTACTATTCAGTAAGGAGTGTACTTTAGTGTTCAGTAATTTCAGTCTATTCCTAGGTATGTGGAGAACAGTATGACCTCATTTTTTAAGGGCAGGGTTTTGGAGCCAGTGTTTGAATCCTGCCTCTGCCACTTACCTAGGTGTGTGACCAGTGACAAATTACTTAATCATTCTGGGGCCTCGGTTTCCTCATCTGTGCAGTGGGATTGTTATGATTATAACAATAAAGGACTTAATCATGTCAAATACTTAAGACAGAGCCTGTGGCTAAGTAAATATTAGCTTAAGTTATCACCATTGAAGAACTGTCATAGAAATGTATACTTGAAACCTATATGATCCTATTAACCAATGTCACTCCAATAAATTTAATAAGGATAAAAAATAAAAGCCAGATGAAAAAAAGGGAGAAATAGTTAAAATAATTTCTGCAGCAAACATTTATTTTTTAAATTTTTTATTTACTGATTTCAGAGAGGATGGGAGAAAGAGAGAAAGGGATAGAAACATTAATGATGAGTGAGAATCATTGATGGGCTTTCTCCTGCATGTCCCCAACTGGGGATTGAGCCCGCAACCCAGGCATTTGCCCTGATGGGAAATCGAACTATGACCTCCTGGTTCATAGTTCAAACGCTCAACCACTGAACCACACCGGCAGGGCTCCGGGCTGCAGTACAGTAAACATTTATTAAGTTCCTACTATGCGCTAGACCCTGGGACCATAGAGATGAATAGGAAGTAGTCTTTGCCTGTGCACTCCTAGGCTACTAGGCCATCACATTAGCAGGTAATTCCTTTTTTCCTCTAGTTCTTTTTTTGTAAACAAATAGTGTACAAAATTTAAATGATATAAGAAAGTGTACAGAGTATTAGCCTCTGTCTTTTCCCCTGTCCCCAGAAACCTATTCTCTTCCCTAGGGGCAACTAGCATTACCAGTTTGAAAAAACAGCATGTATGCATAGTATGTATATTCCTTACTCTTTCTCCATCAATAGGGGCAGCATATTATACACACTGCTACACTGTTTTTGTGCCTTTTAAAAAATCTTACCTAATAATAGACAAACATGTAAATTGACCATACTTCCGCTATGCCCACAGCCAATTAGGAGTGAGTATGCAAATTAACCTGACAAATATGGCGGGTTAATTTGCATATGCAGACGCGGAGCGGCCTGTTGGGGTGGGACGCCTGCTATGAGGGGGGGCAAAGGGAGCTACAGGAGCGGTGCTCTGGCTGGGGGTGGGGACTTGGCGGCCCCTGGGCGGCCGGGAGTGAAGCCAGGGGAAGGAAGGCCTATTCGTGCACAAATCTTTGTGCAATGGGCCTCTAGTTTAATTTATATTGGATATAGTTTCATGTATAGAGCTTCCCTACTGTTTTTCTTATTTTTTTCTTTTTAATTCTCACCCAAGGATTTTAGAGAGAGAGGAAAGGAGAGAGTGTGAGAGAAATGAAACATCTATCAGTTGCCTCCTGCATGTACCTTGACCAGGGATTGAACCTGAAACCTAGGCATGTGCTCTGACTAGGAATCGAAACTGCAACCTTTCCGGGGTACGGGATAACGCTCCACTCAGTCAGGGGTTTCCTACTGTATTCACAGTTTCATTGTATTCTATGGTATACACCTTCTTTAACCAATCTTTCTTTGATGGAAATTTAGGTGGTTTCCAATCTTTTGTTTTACAGTGTTGACATGAAGGTCCTTTTTACATGTAAACTTTTGGAGGAAAAAGTTGCTAAAAGTACACTTGCTGGGTGAAGTTGTCTATGCATTTAAATTTTTGATAGTTGTTGCTAAGTCATCTTCCATTGAGGTGGCTCTCGCTCATGCACTTGCCAGCACTGAATTCGAGTGAAAAGTAAGTTCAGGTCACTGTATGCAGTGCAATGTTAGGAAGCCTAGGAAGAGTGACTGGCCCTGCTAGCGGGGTAACAGTAGGCTTTACAGATGTAGTGACATTTTCAAGGAGTGACATTTTAATGCACAGGTAGAAGTTTTCCAGGTAGAGAAGATCATTCTAGATAGAGGAAGTGATGTGTGAAGCCAAGGAAAGGTTATGTGGAGGGAAAGTTAGAAGTTGGGTCTGGCTGACACGTAGGATGAGGAGACTAGATGAGGAAGTGTGGACCCAGTGAAGTGCAGGGGGCAGGATAGGGCCAGGAGGTGCAGTGAGTGGGTTAAACAGTGGTCAGGTGGCAAAGACCCTGGGTGGTGGTGAGGTGGTTGAAGTGGTTGAAAGATACTTGAGAGAATTCACAAACCAGTTTCAGCAACCATTTATTACCTGAAGATAAGTTTCTATTTCTAGACTTGGTAGGACGTGAATGATAAAGCTCCTGGAGGGCTTTAGTGCAGAGGTGTTTTACCAGGGGATTTTCTGTGCTCTGTAGATCCATAGGGTTTCTTTTTTTCTCCTTATAGGGTTTCTTGGTGGAGTTTCATGTGCTGGATTTGGGAGTGTATAGGCTTTGAATCCCATTCTCCCAACCCCACTAAGTGAGCAGAGTCTCTGATTGAGTCTGTTTCATATATTGGGTTCTTTGTGATACTTCTTTCTGAAAACAAACAAACAAACAGTTTTCACAACTAGAATCATGGATCTAATACCAAACCTGTGTTGACCTATACATAAATAGAAGCCTGGAGGATGTGTGGTGCCATTCTTGTATTCTTTGTTTGCAGTGCTGAGAGGTGATCTGTATAAAAATGAGAGTAAAAAGATGGTTGGTATTCTGGGGATTTTTTTGAGCATTTAGTTGGGATTTTTGTTTATTTGGTTTCTTTCTTTTTTTAAGTCTTTATTGTTGAAAGTACTACATAGGTCCCATTTCTCCCCCTATTGACCCTTTCTAGCCCAAATTTCTATCCCCCCCCTTTTTTAAAGCTTATTGACTCATCAGTGAAATACAGTAAGATTGTTTTGCTCACTATGGTCAAGGGTGCCAAGGGATTTACATATATTTTGTCTACTTCTCAAAACTATCTGGTGATGGGGGGAATATTATTGTAAGTCCATTTTCCAAATATTATTGTAAGTCCATTAACCTCTTGAGGCTCAGAGAGGTTAAGTAATTTGCTCAAGATCATGAAAATCCTAAGTGGTGAAGTAAAAAATCAGATGTAGATCTGGGGCTGACTCTATACCCACACCCATCACAACAACACTGCCCAGCCATCTGTACAGTGGTTGGGCACAGGTGGAATGCTATGGAATTTCTTGTCCTTGGCTGTGTGCTGTTGTCCATCCTGAAGGAGCAGCACTGGTTTCAGAGTGAATCAAAACAGTGCTTGATTGCTCGCCCATTCCTTTCCCTTGTGTTCTAACAGTGTCAGTTGAGAACTGTGGGAAGGGTGACATGTGCTCCCCTCCCAAGCTTGTTGTGGGGATTGGAAGCCTATGGAAAACTCCATGTAGAATCACCCCTTCAGTATGCAGTGCGGTGAGCAAGGCCAAGGTTCTTGATAGGGTTGGGAAATTAGATAGGAGCTAAGTACCTATATATTTATTTTTTAAATATGTTTTTATTGTGTGTGTGTGTGTGTGTGTGTGTGTGTGTTTTAGAGTAAGAGGGAAGGAGAGGGAGAGGGAGAGAGAGAGAAACATCAGTGATGAAAGAGAATCATTTGTTGGCTGCCTCGAGCCCGCAACCTAGGCATGTGCCCTGACTGGGGATTGAACCAGTGACCTCTTGGTTCATGAGTCAACGCTCAACCACTGAGCCACACTGGCTGGGCAGAACCTATTCTATTCTCCTGTGCATCCTCCCCCCAATAAACAAACCAACTGCTGCCTTTCTGCTTTTCTAACCCAGTGAATCTCCAGTGAGGTAGTGGAGGGAATCATGTATAGTTTCAATAATACAATATAGTTTTCTGTGTTGTAGAAGTCATAACTTTTAAACATAATCATACTTCGGATTACGAAGCATACTATTGAAAGGAAAACTTAAAATTGGATTGACTAGAAGTGCTTTGCAGATCCAGAACACATGAGAGGCCCTGGCTGGCAGCAAATCGAGTGGTGTCTTCTCCGTTTGAAGCTAGTAGTCCTCTGTGGTGATGGGAGGGGCATTTAGATTACCCCCTCTTATTCGGCCCCCCCCCCACCCCAGGAAGAATCACTTCCTACTGAATACAGATCTCTGCTTATATAGCACAGTCACACTTTTTGCATAATGTAACACTACCAAGGTCCCCTAGCAGCTGCTCTCACATTGTTTGTATATTGTGGGATATGTAAGTTCCCTTTGGCAGATGGTAATGATACTTTGAGAGCCTTTGAGTAACGTGACTGATCATGAAGGTGGTGCTGGGTGTATTGAGAAGGACAAGTTAGTGACAACTTAGGGACTTTGCCTTTATAAAAGCAAATCCAAGCATGGAATTTGGGAAAGAGAAACTTGGTAATGTGGAAATATATTAGCCAACATTTACTTAGTGCTTTATAATCAGTTGCAGTATTCATAACTGATTGCATATAATACCAAGGATACTCTTTGACCTTGCAGGATTCGCCCAGAGTCACAGGCTGTTCACCAGGACTGGCTCTAACCTGTTATTTTCTCTGCCTGCCTTGCTATGGCCAAGTGCCTCTCAGTGGCAGCACTGATTCTTATGAAGCTTGTCGGTCCTCTCATTGCTTGTGCAGGTGAAACAGGTACTGTCCGGCCAGTGTGGTTCAGTGTTTGAGTGTTGACCCATGAACCAAGAGGTCACTGGTTCAATCCCCAGTCAGGGCACATGCCCAGGTTGTGGGCTCGATCCCTAGTATAGGGGAATGTGCAGGAGGCAGCCAACCAATGATTCTCTTTCATCATGTACCCTTATACTGTTTCTGTGTACCCTTGTTCTTGCCTTAGTGCACATTCAGGGGGTTATTATCTGTATTTACCCCAGGTGGGAGCAGTATTGGAGCACATTTTTCTGGGCTTTGTCTCCCCCCTCTCATTTTTTTCATCCCACAGGAGTGATTTGTCTCTTGTTTTATTTATGATTGGTATACTGGAGAGCCTAACACCATTAGCCCATTTCTGCCAGGTGTGAGGTTGCTGCATCAGAATACTGTCTAGCTTTGTGCTTGTACTCTGCCACCTGCTTACCCTCAGGAGAAGCTTGTCTTCTGTGTCCTGCCTTCCTGTTGTAGCTAGGCCTGAGTGGGTAAGGTCATTTCAGGGTGGGAAGGAGGAGGCTTGATTGCAAAGCTTTGCCAGTCGTGAAGAGTACATTAGACTTTTCTTTGTTAATCCTCACCCTTGATTTTGAGAGAGGGTGGAAGGGCAGGAGAGAGACAGAGAAAAACATTGATGTGAGAGAGACATCAATTGGATCGAGCCTGTAACTGAGATACGTGCTCTTGACCGGAATCGAACCTGAGACTCTTCAGTCTGCAGGCTGACACTCTATCCACTGAGCCAAACTGGCTAGGGTGAGGACATTAGACTTTGATCTGCACGTGGGTTCTGGAGACTATATGGCAGCTGGATAGAACCTGGAGGGGAGAAATGAAGTGATTATGCTCCCCTTAATCTCAGCAGTCTATAATATAGTCTGGAGATAATTTTTTTATTTTTTAATATATTTTTATTGATTTCAGAGAGGAAGGGAGAGGGAGAAAAGAGATAGAAACATCAGTGGTGAGAGATAATCATTGATCGGCTGCCTCTGCACGACCCTTACTGGGGATTGAGCCCACAACCCAGGCATGTGCCCTTGACTGGAATTGAACCTGAGACCTTTCAGTTCGCAGACCAATGCTCTATCCACTGAGCCAAACTGGCTAAGGCTAATCTGGAGAGTCATGCCAAAATCAAATAAATTATTTTAGCTGTTATTTAAAATGCCAATTCTGTCTAGGAATAATTTAGAATGAAGGGGGTGTGGCTTTTATAATAGACTTGCTCTTAAGCAGTTGTAGTTGGTAGCAGCAGCTGCAATGAAATGATTTACATGTAAGCTGTAGTGTTAATTGTGATTTTAGATTTCCAGCATGCATTTACAGTGATCCATCAGTTTTACACTCATTGATTACCTGATTTCATCCAGTGCAAGGTATTGCCAGTTCAGTCTTCATCCTTACGGCCCTGGGAGCAAAACTCCTCTGTGCTGCTCTCAGAGGCAGAGGAGCTGTCGCAGGGAAGCTGGTCCACTTTGGGCAAGATACTCTGAGCTTCATTTTCCTCATCTGTAAATGAGTTTGGACTTGCTGTTCTCTGGGGTTTGTTTATTTCTCTAAAGATTTTGTGATCCTATTTTAGGAATTCTTGGTCGCATGCCTTAATGTGCTCAATAAGTATCTTTTGAGTCTAGTTGACAAGGCATACATATATTAATGCTTCATCCTCCTGGGATATGTACCTGGGAAATAGCAGATTGGATTGTGAAGAGAGAGCCTATTCTTGGTTATATTACTCACTTATTTTAGACAGTTTTTTGCAGAAGAACTATTTTCTCATTTGCCTTTTTTTTTGGCTGTATAATGAAAGCCTTCTGACTGGAATATAAATAGGTACATAAAATTATGTGTATTTTAGCTCCTAGTGAGATATGGTTGTTGCCCAACCAGCAGATGCAAATTTTTTAATGTCCAGACTATTTAATATCATTTTTCCAAAACAATGTGTGATATTAAACCTGGTGTCTTAAGAAATAAAGTAATCTCCTTTCTGTTCTACCCTTTCCTCACATTCTCTTTTCTGTTTGTCCAGCTAGTTTAGAACAGTGAGGAGCAAGGTGAAGGGTACCAATCCAACAGATGACATTTAAAACACTTTATTTGGAAATAACTTCAAACTGATGGAAAGATTGCAAGGAATGACTAGTACAAAGAACACTTTTATACCCTTTACCCATACTCACCTATTGCTAACATTTTCCATTTGCTTTATTTGCACTTCCTCTCTGTATATACAATTGACCCTTAAACAACGCAGGGGGTTAGGGATGCCAACCCCTGTGCAGTTGAAAATCTGCATTTAACTTTTGACTGCCCCAAAACTCAGTCCCTTGGTATAAGTAGGTTATTGATTCTAGGACTCCCCCCCCCCCCCCCCAGCAGATACCAAAATCCGCTGGTCCTCAAGTCCCATATGTAAAATACTGTAGAACAATGCATACAGTTAGCTCTCCGCAGACTTGGACTGCCAATTGTTTTGATCTGTTTTGGTTGAAGTTGCAGGTGCAAAACCTGAGAATATAGAGGTTTGACTGTGTATTTATTTAAAAAAATATCTGTGTATAGGTGGACGTGCATAAATCAAATCCCCATTGTTTAGGAGTCAACTGTATATGCACACACATGCATACAACCAATATTTTTTTCTGACCTACTTGCAATTAAGTTGCCTATGCCATAGGCTAATATTCCTACATAGTGTATTTCTTAATAGGGTATTGTATTGCATAACCACAGTGCAATCATCAACTTCAATTAATTGAATGATTCAGATTCAGTGCTTTTAACTGATCTACAATGTGTAGTCTGATTTTATCAGTTGGCCCAGTTATGTTTTTTATAGCATTTTTTTCTCCTTCAGTACATGATCTAGTTGAGAATCAGGTATAGCATTTACTTGTTATGACTCCTTAGTCTTTCAATTTTTTAAAAAAAATTGTGAAACCAGTACACCTGTCCATTGGAAGCTAAATGGTGTCTCTTGTTTTTAATGTATTGTCCAGTGGTACATGGACAAGTTTTCCCAGCATAAAACATAATGTCCTCTGTGTATAAGATGTTTTCTCTAATTGGTCCCCATGGGACAGAATATGCTGCCTCCACCTCATCCCTACTACAGTGGGACCAGTGGGCTTTCTGACCCAGATGCCTGGCAGTCACCCTGCTTCTAATTCATGGTCCTCAGAATAAACAGACCCCTTTGTTCATGGAAGAGACAGGAAATCTAACTGGACACTTTGTGCAAACTTAAGAAATACTGGGGGGAACATTTTAACTTTGGTCAACTTTATGGTAGTTTTAGACTAAAGCGTAAAAGTGACTTTTAATGACTAGAATTATGGTTAGATGTGGCCAGAATATATGTTTTAATTAATTATTAAGTATCTGCATGATGATATTGTACAAAGTTATATCTATAGTTGCTCCCCTTTTTTTGTTAATCCTCACCCAAGGATATTTTTCCATTGATTTTTAGAGAATAGAAAGGAGAGGGAGAAATAGAAAGAGAGAAACTTCGATGTGAGAGAGACACATTGATTGGTTGCCTCCCGCATGTGCCCTGACCAGGGCCAGGGATCTAGCCTGCAACCGAAGTATGTGCCCATGACTGGAATTGAACCCGGGGCCTTTCAGTCCATGAGCTATTTCTCTATCCACTGAGCCAAATTGGCTAGGGCTCACTCCCAAGGGCAAACACTGTTCAGATTTACTAAGCTGTAGGCAAGACAGTGATGAGCCCTTCTGAGACAAATGCATAACTCCAATAGTTAGTTCCAGATGCATGTTCATAAGTTGTGGTAAATGTACCTACCCTGTCCTTGCTTTCCTGGGACATAGTATGGCTCTCTGTTTCTTTCTTTCAGTAGAAGACAATTTCCCCCCAGGAACTGTGTACATAATTGTTAGAGTTAATTACCTCAATGTACAGTTGATCCTTGAACAGCATCGTTTTGAAATGCATAAGTTTTCTATGTGGATTTTTTTCATAGTTATATTGGACATTTTTTTGAAGATTTGCAAAAATTGAAAAACAGATGAACTGTGTAGTTTAGCATTATTTAAATTAAGAAAAAGATATGTCATGAATGCATAAAATATATGTAGGTATTTTCCCATGATTTTCTTAATAATTTTCTTTTGTCTAGCTTATTTTATTGTAAGAATACAATATATAATACATTTAACATAAAAATGTGTTAATCGACTTTATTCTTGGTAAGACTTCTGGTTAACAGTAGTTAAGTTTTTGGGGAGTTAGAAATTATGTGCAGATTTTTGATGGCATTGGGGATCAGTGTCCCTAATTAGCACATTGTTCAAGGTCACCTGTATATCTGTACTCGGTCTTCTCTCTGTTTAACCTTGCCTCTATGTCTCTGTCACAACAGGCTGAGGGAAATCTTGAAGTGGGTGTGGACAGGATTGCAATTCAGAGACCTGGCTTGCCACTTACTAGCTGTGCACTTTTTTAAAAAATTGACATTAGAGGGGGAGGGAGGGGAGAGAGAAAAGAGAGAGAGAGAGAGAGAGAGAGAGAGAGAGAGAGAGAGAGAGAGAGACATTGATGTGCAAGAAAAACATTGATCGATTGTCTCCCATATGCACCCTGATTGAGGATTGAACCTACCACCTACCACCTGGGTATGTGCCCTGATTGGAAGCAAACCCTCAACCCTTTGGGTTGGCCCAACCAACTGAACCACACTGGCCCGGGCAAGCTGTGCACTTTTGAGTAAGTCATTCAATGACCCAGGGTTTCAGTGACCACACTCTGAGTGCTAGACTTGGAAGATTCAACTGGTTTCGCCAGTTTGCTTTTAGAGAAATAAAGTGAGATGCATGCTTCATCAAGATGTGTTTAGTTATTTCTTTTTTGTTTGTTTTTTAAGGACAGTATCTGCAGTTTGAGACACACGATCAGTGACAGAAAAGATGGGAAGATTTGTTGCTTTCTTTTTTTTATACTTATCTGAGGATATTTTTCCATTGATTTTTAGAGTGTGGAAGAGAGAGAGATATTGATATGAGAGAAACACATCGATTGGTTGCCTCTTTCATGAGCCCCGACCAAGGCCCCCAGGCCAGGGAGGAGCCTGCAACAAAGTATGTGCCCTTGACTGGAATTGGACCCGGGACCCTTTGGTCCCCAGGCTGATGCTCTATCCACTGAGCCAAACCGGCTAGGGCAAGAAGACTTGTTTTGAATATCATTCTTCTGACTGGGGCTTCCTTGTGCTTTCTAGCGTTTTGAGCCAACTTCAGAAGGGGGTGGATACTAGTAGTTGTCACATTGATTCCCATTGTGTGGTATTTAAGCTTAGTATTTCATCTCATAGTTCGTATGCAGGCCTAAAGGCCAAAGAGATGTCTTTCCTCATGTGTTTTCTTTGCAGTGGTGAAGAGTAAGGAAAGTGAGAGTGTTCTTTTGTTTAGACATCCATGGTAATCCTGTTAGCTTCTAGAGACAGTTTATATGAGATTGAATTTCTTTGCTAATGGCATCTGCTCTAACACATGAGGTATGTTTTGCATACTTTTTAACCATGGTTAGCACCTAGTATAGAATCACTTTTCTAAGAAACCTTTATATAGTAGCAGATAGAGTCATAAAATTGTTCTATATATGCCCAATATGCACAGTATTACAGTGGGACTCTGGGATGCTAGGTTGGTATCAAGGAGGCCATGAAACTGAATAGAGGAGGCCCATGTGATACACCTCCTTGTAGGATACACAAAATGTGGCTCATGGAAAGGTGGCAAAAAGCTTGTTTCTTTTAAAAAAAAAAAAAAAAAAAAAAGGTCATTCCCCACCCCCCCATACCAATTTTGTAAAAGATTATGCTTTAAAAGGTGGCAAAAGCTTAATAAAAGTTTCTTTTAAAAAAGTCATTTTTTCCCCTCAAATACCAATTTTGTAAAAGGGTGTTTTAGAGCCAATTTGGCAAAAACATTACAGATTTAATCAAAACTGTCATCTAGGTGCCTTATTTTAAGGGACAAAACACCGCATTTTCCAACTGTAGTCTCGTTTTTTAAAGATAAATTATTAGCAGTCTCCTGTTTTTCAAAACATGTTCATTGAATGCTTCTGAGCAAAGGTCATTATGATCAGAGTTCTTAAAGGGGGAAATTTAAGCAGTCATATGTATCTTGAATTTAGAGGATTACTAATATTCCTGAGAAACGAAGAATGATACTAACAGTCTACTTGTTTTGTTTTTTTTATTCTTGAATTTGGTCTAAAGTATTTGAGCACCAGTCTCATACCTGATGGTATAAATACGGACATAAAGGCAGTTCTTTCCAGACAGTTTATGTTCTAATATCTATGAAGTACTAACAGTTGCAAATAGGACTTTCAGCTTCTACTTTATTTCTTGCATTATGTTGACTACGTGCTTTATATCAATTATTTTATTTACTTCTCAGAAAAACCTCATGTGTTAGGTTTCCTTATTATCCCCCTTTGTGCACAAGAGGAAAAAGAATGATAGATTAAATAACTAGGCCAAGGGTGAGGTGCATTCTGATGGGAACCAAGGAACTGGACGCCAGAGCCTGTGCTGTTTAATTGTGCCATTCAGAAATGAGCAGAGAACAGTGCCACGGGCAAAACTGGTTACAGGACAGAAACAAAAAGATGAAAACAGAGAAGGGATTCTTAGTAAGAAATTGCATCAAGGTTGAACTATGCATTGCACACCCAGGAACAAATGCAGAATGGGAATTTGCTATGAGACGGTGGATGTTCAGACTGAGTGATGACTTCCTGTGGTGAGTAATGGTGAATCAAGCATTCTTCTCTTTTTTTCCCTCCTAGTAAACTTCTCAGCATTTTTCAAAATCCAAAATATATTATCACCTCTGTTGAAGCTTTCCCATTTCCCTCAGAGTTGGTTCTCATTGGGCTCCTGAGGCAGTTTATGTGTATGTCACCACTATAGTATGTACACCATTATATTCTGCTTTATATTCATAGACCCTACCCTTCTCCCCCCCAGGCCACTTCAGTTCTTTAAAGTCAAGGACAATCTTACTCATCTTTGTATCTCAGGGGCTAAATGCAGTGTCAGTTACTTAGTGCGTATTGAGCTTATTTGTTGAATGGGTAGCTCAGTTTCTCAGTCACCCAGATTTAAAGGCTCTTCAAAGCTAGAAATAGAGTAATTGTGGCAGAAAATCTATATTTATGAGAATTTATCTGGTGGTGCAGTACAGATTGGATTGGAATTAGGAAAGCTGACATCTCAAGGTGACCAGGTAAAAGAAATTATAGTAATCTAGGCAGGAGGTAGTTAGGGCCTGGTAGAAGTAGTAGTGAGGGAAAGGGATACCAGCCCAAGAAATAGTGTCCAAGCAAGCATCAAACCTGATGGCGTTTGCTGTTGGGATAGAGGATTTGGGAAGAGTCAAAGAATTTTTCACATTAGGTGACCCTCTTCTTCTTTCAAGTTTTTCTTACATTTTATTATGTGATTATGGGTCTTGGTTGACTTAGTAGCTAGTTCCATAATAAATGAGTCAGTAGTAGAGGTCTCTGAATTGCTGAGCCATGAGCAGTGCAGTAAAAGGAGCAGATAAAATTAAGGCAGGCACAGTTGAAATCTCTGGAACATAAGAGTTTGGTTTATTTTAGATATATGCATGGCTCTCCAAGAGTATATTCCGAGCCAAGTTTATCTCATCATCCTGTCCAGGCCACATTATTGAGTGAAGCCAAGTTAACTCTCGGGAAATCATAGGCTTATGGGATTGTAATACTTTGTGTTGCCACCCTGACATCTCTGCAGACAAATAGGTGGTGGTTCCTAGGAATCCAGGAGTCCCATGCTCAGACTTCACCTGCAGGCTCCCAAATTACTTTTAATAGTTGTTCTAATAGAGGAAAAGCACATTTTCTAAGTTCAGAGTCTGAAAATACCAGCCGGAATGTTAAAAAATAGGTATAACATGAAGTTTTAAAAAATTGTCTATGTATACTTACAGAAAAGTGCACAAATCAAATCATAATAGGGCTCTTTTGACTTTTTTGGACTTCCTAGTAATGGTGCTTGCTGTAAACATTTGTGCACTTTCCCCCTTTTTTGGCGTGTGGTGGTGGTGGCGGTATACAAATTTCTGTTGGGTATGTTATCAAGGAGTAGAATTGCTGTTAAAAAGCATGTATGTGCTCAGCTGCAAAATGGTTTCCAACATGGTTAAATGAGTGTTTTCTCCTGCCAGGAGCAGCATATGCACATTATAGTTGCTCTATAACTAACACTTGTGACTGTCTTTTGAATTTTAGCCATTTTGTGGATGAGTAGCACTGTCTTGTTTTAAATTTGAATTTCTCTGATGACTAGTGAGGTTAAGCACTTATGTTATTGTGTAGGCCTTTTGAATACCCTTTCATAACTATTTGCCTGTGAAAAATATTGAGTTGTTTGTCTTTTCCTTATTGAAGTCTTCACTTGATCTCTTCCATAGATTCTGTGACTTTAAGTGAAACAATGTATAAAGAAACCTATTTTACCACAGGCTAATTGATATAAACTAGAGTTAAATTCCTAATCCATCTCGGCAATGTTATAACAAAACCATGTTGAATCAAAGAATGTTATTCCAGGATCTGCTGTACACTGATGAGAGTTCTCTGTTGTCTATATTGAAAATATCTTCTCCCATTTTGTGGCACTATTTGTTGTGCCATTTGATGAACATTTAAAAAATATATATTTTTATTGATTTCAGAGAGGAAGGGAGAGGAAGAGATGGAAAAAAAATCATCAATGGTGAGAGAATCATTGATTGGCTGCCTCCTGCATGCCCCCTACTGGGGATCGATCCCGCAACCTGGGCATGTGCCCTAACCAGGAATGGAACCATGACATCCTGGTTCATAGGTCGATGTTCAGCCACTGAGCCACGCCTGGTTACAAGACGATGAACATTTAGAGTTATCAATCTTTTCCTCTATGTTTAGTGCTTTTATATGTCCAGTCCAGATTTGGTTATAGAGTTTTCCTACCTCGGGGTCATGAAGATGTTCTATATTCTCTTTCAGAAGCTTTGTTGCTTTACCTCTCACATTTTCTATCTATAATCGAAGTGGAATTTTTTTGCATGAATGTCTGACTTGTTTTGAGGCTAATCTTATCTGACCTTAGTTCTTCAAGTTCTGGGAAGCAGTTGGGTGTATCGGAGTCCTCAGTGTTCTTCATGAATTAGTCAGGGCAGTGTTTGAGTAGCCTTGGGAATTGAAGCCTCTTCTTACCATGTCATGGCACTTGTTCTTTTGTGTTCTTTATCCCTTTATTACTTGAAAGTGTAGTCTGTGGGGAATATGACCACATCTTTACTTGCTGTTAATTCTTTAACCAAGTGCAGTGTGGATTCTGGCTTCACCACCTGCTTGAACAGCCTTCTTGCCAGATGGGAAGAATTTTCTACTATCCTTCAACCAGTTGTATGTCTTGAACATGTTTTTTGTTTTTACATCTCTTTTTGGATTGTTGACCTTGGCAAAGTCTCAGCCTCCTTTCCTTACATAGTTTCAATTTGAAATCCATTTGGAAAAGCCCTGCAGCCTCAGGGCATGAATCTCCAGTTTCAAAGTAGTTCTGACCAATTCTGTTGTTTTGTTTTGGTCTATGTTAATTTGTTATCTAAGACCAAATAAAAATGATAGCAGCCATAGTTGGAATTAGATCATTCCTTAGAGCTTTCATAGATCATTTCATTTGATCCTCATAAGACCTATTGAGGGTAGGTTATTAGTGTTGCAGTTATAGACATGATTGAAATGCAAATAGCACATTTGTTTTAGTTGAGAAACACCAGAGTTTCCTTTTCCATGAACCATCATTTGGTGGGAGCATCCATCCTGTGACCCTTGAGGATACTTTTGTCTTTCTGCTGGAATGCTAGCTTTTTGGGTTGGAGCAGGGTGGGTAGGCTGGATGGGATTAGAGATGGAGTTGGACTCTTTGGGGAGATTGTAAGGAACTTGCCCCAACAGCCTTTTAATATAGGACCAGTAGTTGTCAAGTTCACAAACTTGTGCCTTAAGAACCAGTATGAAATAAACCTTGGAGGTTGGGGTTACCTGAATGTGATGAGCTCAGGTTTTTCTCCAGGATCTACTCTAAAATGATTACTATGAGAAAAAGTTGTGGAACAGGTGTCATTGGAAGATATGTCCTTTTCAGGAATCCATTTTGGCTCCAGAAGAACTATCACTTTATTTTAACTGAATAAACTGACTTTATTCAACAAATATCTCTTGAGTTATATTTATTTATTTTTTTTGTCAGTAAGTTACTTTAACATGTGAGATTTTCTTTTGATTTTTAAAAAATATTCCCATAAACTTTTTTTAAAACAGCTAATTCCTTTTTTCAATTGAAATGGTGCACCAAATCAATTTATGAAACAGACCAAACATCTTTTCTTTTTATATAAACTCACTTTAGAAATTTGAATTTATAGCGCTTACTTTGAAAGTCAGTTGTCATTACATAGCCATCAATGAGGCTAGTTTGATCACCACAAAAACCTGAAATGGGACCTAACTGATTTGGCTCTGTATAGAGCCTTGGCCTATGGACTGAAGGGTTCTGGGTTCAGTTGTTGTCAAGGGCATGTACCTTGGTTGCAGGCTTGATCCCCATCAGGGGGTGTGCAGGAGGCAGCTGATTGATGTTTCTCTATCATCAAAGTTTCTATCTCTCTTATCCCTTTCCCTTCCTCTCTCTAAAATCAACAACAATATATTTAAAAAATAAACCCAAAACATGAAATGGGTTAAAAAGATTTCAGTCTTTAGTCCTGCATTCTAGTTATTTCTACATTTGAAAAAATTGTGTAGTTTTTTCCGTTTAACTTGCAATCTAAGGATATTTTATAAAATTCAGATGAGAAAATTCCTGTCATCACTCAGCATGTCAGAGTTCAGTTGTCATTGCACAGCCATCAGATCATGACCGCAGCAGGGGAGGGCCAGCATGCCTGACACTGCTTGAACATGGCTCTCGTGTACTGTGTTGTGTGCTCACATGTGCCAGCTGATGTAGATGGGCTGGTGCAAGCCTGATTTAGCTTCAATAATTAGTACTCATTGTAAGATGTACTGGTTTATGCAGGGAGAGGGCCCAAGTTCTTCAGTTTCCTGAAAAGTCAGTTACCAAGTGGAGGCCTCTAGTAATATTACAGTTTGATACAGAACACATTTGAATATGGACTTCTTTTAAAACATAGTTTTTATAAGTCAGCTTTTACTCTCTGGGCAATGGAGAGGATGGGGAAATGGAGTAGGGGGAAGGTGGGTGGGAAGTGGGAATTAAGAGATAAGCAACCAGAACTGCTGTTGGCTCTTGATTATCTCTGGGTAGATTAATGCCAGTGAGGATTCAGAAATAGTGTGGGAATGCTCACTTTTTGCAGATGGGTTGTGTGATGGAGTGTTGACTCAAATTCTGCTGCTGCAACTGATGCTTCCTACTTTAGTGAAAGAAGGGGGAGTGGGTTTGAAGGAGGGGGTGGGCGAACTTTGGAGTCTTGAGCCCTTTCATTCTCCACCCGTTTCTGCTGAGAGTCTGGCTCTCTCTGTGGGTCTGTGATTGGAGGTGCTGTCTAATTTTGAGTTCCTGCTCAGCTTGGCTCTTACTGCACCTTAATCTCTGTGCAGTAAGGTGCTGCACGTATGAGATTGAGAGTTGACAGGATGTGTGACCCTTGAATTGAAGCACCTGCAAAAACCCCCAAGAATCCATGTAGCAGTTTAACTACAATTTCTCTGAATCCAAGTTATGCAGACATGGGGCGTAGTCTACAGGGAGCCCTAACCTTTTCCCTGAATGTCTCAATGCTGCCTATTTCAGTCAGGACCATGGGCTGTGAATTTGCTTTCAATATGTTTCCAGAATTAAAATTTGAATGACTTGCTTTTTTTTTTTTTTAGCATAAATAATTGAAAACCAATTGCACTGTAGCATGAATTTATGGAGTATACTGAAACCTTTGGTTTTGAGCCAGTTGGAAAGTTCCCTTGTTTTTCTGGCTTATACCATGCATTTGAAGAATGTTGAACCAAGATGTTTTCAAGAAGTAAATTGCTATTGCTGTTGAATGTGACCCGGAAGAAACTGAGGAACAGTAGAACTAAAGATACTGTTCATTGATTTTATTTTTTCAAATTCCTTTGTTAGGCATCTGAAGAAACTTCCCTCAGGGCATTGGAAAGTCTGATGACAGAGTTTTTTCATGACTGTACAACCAATGAGAGAAAACGTGAGATAGGTAAGTGAAGTGTTGAGTTGTAGTCATTTGTAATGGAAAAGCCCCAGTGGGGAGGGAGAGTTGGTAGCCTTGGCTTGTCAAGCCTGAATGTTACTCCTTAAGTTATTGTTCTTTTGGCTCTGGTTCTGCTGGTTGGTGGTCAGTGAGGTCTGCAAATCTAGCTGCAAGGGCTATGTATAGTTCGTGGAGCCTCCTGTAATCCATAGTGATGGATTTTCTTTCCTTTGATAAAGTGTGGGAAAACCCTTCTGCTTTGTTCTTAATTTTAGCACTGTTGAACTTTATAAGAAGCCTGTGAGTATTAATTTAAAGAAATGTAAAGAAGTGTCAAAACGAACATGTTTTTGGTGTGTAGATGTCTAATCTAAACCTCATCTAGTGCCCAGAGATCCTTAAACTGGTCTTACCTCTGGGGGCTTCTTGCTTTTTTTCCCCTTATCTCCATTTCCTTATCTCTGTTATCCCACCCATTCTGCAAGTTTTTATGAATGAAGACTTCAAACAACAGAGAGGTGTAGGTATTTACCTCAGGTCTTTAGGAGCTTCAGTGCCTTTTAGAACCTCTTTGAATTTTATATTCATTGACATGAACAATATTCTTTAAAGCTTACTTTAAACTAGAAGTATATACAGATATCAGATCTCTGTCTCAGGGGCATGTTGCTCTGTGGTCCTAGTATAATCCTTTTTCCTCCCAGGTCTCACTTAACCCCTGAACTTGAAAATGAAAAAATTTTCTGTATTCAAACCTAAAGGGTTTTTCCCTCGGATGTTTGTATTGACCTTACATTCATTGCTTTTACCTCCTTGGAAGTCTTTATGTGGAATTCTGTGGAGGCCCATTTCTCTGTTCCATTTGGCTTCTCTAACACATTGACAAGTTAAGTGTTATGGCTGATTATGGTTGATTTTCGCCTTTTGTCCAAAGCTGGATTGGGGTTTGGATTTCCAGGTTGTCAGCACAGCTTTGACTATAGCCCATTTCCCTTTGCATCATTTGAGCATCACATCAGCTCCTGGTAGATGCTAACTCTTTGTCTCTTAATTTTGAACCTGGTGTTCTCTTTTGGGCTTGCCCTGCATGCCTTTCTTTTCTGAGGACTAGAGAACCAGAGCATTTATAAACAAGGGGTACTGACAGAAGCTGAGCCCAGTAGCTGTACAGGCATTTGTCTTGAAAGATTCAGTTTACTTGCTTCCCTAGATCCTCTCGTATTATACAACCTTACCCTCCTCCTGCCCCCAGAGTGATCCCTGTTAGTTTTATGCTATTAAAGTACTTTATAGTGAAAACATCACTGGTGATTTTTACCAAAGAAGGTAAAGGATCTGTTTCTTATACAGTCTACTATAGTTCAATACTAATTTCTCTGAAGTCCTGTTTTTCACTCATACTTGAATTGTTTTTGGTTTTTCTATTAATTTTTGGTTTGCAAAGCAAATATTGCTCACTTTCAGCATTCATGAATTAAAAGTAGAACCTTCGGATCATGTTTGTATTCTAATCTTATTTAAATAACCAGATGCTATAAATGTCTAATTTAAATGAAGGCTAAGAGGAATCAGGGGTTTGGTTCTATAGAGTGGGTGTGTCTTAGTTCAGCTTCATTCCAGTGTGGGCTGGAACCACTTGTTTCCTTTTTGATGTCTTAGAATGAACTAAAGGCTTTCCTAGCTAGGTGGGAGAACGGCTCTGCCCACTTGCCACCAAAGGTGTGTTATTAGTGCTCTAGAGAGAGAGCTGTCAGCAGGAACCTCGAGGGACAAACCTGAAGCATCATGGAGGAGCAGCGATTCTGTTGGGATCGGACTCAGTGATTTAGTGGCAAGTTCTAGAACAGAACCCTGAGTTCCTCATTTCCAGCCAGAGCTCATTCTCTTTGGTTTACTTGACCTCTGGGATTCATAGAAATTTTTATTTGATTATAAGAACAGGTCATCAGCTTACTTTTATGGAATTTTTAATGAGTCTGCCTTGATGCATTTAACCTAAGTCCTAGGGTCTAGCAGAGCAGTGACTTTAGGATTAGAATGGGCTGCTGTGCTTCTTGCTTTTCCAAGGGCTTCCTAGAATCTCTCAGGGTTGTTGCCTTTTTCTGTTACATTTCATGACCAGTACAGCAGGTTAAGGCAGTGGTCGGCAAACTGCGGCTCGGCTCGCGAGCCACATGCAGCTCTTTGGCCCCTTGAGTTTTTAGCAAAGGCCAGCTTAGGAGTACCCTAATTAAGTTAATACATTGTACCTACCTATATAGTTCAGTTTAAAAAATTGGGCTCTCAAAAGAAATTTCAATCGTTGTACTGTTGATATTTGGCTCTGTTGACTAATGAGTTTGCCGACCACTGGGTTAAAGTAACTGAGGGCAGCATGTGCAGAAACATGGTGATAGACTTGTAATGCTTGCTGTCTGTGGTCCTGGATGATGCTACCGCAGCCTGAGAAAGAGGAAACCATTTCTAACTGATTTGATGTGGACAGGGCTGTTCTTGGCATCTCCCATGATTGCTATTCTTTTTTACTTTTTTGGGTGGTAGTTAAAAATAAAACTAAATCAAATGAAGAGAATTAGCCATCTTGAATTCATTTACATTTTTGTCTATTTTTTGTTTATAATTTTTTCCTTCTTCTCTAGCCATCAGTGTGTGTGTGTGTGTGTGTGTGTGTGTGTGTGTGTGAGAGAACAGTGTGAGTGAGTGGTGGGGAGATATATACAAGGTATCCCCAAAATAGCTGATAGCTCAATTTTGAAAATGAAATGTATGTTAGTAAACACTGCCCTTATAATTATTCAGAGATACCATAGATATATCTCCTGCTCCAGAGGAAACATGTTAGCAATTAGCCATCATTTATAAGGTGAAATGATACTCTTATAACTGTCTATCCACACATTAGGTTAAGTAAGAACTTTAACAATGAAAGTTTCTCTGCTGAAAAAAGTGCCCATTGCAAGCTTACTGACTTTAAAATGCATGAATACACTGTCAGTGCTCATGGTCATCTCAGAGTTGGAAAAATATGGTCAGTTCTTTCTGTGTTGAAAAATAAACTGGATTTGTAGTTGGTTTTGACAACATTAACATATATGGAGGGTGGCACGTTTTTAAAAAATAAGACAGCCCAGCCTTGTATTAATTTTATATATTTTCATAGCCTTCTTTTGTTGCTATTTAACTTTTCCAGAGGAGCTTCTTAATAACTTTGCCCAGCAAGTAGGAGCCTGGAGATTCTGCCTGTACTTTCTCTCCAGTACTAGGAATGACTATGTAATGATGTACAGTTTGACAGTTTTTGAGGTAAGTTGTCAAATAATTCTATACTGTTCTGAAAAGTATTTGTAGTCACATTGCCATGTCATTGGCACGAGACTTTAGCTTTGATGTACAGATGGCTGGGAAACAGTGGTAACTTCACTCAGGGGCTTCTCCACTTGCTGCCTTTATCAAGATGTGTGGTGTGCTGGGGGCACATTTCTGTCTTTGACACCAGAAAGGTAAGATGGGGTCAGGTAGGGTAGGTCCTTTGTGGTAGTATATAACTTTTCCTTCCACGTTATCATTTAAAAAAAATAATGTTATTGATTTCAGAGAGGAAGGGAGAGGGAGAGAGAGATACAAACATCAATGGTGAGAGAGAATCACTGGTTGGCTGCCTTCTGCATGCCCCCTACTGTGGATTGTGCCCGTAATCTGGGCATGTGAATCGAACCCAGGACCCTTCAGTCCACAGGCCGATGCTCAATCCACGGAGGCAAACTGGCTAGGGCACCACGTTATCATTTAGAAAAAGATAATTAAAGTTTGGGAGGAGGGATGATATCCAGAATATTCTCATCCTAAGCACAAACATTTTTATTTTAATCAATTCGCCTTCCATTTTTGTCTTCCTATGTACACTTAAAAAAAACTAATTATAATAATCATATTGCTCATGCCACTTTGTATTCTGCTCCCCCCCCCCCCCACTTGTCTTTATATTATATTCCTGTAAGTGGTTGTACCATTGTTCACCAAGCCATTCTTCTGTTTTTGAACATAAGTTGTTTCTGTCATTATTTTGTGGTGGCCGTTAGAGACAGTGATGTAATAGATAGTTTTTACACATACAGCTTTTTTATTTCCATTAAATTCTTCAGCAGATCTTTCCAGGAATGGGATTGATGTTTTATAGGATTTGAATATTTTTATCACTCTTATTGCAACATTGCATTGCTCCACATCTTTGTTTACAATCAGGGTTGCTTATTTGAGGTGATATAGCTAACCAATGGATGAAAATCAGTTATTTTTATGTATAGATGGCTAACTTTAGGGTGTATATTTGTTTTTCAGAATCTGATCAATAAAATGTGGCTTGGGGTCCCATCTCAGGATAAGATGGAAATCCGTAGCTGCCTACCCAAACTCCTTTTGGCTCACCACAAAACCTTACCTTACTTTGTCCGGAACAAGCTCTGCAAAGTTATTGTTGATATTGGCCGTCAGGATTGGCCCATGTTCTATCATGACTTTTTTACTAACATTTTACAGGTAAGGACATACTTGAGGAAACTTTATCTTGTATATACTTTGTAGAAGTGATTATTTCCTTTCTTGAAGAGGAGTTTTAAGATTAGCAAAATTTTGGAGCAGCCGTAGTGATAAATTCACTTAATTTTGTATTCTTGAGACATGTTATACCTTTGTGCAGTGAAGAAAGGGTGGGAGAAACCCAATTGCTTTGTTAACCTTTTGTGAAATTTTGTTCAGCAAATATTTGAAAGCCTGTTAGGTACTGTGCCAGGTGTTGGGAGTGCAAGGATGAGGCCTTCAGTTGCCATAATTTGGTAGGGAGATAGTTGTGCTAACAATAATTATCCAACAATATGGCAGTTACTGTAGTGGAAGTATGTGCAGAATGCAGTGGCAGCATAGCATTTAGACTCAAGGTGTTGAAGTAGTTTCCATGTTGCTGGTGATGCGATGAGAGGTAGTGTAATGGTTCAGCGTAAGAGGCTAGATTGATGGACAGGGGCCAGACCAGGATGGGCCTGGCTCAGTGACGAGTTTGGAGAAGAGAGAAAACGGCACATTTTTATGTTGGAGTGATAACTTCAGCAATCATGTGGAATGTGAATTGCAGAGGGGCTGCAGTGAAGGTGGCCAGTAAGGCTGCTGTTGGTGAAGTCTGAGTGAGACAAGGAGAATCTGAGCCAAGCAGAGGCCTGCCTGGTGGGAAGAGGCAAGGCACTTAGGACATGGAGTCAAGAAGCTTTGGTCAATCGGTGGTGAGGGTTAAGGAAGGGAGGAATCTAGGAAGTTTTCCAGATTTCAGGCAAATTTTCCAGGCCAGGGATGAAGGATGAAGGAATGAATTTTGATAGATGGTAAATTTATTTTGGCAGAAAATATGCTTAAAATTTGTGTGTTCCTTCTGTATGTATCTTGTGAGACATTAGGAAATGTGGATCTGAGGTTCAGGAAAGAGGTCTTACTACATACATGTCAGGATTGGAAGTCATCAGGGAATAACTAGAGGGGATCTAAGCCAAGAGGGAGATGATTTTCATCTGAATCATGTGATACAGCTGGAAACATTTAATTAATATTTATTTAAAAATATTTTTACTGATTTGGGAGAGGAATAGAGGGATTGAAACATTAATGATGAGAGAGAATCATTGATTGGCTGCCTTCCGCACTCGCCCTACTAGGGATCGAGCCTGTAACCTGGGCATGTGCCCTTAACTGGAATCGAACCCTGAACCCTTCAGTTGGCAGGCCGATGCTCTATCCCCTGAGCCAAACTAGCTAGGGCTTTTTAAATTTTTTTATGACGTTCACCTGAATCATGTTCAGCTGGAAACATTTTACTTCTTTATTTTTTATTTTATTTTGAAAAACTTTATTGTTGAGAGTATTCTAGATGTTCCCCTTTGCCCCACTCAACTTGATTCCCTCCCCGCCCCAGGCCTTTGACTCCCTTTTGTCTGTGTCCATAGGTAATGCATATATGCATATAAATTTTTGGTTAATTTCTTCCTGATCCCTCCTCCCCCTTCCCTCTGAGATTCGACAGTCTGTTCCATGTTTTTATGCCTCTGGTTCTATTTTATTCATCATTTTAGTATTTTGGACTAAGTGATCTTTAAATCTTTTCAAGTTGTATTCTCTGCTGCGTATTTATCTATGAGAACCAGTCAATGGCATGAAAACCATGTCAAGAATGATTGGTGCTCAATTGCTGACATTTCTGATAATGATAATAAAGTGCACCTTTTCTTCAGGTATTGGTAAACAAGACCAAATTGGTTCTGGAATCAACTTCATCATTACATGATCCTTTGATTAAGCCATCTGAAAGGTTTTTTGGACTCAGTTCCATCATGGTCTGCTTGCAGTCTGGGTTGCATAGTTTTTAAATTAAAAAATTTTTTTTAACTTTGACATTGGCTGAAACATCTATGCAATTTATGCCACCATTATATCAGGCAGGGAGGAATTGATTCAGGGCCCCGGAAGGATACTTGCAGTTCTGTGCAGTGGTTATACCCTTTCTAGGCCACTGAGAAGGAAGTAGTTAAAGTCAAAACTTACTGACAACCTCCCTGAACCGCTCCCCCTATCCCTGCCGTGCACTAGCACACATACTACACCTTTCTTCAGGTTCTTGAAATCTGCTGAGCTGGATCTATGGCCACTGTGCTGGGCCAGATAGTTTAGGAGCAAGCAGCATAGGAAAAGAATTGCTTTTTCTCCTCTGATTGTTCTTTTAAGTAACAAATAACTTTCATTTTCATCCTGTTTCTTGCCTGTCTTCCCTTCTCTCAATGATGAAAAAGGATGGGCTTTAAGATAACATTTTCCATATTGTAGGGATTTATTTCTAGGGAGCACAGAAAAATTCCATCCTATATAATAAGGAGGTAGTACGCAAATTGACTGTCACGCTGTCACAAGATGGCAGCGCCCATGGGGTGGGGGGGGGGCAGGGCTGGCTGCTCCGTGTGCCTGCTGGTGGAGTTCCCTCAGCCCCGCCAGGGGCCTTGAGTCCTCCTGCACTCCCCACTTGACTGACAGCTTGCCCAGGCTCCTCCAACAATCGGCCCATCCCTCTCTTCCTCCCTCCCCCGAAGCTGAAGCCTGACTGTGGTGTCCAACTATTGGAAGTTATACTCATGTCATTGAGAGTATCCTCTATTCCTCAGCCAGGGCGGCTGCTCTGTGCTCCTGCTGCCGGAATCCCCTCAGCCCCACTGGGGGCCTCGGGTCCTCCTGCACACCCCACTGACTGAGGCTCAGGCAAGCAGGGCTGGCCGAGGGGTAGGCAAGCCTCGGATGGTGGCTGCCCAGCTGCCCAGGTCCAGCCTGAGGCACAGGCAAGCTGCTGATGGTGGCTGCCCAGCCGCTCAGGGTGGCCCAAGGCTCAGGTAAACCAGGGCCGGCTGGGGCTTACACTGCTGGCAGTGGCAGCAGCAGAGGTGTGATGGGGGTGTTGCCTTCCCCTGATCTCCTGGTTCGCTTCCCGCCTCTGAGGGCTCCCAGACTGTGAGGGGGCAGGATGGGCTGAGGGACGCCCCCTCCTCCAGTGCATGAATTTTCATGCAGCAGGCCTCTAGTATCTATAGAAAAGTGTATTGCCAAATGGAGTTTTTGTTGTACAAGTCATTTCCAGCTGAAAGAGTAAGGTTGAGGTTTTTGGGGAAAATAGAGACCTAGAGAGAAAAAAAGAAAGAAGTGAAAGGGGGAAATAATGGAAATCTTGTAAAATACAGAAGAATAACTAACCCAAATGGAAAGAGGTGCTTATGAAGGGTCAGTTCTACTTTATTATGGGAGGAAAAATTGTTAGATGAGGATTTTCTGTCTCCCAACTCCCCACTGCATTCTCTGAATTTAAGTTGGTATTAGAAATAGTCCAAACTTGAGGAAAATGAAGAGAAAACTTGGAGGATGTACTTGAAGTTTTAGCATTCAAGAGAACTGATTTAATAGAGAGCTTTTTTAAAAAATGAGGTAGGTAACATTGGTTTAATCACATCATAAATTTCAAGTTGACAGCATTATAACTTGATATCTGTATACTCTATTGCATGCTCACTACCAAAAGTCTAGTTTCCATCTGTCGCCAATAGAGAGCATTTTAAAAAATTGTTGGCAGTATACTTTTTAAAAAAGGTTTTTAAAATTGATTTTAAGAGAGAGAGGAAAGGGGAGAAGGAGAGGGAGAGAAATGTCTATGTGAAAATGAAACATTCATTGGCTACCTCCTACACGCCCCTTGTTGGGGAACAAGCCTGAAACCTGGGCATGTGCTCCTGCCGGGCATTGAACTGACAGCCTTGTGGTGCACAGGATGACACCCAACCAACTGAGCCACACCGGCCAGGGCTAGAGAGCATTTCGAATATGCCATTAATTGCTACTGGTTTTACATGTTGTTCCTGAGGGCAGTTGAATATATCAAAGTTTCTATTATTTGAGTGCTTTTCCTTGGTCTGCAATGGGAAGAGTTGTTTTTAAGGCAAAGGAAAGTGCCCTATATTTCTTTCTGTAAATCATTTTTATTTTTCAGTTGACATACAATACTATATTAATTTCAGGTGTACACCCAGTGATTAGACATTATATAATTAAGTGGTCATCCTGATAAATCTCATATCCATCTGTCACCATACATAATTATTAGAATACTAGAGGCCCGGTGCACGAAATTTGTGCATGTGGAGGGGGGTCCCCTCAGCCCAGCCTACACCCTCTCCAATCTGGGACCACTCAGGGGATGTCCGACTGCTGGTTTAGGCCCGATCCTGGGGACATCCCCTGATTCGGACATCCCTCTCACAATCCGGGACCACTGCCTCCTAACTGCTCATCTGCCTGCCTGCCTGATTGTCCCTCACTGCCCCCCTCTGCTGGCCTGTTCTCTCCTCACTGTCCCCCCTGCTGACCTGGTCGCCCCCAACTGCCTCCCTGCGGGCCTGGTCACCCCACACAGCCTGCTGCTCGGTTGTTTGGTTGCCCCTTATTAATCCCCCTGCCGGTCTGGTCGCCCCACACAGCCTGCTGCTCAGTCATTTGGTTGCCCCTCACTAACCCCCCAGCCGTCCTGGTCGCCCCACGCAGCCTGCTGTTCAGTCGTTTGGTCGCCCCCCACTAAACCCCCAGCCGTCCTGGTCGCCCCACACAGCCTGCTGCTCAGTCGGTTGGTTGCCCCTCACTAACCCCCCTGCTGGCCTGGTCACCCCATGCAGCCTGTTCAGTCGTCTGTTCGGTTGCTATAGTCGCTTAGGCTTTTATTATTATAGATTATTGACAATATTCCCTGTGCTGTACTTTACATCCCCATGACTGTTCTGTAACAACTAATTTGTACTTCTTAATTCCCTTCACCTTTTTCATCCAACTCCTGCCCTGACCCCTCTCCCATCTGGCAACTATTAAAATGTTCTCTGTATCTGAGTTTGTTTCTGTTTAGTTTCTTTGTTTATTTTGTTGTTATTTTACATTCATTTGTGGATAGACATGTATTTATTTCCATTTTATTGTTCATGTTTTTTATCTTTTTTTTTTTTTCTTAAGGAAGACCCTTTAACATTTCACATAATACTGGTTTGGTGGTGATTAACTCCATTAGCTTTTCCTTGTCTGGGAAGCTATTTATCTGTCCTTCGATTCTAAATGATAGTTTTGCTGGGTAGAGTAATCTTGGTTGTAAGTCCTTGCTTTTCATCACTTGGAATATTTCTTGCAATTCCCTTCTGCCCTGCAAAGTTTCTGTTGAGAAATCAGCTGAGAGAATTATGGGAGCTCTCTTGTAGGTAACTGTTCTGCTCTTGCTGCTTTTAATTCTCTTAAAAAATTTTTTATAATCCTCACCTGAGGATATCTTTTCCTCATTGATTTTTAGAGATGGTGAAAGGGAGGGGGAGAGAGGGAAAGAGAGAGGGAGAGGGAGAGGGAAGGGGGGAGAGAGAGAGAGACAGAGACAGAGAGAAACATCAATGTGAGACAGACACAGCGATTGCTTGCCTCCCGCATGCGCCCCAACCATGGCCAGGGGGCGAATTTGTAACCCAGGTTCGTGCCCCTGACAGGGAATCAAACCATGACCCTTCATTTTGCATGGGCCAACACTCTAACCACTGAGCAACACTGGCCAGAGCAAGATACTCTTTTTGTCTTTAACCTTTTGGATTTTAATTATGATGTATCTTGGAGTGGGCCTATTTGGGTTCATCTTGTTTGGGATGTTCTGCACTTCTTGGACTTTTATGTCTATTTCCTTCTGTCATTTTAAAAAATAGGTTTTCAATTTCTTGCTCTCTCTCTCCTTCTTCTGGCACTCCCATAATGTGAATGTTGGCATGCTTGAAATTGTCCCAGAGACTCCTTATACTATCTTCAGTTTTTTGGATTCTTTTTTCTTCTTGCTGTTCTCATTAGGTGTTTTTTGCTTCCTTGTATTCTAACTTGCTGATTTGATTCTTGGTTTCATCTACTCTATTGTCAATTTCCTGTAACTTATTCTTAATTTCGATTAGTGTATCCTTCATTTCTGACTGGTCCTTTTTTATGGTTTCCATGTCCTTTTTTATGCTGTTGAAGTTCTCTCTCAGTTCATGTAATCTTCCCCTAAGTTCATTGAGCATCACAGGAACAGTGACCTCTGCTAGCTCTTGTGTCTGGGGGAAAGCTGTCCCCCTAGCTCTTGCCTGATGCCAGACACTTCAGTTCCTCCCCTTATGTCCCTGGTGCCTTTTGAGCTGCTGTCCCAGTGCTGGAGCACAGAAAGAGTGAGTTTGAGTAAGTCCATGTGCAGGCCCTTTTAAGAGGAACTGCCTGGGACTCCAGCAGCCTCTGTCTCAGTCTTAATTTCCCCTGTTGTTTTTTTTTTTTTTTACAGCTAGAAGTTAAGGGGATTCTCTTCCCAGCACTAGAAGCCTAGACCTGCTGTGGGGCTGGGACCCCTCACTCCACAGCTGAGATATCCCTTCTGATTTTTATCCACCACATGTTACATATGACCAGCCCGTTATGTCTCCACCCCTTCTACCAGTCTCGATGTGGCTTTTTCTTTGTATCCTTAGTTGTAGGACTTCCATTCAGCTAGAGTTCAGGTGGTTCTGAATGAAGGTTGTTCTGTAGTTTAGTTGTAATTTTGATATGGTTGTGGGAGGATGCCAATACCGTGTTTACTGATGCCTCCATCTTGACCGGAAGTCTGCCCTAAATTTCTTGAAGTGGAGAATATACATTCTATCTGGGTGCAGTTCATCCTGTACTTCTCTTCACTAAGGCTTATGTTTTGTTAACTGAGTAAAGAATTTATTTATATCAGAGCATGAACTACATTTAAAGTTAATTACGATTTAAAAAAGTAGTCAAGTATTCCTTAAGTTGTTTGCTCTTTTATAGATTGTAGCATATAGCCAAATAGAGAATTTTAGTGGCAACTCAATTGCTTGTACCAATTCTGGAAACTAAATAAATGCAATAGTAATTCTTTGAATCCATATAAGTAGTGTTATGCTATTGAAGGTGTACCTTTTTTTCTGTTTCATGTTTAAGGAAACTTTATTATGGTACAGTGGATTGGAGTGGTAGGTGCTAGAAAAAGTGACTTAATTTGCTGCATAGTATTTGTGAAGTCATAGCTGTATTTATAGTGTAATGATGTATATGCAGTGTTTGTCTGCCACGTGTTTAATCTTGAACTTGCATGAAGCATACAAAGTTTAGAAATGTAAAGTTGACATAATACTTGAATATTAAAAATGTATCACAAGTTGGAGTACATATGTGTTAATAACTAATAAATTTGGACCAAGTAACCAAGGCTGTGTTTAAAATCTAGACATGTATAAAATCATCATGGTAGGTGTAAAGGAGCATTGTTGTCATTTTTAAGTTTATGGTATTAGCATTTTTTATTTAAAATAAGATGAGAATATATTTTGAATGGTTAAAAACACACACGACATAAGTGTGCTCTTAAGTCATTTTTCTAAAGCATTGATTTAGCTCTGGCTGGTTTGGCTCAGTGGACTGAAGGGTCCCGGGTTCAGTTCCGGTCAAGGGCACGTACCTTGGTTGCGGGCACATCCCCAGTGGGAGGTGTGCAGGGGGCGGCTGATCGATGGTTCTGTCTCATCGATGTTTCTAACTCTCTATCCCTCTCCCTTCCTTTCTGAAAAAAATCAATAAAATACATTAAAAAAACAAAGCATTGATTTATGCAACCTATATATGTATGATTAAACACACAGGGGTACTTTGCAGGTTTATTATTCCTCAGACCTTAAACAGTTTGCTCAGAACTTACCTTTTCCTGGCAGTTGATCCAGTCCCCTGTGACAACCCCCCTTGGACTGATCATGTTGAAAACAACTTCAGAAGAGCTGGCTTGTCCCCGTGAGGACCTCAGTGTGGCTCGGAAAGAGGAGTTGCGGAAGCTGCTGCTGGACCAGGTGCAGACAGTGCTTGGCCTCCTGACAGGTGAGCACAGGTGGTGTCAAAAGCCAGAGGCCTGCCCTCAGATGACCAGAGCTCAGTCCCCAGCTCTCAGTATATTTAAGCAGT
Source organism: Corynorhinus townsendii (assembly GCA_026230045.1). Classification (NCBI taxonomy): domain Eukaryota; kingdom Metazoa; phylum Chordata; class Mammalia; order Chiroptera; family Vespertilionidae; genus Corynorhinus; species Corynorhinus townsendii. The sequence goes on from JAPDVU010000009.1 coordinate 63,194,312, forward strand.
TGTTTTAACTGTTACTGAATCTGAACAGAATCAAAACAGAAAGAATGTGGTGCTATATTCCCAGCACCGGTCCAGTGTCTAGCACTTGGTAGACTCAAAAAATGTTTCTAACCTACTTTTCTAAAGTCTTCCATTAATTGGTGCTCACTCTTACTGCGATTAAGGAGGTATAGATCAGGTCATCGTAATGGTATTGAAATGCTGATTACTCTATCCTAAGTAAAGTGGATGGCGAACACTTTATTGAAAATAATTTATACTTAAAATCAGGAGAAGTTGGAGGAGTAGCAAGATAGAAAATTTCAAGTTTTGTGTGGGAGAAGTGAGCCAGACAAGGTGTGTAACCAGCACCATGTGTGCTAGGTTGTATTTGTATGTAGCATTTTCTTTGCCATATTTTCTGTTTTATTGGAGTCCCATGACAGTGTGTGAAGAGTAAGAATAAACTGAAAGCAAACGGAAGAATGAGACAGGAAGGAGGAAGAGAGTGGAGCACTCTGAGTCAGGAGGGCTGTGACCACTGTGCAGCCAGTGGGCCCTGCTTGGTAGGAGGTGCAAGGCAGCCTGGCTGAGAGGTGCCAGGAGCCTGGGCTTGCTTGGGAATATAGTGTTCTTATCTTCAGCTTCTCTACCCAGGTTTCTTGGATGTCTAGGAACTTTTTCTTTTGTATGTGTCACAAAGGTGCTTAGTATGCAGTGGGTACTTAAAATTGGTTATAAGAATGCTTGATCAAAAGTAATCTTGTTATTTGCCCACATCCCTCCCCAGATTCCTAGGCAGAAGCCAAACCCTCAGAGCTTTCATTCAAAGCACTTATTGACATCCCTGACTAAATGTTAAATTTCTAGAGTTAGGGACCGTTAAATTTCTAGAGTCCGATACCTTTACGTTCCACTTGTGTAGCTGTCACACTATATGGGACATCTCAGAACATTTTCAACGCTTCTTCCCTCAACCCACTGTCTGTCTCTGGATTTTTCTAATTGGACTTTTCATAAAAATGGAATCATACAATATGTGACCTTTTTTGTCTGGCTTCTATTACTTAGCATGATATTTTCAAAGGTTATCCATCCCATAATATTAAATATTTTGATCATAATAGGTGCCAGGTTCTATAAGGAGAAACAAAGAGGAACGAAACACAGTCCCTGCCCTCCTAGTAATGTTTACTTTATTAGGGGAGAAAGACCTTTAAAAAACTGCATTAAAAGTTATAGTAGAGGTGTGTTTTATGTGCAGGAAAAACCTAACAGACAGAAAGACTTCTTGGAGGAGATGAGCTGAGTGGAATTCAGAGAGGTAGCAGTTAGTTAGTTGGGTATAAAGGTCAAGTTGGGATTCTGGGGGAGGGAGCAGGTCATGTGGAAGGAACAGCAAGTAGTTCAGCATGATGAAGCCTTGTGTGTGCGGTGGGGGTAAGGCAAGATGGGAGAACAGAGGCCAGATGCTGAGATTGGGTTTACTAGGTGAAGAGAAGAGGAGGCAGGCTTGTGGGGGGAAGGTAAATTGAGTTTGGAATATCCAAGTGGTGCTGTCCAAGAAGTAGTTAGACATACGGTTGAGAGGGATGTTTAGACATTGATGTTTGATAAAAGATACCAATAAATTGTTTTTCTAAATCTGATTTGCATGTGTTGGACTTTATTTCTCTCTTAAACTCAGTTTCCTTTTCTTGGTATAGGTATCTTGGAGTCTGTCTGGGACAAACACAGTGTTACTGCCGCCACCCCGCCACCATCCCCAACCTCAGGAGAAAGTGGTATGGTCTGCCCACCACACATGGTGTTCTTCTTTTTAAATGCAGTAGAGGTCTCAGCAGGGTAGCAATTGCTTATTTATGCCAGACCCAGATGCTGACTCTTCGTTAGTCTATTTTTGGCCTTTTTGTCCATGTTTTCTGAGTAGCTGTCTTAGTTCCTCTTAAGTACTCACTCCTACGTTCTTTCTAATACACTACTTAGAATAACATATTTTGTTTCTTCCTTTCCCATCAGGAAGATGGCACCTTTGATTTTCTGTCACCCACTTCCATCCCCTTCAGCTTATATCTCTGATCCTCCTGGTTTGTTTTTCCCTTTTGCTCAATTATCATGGCTGTGTTGCTCATGCTGAGGTTGGTATGAGCCCTTGGGGCTTGATAGGTCGGCTTTGTAGTTCTGCAGGGGTTGCTGTTGTAGGAGGTGGCAGAGGCTGAAGGAGGGGACAGGGGTATATGGAATGCTTTCTTCCCCACTGGGCTCATGAAGACCAGTGAGCAGTAATCAGCTTTGCCTTGACGTTAGGTCAGAATAATTTGATAAGGCATGGGCATGTTTGTAGTGGTCATTAGTTTACTGTAGTTAGTTATTGTCTACAGTTACACTAATTATCTGTTTGAAAAGTCAGGGTGCAGTTCACCTAAAAATGGCTACTTTCAAGGATGGGTGGAAAGAGGAAATTGCATCTGAGCTGGAACTTTTAGTTTCTAAATGCTTTTGTTTACACTCAGTAATCACAAATGCTTTTCAAGTAGAGTACATCCTGTGAATTGGCACATATTTCTTCCTCTCCTGTAAAGGTTGATGTGGCTAATGAGAAATATTTCTACATCTTTCTCCTGTACCCCAAGGAAATGTGCTGTTGAAATCAGACATCTCTAAGCCCATGCTGTTTCATGTAACCTTTTGTTAATATGTGGAAGTTGAAATTCTTGCAGTTACTAGAGAATTGAAAATACATCATGAAATTTTGGGGACTGTTCATAGTTTACTGGCCCGTGTGGCTCAGTTGGTTGGAGTGTTGTTGATGGTAGGTTCAATTCCCGGTCAAGGCACATATACAGATTGTGGGTTCCATCCCTGGTTGGGCGCATGCAGGAGGCAACCCAACTGATTGATGTTTCCCTCCCTCCCTTCACCCCTTCCTCCCTCTCTCTAAAACCAATAAAAAATAAATAAATAAAAGTAAACACTAAAAAAAATGCCGTGGCCAGTTTGACTCAGTGGTTACAGTGTTGGCCCACAGGCCGAAGGATTGTGGGTTCAATTCCAAGTCAAGGGCACCTACCTTGGTTGCAGGTTCAATCCCCTCGCCCCAGTCAGTGCGAGTGTGGGAGACAACCAGTTGATGTGTCTCTCACATCGATGTTTCTATGTTTCTCTCTCTCTCTCCCCCTTTCTTCTCCCCTCTCCTTTTTCCTCTCCCTACCCTCTCCCTTTCACTCTCTGAAAAATCAATGGAAAAAATATTCTCAATGAGAATTAAAAAAAAGTTAAAAAAAAACATGTTTAGAGTAATTTATCATACTTCTTAGATTAAAATATATTACAGAGGTCTAGAGTATATTAAAAGCCCACAGAAAATTGAACTTTATTTGTACTTGGTGGCAAACCTTCATTTTCAAGGTGAATATTTGAGGTGACTTAGCAGACTTATATTTTGCAATATTTGAATGATTGAAGAAAAAATTGCAAATGATACAGAGATTTGATTTTATGAATATACCCCTTGGAGTGTCCTGCAATTTAGCTAATCTTAAAATGTGTCATTTCATTTAAATAATAGTTTGCAAAGATTAGTTCTTTTGAATTAGATTTGGTTTTAGATAGTTGAATCCTAGCTTACTTACCATCCAGGCAAAGTTAGCAGCATCAGGCGTATTCCAGAAAAACTTGTTTTTCTGTGATGCTTTTCCACTACCAAAATATTTGTGTTTTAGTTGGCTTTGTTCAGGTACATTCCAAGCTAATAACTCAGTTTATACTTTGATAGACTTATTTTCCTAGAGCCCAGGTTGGGGAATATCAAATAATATAAATTAAAAAATAATGCTTGCTTTTTTATGTGTTGCCTAGGTTTTGTGTATGAGGTTAGGGAATATAAAATATGAACTAATTTGACATTTCCATATAAACAAAACCTAAAAACACATTGTGTATTTCTTGACAGTTGTCTCTTAGACACTATTAAAATTTTTTTGAAGTCTTGAATTTTAGTATTTGAGAAAAAGCAAAATAAATTGAGACTGTGGAGTGGGGCGGCGGGGGGGGAGCGCTAAGGAATTAAGTAAAGCTTTTAAGCTGGTATGCTTTCCCTTTAAAAAAGAATTGCATGTTCACTTGTTACTCTTTGTGACAGCTGCAAGGGAAGTCATTAGATTTTGCCCTATTATTTGGACAACACTGGTGATTTAATCAATATTTGTTTCATTGCTTTCGTTCAACTGCCTTTATGCACTTAAGACACCAAATTAAGCAGTAAAATTTCTAGAAAATTGTTTAGCTTTCTTGACCATAAGCTTAGTTTTTTGTAGGAAATTCATTCTGAGAGACGTTAGGATCCATTGAGTACCCAAGTAACTTAAACACACCTCATCAATAGTCTCTGATGGGCCCCCTGCCCTGCCAGCCCTGGTCAGACTTAGCTCCATGGCCTTTGGTCTCTTTTCTCATATACTGTCTTGTAAAGTTGTTTTCTATCTGATCACTTTCAAAGAACTAAGCCCAGGGACTAGTTCTTATAGCAACTACTGGAACAGTCGATAGAGAAAAAAGGCTTAAAGGATGTGTGTGGTTTATTTCTCAGAATAGTTCCCCAAATTGTTGCCTTATCTCCTAAACTCCTTTTACAAGGCCAGATGTAGATGTGAAGTAGATGATGGTTTTATGTTTCGTTTACAAACAAGGAAGTTGGGGCCCAAGGGGGTAACTTGCCAGAGGTCACAGTACCAGTAAGTGGTGGAACAGGGATGTGACTCCATCATTCCTAGTCTAAGTGCCCTGTCTTTGTCTTAAGTTTGCTTTCATGGTCACTCTCACCACTTTTGCCAGCCTCCTCCTTCCCCTGTTTTCCAGTTGTGGCTCTGCCACTTCCTCTGTATGCTTTCTCTGACCGATGCTGTCTTCTGAGGATGAAATGAGGGAAGATGTGGATGTGTCCTCTGCAGGCTGTGACTGTTGCTGCCATCTACATTTGCACAGCCTCAGCCCTCTTAGTTAAGTCTTCTCTTGTCGTCTTTTTGCTTGAACAATTGGAAAAAAGTGAACAAAATGAAATTATATAAATACTGCAATTCTGAGTCAGCTTTGATCTATAATAAAAATTTCTCATCTACGTGGTATTTTCAAATACAGTATAGAAGTGCACATGCACTGATAATGGAAAGTGTTTCAGGGTGCAGATGTATTAGCCAAAGTTGATTGAAACCAATTTATACCTTCTTATTTTTTTCCCAAACTCTTTCCAAATGGCACATCTTTGTGCACTTGCTAATCTTTCATGCGTTTCCTTATAAGCTACTTATAGAAAGATGGGACTTGGGAAGGTCACGCACAACTCCTGTGATCTTATTTTCTTCTCCTAAGGGCTCCTGGAATAGAGTTTCTCGCCATGTGGTCAGTGGTTTTCAGTTGGGGCAATTTTGCCTTGTAGGGAATTAATTTGGCAATGTGGAGGAATTTTTTGGTTACTGGATGAAAGAGTACTACTGGCATCTGGCGAGTGGATGTTGGGGATGCTGCTAAAATATCCTACAGTGTACAGAACAACAAAGAATTACCCAGCTCAAATGTCAAGAGTGCTGAGGTTGGGATTCTTTTGAGTTAGTAGATACAGAACTGAATAGAAAACATACGAAATTTTAATAATTAAAAAAATAGATGAGCTGAGGGCATCTTTGCATAAAAACTTGTTACAGGTGTTCCAACCACGTCTGGGTTGCTTCCAAGTCTAAATGCACCAGAGTCATCCACACACCTCTTGGGGCTTGGGTGCATGCTGCTGCCAAGGTCTGGCCCAGTTCAAGGAAAAGGAAGTCACCCAGAGGTGCTCCCCTACACAGGGAGTTTGTTAAAGCTCCCTCAAGTTTTCTTTGGAAATGCTGCAGTATGAAGCAGAGTCTCTGTTCTGTGGTAATTCTTTCCACGTTGATTAAAATACATTTTTAAAAAACTCTTCCATATTCTGCTGCAATGTCTTGAAGTAGAATAAAATCACTTTCATTGAGAAACAACATTAAAAGATTTTTGTGTTTTTTTGTTGTTAATCCTCATTGGAGGATATTTTTCTATTAATTTTTTTTTTTAGAGACAGTGGAAGGGAGGGGGAGAGACACAGAGAGAGAAACATCGATGTGAGAGAGATACATCAACTGGTTGCCTCCTGCATGTGCCCCGACCAGGGCCTTGGATCTATCTAGCCTGCAAGTAAGGTACGTGCCCGTAATCAGAATTACTAGTAAACCCGGGACCCTTCAGTTTGTTGGCCGATGCTCTATCCATTGAGCCATATTGGCAAGGGCAAGATTCTTGTTTTGAGGGGGGGAAAATCATAGGTCATCCTTGTCCACCTAAATAATTTTTACTTTTGTATAATCCTGTTCAGTCTTTGTTCTTCTATCTTTCTATAGTTGCGGCCATAGTGTGCACATGCTATTTTACATATGACTTTAGATCATACATCTTTTTCTATATTTGAGTATTAGCTTTCTTACTGATCATTTTTCCTGGTTGCATAATCTTTTTGGGTGACCTGCCTTCTGGGAAGGAGCCTAGGCTTTGGATTTCAGTTTCAGCTCTGCCTCCTAGTAGCCAAGGATGTGGGGGAAATGCCGAATCTGTCTGTCTTCATTATTCTAGCAGTCTGTAAATGCAGATGATAATAATAAATAATATCTACCTCAGAACTGTGAGCATGAAATGAGAATATATATATTTAGTACTTAGTACAGTGCCAAGCAAATAATAATAACATGCCAAATGGTAGCTGTTCTGAACATCATTATTGTCATTGATGCTTTCATTCCGCATTCCCATTATAGAAAAATTCTTCTGAGCTAAAGAGTGGGGACAACTTTTATTGTTTTTGTTTTTAAAGCCAGAATTTAGTTCTATTTAAAAAGGTTCAGGAGACTATTAAAAAGGCCTAAGGGCCCAGAAGCCTAGATTTAATATAAGGTCATACTGAGGTGGTGTCTTTTGGTTCCTCCATTGCTAAAGCCTCATTTTGGTTCTGGTTAAGGATCAGACTATGTCCCAAGAATTTTAGTTGGATAGTGGTGGTTTCCTCTGATTCTGCCATCTTTCATAAATGGCCATTGGTCCATGAATGACAAAAAAAGTAATACCAGAAACAGTCACTGTCTTTGGAAGAGAGTTGTGTGAGTCAAAGTGAAAAGTCACAACAGCAGTTCCAAAAAAATAAAATAACATAAAAAACTGATTTCAGAGAAGAAGGGAGAGGGGGAGACAGAGATAGAAACATCAATGATGAGAGAGAATTATAGATTGGCTGCCTCCTGCACACCCCGTACTGGGGATCGAGCCTGCAACCCAGGCATGTGCCCTGATAGGAATTGAACCCGGGATCCTTCAATCCACAGGCCGACACTCTTAACCACTGAGCCAAACTGCTAGGGCAGTGGTCGGCAAACTCATTAGTCAACAGAGCCAAATATCAACAGTACAATGATTGAAATTTCTTTTGAGAGCTGAAAACCGACTTCTGTGCATGGGCCACGAAGTTTCAATCGCACTGTACGTGTGCGCCCACACGTGGTATTTTGTGGAAGAGCCACACTCAAGGGGCCAAAGAGCCGGATGTGGCTCGCAAGCCACAGTTTGCCGAACACTGCGCTAGGGCATATATATATATATATATATTTTAATAAAAACAAATTTTAGTTGGAATTTAACAGAGGTATTAAATGGAAGGAATTGCTGACCTTGAGATGCTTTTTCCATAAGGAATATTAGTTTGTAAAAGATACTTTTTAAAAATAAAAATAGTTTTATTGATTTCAGAGAGGAAGGGAGAGGAGAGAGAGAGAGAGAAACATCAGTGATGTGAGAGAATCACTGATCGGCTCCCTCCTGCACGCCCCCTACTGGGGCTTGAGCTGACAACCCACGCATGTGCCCTTGACCGGAACTGAAACCAGGACCCTTCAGTCCAAAGGCCGACACTCTACTTACTGAGCCAAACCAGCTAGGGCAAATAGATACTTTTAAGGTTAGAAAAATAGATTTGCCTGGCTGGTCCAGTACACCAAAAGGTTGTGGGTTCAGTTCCCAGTCAGGGCATAAAAACCAGTTTCTTAGTACATGCTTTAATTTTAGACCGTGTATTTAGACTTGCTTGTGAAAGATGAGAAAGTTAGTGCACCCTTCTATAACTCCTGTGTTTGTTTAGTCTTGATTCTATATTTAATTCAATGCGTGCATTAGTCACTTTGCCACAGCTTCTCAATTCCTTAATTTTTTACTTTTATTTATCACTTTATTTGCAAGTTTTCATTGTTCAGTATCCTCAAGGAGAATTTATGGGCAATATATTTATTATCTGAGTTTTTACATTTTTGAGAAAATGTCACCTTCCTTTAAACTCAAAGGAGAACTTCAGGTTAAGTCATTCTTTGCCCCAGAACTTGGAGACACTGCATCACTGTTTTCTGGCTTTGAATATTACTGTGGAGGAGTCTGAATCCGGTGTTTTCTTCTTTGTATATGTGTTTCTTCTGCCTACATTTCTTCCTTAATCCTAAAGTTCTTAGTATTGATTACTCTTTATCACTTTTGGGAAGGGCAGAATAAGTCCTTTTATTTTATATAGTCACATCTTCAGGAAACTATTCTTATAGCTTTGAGTACTTTTCTTCTTTTGTCTTTTCTAAAATCATTTTATAGCTCCCCCTCATTTCATTTTACATGATTTTATTAGTCCAGTGCTTCTCAAAAATTAAGCAAGTATAAGAATCACCTAGAGCAGTGGTTCTCAACCTTTTTATTGCCGCGACCCTTTCAGACAGTTCCTCATGTTGTGGTGACCCCCCCAACCATAAAATTATTGTTGTTGCTACTTCATAACTGTAATTTTGCTACTGTTAATGAATCGTAATGTAAATATCTGTGTTTTCTGATGGTCTTAGACTCTACAGCAGCGGTTCTCAACCTGTGGGTCGTGACTTTGGGAATTGTATTAAAGGGTCGCGGCATTACAAAGGTTGAGAACCACTGCCCTGGAGAGCTTGTAGTGGGCTCTATTCCTTCTGGTTCTACATCAGTAGGTGTGTGTACGGTGGCGCCTGATAATTTGTGCTTTCTGACAAGTTCCCAGAGATGCTGATGGTGCAGGTCCACAGACCTACCTTTCCTGGCCCAGTAATTCTCAAATATTTGATCTCTGGGCCCCTTCACTCTTTTTTTAAAAAAATTGAGATATAATTGGTATCTATAACATTGTTAGTTTTAGGTGTACAACAGAATGATTTGATATATGTATATATTGTGAAATGATCACCATAATAAGTTAACATCCATAATTTTTTTGAGATGAGAACTTTAAGATCTCTCTTAGACTTTCACATAGGCAGTACAGTATTGCCAGCTGTGATTACCATGCTGCACACTACAACCTCAGGGCTCATTTCTCTTATAACTGGAAGCTTGTACCTCTTGGCTTCTTTTACCCATTTTGCCCACCCTAACCCAGGACTCCTTTACTCTTAAAATTATTGAGGTCCTCAAAAAACTTTGTGAGTTATATCTATTGATACTAAAACAGAAAATTTACAAATATTTATCAATTCACTTAAAAATAACTGATAAACTCATTATATATAAAGCTGATATATTTTAATGAAAAATAAATATGTTTTCCAGAGCAAATAAAAACATTTACTGAGAAGAGCAGCGTTATTTTAAACAGTCAGGGGTCCCTGGACCAAACTTTGAGAACTCCTGATTTAGAGTAATGCTCGCTTTTGTTTGTTTGTTTGAAGGAGAATTACTTAAATTGGTTTGTAAGAGATTTGATAATGTAGATCTTAAAAGCCTTTTGCATTTTCAGGTGACTTACTGAGTAACCTGTTGCAGAGTCCTAGTTCAGCCAAACTGTTGAATCAGCCAATCCCCATTCTTGATGTGGAGAGTGAGTATATCTGTTCCCTGGCCTTGGAGTGCCTGGCTCATCTCTTCAGTTGGATTCCTCTGTCTGCCAGCATCACCCCATCCCTCCTTACTACCATCTTCCACTTTGCGCGCTTTGGCTGTGACATCCGGGCCAGAAAGATGGCATCAGTTAATGGCAGCAGTCAGAACTGTGTGTTGGGTCAGGAACGTGGCCGGCTTGGGGTCCTGGCCATGTCCTGCATCAATGAACTCATGTCCAAGAACTGTGTGCCTATGGAATTTGAGGAGTATTTACTACGTATGTTCCAGCAGACTTTCTACCTCCTGCAGAAAATCACCAAGGATAACAATGCCCACACGGTCAAGAGCAGGCTAGAAGAACTTGATGAGAGGTAATGAAAACAGGTGTGACATCAGCGTGCCCTGAGAGAGGGCCTTGACTGGTTATCACAGTGTTCTGCATGGTGTTTGTAATCCTCTTTGGTTTCAGAATTTTGGGCTCCTGGTCAGGAACAGAAAGGTAGGTGTGTACCAGTAAATCTAGGCTTAGCTGGAAGGGCTAGGGTGGTTAAGGGAAATGAGGTGAGTTTGAAAAGTGATTGTGAATTGTGTAGGCTTGTTGTCTTTTCCCCCCATCCATCTCCTGTCCTCCCTTCCACCCGTCTTCCCCCCCCTTTTCCTCACTATTTGCCTGCAGGTCTGAGGTGGTGCAGGAACCGAGACTGCTGATCATGCGTAGCCAAGGACAGGAGAGGAGGTTCGTGGAGGTACAGGAGTTACAATCACCTTTCTCACTTGGTGTGGCTTGTCAGTTTTTACTATTTGACTTTTCCCAAGTGACCATCAGCCAGTGTATAGGAATGCTGTCATATTGTCATTTTCACACAGATGGCAAGTTTTCATGAAAGAAAGGAGAGATGTTAATGTGGGCATACCTGTGTATGTTTGTTATTGTCCTTTTGAATGGAGTCTAAAATGTTCTAGCCTTTCCTAAGTGCCCTAAAAGAGGCTTCCATCATAGTACTCTGAGGCATGGTCTCTTTTATTTCCCTTGTAGATGATGTCATTTATCTGTCTTACAACTTTCATTAATATGCTACTGTGGGATGAAAACAAGAGGGAAAATTGAAACTTATATTAACAGTATCATGTTTACTGTTCAGAAATGTCCAAGCAGATAAATTGTGTTGAATTAATAAATATGTATAGATTGCTTGGCCAGCCAAAGTTAATATTTTAATCAATTTTCCTTGGCTTGTTTTTTATTATTAAGCTATTCAGAGTTAATCCATTTCCTTTTCCTTAGAATAAATAACAATACAAAGTGCCTAAAGTTAAGACAATTTTAGTGCTTTTTAAATTAAGCAATTTTAATAAAGTTTTTCTAAAGTTAAAAAAATTGGTTTGCTTCATTGTAAGCAAACTTTGTGTAAAATTTCTCTGTATAATCACAGAAAAATTCATAAAATGGTATGGTAATATGTTTTATTTATTATTTGGAAATAGCTTTGTATATAAATTCAAAAGTATCAGTATTCAAACACTATTTTATATTTTTTCTAGCTTGTGTTAAGAAAGGCTGTATTTTCATATGTCAAAATCTAACTGCTTGTATCAAGCATAGAATATCAGTTATTTTGACTTTTACTTGTAGCATAATGTCTGTTATGGCTTATCTTCGGGTGGTATAGAAATGTTGTTATGGATTATCTTTGTACTGATTTTGTTACATGTAAATTTTATGCTCTTGGTTTTATATTTTAATTCTATGCTTCCTATTGCCCTGTGAAAGCTGAGAGGTGCCTGGAAGCAGAAAGGTGACATAAACAATACTGTGTGCTTGCTTCCTGGCTCTCGGGTCCCTACTACTAATTCTAAACAGCTAAGTCCATTCTCTGTTGTTTAGGTGCTACTTAACCAGGTCCTTTGCTTCTCTTTCTCCACTGCCTTTTTCCCTAACTTTCTACTGCTCATTAGCACCTGTACCAGAAGGTGGGCAAGGGAAAGAAAATGAGGTGAAATAAAATTTGTAGTTTTAGCAGCTGAACAGCCTTGTTTGTATTCTGTAAAAATTTGGGTTGGTGATTAAAATAAAATTGAGATTGTGTGATATTTTACCCATGACTTCTCTTTGTTCTTTTACGGGTGCTAGGGAATTGAGTGCATCTTTCTAAAAAGCAGTAAACAGGAGATGACTTTGAAAATCCCTGTAAAAATATAATGTAATAAGCAGAGCAAGGAATGAGGAGTTCCTGCTCATTCAGGATTAGTGATTGAAGGCATCAGAGAGAAGTCTTTGTCCTTTTCGAACCCTTGAAACAGCTGATTTCAGTGCCTTACTGTTGTTCAAGAATTTGGCACTGTGATCCTTATCAAACAAATTAATGTTATTAAAGCTGCAAAGAAGTTTACATATGTGTGCAGGTCAGACCAGTGGGCCATCCTCAGGGCAAATAGGTCCCAAGAACAATATGGGACATTTTATTTATGGCCTAATTTTGCTCCTCTGAGACAAAGTCTTCTTCTCCCCGTTTATTATTTCATATATCTGTGCTTTTTAAAAATAGGTTTTTTTTCAGTTATGAGTTTCAGAATTGGTTTTAGCCATTATTTAATTTTTGGCTAAGGCCTGCTATGTCTTTTATCTTTTTTGTTATTGGTCTCTGAAGTGGAATTTATGGAGCTATGTCCATCTCATTTTCTAATCACCTTTTGGTATTTAGGGGCTTACAATGACAGTTTCTGAGATGTGAGAGTGATGATGTGCTGTGTGTTTAATAACAGAATCTCTTATCCTTGCAGCTGTGACCCACACTCTTCTGTGAAATGATTTTGGGAATACAGATGATTGGGGATTCACTGTGATGTGAAAAGAGAGCACTGATTTGGGAGTGGATGGTGTCCCATTCTGCCATGAGCTGGCTGAGTAACCTTGGGCTGATCACTTTATCTCTCCAGGCCTCTGTAAAATGAAGCTTCAGATTAAATTGTCCCGAGGCTTTTCCAGCTCTGACAGCCTTCTTCCCTTATTTTTGAAATCACTTTGGAGTGGATTGGGATGTGCTGTGTTTAATTAGCTCCTGGTGCTAATTAAACACAGGGCAGGCTTGACTATATCTTACCTGGATGCCATGCCTTTTGTATAGCCTTGTTTTGGTTTTTAGCACATTCATTTTAATATTTTGGCCTACCAAAGAAAACTACCCTTCCAGACCTGCCAGGTTGAAATGACACACATGATCTGCCCATTGACTTTTTAGAATCATTTCTTTTCACTTTATTTGGGCCATAACACTAACGAGTCAGAAAATGTGAGAGCACTAGCTTATACAATGCTTCATAGATGGTGTTTGAGGATTAAAGTTGCTTTTCTGCTATGTTTCAGGTGGTAATGGAATGAAGGGTTGCCTGACCTGTAGGTAATTGTTGTAGGCCTTTATATTTTTAACTGAAAATATAAATCTGTATAGTTCTTTACTGAAAGAAATTTGGATTGAATTTGAGTTTTCTTTTAAGGAGGTGCTGCGTGTCTCATTGTTACCTTTTGTCTTCTCTTATTTAGCTACATCGAGAAGTTTACTGACTTTCTGCGGCTCTTTGTGAGTGTTCACTTAAGAAGAATTGAGTCCTACTCCCAGTTCCCCGTGGTGGAATTTTTGACACTTTTGTTTAAGTACACATTTCATCAGGTAATGCACCAGAATTGCCCATCCCTTTCTCCCCCAAAGTCTGCTTTGTTATTTTCAGGAGAAAGAACTTTATTTCCCAAACATTTTGTAGTGCTTAATATGTAAAGATGAACACATTTATCCTTCATAACAACCCAGTGAGGTATGTATTATTATTATCCTCTCCATTTAAAAGATAAAAAAACTGAGGCACAAAAAATAACTTGCTCAGGATCATATGGTAAGCGACGGACCCAGGATGTGAGCCTATACAGTCTGTGCTCTCCGAACCACTATGGTGTTGTTGGAGAAGCATACATTCTCCCAACCCCCAACCCCCTTCAACATATTTTTTGAGTTCCTATTACATTTCAGGAGCTAGGTATATATAATCTTCAAAGTCCTTGCCTCCATTGAGTTTACATTTTAGCAACCCAGCATTTTTTATTTGTATATATTTTAACAGCTTTACTGAGGTAAAATTTATATACTACTAAATTCACCCGTTGTGATTGGACAACGCAGTGATATCGGTTACTGTAGACTGTGCTATCATCATCACAGTCCAGTTGCAGACATTTCCTTCGAACCCTATCCCTTGTGCCCATTTGTGTGTGTGGTTAAAATCAGCTTTTTTATTGAAGTATCACACACATACAGAAAAGTGCAGACCATGTAACTACCACCTAACTCACGAATTAGAACATTAACCATTACCAGCATCCCCCAGAAATCTCCTCATGTCCCTTCCCAGTCACTTCCCCCTCATTTCTCCCTGAAGTAACCCCAGTCCTGACTGTAACATCCCAGATTAGTTTGTAAAGGAAACAAACAAAGTATATTTGTTTTGTCTGGCTTTTTTTCATTTAGTATTATGTTTGTGAAATTCATCTGTGCCGTGTGGTAGTAGTTGTTCTTTTTCATTGCTTTATAGTAAGTCATTGTCTGAAGATCTATTCCACTGCCAATTTGGGCTGCTTCCAGTTTTGGTGACCAGGGATCATGTTGCATTGAACATGTTTGCACACATTTTTTGGTATACATATGTAGCTCTTTCTGCTGGTACATACTAGGGATGAAATTGTCAGTGAGGGCATCTGATTTTATAAGGAGACTTTTATGGTTGTTTAAATCACTAATGTAGCTTAATGGGGCTGGAGGAGAGGCAGGGGTCTAGGCTGGGAGGAGTGTGTGTCTGTGATAGGGGACTTGGAGTCAGGAGTTAGTGTGCGAGTCAGCCTTTCTCAAGGAGGTGCTTGGCACTCCGTTAGAGCACCCAGTGGTAAGGTGAACCATTCCTGGGAACAGGGACGGGCACAGGTGGAGGAGGTTAACCACAGGCTGTAATGGTTCCACTCAGTGATGTTCAGTAACTGTAGACTGGTGCCATCATCACTGAACTCTGTCAGACCTCCAAGTGCAAGACGTCTGGCAGAGAGTCCGGTGAGTTCAGAGCAAGAAGGAAAACATGCTGGCTCACCAGGCCTCAGGAGGAATAGAAGAGGGGATGAAATGTAGGAGGGTGAGGATGGGAAAGAGAAAGAGGCATCAAAGGTGGGAAAGTTTTGAGAGGGATCCAGACAAATCCTACAGGGGACCAGGAAAAAGAAGGATTTGAATAATAGCATAGGACAAATGTAGCAGAAATGAAAGAGAGAAAATGAGCCAGTGCTGACCTCAGAAAGAAGGGGTCTTTTTGGGAAAATGGAATGAAAATGTCTTGCAGTCTTGCCCCCTATGTAAAAAGGGATCTTTTAGTATCCTATATGGTGTAGAAGAATGAGTTCAAGTGTGCATATCTTAGGACTTCTTTGGATTTGGACTAAAAAATTCTTGTTGAGCTGTGGTTGTTTCTGTTAGGTCTATGTCCTTGGAAAAAGTCTATTTCGTTTCTTTTGATTTCAGTTTCTTTACCTAAGGTGAGTGGCTGCAGTGGGCATTTTCAGGGTCTTTCCCAGTGTTCATCTTCTATGATTCTTTCACTAGAATCCTACATTGATTGTAGTTCTCCATTGAACTGAAAAGGGTAGTTTTATATACATATACATATACATATACATATACATATACATATACATTATATTTATGTGCTGGGAAAATAGATATGGTAATGAAGCAAACCACAACCATCTTCCTCCTTTACCTGCAGGTCTCTGCCAGCTGAGCTCCCTTCTGCTCTCATGGCCTCTTGTGTGAGGACCTTTCTTTCTGGGTGCAGGTTCTTGGACTATGGAGTCCTCTAGGTCCGGGCAGAAGCAGATGCTGAGCATTGGGCAGAGGGTGGGAATCTGGAAGGTGCTCCGTGCAGTTTACCACAGGGTGGGCAGCCCTTTGCTGGAGAGGCATAGTGGAGAAGAGATGGCAGGGCATACTCCTACATCAGGAGCTGGCGGTTGGGGAGTTTTTTGGGATACGATTTAAGAATAAGAAATTAAATGCTCTCTAGAGAGAGCTTTAAGTTCTCATCTATTCATTAACAGTGTGAACTTACTTCATCATAGTTTAGTTAACTGTAAAGTGGGAAATAGGGCTTTTTTCTTGTCTGGAGGGTTATTATGGATGTACTCAATATTTTTGCCTTTTGTTTATAAAATTCATGAAAAGTTTGGTATTGGTAAACATATTTTGAAAGAATAAGATAAAGATGGTGTTAGTATCTTCCTTCTCTTACTTTTCCTACTTTGTTTTTCCCACCTAAGTGTCTTGCTGCAGTCCCTCCAGCCACTAGTGCTCACCAGATGTTTGCCTTCACTGTCACTTTACTTGCTTGCTGAGGCCCTGGGGTGTCTGCAAATAATCATATGATTTCTGTCTTCCTGCTTTTTCTCTTACTGTGTCATCACCAATTCCTTCTTGGTCTTACATTTTTCATTTTGCCCCTTCTTCCTAAAACTCTCTGAGATAGTATGGCCTGGCGGTTGGGGAGGGCTCTGGACCAGAGTCTCAAGATCCTCATTTTAGTTCTGTTTCTATTCCTTATCTTGTCACCTTGGGCAGGTAACTTCTGAGCCTTGGCTCCTTTATCTATAAAATGGGAAGTAGAAAAATACATCTGTCCCGGTTTCCAGGACTATTGTGAAAATAACACAGACCAACCCAGCCGGGTGTGGCTTAGTGGTTGAGCTTCAACCTGTGAATCAGAGGATCACGGTTCGATTCCCCGTCAGCCTGGGTTTCGGGGGCTCGACCCCCCTAGTGGGCGGTGTCAAGAGGCACTGATCAGTGATACTCTCTCAACATTAATGTTTCTAGCTCTCTCTCTGTCACCCTTCCTCTGTGAAATCAATAAAAAAATATTTTTAAAAATCACGTACACCAATGCAAATGACAACTAACCACTTGCAAATAAGAGAGGTATCATTAGTTTCTTTTTTTAAAAAATATATCTTTATTGATTTCAGAGAGGAAGGGAGCGGGAAAGAGAGATAGAAACATCAATGATGAGAGAGAATCATTGATTGGCTGCCTCCTGCACATCCCCCACTGGGGATAAAGCTCACAACCCGGGCATGTGCCATTGGCTGGAATTGAACCCGGGACCCTTCAGTCCGCAGGCTGACGCTCCATCCACTGAGCCAAACCAGCCAGGGCCATTAGTTTGTTAAAGAAACTTGTCAGGATCTTTAGTAACTAATTATCCCTGGAATCTGATAAGTAAATCTGAGTGCAGGTACATTTAAAAAACGGGCTTGTGTGAGTTCTGAAAAGTTGGATGACTTTAAACGTGCAGTCAACCTATCATTGTTATCATCTTACCAGTCTGTATCCACAGCAATCATCAATGGCCAGATATGGGTTGTACTCGAGGTCTCACAGTGGGGCTTGCATGTATGGATGTGAGTTGGCAGTGTTTCAGGTCCTACAGAAGGTTTATCTGCCCATTTTTTTTTTCCAGCCTTCACACACATAGTACATCTTTAATTCAAAGGCATGGTAAGACGTGTATAATTATAAAGTATTTTAACAACACCATAAAACCTGGACTTATATGGTGGCTTTTCTCTCATACACTTCGATGTGCATCTGGTCAGTTATGTTCTTTAGTGAGTATTTCAAACCAAAGAAGTAGAGCTGGGTGACTTAATTAAGGGAAGCTCAGCAAGCCAAAAGCCAGGACAAGACCACATCTCCAGGCTGGGCAAGTCGAGTGCCTGCCCACCAATTGCTCATTTTCTCTCCATGTGGCTTATCAGTTGTTTTCCTGCTTAATCGTCTGCGTCATTTCTTTTCATGATTGTATCCTGCGTTTTGTGAAGTCTGAAGTGGAGACAGGAAGCAGTCTTTCTTTTTTCTGAGGATGGCTTGTCAGTGGTCCTGATGAAGCTCTAGCTGTCTGGTGCCAGGGCTGCCTGGCGCCAGGGCTGCCTGGCGGGTTGTGAGCTTGGAGTCTGCTGTTTTTTAAGTTATAGTTTTCAGTCTCAGACTCGACTGGGCACATAACTCCCTCTGCACGCTGCCACCCAACATTAGTTACTCCTTGGGCAAGTTTCATACATGTCCATGTAAACTTCTGGATTTCCTTGTGGATCAGAAATGGAAGGAAACTGATCCAAGATGATGGTATTATTTCTTTCCACATCTGATTCTCCTACCAATATGTGGTTCAATCAAGCAATGACAACTAAAACCAAAGAGTTCTTGTAGGTAGCAAGAATTTGACTGGATATGTAAGGGATTGAGGGACCACAAGTTGAAACTGAATATGTACTAGTATGAGGACTAGATGGTGGAGAGTATAATGCCTGGATTTTGTAAGAAATAGAGCTGAAAGCTCTCCAAAGCATTTGTCATTGCAATCACTCAAATGGCCCAGCACTACGATCCTACAAAGACTTTGTCTACTCTCCTCACTTTGTCCTTATCAACACTGGGTTCGAGATGCTGTTAGCCTATTGGACACCCCTACTTCTGCAGATGAGATGATGCCCGAGAATCAGACTTAACAAGCTCATTTTCAGACTGTTATATAGGAAGACTGCAAATGGTCTTTCCTAATGTTCAAATGTGTAAACTTGGCACCTTTGGAGCCACTGAAATTTATTTTCAGTTTCGTAATGGTATGTCATGGAAAGAGCATTTGCTGGAGGTAAAAGGACCTGCTTCTCCCCCTGACCTTGAATAAATCATATCTTTGCATCTCAGTTTCCTTCTCTATAAACAGATTTGAATTGGATAATCTGAGAGTCCTCCTTACCACAGTCTTTGATTTTAATATAGGTGTTTGCTTGGCTTATTTTGTAACTCAATTTGTCCCACTTAGTACCTCCCTAATGACGTGTTCTTCCCACATCTGATTCTGCCACCAATTATGTTCTTTCCATATCTGATCCTGCCACCCCTGCCTTCCCTCTGAGATTCGACAGTCTGTTCCATGCTTCTGTGTCTCTGATACTCTTGCTCGTTAGGTTCAACAGGCCTAATTGTGAAGATCCTCTAAAAGACACCAGGAAGTTGAGGGAACCTAGACTTATGGTTGTAACATTCTGGTAGAAGTATACTGGTGGGTGGGTTCCTAAGGAGTATTTGCACTAAGTAATTTCATTGTCTGGATTTCTTTTGCACCATAGCCTACGCATGAAGGTTACTTCTCTTGCTTGGACATCTGGATGCTGTTTTTGGACTATCTGACAAGTAAAATTAAAAGTCGTCTGGGAGACAAGGAAGCAGTTCTCAACAGGTAAACCCCAGAAATGTTGATAATCTAGAAATAGACATTTTTGCCAGTTTTTCTTATGGCCTTGAAAGGTCAACCATGCAGCCAGACCTCT
Source organism: Corynorhinus townsendii (assembly GCA_026230045.1). Classification (NCBI taxonomy): domain Eukaryota; kingdom Metazoa; phylum Chordata; class Mammalia; order Chiroptera; family Vespertilionidae; genus Corynorhinus; species Corynorhinus townsendii. The sequence continues at coordinate 63,213,636 of JAPDVU010000009.1, forward strand.
TCAGTGAAACTGAGTCACATAACCTAAAGTAGTAATGCCATTTACTATTTTCTTCCTTTTCCCCCTTAATATTTCATTTCCTGAAAACATTTTTTTTCTGATTGAAAAATACTGGTTTTTTTTTAGGTGTGATATGCTTTGTGGTGTGTGTGTGTGTTTGTGTGTGTGTGTGAGATAGATATATATTTTATTTCAGAGTAAGGGAGAGGGACAGAGAGATAGAAACATCAGTGATGAGAGAATATCATTGATCAGTTGCCTCTTCCATGCCCCACACTGGGGATCGAGATTGCAACCCAGGCATGTGCCTGGACCGGGAATTGAACTGTGACCTCCTAGTTCATAGATCGATGCTCAATCACTGAGCCCCGCCGGCTGGGCATTGTGTGTTGTTTGTAATGACATTAGTGAGGTATTTTATTGGATGAAATGATGTGACACCTGGGGTTTGCTTTAAAATAATCCACTGGGAAAAGAGGGGGAAGTGGGTTGGCCATGTGTTGGTTGAAGTTGAACTTAGTTGGTAGGAACTTGGGGTTCATTATATTCTTACTCCTTTTGTATGTATTTGAAAATTTCCTTATTAAGGTAATATATACTTGTCATGGGAAAGTATTTATTTTAGAAACCAGGCAAAGATAGAAAATATAAAGAAGGTAAGTTATCCATAATTCTATAATCCACAGATAATTCTTTTGTACTTTTAAAATGATATATATTTTTTTAAATTATTTTTTTAAATCTTTATTGTTGCAAGTATTACATACACTGAGTGGCCAGATTATTATGATCTCTGAATGCATAATAATCTGGCCACTCAGAGTGTGTGTGTGTGTGTGTGTGTGTGTATATATTAGACGCCCGGTGCATGAATTCATGCATGGGTGGGGTCTAGCCAGCCTGGCCAGGGGAGGGGTCATGGGCCGTTGGCCAGCTGGCCTGCTGGTTGAACTCCTGGTTGAGGGGACAATTTGCATATTAGTCTTTTATTTTATAGGATATACACTGAGTGGCCAGATTATTATGCGTTCAGAGATCATAATAATCTGGCCACTCAGTGTGTGTCCCCTTTTTTCTCCCATTGACCTTCTAGCCCACCCCTGTCCCAGACCTTCACCATCCTATTTTCTGTGTCCATGGGTTATGCATATATGCATACAGGTTCTTTCTTGATCTCTTCCCTCCCACCCACCCACCCCGCCTTCCCTCTGAGATTCAACAGTCTGTTCCATGCTTCTATGTCTCAGGGTCTATTTTGTTCAACAGTTTATTTTGTTCCTTAGATTCCACTTATGAGTGAGATCATGTGATACTTGTCTTTCTCTGACTGGCTTATTTTGCTTTGCATAAAAATAGAAAATGGGGAATGTTTCCCCCCATGTGTCTCAAGCTCATTTTTTGCTTGCAGGTAGGCAGTGTGTTTCCTGTACACTGTGGTCATTACTTCATTTGAGAAATAATGAGCTAATGTATTTAGAATGCTTGGCACATTATAAATGCTCAGTAAATGGTATCAGTGGTTGGTGGTGGAGATTGTGAGCATGTGCCAAACGGAGGAGCTGAGGAGAATCCCTGCCTGGGAAGAGGTTGGGTAGAACCTCTAAAACCCTTTCCACTGCTTATGTTTTATGAGCTTTTAAAATTATAATTATTTGCATTTCAAGTTTAAACATTTGCACTTTTGTTCCCAAACATTATTTTTGTGATTGCAAAATAGCTTCCAAGTTGCTATGGTGTCAACTCACTTGTGGTATGGGTAGTACATTCATGTATCAGAAACCTTATTACACAACAGTAGATCCTGTTTTTGGTGCATTTGCTAATTGTAAGTAATTGTGTTTTTGAATGAAATTCTTCAAAGCAAATGTACTTCTGCCAAATTCTCTTTCGTTTGGTCCTGGGACTATGCCTAATTTTGCTATATTTAGTTGTAGATATTCTTTCATATCTCCCAGGCTTGTTGAAAGAATAAACTGGGGAAGTGATTAATATGGAAATCCTTCTTAAAGCACAGTACAGTCTTTCATATCTCCCAGGCTTGTTGAAAGAATAAACTGGGGAAGTGATTAATATGGAAATCCTTCTTAAAGCACAACACAGTCCCAGGATCGTTTGGTCCTGGGACTATGCCTAATTTTGCTATATTTAGTTGTAGATATTCTTTCATATCTCCCAGGCTTGTTGAAAGAATAAACTGGGGAAGTGATTAATATGGAAATCCTTCTTAAAGCACAGTACAAGTGTGCTTTAGGTGTGGAGACTATGGTTTCATTGAGAATATCTGCACTAGCAGATTATTACTATTAAATATACACTTAGACTATTGTCCCAAAGCAAGGAGCAGTGGTATAGAGTTTAAATTCTTTTGCTGCTTCATGGCAGCAGTGCTACTTTTGGTCAGGTTATATGCTGACCACATTTATTTCCTCTTGCAGAATTAGCATACTAATACCTGTCTTGAAGGTTGGCTAGTATGTATATAGAATCATGTGTATAAAATACCTGCACAGCACCTAATGTGTATAAAATACCTGCACAGCAACATCATCTAATGTGTATAAAATACCTGCATAGCAACATCCTCTATTACTATTACTGTTGGGGTCATCGCTGTGAAGTCACAGTGATGACCCCAACAGTAATAGTAATAGAGGATGTTCCTGCCATTTGGCTGTGGTGGTGACCATGGAGTTAAGTGACAGGGCCCCTGGAGAGCCTAAATGCCTTTAGCCTTCCTGCTGATGTTGACCTGTCTGCCCAGGCACCTGTTATCTGATACCACAGTTGTCAGAGGTTCTGGCTGACTACTTTTTTCTGTTATTGTTAATCCTCACCCGAGGATATTTTTCCATTGATTTTTAGAGAGAGTGGAAGGGAGGAGGAGAGAAAGAGAGAAAGAGAAACATCGATGTGAGAGAGACACAGAAACATTGATGTGAGAGAGACACATCGATTGGTTGCCTCCTGCACGCCCCCAACCATGACCAGGGATCAAGCCTGCAACCGAGGTATGTGCCCTTGGCCCAAATCGAACCCCTGACCCTTCAGTTCGTGGGCTGACACTCTATCCACTGAGCCAAACCAGGTAGGGCCTGGCTGACCACTTTTAGCACTAGGAATTTTTCTCATTGATCATTTGATTATCATCCTAAATGAAGCTTTCTAATTTTTCATGACTTTAAAAAATATATATTTTTATTGATTTCAGAGAGGAAGGGAGAGGGAGAGAGAGATAGAAACGTCAGTGATGAAAGAGAATCATTGATTGGCTGCCTCCTGCATGCCCCTTCTGGGGATTGAGCCCACAACCCAGCCATGTGCCCTTGACTAGAATCGAACATGGTACCCTTCAGTTCGCACGCCGACGCTCTATGCTCTGAGCCAAACCGGTTAGGGCAGTGGTCAGCAAATTCATTAGTCAACAGAGCGGTTGGCCGCAGTTTGCCGACCACTGGGTTAGGGCATGACTTTTTTTAAAGTATACACTTACAACACTTTTATGTCTTTAAACAACAAAAATGCCCAAACCCCAAGCCTTCAGAGTTGGTCTGTGGCTTATGCTGTGGAAGAGTAACCATCATCTGAAGACCTGCTTGTCCATCAAATACCCCTTAATGGTCTAGATGTGTTCTAGACGTGGTCTAGACATGTTCTAGATGTGGTCTAGACGTGGTCTATGGTAGTAGACTGACCAGGAACAGTGTATAAGTAGTTCACTGGGGTTCACAAAGAAAAAAGTTGAACTTTAACTGATAAATTTTATCTGTCACCTTTTATACTGTACATGCCCAAAAGTTTTATACATGCATGCTCAGAAGTTTTTAAATGAAAGTTTTGAAAGTTTGGTAGCCACAGTTCTAGTTATAAAAGATCCCAATATATCAGACTGTGCTGTTTTGCAGAAGCAGCTGAAAAAGAGCACTGGCTATTGGTGATTACCACATTCATTTTATCTGAGAGCTTATAAATATGGTTAAATGTTTTTCAACCGATAAAATATATCTGAGAGAAGTTGGGGTGCTTTTGGAATCAGAGTTGTGGTTGAGCCAGAATTTCAGAAACAATTGATCTTACAGGAAATAGTCAAGAATGTTTTCTCAGTGTCTTAGTGGGAAATGTAGGTGTGGTTAAGTCACAGAAGCAGCACTGAGTTCCTGTTCCTTGTGGTTTAAAGGTTTTGCATCATTTGTCACTGACAACAATGTGGTAGACATTGTAGGCTACAAATCTAGAAGCACAAATGGACATGGATTTATTTTTGGTCTTAGGAGCTTGGAAATTGGAGCTCTGCATGTTCCTTGCTCAGTCAGAATACTTCAGAGCTTCTTGATCAGAACTGGTGGGGATTTTAGAGAACTTGGGTTCCAATATTAATGGAGTAAAAAAGTTCTGTAACTTACCCAGCTGAACTTGCTGGTGGGGCCCACTCAGCCATGGCTCAGTGGTTGAGCTTCAACCTATGAACCAGGAGGTCATGGTTTGATTCCTGGTCAGGACACATGCCCCTGTTTTGGGCTAGATCTCTAGTGTGGGATGTGTGGGAGGCAGCCGATCAATGGTTCTTCATTATTGATGTTTCTGTCTCTCTCCTTCTCCCTTCCTCTCTGAAATCAATTTAAAAAAATAAGAATTGCTGGTGGGGCTCATTGTCCAGATTTGCCATTTTGAGTGGTGTGGAAAGACCTGAATTTCTACTTTTCCTCCTTTGTACTTTATGGATGGTTGTACCTATCTTGTAAGTTGTTGAGAAAATTAAATTAACCAGTGTGTGTAAAGCACCGTGGCTGACAGTAAGTGCTCAGTAAATATGTGTTGGTGTTCTTCCCTTTTCTCTCTCACTCTCTTTTCTTTGTGCTTGTCAATGTGAAGGGAGCCACCTGTGTAGAAACTTATTTTTACAGGAAGATGAGGAAACCTGAAGTGAGTTAAGCAACTAAAGTTATTGACTTGTGAATGAACCCCTTTGTCATGAGACTATGGACAAGTGCTGGCCACAGACCAGTCAGGGATTCCGGTGACACTAGATTGAACTGTAAACCAAAGTGGGTGAGCATGAGACAAATTGCTGCCCTTTTTTTTTTTCTGAGTGGGTTTTCTGCTTAATAAAGAAGAAGTGCCATTATGACACATGACATTTTGATAGAATTAATAAGAGATGTTAACTAGTTTTAAATGAAGGCTCCAGTAGCTTTCTAGCTCCTGCTAAGAGAAATTCGTGCCTTTGTCTTCCCTAGAGAATAAGTGATTTTGCTCTTAGTTATTTCATTATAGAGTTGAAAAAGCTGTCCAGGATTATGCTTCAGTCCTTTGTATTCTGATATATTGGGATCCATCTTGAGTTGTCTCTTTATTGTCTACCTATTTATTTATTTGTTCATTTGTTCTTTCATTCCTCATATACTTACTGAGCATCTACTATGTAGTTGCCTTAACATGTAGAATTTTATTTAACTCTCAGAAGTTGGGATGTTTCTGGAATCACATCTGTGGCTTGAACCATACAGATCTGTAGGTTTATCTCTATTATATACTTAAACCTTTAAAGCTTTAAAATTCCTCTGAGCAGAGCTTTAGCTTTATCTATCAAATTTTAGTATGTTCTCTTTTCCTTTTCACTGTTTAGTGTATTTTTAAAATTTATTTACTTTTATTTATTTATCTATCTATCTTTTGTTAATCTTCACCTGAGGGTATTTTTTTCCATTGCTTTTTAGAGAGGATGGAAGGGAGGGTGAGAGAGAAAGAGAGCGAGAGACAAAGACAGACAGACACGTGAGAGAGAGACAATGATCGGTTGCCTCCCGCACCTACCCTGATTGGGGCTGGGGCAGGGGGAGCAGGGGAGAAGGATGGGTGGGAATGAGCCTGCAACCCAGGTAGTGCCCTTGACTGGGAATTAAATTTGTACCCTTCAGTGAGTGGGCTGGGCTGATATTCTAATCATTTAGCACACTGGCCAGGCTAATTTTTTTTATTTTTAAATCCTCACCTACGGATATGTTTTTCATTGAGTCTAGAGAGAGAAGAGAGGGGGGAGAGAAAGGAGAAGATTGATGTGAGAAGCATCAATTGGTTACCTCATGCAGGGATCCAATCAGGGATCAAAACCTCACCTGGGTATGTGCCTAACCTGGAATTAAACCTGCGACCCTCTAGTGCACGGAAGAACTCTCCAACCACCGAATCACACTGTCCAGGGCTGTTTAGTGTATTTCAAATTTCTCTTGAGATTTCTTCTGTATAATTTACAGATATTTGAGATTTTCCATATATCTTGTTGTTTTCAAGTTTAGATTGAGCTGAAAACATAATTTACATGATTTCTATTTTTTCTATTTGTTATGGTTTGTTGTATGAGCTAGTCTTCTTGGTGATTGTTCATTGTGCACTTGAAAAGAGTATGTATTCTCCTGTAGTTGGGTGAAGTGTTTTATAAATGTCAGTCATTGATCAGGTTGGTCGATGGCATTCTACATGTCGTCTTTATCTTGCTTGTTCTCTCAGTTACTGAGAGAGGTGAGCTCACCAAGTGTAATTGTGGATTTGTTGGTCTCTTTTCAGTTTCATCAGTTTTTGCTTCATTTGAGACTGTTGGTTGCATGCAAATTTAGTTTTCTCTTTTAATATAGCTACTGAGGGTTTGACTATATCTCATTATATGAGTTTTTTTAGTAGTTGCTCTGGCATTACAAAATATATACCTAACTTTGCACTTACATTTTATCACTTCAATTGTAATCATATTGATCCTTTACTCTCCCTTCTTTGTATTGAGGTTGTCATATGTTTAACATCTATGCACATTGAAAACCTTATCAGACAATGTTCAGTTTTTGCTTTTGTTAATCATTCAGATAGCAAAGATCTTAATAGGAGAGAAATAGTTTATTGTATTTACCCATTTTTTGCCAATTTTCTTGCTTTTCCTTCATTCTTGAAGTTCCAGGTTTCTTATTGACATTTATCCTCTATATTAATCAGCTAGGTCTGCTATAGCAAAATACGATTGGCTGAGTGGCTTAAATAACAGAGATTTATTTTCTCACAGTTCTGGAGACTAGAAGTCATAGACCAAGGTGCTGGCAGATGCAGTTTCTGGTGAGGAGTCTTCCTGGCTTGCAGATGATGTCTTCTCTCTTAGTGCTCTCAGGGCCTTTCTTCTGTGCTTACATGGGGGGAGAGAGGGAGCATACATGTGCTCTCTTGTCACTTCCTCTTCATGTAAGGGCACTGGACCTATTGGATTAAGGCCCTACTCTTAAGACTCCACTAAACTTTTTTTTTCTTTTATCCACTACTTTTATTACATTTTTATAGTCTTTAAATAGCTTCACAGTCTTTAAATTCCCTTTTAGATGTTAATAGATTGCTTTGGGTAGTATGGACATTTTAATGATGTTAATTCTTCCAGTCCATGAACACAGTATATTCTTCAATTGGTTTGTATCTTCCTCTATTTTTTTTCTTCAATGTCGTGTAGTTTTCCTAGTACAGGTCTTTTACCTCCTTGGTTAGGTTTATTCCAAGGTATCTTTAAAAAAAAAAATTCTTTATTGATTTCGGAGAGGGAAGGGAGGAGGGAGAGAGAGATAGAAACATCAGTGATGAGAGAGAATCATCGATCGGCTGCCCACTTGCATGCCCCCTACTGGGAGTTGAGCCTGCAACCCAGGCATGTGCCCTTGGCTGGAATTGAACCTGGGACCCTTCAGTCCGCAGACTGACGCTCTAGCCACTGAGCCAATAGCTAGGGCTATTCCAAGGTATCTTATTTATTTATTTTGTTGCAATGGTAAATGGAATTAATATATATATATATATATATATATATATATATACACACACACACACACATACTAGAGGCCCAGTGCACAAAATTTGTGCACTGGGGGTGGTTCCTTAGCCCGGCCTGCGCCCTCTCACAGTCCGGGAGCCATCAGTCGGACACCTTAGTGCTGCCGCGGAGGCAGGAAAAGCTACCACCACCACCATTGCACTTTACAGCTGTGAGCCCGGCTTCTGGCTGAGTGGCGCTTCCCCTGTGCAAGCACACTGACCACCAGGGGGCAGCTCCTCTGTTGAGCATCTGCCCCCTGATGGTTAGTGCACATCATAGTGACTGTTTGTTCTGCCATTTGGTCAATTTGCATATTAGCCTTTTATTATACTAGAGGCCCAGTGCACAAAATTTGTGCGTGGGGAATGTCCCTCAACCCAGCCTGTACCCTCTCCAATCTGGGACTCCTCGGGGGATGTCTGACTGCCAGTTTAGACCCAATGAACCAGCAGTCAGACATCCCTCTCACAATCCAGGACCGCTGGTTCCTAACCGCTCGCCTGCCTGCCTGCCTGATTGTCCCCTAACCACTCCCCTGCCTGCCTGATTGACGCCTAACTGCCCTCCCCAGCTGGCCTGATCTCCCCCAACTGCCCTTCCCTGCTGGCCTGATCACCCACAACTGCCCTCCCCTGCTGGGGCCTGATGGCCCCCAACTGCCCTGCCCTACGTCCTGATGGCCCCCAACTGCCCTCCCCTGCTGGCCTGATCTCTCCCAACTGCCCTCCCCTGCCGGCCTGATCACCCACAACTGCCCTGCCCTGCTGTGACCCGCCTCCTCTGTGCGAGGTGGCAGAGACACCGGGACCAGCCTTCTCTGCACCACGCAGAGCCGCAGGACCCCCAGGTCTCACTGTGTGGAGCGGCCACCGGGCCCTGCCTCTGCTGTGTGTGCGGCTCTCTTGTGGTGGCCATCTTGTGGCAGCCATCTTGTGACGATGTTGCGCGAGGGTGTGATGCCACCTAGGCTTTTATTATATAGGATAGGATACACACACAGGCACACACACAAACACCCTATCTAATAAAAGAGTAATATGCAAATTGACTGCATCTCTGCTACAACCACAAGCCACGCCCACCAGCCAATCAGGAGCGGCTATGCAAATTAACCCAACCAAGATGGATGCGGCCACGGAGCGAGCAAGAGGCTTGGGTTTCCCCGGCAATGGAGGTAGCCACGCTTCCTGCACACCCTGGCTGGCCCAGCCCTCCGCTCAAGGCTACAAAGTTTCAAGTATAGAAGATAAATAAATCCCAACAAAAATGGCTGCGGCCACAGAGCAAGCAGGTGGCTTGGGTTTCCCCGGCGATGGAGGAAGCCAAGTTCCTGGCCTGCCCTGGCCTCTGCTCAAGGCTACAAAGTTTCAATTATAGAAGGTAAATAAATCCCAGATACCATGGCCTCTGCTTGGGTCGCTGGGGGGCATGGCCGGCCTACAAACCACCACCAGCCCCTATTCCAGGCCATCCCATGCCCCAAGGGAACCCCCAACCTGATCCAGGACACCCTTCAGGGCAAACCACTTGGCCCCCAACCGTGCACCAGGCCTCTATACTATCTAATAAAAGAGTAATATGCAAATTGACTGTCACTCCAACACTCAAGATGGCTGCCCCTATGTGGACACAAGATGGCTGCCACAAGATGGCCAGCAGGGGAGGGCAGTTGGGAGGGATCAGGCCAGCAGGGGAGAGCAGTTCTGAGCGATCAGGCCAGCAGGGGAGGGGAGTTGGGAGGGACCAGGCCTGCAAGGGAGGGCAGTTGGGGGCAATCGGGCTGGCAGGGGACCAGTTAGGCATCAATCAGGCTGGCAGGGGAGTGGTTAGGGGGTGATCAAGGCTGGCAGGCAGAAGCGGTTAGGGGCAATCAGGAAGGCAGGCAGGCGAGCAGTTGGGAGCCAGCAATCCTGGATTGTGAGAGGGATGTCTGACTGACCGTTTAGGCCCGATCCTACCAAGTAAACGGTCAATCGGATGTCCCGGATTGCAAAGGGTGCAGGCTGGGCTGAGGGACATCCCCCTCATGCATGAACTTTGTGCACCGGACCTCTAGTACATATATATTTCAGAGGGGAAGGGAAAGAGAGAGAAACTTCAGTGATGAGAGAGAATCATTGATTGGCTACCTCCTGTACATCCCCTGGGGATTGAGTCCACAACCCAGGCATATGTCCTATATCAGGGGTTCTCAAACTACGGTCCGCAGGCCACATGCGGCCCGCCGAGGACATTTATCTGGCCCGCCGGGTGCCGCTGCCTGTCCTGCTTAGCAGCCGACTTGTCCCGGGCCCGCAGTATGCATAGGAATTTGTTCATAGTTTTTTTTTTAAACTATAGTCTGGCCCGCCAATGGTCTGAGGGACAGTGAACTGGCCCCCTGTTTAAAAAGTTTGAGGACCCCTGCCCTATATGGTAATCGAACCGTGACCTCTTGGTTCATAGGTCGATGCTCAACCACTGAGTCACACCTGTTGGGCTCATTTATTAATTCTAGTAGTTTTTTTTGTGGAGTCTTTAGGTTTTCTATGTACAATATCATGTCTTCTATGGATAATGACAATTTTACTTACTCTTTTTTAAGTTGGATGCCTTTGATTTTTTCTTCTTATCTGATCTCTGTGGCTGGGATTTTGATTCTCTTGCCATTTTTCCCATAGATGTTGCCTTTTTATTACTGTTTTCCCTGCCAATATTCTTCTCTGGGCCATGTTTAGTTACCAATGTAATCTAGGTCGTGAAGTCATTTACAAACACTCTCATCACATAAGTTGGAACTCTTAGACTAGATGGCCTGTATTTGATCTTGGCATTGGATATCATTCAGCTTTGGTTATCTTGTTATCCAAGTACTCACATATATAGATTGAGTCCTGTCAGGAAAACAGAAATTACTAGATTATTTTAAGAATTCAGTGTAGGAAATTGATTAAACTGGTTTTAGAGAACTGGGAAAGTAAAAGGGGAACCCTGAGATAACAGATGGTAACTATAGGAAGCAACTCCACCCCTAGGTTGAAGGGTACCAAAGGAAAGAGGTTGGGGTTATGAAATCTTCGTCAGAGAGAGAAACCCAGGCAGCTAGAGGTCATGTGTCTGAGGACAGAGGGCTACCCCACTGCCACAGGAGCTCCTGGGGGGCCCGTGGAGCGGGGACTCAATCCTTTGAGGAGAGAGAATAGTTTGGCCACTACTGTCACTTCTGAGAGTGCACGATGAGGCTGGTTCTGGGAGTGCGGAAGCTGGAAACTGGAACAGGTGTCACCACCAGATGACTATTGTTGGGGCGTTGGGGTGACACTGCTGGTCAGCAAGCCCATAGGAAGATGGAGATGGAGTCCCTCTCCCTCCTCACCCTCCGTCCTCCTCCCTCCCCCAGGCCTGTCTTCCTCTGCACCCTGTTGAGAGAGCCCAGTGGGCTGAGGAGAACTGTACTTTGTGTCATCTCAGCTCTAGTGTCACACAGTCTGGAAAGTAGGTTGGCACTGAGAGCTGAATGACCAGCATGATGGCTTGCTTTTGAGTGGGAGCAATTCCTGATCCTATCTGAGAAACATTTCAGGATAGGCAAGCACTTAAGCAACATGATTTGTTCTCGAAAATTAGTGGTTTGTTGGCTTTTGTGTTAGCAACTGTTGTGCATCAGGGTTTATCCAGGCTCTTGCCATTTTTCCCCCTTAGAATTATGTGTTGTTAAAACTGATTAAAGAGCAGGCTTGGGTTGCTCGGTGGGTTGGAGCATCATTCTGTACACCAAAAAGGTTGTGGGTTTGAGTCCCAGTCAGGGCACATACCTGGGTTGTGAGTTCGATCTCTGGTCAGGGCATGTGCAGGGGGCAGCCCATCTATGTTTCCCCCTCCTCCTCTCTCCCCTCTCCCTCTTCTCCTTTCCCTCCCCCCTCTCTTCCCCTTCCCCTTCCCTCCCCCTTCCCCTTCCTTTTTCTCTCTCTAAAAAATCAATGAAGAACATATCTTCAGGTGAGGATTTAAAGAAAGAAAAAAAAAGAGTAGGTTTGGGGGAGTGGGTGGAGCAGACTCAAAGCCCATTGGTGGTTTATGTGTAGAGAGAACATGGGATGTTGAGTTAGGGAGCCTTGGATTCACCTCAGCTAGCTTTGGGCAATTTATTTAATTTCTGTCAACTGTAGTTTTCTCATCAGAAGAATACCGTTAATACCACTTACCTCTCTCAGTTGTTAAAAGGATTGAATTAATTAATATTTATATATAGTATCTGCAATTCCCCAGAGCAACCACTGAGAAAATATATGGTATAGATCAGGGGTCCTCACACTTTTTAAACAGGGGCCAGTTCACTGTCCCTCAGACCGTTGGAGGGCCGGACTATAGTTTAAAAAAACAACTATGAACAAATTCCTATGAGCACTGCAGGCCCGGGACGAGTCGGCTGCTAAGCAGGACAGGCAGCGGCACCCTGCGGGCCAGATAAATGTCCTCGGCAGGCCGCATGTGGCCCGCGGGCCGTAGTTTGAGATCCCTGGTATAGAGAAAGACAAGTACCATATGATTTCACTCAAATGTGGAATTTAATGAACAAGCTGAACTACCAAGCAAATTAGACACAGACTAATAAATAGAGAGCAGGCAGATAGCTCGGGGGGTGGGGTGGGGATGGATAGAGGTATTAAGTAAAAAAGAAAAAAAAAGAGTGAACTCATGGACTTGGACAACAGTGTGGTGGTTATGGAGGTGGAGGTGAAAGAGGACATAGAGGAGATAAACGGGGATGGAAAAAATAAAATTAAATATATATGGTAAAAGAAATGACAAGGGAATTAAAATGGTACACTAGAAAATATCTATCTAGCACAAAATGGAGGAATTGAGAAACAAACGATATGACATGGAGAAAACAGCAAAATGGCAGAAGTCCTTATTAGTAATTACATTAAATGTAAAGGGTTAACTTCTAGTTAAAAAGTAGAAATCGGCAGAATGGATTGAAAAAAGGTTTGTCCAACTCTGTGTTGTCTACAAGAGACTCACTTTAGTTTCAAAGACACAGATAGGTTGAAATAAAAAGGATAGAAAAAGATACTTCATGCAAACAATAACCAAAAGAGGTCGGGGTAGCTACACTGATGTCAGACAAAATAGACCTGAAGACAAAATTGCTGCCAGACACAAAGAAGGACATTATAGATGTTAAAAGGGTCCGTCCGTCCAGCAAGAAGGTGCTGGAGCATAGTTAAATAAAGAAAACCTGCTACTGCTCCGCGCTCACCTACACACTTGCCAGCCCAGACACTAGTTTAGTTTAGAGGCTCCTTTTGTGTACGGTAATTCAACACACGGATGCCATTCCCTTCACAGTGCAGGATGCCTTTTTGACCTCTGAGGCTAAAAGCCTGCTCTCACCTGATGTTGATTTCTCCCTGCATGTAGGTACGAAGACGCCCTAGTCCTCTTGCTCTCGGAGGTGTTGAATCGAATCCAGTTCAGATACAACCAGGCCCAGCTGGAGGAGTTGGATGACGAGACTCTGGATGATGATGTAAGCAGCACGCCCTAGTTGGCCTTTCCTGGTTGTCATGTTGTGGTGTGAATCAGCATGGAGACCTGGAGCTTCCAGTCCTTGGCTCTGGAGACTTTTTAAGCCAGAGTAGTCTTACAGTTTGAGTTGTTCATTTGAAATTTATATCCTGCCCATCTCTTTGGGTTCATTAACTGTAAAAAAAGTTTTACAGGCATTTTTACCTATGTGGGCTAGAGATGTGAGTACATCTGTTCAGTGAAAAGTGTAAGACTTCTGTATCCCTGCAATTTTCCTTGCCTGGCACCCACACCTCCACTCCCCACTCCAGGCAACAGATAAAAGCTAGTTGGATGCTGGTGGAAATAGTGAAAGAGATACTTACACGATACGGCTAGAATGAAAGGAAATTTCTTTTGAGTATATTTTGTAAACTGATATTTCTTAAAATCAGTTTTGAATTTATTGATGCTGGTGTCCTACATTGATAAGGAAAATGTCTTTAAGGACACAACTCTAGTGTTTTTTTTCCTTAACCACCATGCACTTCAAAATTGTCAAGTCACTGGTATAGCTTCAAAATAGCAGTGACTGTGGCATAATCAAGACCATGAGGGTAGTCATGTTTGGGTTGGAAAGAGCTCTGTACTCTGTACTGGGAGTCAGATGGCCTGGATTTGAATCCATGAAGGAGACAGAGGCCAGGGCATTGAATTTCTCTGAACCTTAAGTTTTTCATCTCCCAAAAGGGGGAGGTATGTCTGTGTTGACAGTTGTGTGAGGGTAACACATGCAGAAGGACTGGCTACATGCCTGGTGCATGCTAGGTGCTTGGTAAACTTTGGCTTCATTTCTTGTTAACTGTATGACTTAGGCCAATGCTTTCTCGTATTCTAGCATGGATAAGAGTCACTGGCACAGATGTTAAACAGATTTTGATTCAGGAGGTTTGGGGTGGGACTCACAGCATTTCACATCTAACAAACTCCCAGGAGATCCAATGCTGCCTGTTTGTAGACCATACTTCAGTGGCACTGACTTAGTGATACTTACAGAAACCAGTACTGGCCTGTCTCAGAAGGAATGAGTGACCAATTCTTATAGCTGGGATGGGCAAAAGGGGACACGAGCATTTTTTTCACAAGTGGCTTTTCTATCTCTGTTCCTATGACTGTAGGGGGAAAAGTAGTTCATTCTCAGATCATCTCTCTTTTTTTAAATTTTCTTTACTGATTAAGGTATTACATATGTGTCCTTATTCCCCCATTGCTCCCCTACCCCCTTGTTCATACCCTTACCCCCTAGTGTCTGTATCCATTGGGATCATCTCTTTTTTAGGAAAAAACTTTTAATGAAACTTTATTAGGTTAAAAAATATCTTTTACCTTGGCCTTTTTAAAGTACCAAATAACCTGGTTCCATCATTTGCCATTTCTTCAAGATGGCATGTCTAAGAGTGAGGCTGAGTATCACTTGGCAGGGAAAATGACAGGACCCTGCCTGTAGGAGAGCTGACCCGTCTGTGTTTCCCCTGCAGCAGCAGACAGAGTGGCAGCGGTACTTACGCCAGAGCTTGGAGGTAGTGGCCAAAGTGATGGAGCTCCTTCCCACACACGCCTTCTCGACACTGGTAACTCACATTTGGAGGGGGATAAAGAGCCCAATGATTTCCCTGCACATATAGGATCAGCAGTAAGGCTTTCTTTGCTCACCAGTATTATAATAAAAAGATATACACTGAGTGGCCAGATTATTATGATCTCTGAACACATAATAATCTGGCCACTCAGTGTGTGTGTGTATGTGTGTGTGTGTGTGTGTGTGTGTATGAGTCGTGGTGCATGAATTCATGCATGGTGGGGTTCGGCCATGGGCGGTTGGCCGCCCTGCCTGCTGGTTGAACTCCTGGTCGAGGGGACAATTTGCATATTAGCCTTTTATTATATAGGATATACACTGAGTGGCCAGATTATTATGCATTTAGAAATCATAATAATCTGGCCACTCAGTGTATATTCTAAGCGGAAAGTAATAGTTACTATACCCAATCCTCAAATTGATCAAATGTTTATATATTTCCCCCAAACATGTTAGATCAACTTTGGGAAGCCCTGTTTTTCCTTCCTAAACGCTTGTCTATAATATGAACTTTATTAATGTCTTCATCAGTAGCTTGGAAGTGGCCTGGCCGAATAGAAGGTTTATTTATATGACTTACATTGCTGAAAAGCCAGCCTTTGTAAAGGTCACTCTTGGCAAATTGCTGGCACTCCTGCCTATATTTATGTGCTAGAATCTTCAGTCATAGGACTGATTTCACTGATTAAGTGATACCTGTTTTCTGAGGAGATTTCATTAAGCCTCTCTCCTTCAAAGGCAAGATAATTTATTGGGGTCAGCTTTGCATTGTATCTTGTGTTTTTCTATGGAGATTGCCATTTTGTCCCTTGGCATTCTTAGGGATTTGCCACATTAAAGTTTTTATCTTTATCTTAGTGGCGAATAGCAGTTTAGAAAGAAAAGATACAGCTCTGGTTATGAAGGTCCTGTCTGCTAAATGAGTAAGGGAAAATGACTTCCAAATAATTTGGCCTGTCTTTTCACTTTGCCATGCAGTTGAATAAAGGCATATCTGTATTTCTCTCAAGGGTAGGTTTACCTTGGATTTGAAGGTAAATGGGCCTGTCTCAGAACTCTAAAAGGATCAGATCATTTGGGACTTGAAGTCCTCTTTTAGGAACATCATAATCATACCCAGCATCCACTGCTTTGTTTTTAAAAAGTAGCAAACTGAAGGTGGTTTCAGTTACAGAAATTGTTAGGGATGCGGGGAGCTACCTCTTCTTAGGGCACATAGAGGTTTCCAGAGAAGTTTTTATCCCGCCCCACCTCCCCACCTCCCAGAGGTACATGGGCTGTTTTAATGGTAAAATTTATGTTTTGTTTTTTAATCGTTGTTTCTTTGTTTTCAGTTCCCAGTTCTTCAGGACAATTTAGACGTTTATCTGGGGTTACAGCAGTTTATAGTTACTTCAGGGTCAGGTAAACTGGTTTTATTTTCTAATTTAACCTACATTTAAAAAATGGACTAATATTGAATTATTGCCTTCTTTGCTGTCAGAACATGATTTTTCTCTCTACTGCCACTTTTCTGCAGCGTTGTCTCCCCAACTTGTAAATAGAAAGAAATCATGATGGGGAGGCGCATGGGGAGGTAAAGAATGAGGCTCTGACAGTATATTCCAGAGAGGTGTTTCAGTGAGAGAGGGGAGATAATTTGGAGCAAAAGGGTAGAGCTTTTTGAAAACCTTAGCAAATAGAATGTCTTTATGTCTTTTAAACCAGCAAGTATGCTAGGAAAAAACAACTCTGGACTTTGCTGTGACGTACTCTTTCTTCTCTGGTATTTAGAATCCAGTAGCGCATAGGAGCAACTCAAAGCAGGCAAACTATGGTGGAACATGCTGATGCTAGTAAATGCTAGCTTTCCTGTTGTAAGCGGCCCTGGGCGCCTCTGGCCATAGCTAGTGGAAAAGTCTCTGGCCTGCCATTTACAGATTTCACCTAGTTGGGGTTTAGGGTTAGCGCTTACCCCCCCCCCCCCCCACCCCTTTGGTTATTTTATTAATAGTAATAATAGTAACCTTCATTTGTAGAACATGCATTAGGTACCTGGCACTATATTTTGCTTATGTTATCTATATATATATAAGAGACCCGGTGCACAACAGTTGTGCACTTGCGGGGGGGCTCCCAGCCCAGCCTTCTCACAGTCCAGGACCCTGTGGGGGATGACCGATTGCCGCAGAGGCAGAAGGCTCCCACCACCACCGCTGTGCTAAGGGCCCTCCCCCTGTGGGAGCACACTGACCACAGGGCAGCTCCTGCATTGAGCGTCTGCCTCCTGGTGGTCAGTGTGTGTCATAGCGACTGGTCGTTCTGCTGTTTGGTCTAATTAGCATATTAGCTCTTTATTATATAGGATTATTATATAGGATATATAAAAAAAAGCCTAAGTGACCTTTACAACTGAACGACCAGAATGACTGACGACTGGAATGACCAGTTGACCAATTGCTATGACATGCACTGACCACCAGGGGGGCAGATGCTCAATGCAGGAGCTGCCCCCTGGTGGTCAGTGCATTCCCACAGCCAACCTCACACGGCCAGCCAACCTTCCCCCATGCCACCCCCCAGCCAGCAAACCTCCTGCTGTCCCTCCCCTTGTCCGGCAGGCCCTGCCCTGCAGCTGACAGGTCCTGGCTGACCTGGCCCGGATTGGGACTGGGCGAGACAGCCCTGATAGGCCTTGATCGCTGGCCAGGCCTAGGGACCCCAACTGTGCATGAATTTCGTGCACCGTGCTTCTAGTATAGGATAAAAGGCTAAGTGACTGATTGGCCATCATCCGACTGTCGACCGTCTGACTGACCGATTGGCTGGTACGTATGACACACACTGGCAGTTGAAAAATAAATGTTGACTCACACATGCGCGATACATATAAAGCTTCCAATGAATTTCTTAATAGTATTACTTCTTTGGGAATGCTGTGTCATAAGTTAAAATTGAAAGTAGGTGTAATCATCATGCCACTGAGAAATCTTAATAGAAATGGGGTCTTTGTAATGGTACTAGATTTATTATCAAAAGATTGCGACCTAACATAGTAGAAGCTAAAGTATTAACAGGATCTGCAGAAGGAGAGGTTGTTCTGATTCCAAGAATTGATTTGTCCCTGTCTGACACTGGCCTCCCCTTTAAATTAATTCAAAGACAGTTTCCCATGATGCCAGCATTTGTGATGACTATTAATAAATCACAAGGACAAATTCTAGACAGAGTAGGAGTATTCCTACCTGAACCCGTTTTCAAACATGGTCAGTTATATGTTGCTTTCTCTTGAGTTTGAAAAGCATGTGACGTTAAAGTTGAAGTTATAAATACTTCATCACAAGGGAAATTAGTCAAGCACTCTGAAAGTGTTTTTACTCTTAATGTGGTATACAGGGAGATATTAGAATAAGTTTAATCAATTTATCAGTCATTGTTTTTATCAATGTTGTTTTTATATGATGTTTTTGTTTTTATATCATGTCTTTGTTGTTGTTCTATCATGTTATTGTTTATTAGCCAATTTATATATTATTTTCATATACATTTTACTAATTTTCTTTTATCTCTGACACTTGTACTATAGAGAAAGGGCGAGTAGTGATATTAAAATATTTCTTCTAATTAATTTCCTTTCAATGTGCATGAATTGTGCACCTGGCCACTAGTCTTATACTAGAGGCCCAGTGCACAAAATTCGTGCACGGGGGTAGGGGGGTGTCCCTCAGCCCAGCCTGCACCCTCTCCAATATGCGACCTCTCAGGGGATGTCTGACTGCCGGTTTAGGCCTGATCCCTCAGGGACACCCTTTCACAATCTGGGACTGCTGGCTCCTAACCATTTGCCTGCCTGCCTGCCTGATTGCCCCTAACTGCTTCTGCCTGCCAGCCCGATCACCCCCTAACCACTCCCCTGCCAGCCAGGTCACCCCCAACTGCCCTCCCCTGCTGGCCTGGTTGCCCCCAACTGCCCTCCCCTGCCAGCCTGGTTGCCCCCAACTGCCCTCCCCTGCAGGCCTGGGCACCCACAACTGCCCTCCCCTGCAGGCCATCTTGTGGTGGCCATCTTGTGATGACACAGGGGCGGCTATCTTGTGATGGCATGGGGGTGTCATGCAAGGGCCACCTAGGCTTTTATTAATATAGATAATTTTCTCATGCCCTATAAGGTGTAAGCACTAATACTTGTTACTCCTCTTTTACAAAGGAGGAAATCGATGTTCAGATAAGTTAATTTTCTAAAGCCACCATAGCTTGTTAGTGCTAGTCTCAAGATGCTGTAATGGGGAATGTTAAAAAATTGAATTAACTAAAATCTGACATTCACAGGGTCTCAGAACTGTTGGACATTGAAATTGGGATTCAAACATTTTTTTGTTTTGTTTTGTTATTATATGTTTATTTCTAGTCTGCAAAGGCAAAACGTTTTAAAGGAAAGAAATGGTGGGAAAAAGATACAGAGGCAAAGAAGCATTGAACACACTGTCAAACTACATTGGGAAGACAGGGGAGTTTGGGCGAGGGGGGCTGTAAGAGACCAACCGAAGGACTTGTACGCATGCATATAAGCACAACCAATGGATACAAGACACTGGGGCGGGGGGGAGGGCGGGTAGGTGAAGGCATGTACTGGGGGGTAGGGGAGGTCGGGGGGAGGTCAATGGAGGGAAAAAAAAGACATGTACTATTATTTGTAATACTTAAAACAATAAAAATAAAAAAATAAAATATAAAATAAAATCTGACATTCATTATGTCAGCTGAATGTTATATTGTGCTTGTAAGCACACCTGTGCCCCTCCCCACATCTGCTATAGTTATTTGACAGTGTTTTCCTTAGAGGAGTCATGCCTGGCTCTGGCCAGCAGCACCTCTGTCATGTAACTGTTCTTTCAGCCTGGCACAGAGCTGCCCGCTGTGTAGCCCAGCTTCTGGGCGAACTTGTTATTCATGGCAGAGCCTCCATGGGAGTCTCTTTCTGAGACTGCCCTTTTTGGTGGCCTGTGACGGCTTGTTTCCATGACTAGATTAGCTTCCAAATAATTCACTGGGCCCCAGGAGGTTGATGGGACTTGACATGTCCCAAGTATAGGCCCTGGTTTTGTTGATAGGATAAGGACAGCTTATACAGAACTTTAAAAAAGACCACTTTTTAAAGCAAACATGCCTGTAAAATATGCTGTCAATATTAATGAAAATCATTTGACTGTACAAATGCTACAGATTTTTCCAGAATTCACTCTTGGGAAAACTGTGCCCTGGTTATCTTTCCTAGAAGGTAGTCAGTATCCTGAAGACATTATTATTGATCTTAAAAATTAAAAAATGGAGTATGTATCTCTCCCCCGCCCCCGCCCCCCACATCCCCCCAAAAAAGGATTGATCCCTGAGTTTCCCTTTTAGAATTATAGCTGATTTTTTTTACATTATACTGAATTTGTCTTCAGGTAAAAATCTGCAATGATTTTTAAATCCTTTTTCTGAGACACAGCTGATAACTTAAAGCTTCTCTTCTGAGAAAGATAATCTGATTTATTTTTCCATACATAAAATACCATATACCTGCTCTCACTGAAGCCCATTTACTGGTAATTTCACAGTGCGCTTGGCTCTTACAGATCACTTAGAATTCTCATTCCTAGCCTGATCTTTAGTGTGTAATCCAATGGAAAACCTCTCAGCCAGAGAAATACTTCTTTCTTGTTTTAAATTGAGCTCTCTTATCCATGATGAAGCATTCCCTCATTTCTAAGTGGCTCAAAAGCCAAGTTTCCAGTGCTAAGGCTATTAAAAAGTGGGACTCTGAGTACATTCTGTCCCTAGTTCCCATGGCCATTCACCCCTCAAATAACCTTTATGCTATGCTGTATTACTTAGCCTATTGCCTCATAACAGAAACCATGGTATCCTTTCTTCGATGGCCCTCTTTTCCATTCCCATTTATCTAGCTAGTCTTTAGTTCTAGCGTCTTCTCTGGAGCCTATATGGATGGGAGTCTCATTCTTACTCCACTTCTTCCTCCTTCCACTTCCTCAGTAAAATTCATGGAGAGTGTGTGGCCATATCAGATGGGTTACTGTGTGCTCTCTCACCCCTCAGGTGACCTCCCCTCACTGTCCGTCTTTCCCACCATTGGTGGTTTGAGAAACCTCTCATTGTGAGTGTGACCCTTGTATTGCATTTGTGTCCTTACATGGCCTTGAAGTATTTGTTCTGTATGTATCTGGCTATGCCACTGCTCAATGACATCTTCCCTCATCGGAGTGGTATTTCCGCTCTAAGTAATAACCCCGTTAGCTTTTCTGTTTAGCCATGCAGACTTCCCTGCCTAAGAGATTGCTTCATGTAGAATACTATGTAAGATTTTTGGACTTCTATTCTTTGTTCCCCTGGGGTTCATTTATGACACGTTTGTTCTCTTGGGGCAGAATACTGCAAATGCTAATTTTCACACCTTCAACCTCCCCAGACCCCTCAAACAGAGGACTGGATTACACATAAGGTTACTAGGTTTTTATCCAGGGTGGTGATTTGACAGGGAGCTGTTCTTTGGATGTGGCTTACAGCGTATCTGGACAACTTCAGGGGCCTTGGTTTGTGGAAGACAGGACTTTAGTGTAGCTGTGAATGTATTCTCTCAAAAACCTGTTCTCTCCTAAAGGTCCCACTTAGCAGCTGTCTGTGATATTGGAGAGAAATCCAAACTTAGCCAATCTGAAGAAAATGTGGGTGGATCTGAATAGCTTTTCCCAATGGGAACCCTGGCCTGCCTCCTCAAGTTGAAGTGGCGCCTTGCGCGATACCGTGGCAGTGATGGTGTGCGCTTTCTAGGATGGGGGAGGGCAGGGACTTGGATAAGTGGTGCTTTACTGCCCGTGTGTTTGTCTGCCATGCAGGCAGAGCAGGAAACAGCAGCTGCAGTTTTTAATATGCACCTTAGATAGCACATATGTGTTAAATTGAATTATATGGAATTGCAGGTTTGTTAGGTCAGAAGTGGTCAAATGTCAGCAATTTCATATGGTTCAAACTTCTGTCTCTCTCTCTATAAAAGGCTAATATGCTAAGTGTTCCTCCGACCACCAGACCAGTTGCTATAACACGTACTGACCACCAGGGGGAAGACGCTCAATGCAGGAGCTGCTGTGACACGCACTGGCCATTTACAAAGAAACGGCACTGTGGACCTGGTGCTGACAAACCAACACTTGGATTCTCCCAAGTGGGAGACAGGCCCCGCCACCACCCCAGAGTGACAGCCCACCAAATCGCAGCCAACGCTGGCGAGACCCCATGGTGCAAAATGCATCACATAGCAATGCCCGGCTTCCTCTCCCTAGCGACTAGCCTCCTTGGAGTTTCTTCAGCCCAGGAACACGACTTGCTTTATAGCCAAGTTGAAACATTTTACACTTTAACCAAATGTCTGTGAAGCATTTTCACATGCCTCATCTCATTTGATCCCCACAGAAGTCCTAGAGTAATAGATAGGAGACATGGTAGAATCCTATTTTCTTTTCATTAGCCAGAAAACAGAGATTTAGAAAGTTTAGAAACTTGACCCGACTGAAAAGAAGAAATGGTGGAACTTGAAAATGACTTCAGGTTTTCTCACTGCGCAGAATATAGTCAAACACTGATACAGTTAAATATCTTACCGTTCTCCCTGCATGAGCTACAATAATAATCTGCTTCATGTTGATAATTACTGCTGTGTTCCTGACAATTACCTGAAAGAGAAGTGGGGTGCTTCACTGGGTTGGAAAAAGTTTAGCTAAATCAGAAAGCGGGTATAATTGAGCGAGTTTATTCTATATATAAAAAGGCTAGTGGTTGCTTTGGCAGCACAAATACTAAAATTGGAATGATACAGAGAAGGTTAGCATGGCCCCTGCACATGGATGACATGCAAATTCGTGAAGCGTTCCATATTTTTTAAAGGAAAAGAAAAAGTAAGTTGATTCGTGCATGTGTGATACATATAAAGCTCTTGCTGGCACACACCGCACACGTTTCCATCTGTCATTGTTGATCGTGAATTTGGTTGACACTTCTATTAGAGAGAAAGGGCGAATAGTGATATTAAAATATTTCCTTTCAAAGTGCACGCATCTGTGCACTGGGCCTCTAGTAGTTTAATAAAACACACACACAGCAGTTCTGAGTTGTTTTTCCTTTGTAGGTAGTGTTCCATGTTGGACAAATTAGGGAAGGTTTATTGAGAGAAATAACCTGGATGACAAGGATTCTCAGAAGGAGGGTGGCATGGGTAATAGAAGGGACCCTAGGCATGTATTTCAGGCAAGAGGAGATTTTGCAGGAATGGTACCCTGTCTTCACATCTCTCCCAAGAATGTAGTGTGTCATCAGGCTTAGGCTTGTTTTGTGTTCTACCCTCTGGTGGTGGGACAAGGGGTAATGAGAAGGAATTATAGGAAGACAGATTTCCCTCCCCTGTGTTGTTGTGTTGTGTTTTGTTTTTTTTAATTGACTTCAGAGAGGAAAGGTGAGGGAGACAGAGAAACATTAATGATGAGAGAGAATCATTGATCCGCAGCCTCCTGCACGCCCCCTCACTGGGGACCGAGCCGCAACCTCAGGCATGTGCCCTGACCAGGAGTAGAACCATGATATCCTGATTCATAGGTTGACAGTCAACCAATGAGCCACACCAGCCAGGGTCTCGTGTTTTTGACCAAGCTGTTCAGAGATGGAAGTCTCCCTCAAGAGGGATTGGGCTTTTTATCATCCAGTGGAGGTGTCCAAGAAGAGGTTGGAGGGCAGGAGGGAAGGGGCAGTGTTGGGGGCAGAGGGGAAGAGCGCAAGGCCTGGGAACAATACCTTTTCCCTTCATTGCTTTTCAGAGAGAGTGGAATGGAGTAAAGGGTGAGAGAGAAACATTGATGTGGGAGAGACACATCAACTGGTTGCCTTCTGCATGAGCCCCAACCGGGGTCAGGGAGCAAACCTGCAACCTAGTTACATGCCCTTAACTGGGCATTGAACCTGCGACCCCTCAATTTTTGGGCCAACCAGGGCTGGGCATAATACTTTTAAGCTGCCTAAGAGAGACAGAATGTTTCTCTTCATACTTAAAATATTTAAGAACCTAGTTCTTAGGTATATCTAAGCGTACCTACTTCTAGATATTAAGTGCAACAAATACGTTGAAAACTAGTGATCAAGTAGAACTTGGTGGGAGATGGAGTGGAAGATGAAGACAGGTGCATACAGGGAGAGGAGGGGCTATTATACTAATTCAAAACTTGCCCACGTGGCTCTTTGAACGTTGAGCTGGCCTCCTTTCCTTTTGGGCCTGTACCATGACCACATCCACTTCCCGGGTGTGTGTGTGTGTGTTTTAAATTACTTTTTTATTGATTTCAGAGAGGAAGGGAGGGAGACAGAGATAGAAACATCAATGATGAGAGAGAACTATTGATGGGCTGCCTCCTGCATGCCCCCTACTGGGGATCGAGCCCACAACCGGGCATGGCTGGGAATTGAACCGTGACCTCCTGGTTCATAGGTCTACGCTCAACCACTGAGCCACTGCAGCCGGGCCCGGGTGTGTTTTTCATCAGGGTTTATTTCCCACAGAGTCCTGAGGAGTGGCTGCTGTGCAGGGGAACAGGAGGTTTTAGAAGTTTACCCTGGGAGTCGGTTACCTCTGGACATTCAGGAGTATCATTGTGTTCCTTTTGTTAACTGGAGAGAGGAGGGAGGGGCAGTGTTCCCTCCACGTGACCCAGTGTGACAGAAATACCTCTTGGTCTGGTGTGTTCCCTGGGTTCCTCTGGCTGGCAGCGTGGTGGGCCTTCTCTTGCTTGGGTTGGTAGCTGCTCACTCTTCTGGACACCCATCTGTGGCCCCCAGGGCTGCATGTCCTGTGTTCCACCCCGAGGTCCTGATCTCCGTGGGGTGTGCAGGAGGAGGAACAGGCTCCTGGGGGCTCCTGGGAGCTAGCCTTTGTCACAGGCTCTCTCCTTGTAAGGTCCTTCCTTGAGCTGCCTCTTCCTTTTGTTCTGCTCCTTGGGTGTGACCCACTGAGACAATGCCCTGGCCAGAGGGTTTCCTTTCCAGGCTCCTGCCCTCCCGTGGGGGCCTTCAAAGGCTCTGGGCCCAGCCTGGTCACCTGGAAGTCAGTGTAGGATCTGAGGTGTCACATTGATACTTCATCCACCACTTTTTTCATAGGTGCTCAGCCTTGCTGGGTTCCTCTCCGCAGGTGCTGCTTATCCATGATCACCTTTGATTACTGCAGTGACAGTTCCCAGGGGCAGTGTGAGGATTTAAGCTCCGAGACTCCCTCTCTTGCTCTGTCTAGCTTGTTTTCTGTTTGGTTTTATTGAACTCATGTATATATTTGTGGTCACTTGTGATGCATCAGGCACTGTGTGACATTGGGCTCCACTGGGAGTGGCCCCTGACCGAGAAGGACTTGATAGAAGACTTGTAAATCATGAGTTTATCCCTGGAGGAAGGCAGGAGGGGAGGGAAGCTGTGTCTGGAGAAGGGAGGGAAGGTCTGAGAGAGTTGATGCCTTGCCTCAGAGAGCTGTGTGCTTAGATTGGAAGACATTTTGTGGGGTGCTGCGGGAGGAGGGTTGGTGCTAGTCACTTTGAGGCTCTTGCCCCCTACCCGAGTAAAAACCCGAAGTGGCAATGGAGGGAGCAGGCTTGAGAAGTGTGTAGGTTGCAGGTGCCTGTGGGCAGGCTCTCACTGTTCTGCTCCTCCCTCCCTCCCTCGTTCTGGGGGGGAGGACTTAATCAGACTGAGAGCCCTCTGCCTGACAGTTACACTGTTTTTGTGGATGTTTGTGAGTAGAGGGGCCTGAGGAGCAAGGAGGTTGCTGAACTGAGGATGTTTTTGTCCTCCACATTGCATCCTCCTTGCTTAGTTTGAAGAAATTACGTTGAAGAATAAGTTTCAGGCCTTAGAAAACCACTAGCTCTTTGTTTTTCGTAAGTATTACAAACATTGAATAATGGTTTATAGTCTACAGTGTTTATTTAATGCATTCTAACTTAGCCCTTATAATAGTCAATTAGATATTAGCATTTTTTTCCATTTTAAAGCTGAGGAAACTGAGACTCAGAAGGGCTCACTGAGGCACAGAGCCAGCGAGTGGCAGGGAATCCATCCTCTAACCAGCTCGGTGCTCCGTATTCCGTGCTGCATTCCTACAACCATCTGGGTGCAGTGCTGAGTGCACGCTGTCCGAGCAGGGACAAATCCTCCCTCTCAGTTTTGGAGACGTGGTCTCTGACAGGGCCATGAGCAAAGGCAAGCAGATTTGCAATTGCTTAGACTGAGCTTAGGACACCCGCTCTGCCCCGGAAATGTGACTCAGGTTGGGCAAGTTACCAGACCTCCTTGTGTGTAAAATTGGTGGCATCCATCCTTTACAGGGTCAGGAGGAATCGGATAGGTGCTTGGTGCACATTGCTACCCTCCCTCCCCAGCTGTCCGGCTGTCTTCCTCTGCTGTGTGTCCCTCCCTCTGGCTCTGGAGTGCATGTGGGTCTGGCTTCCTTGCTCAGTCCCAGGAAGCAGCCTGTGTTTCAAGGGTTGGTTTAGTACATGTAGATTGCCTGGGTGAGCTGTTGTCTGCTGTGGTAACCACAGCACATTCTTCCTGAAAACCTATCTGAGGTGCTCTGTTCCAGGACACAGGCTGAATATCACAGCGGAGAACGACTGCCGACGCTTGCACTGCTCCCTGAGAGACCTGAGCTCCCTGCTGCAGGCTGTGGGCCGCTTAGCTGAGTACTTCACTGGAGACATGTTTGCTGCGCGGTTCAGCGATGCCCTCACAGTCGTGGAGAGGTAGGCTGGCAGCGACATCATGGAGTCATTCCCTCTCCCGAGCTCAGTTGTGCCAGCTTCTGCTCCGGTGCTGGGTCAGTCAAGGCTCTGCGTGTGTAAGGAGAATGTGGAGCGATTACTGGACCTCTCCGAACTTCAGTTGCTTATGTGTAAAATGGAGTGGACAGTATCTTTAGGGTTTATTCACTGTTAAGTTGAGATGACTGATATCATTTGTGTATATATATATATATATATATATATATATATATTCCTCGGGTATAAATTTTAAAACTATAAAATTTCCAACAGAAAGAGACATGTTCTATCTGCGCTAACAACCATCGCTGGAAATGGGCCTAATGCGAGAGGAGGAAAGAGGACTCCAGAAGTAGAAGTTCTGTGGTTTGGAAAGAGCATAGTTTTTGGACTTAGGAAACTGGTTAGATGAGATGAGGCACTTCGCACAGGGCCTAGCACGTGGTAGATAATAAATATAATTTTATTGGAGAACTTGTAATAGATAAAAAGACAGGATTAGCCTCCAAAGAAACCAGGTGAGGTCAATCTTCATGTCTTTCCTCATAGGCTGGAGAGGCATTAGGAATGCCTGTTAGTTAATAAAAGGCAGGCACTATCCAAGTAGGCAGCCAGATGGCAGAGGTGGGATTTTCCTCTGTCCTGTGGCAGTAGGACTGGTTTTTCTAGTCCTGTTAGGGTCCTAAGGAGTTAAATCTGGGCAGCCTGAAGCCTGACTTTAGAGGTGCTTCCCAATCTTTCCTCCACTAGGCTACTTTTATTACTCCTTCCTCTTGGGTCCTGCATAGAGTTTACAGCTGCAGCTTTTGAGGACCATTTTATATTCCCTAGTTCTCCCCCGCTCCTCCTCCTCCTCCTCCTCCTTCCCCCACCACGTTCACGAACTGCTACACTTAAAAAGTCATACCCTTGGCCCTAGTCAGTGTTGCTCAGTGGTTAGAGTATTGGCCTGTGCACCAAAGGGTCTAGGATTAAATTTTCTGTCAAGGGCACGTACTTGGGTTGCAGGTTCGATCCCTGGCCTCGGTAGGGGCAAGTGCAGAAGGTAACCAATGTGTCTCTATCAAATCGATGTTGTTTTCTCTCTCTCCCTTTCCTTCTCTCTCTCTCCCTCCCATCCACTCTCTCTAAAAATCAATGGAAAATATCCTCGACTGAGGATTAATAAAAAACCTCCCAAAGAAGTTATACCCTTGATACTAAGTGATAATTGCTTTAGGGAACCTGTGAGTTAATTAGATCAAAACTATAGTTATGGATCCAGCCCAAAGTCAAGACACGTGGGGCTTTTACTGGCCCAGTAGCCGTGTCATTGATAACACCCTGAGGGGGGAGTCAAGCTCCAAGCCTAGTTACCTGCATACCAGCTTTTCTTTAACTGTTAAAAGCAGAGATAACTGAATTTGAAATAAATCTTTAAAATCCAGATTAACATTATTAATAATAAAAACAGCATATGGTCGTAAGACATTTTCAAAGGTGTTTATGCACATTTTTTTTTCATTCTATACTTTGAGGGACAAATATTGTCACTTTATCTGTGAGTAAACTGTGGCCAGGGATGGTGAATGTCTTGCTTTAGATCACAGCTCATAAAAGGGAGCACCTGGACTTTAACCAGTTTCCTGAGTCCAAAAACTATGCTCTTTCCAAACCACAGAGCTTTTACTTCTGGAGTCCTCTTTCCTCCTCTCGCATTAGGCCCATTTCCAGCGATGGTTGTTAGCGCAGATAGAACATGTCTCTTTCTGTTGGAAATTTTATAGTTTTAAAATTTATACTAGAGGAATATATATATATATGAACAATATCAGTCATCTCAACTTCATAGTGAGATGATTGATCATAGATCCTGAATCGTTATTTTATAGGTCCTTACACATATATCTTTCTACACCGATTAGGTTTGTAAGCTCAGTACTAAAGATACTTAGCTATCTTGTCTTCAATTTAAAATAAAGTGTGCGAGAAGGCTCCTTGTTATGATCTTAATGGCCAGTGTGATTAGCAGTGTTTCAACTTAGGGGTTACATAAAACAAATGTAGTAATAAAACTGCTACACAACCCTCGCCAGTGTGGCTTGGTTGGAGCATCGTCCCATACACCAAAAGGTGGCAAGTTCTGTTCCCAGTCAAGACACATAACCAGGTTGTAGGCATTGTCCCTGGTTGGGGTGTGTGCAGTAGGCAACCGATTGATGTTTCTCTCTCACATAAATGTTTCTCTCTCTCTCCCTTTCTCTCTCTAAAAATCAATAAAAAAAATTTTTTTAAACCCTGCCAAACAGACACATCTAGAAGTCAATTTTTAGTGATGAACCTCATTAAAGAATGCTGTGTAATGTAAAAACAGAATGCAAAGTCCAATACTATATGATTTTACTTACATGAGGTATGTAGAGTAGTAAAATTCATAGAGACAGAAAAAGGAATGATGTTGCCAGGGGCTAGGAACGGGGTATGGAGAGTTACTTAATGGGTACAAGTTTTAGTTTGGAAAGATGAAGAAAAGGTTCTGGAGATAGACAGTGGTGGTGGCTGCACAGTATCAATATACATAATGCCAGTGAACTGTGCACCTGCTGTGTGAGTGTAAGACACTGGGAGCGTTAAAGCATTAGATACCAGGTCCACATTGGTGCTTTGCTTCGGGGAGGTGCCGTTCTGCTTTCCAGTGATCACCTGCACCTTTCCAGGACCAGATTGGGAGCCCTCGGCTCTTTCACTCTCACTTTCTTGACTGACTGGCAGTGCCCCTTTCTGTCTGCTCCCCAGCCCTGCATAATTTGTGGCTTAAGCTTGTGGATTTCTAAGAAAGTCCTGTTTTTTCTCTGTATCCGAGAGGAGCATTTTTCAGAGTATGGTCCACATGCATCAGAGCCTTGGTGCTTTTCAGAGACACATGTTTCCAGACCCTCCTACAACTGCATGGTTGGTCTGTGGGGTTGCACCAGGGAGCTGGCATTTGTAACAAGTTCCCTAGTTGCTCCGTATGTCAGTGAAGTTGGGGAACCCCTGCACCATTGGATTGAGGAAGAAGAGCACATGCTGTCTTCCCTGGCATCCAGCTCAGTTTTCTGACAGCAGGCATAGAGGGAACTCTGCCAGGTCTCCAGTTTTCCTCTTGACTCAAAGGAAAGTCTCTCTCTAATGACAGAGGCATTTCTACTTCCCAGTAGAGCTGGCTATTAGTTATTGTAGTTCATGCTCATTTTATGCAGTGATCCCTTGGGCAACAGTGGGTTCAGTTATTCCTCCTGAATTAATTCTAGAAACTCTTGCCCGCCACCCCAGAATTTTATCATGAATATTTTCACATATTCATAAACATTGAATAGTTATACAGGGAAGACCCATATACCCATCATTTAAACAGTGCTATATTTTCTTTATCATATATCTATCCACCTGAAACACTTTTTAAAAATACATTATTTTTATTGATTTCAGAGAGGAAGGGCGAGTGAGAGAAAGAAACATCAAAGATGAGAGAGAATCATTGATCGGCTGCCTCCTGCAGGCCCCTCACTGGGGATTGAGCCCTCAACTCAGACATGTGCCCCTAACTGGAATCGAACCTGGGACCCTTCAGTCCACAGGCCGACGCTCTATCCACTAAGCCAGACCAGCTAGGGCAAACATTTATGTTTTTTAAAAAATTTTTATTGTGGTAAAATACACATAACAAAAATTTCCATTGTAATCATATATATATAGTATATCAGTATATTTTTTGTGTTGGATATCTATATTATTTTCAAAAATTTTTGATACTATATGTAATGGTTTAGTTAGTATCTTTGTATATAAATCTTTGTGCACATCTCAGATTATATCTTTGGGATAAGATTGAAGGTTTGGTCTCTATTCTTAGACCTTTGTTGGTACCTGTCTATCTGTGTTATTTAAGTCCATAGCTGAATGTTTTTTCTTACCTGCTTTGCCAACAGGTTGGTCAAAGTCACTCTGTATGGATCTCAGATAAAACTGTACAACATTGAAACTGCTGTGCCATCAGTATTGAAACCTGATCTCATTGATGTGTAAGTACAGAGTTAGATGTTTATATTCTCAGGAAATGTCCTCCAGCCCCAAATCATTTTATAGTTAAAAAGAAACAGTAGTGGTTGCCATGAAGAGGGGTGAAACTCCCACTTCCAAACCTAGAAGAGAGAAAGGTTGTTTGGTTATATACACGGGGGCAGAGGTGGTTGGAGTGAAAGGACTTCATCAGGCAGATGAGAGCTGGGAGTAGAGGCTAGGAGTAGGCATTTCAGGAGGAAAGAACAGCACAAGCCAACACAGTGTTGTGGAGTCGCACAGTCTGGAGGTGGTGAGCAGCTTGTGTGGTGGGAGATGAGGCTGATAGCTATGTTGGGACTAAAGTGGAAACACCTTGAATGCCATTAATCTCCTGTGGAACAGTAGCTGAAACCAGCGTACAGAAGAGTTCCTTGGGGAACACATTCCTTCAGAGACTGATGACAGAAGACGGCATAGGCTCATGTATCTGCATGTTACACAAAAACTTCAGGTGATTTTGAAACAGGACATCCATGGACCACACTACGAGAAACTTTATAGACGGTGGGAAGCCATTAGGAAAGTGACACATAGAAGTGATAGAGCAACGATTTTCAACCTTTTTCATCTCATGGCACATATAAACATTACTAAAATTTTGCCGATGTGACAAAAAAACAAGTATAATTTTGATTCACCCCAGATGGCTGTTGTCATTTTTTAAATTTATTTGACAATCTAAGGGAAAAGAGGTCAGTGCCCCTGACTAAAATAGTCAGGTGTTGCATGTTTTAGAAATCCTTTCGGCATATTGGTTGAAAATCACTGGGATAGAGGAATGGTGACAAGAGATGGGCCATATCCCAGAGATCACACTGCCCTAAGGCTTGTTCTAGTCTGGAGCAGGACTGGCAAGTGCCAAATCTGGCCCACTACCAGCTTTTATAAGTAAAGTTTTATTGGCACACAGCCATGCCCATTTATTTACATATTGTCTGTGGCTGCTTTTTCATTTCAGTGGCAGAATTGAATAGTTGTGAACAGGGTGTAAGGCCTACAAAGTCTAAAATATTTATATTGGATTTTACAGAAAAAGTTTGCTGACCCCTGAGCAGCAAATTAGGTAAATGATGGAAAGTGAATCTTTTTTACTATGGTGGTTTACATTTTTTAAAATATTGCTTTCCTTTTTGAGAATTTAAAGAAAGCTGTGAAGTTTCTCCTGAGAAAGACACTAATTTCATAAACACTACCTTGTACACAATTTCAGGAAGTTGTAAGTCCCTTCCTTCAGCCTCTAAGAGCTCTACAAATCCGATAGATTGACTGAAATTCTCAGACTCAAAAGGCAGACTTTGATGTCCTTCCTCCTTACTTTTGGTATTTAGAACTTAAATAAAGGGACCAATAATACAAAATAACTGCCTGGTCACTATGAATTTTAAATTTTCAATACCTCTATTTTCTCTTTTTTTTGTTATATATTTGTATTGATTTCAGAGAGGAGGGGAGAAAGGGGAGAGAGAGAGGTAAATCCGTAACAAGAGAGAATCATTGATTGGCTGCCTCCTGCACCCTCCCCCCCTTATTGGGGATTGAGCCCACAACCCAGGCATGTGCCCTGACCAGGAATTGAACCATGACCCCCTGGTTCCTCGGTCGACTCTCAACTACTGAACCACACTGGCCAGGCCTCAATACCTGTATTCTCTTACTTTAAGGTACTTAGTACCTGCAGGAGGAAAATAAAATGAACTCTTATACTCTTAAGCTAGACTCATGAATTATAAATGTTTTGCCACATTTGCCCTTGTTACTTGTGCTTTCTCTCTGTGTACAGATGTGCTCACATACATTTTTTGTGTGATCTATTTGAAAATAAATTGCAGACAATATGTCACTTCATCAAGAAGTCCTTTAGCATGTATCTCCTAGTAACAAGGACATTCTTTTACATAACCATAATACTGCTAGAGGCCCAGCGCACGAAATTCATGCACGGGTATTGTCCCTAGGCCTGGCCTGTGATCAGGCCATCTTCCTGGCTGCCAGCCAGCTGGCCCTGTTCCCCACTGCCACCCACCCCCTGTTCCCCAGGCTGTTGGCGCCTGCAGGTGGTGGGAGGGACTGAGAGGTTGGCTGTTCGCCTGCTCACCGGCCCCACCCCTGCCGCGGGTCGCCCTCTGTGTGTGGGGCAACCAGCAGGACGGGGGCCTTGGCCTGGCTCCTCCTGTGTCCCCTGCCACCCACCCCCAGTTCCTCGTTTGCCATTGGGCAATGGGAGCCTGCCAGCCGGGGAAAGGGACCAAGAGGTGGTCAGTGCGCCTCATAGTGACTGGTTGAGCAGTCGTTCTGGTTGTTCCACCATTAGGGTCAATTTGCATATTACCCTTTTATTATATAGGGTTATCAACAGTCAAAAACTGTCATGGATACAGCAATATCATGTATTTTTGAAAGAGAGAATATGTACACATATACATATATATTTGTATATATTCCATGTTTGAATTTCCCCAATTGTCCCAGGAATGTCCTTTCCTTTTTTTTCTTTTTATTTAAAACCTAACTAATTATGAATCACAATTTAAATTTGTCTCTTATAATCTAGAACACTTCTCCCAATGGTGCATGTTGCAGGGAAGAGGAATGGAAAGAGGCAGGGAGAGAGGGAGAGACCTTTTGGAGATTCAGCCCTTAAAATTTGTTTTTTAAAGCAAATCTTAAAAATCTGGATTTGTCCAGTTGTTTTTCCACCGTAGTATTAGATTGAGGTCAGACGTTTTTAGCAAGAATACTACATAGGTGGTGGTGTGTCCTTCCTCTTGTATCTTGTCTGGAGGTCATTGAGGTCAATTTGCCCTGTAATTGTTGATGCTAATTTTGATTTTAAAACGCCTTTGTCCTAGTGCTGTTCATTGAAAGATCCTAGTAGCAATGAACCCCCAGTAGCAATACCCCTAGTATCCAGGCTCTTTGTTTCTAAGGCACATTCTCCACTAAAAGGAACCAGAGCTCCTTGGAGAAATGTTCTGTGTGTGGGGCAGGGTGATCCTGGAAAATCTTACTGATGCAGTAAGGAGGGAAGTGCTCAGTGAATGTCAGGAACAAGGAAAGGGAAACAGGGACTAGCTTGAAAGGATTTTTCCTAGCCGGACTTGATAATTTGATCATCAAAAAAGAATAAGATGATAATAGATCATAACCTTGAATATAAGAATCCATGCATCTACAGTGATTTAAAAAAAGATGGGGCCCTAGCCAGTTTGGCTCAGTGGATAGAGCATCAGCCCTTGAACTGAAAGGTCCCAGGTTTGATTCCGGCCCACATGCCCGGGTTGTGGGCTCGATCCCCAGTGAGGGACTTGCAGGAGGCAGCTGGTCAATGATTCTCTCTCATCATGGATGTTTCTATATCTCTCTTTCTCTCTTCCTTCCTCTCTGAAATCAGTAAAAATATATTTTAAAAAAAGATGGGGAGGGAAAGCTCTTTTTTACAGAAGAATGCCAGCTAATGAACAGGAAAAGAAAGATAGAAAAATCAGAATGAGAGTGGTCCCTAGCCAGAGAGAACATAGGGTCTGATGGCGAATATTAGGGCAAGCTTCCTTACAAAGCTCTAATACACGGTAGTTGTCTGCACCCTGGTCTGTAGCTATGGATGTTACATTTTTACTAGTTCCCAGAGTCAGCACACTATCACTCAAGTTCTTTGGTTCTGTTTTTTTATTTATCACTAGGGGCCCAGTGCACAAATTTGTGCACCTGGAAAGAAACTGTGGGCTGCGAGGCTGTGGTGGGCACAGGGGCAGGTCTTGGCCCATCCTCTGTGCCGCCACCCGGCCCTTCCTCCCGCAGCCCCTGGTTCCGTCTGCCAGCAGCCCCATTTCTGTTGCCGCTTCTACGCACTGACTGTGCGGAGCGATTGGGGCTGGTGCCAGCAGCAGGTGCAAGCAGGGCTGGCGCCTTCAGTGGGTGCAAGTGGCTGCTGCTGTCCTGATTGCCCCTCAGGAGTAGGGGGAGGTGGAGAAGCCCTCAGGTGCGATCGGGGCTGGCAGCCGCTGCTCTCACCCACTGACGGCACCAGCAGCAGGTGCAAACGGGGCTGGCACCGGCAGCAGGTGCAAGCACCGGGCAGGACCATGGCGCACTGGAGCAAAGAATTTTCAGTAACCACCAGAGTCTCGCCCCGATGACAGCAACCAGTGCCCTGCCTTGGTCTGGCGCCCCTGCTCACCTGCTCCACTATCCTGCTGTGGCCGACGCCCGCCATGTTCTATGCTTTGCTGCCTGCTGCTGATGTCCACCATGTTCCGCGTGCACCCCCTGGTGGTCAACGCATGTCATAGCGACCAGTTGTTCGGTTGTTTGGTTGTTCTGCTGTTTGGTCTATTTGCATATTAGCCTTTTAGTATATAGGATTCTCTCAGAGATGCTCACATGTGTCAAAGAAAGATTAAATAAGATCTGATAGACATTCACTAACTGCCTTTTGTATTCTGGGCATTGATGGCAATATTTAGATGATGAGTTTTAATTTTTAGATTTGATATCAGCAAGTAAATGATTTCCATGCTGTTAGATCCTGGAACAATAAATGCAGTGGATGAAATTTTTACTTCCTATGAAAAGACTTAATGCTAATATACTTGACTTTAACCTTTAAAATTGCATCTTCTCTCCTTTTTGCAGGCATGCCCAGTCCCTGGCCGCCCTGCAGGCGTACTCTCACTGGTTAGCACAGTATTGCAGTGAAGCACATCGGCAGAACACCCAGCAGTTTGTCACGCTCATCTCCACTACCATGGATGCAGTCACACCTCTAATCAGCACCAAGGTCTGGAAACAGCAAAGGCTACACCTGTTACCTACCTGAGTCTGTCTTGTCCATGTACCCATTTATTACCCCTTCAAAATACTACATAGTAGTAGACTCGTCAGTCTTACCACTGAAATATAACTACATGCCATTTCATGTTCCTTTTTAGTTGTAAACCACTTAATGCAAATATAACTTTATATTTTTAGTTCTCTAAGTCCCACATGAAAAAGTAAAATATGGTTCAGATTTACAGACTGACATTTGATGGTACTCTTTAATCTCTTCCTCCAAAATATTTCCTTTTCCCCAGTAAGCACTGTCCACGGTTGTGTATCCTTCAGACATGTTTCTTTTTACATACACAAGTGAAAGTCTGTATTTAGCTGTAGATACAGCTGCTTTTGCTTAACAGTATGCTTCGGAGACTTTTACATGTATAAGCAGCTTCAGCTTTTCAAACTGCCCGTGTTTTGTACTGGGGATATATTATAATTTCCTTATTGATGGAAATTATATCCTTGTAGGATGGATTGCTGCAAGTAGAATTGCTGGGTTGAAGGTGTTATCCATGTAAACTTTGATAGGTTCTATTAAGTTGTCCTCCAGCAAGACCAGATTGTATTATTTGAGTGTATACATGCCTTTATTTTAAAAAATGGTTTTAGTCATATATAGCATTCTGTACCACTATTAATAGGATAATGTATTATTTTCCATAAATTTTTCTATTGTGTTTATAATTGTAATTTGTAAATAATATCCCACACAGGGTATGTTTCATAATTTAGCCATTGCTGGACTTTTGATAGCTGCCTTTTTTTTTTTTTTTTGGTAATTTTTTATTTTAATTTATATTTTTATTGATTTCAGAGAGGAAGGGAGAGGGGAGAGATAAAAACATCAACGATGAAAGAGAATCATTGGTTGGCTGCCTCCTGCTGCCCCCTATTGGGGATCGAGCCTGTAACCCTGGCATGTGCCCTTGACCAGAATCGAACCTGGGACCCTTCCGTCCGCAGGCTGACACTATCCACTGAGCCAAACCAGCTCGGGCTGATAGCTGCCTTTGAAAAAAGCCATTATAGACACTTCTGAAAAGTGTGTCTTTATGACTTTTTTTTTTAGGTAATTTCCTTAGAATAAGTGGGATTATAGTGTTAAAGGTTTTGTGCTTCTAGGAAATTATAGTAATACTAGAGGTTCGGTGCACGAAAATTCATGCATTCAGGGGGGTCCCTCAGGCCAGCCTTTGTCCTCTCGCAGTCTGGGAGCCCTTGGGGGATGTCCACCTGGCAGCTTAGGCCTGCTCCCCAGCGGATCGGGCCTAAGCTGACAGTCAGACATTCCTCTGGCAGTCCGGGGCTCTCGGGGGATGTCCGACTAACGGCTTAGGTCCGTTAGTCAGACATCCTTAGCACTGCCGTGGAGGCAGGAGAAGTTCCTGCCACTGCTGCTGCACTGGCCAGCCATGAGCCAGCAGAACATCTGCCCCCTGGTGGTCAGTCCGGGTCATAGCGACCGGTTGTTCCGCTGTTAGGGTCAATTTGCATATTACCCTTTTATTATATAGGATTTCTTTCCTAAACATTCTATGTGCCCTTGACTCTTTTTTGTGCTGTTTTCACCCTAGTCTGATCAGCATTAGGTCTTGTCTACAAAAAGTAACCCTTTTGTTAATTTGAAAAGTACCATTATGGTACTTGAATCAAGTTTTTGATTAGCATGTTGAGGTAAAGGAAGTAGGAGAGCCTGACATGATAGATGATCGAGTGCAAAGATGGGGGGTGGAGATAGATCTTGGCTTGGTTGGAGCAAGAGGAGTGAGTTGGATAGTCTGAGGTGTTTGAATGAAAAGCCAAGGAGTTTGCCTTGAGATTTAAGAACTGATAGTGAAAAAATGGTTCCCTGAGTTTAAAAATGCCGGTGACTATGAATAGGAGGAACTTGAGATGGTGATCCTAGCTGGAAGGAGGAGCTGTAGACATGGTAAAGAAGATACCCCCTTTTTTTTTTTAAAGAATGTTATTGGAATTTCTTTAAAAGAAAATATTTTTATTGATTTTCAGAGAGGAAGGAAGAGGGAAAGAGAAACATCAATGATGAAAGAGAATCATTGATCGGTTGTCTCTTGCATGCCCCCTACTGGGGATCAAGCCCTCAACCTGGGCATATGCCCTTGACCAGAATCGGACCTGGACCCTTTAGTCTGCAGGCCAATGCTCTATACACTGAACCAAACCAGCCAGGGCAAGAAGATGCCTTTTTGATGGGTATCAGCATAGGAAAACTCCTTTGAGATAGAGCCTGTGTGGTACAGTTTGGTAGCCAAGAGCTATATTTAGCTTGTGGCTGCCTCATCAAGGTTCTTCGAATTCAATCATAGGGGATACAGTGAGCTGCCATGCCCTCTTCCCTCTTCAGGTCCAAGACAAGCTGCTGCTATCTGCGTGCCACCTGCTGGTTTCACTGGCCACCACTGTAAGGCCCATCTTTCTGATCAGCATCCCCTCAGTGCAGAAAGTGTTCAACAGAATCACTGATGCCTCTGCTCAGCGACTTGTTGACAAGGTGAGGCCCGGGGTTACCCTGGAGTCACTGGAGAGGTACGCCTCAGCCTCAGGGAGGCTGGGGAAGAAGAGTCTGACCATTCTTTCTGCACCCAGAGCTTACAGGCCAGGCCATTGACAGCTTTCTTACACATGTAGCACTGACACAGCCTCAGTGCTCTCTTGCCACGTCCTTCCCATCATGGCAGACAGTGTGTGGATTCAGACATAAAAAGTTCATCCTAGGAACAGAGCTGGTGCTGATATTTTGTTTGTTTTTTTTGACTTATTTATTTAGATGAGGCTTATGAGGCTTTGAGAGCTAGTGATCTGGCTGGTGGTGTGAGAGCGTTTGCATTCTTTTGGTTTAAACAGTCTGTTTATTGTTGTTACATGCTTGTTTTCTGAGGGTTGAGATGCCTCAGATAAGTATATTCTCTTAAAGTCCTAGGAAGCTTAGGTTAGACATGTAGAAACAAACAAAACAGGGCTGGAGTCAGAGGGGAGTCAAAGCAGTTAGTAAGAGCACCTGGATGTGAACGAATTGCTTCGGACCAGCACCCTCTTAATAGCCTGCTCTGAGTAGCGCCTCCGAGGGCCTCAGAGGCCAGCAGCAGAGAGACTGGTGAGATCCAGGGTCTGGGACATCCCCCTCCGTGATGCTTCCAGGACCGGCAGTAATTATTAAGACTGGCTGGCCCTCGGCTGTGCTAGACCCACAGTTGGTATTACTGCTTCACTTTCTTTTCCTCCCTGGGTTCCCTCAGAGTCGGACCAAAGCCCCAGGTTCAGGTTATAAGAAAGGAGCCTGGAACCTGAGCTCAGTGTTTGTGTAGTGGGCGCTAGAGACTGTTGTTCTTGAACTTCCCGTCTTGGATGCCTTTGGGGTCTCTTCCAGGCTCAGGTGTTGGTGTGCCGAGCCCTCTCCAACATCCTGTTGCTTCCGTGCCCAAACCTCTCAGAGAGTGAGCAGCAGTGGCCCATGCGCTCCATCAACCATGCCAACCTCATCTTCGCACTCTCCCGGGACTATCGCAACCTGAAACCCAGTGCTGCCGCCTCTCAGAGGAAGATGCCCCTGGATGACAGTAAGTGGCCCCTGGGCAGGGGCATCCCAGGGAGATCGGTGAATTCAGTGAACACTTCACCTAGACCTGTTTCCTGAATGCAGGATGCCCTTTCTCTCTCTTAAAAAAAAAAGAAAGTTATGGATTTCAGAGAGGAAGGGAGAGGGAGAGAGAGAGAAAGAAACATCAGTGATGAGAGAGAATCGTTGATTGGCTGTCTCCTACATGCCCCCTACTGGAGATCGAGCTGGCCACCCACAATGTGCCCTGACAGGGAATTGAACCATAACCTCCTGGTTCATAGGTCAATGTTCAATCACTGAGCCACACCAGCTGGGCCCCTTCTCTTGTTTAAAAGGTAAAAAATAAGGAAAATGTTTATTGAAGGACTGTGGCTAAAAAAAAAGTCCTGCAGTATATTGATCCATTTCAGATAGTTGCATAAGCAAGCAGGGCAATTCACCTATACACACTGGGGGTAAAGAGTTTAAGAATTACTTGAAACTGTCTTTAACCTTTCTCCAAATAAATACTTCAGAGGCTTTGAAAGAGCTTGGTATCTTCACAAATGGCACTTTTAGTTGATTGTTTATATTAAAGAGGCAGAAAAATATGAATCAAGAGAAAATAGTTTTAGTAGAAGGTATCAGATTTCTCTGAAAAGTCTTTCTAAAATAATTACTTAAAAATGCAGTCTGTTTTCACAGTAAGAAAACAGTGGGATGTTATTGGCCAAAATTATTTATAGAATGTTAACAAAAATGCTATGTGAAATGTTAGAAATGATAATAAACACTCAGTGTTTAAAAAACATTACTTTTATAATTAGGAACACTAACATATGTTCATTGTTCAAAAATATTAGGGGGGGGTGGGTGGCCAATGGGGGGATAAAGACACAAATGTGTAATACCTTAATCCATAAAGAAAATAAAAAGAAATATTAGAAGAGTATAAAGTAGAAAAGAAAAACTTAAATCTCATCAGTTTTAGTACTTTACAAAGTAACCATTTTAAATAGCTTGTTGAATGAATGGCTGATTACTGAGGGTACACTGCATAAGGGCTTGCTTGCTTTAGTGATCTTCCATCAGCAAATCTCTGGCTGGCTGTGCCAGTGTCAGCTGTCAGCGTCTGGTATTTGTCTGACCATGAGTGTTTTACATCCATTTAAATCTCATGTCAGCCTTATGAGTTAGGTACTGTGAATTACCCTGATTTTATCCATGAGGAAACTTAAGATATGGGAAGGTTAAGTAACTTGCTCAGGGGTTACATACAGTTACTATAGAACCATGCTTTATAAAGTTGAATAGTCTTCCTTTCTTACTTTATATTACATCCTACATCAGTCAGCATAGGCTAGGTTATGCTATGTGTGAGAAATAATCCCCAACATTTAGTGGCTTACTGCAGGAAAACACTTATTTCTTGTTAATTCCACATGTCCAGTGTGGGTTAGGGTTTGGGAAGGTTCTGCTCATTCTAGTCACTCAAGAACCCAGGCTTATGAAGGGTCCATTTCAGTTTGTGGTTACCCTGGGAAAGGCTCTTGCTTAGAAGTGACACTTATTTCCACTCTTTTTTTTTTTTTCTGTTCGTCAGATTTTTTATTCACTTGACTTTTAGATTCACTTGTTGATATGTATTTGTAGTTTGTAATTTTTATCTTTACCTTTTTCTTCTTCTTCCTCTTCTTAAAGAGTACCTTTCAGCATTTCATATAATACTGGTTTGGTGTTGATGAACTCCTTTAGCTTTTTCTTATCTGTGAAGCTCTTTATCTGACCTTCCATTCTGAATGATAGCTTTGCTGGGTAGAGTAATCTCGGTTGTAGGTTCTTGCTATTCATCACTTTGAATATTCTTGTGTTCCTCTAGTCTGTTGTTAGGTCTCTGTATAATATTTTTTATTTCAGTCAGTGTATGTTTAATTTCTAGTTGGTCCTTTTTCATATCCTCGAGGGTCTCACCAAATTTATCGGCCTTTTCTAGGAAATTCTTGAAAAACCTTATAACTGTGGTTTTGAACTCTATATCCAGTCATTTGCTTTCCTCCATTCTTTCGTTTGTGATCTGTTTCTTTGTCTCCGCATTTTCGCTGCTTCCCTGAGTTGGTAGGGTAGCTTTGTGTGCTAGGTTTCCTATATGGCCCAGTGGCTCAGCCTCCTGTTACCTGAGATGGACACTCTTGGTGCACCCCTTTGTGGACTGTGTGTACAGCCTTGTTGTAGTTAAGTCTTGATTGTTGTTGGTATCACTGGGAGGGATTGACCTCCAGGCCAATTGGCTGTGAGGATCAGCTGTGTCTACGCTGGAGAACTTCTGTGCTGGAGATAGCCTTATGAGACAAGACTTGCAAAATTGCAAAAGCCTCTGTGCTCAGCTTGGATGGGGCGGAGTCTCAGGGCTGAGCAGACAGTCTTGGCTTCCCGTCAGCCCTGCCCTACGAGGCCCCTGGATCTCATTGTCCCTCGGTAATCGCTGTAAGCACCTCTAAGAGAAAGCCGCCCTCGAGTTTTGCCTGCTGCCAGACAGTCCAGTTTCTCCCCCAATGAATCTGGATTCCCAGATTCTCACCTGGAACTTTAGTTCAGCGAGGTCGGGAGCTTCCGTCTTCCCCCCACTAGAGAAAGCCAGCAGCACACTCAGCAGTCAGTCCTCTCTGTGCGCACTTGCGCACATACCTCCAGACCTCTGCCTTTATGGCTCCCCTGAGTTTCCGTGCGCTCCTCTCTTTTCCCGACAGTCCAGACTTCCCCCATATGAGTCTGGGTCCCCAGGGTCTCACCCGAAACTGGGGTTCAGTGCAGTCGGAACTGTAGTTCAGCGCAGTCGGGAGCTTCCGCCTTCCTCCTGCTAGAGAAAGCCAGCGGCACACTCAGCACTCAGACCTCTGCGCGCACTTGTGCGCGCACCTCCAGACCTCTGCCTTTTGCGGCTCCCCTGAGTTTCCGTGCACTCCTCTCTTTTCCCGACAGTCCAGACTCCCCCCGTATGAGTCTGGGACCCTAGGGTCTCGCCTGGGACTGGGGTTCCAGTGCAATCGGGAGCTTCCGTCTCTTTCCCACTAGAGAAAGCTAGCCAGGCACGCAGCCGCCCGTCCTCTCTGCATGCGTGTCATCGTACCTCAGCCTTTTGCAGCTCCTCTGAGTCTCCTTGTGCCCCTCTCTTTCCTTCTAGTTGTAGAATTCCCACTCAGCCAGCTTTCCCGTGGCTCTGGATGATGTCCATTCTGTCTTTTAGCTGTGGTTTTGAAATTGTTGTGCGAGGCAGCAGTGTAGGTGTTCACCTATGCCAGCATCTTAGTTTCTCCTATTTCCACTCATTTTGTTGGCCAGGACCTATGGCTATGTGGCCATCGTTCACATAGCAGGTGGAAAGTGTGATGCCACCATGTGCTGGAAATTTTGCTGAATAGATATAATGATTTCCACAATGAACATAATTAACATAGCATTTGTCGAGTGTGTACTGTGTGCCAGGCCTGGGCTGAGAACTTCATATACATTATTTCATTTAGTCTTTTCTATAGTCCGTGGGTATATAGCTTATTATCCTCATTCTCCAAGTGATAAAATGAAGGCCTGGAAAGGTTTTTCTAGCTCAACTTTATACTTTGAAAATTTTTCTAACCTACAGGACAGTTGAAAAAATAAGAAAATGAACAATTGTGTATCTTTCGCCTGGATTCACCAATTGTTAATATATTGCCACATTTGTGTTCTTCTCCACTCACACATACTTTTTCTTTTTAACTGAGACGTTTACAGTAAGTTGCAGACATTGGCACTTTATTCCTGAATATTTAAACTTTATTTTTGAGAACAAGATATTCTCATATATAACCAAAACACCATTACACAACCAAGCTGTGTAACATTGTTATAATAATGTCATCTATGTTATAAATGTGTCCACATTTTCCCTAGTCATTACCAAACTGCCCTGTGTTGCTTTTTAAAAATCCAGGATCCAATCAAGGATCATGT
The DNA here is from genome assembly GCA_026230045.1 of Corynorhinus townsendii. NCBI lineage: Eukaryota > Metazoa > Chordata > Mammalia > Chiroptera > Vespertilionidae > Corynorhinus > Corynorhinus townsendii. The sequence goes on from JAPDVU010000009.1 coordinate 63,256,880, forward strand.
GTTGTATTTGGTTGCCACACCTCTTTAGTCTCTTTTAATATAGAAAAGCATTCCTGTTTTTTCTTCTTCATGACATTGACATGTTTGAAGAGTCTAGGCCTATTGTTTTGGTGGAATATGCTATAATCTTGTTCTCATTGCTTCCAGCAATTTTTGGCAGAAATACTACAGTGACATGTACTTCCTATTGCATTGCTTCAGGCCAAGAATGTCAAACTCAAAGGCTAACACGGGCCAAAAAAAACAAGGTTTAAGTTTACTAGGACAGAATATGGGCCGCAAAAAAACAACAATTTTCATAGAAACATAGGTTTATTTCGATAGAGACATACTAAATACAAAGGTCTGAAATAAATGAGTCATCATTAACATAAAATAATGGAACATTTTAATAAAACTTAATATTTTTTCTTGAACATTAACTTATCAGACACTAAATAACTGCACAAATTAATAAGCGTAACACAAATAAACCTGTTTTTCTTATTCTTTGAAAGCGAAATATTTGCTGTTGCACACACCAAACAAGTCAGTCCAAGACTAATATGGCAATCGGCTGCTAAAATATTCGCTGCTAGTATTAGTGGGGAAAAATGGTGTGCCTGCATGTAAAGCACGTAAGGGAAATGAATGCAACACGATTATAGTCATCAATCATTAGAGAACGTTGTAGTCATTATTAATAATTATGTATAATAGGGTATTGTAAAAATTAAGTTGTGAAATTTTTATTAAAATGTTTCTTACATACTGTTATATTGGCTGGGCGGCAAAAATACTGCTGTGGGCCGCATGCTGCCCATTGCAAGTTTGACATGCTTGCTTCAGGCACTGCCTGCCAGTCCACTGTAAAGGTGCCCTCTTGCCCCGCCCCACATGGCAAGTGTAGGTTACTCAGGGTCAAAGAAAAGGAGTTGGGGGCAGAAGTCAGATGGGTCTGCATGGCTCCAGACCCTTGTTCTTTACCACATTGCCTTCTCTCCTAGAAAGGATTGTTTTTAATCGCTTTATAATATCCTAGCCTATGAAGTTCCACAAGTTAAATTCTATTACTATATATTTAATGATGCTTTTCATTTTTTACTTGCACATTTTTGGGAATAAATCTTGGTTCTTACTTCGATTTCCCTACACATCAGAGGATCAGATTTGGGTTTCTTGACCCTTAGCCTTTTCTCCTAAACAGCTTTCCTTTTCCTTATGTATTCTTGGGGAAATGTCTGTCCCGAGGGCAGTTTCCTGGCTTGGTAAAAGGCCCTGTGCTGTAGTGCTTGTGAGTGAGTGGCTGCTTGATCAGTGCTATGGGTGTGCCTTTTGTTTGCTTTCCAACATCCCTATGACCAGGTCATTATCATCTGTCATGCTCAGTCCTGTGAGGGAGATGGTCTCCATCTTCAGATGTGGAAACCAAGACTCAGAATATAGGAGTCAGGAGTCGAACCCGATTTCATCCACCTCCAGAGCATGGACTCTTTCTGTACCCTTCCCTGAAAGCCTCTTCAGTCCCCAGAGGCTGGTGAGTTTGGGGGCAGGGTGATCCAGAGAGCATGGCCAGGTGCAGGGTGGCTCTGGCAATTTAGCCCGGAGCTGTGCCAAGGCCAAGGCTGCCGAGCCTAGGCTGAGCCAAGGGGGCTTCTTGAGGAAGCAGTGTCTAGGGGATGAGCACCCCATCAGTGCTGGGGGATGATGACAGTGTTTCTCTCCTGGGCCTTTGATATACCAGACATGTTGCCAGGATTATTCTGAACCTTGTCTCTGATCGTCACAGCAACCCTGCAGAGAGGGGCTGTTGGCTGACCTCAGTGTACAGATGAGGATCCTGCCTGTGTGTGTAGCCATCTAGTGATCATCTGCCATTCATACCCAGGATCCTCTGGCCCTCTCTCTTTCTTCTGAACTCCTGCTGTTTGCTGGCCACTGGCTCTGTTTCCCTGTGTGCTGTATGCAGTCATCCAGTGAGCTCACACCTTAGAGTATTGTTAGAAGTTTATGTTGTCAACGACATATACTATAATACAGCATAATAATAATTATACCTATTGTCACAGGCCCATTATTTAAGAATTTTATTTCTGAACACATTAGCAATAGATGTTGTCACCCTCAAAAGTAAAATAGCCAATTATCGTACCAGCAATATTGGTTTATTTGGGAATAGCAGACAATTGCAATCAGGGACAAGCAAACTATAGTTGCTTGTTAGAATTTCAATCTCCAGTCACCACATACAGTTCCTTTCTCAAGATTTCTTTTCCATAAACCTTCTGTAACTTTTTATATCCAATTAGGTTATGTCTTTTTTCTTGTTTTGGAACATTCATTTTACTTTAGGACAAAAATTACTTTTTCTTCCCCTCTTACCAAAAACTGTATCTCCATTCCTCATACCTTCTTTCATTGAAAATATACATCCTACTTTTCATATATAGTCATTTTCTTCTTTCACCTTTATTATTTTCTAGTTTTATAAAAAAACCTTTTTCCTGAGAATTTCAATTTTTTGGTTCAAATTGACCTCAATTTTAAATACTTATAAAGTTTACCTAAAAACAGAAATGATCCCCACTGTTGTGGCTCAGTGATTGAGCACTGACCTATGAACCAGGAGGTCTTGATTTGATTCCCTGTCAGAGCACATGCCCGGGTTTTGGGCTCAATCCCCAGTAAGGGTGCATGAAGGTGGCAGCCAATCAATGAAGTTTCTCTCATTGATGTTTCTATCTCCCTTCCTCTCTCTCTAAAAATCAATAAAAAGATATTTAAAAAAGAAATGATGCAAGGCAGTTGTTACAGAATAATTGCAGGCTTTATTCTTAAGGTAAGCATAATTGCCTCGCGTTACATTAAATGAATGTAAACTACATAATATAGTTAAAATTAGCCACATGCTTTCTGGGATTATAGTATGTGATTCATTCATGTCTTTGTGAGACTGGGAATGATTAGAACAGACGGGCTGTAGGATCCCGACATTACTGCTGAAGAGTATTGCTCCATGTTGAGTAGGGAGAATAAAGATTTGAAAGATGGGACAACTAAACTTATGGCAGACCTATACATATCTTGGAAGCCACCACCAGAATTTCCAGCCTTGCAAGTAATTATAAGAAATGGGGAAGTTCTTCTAAATAAAGATTACTGCCTGGCTACAAATCTAAAAAGACAAGGCAACAGAGTATGAGCCTATCAAAGAGCGATTATAGCCTGGCCTTGAGTTAGCACTGTGTGTGACGAGGACAGAAAGGGTGCTTGTTCGTGTATTGGCCTTTTCAGCCATTGCAGACACTTTGGTTTGCTCAGTTCACTGTGGTATAAGTGCAATGGCTTTCAAATATGTGGGATTATTTCATAGCAAGAAATATAGTGTATATTATGGCCCATAAGTAACAAATAAGTTTAATAAATGGACATGTCTTTACTATTTTCAGTATATGCCATGCATGCACCCCATTTTGCATTTTATAAAATTATTCTCCTATTTATATATAGATAATAAATCCATAATCTAAATTATAGATAGAATTAAAGATATATATTTTACATTTGTCAATATTGGCAAATGTAGATACTATGTATATTTTCTATTTTAAGTAAATGTTAATCATCACTCACCAATAATCTCTCACCACAGTTAGAAAACCAGGAAGTTGCAGTAAGTCTTTCTGTAGTAGGAGAAACTCTCCTAGGAGTTCTGTGACTGCTTATCTTCCAAAGGGCTGCCTGCTGCTTTGTCTGCATTCTCTCAGCATTGATGCTCATAGTTTGTGCAGAATTAGTTCATGCTTATTACTCAAGTGTTAACATTTTCTCTTTGGTTCATTTGTATTTTTAGCTCTTCCAACTTTTTAAACTATTTGGAATCTTTGTTTTTCAGTGAAAAGTAGAAAGCAGGCAGTTGTGACTTTTTCATATATTAGCAACCAGTAATAAGTTAACAAAGTTATAAATACATTTCAAAATTTTTGGAAGTATATTTTTTCTCATAATAAACTTTTTTTGGGTAAAATTAAAATGCCAAAAGTGATTAAACTTATTTTTAGCATTTAATGTTTATCTAATTGGAAGTGATTTAGATATTCAATGAATATCTTTTACTTAGTTTTGACCTTCTTTGCATTTATTTAAATTACTTGTTTTTAACAATTTTGCTTGGATTGGACATTAAACCAGCTAACCATTATCTTATTTTCCTTGCTGACAAATTTTATAATAGAGATAATATGAACTTATTTGATTTTTCAGTAAATCTAGGTAAAATGAAAGTAAATAATTCGAAAGACAAACCTGTTTTAATTAAACCAACAACCTGGAACTAACATTAATGTCAAATATATTCCCTGAAATTCATTTGGGTTAGTTTTGATTATATTTCTGAAAGTATTCTTAATTTATATAAATGCTTAATCTTTTAAAACTCATTAAATACATTACAAATAAGTTTTGGTAATACCATTCAGAGATAGGAACATATTACACACTCACATACACACAATACAAACTGGTTTTTAAAAATATTAGCCATGTCTCAGGCATAAAACTCAAAAGAATAGTTGGATCCAAAATTGTGTTTTTGGCAGATGGACTAAGTTAAGGTTACTTGTTCAGATGGCCAAAGTTTTACATTAAAGATTTTTAAAAATTGCATGTTGTAAGGATCCTTTTTAAAGCTGTTTTTCAAGTTACTTGTCCCTTAAAAGCTTCTGCATACCAACCAAAGGATTTATTTCATTGTCTCTGAGAGGTTTGGAATTCTCTCTTTTAAGGTTGCCCCTTAAGGTGGACTAATTTAAACAATTAGTAATGGCCATTGTAATTCCAAACAGAAAGAGGTACTCACCAGGAAGAGCAATGTCTTGATAAAAACAGAAAGGATAAAACCTTTATTACTATTATTTTGGTTAATCCTCATCTGATGATATTTTTTCTATTGATTGGTTGCCTCCCACACGCAACCGGGGTCGAACCTGCAACCGTGGTATGTGCCCTTGACCGGGAATCAACCCCAAGACCCTTCGTTGTCTGGGCTGACACTCTTCACTCCTGACCCACACCGGCCAGGGTAATATGAAACCTTTAAATAGGTCCCAGATAAAGTCAGAGAGCTTAACTAAAGGGAGGGAGCTGGGCATCTTACACATTTGCCTAATCAAAAGGAAAAAGACAGTTCATGGAAGTGTAGAGCACAAGAGGCTCAAGGGGATGCCTCCGCTAGTTCCAGGGGTTGTTAGCTCCTCAGGGGTTTGTCTCCTTTGGATCCCACTTCTGACACCATATAATGTCATCTCAAAAATAAACAGCCAGTTATTTTATCAGCAAAATGTGTTTATTAGGAGTAGCGCAGAGAATTGCAATATGGAACAAGAAAAATGTAGCAAGCTACAGGAAAGTTTGAAGAGACAAAAGGGTAAGACAGCTTTTATTAGCTTTTAGGAGGAAACTGGGGAGGTTGTTTTGAACTGAAGTTCGTTGTAGGAGAACAAGAGTTTGAGGTTGTAGCAGTTTCTCATTTGGTGCAAGGGGGTGGTGGTTAGTGCATTATTGCTGGGGCAGGGCGAGATCTTTTTCTCTTGAAAGCAGATAAAATTGCTAAGTGAGAAATGACATTCTTTGTCAAAATAATTCTTACCTTCTTTCTGCTGGTTATGTAGGCTGCAACTAGCGGTGCATGTGTGAGAGGTCCCCTTTAGGGCTTCCCAGCACCTTTGTAAAGTGAGGTTTCTTTATTTCATGATGTGCATGGCAAATGCTGTGTGGATTACCAGGCGAGGGTCAGATTTGGAGTTGAAGGAGAGTGTTTGATTTGCATGTGTCCATTCTTGCCTGTGGTAATTACCTGTGACCCTAGTTTTCTCACCAGTTTGTTCACCATTTTAGAGGCTTAAGTCTAAGGCACCTAACCTGAGGCTACATTTGATCTTTTCTTCTCTGTGGACTTGTTTCTGGTGGATAGAAGCAGGATAGAGGGACAAACTGAGAAGGCACCTGGAGTTCTGACAGTAAAAAGGGGGGTGGGGGGGAAAGGAAAGGAAGAAAAGGAGGGGAGAGGAGTGGGAGAGAGAAAATCAAGAGAGACTATTCCTGTGTCACTGTGACTATGTCTGTATCACTGTCCTCTAAATACCCTTGCAGATTTCTTCTCCTTCCCTTGTGTTACTCTTGGTTGTCAGACAAGTCATAACATGCAACTTAATCTTGATTTGCAGCCAAAGTGATTATCCACCAGACACTTAGCGTCTTAGAAGATATCGTGGAGAGTATCTCCGGGGAATCCACCAAGTCCCGACAGATCTGCTACCAGTCACTGCAGGAATCCGTTCAGGTCTCCCTGGCCCTCTTTCCAGCTTTTATTCATCAGTCAGGTAGGAGCTGGCCGCAGGCTGCACAAGGGCCCGAGTCACTGCTTAGCTCTGTAGTGCACCCCACGTCAGCAGTACAGGCCTTGACTCTGAAGGCAGAGGGCAGTGAGGTTTATGTGGGGGTCTGGGGCTCAGGCCCCAGGGAGCCTTCACATGGGCTTTGCACCTGTGTCAGGTGGCACTGAGTTACTTGCCTCATTTTTATTTTGAAGGCTTTGCCTTCTCCCAGTGTGGAGCCTAAATGGCTGAGAGTAACGGGGCATTATACAGGAGAGGAAAGAACTTTTTTCCACAAATGCTATTTACTTACACATATGGCAAGGTGGGTTTGCTGCACCCCGCTCTGCCACTGTCACTGTGGGCTCTGTCTAGTTCTGTGCAGGTATGTGAGAACATTTACAGTGGTAGGAGATATTGGGGGTTTCTGAGTCAGCAAAAATTCACTGATTGCCTCTTGTAATCAGAGTTTGTGTGGTTGGAGCCGAAACATACTATACAAGATGGTTGTTTAGATCTGGAAGTGAAACTACATTAAATGGAACCAATGTTTTCTGACATTAATGCATTTAATGGACCAGGGCCATGCAATCTGAATACACTTTCATTGTCCACTTTTAGTCATTTAACCCTGACTTAACCCTCACTGCAGGGATTATTGGTCACAGAGAGAAACTGCTGAAGCACTTCGGTGTCGACCCGATTGAATAGTTCCATCAGTGTGTGTGCAAAACACTCCATCTTTAGTGAAAACTCTGAACTTGGCTGGGACTGAGCGGCGAGGGAGGCTCCATTTCCTATCTAGAGCCATCAGCAGAGGCTCACTGCACCAGAGCTGTTTTCTCAGCATGTCCCTAATCATTTCCCACTTTCCCTCACCGGCTCTGATGTGTTGGGGAAATTTCTTCAGCGGGAAGCCTTAGAGAGATGATAGAGCAGATTGTAAGAGGAAGTCTGTCAAGCCAGGGGCTTCCTTTTATCCCTGTGTGCAGGCCTCTGATCATTTGCTTTGTCCTTTGTTTAGATGTGACTGATGAGATGCTGAGCTTTTTCCTCACTTTGTTTCGAGGCCTTAGAGTACAGATGGGTGTGCCTTTCACTGAACAGATCATACAGACTTTCCTCAATATGTTTACCAGGTAACCGCACACTTGTTGTCCATGCTTTTCAAATTCCAAGGAGTCTTGGTGGGCCCAGCTACGAAGTGTGGGACTTTTTGCTACTCTTCTTCACTTGCCACAGTGTTAGTTTCATGCTGGTCCCAGAGAAACATTCCTTGGCTACTGTGTGATTTCTTTTGTCTGCAGAGAACAATTAGCCGAGAGCATCCTCCACGAGGGCAGCACTGGTTGCCGTGTGGTTGAGAAGTTCCTGAAGATCCTGCAGGTGGTGGTACAGGAACCTGGCCAGGTGTTCAAGCCCTTCCTTCCTAGCATCATCTCCCTGAGCATGGAGCAGGTGTATCCCATCATTGCCGAGGTACGCGCTGCTCGGCTTGTCCCATCCAATTGGGGAGGGAATGAAATAGCAAGGAGAATGCATTGTTTTAAAGTTAATTTGTTAGTTATTTTATTTTATTTTTGTAAAATAATTTTTTTTCCAAGAAAGAATGCCTTTAGCCCTAACGGGTTTGGCTCAGTGGATAGAGCGTCGGCCTGCAGACTAAAGGGTCCCAGGTTTGATTCCGGTCAAGGGCATGTACCTTGGTTGCAGGCACATCACCAGTGGGGGGTGTGCAGGAGGCAGCTGATTAATGTTTCTCTCTCATCAATGTTTCTAACTCTCTATCCCTCTCCCTTCCTCTCTGTAAAAAATCAATAAAATATATATTTTTTTTAAAAAAAAAGAAAGAATGCCTTTAGCTTGGTACAATATTTTTTATATTGGTTGAGTTAATTAGAACTAGTCTAGTGTAAGCAAGGTTGATTGGTAAAGATCAACCTCCCTGGCAAACAGTTTATAACTTTAGGTGAATATATAGTTTTCTACAGCAAACATCATAACAAACTAGAGGCCTGGTGCATGAAATTCCTGCCACTGCCACTGCACTTGCCAACCTGTGAGCCCAGTTTCTGGCTGGGGGGCATTCCCCCTGTGAGAGCGCACTGACCACCAGGGGGAAGCTCCTGTGTTGAGCGTCTGCTCCCTGGAGGTCAGTGCGCGTCGTAGTGACTGGTTGTTCGTTGTTTGGTTGATTTGCATATTAGCCTTTTATTATATAGGATGTACTTTTCCTATCAAGAGCATTCATGATCTCAAGGATACAAAGCAAGTTTTCAGAATGATCCTAAGCTTTCCTTGTTATAGCAAAGCCTCTGTTCTTCCTGAAAAACAGACGGACACAGCATGACAAGATCCAGAATAAGTAGATTACCTAAATTTTATGTAATAGTTACGTAAATAAGAGCTAACCTTTTTAACTGCCCAAATTAAGGCTTAAGTGAGTCCACTTGCTTTACATCCTTAAACACACGTGGGCCCTGTAAGGATTCCTGCCATGGAAGCTCATGCCTTCTGTCTCAATTTCATCTTAATCAGCTGAATTAAATATATCAGGGCCTTATTATTTTGAATTCTCCAGACCCATCTGGAATAATGTGACCTGTCATGCTCTCTAGTGACTTGGAGATTTTTGTTCAAATTAGAAAATATTGCTAAGCCTGCCTCCCTCTCCTCATCCCAGAATCCCAGCTGTCAGTGAAAGAGGAGACAGGCCCAGAGAGCAGTCAGCCCTGCAGGCTGCTCCCCTTCCTGCCTTGGAGGTGCTGCCTCCCCCAGACCCTCTGAGGCTTCTTTCTGTGGCTCCTAAGTGCCCCTTAAGCCCATTTTCTATGGAGGGTAGATCTGCTTTAAGGTTTCTTATTTGTCTGTAGCTTCTGAGTTATATAAGATCAGCAGGTTAGCTGGACAGCATTGTTTATCCTGGAAAAGGAACAACTACCAAGACTCTATGACAGATGAGATCAGGTGCTTTCTGAACAGAAAAGCCATTTTCCTAATTGTTCTTCCATTTAGTAGCCTTTTCTGAGCTTGAAAAGCTATGAGTGTGTCCATCAGAAAAGGGCCCCTTGGCACCGACCCAGGCATTCTATCTCAGACAGCCTTGTCTCTGCCGAAGTACTCCTGATTTGACCTGCTGACTTGGGGGCCTTGATAGGACAGAAGTGTGGGTGGGAAGCTGACAGCTTGCGGTTGCCAGGCATCTCTGAGATCTTTTTGTTGCTTTGGGCCTGGGCTGTGAGTGGCTCCTGAGTCACAGGAGGGGAAGGTTTGAGGGTCTCTGTGTGTCTCTGCAGCGCCCCTCCCCTGACGTGAAGGCTGAGCTGTTTGAGCTCCTTTTCCGGACACTCCATCACAACTGGAGGTACTTCTTCAAGTCCACTGTCCTGGCCAGTGTCCAGAGGGGGGTTGCCGAGGAGCAGATGGAGAATGAGCCTCAGTTCAGTGCCATCATGCAGGTAATGTAGAAGAGCTGCTGAGGTTGCCCTGTGGCCCAAGAACAGACAGGCCTCATTCGGGACACCTGGGTCCGTTGCTGTCTGTCCTTGGCTTCTCTAACACTCAGTCCCATTCCCTAACGTGACCACTGCAACAAGTACCGCCTCTGAAGCCTGTAGTGCGATCTGAAGCTCGGCTCTGCCTCTCAGCACTATGCACTTAATTCACTTCTCAGAACCTCAGTCTCCATGTGTCGAGTGGGATGACATGGCATCAGCATCACAGGCTCTCCTTTACTGGAAGCTGACTGAATCGGAGTCTCTGGAAGAGGGGCCCACGTCTGCATCTGTAGAGAGAATTCTGGCTAGAACAGAATTGGGAGAAGCCCTGCCCTGTGCCTTGGTGCCCCCTCTCAGATCAAGTGTGACTGTTAGAGCCTAGAGAGCGAGCTCTCTGGGGGCGGGCCACACCTGCTGTGGAAAACGGTGGCCTCCCCTTGCCACGGTGGCCAGTTGTCAGGTGCTGTTCGTGTTCTGCACTCAGTTGCATACATACAATTTGTGGTCAAAGTCTAGGTTGAAGTGGAAGGTTTTCTTTTTGTTTTTTCAGTGCTTGCTTTTCCTCACCCTTCAGCTCCCCACTAGCACACATGCACCCTAACTCCTTGTGTGGGGATCTCTCTGGAAAAGCACATGCCTACCCCTGGGCTTCCTGTAATCACTTCGCTGAACTTCCATCGCCAGCATCCCACGCCGGCTTCAGTGTGGAGTACTAAGTGTTTGTCCCCTCTGCCTTCCTCTTAACCTCAGTCCTCGCTTTTAAGTCTTCTTTGGTAGACAGTATTGGTAAAAGCCATGTTGGAAAACAGTTTCTACTGCTAAGTATTTTACCTAAGATACATGAAAACATATATTCACCTGTGCACAGGTATTTACCGTGGCTTTTTAAAAAATTGCCAAAAGCTGGAAACATTTCAAATACCTGTTGCTGGTAGTGAGTAAACAGTGGTGCATGCATGTAAGAGCCTGCTGCTCAACAATACAAAGGAACATATTGCCCTGGCTGGGTGGCTCAGTCAGTTGGAGTATCATTGAATACACGAAAAGATTGCGGGTTCGATTCCCAGTCAGGGCACATACCTGGGTTGTTGGTTTGATTCCCCATTGGAGGCATACAAGAGGCAACTGATCGATGTTTCTCTCTCACATTGGTGTTTTCCTCCCTCCCTCTCTCCCTCCCTCCCTTTCTCTCTCCTTCTCTCCCCTTTTCTCTCCCCCTCAAACATATCCTCAGGTAAGGATTTAAAAAAAAAAAAAGGAACAGCCTTAGCCGGTTTGGCTTAGTAGGTAGAGCACTGGCCCTTGGACTTGAGGGTCCTGGGTTCAATTCCGGTCAAGGGCACATACCTCATTTGCAGGTTCCCAACCCTGGTCAGGGTGTGTGCAGGAGGCAACCAATCAATGTGTCTCTCTATCACATCAATGTTTCTCTCTGTCTCTTCCTCTCCCAAAAAATCAGTGGAGAAATATCCTCAGGTGAGGATTAACGAAACAATAAAAGGAACATACAAATGGCAGCGTAAATACATTATAATACTTCATGGTAGGTGAAAAAGCTGGATTCAGAAGACTGTCTGCAATTCAAACATGTCAAACTCGCAGTTGATGGGCCACATGCCTTATTTATTTAAATGAGACATGCAGCCTGCTGGCTGTGAGTTTGACATGCTTGTTATGATTACATTCTATTACATTCTGGAAGAGGCAGGCCTCGAGGGACAGGAAATGAACAGTGGTTGCCTGAGGCTGGAGGGAAGTTTGAGGAGCTGGAGGTGTCTGTATCTCCATTGTGATGGTGGTTAGACACTGGATGTGTTGGTCAGAATTATATAATGGTGATCCTCAGTGAGGGGGGGGGTGGATTTTATTCTGTGTTAGACTTCAGTAAACCTGACTTGAAAAATAAGTGAGTGGAAACCAGTGGGCATCATAGAGATCACTGCAGCAAGAGTTACAAGACCCTTGTAGCTTAGGACAGAATGACAAGGACGTCCCTGACTTATTCTAGGAGGTATCCTGCACACGACTAGTCTGCCTATCATTGGCCTGCCCCACTCTCCCCAGTCTTCATTGGCTCAAGGCTCTTTGTGGTGGTTTTTTTTTGGGAGGGGGTGGGGGGAGTGTTCTAACTTTTACAGCCTAGAAATTGCAAGCAGTTTAAAAATGTGCTATTGCTTAATTCTAAGACAGACAGCTGGTTGTGACGAGCCTCTTAGGATTTTTGTTTTATAAGACCTGGGATGCCAGGGAGAGGGCTTATGGGAGTGTGAGTGGTTGGCTTGAGAGGAGGCTTAGCTATTTGTCTTAGTTTTTAGCTTCTTGCTTCAAAGATAAGTCTTTCTGAAGGAGTCTAGAGGTTCATTACAAAAGATGTAGGATGAGGATGTGAGGGTGATCTGGCTGTGACATCTGTCACCCCATTGATTGCCAGGGTTGATTCGGCTGATCTGGCTGGCTAGGTGGGTGTCCCCTCCTCCCTCACCGATCCATATGCATCCCTCCCGAAGCTGTGTGCTCGGTCAAAGAGGGTGACATTCCCCCCAGAGGAGAGAACCGGTCTTTGGTCAAGGGTATACGAGTAGCTGCGCTCCCCTGCTAGAATCTCCAAACAAGCTCTCACAGTTGTAGGATGAGACCAAAAGAAGTCAGGCCCAGTGGGAAGGACTTAGGAGATAAGACTACATGGGAACATTCCTGAGATCTGACCAGACAGGCTGGAATACTGGAGGTAGTAGGTCCCTGCTCTGCATCGGCAGAAGGAGCCACTCCCGGGGTATCTGGTCCTCCGTGTGGGGGAGGGTACCCAGAGGGCCTGGCCTGGCGGTGTTTCATGCTGTTTGAGAATGGTGGTCTTATTTCTTGGACAGGCTTTTGGACAGTCCTTTCTCCAGCCTGACATCCACCTATTTAAACAAAACCTCTTCTACTTGGAGACACTAAACACCAAGCAGAAGCTGTACCACAAGGTAAGTGCCCATTTCTCAGAAAGGTTCCTCATCAACGGCGCTGGGCCCTGGTTGGGACCTGGATAGGCCCCCTGAGCCCGCTGGCGGCCAGCACTCACTCTGGCTCTGTCTGCAGAAGATCTTCCGGACCACCATGCTGTTCCAGTTTGTGAACGTGCTGCTGCAGGTCCTGGTCCACAAGTCCCACGACCTCCTGCAGGAGGAGATCGGCATCGCCATTTACAACATGGCCTCTGTGGACTTTGACGGCTTCTTTGCAGCCTTCCTCCCCGAGTTCCTGACCGGCTGTGATGGCGTGGATGCCAACCAGAAAAATGTGCTGGGGCGGAATTTCAAGATGGATCGGGTGAGGAGAGAGGCCAGGCTAAAGGGAGGGTGGTGTGGGCTCACGCCTGGTGCCCGCTCAGTGAGGGGCAGGCTGCCTTCCTGTGTGGTTTGTACCCCTGTGGCTCCGAGGCAGTGCGTGCCATTCCTGATGACGTGGCGCTGTGCCTGGATTGCGAGGTCCGTGCTTTCCTCAGTGTTGGCTTTGGTAGCACTGTGTCTTCATCTCATCCACCATGGGCCCAGTGTCGGCCCTGGCAGCCCAGCTGCTCTGTCTTGGCTTCTTGGTACTTACTGTCCCCGTCGAGCACACCGCTGACCAGCTGCTGTTTCCTCATGGGCTGAGAGTCACTACGGCTGAACTTGCAGATAGGCGGGAAGATGGGTGTTCCACAGCTGCTTCCCTGGCCCCCCAGCTTAGAGATGGGACCCCGGCTTTTCCTAGACCCGCCCTGCCTGGCTCTGCATGGCCTGACCTGCTACCAGGTCCTGGGAGGAGCCTCACAGTGTTCACCCTCTTGCCTGGGGAAGGTCTGGTGGGCTGTCCCCACCTTGTGCCCAGCGTTTCCTGTCCTGGGCCTTTTTCTGAGCACTCACTTGCACTGCTGCCTCGTCCTCCCCCCCGCCCCGTTTTAGCTGATAAGCCTCTGCTGCTTGCCTGGTCAGCTTTCCCCAGAGCTTTTCTTAAGGGATAAGTCATTTCCGCCTTTGACCAGTTCCCACTTGAAGTGGAATCTCTTCCACCCACATCCTCGGGTTGTGACTTCTGTGCTTGCCGCCTGTCTACAGGCTCTCTTCGGTCTTCAGATGTGCGCCTCCCCCTGTTGGAGCACAGCCCTGAGACCTTCTTGTTTGTCTGGCCGCGATTGTGTATCAAGACAGCTTTTCTTAGACTCGGCTCCTGTTTTCCTTAGTCTTTCTTCCCTGTTCGCTCCGGAGCTTAAAGTTCACTTCAGCCACTGGTATTGCCTTTCTTTTTCTAGAGCAGTGGTCGCCAGCCTTTCGGACCTCACGGACCACTAGGTCCACAGACCACCAGTTGGCTACTGCTGTTCAGAAGTCCAAATTCTAATATTTAATGATCAGTTTCTAGTGATACCATTTTTAGTCAGCTTCTTGATTTAAAGCAGTGGGTTCCAAATTTAGTCATGCATCAAAGCTCCTGGGTACTTAAAACACAGAAATTGATTCCTGTATTCCACCAGGAAATTCAGATTGGAATTTGGAAGCCACTGATTTAAAAGAGACCCATTGGTATGTTTTCTTGAGGAGGACATAAAGGAATCCTTCACTCACTTGCTCACTCACTGTCTGGTTGAAGCCAGCTCCTCGCAGGGCCTGGGCAGGGGTGGACCATCTCCGCCTTCATAAGGCCCTGTTGGGAAGCCTGGACCACACTGGCTTTCTGACGCATGGGTCCTGTTAACCCCATTCCCAGGTGAACCCAGGCTCAGAAAGGCGAGCCATCAGTTGGCAGGTACAGAACTTGGGAACAGGAGAGCAGGGGGCAGGCCAGGCCTGGTGCTCTGGCTCTAGGGCCTGCATGCACTGTCCACAGCAGATGGGCCAGGGCACTGAGAGCTCAGCAGAGGGGCGTGGACCTGCCCCTTGGAGCCAGGAAACAGGCATCTGAGGGCTTTTTGGCAGAGGCAGGCCTTGCGCTGCAGCTTAAAGAGGAGGGACGGGAGCTAGGGAAAGGGTAGTGGGAGGAGGCGGCTGGAGGTGCCTCACTCTTTTCTGAGCCCCCAGCCAGCGGAGCTACAGATGGAGCCGCCCACTCTGTGGCAGGGAGCCACTGGTGTTGCTCACACTTTGCTGTGTGGTCTGGCATCTGTATTCATGATCTAAAGATGAGTGTGCGAGCCTCGGTCACCTCCTAGTGCTGCCTGGTAGGGTGTGGGGTTCAGCTGCGAGGAGCCTCTCTGTTCGCCGTCTGCAGCCCAGCAGGTGGTGGTCAGCAGGTGAGATCACGGGTACAGGTGGGCTCTTGCCAGGGTGTCGCCCTTAAGTGGCAGGGCCTGGAGCACTGGGAAGAGGAGTTTGTGGACATGCTGGACAGGACGCGGTGAAGGAGAGACACACACTGGCAGCCCGACCAGTGCCCCTTTCCCTCCGGCCTTGTCACTGAGGCAGGTTTCCCAACCTCCGTGCCTCAGAGCCTGGCTGTGCACACGAGGGCAGCCTCACCATGTTCTCTGTCCCCGCAGTGCGTGTGCGCTCACATGGTGCGGGAAGGAGCCTTGCATATACTGTGTAGGGAGCTCGAGCGCGCTCTGGGGTGGAAGTGCTGGTGGGCGGGTGGGTGACTTGGGTTGCTGGGTGCGGCCAGGCTGCAGCTGTGCCCATGCCTTCCAGGACCTGCCCTCGTTCACCCAGAATGTGCACAGGCTGGTCAATGACCTGCGCTACTACAGACTCTGCAACGACAGCCTGCCGCCCGGCACTGTGAAGCTCTAGGCAGCCTGCTTCCCGGAGGGCCGCGGCCTGCACCACTCGCCTTCCACCACCGCTGCTCCCGGACGAGCCTTAGTTACTCCTCGGACTTACACCCTGAGCAGCGTGGCCTGCCCTCCGCCCTCCTCCATGCAACTCTCCTGCTGCCCACCCAGCAGAGCTGGCTTCAGGGTGTGTCTTAGCACTGGTTGGAGAGCCTGGGTGTCTGGGCAGACAGAGGGCATGTGGCTGGGCACCAGGAGATCCTGCGGGTGCTCTGTGCAGATCATGCGCACGTCAGTCATGAGACAGAAATGCCAAGGACCACTAAGACAGTGCCACCTTCTCACCATTCCACCTCCCTGCCCCCTCCAGCCTCGTCGGCTATGGAGACATGTGATGTTGGAATTTTTGGCACTTCTACCAATCCCTTCCCCCCGATTGCCTTGAAGTCTCTGCTCTGTGTTAGAGATTGGCAGACTCATGAGATTTTTTTGTTCGTTTTCTCATCATTCCATTGTGATACTAAGAGACTAAGAAGCTTAATGAAAAAATAAAATGCTTATGTTGTTGTTATATAAATGCTGGTTAGGGAGCTTCCTTACAGGCAGAGCCCTCCAGGGCTGGCGTCCAGGTAGGGGCTGTCCTGGGCAGGGGGGCAGTGAGGGAGGAGGCCGGTTTGTACTGTGCAGGGCCAGAGGAGGACCATCTTGCTAGGGCCTGACCACACCCCACCCCACCCTCTTCTAGATACCATCCCGCTAACCCTGGTGAGGATGCAGGGTTCCCATTGCTCATATTCAGAGAGCAGGGGAACTTCATGTCGCTGACAGTTAACCTAGAGGTGGAGGTGGGTATGGAGTCTAAGGGGAGCCAGTGCCCCATTCCTCCCAGAGAAGGAGTCCCTCCCAAGGGTGCCAGCCAGGCACCGGCCCTCAGTGGGCTCCTGATGGATTGTCTGGAAATAGTGGTTGGAGAGGGGAGGGGAGAGAGGGGAAGGATGTAGCTGGGCGAGGGTGGGTGTGGCTGGGCTCAGGGCTCCTGGGTGTGTCTGAGGCTGGGGCCTTGCTCAGCCATTCGTGAGTGGAAAGTTTCTGGGCTAACAGGTCAGCTTCTTCCAAGTCTGGTGTCATAATGGCCAGACAGCCAGGACCAGGTGGATTCTGATGGGGTCCACCACTCCTGCAGGAAGAGGTTTGCTCACCGCAGGGCAGTGAGGGGTGTTTCCTGAGGGCAAGGGCAGCCCTTGGCTCCTATAGAACTTGGGGGGGGGGGGGGGGGCGGGGCAGGGAAGAGGGTGTTGGGGGCTGATGGCTTCTCCTTCTGAGGTCTTTAAGAATCACTTTGGTGATGGTGGGGTAGGGGTTGGGGCCATGGGATGGGGGGGCAGGGGAGAGAGAGAGAGAGAGAGAGAGAGAGAGAGAGAGAAGCAGTCCCTTTGTGTCAGTCGCAGCCTCTCACTCCGGCTAGCCATCCTTCAGAGTTTATCGAGGAGGGGATTGAAACTCTTCTCCAGGAAGGAGTTAACATGCAGCTATTGCTGAGCTGTAAATACTCCTTACCTGCGTGCTGGGGAAGACAAGGCGTGCTCTCTGTGCCTGAGATTAAGAAAGGGCTTTTAGAAAGGCTAGCATTGGATGGGGAGGGGAAGGGTTTTGTTGTCTGTGGGCCCCATCCTTGGACAGGACTCGGGGGTGATAGAGGAAAGACCGAGGGGAGTAAGGTGGGCTGGTTGGAGGACTTTTTGTTGTTGTTAATCCTCACCTGAGGATATTTTTCCATTAATTTTTAGGGAGAGTGGAAGGCAGGGGGTGAGAGCGAGAAACATTGATATGAGAGAGACACAAAGATTGGTTGCCTCCTGCATGGGTCCCAACCAGGGCTGGGGATTGAGCCTGCAACCAAAGTACATGCCCTTGACTGGACTCAAACCCAGGAGCCTTCTGTCTGCAGGCCAATGCTATCCACTGAACCAACCGGCTAGGGCTGGGTCGGAGGATTTTGATCCAAGATGGATGGGTGTGGCCCAGTGAGCTACCAGTCCTTGGAGATATGCAAGCAGAGGCTGGTGACCTACAGAAAGGGTCTGTCCAGGAGGGAGGTCAGGCAGATCTCTGGCCCGATTCCCCTTGGCAGGGGCCTGGCACAAGGGCAAGCCTTAAGCGAGGGTGGAATTGGATGAGTTCACAGGCCATTGACAGACCCAGAAATTGTCTGCATTCTGAGGAAGGGGCTAGGGAAGGGTAATGGCGGGGTTTTCTACGAGGTGGGCTGCCTTCCGTGCTGCCTTGAGTGTGGGAGGCTGTCCTGGCTGCCTGTCGGGCCCACAGCCCGCTTTTCCTGGGTTTATGTCAGCGACGTTGTCTAGAGGCGCAGCGCTGGGAAAGGGTCTGCTGCAACACCGTCAGAGTTCAGCATTTCCTCTGCTGCCTCCCCTTGGCCTCAGCGATGCAGGCGGACTTCACAGCCTTTTTCCTCCTGACCGTAAGCTGTAGAAGACTGTGAACAATGCAGAAACGAAAAAAGGCACCCAATCCCACTGCCCGAGAAAACCACCAGTAGAAATAAAATTGAGCTCCTGTTGTTGTGCAATCTCCTCCTTATCACTTGCGTGTTGTGCCCATTTTCTCATGTTACTAATCGTTCTACACAACCAGACCTTGCGTGGCAGAGTGTGTTTCCTTTTGTTTGCAGTCTTTCTTTTAAAAGATGCTGTTGCAGTGAGCATCCTCGTGTATAAATCTTGCTAGTCTTTTGATGGCTTCCATGGGTTCAATCCTTAACGGGGAATTGCGGGTGCACTACTTTTGAGGCCTGTGGTAGACATTGCGGGGCCCGGTTTCTAATCTGAAGATGGGCCTGTTACAGCCTTCAGAGTGTAAAATGTCTGAGCTGCAAGGCGCTGTTGAGGCAGTTGACCAAGGCAGCCCCCGGTTTTGTGGATCATGGGGACTGTGAGGCCCAGGGCCCCTGGCTGGGTAGTGCTGGGACCTAACCAGGCCTCCTTGCCCACTCCTGGATATTATTGCCCCAGAGTGTGACGTCTCTGCAGGGTGTGGGACCAGGACAGGGAAGGAGCTGATGTTCTGGTTGACTCCTTGGGCCTTGGCAGGAAACATGGTTGGTGGCGGTTCATTAATTTAACAAACATTATCTATCAAAGACCTCTCTAAGGCAGAGGCTGGGCTCCATGGGAAGGACTTGGAGATGAACAAGGCAGCCTGTGCCTGCAAGGAATTCATAGACCAGTGCGGGAGCAGGCAGAAGGTGTGCTCAGTAGCAGGATGGGGTGGGAGTCCAGGAACTGCGTGGAGGGGTGGAGAGGAACTGACAGCTTCATTGCAGGTGGTGGTCATCTGGGACAGGGCATGGGTGGGAAAGGGCGAAGACAGGTGTGGCAGTGTCTGAGGCTGGTGAGCAGACGAGTTGCCTGGAGATGGTGGAAGATTGCCATGGAGCTTTGATGGGGAAATGGGCAGGGTGACTATCATTTTTCCCCCGAAACTAGGATGTGTTGAGTAGAAGCAACATTACTGGCAATAATTCTGGGGCGGCAGGGATAAATCGGGACTGTGGTCTCCCTGCCTGGTGGAGAAGCCTGGCTCTGTGAGCTCGCCCTCACCACTGGTGAGAAGACACAAGACACGGCCGCAGCATTTCTTTGCACTTCAGTGCAGCACCTGTCTGGGAGCCAGCTCTGCGCTGGTTTCCAAGCAGGCAAATGGAGGAGGGCACGCCTCGTCCTGAGTGTTCAGGGGAATGCCGGTTGACCACTGGAGTCACCTCCGGGCCAGCTCTGGGGGAAACTGGTCTCCCCAACCCTGTCAGACCAGCCGGCCGGGCTCCTCCAGCTCCTCCCAAGCTCTCTGACACTGAAAGGCCTCCTGTGCCCATCATACTGTGTCCCCTCTTGTCCTTGGCGCCTTGGTGCCCCCACCCACATGGAAATTTGGAGGCAGGGCGTTGGTCTGTGTGCCTGGTGCTCCGTGTGGAGAGAACACGAGGATTTTCCAGCTTGATCCAGTGGGTCCTTCCTCCCTGGCGGAAGCCTAGAGTCACACCGAGGTGTCCGACTGGTTTCTAACACAATGAAGCCACCTCCTGTGTCTGCTCAGCATGCCTGGCCTTGCCCTGCAGCTCCTTAGGGAAAAGCCCTTGGTGAACGACTCGCCAGTGAAGACTTTCTCCAGCTCAACTCCCTTTCCACTCCTCCTGTCTGCATCACTGGAAATACCTTTTTAAAAAGATGTATTTTTATTGATTTCAGAGAGGAAGGGAGAGGGAGAGAGAGAGAAACATCAATGATGAGAGAGTGCTTGATTGGCTGCCTCCTGCATGGCCCCTGCTGGAGATGGGAACACCTTTGAAAGGCCTGTTAATTCATTGGTTAGGTCCTGGAGGTGGTGGGTGGCGGGATGCATAGCCCACTTGGGGTATGCAGCCTCCTGGGCGAGACTGTGTGGTGTGGCCAGAAGCTCCTAAGGACATAGGCATCTCTACTGGTCAGAGTTGGGCACTAGCCCCGGGGGTGGGGCTGCTGGAAAATTAATTATTTAGATAAAACATTCAGAGGCCCACAGGCCTGACATTGATGGGCATTTTGTCAACAGATATATATATTTTTTAAAGTGAGCTTTTCTCCCCTCTTTATTATAGAAATAGTAATACATGTTCCTTGCAGATATAAGACAGAAGAAAAAATTTGAAGTCACTTAACTCTCAGTGGGTGGCCTTCCAGACCTTTCCTTGCATTACACCTCCCAGCGGGAATAAGGCCCTGTTACCTGTGGCAGCGATGTGCCCCCAGACCCCTGCCCACACACCTCGCAGTAGGCCCAGCACAAGACCTCACTGCCTTTGGCTGCTCAGCCTAAGCCACGAGGGGCCTGCAGAGCCTCAGTGGAAGCCATGGGGACCTCGCTGCCCAGGCCCACATTGGTGTCTGGAGTTAGCCTGGGGGGCCGAGGCTAGAGATGTGTCCAGAGGTGTGGCTCCTCCCCAAAAGCCAAGTCAGATGCCATTGTGGTTCTTGGAGCCCCCGGAAGGCATGACCCCAATTTGCAGAGGCAGAGCCTGAGGCTCAGAGTCTGACACCTGCTCACCCGCCCTCCCCTGGGCCACACTGGAGCTGGTCCTGGAGGTTAAGGTCGCGGGAACCTTGCTTCCAGCCTCTGAAGGGCACTCGAATGGAAGGGTTCTGACTGCACAGGATGTTTGAGGCGTCTGTCTGCCTCTCACCCAGCCTGCCAGGGAGGGGCCAAAGGTCTGAGGAAATGGGGCTTTATTATGCTATTGATCTGTGTTATGGTATTTCCAAAACTGGTTCCTGCCCTGGCATTGCTGCCTCCCCATGCTGGATGCAGCCGGGGGTCTGCCTGCTCTTGGCGCACAGTCACCTGCTTGGGGCTCCGCTGCCTCAGTGCAAACGCTTGCAGAGGAGGAGGCAAGCGGAGAGAAATGACTTGCTCGAGGCTGCACCGCAGGTCCCTGGCAAAGCTGGGGCCCAATTGTAGTCTGTCTGGCTCCAGAGCCGCCTTTTCTTCCTGCTGTGCCAGTGCGTGTGGAGTCACCTCGCAGCCACTGGGGAGACCTCCACCTGCCGAGGGGCCTTGAAGCCCCTCTGTGCTCAGGTCAGCATTCCGCAGCTGTACTCTGCTGCGCCAAGGAGGCAGGACCGTTGTCGCCAGTCCATTGAACTTGAAGGACACTGAAGCTCAGAGGGGTATGTGGCTTGCCCAAGGTCACACAGCTGGAAAGTGGCAGAGCCCGAATTCTAACCAGCTGGGTAGGATTCTTGGTTCTGCTCAGTTCCTTGGCAGAGGGGCTGCTGACAGGCCCGAGTGGATGCCTTTGTGGGGGAGATGCTAGAGGAGGCCCAGCACCTGAGCTGGCTGGGCCCCGATTTGCCATGTCTGCTGGGTCCCTCCCTTTCTCTTTCGGGGCGCTATCTCCGCATGCAGGGGCTGAGCAGTACCTGTGGGGGTCAGGCCTGTTTCCTGGCTCAAGGAGAGCTCCACATCCAGTAGGCTCTGCTTCTGCTGGGGCTTTGACAGCTGTTTGCAGAGTCTCATTTGCAGGTGACTCCGGTGGGGCTGCACTTGGGGGAGTCCCTCAGTGCAAGGCTCCCTGGGGTTTCTCTGTGGATAGGGTTGTGGAGTTAAAGGCCAGCCATATACTAGGTGTACCGGTTAATAATGTGGATTTTTTTCAATAAATGGAGTTACACATATGTTGATATATATGCGATTTGATATGTATGCTATTTTGTTGTATTGACAAGCTTCAAAACTTCATATGTCAAATTTGCTGAAGGTGTTAAACATCATAGGTATTTTTACACTTAAAAATGTCGAATTTTATGTAAAAAAAATAGCATTTGCTGGAAGTTATAATTCATTACTTTATTTTGAAGAAAAGTCCTGCTGAATACTTTGGGAAGCTTATGGTGAACATGCTCCATCTCAAGATATTTGTGAACGCTGGTTTAAATGCTTTAAAAGTGATGATTTTGATGTGAAGGACAAAGAACGTCCAGGTCAACTGAAAAAGTTTGAAGACCAACAGTTACAAGCATTATTGGATGAAGATGCGTGTCAAACTCAAAAACAACTTGCAGAAAGATTAAACGTTGCTCGGCCAACAATTTCTGATCGTTTACAAGCAATAGGAAAGATTTTAAAGGAAGGAAAATGGGTGCCTCATCAACTGAACGAAAGACAAATGGAAAACCGAAAAGTCATCAGTAAAATGGTGCTTCAATGGCATGCAAGAAAGTCTTTTTTTTGCATCAAGTTGTGACTGGTGATGAAAAGTGGATTTATTTTGAGAATCCCAAATGCACAAAATCATGCGTTGATCCAGGTCATCCATCAACATCGACTGCAAGACCTAATTGCTTCGGAAAGAAGACAATGCTCTGCATTTGGTGGGATCAGGAAGGTGTGGTGTATTATGAGCTTCTAAAACCAGGTGAAACCATTAATACTGATTGCCATCGACAATAAATAATCAATTTGAACCACACTTTGATCGTGAAATGACCAGAATGTTCCAGAAGACACGGCAAAGTAATTTTGCTTCATGATGATGCACCATCACACACTTCAAAACCAGTTAAAGACACGTTAAAAGATCTTGCCTGGGAAGTATTAACCCACCCGCTGTATTCACCAGACCTTGCTCCTTCAGATTACTACTTGTTCTGATCGATGGCACACGCACTTTCTGAGCAGCACTTCAAAACGTACAAAGAAGTGGAAAATTGGGTCTCTGAATGGTTTGCCTCAAAACAAGAAAAGTTCTATTGGGACTGTCTCCACAAATTACCTGAAAGATGGGGGAAATGTGTAGCTAGTGATGGACATTACTTTGAATAAAGCACTTTTGATGTTTTTCTTGAAATTATCGTGTTTTCTTTGATTACAAAATCCGCATTATTAACCGGTACACTTAGTAAGTTTCCCTTAAAATGACGATGCATGCCTGACTCCCCCCTCAGCTCAAAGACATGAATGACTCCTGCATCACTCACCAGAGCCTTTCAGTCCACCAGACATTGCAAGGGTCCACTCTGTGGCGGTACTGGGTCAGGGACTAGGAGTGAAGCATAGGTGCCACGTGGGTCCTGCCCTCAAGAGAGAGGGGAGGTATCTACTGTGTGTCATGTGCTATGTGTACTAAAATTACACTCATGATCGAGTATGTGTGTGCGTGTGCACGTGTGTGCGCGCAGGCTCTGTGCTTTGACGTGACACAGGTTTCTATAATTGACCTCATTTTACTAGTATTCTGGGAAACTGGTGAGAAGAAAATGTTATTTTTTAAAAATTTGCTCATTAACCAGAAATCATTCTCTCCAGATTTAAAAGAGGCTCTTCTGGATAAAATAGTCAGTTCAAGTTCAGACTTCAGACAGGTGTTGTGAGAATTTTAAGAGACACCTCGTCCTCCACGCCAGGAGAGTGGAGGGTAGGTAAGATGTCAAACCCCACTTGCTCCCTCGGCCGGGCCTTGGGCAATGTGCAGCCTACACACCAGACTTGTCAAACTCCACATGGGAACTGTCCTGTCTCAAGGTCTCCCTTCCCCTCACCCCTCCTCTTTCCAAGATGGCTTGTGGGGGAGGCAGCTTATGTGTCTTCATGGGGTGGGGGAGGGACATCTGGCCCTTGATTTGGACTTTGGTCAGCACCGAAGGGTGAGGCATACTCCCCTCCTGGCCTCCTGTGGCCATCAGCTCAAAGACACGTATGACTCCTGGAGCAGGAGGCAGGGCAGTGGGTGGGGTGGGGAGGGGGGGACAAGAAGGTGTAGAGGCGGCGGCGGGACTGGCCAGTGGCCGGAGTCCGGCTCCTCGTGGTAGAGCTCCAGCCCCGATTAAGGCCTCTTCATCGGGAGATGGACTCCTAATGACAGAATTTCCCTGACACAGAGACTATTTAAAAGATGCTGGGCAGCCCAGCCAGCGTGGCTCAGTGGTTGAGTATCGACCTATGAACCAGGAGGTCACGGTTCGATTCCTGGTCAGGGAATATGCCTGGGTTGCGGGCCCAGTTCCCAATGTGGAGTGTGCAGGAGGCAGATGATCGATGATTGATGATTCTCTCTTATCCTTGATATTTCTCTCTCCCTCTCGCGTCCTCTCTGAAATCAATAAAAACATTTTTTAAAAAGAAGATGCTAGGCAGCGCGTGTGTGACCCATGCCCACTAGGTGGCCACACAAATGTTTCTGGATCCCTAGCACCTCTGCCAGGTTCTGGTGGGCAAAGGGCAAGGGGGCTGGCCCGGGCCTTCCTGGGGACCTGCCCTCCGACTTCTCTCTCTCTGGCCCAGCCCCTCTGGGTCCGAGGCCGCAGGGGTGGAGTCTGGGGGCCTGGTGGGAATTAGAATCCGTCTGTCCTTGCTGTGGAGGCCTGGGCCGTGAGAGTCAGACTCGGCAGATCTGGGTTCAGGTTCACATGTTACTGCTTACTACCTGCAGGGCCAACCCCTAAACACTGGAAAAGTGGAGTACCAACCCCCTGCATCACCTTAAATCATTAAAAACACACACACAATGCCAAGTCAATTATACCTCAGTAAAATGGGGGGAAATGTCAAAAACAATACTAAGTCATAGGATTAGATTTGCTATTTCAAAGTGATGCTGCACTTTTTGCTGGCTGCCTTCTCTCTCTTGTGCCCAGATGTGTGACCTCAGGCAAATCCTGTGGGCTCCCTGGGCCTCGGCCACCATCTACAAAGTGGAATTAGTACGAGTCCCTCCCAGGGCTGTTGAAGGATGGCGTGAGATGATGGATTAGCGTGTTCGCCTTCAAGCTTGGGTGGCAGCGGTTGCTCAATAAACAGTGGTCCTTTGGGCCGTGGGGTGTGTAACCCATGATGCTGGAGGCTCAGTTTCTGCTGGTCCAGGGGTGATAGGGTTCAGCTGAAAGCTCAGAGGGACCCGAGGTTTGCCCAGCGTCATGGTGGCATGGGGACTGGAGCCCAGGCCTGCTCTTACTGAGCACCCCGCCCTGCAGGCTGGCCCTGGGGTCTTGGGATGGTCTGGGGGCTGATGGACAGTGAAGCTTTCCTGGGCTTCCCCGTGGCCGCCTCCTGCCTCCAGATCTGCTCTGTCCTATGCGGCTGCCACCCTTGGGACAGTCTGTGACGTGGACACACATGGACACGTACACATATGCACACATATGTGTGAGCATGCACACCCCCATCTGAGGCCCCTCTGGAAGAGCAGGAACTGTTTGAGGAGGCAGAGAATGCCAGACCTCTGGGAGGCATTGCCACAGCCTCTCTGGTCACAGCCAAGTCCAATGCCCTTGTTCCAGAGCTTGGGATTCTGAGGCCAGTGTGGCGAACAGCCAGATGTCAGAGTTGGGGTCAGAGCCAGGGTCGGAGCCCGATGTCAGATCTGGGATCGGAGCCAGATGTCAGAGCCAGGGTTGGGGCCAGATGTCAGAGCCAGGGTTGGAGCCAGGGTCAGAGCCAGGGTCCTGGCTCAGTGCATTTCTTTCAGCCACATCTCAGTGGGGCCCTGGGAGGATCACCATGGCAACAGGAGCAGGCTTGATAGCCCAGGTCAGTGGGAGGAAAAGGTCCTGGAGCTAACATTTCTTGAGCCCTACTAAGGGACTGGTTTCCTGGGGCATTTAACTCACTGGAGTATAAACATGAAAAGGTTTCATTTCTTTTTTTATTATAATTTTTTAAAAATGCTGTCTGCCTTTATCTGTCGTTTATGATTTCTCTCAATTCATCCTGGTCCTCAAAAGGCAGTTTATTCGAGTGGGGTATGGTGACAGAGCAGCACTGCAGCCCAATGTGTGTATCAGCCTCCCAAGATTTCACTTCTTAGAAAACAAGGTGACAGCATGGCCACAGACTTGAAATTCTGACTGCCTGGGGTCCCAGCCTGGCACCTCGCCCCTGCTGTGTGACCTCGGGCAGACTCTGACCCTCTCTGCCTCCACTGCGTCCTCATCACAGTGGAGACATTATACTGCAATAGTGATTGTGCAGTTGTCATGCAGATGGAGAGTTACTAACCCTAAAGCACCAGAACTGGCATTACAGGAGCGCTGTGTGTGAGCGCTACCGGCCTTATTATTTTTATTATTGCACAGTTGCCGACGGCTGCACTCCATCCCTCACTGCCGTTGGATAGGCCAGATCCCCAGCAACAGGGCCCTTCCTCTTGCTGCAATGACCCATTTCAGTGGCAGGCTCGACCCACTGAGAGCCAAGTCCTGCATGGTTCAAGATTCAGAATCCGGAGAAGGGCTGTGCGCAAATGACAGAGACGAGACAAGAAATAATAATTTGGAAATATTGGGGGCCAGGTGGGAAACCCAACGCAAGGAGAAGGACTTCCACTGGTGCTCAGGCCTTGCCAACTTTTTATTCAATTTTGGATACACATCTAGCCCTTAGGTATGCAGTTGAGGTAACAGACAGACTATCTTAAAGATCAGTAAATATTAGAAAGATTTACTCTGAGACTATTTGGTCAGGAAATTGCTTGAGCCACCATGGTCTGGACTAAACAATCGGTGCATAGCTCTGGCCCTTGCCAGGGCCTCAAGGTTCACCAGCTTCCTGGTCTCCTTGTTTACACTTCTCTGATAGTGAAGATGATGGGTGGCTTCCCACAGCCCACTTGTTTTCAAACCTGTCTTCAACTCACTCAGCTGCTCCCCGCAGTCAGGGCCGGGCCCCAGCTCTGGAGTGTGGGTGCTGCTGTCAGGCTCCTCATGCCTTTCTCATCCCTTTCCTGTGTATTGGCTCCTGTGGGGTTGAAGGCCCAAGGTCCCTGCAGACGGGGTCCCACAAAGTCGTGGTGCAGAGGCGGCCCTGCCTGGATCCCTGTGGCCCTGAGCGGCCCCACCCGGCTCAGGTCAGGAGTCTGATAACCTCTTGGTTCTGGGTCACTGGAGTGGTCCTGCGACCTCTGTCCTCTAACCTCCGCTGGGGGCACAGGGAGTCCTTGCCTGCCTTCTGAGGGCAGAGAGAAGAAATGTGGTCTCCCTAGGTCTCTGTGGGCCCATACCACTCAGGCCCCGCAAACCAAGAGCGACTGTGAGCCTGGCTCCAGCAGTGGGCCTCCCACCTCCATCCCTGGGCCGGGAATGCCACCAGTGTCCTGGTTCCCAGGGTACCCCAGCTCTTGGGGCCACGCCTCAAGCAGCAGAGCAGCGTGGGCCCTGACTCCTCCCCTCCCCTCCTCGCCCGCAGCTCCTCCCGCTAACAAGGAGGAATTTGTTCCTGCCCCTGACTTTGGCTCTGGCCATGTGACTTACTGTGGCCATTAGGTTAGGTAAAAGTGACCATGGTGGCCATAGTTCACCATCAGGCTCTAATTAACGGGGGCACCTCCTCCCCTTCTACCTCATGATGGGGGAGAGGGAGAGAAAAGAGAAATGCATTTCTCACTTCCCAGGCTCCGAGGAGCTCACTGCCCACATGTCTCCCTTGCAGGGGCCTGGCCAGTTCCCCTTCCTTGGAGGTCTCCCGTCTGTCCACAGGATCCTTACGGACCTTCCTCTCTTTAGAATGTTGGGTACTTGTCAGGGGACCTTATCTGCCAAGCAAGGAGGAACCATGAGATAGACCCCACTGGTGGCCCGTTACCTGAATATTATCTTAATTAGTCTCCACTGCACCAGGGAGATGCCCATGAGGCACCTGCTTTACAGATGAGGAGACTGAAGATCAGTGGTGGGAAGTGACCTACCCAAGGTCAAGCATGATGGTTCCAGATCCCAACACAGATGTGCCTGACATCAGCCACCGCGTCCTGACATCCCGAAGAAAAGAATCTCAGCGGGGCGGGTAGATGAGCGCCCCCTCGGCCACCTCGCGGAGTCCGGCTGGGAAGGGCCTTGGCTTCCGGAAGAAGCTCTTCAGGGCCCCTCTGCTGCTTGCTTCCTGGAAGAGCAGTTGCCATACTTGCTTGGGTTCGTGGGTGAGGATGGGCTCCATTCGCCAGAGGCAGAGGAAGAAAGAGGTAGGTGAGGCGCTGTCTGCCTGTCCCCCTCCCCGCACCCCACCCCTTCCCTCCTTCTTTATGGCTTTCTTTGGCAAATATTCAGTGAGGCTCTACTTCACCCCAGGCTTCGCTCGGGTACACAGACTCCACGTGCGCACAGTGGGCCTGGGCCTGCCCTCCTGGAACTGGCATTGTAGCTGAGGGCACGGAACAAGCAGTAGGAGCAACTGAACCACTAAACCTGGTCATTTCCGATTGTCCCAAGTGGGGACCATTTTGGTGATGGGACACACACACAGTCACAGGAGCGGTCCCTCTGGATAGTCAGGGGCCTCTGAGGAGGTGACCTGGAGCTGAGCCTGGATGAGATGCAGGAGGAACAGCAGTGCATAGGGCCTGAGGCAGGCACAGGCTAGGTATGAGAGAGAATGGAAGGGAGGCCCATGTGGCGAGTTCAGAGGGAGAGGGGAGAGCAGTGTAAGATACTATTTGATTATTTAAATATGTATGTGTAACCCAGCTGGTGTGGCTCAGTGGTTGAGCATCAACCTATGAACCAGGAGGTCACAATTCAATTCCTGGTCAGGCACATGCCTGGGTTGTGGGCTCAATCCTAAGTAGGGGGTGAGGGTGAGGTGCAGAAGGCAGCTGATCAGTGATTCTCTCTCATCATTGATGTTTCTATCTCGCCCTCTCCCTTCCTCTCTCTGAAACCAATAAAAATATATTAAAAAAAGAAAAATATGTATGTGCAATTATTTCGATAGGAATTTTAAATAAAATGAACAGTAACACAAGCCAGTACTTCCCACCCCCTGTGGCAGAGGCCTCTGTGTACCACCCCAAACTCCAGCAGCCTGGGAGCTGCTAGCCTCTCTGGCCCCCTGCAAGGGACAGCCCGGGCCGTGGCTCAGTGTCTGCGGGCACTGGCTGGCCTGGCAGGGACCGCTGAGTGTGAAGGCTGTTTGCTGTGATAAGTGACCTTGAAAGTCGGAGCAGGACAGGCAGCCAGAGCCTCCTGCTGTTGGAGGAACCCGATTGCTCTGCAACCTGTTCTGTGACCCCAGCGTCCTCCCTTTTCCTTCCTTTTTAAGAAAGCCCCTGAGAAGGTGCTCGAGGCTTTGGCGGCCCGGAACTGACTCTGGGTCGCCGCTCTCTGCCTCCCACTGAGTGCCCTCGCAGCTCACCTCAGTTTATTCACAGAAGAATGGGGGAAGGAGGGTGATCACACAGGTCCAAGCGAGGGCTGAGTGAGAGTGAAGGAGACTGGGCATTAGGCCGGGCCAGGAGAGGCGCAGCAATCAGTCCTTCCTGTTGAGTGGCAAAGGCCTGGACGCAGAAGCCCCGTAGCTGACAGTACCCCAAATTAGCACCATTCTTTTTTTAAAAAGAGAAATGCTTTTAAAAATTGATTTTGAGAGACAGACAGACAGACGGACAGACATTGAATGGCTGCCTTCCATAGGTGCCCAAGCCCAGAATCGCACCAGTGACCTTTTGGTGCTCAGGACACTCAACCCACCGAGCAACGCTGGCCAGGGCCAAATTGTTGTCATTCTTGCCTCGCTCTCCGCCAGCCGCACGGCGCCCTTGCTGCTCCTCATGAGCCACCGGCCCTCCGTGGCCTCTGTACTTGCTGCGTCCAGCCCCGTGTCTGCCGGCTCGCTGCCCACGTAGCCCTCCTGGCCACTCTCCGTCTCCTCACCCACTTTGGTTTTCTTCGCAGCTCTTGTCAGCACTGGACTGCTATGTTTCTTTTTAAAATTTCTGAGTGAGGTGGGTGAGTGGGTTGTCCAATAGTCTCACTTCAAGAAAATGGAAGCTTCTAGAAAGCAAGAAACCACTTGCAGGGGTGAATGGTGCCTCCTCCCCAAACCTCGAGAGAAAACCTATGTCCATGACCCAGGACTGACTGTGACCTTATTTGGGAAAAGAATCTTTGCAGATATAACTAAGTAAGGGATCTTGAGATGAGGCCATCTGGACTGCTGGTGGTCCTAAATCCAGTGACACATTCTTATAAGACAGAGGAGAAGGCAGGGGCGGAGACTGGAGGGGTGTAAGGCCCCCTGCCCTAGAGCCTGAGGGAGCAAGGCCCAGCCGACACCTTGACCCCAGGCTCCTGGCTCCAGAGCCAGGAGAGAAGGTTTCTGTTTTCCCAGCCGCCCGTGCATGGTGATGGGTGCAGCTCCCCCAGGAGGTGAAAGCAGCGGCTTCCTCTGGAGAGGGACGGACAGGCAGATGGACAGACACATGTCTCTGACCCCCAGCCCTGCCCTGGGAGTGTGCAGCAGCCACAGATGCGGCCTAAACGAGTGGTGTGGCTGTGTCCCAATAACATTTTCATTTTGGACACTGAAAATGTAATGCTATATAATTTCCACGTATCACGAAAAGGGTTCTTATTTTGATTTTTTCCAACCACTAGAAATACGTTCTTAGCTCGCGGTGAACATGAGTAGGAAGTGGGCTGGGGCTGACCCGCGGCCGCGGTTTGCTGATGCTCTGAGGACCAGGCAGCCAAAATGCTAACAGGGTTGGCCAACTCCAGTGCCTTTGGGATTAGGCCTGGAATATAAATGAGCAAAGCAGGCCTCATGCAGAACAATAAGGAGTGGTGGGGACTGTGGCAAAGCGGGGAGGCCATCTCCCATCTAAGGCAATCACTCCGCGGCAACAATTCTGCCGGTGGGAACGCAGGCCCAGTGATGCCAGAAATTTAGATTGTTTCTGAGAAGCTGGAGAATCCAACTGTTGATATGAAATCTTCTGATTTAAAGTCTTGACTCAAATTAAAAAAAAAAAAAAAATCATGCTGAGAGTTTCCACATCTGAAGCGGATATTGCTACACCCATCTTACGGTCCAGAGGGGCTAGGTTGCTTGACTAACAGCACGCCGCTGTGAGATGGACAATCTGGGTCACCTCACACTCTTCCAAGTGGGGGCCCTGTGTGCCCCATTCACTGTGGGGTGGGGGAGGAGGGGCTGGGTCCTCATCACCTTCGGTCAGAAGGGGCAGGAAGGTGATGATCCGGTTCTTAGAAGGACAAAGCCACATGGATGAAGTGGCTGGGCACACCCCTGTGTCTGCTGGGAAAGTGGCGGTGGCTCAGGGGTGCCGCTTCTCAGGAGCCGGGAAGCACTTTGCATGCGCTTAGCAGACAAGACAGCCCTTTCTGCACGCCCCCCTCATCCCCGCCTTCCCTTCTCATTTCACAATTCCATCGGGATGGGCTACCGCACGAATGGAGAAGGGTTTGCTCTGAGTGAGTCTGTCCCGAATCGCCTTGTTTTCTTGTCGTTGATAAACTATATCCCTTCATAAAAGTTTCATGACTCAATTTAGTGAGGGAGACATACAATCCCAGCCCCCGCCCTCATCTCAAAGGTCACCTCTGGGTGTTGGTCCCAGGGACAGGCTTGTGTTTGACACGAGGCTGTCTCCAGGGGCGCTGCCCTCCCAGATTGCTGCCGGGCCTGCTGTGGGCAGAAGGGCCTCCCCCTGCCCCCGCCCCGCCCCCCACTGTCTGGGAAGCGCTCTCTGACAGGGCTGCCTCCCGCCTTCCGCCTCTCGTGGGGCATCTGCGTGTCCTGCCTCTGCCCCCAGCACTTGCGGCCCATTGTTGGCAGACCTGCCGCCCTTTGCAATATGCTCTTCCCACCAAGACCAGCATCTACTGCCGTCTGCTGGGGCCTGGGAGCCACTCGGTGAGAGTGCAGAGTGCGGGCCGCTCAGGAGGCCCGGCCATGCCGCCTCCACCGCTGATGCTGACCTGCCGGGGAGGAGGCTCGCCAGAGGGAACGGAGGCTCAGCACGGCTGCGACGTCATCAGGGACCCCTTTGCCCATGAATGACGCCAGGAGAGAGGAGCAGCGCTGCCCAAACCCCAACCCGTAGAACCACGAGAAGTCATGGTTGCAGCCTTCAGCCATGGGTTGTGCAGGTTGTTAGGAGACTCCTACAGCCACCTCTCTGCCGTCCCAGCCAGGACGTTTGGGTGGCACACACACAGCTCCGGGTGGGTCCTGACTGGCGAAAGCCAGTGGAAGCCTCCGTCTTTCAGCCCACAGGGACCGTGAGGACCGCTCACTGGACGCCCTAGAGAGAGGGATCTCATGTCTGAGAAAGAGGGGACTCAGGCAGCCACCTGTTGTCCGAGTGAGCCTGGAGCTCCTGGGGGATGCCATGCGCTGCCAGGGCAGAGGAATGGAGCCGAGACGTCCCTGAGCCGCTGGCTCGGCCACACCTGAAGCAGGACCTCCGGGGACTCCTCAGTTATCAGGCCAACGAGCCCCCCTTGCTTGGGCAAAGCCAGCCCTGAAGGACACACTTCCTCCGAGTGCACACAGCCCACAGGGGTCAGCTACGGATTTCAGAAGAAGATGAGCCTGTGTGGACAAAGATGTGAAGGGACGTGCACCAGAGCGTTGTTTCTGTTGTAAAACTAGAAGCAGCCTAATTGCAGAACAAGTCACCTCTTAAGTCAACTGGGGGGCATCCATCCAGGGACACAGTCTGCAGCCCTACAGGACCGCAGGGCCATCGGTCTGCACTGACGGCGGATGGCTTCTGTCGTTTATTTCCCGCGTGGCCCAGGCTAGTCAGGCGACTTTTCCGAGCCTCAGTTCTTCCTCTGTAAAGTCAGTACAATAATAGTGCCTTCCATGGAATTTTTGTGAAAATTAGAGGTATGTGTGAAGAGCTCAGTACAAGGCCTGGAACATTCCTACACATTTGGTTAATAATGATTTTATTATTGACAGTTAATGACCTTGGGCAGCAATCATGATACGGTTTTAAGTGTGAGAAGCCGTAGGTAAGACTGAGCATGCAGTGTCATTAAAATCTTACAACCTGTGCATAAAAATTTGCATGAAAACACTGGATTATCTGTCAAAATGAACACAAATGTTTATGGAATTGTAGGTAACTTAAATATTCTTTATCCTTTTTTGTATTCTCCAAATTTTCTATAACATATTATCTTTACAATCAGAAGAAAAAGCTATTAAAAAGGAGGGGAGGGAGGAAAGAAGGAAGGAAGGGAGGAAGGGAGGAAGAGAGGAGAGGAGGGAGGGAGGGAGGGAGGGAGGGAGGGAGGGAGGGAGGGAGGAAGCTCTTGGTTGGAAAAGGAGTTGCAGAGAGCTAGAGAAGTGAGTTTTCTGAGGACGGTGTTGGACCGTGACCTGGTGGTGGGAGCCTCTGACACAGCCCCCATGGAGCCCTGTCTTCTGTTCTTAACAATTGAAGTACCCTCCCCAGCGGCGGACGGCACTGACCTGTACTGCCCATTGGATATTACGGAAATGCCAGTGCGTGGCGTCCAGGGTTAGACATAAGGGACATGGCAGCTGCCACCTTGCTTTCTCTGAGCTGGCTCCGTGGGGAAGTCAGCCACCAGGCTGTGAGGACCCTCAGGCACCCAGAGCAGCCAGCACAGCAGGGATCTCTGCCCGTAGCCAGCATGACCGTGGACGTGGATCCCTCAGCCCACGCCAGCTTTCAGAGACTGGGTCCCCGGCTGACATCTGGACAGCAGCCTGGTGGGAGACCTGGGGCGGCCATCCCGGATTCCCGACCGAGACTGTGAGACAAGAGGAGTTTCCTGCTGTTCTGAGCTACGCTGTGTGGGGCAGTTTGTTGCGCAGCAGCAGATGACGAGGTTATCGAACACTTGCACCGGCGCGGGAACCCCCGGCCTTTCTCATGCCGTCATCTCGACTGAACTCCGTAACAGACACTCGTGTAGCACTGACACTGCTGTGCTTACCGGGAGGCATTTCACACATTACTCATTTAATTCTCACAATAACTCTGCGAGGCAGAAGCTGTTATAACCCTCACTTTACAGATGAATAAACGGAGACACAGAAAGATTAAGTGGCCAAGGTTACGTAGCCGTTGGTGAGAGAACCAGGGTGGGCACTCTGATGTCTGGCTCCAGGGTCTGCGCTCTGTCATCAAGCGGTTTCCCAAGGAGATCCGCGGCCCAGCAGATAGACAGCAGATGCCCGTGAGCCCCTTTCTTCCTTCCCTCTTCTCCATCACAGGGGAGTGCTTTTATAAAGACACTAGAGGCCCAGTGCATGAATTCCTGCACAGGTGGGTTCTGGCCGGCTTGACCAGGATCGGGACAGATCGGGGCTGGGCCTGTTGGGAGGAGGAGACAGCGGGAGGTTGGCCGGCTGGCCCGCCCCCATCAGGGCCCAATCAAGGCTGGGCTGGCCGGAAGTGGGGGGAAGGGGGAAAAAGGGGCTGTGGGCAATTGGCCAGCGGGCCCCACCCCCAATTGGTGTGTGTGGGGGCCAATCAGGGGCGGAGCCAGATGGGGTGAGGGTCTGCAGGAGTTTGGCCAGCTGGCCCTGGTCCCTATTGGGGTAGCAGGGGGTGATTGGGGGTAGGGCTGGCTGGGGGGAGGGGCCGTGGGGGGGGGGGCGTTGGCTGGCTGCCCTGCCCTTGATCGGGGTAGGAGAGGCTGATTGGGAGTGGGACTGGACAGGGGGAGGGGCCTCAGGAGGTTGGCTGGCCAGCCCCACCCCAGATCGAGCTGGTTCGCTGGCCGCAGGGGGTGCCACAGCGACCAATGTTCCTGTCATTACAGCTTTTCAGTCACTGGCTTTTCATATATAGATAACTGAGCAGCTCTGGGACACCTGTTGGCCATTTCTGCTCTTCACATTCTTCAGCTCTGTGGATCCTACATTTCTTGTTTTCAAAGACGCTTTTGGGTCCTTGTGGGGAGATGCCTGCTGTCCACCCACCCGTTCCCATCTTCCTGGACCTGGGCCTGCTGCACGGGATGCCTGGGCCTGCCAGCCACTCCCATCTGGTTCTTTCTTCTCCAAGGACATGCACACACAGGGCAGCAGGGAGGGCACCTGGGGCTGGGAATCTGAGAGGAATTACGAGAACACAAATGTCCACGGTGTCAATTAGGTTCTGTTCCCAAAAGGCTACATAAGCAATGACTCCCCAAGTCAGTGCCTTGCATGAACCTGTGGACTGGTGGGTTGAAGATGTGGGCGGGACTTGGTGAGGGAGCTCTGCTGGTCTCAGCTGGGAGTCAGCTGGGGACTGTCCATCAAGGCCCTCTTCTGGACCCAGCTGCCTGACTCAGGTGGGTTCTTACAATGGCACTGACAGAAGTGCCAGCAGGAACATGCAAGGTCTCTGAGGCCTAGAATGGGAACTGGCCCATCAACATTTCTACCTTATACTACTGGCAAAGCAAGTCATAGGCCAAAGTCAAGAGGCCCCACCATAGTGGAAGGGTACCCCAAAGTCACAGCCAAGGGTACACAACAGGGAGGAAGAAAGAATGGAGGCCCAGGATGGAAAATGCCCCCGCCAGTCATCTCAGAGACGGTGCCTCCTTTTCATCTTTCCCACCTGTCCTGGGAGCAAGCGGCTCAGGCAGAAAGGCCACAATAGCCTCTGTACTTCTCCAAAGCCACCAAGAGGTGGCCCCTCCTCCCAGGGTTGAGGGTCCCTCTCCCCCACATCTGGGCTACCAGGCAGACAGGAGGACCCCACCCCACTGTTTATGGCCACTTCACAGTGAATGGCGGGACTGACCAGCTGACCCTGAGCGATGGATGAATGGATTACTCTGGCACATGTTTCTGTGAAAGAGAGGGCTAAGGGACTGCTTGGCTATAGGAACCAAACAGTCCTGTTCGTCTGCCTCCTTAGGCTTTTATTGTAGCAACAGCTTGAACTAAAATTAACCTCTAGATACAGTCAGCAGGGTAAATATCCTTGAAAAAGCACAGGCTTCTTCAAGGTCTGGTCTAAAGACTAAATATGGAGATTCCAGTAAAACACCTGGGGATCAGACTTGTTTGGAAAAGTGAAGGCAGGGGCTGCTGCCTTCAGCAAGGTCCCCCTAGAGGCCCCTGGCCTTTCGGAGAATCCTCCTTGCAGACTTTTCAACCAAGTCCCGAGTTTCCCACAAGTGAGATACAACAAGCTGGTAGAACCGACATCCTTGAGCTGAGGACTTACTGCAATCCTTTGATTTGCAGCCCAAATCTACCCCTTCAGAGCCCATCCTTGGCTCACTGTGCAAACCCCAGCCAAGCCTTTTCCCAGGCCAGCTTCCTCTTGAGGATGATGGTCAGGCAGTAAGTTTTCTCTTAATAATGTTCTTAATCAAGGAGAGGCTCTATCCCTCCCAGTGGGTGAGCCCATTGTTGGGGAGGCAGACATGGAAGACATCCCACTCTTCCTATTTGTTTCCCATGGCTCACTGGCTTTGCCTATTTTAATTTTAATAGATTTCTTTTTGGTCAAAACTCCCAACACACAGAATGGGGTTGACCATAGGCCTCTCCAGAGATGACAGCTGTCAGGCCAAGGCACCTGGGCTATCGGAATTGAGCCACACCTGGGGTTGAACCCTAGCTCTGCCACTGCCCTTGGGCAGGGCATCTCTCTGTCAGCCTCAGTTTTCTCATCTATAAAATGGGAATGTAAGGATACTTGTCTCATAGGGCTGTTGCAAGGATAAGTGAGGTCATGCATGTAACGCTCTGGGCACTTGGTAGGGAATTCAGTTGATGTTCTTGCTCTTTGCTTTTTTGGAAGACTAGGCCAATAAAAGGAGTGTCGCGTAAGGGTGTGTGTGTGTGTGTCTGTGTGAACGTCTACACTGGTGAACAGATTGTGTGGTACAGAAGATTGTGGCTCCAGAAGATGTGTCTTAACCAAAAGCCGGAGGATGATAGGCAGTGCTCAGCACCGGTGAGATCACATTTCCCACAGCACCCTGTGCCCTGCCCGTTCATCTGTGTGAGACATGGAAGCCGAAACCACAGGCCAGACTCCAGTCTGCTAGAAGCCCAGTGTCTCCTGGGTGGTGGGGAAGCTCTGGGTCCCGAGTTTGAGGGTCCCCACGTTTTCACACTGGGAGCCCTATTACCTCATGAATAGTCTCCTCACTGACGGTATCACCTGTCACAGTCACAGCAGTTCTGCCACTTCTGTGCCTCAGTTTCCACATATGTCAAAGAGGACTCACATCGTGCTTGCTTCATGGCGTTGTCTGCAGGTGTAATGAGCTAAGAGGTGTGAGCCTGCTTGCACAGTGCCTGACGCAGAGCCAATATTTCCTACTGTTATATTTACTCTTTATGTTATTACTGTTAAAAACAAGACCTCTACATAGAAGAGGCTTCCAGGATATTCCGTATGAGATGGGAGCGACCCTGAGAGTAGCTTAAATAGCTGCTGTGCCTGGAGACATCTCGCGTTTTCCTTTTGTGAAAAAGATAAGTGCCACATTGGATGACCTCTACTGGGGTGACATGTGACTGTCAGCCATTTGTCCCCCCAAAACAAAGCACCTAATCTGTTCCTTTAAGAGGGAAGTGATTTGTGAACAATGTGAGGCTGTAGCTGCTTTTGGAAAGAGCCTTTTGAAAGCAGATGTTTGGAAGTGTTTCCATTGTTAGGAGCTTTTATTGCCAAAAAAGCAAGGAAAGTGTGTTTCCCTTAATCTCTTCAAGTCTGCACACTTTATGAACTTGAAGACAGAAAATTCCAACCAATTTCGATAGCTTCCAAAAGAAAACTTTTAGGAGGTTTCGAATCCATTTGTTAAAAATACACAAATACCAGTCCTCTGACTCTCTTGCAAGCCTGACCGATGGACACCAAGGAAGACAGACATACAGTGGACCCTTGAACAACTGAGGGTCGGGGTGCCGAACCCCTGCAGAGTAAAAAATCCACGTATAACTTTTTAAAACCTTCACCTGAGAATCTGTTTTTTTTTTTTTTCCCAAAAAATTGGTTTTAAAGAAAGAGAAAGGGAGCAGGAGAGAGAGAAACATTGATGTGAGGAAACATCCATTGGTTGCCTCCCATATGCGCCCCAACCAGGAACTGAACTCGATACCCTTTGGTGCACTTAGTTGGCGATGCTCTAACCAACTGAGCCACACTGGCCAGGGCCACTAGGACTGTTGACTCCCCCAGAATCCGTTGTCCCTGGGTACCCTCTGAGGTCTGGTTCTAGGACCCCCCATGGATATTGAAATCCACGGATTCGCAGGTCCCCTATATAAAATGGCGCAGATCAATGGCGCAGTCTGCATTCGTGGACTCCCAACCGCAGATCCAAAGAGTAGAGGTAATTATTGGGAAAAAATCCATGTGTGACCGACACAGTTCAGACCCAAGGATCAACTGTATTAGCCAAGTTTTACTAAAACCGGTCCCCTCCTTTGTGAACGGCACTAAAATAGGAGTATCGATATTTAGAAAGGACAGCCCACTAGGCACTTCTTCCTTTGGATGTATAAATCTTTATGTAAATCCGAATTTCAGCATTGTTTTCTTCTCCAACAGCCTCTCAGGTGAGCCTACATAGACGCAGACTCTCTAATGGTCCCTGCACAGCATGTTAACCCATGCTTTTCAAAAATAAAAACAGACTATGCAATTGCATTGCTAGCAGTAAAAAACACATATATTTTATTAAATGAAAGCTAAGAGGTCTGTTATACTGTTAGTCAATAAAATAAAACTATTTAAAAGCAGTGTTTATTTAATCTTCATGTCCTTCTGTATACATTTCTAGTTTATATATATATGCTTTATGTTTATATTTGTGCATCGTTATGTAATTTATAAATATTTATAACTAGCTGGAGACCTGGGCTCTTAATCACGGAAACGAGTCCCAGGCCTCTCTCCCTTAGATTTCTTTTCTGACACTTTCAGCTTCTCGGGTGGGAGGGTGGGAAGGGATGGAGGGGAGGGGACCTGCTTCCTGGACCAGGGAAGCAAGGTCTGCCGTCCCGCTCTTGGCCTCTAGGGGGCAGCAGAGGGAAGCAAACAACAGCTTGAAAAAAACAGGTCAAGAAGGGCTGACGGAGGAGACACCTTACAATGTCTGCTGGAGGAGACACCTTACAATGTCTGCTTGCTCCCCAGCCTTTCCTATCTTCCCTCCTCAGACTGGAGTCAAACCAGCTTCAGACCCTGGAGAAGGAGATAAATCCCTGTTCCCTGGGAACAAGGAGGGGACTCAGTGACCTCCAGGCTCATCCTGGGCTGTGGGGCTTTCCACGTGATTCATCTGAACTGGACCCTGGGCCTTGGACTCTGACACCTTCCCTGTAACTTCTTGAGCCTCAGATTCTCCAGCTGAGCTGGTAAGAATTCGATAAGCGTTCCATTACATCCCTTTTGGCCAGAGTGCCTGCCATGCAGTCGCTCAGTGCCAAACAGTGCCAGACTTTCCCATCCTCAGTGCATGCCAGCGAGACCTTCCCTACCTGTCACCAGAGGCAGGGAAGGCTAACCCTCCGGTTACCCCGTAACTGTGGTTCCTGAAAACACTCCTGGGTGGATGTCCTAGGTGCTTGCATGCCGGGGCCTTGTCTCTATGAGCACAACCGGGTATTTGGGGTCCTTCTCATCACTCAGCAGGCCTTGGTGCTTGGCAGACCTCGGCACGCCCTCCTAACACAGCTCTAAGACCCTTCCCCTCCCAGCCAGCTGGCTGCTGGCCCCCTGGGTGACCTTCCAAGACAGTCCTAGGAGTGTCATGCCACAGCCATCCATGGATCCCCGTCGCTGAGAGAGTGAGATCCGAGTTCCTGGGCGGCATTCCAGGCCACGGGGTAGGAGCTCTCCCTGAACCGCCAGCCCCGTGGGCCACTTCCCTCGCCACCTCCAACGGGCATGGAACCTCTCCTCGCAGCTTCAGTTTCCACTGGCAAAATGAAGGCAGCTACCCCTGCAGGGGATGGAAGACACGTGGGAAACCCTCCTCCTGTGGGGAGGGTGCTCAGCACATGTGACATCCCCTTTTTACCCATGAGAAAACTGAGGTTCTGAGAGCGGTTTGGCCCAGATGTGGCAGAGCCAGGATTAAAAGTCGGACCTTCCACCCTCACTCTGGGGCATCGAACTCTTCCCAGCTCAAGCACCTGGCTGCTCCCGCTGGCACCCTGGCCCTTTCCTCCACGGCCAATGTCACCGCTGCAGTGACTCAATGGCAGGCACGGCTCGGTCTGGCTTGTTCACCCAGCGCCCGACGGAGCCGGGCCGCTGAATTCTTCTTGAACAGCTGGAGGAGCCGAGGCCGTTTCAAGGAACATGTGGAGGTAAAGAAGTTGTTCCCTTCTCCTCTGGAGAAGCCACCAGGGACTCCTTTGATGGCAGGAGTTCCAGGATCCCTTCCCGCACCGGGGAAGCTGGCCCCGAGCAGCAGGGCCTCCTAACACCAGTGCCTCGAGCTGGCTTCCACCCAAACCCAGAGTGGCGTCTGAGCCAGGGGAGTGAAGTGGGAATTAGGAGTGAGTGTTTAAAAACTTCGGCGGTAATTGGAAATGGGCTAATCCCTCGCTGTAATTAGGGAGGGCGGGAGACCGGGATGCTTTCCCAAGCTCCGTTTTGAAGGTTCCGGAAACAGCAAGTGAGTCCGCAGGCCCAGGGGCCAGCACATGTCCTTAAAGCAGCCGATTCCAAGTGGAAAGGGAAATGCATTTGGGTCATGTCCCTTCAAAGCTTATTCATGTTTCCTGAAAAGTTTGAATTTCATTATTTCAGGTAAATTTTGTTGACTATAAAAAGTTCAAGATTCCCAACAGCACAGCTCGATGAGTTTTCCTGGGCTGAAGGTAACTGTGAGCAGTCGGGGAGTCCCCCACAGGCCCCTCCCACCTCACAGGTGTGACCATCATCCTGACTTGACTTTTAGCACCACAGGACCCCAGGTTCTCCGATTCAAACGCCCCCAGGGCCTGGCAGGACCGGTGATGAGAGGAGGGCCCAGTGGGCCTGTGGCCCCTCTTGCCCCCAGTACAGGGGCATCTGCCAATGATGGCCAGGCAGACACACAGGCCCGGTGTTGGCAGGTAATTTGATTTTTTATGTGAAAGCTCATGATTATTGAACATTGGCAAGTCATGAAAATTTAAAATATGGTGGAGGCCAACTCCATCCAAGGCCAAAGAAAAATTGCTTATGGGCCAAACATGGCCGCAGGCTGCGAGCGGGGTGACCTGGAGGGGCCCCCAGGCTGGTGAGGGAGACAGGTGTGAACACAGGCATCATGGCTGGGAAGGGGGGAGGGGGGAGGGTGGGCAGGGGCGGGGCTCTGCAGGGGAGTGTGTTTAATAGCACTCTGAGGGCACCCGCTGGGCAGAGCAGAGCACTCCAGGCAGAGGGAGGCAGGCAGGCGAAGCTTGGGTGGCAGGGTGCAAAGAGGTTTGGTGTGGCGGTGGGTGGTCGTGGTCATGGGAGGGGTGGCCAAGGGGCTGCCCATGTGGCAGAACCAGTCTTGCAGGACCTGGATCCACAGTTAGACTGAGTCTGGGCAGGTGAGGGAGTGCCTGGAGGAGGGTGAGCGGAGGCTGGTTGGGCTGGTCTCTGGCCCCCAGTGCAGGGGAGGAGAGCCGGGCAGAGGCGGCTGGGGAGTAGCAGGAGACAGGAGGCCTTGGCTTATGACACTGGCTAAAGAGCAGGAAACCTGTGTGGGCCTACATGTCTGGCCTCCTAAACAAACCCACACCCACCAGCCCCCAACCAAGTCCCTCCTCTACCCAACCTGAGTCAGGCCCCTCTGAGCCCTCTTCTCAACCAGGCCCGACTCTTGGTCCACTTGGTCCAGTCTTAGCAAGAATCCTACTGGGTTAGTGTATCTCCCCCTTGAAACCCAATCAGATTCCTCCTCTTCACATTTTTGTTGTTATTAATCCTCACTGGAGGATATTTTTTCTATTATTATTTTTAGAGAGTGGAAGGGAGGGAGGGATGGGGAGAGGACGAAGGTGAGAGAGAAGAAGAGGGAGAGGGTGAGAGAGGAAGAGATAGAGGGGAGAGAGGGGGGGGAGGAGGGAGGGAGGTGAGAGAGACACATTGATACATCTATTGGTTGCCTCCCACATGCATCCCGATCCTGGACCAGGGATTGAACCTGCAACCCTCTTGACTGGGAATCGAACCTGTGACACTTCAGTGCGTGGGTTGACTCTCTAACCATTTAGCAACACTGGCCAGGGCTTCATCTCCCACTTTCAATGTCAGTCCTCTCTGGGCTGCTGTCAGCAAGAGTCTGGTCAGGTGGGTTTAGCCAGAAGCCTCTTTAGCAGTGATGTTGCCTCCTAGTGGTTTTCTATCTACTGACCCAACCTGCTCCTTGGCGGTAAACTCCCTCTTGCCTGGAACTCAGAGTTGATCCCTCCTCTCTTCCCTATGGCAAACTATCCTGCAGAGGTCCTTTGGATCCAGTCTACTTCCTGTCTTTAACAAGTGTCCTGAGTAATTTTTCTTTAACACCTGTCTATACCCAAAGTTCTTCCAATGATACGGCTAATTTGAAGATAAAAATACCCTAAGCTAACGAGTATGGATTCATTAGTGTGGATACACGGAGTGGCTCCCTCCAGTGGCAAGATCTCCAGCCCTGTCCTTATCTTGGGCTTGAGTACAAGGCCCGGCACAAAATCCGTCAGAACGTGTGATCCTCCCTGCACCCTGAGCTGTTCCTCCAAGGCCTTCTGATTTACGGCAGCAAACGGCAGTTCTGTCCTTGCAGGAGCTCCTGCCACACACTTCGAGGCTGTTTCCTATCCCAGGTTTGATCCTTGAACAAATCCTGCTGGACTTGCCTTTAAAATGGACCCAGAACCTCCGCTGCCATTGTCATTCCTCTGGTCTTGCCCAGTTCGCTCACCAGCCCTTAGCTTGTCTCTGTGTCCCCACTCTTCTTAACCTAGTGGCTAGAGTGGTCCTATTATCCTATGTCAGATCATGTCTCCCTCTCTCAGAACCTCCCAGGCTTCCCCCACACTGAGAGTGCATGCCAGAATCCTTGGTGATGGCCATGACCTGCGCTTCCCCCCTCACCTCTCCAATCTCAGGTCTGCCACTCTCCCCCTGCCCAGCTCTCAGTTACCTCCTCCCCAGGGCCTTCGCACTGGCTGCTCCCTCTTCCTGGAAGTTCCTTTCCTGGGATAGCCCTA
Organism: Corynorhinus townsendii; assembly: GCA_026230045.1. Classification (NCBI taxonomy): domain Eukaryota; kingdom Metazoa; phylum Chordata; class Mammalia; order Chiroptera; family Vespertilionidae; genus Corynorhinus; species Corynorhinus townsendii. The sequence continues at coordinate 63,299,920 of JAPDVU010000009.1, forward strand.
TGGCTTGCTCCCACCCTCCTTCAAGTCTTTGCTCCAGTGTCACCTTCTCCGTGAGGCCCCCTTGAAACCTGGTTTAAAATAACAACCCGCCTCCTTCACTGCCACCCACTTCTCTGCTTTAGTCTTCTCCCTGACTCTTAACACCTTTACACTCTATTAACGTTTGCGATCTCTTTTCTCTCCAGTGCCAAGATTCCACTGGATGGATCAATGAGTGGAAAAGTGTCGGGTGGAAATTCCAACCCCTGTTCTGTCTTCTTCTGGATATTTTTTGAGAGCGTGTGGCCCTGGGACATATTTCACTTGGGCTTTGGACACACAGGAGGGGTCCCAGCTTGTGGGTGCTGCCCATGTGCACACCAACTACAGCTCACATTTGAGGGACTGGTTTTCCAGTACAGAGACGTCTGTGAAAAATATTGCATGCCCTGGAAAAGTGTTACTGAATTCCTTGTAGCTGTTTGGCCATAATATTTTCTCTCTGTCAACCAGTACCCTTACCACCCTTATTACTAACCGTCTCAAAATAGTTGGGAACCCCTTGCCTAAGGCCAGGAAAGGTACCTAATAAACAAGTCCAGAGACCCCCGGCCACCCTTCACATGGTTCCTGCCAGCCCACAATCACTCTCACCTTCCCCCAGGCAGAGTAGCAGCAGCTGGCAGGGAGCGCAGGCTCACCCACCAGAGTGAGGCAATTCACAGTCCCTTAACCTTGAGTTTCACAAGCCTGCCACTGCGCATGCTGTGGCTTCTTGGAGCAGTTCTTGGCTTGGGCAGAATTCAAATGGGCTCTTGCAATCAACATGCAATCAATGGCTGCACATCCGGGGCACCCTGGCACCGGGTGCCCAGCCGTGTGGCCGCAGCTCGGGACCTGGTCTGTGTGAGCAGAGGTGTGGGTGGGGCACTCACGTTGGGCAATCCCGCTTGACACTAGAGATCTGAAAAGGCTTGTGCGAGTTTGGTTGACTGCTCTTGGTTCATACATTAATAAATAGCATGTATTAAGCACCTACTATGTGCCAAATGCTGTTTACAGGCATGATCTCATTTCAACAGCAAATCCTCCTTTGTATAGAGATTGCACACCTGTGTAATAGCTCAAAGACGTTAAGTGACTTGTTCAAAACCCACCGCTGGTCAAGCCCTAAGTTTGCCTGACCCCAAAGTCAGTATTCTTGACCATGTTGTCCCCACCCAGCAATGGGCTGGAGGCCCCTGCGGGACATCTGCCTGGTAACTACAACTTTCTGTCCAAAAGGGACCTCCTTGGGTCATGCTGCTCAGGATCCTGTGTGGGGAAGTCCCAGTCATCACACCCAACCCTTGGTGTCCTGTGCGGGCACTTCTTTGCCACCCTTCCCACCGTTCCACACATGCCAAGGATCCCAGCTGACAGCTTCGTCCTGCCAGCGGAGCCCTTCCTCTTGGTCCACTCGGCTCAGGCCCCCTGGCAGCCCCAAGGGGAAGCAGGGCCCTTGGACTCTGCGACATTGCATTCCTGCTGGGACACGCTCCTGACCGGCCCTGCAACTCTGGGACCAGCATAAGGCACCCTTCCAGAGGGTCCCGCAGCTCCCGGCTGTGGAAAGCCTGGCAAATTGCAGCTCAGGCCCTTTGGGTCTTCTCCCTGGAGGGGGTCCTGCTCCATACCCCTCCGTGGGGACCCCCAGCAGGCTCTGCCCTTGTCTCCCGCCCGCAGGGCCTTTCTGGGTCGGCGTAGGGTGAACCCTCCCGGCCGGTTTTGTTGCCCCACGTCCCCTGGGAAGCCTTTTTCTCCCACAGCCCCTTGTCTGGCGTTCTCCTTGCTTCCCAGACTCTCCACTCTGCTCGCCGGGTCCCCCGCCCGCGCCCAGCGTGGGGCGCTCCCTCTCCCCGTGAGGGCGGGCGCTGAAGTGTCGCCAGCCGCCTGCAGGTGTCTCCCCACGGAGGGGCGCGCGTCCCTGCGCCGCGGCCGCTGCCGGGCACCGGCGACTCCTCGCCGAGGTGCACTCACACTCCGGGCTCCGGGGGCGCCTAGCAGCTCCGCTGCGCCGCCCGCCCCCCGCGTCCCCCGCGCCTCGCCCCGACTCGGGCGGGGGGGCATGGGCCCTCACCGCGTCCGCCGCCGCCGATCGCAGGCAACCCAGCCCCCGGGCACGGCGGGCAGCAGCCGCTGACGCCGGGCGCCGGCTGCCAACTTCGCGCGCTGAGCTCCCGGCGGCGCGGTCCCGGCGGCGCGGGCGGCATGAAGACGAGCCGCCGCGGCCGGGCGCTCGTGGCCGTGGCCCTGAACCTGCTGGCGCTGCTCTTTGCCACCACCGCCTTCCTCACCACGCACTGGTGCCAGGGCACGCAGCGGGTGCCTAAGCCGGGCTGCGGCCAGGGCGGGCGCGCCAACTGCCCCAACTCGGGCGCCAACGCCACGGCCAACGGCACCGCCGCCCCCGCCGCCGCGGGGAACGGCCCCCCCGGAGGCGAGCTCTACAGCTGGGAGACTGGCGACGACCGCTTCCTCTTCAGGAATTTCCACACCGGCATCTGGTACTCGTGCGAGGAGGAGCTCAGCGGGCGCGGTGAGTGAGCGGCGCCCGGCGCCCCGCCGCGCGGCCCGGAGGCGCGGGTCCCGGCCGCGCTCCTCGCTCCCCGCTCCCCGCTCCCCGCTCCCCGCTCCGGTGGCGAGGGACCCGCACCCGTGGCCCGCGCTGCGCAGAGCTCGGCCCCACGCCCCCTGCGGGGAACGCGCGCGGGGCCGAGGGGGGTGGGGAGAAGGTTGGGTGTTCGGGACGCCCCTCCGTGTCAGGGTTTGGGCCGAGCGCCCGAGGCTTCGGAGCGCCGGGCGGCTTTGGGGACGTTGCCGCGCCCTAGGGAGGAGCGTCTCCCGAGGACCCACCCGGCGGCGGGTCGCAGGGACGCGGTTCCTTTCCGCGCCAGAACTCTCCCTGCTTGCCCCCCTTCTTCCGCGGGGCGCTGGGTGCCTCCCCCCGCCTCCGCCCCATCCCGCCGCCCGGGGAGGGTGCGGGGACTGTGGCTCGGAACCGCCTCTCCTACCGCATCCAGCCGGGGAGTCCTTCTACTCCGTCCCCAGCCGCACTAACAGCTCCCAGAGGGGCTGGGAGCACGGGCGTGGGGCGGGGGGCGTGGGGCGGCCAGGTGGGCCCCCAGCTGGGAACCCTTCGTGTCGCGGGAGGGAAAGAAGGCAGCTGAGAAAGCGGGGCAACGGGGTGATGCTCGGTCAGAACTGGGGTGTGTGTGACTTTTTAGAAGACAGATCAAGCCGCTCCCATGGCCTCAGACCCCCTCCTGTGCGAGGAAACGCAGCCGGCCAGGTGCGAGCCCCAGGCAGGCCGTGAGGCGAGGCGGCTCAGGGGAGCGCTGCAGAACTGGGGGCCAGACGCTGGGCCCCACCACCCTGCACCGCCCAGCCCCCGGGGAGGGAACTCTCAGTGAACTGACCTCTCTTCCCAAGGTTAAAGCTCCTCCTCTCAGGCACTGCTCTTTTGCGTGGACACGGTGTTACCTGCGTAGTCGGTGTGGATGGACTGGGGCCCGGGCCGCAGTTGGTCCTGCAGAAGCCATTGGCCTCCTTGGTTACAGGTCAGTGGGAAGAGGTGTAGTGAAGGCAAGGAGGCTGCACCCTCTGCCTGGAACCCCTTCCCCCATCTCCCTGCTGCCCACCTCAGGCCCAGGGACTTGCTGGCCTGCCCAGGGGACAGGGTCCTCTGGAGAGAAGACCTCTGGATTCCCGTCTTTGTATCTCATCACCAGCGTTGTCTCCCTCATCCCACGTGGCACAACTTGAACTTGTTGGGGGCCTCCCTTGCTCACTATCTCTCGCCCCCTATCCCTACAGGATACTCCCCCCCTCACCCCGGGTAGTGTGTGGTGCATAGTAGTTCTTAATGCCGAATTGCAGGATGCTGCTGGGTGAGGCCGTGGGATGATGAACCACAGGTCTCTCAAGGGGCTGCGTGCTCTGTCTCACCTTTGGGGGGGTGGCATTCTCGATGCTGGCTGTTTGCCAAAGACGTTTCATGTTTGAGAAGAGCCTGGCCCCTGACCAGTGTCACCCCAGCAGACTCACTTCTGCTGTGCACCACTTCTTGAAGTTTTACTCTGGGGTGTAATAATAATAATAATAATAAAACCTCAAAAGGCATCCCTGCTTTCCAAACAGCCCAACCCCGACCTCTCCCTCAGAGGCCTCGTGAGTGCCGTCCTCACCGGCACTCTCTGGGGTAGGAGGGTAGGTGTCCCCACACGCCTTTCTCTGAGCTCAGGGCCTGGTTCCCAAGGTGTGGGAGGTCTGCCCCTGGACGCATCACTTCACCTCCCAAAGGCGTCTCCTTCCCTTACACACAACCCTGTGTCCTGCCCCTGCCCTGCCCCTGCCTCCACGGATGTCTTGGTCCTCGCTGCCAGCTGAGTCTCTTAATTGTCGAGGTCTCGCCCGGCCTCTCCCTGTTGGTCACAGTCCAAACTTTTGCAGGCATTCCCCTGTGCTCATCCATGTAGCTTATCCTAGAGCTTGACACAGGATACTTAAGCCTGAGCGTTTAAAAATATTAACTGAACCACATTTAAAAGCAATGTTAGCGTCTATTTCTTGAGCCCCGAGCGTGCCCAGGCACAGTGAGAGCTGCTCACTGGCTACATCTTGTTGAATGCTTGCCAATACCTGTGAGGCGGGCACATCTGTGGTGCCCATTTTTCAGATGAGGAGTTTGAGGCTCAGAGAGGTTTCTGTCCAGGCCTCACAGCTGGCCCGTGGCCTGAAGTCTCTTCTTGGGGAAGAACAGAATCGGGGGGCGGGGGGTGGTGGTGGTAAGGAAAGATAATAGTACAGTTGGGGGTGGGAGAAGGGAGTGACATGGTGGGTTCATTCCTGGTCCTCAGTGAAAACACAGATGGTTAGTTTGTTGGGCAAATAAACAAAACCCACCATTTTTTCTTTTCCCTTCATCACTGTTGGCTAGAGATCTCCCCTCCCAGAAAATCACAATTTTCCTTCCCAAGAGCCTGGAAAACAGTTATCAGCCTGTCAGGGCTGGTGAGAAACGTGGCAGGGCTGAGCCAGCTTGGACGGGTTCCCGGCTGGTCCATAGCACCCAGATCCTGCCCTCCACCACTGTGGTCCTGAGCAGATTCAGGAAGTACCTGGCCCCAAACTTTTGTTGCTATGACAACCTTTCTTCTGGGTTCTGTGGCCATTTTTAAATTTATTATTTACTTGAAGAGAAAAAAATGCCCTAGCAGCCGTCCCCCTGCCCCCCAATCCTGACCTCCCCTTCCCCGACCTCTGAGAACATTGAGGACCAACTTCCTTCCGGCCCATGAAACTACAAGGAATTTTACCTTCACCAGAATGCAAACACCTACCACGAAACCCCAGCCTGCCTGTGAGAAGCAGCTGCTAAATGTTCCTTCCTCTCCAATGCCTGTTCGGTAATTTCTTCCTGTGCTCTACCCGTTCTGGGCAGCCGCCGGGGAATCTAATAAGCCTTTTCCCCACACCGAACCCCCACAGTGCTCACAGAGGACAGCAGCTGGTTCTAAACCACACCATTGCCAGATTGCCAGACCCCAAAGCGACCCCTCTTCCTCCAGGCAGGAGCATCAAGCTCCTTCACAAATGGGGAAAGGCAAGTGTGGCCTCCACACGACTCCTGGCCCTTCGCGCAGATTGGAGTGCTCCCTGGTTGGATGCTTGAAGGGCTGGGTGGGTGCAGACACAGACAGTCTGGGGGTGCGCAGCAGAGTAGGGCCGGGGGAGGGACATAGGGTGGCGGCGGTGGGGTGCTAACTGGGAGCACAGGTGAGGCTGGACCTGATGATCCTGAGGAAATGGTGGCAGGAATGGATGGGCGGGGGCGGGGGGCGGTCAAGGCAGACTTTGGAGGCTGGTTGGAGGGGGGTGGGGTTGGGGGGGGCAGGAGGAGGGCCATCGCGAGGAGCAGAAGCAGCTGCTGGGAGCTCTGACTTAACCCTAGACCTTGCTCTTCCCTGCAGTGGTGCAGTGGTGCAGTGGTGCCCGGTCTATCTGGTGAGGGAGTGTAAGGCCAGGCTCTGCCTCCTCGGCAGTGTGGTTAGGCAAGAGCCTTGTTGGCTCCCCTGTGGAAGGGAGTCGGAGCAGACGCCTCTGTCCCGGGTGTGAGGCAGTCAGTGAGGATCCGTGGGATGGTGCAGGGCAAGTGCCTAGCCCCTGCGTGCATGTGAGCCCGGCCCCCTCACATCTCCCGTGCACTCTGTGCTGCTGCCTGCTGCCTCCCAGCCTTGGCCATTGCCCCCTCGGCCTCCTCCACCCACCAGAGCCATTATCAGACCCTGCTCCTCCTTTAGGCGCCCCCTCCAACTTGGAGTCAGAGCCGCTCACTGCAGCTTCTCCCAGCTCCTTCTCCACTCCAGTCCCACTCTCCCCGCCCCCCCCCCCCCCATGGCCACCAGCTCCTGCCCATTGGATCCCAACGAGGCATATGGGCTGCAGGGCTTTCGCACCGACTTTTCCCTCTGCCGGGAATGCTCTTTCCTCAGATGGCACAAGGCTAATTCTAGAAACTTCTTTAAGTCAGCATAAAGAAGTTCTCTCCAAGCGCTGGAATCAGCATTGATCTCCCCACACATTTCCTGCTAGATTTTTCTTCTAACACCTACTGTTGTGGACTTGACCTTCAAGTAACTTGTCTGTTGGTTTTGTGCTGTCCGTCAGCTCTGCGAGGGTGGGGTTGAGTTTATCTCATTGTTCCCGCTGGCTCCCTAGTGCTCCCACTGGCACATAGTAGGTGCTCAGTCAACATTCGTGGGAGGGATGTTGCTTGTGGTTATGACAATTTGTATCCCGTTCCTTCCCTGGCTCTAAGTGTCTTCTTATGACACAACGAGTCAGCGGTCTGTCGGGGGGCCTCCCGTCCACTGAGGCACCAAGTAAGTGTCCTGCAGGGCCATTCCCACTCAGGAGGAAACAGCCCCCAGTTCTCCCCAACTCCGCACCTTTTTGCTTCCCTCTTCCTTTTCAGAAAACCCCAGATTTCCTGCCCACTCTCTTAAAGCGTACATTTCCTCAAGGATCAGACACACGATGTCCCAGCCAGCAGGCCTCTAGTGCTTTGGAGCGTGTTGGTATGGTATCAGTTGGGCTTGACTGGGTTTCGTGTTAGGAGCGCCTGATGGGTGAAGATTCGGACTATGAAAGGCATGGCTCTAAGCCCCCGACAAGTGTTACCTGTGAGGTAGGTGCCATGGTTATGCCCATTTTCCAGACGAGGAAACTGAGGCACAGAGAAGTGAAGGGACTTGTCCAAGGTCACACAGCCACCAAGTGACAGAGGCGGGATGCTCACCAGGAAGAAGGCTCCAGAGCTCGAAGCCCGCTGTGCCCTGCTGAACCCCACCTCCCAAACCAACCCATTCCTGCTCCCGCTCCTCCAACAGGCCTCTTGGGGACCAGCCTGTACCAGGAGTCATGAGCCCCAGGTTCAAGTCCAGGCTCCAACACCAACTTGCTGAGTGACTCACGCTCTCTGGTCTTTGCTTTCTCCGTGTGTAAAATGAGCATTTGGTGGTTTTCAGTCTGGGGGATGGAGGTGGCAGAACACAACAGGACACAGACATCGCGGGGTCAGCCCAGGCTCCAGCCTCAGGCCACCACTCACTGCTGTGTGGCGTCTGGTAGGGGCTTGCCTTCTCTGGGCCTTGGCTTCCTTGGCTGGGAAGGTAATATCTGCCTCATGGTGGCTCATGGGGGTTAAAGCAGGTGATGCAGGCACCCTGCTGGCTGGTGCTGGCTGACCTGTGAGGGAGGCGCAGACCTGTGGCCCGCGGGTCAGACCTGAACTGCCTGCTTTGTTTGGCCCTGCAGGGTTTACAGTGTCTTTGAATAAGTTACCAACATTTGAAAATGGACACACTTCACAGAAACATTTGGATTTATAGTTTTTCTCAAAAACCTGGCAGATCTGTCTGCACTGTGCCCAGGTTCCTCTGGGAACAGCAGCTGCCCCTGCTGGAGTCCCTGCCCCTTCCAGGGTCCCTGCCCCTGCTGGGGTCCACAGGCCGGAGCTCAGGCTTCAGATCACTTCCCTCCTCTACTCAGGGACACCCCACACCTCCCAGCACTTCCTCTTCCACCTCTTCTCTCATCACTAATTGTTGTCTTGCCCACTACATATCACACTCATTTAGCCCCTTTATTACCTCTCCCCTGCTCGGCTGCTGGCTCTGTGGAGCAGGCCTTGGTCCATTTCACATGAGGCCACATCCAGAATGTGGATGAGCAGGCACTTAGCAAGGGGTCAGTGACTCTGCTGAAAGCATCTGGGATCAGAGGACTTCTCCAGCCTCTGTGCAGGGAGAGGCGGCATCTGCTGTGTGCCTGCATCCCAGGGACTCACAGACGCTCTCTTTCCCCTCCTTGCTCTCCTGTTCTACCTCTGGAAGAGTGTCCAGGGGACACTGGGGAGCTGAGGGGGTGCACTGTGTATCCCTGTTTAAATTCTGGGGAACCAGAGTACCGTGACCTCCTTGCTGCCTGTAGGACTGTGGTGGTTAAACACTTTGTTAGTCTCAAGTGACAGAGGAGACTTGAGCCCAAACAAGAATAAGGGGGTTTCTGAGGAGGATGCTGCCCACAGAGTCCATGCAAAGGTGTATCACCTGCCTCGGGGGCCAAGGCCAGGGCCACCTGGGCTCCGGGGGCCGGGGTGATGGGCCCTCCCTCAGGTCTAAGCCACCAACTAAAATCGTGCAGGGCCCAGACACGATGAATGCCCAGCCCCCAGGGTCCATGTCTGTTGGTTCGAGGTTTTGAGAGCCAGTGTGCCTGGATGGCGGGTGTGCAGATGGCCGTGGGGCAATCGCTCTGTTTGGGGAGTGGGGTGTAGGATCGCATAACCCCGTCCTGTGAGAGGGGAGCAGAGTCTCATTGAGCCAATGGAATGGATTGGGGCTGGGCAGACGTCTCAAAAGGATCTGACCCTGTTAGCCAGGACACCAGGACTCATGCAAGCAAGAGGAGCTCACTGGAAACAGGCCTAAGCCAAAAGGGAATGCTGGCCTCTCCTTGAGGGACGTCTGATGAGAGAATCGGGGCTGGGGTGTGGCTGGGTCAAGCAGAGCTGTTGGGAGTTGTCTCTCTGGCCCCTGGATCCGCTCCAGGCTCAGTGCACTCTCCGCGGTTGTCCCTGCAAGCTCTCAGCTCACCTCCTCTCTCCCAGCAACTTCAGTAGAAAAAGGGGGATCCCCCTCCCCACGTTTCCAACGGAAGTTCCAGAACTGGTTCTTGTTGGACTGAGTAGGGATGAATTGTGTTGATTGGCTGACCGTGGTCACATGCCTGCCCCAGGGACAGGAGGGGAGGCAGCTTCCCCGGAGCCAAGCTGAGTCCTGAGAGTGAAGGAGGGAGTTTCCCTCGGCTCCTGCCACAGCGGCTGTGCCACACCCCAACCCCTCAGTGCACACAGCGGCATGAATTTACTCAGTTCCGGAGTCTGTGGGTCACCCGGGTAGTTGCTCTGGGCTGGGTCACTCACACGCGTGATGGTTGCTGGCTGTTGGCTGCAGTGGTGGAGGCCACTGGGCCCTGTGTCTCGTATCCTCCGACAGGCTAGCCCGGCACGTTCCATGCAGTGTCTGAGCTGTGGAGGCCAGAGCAAGCCCGACTGTGCAGGCACTTTTCAAGCTACGTGGCTGAGCTCAGCGTCGGGTGGGAGGGCCGTGCAGAGCTGAAACTGCCCAGGGCATGAAAGGGGCGAGGGAGAAGAGTGGGGCCATCGAGGCAATCACTGTGTCACAGGTGCTGCTTCAGAACCGAGGCTGGTCCCAGTGTAAGGACACTAGCTGCTGCTCAGGCAGGAGCAAGGATGCCCCTACTCCCTCCAGGACCCGATGGAGTGGGGGCCAGGCCCGCCATCGCCCGCCGGTTCCTTTCAGACAAGTCCCTGCAGCTGGGGTTCTGTGAGGCTGGGATGAAACTAGGGTCTCCCTCCCAGAGAAATGCAGCCCCGAACACACTGTTTGGCCTACACTTTCCCGAGGCCCGTCACTGAGGCGACACCAGGGGGAAGCTCTGATCCATCTGCCGTTTCCCAAACCTTTCTATGCCCCAGGACCACCTGGGACTGTGGCCTGGGCCGTGGGGGGTGCTCCCTGCCCACTTTTGGGTCACTCAGCCGTAGGTCTCCACCCAGGGCGGGGGCTGGAGGAAGCCGAGCTGGACACCTGGGGTGGAGCAGTGGCTATGAGGGCTTGGCCTGTCCCAGCCTCCCAGGGAGTGGGTCAGAGATGGTAACTGGGGCGGGGAGAGGAGGCACAGGGACATGGTAGGGTGAGAGACATGCAGGAGGGTGCTCCCAGGATCTGAGAGGGACCCAGGAAAGGCTGCGATCAGACAGTGGACCAGAAAGGCAGGCAGCGAAAGAGGGGGCCGAGCGAGAGAGGAAGACAGAGTGGGGTGGAGGAGGCAGAAAGCGGAGATGCACAGGGACAAAGGCCACAGAGGGAGCGACAGGGAAACACACACGTGCACATGCACACACATGCACACGTGTACGCATGCATGCACGTATACTCACGCACACACATGCACACACACGCACAGGCCAGGGAGCTGGAAGGAGAGGCGAGTGAGGGCTGCCCGAAATAGCCGGGGGGCGCAGGAGCACATATGGCGCTGCTGCCTTCTCTTTTTAGGAGCTGCTGGGGCCCAGGTGGGAGGAGGCAGCTCTGTGCCCAGGTCCTGGGCTGGCTTTCAGGCCTCGGCCCCTGGGGAGGGCAGGGGAAGAGGCAGGGCAGACCCTCCCAGTCTCTCTCCTCCGTCCAGTGGGGTGGTTTGGTATTGGGGGCCTTTACCCGCCCCCCCTCCCCCCCCTCCCCCCGGCCTACTATCCCTTCTCTAAACTGTCCCACGTCTTTTATTAACCACTCACAACTTACGTACACCCAGTGTGTGGAGGCTGCGCTCGACAAGCCAGCTGGGTCTGTGGCTCTGTCGCCTCTGGACACACGGGTGGGGCCTCCACATGCCCCTCTGTCCTTGTCTGTTGTCCCCCTTCCCTCTGGACCTCTCTCCATCCTGCTTCCTCTAACCAGGGGCAGTTCTGGAAGAGGGAGGGGGCTTAAACCCCTGGTCACCTGCCCCCTCACACTGGCCCTGCCAGCCTTGTCCCACACCGCCCCTTTGCTTGGCCCCACCTCCTGGGTGGCCCTGGAGAAGCATGGAGGGAGGGAGACCCGCCCCAGAACACAGTTGGGTGGGGGACACACGTGTTAGTGTCTCCACTGAGGTGATGCCTCCACTTGGCTTCCAATGACATCTTAAATGATCAAGTCCCCAACCCACCGCCACCTCGTTGCCCTCACCAGCAGGGACAGCTGGGTCATGCTGCTACCCCCGCAGTTCT